>CM072092.1:40592370-41842370 GCA_036850905.1 Luffa acutangula | reverse complement strand
CATGGATGTCAGCCTTCAACATCATTGGGGTTGTTTTTGGAAGAAAATGTGGTCTCGAGCTCCTTCAAAAATTGATCAACTGGAATGAAAGATCAACATGCCCTAACTACAAAAAAACTGAAAAACAAAGAAAAAGGAAATTAACGGAAAAATAAACTTGGGTTGCCTCCCAAGAAGCGCTTGTTTAACGTCTCTTAGCTAGACGAGTTTGTGCGGACTTTCAAGGCACATAAAAATTCTCGTATTTCTTCGGGCCCTTCTTCCTTGAATCAATGAAGCAGACTATTGCTAGTAAGCTTACTAGCTTTTCATGGGCCCCTGAAGCAGAAATATTTTTGGGATTTTTTTTTAATAAAAGCATAAAAGGAGAAAGATCTAAATAAATTGACTTTGACTCCGACACTGACTCTGACTTGTGAGAACAAGAAAAAGAATACTCATTATAAAGAGAGGATGGAGGGGATAGAATACACAAAGGCCTTTCAACCTTAAACTCTATCTCTTGAAACTCCTCAAACACTATGGGCTCATTTTCTTTTTCTTCCTCACGATCTTGTTCTTCATGGGTGCTAGAACTATCCAATTCTTCCTCTTTTTCTATACAGCTCACCCCTATATGCTCAAACTCAGCAAAATTGAAAGGATTAGGCTCTTGAATGGGCGCTAATGAATCAGTGGCCACATGACTCACTAGACACTCTATGGAAGTGGATCCTACTTCCCTATCCTCCCTTTGGGTTTGGAGTCTCTCCATAGATTTTTCTAATTCTAAATTCATGGCTCTCGACTCTTGGATAAAATTTTCAAGCAAGCTCTCTAAGGAAGATTTTTCTTCTTTGGAAGCGGATTGCACTTCACTCTCATCCTCTTGGGGATGCAATCTCCCTAGGGATTTTTCTAGAGCTAATTGAGTGGCTCTAGTATCCTCAATAAAATCTTGAAGCAAATTTTCTAGGGGAGATTTTTCTTCTAAAGGGGGATAATTTGAATAAAAAAAATTGGATGATGGTGTTGGTTCTTCGGGCTCAGATTCCCTAAAGGGCCACCCAAAACTATTAAAAGCCATTTAAAATAATAAATCAACAATAATCAGGCTTTCAGTCAGATGCAAACACCAATTAAATGCACAACAAGAACAATGGACCAGGATAAAAATAAAACAAAGAAAGCAAAATAAAACCTCTAATCTAAAGCAAGCAATTTCTTCACAATATTAATTGAATGAAATTAGCCAATCCCTGGCAACGGCGCCAAAAACTTGTTGCACGATTTTAGATTCCGCAAGCGCACGGGTCGTCACAAGTAATATAAAACGGAAAGTATTCCGAGTATCGAATCCTCAGGGATTGGATTTATTCAATTAAGTATCACGAATAATCTTGCTTAGCTTTATTTAGAGAACAAAATCTAATGCCGAAAAGAATAATAAAAGAAAATTAATCTAGAAAGCAAAAGATAAATGGTGACACAATTTGATGGGATAATTCTAGAGTTGTTGATTTTATCAATTGGACCTTTAATGCTTAATCAATTAACCAATATGGATTAACAAATCATTTGATTCATAAGTCTAGAAGCCTAATTTCAAGGATTCTCCTGTCGGTCTCCTCCTATCTCATACCGTTCAATAAAGAATCTCCTTTCAGTCTCATCTTTATTTACTTAGTATGGCATTACGACCCTTCAGTACAACCTCTAACGTTATTTATTTTGTCCTGTGTCACCCGGGTAAATAACCGTTAGTCATGCATTCAGTTCTAGTCTAAGCTTCTCTCCGTCGAGTTTCCACTTGGTAACAATTCATTTAATCAGTGATCAGTTGATTAAAAGCATTACGGACAAAATGCACAAATGAACAATAATGACAATTAAACCACATCAATTCATTAATTCAGCAGAGGTTCAACATCTAAATCAATCTCATGGAATTTAGGAATTTACTACTCATAATCACTAAAAATCAATAATTCCTAATCACAACAATTCTAGAAACTAAAACATAAAGGAAAAGGGAAGAGAAATGCTCATAAAAGTGTCGATCTCCTCGATCCCGTGCCGACCTCCTTCGATCCCGAGCTCCAAAGATCTTCAACAAAGCTCCAAACTCTTCCAAAAATCCCAAATTTTAGTGTAGACTTTAGAATGGGGTGAAAACCCACAAATTGGCACACCAAATATGGATGCAAAAGGCTCCTTTTATAGGCTCCCAGCAGGCGCAGCGTCGAGACGCTACAAGGACAGCGTTGAGACGCTCTGACGTCATCTTTTCTTGGGCTCCAAGACGTCGCAGCGTCGAGACGCTACTTGGACAGCGTCGCGACGCTGTCGCGATTCTGGATCTTTCCACGCGGCTGCCTAGCGTCGGGACGCTCCAGGCTTAGCGTCGAGACGCTAGGCCCTGAATCTTCAATAATGGCTCGATTTTGACTCCATTTTTGGGCCTCCAACTTTCTTTTGGCCCAAATGCTTCTTGTAATGGATTTTGGACTTTTTTCTTGACCCAACTTGATACTTTAAGACTTGAAATTCATGACTTTGGGCTTCTAATTCATTCTTCTTGGCTTTTTGGACTCGAATCTTTAATGGAATTCTCCAAATTGCTCAAAAAGCCTCCAAAATCATCTAAATTCTCTCAAAATTCCGGTTTTGCTTCCTTGGCTCGGTTTTCTGAAATTTAAACAGAAAATAGCATTAAAGTACACAATTCAAGCATAAAACTAGCCAAAATTAATAGGAAAATGATGACATTTTTGCATGTCATCAACGCTCAAGAGCTAGCGTCTCGACGCTAGCCTGCTGTTGACCGAGATTTGACTTTTTTCCTCTTTTACTCTTTTCATTCCTTTGCATCTTTTCACGCCCCGAGCACCCGATTAACTCTAATATGGCATTATAGCTCCAATCAACCATTTCCTACAAAATAAACAATAAAGCACAATAAAATGGCCTAAACATCATAAAAGACTAGCTAAATTAAATAAGTAAAAGTAGCTAGCAATGCTCGCTATCATAACTCTCTAATGGTTTCAAAGATGGTAACAATAATTGGTTTTTATAGGAATAATGCTGAAGCAAAAGAAATGACAGAACAAAAAATAAACAAATAGGCAGACAGATTAGAAACAGACGCTGGTCAGGATTTAGTAATTGTTTTAAAAGATGCTCTAGCAATATTATTGATCATGCAACACTTTCGCAGTCTTATTAGCAGATTCCTCCCGGAACTCCGGATCTTTTGGAATGTGTTTCAACCTCAATGAAGTACTACCGATCAAGCACTAGGCAATTGGCTATCCCTAGCTCAGTCACTGACGTTCACCAATACACAATGATCTAGTGTGATTAATCGCCACACACTCCCTAAATCATCCCTGAAACCAGAGAGAGGTATTCATACCGGCTGGCCAGGCGGGCACAAAAAAGAAATGAGCACAACAATTAATCAAGATGCATTAATCAATATTTATTACTAGAAATTAAGCACGACAATCACATTGTTCCTAACCAATGCCTAAGCTACTTAGTTCATAAAATGCATAGAGACACAAGTTACAATCTGAGTAAGCATGTCCATGACTACAAGATAAAACAAGAAAAGATTAATTCCCTTGAACAGCTTGCAATCGATGGTCTTCTAGATGGTCTCCAATCTTTTCTCTATTCGGCTTCCAAAGGTGGAAGTAACTTTCCAAGGATGGAATGTTTTCTCCCAAAAGTGAAATGGTTTTGACTTGGGCGGCTATTTCCTTTTATAGAAGGATAGGAGGCTTGACTTAGGTTGTCCTAGACACGTGGATGGCTCTCCTTACTCCTCTATCACGAGAATAAATCAACAGAATTCGGTTTGTCAACTTGGCTAACGAACTGTGATGTGAGAGTTTTGCTCTTAGCTTTGCTGCAGCACAGAATTTGCTCCCTCCAGTCGCTCAGTAATGCATTCTGCATAAAATAATTTCCAAAGCTTTCATTCTTCCAAATGGGTTAAAACATATAATATATATCTAAAACCAACCCTATTAAGCACAAAAGACACACAAATCCTTATAGAAATGAGGCCTAAATAACTACATTTTGGGCAGTTATCAGTGGACCATGCCTAGGGCTTCTGATGCTGGTGAAGGCCCTGTAAAAGGAGTGTGTTGGGATGAAGAGGCTACATTCGACCCTAATTGAGGTGTGGTCTGTGATGTGGAGGCTTTATCCTTCCTCTGGATGTTGTTCTGTTGAAGATTTCCTATCAAGGACAAGTCAATGGTCGACTTAAAGAAATGGCGCTCCTCGTCCTTGCCTGGCAAAATCTTCACCCTCTGACAGAGTTGGGTGATGAGTGAGCCAAAGAAAAGCTTGCCCGCCCTTTTCCGTCCACAGGCTAATATCTCATCCCTGATGATCCTCCCTATGTTGATCTCCAACCCCTTCATTAGGCAATAGAGTAGCATCACTCTATCTACTGAAATCGTGCTATCGTGGGTGGTTGGCATCAAACGGTTCTTGATGAAGTGAAGCCACACTGCCGATTCTGGCTTTAAGTCACTTGGCACTAAAGTCTTCACTTTTGTTTGTGATTCTTTCCATTGGACCCCTTTGTTGGCCACAACTTTCAGTGCATCTTTCATCTGTTTGGCCGAAGGATTCCTTATCACATCATTCCCTCTTGAATTCAAGGGTGCCTTGATCCTGTATACCCTGTTAATGTCGACCGAGGAGAAACTGACCATCTTCCCCCTCACCACCGCCATGCTAATACTCTCCTCCCTTAGACCAGCGTAAAATTCACGAACTAGAGGCACAACGGCCTCATGAGGGTGAACACAGAACTCCTGCCACTTGTATTGAGATATGATCCTGCTCACAAACTCTGGCAGTGTCCCTGCTCTGTTAGAGAATCCCTTCTCATTGAGGAAATCTCTCTTCTTCATGATCTCCATTTGTTCCTGAAAATTAACATCTTTAAATACCTTAGGGAACAAATTTTTGGGAGATGCAGCCTTCGGTGACTTGCCCTTTGGCTTGGCGGGTGAGATAGTAGGAGGAACTGCAGGAGAGGCGTCCATGGATCTCGTCCTCGACCTCTTGGCAAAGATTGGGTCATTCTTGTTCTTTGTCCTCCTCTCAGCCTTGATCTCTCTATTTTTCTTTCTTCTTAATGCTGCAGAGATAGGGACATGGTCTTCATATAGCTCCCTAATCTCTGAATCAGATTCTGTATCGGAGTCAGAATCACTGGAGGTCTCGGCCTCCTCGTCTTCTTTTTCTTTCTCATCCCTCTTCTCCCCTGAAGAGGTGCTATCAGCCGCTGGTGAGTCATATGTGAATAGAGGCTCACAAACCTCTTCAGCTGGCTGCTCTTTATTGGCTAAGCTTGGCCTTCCTCAGATTGCGGCCCAAATGCAGTCACATTTTGACCTTCTACTTCTTCTTCTTTTTCTAAATTTTCTTCTCTTGGCCCCTGTTGGGCCTCTTCTTCTACCATTCCTTGCAGTGCTTCGGCTTCACTTTGAGCCTTGTGGAGTGGCTCAAAGGCTGCAAGGAAGTCTTCAGCTTCCTTCCTTCTCTTTTCATCTTCTTTAATCTCTTCTCTTCTCTTTTTTTCTTCCTCAAGGAGCTGCCAGTCCATAGCTGCCCTCCTGAGATTTTCTCCATATTTTCTCTCATCCTCAGCTTCTAAAGCCCTCTCGGCCTCTTGCTCTTCTTCTCGTTTTCTTTTCTTATCCTTCTCATCTATTTCCTTTGCAAACTCATCCTCCTCAGCCATCTTTTGATTTTCCATCTCTCTCTCCGCTTCAACTTCATTTAAAGCATCCTGTTCAGCCTTGTACCCCTCTGCAATCTCAAGGGCCTTTTCCACTGCTTGGCGGATTATTCCTTCGAATACATCGGGCGACATCTTTGCGATTTTTAGGGGTTGAACTTCAAACGGCTTTTCAGACACATTTTTCTTAGGACTCTTCTTTCTTTTGCTGTAAGTAACTAGGGGTTTGGTCCAACAAGATGGAGAAGGGTTAGTTGAAGGTTCAGAACCCTTACCCATCGAAGCTTCTCCTTGTCGAGAGCTTCCAGCTGCCTTGGCGGCCTTTTCTTCGTCTTGTCGATTCCCTTCTTCTTCAAGGGAAGCTCTTCTCTTGGCACCCATCTCGAGGATCATCTCAAACCACTCTCGCGAACGTTTTCTGAATTGTTGAGTGGGAGGTTTTTGGGTTTGGGGGACAACCGTGGCGCGCGTGAACCAGTTTGGTGTAGATGAGCTCGACATCTCCTTCGAACTAGCCGACATTGTTGAAGAAGATGGAGTTGGAGTGTTGGGCGCTCGGTTCACGACCGCCGACGAGAATCCCGTGGGTCTCGTCCTTCGAGTGCCTTGCATGGGCGTCTCAGGGTTCTTTTCTTACCGTCTAACGTTAGCCTCAGCTTCGTGGTTTGCTCGTTCAATTTAAGATCGAGTGTTTTTGCGTGAGGATGATGATCCTTGCTTGTTCTTCATCTTCTTGCTTGTGGGTCTTGTTGGATCGGTATGACAACCCTAGAGGGGGGGTGAATAGGGTTTATTTAAATTTTATAATTTTTTTACTACGGTGGGCCCAATTTAAACAAATAAGTGAACTTTTTACAAATAATTAATTTTAACAAATTGATCAACAAATTAGAAATATGTTTCAAGTACAACGAATAATTCCAAATGTAAATATTGTTCATAAACATTAACAATAAATTATAGGAATTAATTTCATACAAATAACGATAAAGAAAATTAATTGCAAAAATTAAATAGTGGAGGGTTAGAGAAAATAACACCGGAAATTTATAGTGGTTCGGCAAACGGCCTACTCCACTCCCCAAGCTCCTCTTGGGTATTCGATTCAAGAACACGACTCTTTCCACGACTTAGAGTCCAACCGGTACAATGTTCTTTTTGCGGGAGCAAGAACAAACCCGATCCTTTCCACGGTTTAGGATCAAACCGTTACAACCGCTCTTTTTAGGGCTCAAGAGCAACCCTTACAAGATTTGGAAATTTCGAGAACAAGATTACAAACTCTCTCAAAGAGTGGATATACAAATTTTCGCTCACAAATTTGTAAGAAAAATTCTTACAAATTAATGCCCTCAAATGGCTAAGAAAAATAAAATTGAATAGCTCAAGAATCTCTCAAAATAAAACCTCACAATAAATTTAAATCAACATTGAAGGATTGGAGAGGAGAAACATGTAGAAAGTTGGAGAGAATTTAGAGAGAATAATTGTTGTTGTTTTTGTGAGAGAATGAGGGTATAAATAGGAAGGAGATGAAGTTGAAAGATTTTTGAAATTGAGCTTAATTTGAACCATTGGATTTGAAGTTAAAGAAAATAAAGGGTGGAGATTAAAAGTAATTAAAAGTAAAAATAAATATAAAATATAAAATAATTTTAAGAATCAAAACTTCTTCCAACGGTAAAAAAAAAAGTTTGAAACATATATATAATAATAATAATAATAATAATAATAATAATAATAATAAAATTATATATATATATGTTTCCAACGGCAACATATAAAAGTTGTCAGATTTTTTTTTTTTTTTTAAATTTAAAACCGTTTGATACACATATATTTTTAATAATATACTTATATAATTAAATAACCAGCCCATGTGTCACTCTTCCCTTGCTCCACGTGTCAGCGCCGGATTGGTCCATTGTTGCTGACTTGGCCGCCACGTCATCGCCACCAGTATTTTTCGTTAAAGCTTGTTTCGGCTATAACTTCTTCGTTTTAGCTCCGATTTGAATGATTCAAGAGGCGTTTGAATCGTTGTTCCGAGCTCTATGCTATGGGCACATCAAAACACTAAAATTTTTAGTAATTAAAAATTGGGTTTGTTATCATCAAAACATTGATTAATTAATTAATTAATTAATTAATTAATTTGAGATTAAGGGCCAAAAAGCCAACAGGTCTTGCGGTTTCACGATGGAGAGAATATGGAGAGTTTTGTCTTTGACTTGAATGCAAAGGTTGAGTTTTTGGTGAAGAAAAAAGAGCTTAAGTCAAGCTATTTATACCTTTCTAATTAGGTCACGTGCAGGTCAAACGAAATCAGCCCTAAAGGAGCAATCGGGTTCGAAGGTGCGGTTCAGCTTGGTCTGGGTAGTTTTGGAGTTGGTTCATGCGGTCTGAAGCTGGTTCGGACTGGTTCACAACTAGATAGGGCATATTTAGATAAATTAATGTAATTTTTCTATTGTATTTTGTCCTAGGATGCCAAAACCCGTCTACTTAGCTATTTATTTTTCTTTATGGATGTCATATAGCTTAAAATCCCACCATAGGTTAAGCATATTCATGCATATTTATTATTATAAAAGTTATAATGTATGAAATATGTATGATTATTAACTTTCATGAGTATTTAATATAAATTGTTATGATTAAATGGATGAAAATTGAGAAGCATTGAGCATGAAATTACTTTAGTAAAAATATAAAGAGTTATATTTGTGAAAGTAATTTATTTGCTTATTTATTTTCATGAGCAATTAATATAAAGTGTTATGTTAATGTATGAAAATGTGAATGCTTATTTTAATTTTCTTGGGTAATTAATTTAAGAGTTAGATTAATTGAAGATAATTAATTTGCATTGAACATGAAACTACTTTAGTTTAAAAATATAAGAGTTATATTTATATTAGTAATTTACATGCTTAATTTTCAAGAGCTATTAATATAAATTGTTATATTAATGGTAATGCTTAATTTTAATTTTCTTGTATAATTAATTTAAGAGTTAGGTTAATTAAAAGGAAATTAAATTGCATTAAGCATGACATTACCTTAGATTAATATAATTTTTATATTTTTGGTATGTCATGTATGCTAAAGTATGGTTTTATAAATTGATAAGAATTTGATTGTTAATTTATTCACCATATTAGCATGTTATAGGGTTAATTCATTAAAATTTATAATAGTTATAAAATTAATGAATAGAAACAATTAACCTATAACAAAGAATTGCATGCAAACATAGGATCTTAGGATAAATGAATTAATTTTAAAATGTTTAAAATTAATTAGATCTAAGATCACATTTCTAATAGGATTAGAGTTAATCTTACTTGGAATTAAAATTAGTTTTAATTGACTAAGTAGGAAAAACATTACTATGATTATAAGGGAACTCCACTGGTTCAGTTCTGTCTAAGGTTGGGGGTATTTAAGTTGACGATTTACGGAACACCTCCTACCTGGGAACTGACCTGGAATACCGGAGTTGAATTAATCATAGTTAAATGTTAGCATGCAATGTCACTAGGTTTGTTAAAAGTGTTTAATACACCTAGATCTTTAGAGTAAAGACCTTACATTACTGTGGTTATAAGGGAACTCTCTCGGTAAAGTTCTGTCTAAGGCTGGGGGTACTTAAGATGACGATTTACGGAACACCTCCTACCTAGGAACTGACCCGAACCTTGAGTTGAATTAATCATAGTAATGTTGACTTGCAATGTTGGGTTTATTAAAAGAAGTTTAGTTCACCTAAAACATTGCGGTTGAATCCTTTCCATAATTGTTATAATAGGATCAGACTTAGATAGATTGACTTCGCCAAATTTTATCTAAGTTAAACTAACCTAAATTAACCTTAGGACATTTTCAGTGGTAGAAAAATTACAAAACGAGATTTAAATCAAGTTTTGCTCCTACGTCCCTATATTCACAACGTGAGGTTCATGCTCGGCTTCGAGTCGCCCTAGGAGCGGCCTCCCTTCGGAAAGTGTTTGCATGAATCAATAACAAGGTGAATGGGAAAAATGTCTAGAGTAAGTGGGAGCGGGACATGTGTCAACGTATCCCTCAGTCTCCGCCCCTAGTTCACACCGTGAGAGTCCTACGATCCGCTTGCAGGTTGTCCTGGCGCAACCATCCCTTTGGAGGGCCTTATCATAGGATTCGGAACATCGTGAACTCCTGAATAGGATAGGAACTCTTAGGCTAATTACCAACAGTTGTCTTTCCCTTCGGTAGCCTGTTGGTGCGTGCCTCTGAGATCTGAAAGTGGGAGGGTTACACTTACGGGGATGAGTTAAATGTGTTAACTAATCCTTGACCGAACAACGGTAACTAAACGCTAACGGAATATGAGTTATTCTGGTGTTAGAGTTTGGTTGAGATTGTCTCAATTCAAAGGAGGAGTAGCTGACCACCCTTCAGTGGCTGTTGTTCTAAACCTTTGAAGTATCGTTGCAAAAACTAAATCAATAGTTTTATAGGGTTTCTTTGATTGCTTATTTGTTTTTGCAGAATTTGATTGGATTATTTGTTATGGGTTAGTGCAATTAATAATACAAGTAATTTGTTACTTCACCAATTATATAATAATTTTATGTATATTCTTACGTCATTTTATAAATAACGGTAATACAACAAGCTTAAACGACAAATTGTGGTAAATAAGTCTAGGATTATTCTTAACTGAGGAATGTCTTCATGCCCCATATGTTTAATTCATTAAGGATTGTTTCTTGGTGAATATGACATAGAACCCTGCTTAGCTAAGAGAGAACTTGTTCAAGACCGTAATTTTCATTTACTTGTCTTGAAAACGTGATTAGTGAAGAATAGTGATTCTCCCTGAAAACTTGATTCAAGGGCCACAAATCACGTGTGTTCTTCTTTTAAAGGAATAAGTTCCTGGCAACAATATACTGCTTGTGTAATAACTCTCAAAGTTTGAATTAGAGAGGTTATTTTGGCTATAACAGTGGGGAACATTAAGTTATTTTTCTCAGTGGGAGAAAATACATATTATTAGATAATGTGTATGTAATTCCTAAGATGAAAAGAAATTTGATTTCTGTGTCTTATTTACTGGAACAATGTTGCTCTTTACCTTTATCTGCTAACGCAATTTTGTTTCAAGAAAGGGAGTTGACATTTGTTTAGCTTTACTGGAAAGTAACCTAAATGTTTTCAGACTAATCAAGAGTAAAGCAGTCATGAACACTGGGTTGTTTAAGACTGCTACTACTCAATGTGAAAAGAGGCAAAGGATTTCTCCGAAAGGAAAATACCTTTCTTTGGTTCGAGGGTAGACCATATTAATCTCAATTTGATTGGGAGATTGGTCAAGAGTGAACTTCTAAGCGAGTTAGAAGATGACTCTCTACTACTTTCTAAGTCATGCCTTGAGGGCAATATGACTGATAGAGCTTTTACTGGAAAAGATCTAAGAGCCAAAATAGCCCTTGGAGCTTGTACATTTGGATCATTGTGGTTCAATATGTTAAAGCAGTGGGAGGGCATGAATAATTCATCTCTTTTAGACGAGTATTCAAAGGTATGAGTATCTTTACCTAATGCAACTTAAGTCTGAAGCTCTTGAGATATTCGAAGGGGCTTAGGACTGAAGTTGAAAGCTTGTTAGGTGAGATGATAAAAACACTTCGATCTGATCAAAGTGTTGAGTATAGGGATTTGAGATTCCAGGACTATTTGATAGTACATGGGATCACACCCTAAATCTCATTTAGGAGAAATGGAACCCTATTGGATATGGTTCAATCTATGTTGAGCTATGCTCAATTGTCTGACTCGTTTTGGGGTCATGCAGTGTTGACTGCATTGCATACTGCAGTAGGCAACCCCAAAGGAAACGAGAAGTAGATACTTCTTCAATTTACAAGAGAATAAATAATTTGTATCGACAAATGCTAAATTCTCAGAAGAAGTCCACATCAAAAATCATAAACCACAAGAGTAAAGTCGGTTTAAGTAAGTTAACTAATGAAGCTATAGTAACATCCACAAGAGTTGTTGATGAGGCTGGCTGTTCAACAAGAGTTGTTGATGGATCAGTGCATCTAGTCAGACACATCCATCTCAATAGTTGAAAGTGCCTCGATGTAGTGGGAGGGTTGTTTTATAACTTGAACGTTACATGAGTTTGATTGAAGCCTAGGTCATCATACCTGATGATGGCATAGAGGATTCATTTTCTTTTAGAAAGAAAATGAATGATGTTGACAACGATTAGAGGATTAAATCCATGGACCTGAAATGAAGTCTTTTGTATTTCACTTCCATCTGGGATCTTGTAGAACTACTTGATGGGTAACACCTATTAGTTACAAGTGGATTTACAAGAGGAAACGAGACATTCATGTCTTAACCAGAAGAGTTCATACAACAAGATCAAAAGCAAAAGGGTTAGCAAGCTTAAGTGATCCATTCATGGATTGACCTAAGCATCTCGATCTTGAAATATAAGATTTGGTATAGTGACCAAATCTTTTGGCTTTAATCAGAACATTGATGAGTCTTGTGTTTACAAGTAATCATCAATAGTTCAGTAGCTTACTTAGTCTTGTATATGATTGATATCCCAATCATTGGGAATGATGTAGGTTATCTTACTAACATTAAAAGAGGCTAGTAGCTCATTTCCAAATGAAAATATGGGAGAAGCTGAGTTTGTTCTTGGGATCCAAATTGTTAGAAATCGTAAGAACAAAAAGCTAGCCTTGTCTCAAGTGTCTTATATCTACAAAATGTTAGTTAGATATAAGATTCAAAATTCCAATAAGAGTACTACCTTTCGGACATGGAAATATTTTGTCTAAGAAACTGTTTCCTAATCCAAAATTTGATCACTGGAAAACCGTTACGAATATCCTTAAGTATCTGAGGAGAAAAAGGAACTATATGCTCGTGTATGGGACTAAGGATTTGATCCTTACATGATACACTGACACAGATTTTAAGACTGATAAGGATTTTAGGAAATCTACATCAGTATCCATGGTAAATCTTTACGAATGAGCTATAGTATGACATAGTTACAGTCTTGACCGTATAGGCCGAAAAAATAGCTGCTTGTGAAACAGCGATAGAGACTGTATGGCTTAGAAAGTTCTTGATTGATTTGGAATGTGTTCCAAATGTGAACTTCCCATCACACTTTATAGTGATATAGTGGTATTGTGGCAAATTCAAAAGAACATCGCAACCTAAGACAAGCAGACACATTAAATTGAATGAAATATTGTTGATTCATTTACAAAGACTCTCTTGGCTAAAGTGTTTGAGGGTCATCTAGAAGGTCTAGATCTACGAGATATGTACAAAGGTGTAATCTAGGGTAAGTGGGAGAAATGTAATGGGTATAGTGATACCATAATGTAATGGGTATAGTGATGCCCTAGTTTATTGTATTTGTACATTGTATATGTTTTTATACATGTATTTATACACCCACTGCTGTATAGATTATTGTACATCCCACTAAACTAGAGTTTTATTTCAAGTGGTAGTTTGTTGGGTTTTATGCCCTAAAACTCGTAGATAGTGAATGTAAACAAATTGTATACTTATTTCAATAAAGTGTTATTGAGTTTCTACAATAAAGTGTTGTTGTTAAATATTGCACAATTTGACCCAAATCCAATACACTAAGATCCAAGGTTGTTTACATGTGACTTGAACTAGTATGTGGGGACATATCGGGATCAGTGTTCAAGTAACAACCTAAAAGGTCTATAGTACAGGGATAAGGCTGGGTACCTTATCCTGGTAACACTATGTGATACGACCCGCTTTGTATTCGATACAGACATATTGATCCCAACAAAAACTTGATGTGGACTTTTCCTACCGCAAGCGCACGGGTCAAGTAATAATATAGTGAAGTCATTTGAATGTTGTCCTCTGGATTGGATTTTTAAGCAAATCAAGTATTGTGAATTATCTCGCTCAATTTTATTTAGGGATCAAAAAGTGATGAATGAATGGTATGAAAACTAAATCAAAGCAAGTAAAAAGAGTGGAAATTCAATTGGGAAAAATACTTAGGGAATTGTTTTCGCCGATTAGTCTAGGATTGATTTTAAGGAGCAATTTATTATGCACAATGGAATTATGAGCCAAAGACCCTTTAATCACAACTACCTCTCCCGAGTATAATTGATTCTCATGCAAATTAACCAACTTGATATCCCTATCTAAGTCTATTAATAAGCAAGGCAATGAGATCTTTTGACCAATTCTAAAGTTAACCTAAAACCGTCATGAATTAGAAAGGAAACTTTAGTCATGCAATCTTGAGTAAGTCTATATTAAATCCCCTCTCCCGAGCTAGATTCAAAACTTAAATCATTCAACTAATGGCCAATTAATTGAAAGCATTAAATCAAGATTACAAACATAATAAACATTGCACAACTTAAACTATAAATCAATCCATACACAAAATCAACTACATCAATCCCTAAGCTATGAGTTTAGCTACTCATGAATATAATTACAAGCTCAACTAAACATAATAAAGCCATAAACTCTAGCAAAAGAAAAGGAAAAGGAAAAGAAAACTCAATGTAGGCCGAGACCGGACGTCCCCGTCACGATCCCCACGAACGATGAGTTGATTTCTGAATCTCTCCCTTTGTTTCAGCCTTAATCCTCTCTGTTTCTGCCTTGTTTACGGCTCCAAAAGGTCCCAAAATTGAATTCCCAAAAACCTAGCCGAAAGGAAGCTTATATTCTAATTTTTCGTCGTAGCGTCAAGACGCTATCAAGACAGCGTCTCGACGCTGCCTCTAAAACACGCGCGTCTGGAATGGAAATAACGGTAGCGTCGAGACGCTATTGTCACAGCGTCTCAACGCTATAACGCTGTCGCCTCTTCTAATTAAGGAAAACCAGCGTCGAGACCCTCCAAGAATGGCGTCTCGACGCTGATGGGCAGAATGCCCTATCTTGGCTCTTTGTTGCTTGAACTTTCCGGTTCTTTGGCATATTTTCACGTCTCGAACACCCGATTAACTCCAATTCCACATTTTTGCTCTAACATAGCTTTCCTACAAAATAAACAATAAAGCACAATAAAATGGCCAAAAAATCATAAAAGACTAGCTTAATTAAATAAGTGAAAGTAGCTAGCTATGCTCGCTATCAAATACCCCCCAAACTTAACTTTTGCTAGTCCTCGAGCAAACTACAAATCAAACACATAGTAGAAGAATGGATGCAATAATCATAACTCAATCCTCAAGACTCAAAAGTCAATAGTAAAGCAAGCAAGAGTCATGCACACAAGGACCAATGAGGGAGACAAATTAAAATTTTTCCAAAATTAACTTGCACAAGCGAGATCTAACTCAACAAGATCAGACTCTACTAGCCCGGGATTGGATTATTAAACTCTAAGCTCATCTTCCCTCTACACTGGCACTAAGGTTTCACTAATGAGTTAATGAAACAAATCAGTTTGTTTTCCTCCCAACTTACGTGCTTATAATTAACAATTAAATTAAGCATGTATATGTGGCACTAGCTTTCACACACCCATTGCAGGGACCCTTAACCTGAGATTTCTCTGGTTGGCCTAACTGATCACAACAGGGGTAGCTCTTTTTGCCTAAATCTTTATTACTCATTGATTTGTGTGCACCAGTCATGACTTTCTCTTTTTCAAATTGTAGCAATAAAACCGATTTTTCTTTATGAGCATGATAAGAAATTATTCTTTTCTTTCCTCCTAAGCAAGATCAAACATGCTAATTTGAAAAAAAAAATTAACTCTTTAGCTCTTCCCTACACCTATCGAGGTGACAACAAGCCTATGAACCCAATAATTCGCTCCTAAGCATTCAAATCCAAATTTAGCCAAGACAAATACTCTACTCATGCAAGCCATCTCCTAGAAAAAGTTTAAAAAGTCTCTCTTTTTGGGCACTCATGCTTACAACTCATCACAAGCTTGAAAATTGACAAGAAAGCCTATCCTAGGACATCATAATCATGCAAAAGTAACATCCAGAAAACAACCATATGCTCAATTCAAAGAAAGCTCAAAACTATAGCCCGAACTCAGATGCTTAGGGGCTCCACAAACATGCTAATCCACCCCCAAACTTAAAACATGCATTGTCCTCAGTGTATACAGAAAATAAGGCATAATCAAGCATGAGAACAAAGAAAGAATGGAAGGAGTGAACGATACTGGCCTGGAATGATGCTGACTTCTTGATTGAGATCTTGAAAGCTTGAAAGCAAAGGAGAGACAGAAAACAAGACCTACAACACAAAAACGAACAATAAATCAAAAGCAAACAGAAAAACACAACTACACCTACTTGGGTTGCCTCCCATAAGCGCTTCTTTAACGTCATTAGCTCGACGTGTTGACCGTGCTTCAAGGAGGCTTCTTTTCTGTGAATCCAACAGAGGTGCTCTTTCTTGCACCTTTCTTATAGCCCATGAAAAGCACGTCCGAGTGTCCCTTAGAGTCTTCAACTGCTTTAAATATTTCTTTGTCATTCCTGACTCTTACAGTGAGCTCCCTGCGCTCAATATCAATAATCACTCGCCCAGTAGCAAAGAATGGTCTTCCTAATATGACAGGCATTGAAGGATTTTCTATCATGTCCATAACATACAAATCAATAGGGAGGAAAAATCTATCTACTCTAATTAAAACATTTTCTACAATGCCAACTGGTCTAACCACAGACTGATCAGCCAATTGGAGCTTTACAAGAGTAGATTTAATCTCACCTATGTCTAACTTTTTGCACAGAGATAGAGGAATGATATTGATGCTAGCACCTAAATTACATAATGCTCTGAAAGAATAAGTACCAAAACTACAAGGAACAGAAAAACTCTCTGGATCCACTACTTTTTCAGGTACCTCCTGTTGGACTCTAGTGCTGCATGTGGAAGCAAGATACACAGTGTCAACCTTCTTTTCCTTCTGCTTCTTTGCTAACCACTCCTTCATGAACCTGTTATACTGGGGCATCTCTAACGCCTCTGCAAAAGGAATATTAATGTTCATATTCATAAAAGCATTCATAAACTTATCAAACTGAACCTGATTGTTCTTTTTCTTTTTCTTTTCTTTGGGAACCATCAGTGTGGGAGAAGGAATAGGAGGCTCAGGTTCAGGCTTTTCAGTCTCATCTGATGATGTGTCCTCCTCAGCTTCCCCTGTAGGCGTGTCATAATCTTCAGACTCAGGTTCCTCTTCAGCTTCCTCCTGGTGCACAGTGATTGCCTTACAGTACTCCATCTGTGTTTTCTCTTGCTCATCTCGGGCCTTTCCTTTATTCATGGTGCTTACAACATTTACCAACTGTCCCAGCTGAGTCTCAATATTCTTGATGGCAGCACTGTGGCCATTCACTGTTGAGTTGATGGCAATGACTGCCTCCTCCAATTTAGTTGTCCTGTTACTAGACTCTGCAATGAAAGCTCCAACAAGATCTTCTAACTTTTTATTTTCTTGAGTTTGAGGGGCAAACCCAGGAGGATTAAGAACATTCTTAGTATTAGCATAAGAGAAATTTTCATGGTTCCTATTGTTAGGGTGATAATGTGTAGGTGTAGAATTATTATTATATCCCCTAAAATTAGAATTTGATGCATACTAAACCTGTTCAATGGTCTCCTCCTGGGGTCTAGATGCTAAAGCAGCAGCTGATTCAATTGACTGTGCACTCCCTGTACCTGAAAATTTCATAAAAGCATTAGCAAGGGAGGTCATTTGGGCCTGGAGTGCACTTACTTTATCAACCTCAAACACTCCAGCAACAATCTTTTTGGGTGTAGACCGCTCAGATGGCCACTGATAGCTGTTGGTGGCCATATCCTCTAGAAGTGTGCGAGCGTTTTCCACGGTCTTGGACAACAAAGTCCCACCTGCAGCTGCATCAACAATAGTCTTTGTACTAGGAGTTAAACCATTATAAAACAATTGAACCTGAAGCCAGTCTGGGTATCCATGCTAAAGGAATTTCCTCAGTAGCTCTTTAAATCGCTCCCAGGCCTCAAACAACTGCTCATCATATTGTTGTTGGAACGTCCCAATCTCGGTCCTCAGCTTGACCGTCTTTGCAGGATGGAAAAATTTCTTTAAAAAGGCCTGGACCAAAGCATCCTAAGTGGTGATGCTCCCAGGGGGAATGGACTACAGCCAATCTCGTGCTTTATCCTGCAAAGAAAAAGGGAATAAACGTAAGTGAATAGCATCCTCGGAAACTCCATTAATTTTTACCGTCCCACAAATATCCAAAAATGATTTAAGATGAGAATTTGGATCCTCGGTGGGCGATCCTCTATATGCACAGTCTCGAGCCATCTGAATGAGACCGCTCTTCAGCTCAAAGTTGTTGGTATTAATCGGGGCATATACAATCCCCGACTGTTGCCCCTGAAACACGGGCTGAAAGTAGTCTCTAATAGGCCTAGGCTCCTCAGGTGGATTTTGGTCAGCCATGTGAATAATTTCTCTATTTTCTCTTCGAATCCTATGAATTGGTCTTTCGATCTCGGGATCCAACGGTATCACTTCTCTACTATTACGCAAACAAAAGCAAAACTACCCTAAAAAGGAAAGAAAACAATTATGGAAAGAAATAAAGAAAAGAAAACAACTAATCTAAATATGGAAATTATAATCTAGAAAAGGAAACAAAATAACCTAATATGGAATGCAAAAAATAAATATGGCAAAACACAAATAAAAAACTAACAAATAAGGAAAAACTAATCAAAAAAACAAATATGGAAAGAAAACAAATAAGGAAAAAATGCAATCAACCTAGAAAAGTAAAAATACACCCTAAATTAAAATCAAACAATTTTTTCACAATATCAATCTCGCTAAATGAGCCAATCCCCGGCAACGGCGCCAAAAACTTGATGTGGACTTTTTCTACCACAGGTGCACGGGTCAAGTAATAATATAGTGAAGTAATTCGAATGTCGTCCTCTGGATTGGATTTTTAAGCAAATCAAGTATTGTGAATTATCTCGCTCAATTTTATTTAGGGATCAAAAAGTGTTGAATGAATGGTATGAAAACTAAATCAAAGCAAGTAAAAAGAGTGGAAATTCAATTGGGAAAAATACTTAGGGAATTGATTTCGCCGATTAGTCTAGGATTGATTTTAAGGAGTAAGTTATTATGCACAATGGAATTATGAGCCAAAGACCCTTTAATCACAACTACCTCTCCCGAGTATAATTGATTCTCATGCAAATTAAGGCAATGAGATCTTTTGACCAATTCTAAAGTTAATCTAGAACCTTCATGAATTAGAAAGTAAACTTTAGTCATGCAATCTTGAGCAAGTCTATATTAAATCCCCTCTCCCGAGCTAGATTCAAAACTTAAATCATTCAACTAATGGCCAATTAATTGAAAGCATTAAATCAAGATTACAAACAGAATAAACATTGCACAACTTAAACTATAAATCAATCCATACACAAAATCAACTACATCCATCCCTAAGCTATGAGTTTAGCTACTCATGAATGTAATTACAAGCTCAACTAAACATAATAAAGCCATAAACTCTAGCTAAAGAAAAGGAAAGGGAAAAGAAAACTCAATGTAGGTCGAGACCGAACGTCCCCGTCACGATCCCCACGAACGATGGGTTGATTTCCGAATCTCTCCCTTTGTTTCAGCCTTAATCCTCTCTTTTTCTGCCCTGTTTACGGCTCCAAAAGGTCCCAAAATTGAATTCCCAAAAACCTAGCCGAAAGGAAGCTTATATTCTGATTTTTCGTCGTAGCATCGAGACGCTATCAAGACAGCGTCTCGACGCTGCCTCTAAAACAAGCGCGTCTGGAATGGAAATAACGGTAGCGTCGAGACGCTGTAACGCTGCCGCCTCTTCTAATTAAGGAAAACCAGCGTCGAGACCCTCCAAGAATGGCGTCTCGACGCTGATGGGCAGAATGCCCTATCTTGGCTCCTTGTTGCTTGAACTTTCCGGTTCTTTGGCATATTTTCACGTCCCGAACACCCAATTAACTCCAATTCCACATTTTAGCTCTAATCATCGATTTCCTACAAAATAAACAATAAAACACAATAAAATGGCCCAAAAATCATAAAAGACTAGCTTAATTAAATAAGTGAAAGTAGCTAGCTATGCTCGCTATCAATCCCAAGGTGTCCATGAAGGAGACATGCGAGGGGGGGTATCCTATGTAATGAGTTTGCATAAGACCAGACCATGAAATGGTAAACCACTAGATATAACACCGTTAACTAGTTAGGTTACTGTTTCAATAGGATGACATAGGTAACTCAGTCTTAATCCTGAGTGTGTCATTAACTCCTTCTCATGAGGGATTGTCCTTTGATTAGCATGGGTGAGAGTGGCCAATACGCCGACTCAATATGCCTTCCTTTTTTGGGACAAGACCGAGTGGGAGGCTAGGGACATGACAACATAAGAAGAAATTCACTTCTTCCCTCTTCTAGGAGAAGTAGATGAGTGTTCCCTTAAGTGGTGACTCCGGGACTTGAACAAAGGGATCCTGCCCTCTCATTGGCCCGAGAGGACTTTCTATTTATTGGTTGGACCATAAACAGGTTGTTCATTAGAGGAGCGCCGGTACTTAAGGAGACAGATGTAACACAAGGGTAAAACGGTAATTTGACCCAACTGTGATTACGGACACTAGTGAAGGATTGACTTACCGGTATAGGTCTATTTATATTTAATTTAAGTAATGACATGCTTCATGCTTTCCAATTTTTCATATAATTAATATACACATATATTAAAATATGAAAATCATTTAAAACATACATTAAAATTATTTATAATATATAAATAAATGCATGAGCATGTTTATAACCTAAGGTGGGATAAATAATTTTATATGACATCCATAAAGCATATAAATAGCAATTGAATCGGTTAATTTTGGCCCCTAGGATAAAATAAAGCATTAAATTACATTAATTTTAGCTAAATTCTATCCTAAAATCTTTCTGCAGCTCCAAAAATTGGTCTAGATAGCACGAACCGCCCGGAACAACCTCGAACCAATCTTCAAAATCACGAACCAAGGTGAAATTCAGCTAAATCGGATCGAATTGGTCCCAGCCCAGGCGAACCGGATTGAACCGGACTGCCCTCCCTTTGAACCGCGCCTGTTGAAGCCCTAATTCGCGTCGTCATCGAGACGCTTGCATCGCAGCGTCCCAATGTTGTGCACTTTCCATACCTAAGCGCCTGCGGTATCGAGACAGCGTCGAGACACTTTTGGAGAAGCGTCCCGACGCTGTTGCGTTTGGAGGTAGAATCTGGGCAGAAGCAGCACGATTTCTTCGATTTTGGCCTCGATTTTATAAGCGATTTCTCTGATTTTCATCTCATAAAAACCTATTCTAGACCCGGACTTACAAAGGACTCGATTTTACATAAAATACACGAAACACCGGGCCCTTACATGATCAAAATCACATAAAAATAAAATCTATGGCCATCAAATTAACCTAAACAGTTCATCGCAAACCGAACATACATTATGCATAAATCCCACCTATTAGAGCTTATCACAAATTTTAATATTAATTAATAGGGATAGTGATGGCTCTGATACCGATTGAAGGGGATAAAAGCCCCCACGCAGCGGAAGCGCATCGATTGGACCTTACACTGTATATTAATTAACATTAAAATACCGTTACGAAAAGGCAAAATAAACTTTAAACATGCTTTAAAGTTTCTGGAAATTGCTATAAACATGCTTGAAAATTAAATATAATTTATTTTCATGCTTTTCTAAAGAAACAGGAAAGAACCGTTACAAACCTTCGTTGTAGACTTGATCGTTCTTCGCCAACGACGCTTCAACGAACGAAAACGCAGCAACCCCCTTGTCTTTTATTCGCTGGAAATTTCTTCTTGAAGGACACTATAACCACAAAAGTTACACCGGTATGTCTCTAAGTCTAGGAGGCAAAAGACTTGTGGGAGTCTTTCTCTAAGAGGGAGGCTAGAAAGAATTCTAGGGTCTTGTCTTGTGAGTCTAAGAGCAAGAGGAGAGTACTGAACCAATTAGGTCTAGTGTTCTATTTATAGAAGAGAGACCATGAATTCTAACAATTAAAGGAAATATTAAAACATATTCTTTCATCACGAAATTTAAATTTAAACTCTTCATCCCTTGCGTGTGTGTGTGCGAGCCTCCTTATTAGGTCTTTACTAGCCTAGAAAAGGTTTATAAAATCCTCAGTTCATCTTCCCCCTACACTGGCCTTAAGCTCTAATTATCCAGCTTCCCAACAATCAAGAAAGCAATATCCCACTAAGGTGCCTGAAACAACGAGGTATACCTCCCCGAAACTTGCATTTTTTTTTTTAGAATCCTTTTAGATGTAGCGCCTTCGTTCTGGCTTGCCAACATTGGTGATGAAAGCATCCAACTACGAGCGCCTCATCTTTCAGGATGCCGAGGCATGCTCATTTCTTTCCAGAGCTTTCATGCAAAGGCAAACGATGGGTGTCATGAATGCCCCTGGTTACTAACGCTCTCAAGAAAGTGGAGCATTCTTTTTTTTTTTTTTTGATTTCCTCTTTTTTTTTCATATATATTTTTTTTTCACACTTTTCCTTTCTTTGCAGGCTAATAAACATGATTTTTCTCCCAAGTAAAACATTACAGACTCTCATGTCGTTCATCTTTCAAATTAGATCTTAAGCCTATCGGAGTGACAACAAACATCTAGATAATATAATCCAGTTCTATGCATTCAAAACCATATAAGTAGGCTAAGTGCTCAACATGTGCAAGGAAATCAAAGCAAAAATTTAAATTTACATGAATCTTGAACATGCTTTGATATTTCACAAAAATTGAACAAAATTCATTATCTAGATCATATCATAGATCGTCCTCATCAAAACAGATGCAATAGAATCATCATGAAAAAAAAAATTCAATAAGCTCAGATCAGAACAACAAAGCCTCCCCCCCAAACTTAAATCATACATTGCCCTCAATGTATCAATTATTCAGACTAATTAAGCATGCTTAAGGACAATAAAAAAAATAAAGGGAGAGCGGTACTGCCCTGAAGTGTGAGAGAAACCATGGATGTCAGCCTTCAACATTCATTGGGGTTGTTTTTGGAAGAAAATGTGGTCTCGAGCTCCTTCAAATTGATCAACTGGAACGAAAGATCAACATGCTCTAACTACAAAAAACTGAAAAACAAAGAAAAAGGAAATTAACGGAAAAATAAACTTGGGTTGCCTCCCAAGAAGCGTTTTTTTAACGTCTCTTAGCTAGACGAGTTTGTGCGGGCTTTCAAGGCACATAAAAATTCTCGTATTTCTTCGGGCCCTTCTTCCTTGAATCAATGAAGCAGACTATTGCTAGTAAGCTTACTAGCTTTTCATGGGCCCCTGAAGCAGAAATATTTTTGGGATTTTCTTTTAATAAAAGCATAAAAGGAGAAAGATCAAAATAAATGGACTCTGACTCTGACACTGACTCGTGAGAACAAGAAAAAGAACACTCATTATCAATAGAGGATGGAGAGGATAGAACAGACAAAAGCCTTTCAACCTTAAACTCTATCTCTAGAAACTCCTCAAACACTATGGGCTCATTTTCTTTTTCTTCCTCACAATCTTGTTCTTGGTGGGTGCTAGAACTATCCAATTCTTCCTCACTATCTAAACAACTCACCCCTATATGCTCAAACTCAGCAAAATTGAAAGGATTAGGCTCTTGAATGGGCGCTAATGAATCACCGGCCACATGACTCACTAGACAATCTATGGAAGTGGATCCTACTTCCCTATCTTCTTTTTGGGTATTGAGTCTCTCCATAGATTTTTCTAATTCTAAATTCATGGTTCTAGACTCTTGGATAACACTTTCAAGCAAGCTCTCTAAGGAAGATCTTTCTTCTATGGAAGCGGATTGCACTTCACTCTCATCCTCTTGAGGATGCAATCTCCCTAGGGATTTTTCTAGAGAAAAATTCATGGCTCTAGTATCCTCGATATAATCTTGAAGCAAACTTTCTAGGGGAGATTTTTCTTCTAAAGGGGGATAATTTGAATAGAAAAAATTGGATGATGGTGTTGGTTCTTCGGGCTCAGATTCCCTAAAGGGCCACCCAAAACTATTAAAAGCCATTTAAAATAATTAAATCAACAATAATAAGGCTTTCAGTCAGATGCAAACACCAATTAAATGCACAACAAGAACAATGGACCAGGATAAAAATAAAACAAAGAAAGCAAAATAAAACCTCTAATCTAAAGCAAGCAATTTCTTCACAATATTAATTGAATGAAATTAGCCAATCCCCGGCAACGGCGCCAAAAACTTGTTGCACGAATTTCCGATCACCGCAAGTGTACGGGTCGTCACAAGTAATATAGTGATTTTGAGTATAGAGTATCGTCTCCACAGGGATTGGATTTATTCAATTAAGTACCACGAATAATCTTGCTTAGCTTTATTTAGAGAACAAAATCTAATGCTGGAAAGAATAACAAAAAGCTAATCTAGAAAGCAAAAGATAAATGGCGACACAATCTGATGGGATAATTCTAGAGTGGTTGATTTTAACAATTGGACCTTTAATGCGTAATCAATTAACCAATATGGATTAACAAATCATTTGGTTCATAAGTCTAGAAGTCTAATGACAAGGACTCTCCTGTCGGTCTCCTCCTATCTCATACCGTTCAATAAAGAATCTCCTTTCAGTCTCATCTTTATTTACTTAGTATGACATTACGACCCTTCAGTACAACCTCTAACGTTATTTATTTTCTCTCGTGTCACCCGGGTAAATAACCGTCAGTCATGCATTCAGTTCTAGTCTAAGCTTCTCTCTGTCGAGTTTCCACTTAGTAACGATTCATTTAATCAGTGATCAGTTGATTAAAAGCATTACGGACAAAATGCACAAATGAACAATAATGACAATTAAACCACATCAATTCATTAATTCAGCAGAGGTTCAACATCTAAATCAATCTCATAGAATTTAGGAATTTACTACTCATAATCACTAAAATTCAATAATTCCTAATCACAACAATTCTAGAAACTAAAACATAAAGGAAAAGGGAAGAGAAATGCTCATAAAAGTGTCGATCTCCTCGATCCCGCGCCGACCTCCTTCAATCCGGAGCTCCAAAGATCTTCAACAAAGCTCCAAAACTCTCCCAAAAATCCTCAATTTTAGAGTAGACTCTAGAATGGGGTGAAAACCCACAAATTGGCACACCAAATATGGATGCAAAAGGCTCCTTTTATAGGCTCCCAGCAGGCGCAGCGTCGAAACGCTACAAGGACAGCGTCGAGACACTCTGACGTCATCTTTTCTTGGGCTCCAAGACGTCGCAGCGTCGAGACGCTACTTGGACAGCCTCGCGACGCTCTCGCGATTCCAGATTTCTCCACGCAGCTGCCTAGCGTTGGGACGCTCCAGGCTTAGCGTCGAGACGCTAGGCCCTGAATTTTCAATAATGGCCCGATTTTGACTCAATTTTTGGGCCTCCAACTTTCTTTTGGTCCAAATACTTCTTGTAATGGATTTTGGGCACTTTTCTTGACCCAAATTGATACTTTAAGACTTGAAATTCATGAATTTGGGCTTCTAATTCATTCTTCTTGGCTTTTTGGACTCGAATCTTCAATGTAATTCTCCAAATTGCTCAAAAAGTCTCCAAAATCATCCAAAATCTCTCAAAATTCCGGTTTTGCTTCCTTGGCTCGGTTTTCTGAAATTTAAATAGAAAATAGCATTAAAGAACACAATTCAAGCATAAAACTAGCTTAAATTAATAGGAAAATGATGACATTTTTGCATGTCATCAATTATCTATGTTGGAGTCGAGTCACAGAAATGTCCATAACGGTACTCGCTTAGCCTTCTAACGGTTCTTGGGAGCAAGGCCAAATAGAAGTTAAATCTGACCCAATACATTGAATAGGCTTAAGATTAAATAATCTATGATTAAGGTTATTGCCTTTGAGATGAATCCATGTTGAATACCTCGTTTTATTTTATTGTTATTCTTTTATTCATTTGTTTGTTTTATTTATTTTTCTAAAAACCAATCATCAATCTTATTTCTTTTGTTACCTATTCTTTAAGCAATCAAGTTGAGCAGTTTCTTCTTCAAATCTGAATTTCCAGTTAGTCCTTGATGTGCAAATTGCTAACCGCAAGTGTACGGGTCAAGTAATAATATGGTGAATGTGAAATTCGAATGTCGTCCTCTAGATTGGTGTCTAGTCAAATTTTAATTACCGAAAATACTTTTGACCAATTTTATTTAGGGAACTGAATTGAGTGAGAATTTAATTGAATCAAACACAAAGTAATGCGAACAATGAAAATCCAATGGAAACTATGGTCGTAGGGAATTGATTTCACCAATTGGGATTATGGATTAATTAACGGATTTACACATGCCATGATTCATAAATCTTGGTAAACTAAAATCACACATATCTCTCCCGAGCATACATGATTCTCCCATATGTAATTGAACCCGATATCCCTATCTAAATCCAATAAACATACAAGGCAATAAGGTTAACCTTTTTAACAATTTCTAGAATTAACCATAATCTCCCGATTTCTAGCTAAATCCTAGTTATGCATATTGATTTCTAATTTAAATCCTCTCTCCCGAGTTAAGATTCAAGCATAAACATCAATCAATTTATGGCCGGTAAATTGAAAGCATTAAGGACACAAATATGCATAAATGACATCAATAGCATAAAAACCGTAAATCAATCCAAAACGTGTCCAACGGCTACATCAATCCCTAAGAGTTAAAGCCTAGCTACTCATACAAAACGTTACGATATAGCAATAGCCTAAAACAGCCATAAACACTAACTAAGTTGAGGGAAAGAAGAAGTAAACTCAATGTAGGCCAAGACCGAACGTCCCCGTCACGATTCCCACGAACAATGGGTTGATTTCCACCTTGCTCCCTTTGCTTCAGCCCCAAAATCCTCTGTTTTGCTCTGTTTACGGCTCCCAAAACGTCCCAAAAAGATCCCTCCGGCAAACCTAGCGACAACTAAAATATAATATGTTTTTTTCGTCGTAGCGTCGAGAGGCTGTCAAGACAGCGTCTCGACGCTGCCTCTAAAACGCGCGTATTCAGAAAAGGAAAGGCAGCGTCGAGACGCTCAAGGAGCAGAGTCTCGATGTTGGTTTGCATTTGAACCCAATTTGACTTTTTCTTCGTTGATTCTCTTCGGTTCTTTTGTATCTTTTCACGTCCCGAACACCTGATTGACTCCAATATCACGTTTTAGCTCCAATCAACAATTTCCTACTGATGACATGCAAAAATGTCATCACTTTCCTATTAATTTTAGCTAATTTTGTGTATGAATTGTGTGCTTTAATGCTATTTTCTGTTTAAATTTCAGAAAACCGAGTCAAAGAAGAAAAATTGGAATTTTGAGAGATTTTAGATGATTTTGGAGGCTTTTGGAGCAATTTGAAGAATTACATTAAAAGATCCATGACAAAAGGCCAAGAAGAATGAGTTAGAAGCCCAAATTCATGAATTCCAAGTCTTATAATTATCAAGTTGGGTCAAGAAAAAAGTCCAAAATCCATTACAAGAAGCATTTGGGCCAAAAGAAAGTTGGAGGCCCAAAAATGGAGTCAAAATCGGGCCATTATTGAAGATTCAGGGCCTAGCGTCGAGACGCTAAGCTTGGAGCGTCCCGATGCTAGGCAGCTATGCGGAAAAATCTGGAATCGCGGTAGCGTCGCGACGATGTCTAGGTAGCGTCGCGACGCTGCGACGTCTTGGAGCCCAAGAAAAGATGACGTCAGAGCGTCGCGACGCTACGCCTGTTGGGAGCCTATAAAAGGAGCCTTTTGCATCCATATTTTGTGTGCCAATTTGTGGGTTTTCACCCCATTCTAGAATCCACACTAAAATTGAGGATTTTTGGGAGAGCTTTGGAGCTTTGTTGAAGATCTTTGGAGCTCGGGATCGATGGAGGTCGGCGCGGGATCGAGGAGATCGACACTTTTATGAGCATTTCTCTTCCCTTTTCCTTTATGTTTTAGTTTCTAGAATTGTTGTGATTAGGAATTATTGAATTTTAGTGATTATGAGTAGTAAATTCCTAAATTCTATGAGATTGATTTAAATGTTGAACCTCTGCTGAATTAATGAATTGATGTGGTTTAATTGTCATTATTGTTCATTTGTGCATTTTGTCCGTAATGCTTTTAATCAACTAATCACTGATTAAATGAATCGTTACTAAGTAGAAACTCGACGGAGAGAAGCTTAGACTAGAATTGAATGCATAACTAACGGTTATTTACCCGGGTGACACGGGATTGATTAAGTAACGTTAGAGGTTGTACTGAAGGGTCGTAATGCCATGCTAAGTAAATAAAGATGAGACTGAAAGGAGATTCTTTATTGATAGGTATGAGATAGGAGGAGACCGATAGGAGAGTCCTTGTCATTAGGCTTCTAGACTTATGAATCGAATGATTGATTAATCCATATTAGTTAATTGATCATGCATTAAAGGTCCAATTGATGAAATCAACCCTCTAAGAATTATCCCTCCAAATTGTGTCGCCATTTATCTTTTGCTTTCTAGATTAGCTTTTAGTTTATTCTTTTCGGCATTAGATTTTGTTCTCTAAATAAAGCTAAGCAAGATTATTCGCGGTAATTAATTGAATAAATCCAATCCCTGTGGAGACGATACTCTATACTCAAAATCACTATATTACTTGTGACGACCCGTTCGCTTGCGGTGAAAAAAATCGTGCAACACCTACCAAATAAACATTAAAGCACAATAAAATGGCCAATAAATCATAAAAGACTAGCTAAATTGATTAGGGAAAACTAGCTAGTTATGCTCGCTATCAATCCTCGTGGGATTGATACCCTAGGAATACTTCTAAGGTTTTTATTACTACGTGCGACAGTGTACACTTGCACTAGGGTTGACTGAATTAATCTTTATTATTATCATCTTATCTCACATCCATCCATTCAGCTGACAACGCACCATTATCTTTATAAAATCTAGAAATTCTATTTGATTATGTCATCTTGATTTATAGTTGTTCTTCAATTTCATTATGTGCCCGCCTAGCTAGCCGGTATGTATAGTTTCTCCTAGTTTCAAGGATGATTTAAGAGTTGTGTGGCGATAATTCACGTTAGACCATTATGAGTTGGTGGATGTCAGCAGTTGAACTAGGGATAGTCAATGGCCTAACGCTTGATCGGTAGAGCTTCATTGGAGTTGAAACATATTCCAAAAAATCTGAAGTTTCGGGAGGATCCCCACTGATAAGACTGCATGAGATTGACTGATCAAAAGAATTGTTGGATCATCTTTATAAACAATTACAGAAGTCTTAACCTGTGTTTGTTTCCATTTTGTTTTCTTTACTCGTAATCATTTACTGCTTTCGTATTTCTTTTGTTTCGACATTTTAAAAACTCAATCAATTTAACCAACCTTTTGAAATCACTAAAAATGAAAATTAAATCAATAGAGGTAGGCAATTCAAGACCCTGTGGATACGATAAATACTTATCACTTGTTGCTAGATTGTGTATACTTGCACAGTATTTTGAAGTGAATTCTATCTATATTTTTAACCACTTCAGAATTGCAACAGATAGCCTCTTTCCTCCTCATAAATCGTTTGAAATTCTTTTGTCTTCCTCTCCAGGGCTCCTTTGATCTAGCGTTGCAACCTTTCTCTGTTCCATTTGGCAAGATTGGAAAGACAAAGATTGACCTTTTGGGAAAATTGGCTAATACCATTGCCTTGAATGCTCTTCCAGCTCTCTTTAATAACTTCCAAGCTCTCCAGGAAGTTGAGCCAGGATTCCTCGAGCCTTAAGGGTTTGATACCTCTAGCCTTGCTCACTTTATCGTCGAGGTAGATTTGAGCTAAGATGGCCCTATGATCCGAGTGGAAGTAACCCAGATGCATGACTTTCACCTTCCTACAAAACATCAACATATTAGTATTAATCATGAAATGATCTAACCTTTCTCTGGTTCATTCCCTGTTCATGCTCTTTCTTTTCCAAGTAAATTTATCTCCCATGAATCCTGAGTCTTTAAGTTGGTAATAATCAATGGCATCCGTAAACGCCTTCGTAAGATGTTGAGCTCTTTTGTTACCTCCTTCTTTCTCATTGGTTCTAGATATTTTGTTGAAATCACCCCCAATCATCCAAGGGGCATTCGAAACCATGCTAATTCGATTCATCAAGTCTCACGACTCGCCTCTCTTTGATTAGTCCGGATTTCCATAAAACCCGGTGAATCTCCACCACCCTTTACTTGAGTTAATCATGGCATCAATATGGCCTGACGAGTACCCTGAAATGTTAAGGTTTATCTCCTCTCTCCATAACAATGCTAGTCCCCCACCTTGACATTTACTACTCACATAGAAACCACATTTGAACCCCAAAGCTCTACTAACACCTTCCATTTTCAAATCACTGCTTTTCATTTCAGAGATGAAAACAATTTGGGGGGAATTCTTCTGTATTGCGTGCTTAAGATAGCGAATCGCCTGAGGATTCCCCAGACCTCGGACCTCCGCCGATATCCCTTCGGTATTCTCGAAGTACTCTTTGCATAGCTTTTTTGGTTCTCTGGTTAGTTCCAACTCTTCTACATTGTGTTTCCTTGACTTATTAATTTCTGTTAACTCAACCTTCTCCTCTGTTTTATCTTGTCTAGCCAGTCTTTTCCATTTTCTTATGTTTTTTCCTTTATCAGCTTCTTCTGCTCCCAAGCTATCCTTCTGGTTCAACATTACAACTGGGTCCTTTTCGTTGTCTGTCATCCACTTTGGTCTAGCCACTACTTCCATATCCTTCTTAATCTCTTTCTCTGGGCTGACTTCTGTTTTTTTTTTTTTTCCAAATGGGCTATTTGTGGTGCTAGGCCCATTTGGTTTATTTTTGTCCTTTTCTACAGCCTCTGATTTCTTTTTATTCTTCTCTATTTTCGAATTGACCTCTTTTTTTGGCTTGACAGCTTTTTTTGACTTGTCTTCATCCATCATGCTTTTTACTTGTCTTTTCTGAGGTTTGTCCTCCTTGACTGTTTTTGCTGGAAGAAGCTTTTTCCTAGTGATAACTGCCCGAAAGGTAGTTATTTAGGTCTCATTTCTATAAGGATTTGTGTGTCTTTTGTGCTTAAGAGGGTTGGTTTTAGATGGATATTACATGTTTTAACCCATTTGGAAGAATGGAAACATTGGAAATTATTTTGTGCAGATTATGCTGCTGAGCGACTGGAGGGAGCAAATTCTGTGCTGCAGCAAAACTGAGAACAGAACTGCCACATCACAGCTCGTTAGCCAACTTCATGAACCGACTTTTGTTGAGTTATTTTCGTGATAAAGGATCAAGAAGAGCCTTACACGTGTCCTAGTTGACCTAATTCAGGCTTCCCATCCTTCTATAAAAGGAAGTAGCCGTCAAAGGCAAAAGCATTCCAACTTTCCTTGGAAGCCGAGTAGTATAGAGAGATTAGAGATTACCAAGAACACCATCATTCGCACGCTGACTAAGGAGATTATTATTTTCTTATTTGTCTTGTGATTATAGATGTGCCTACTCAGATTGTAATTCATGTTTTTGTGTTTATTATGAACTAAGTAGCTTAAGGTGTTGGTTAGGAACATGTAGTTGTTGCGCTTAAACTTTAGTAATATATTGATTATTGCATCTTGGTTAATTGTTGTGCCTATTTACATTTTATGCCCGCCTGGCCAGCCGGTGTGAATATCTCTCTCTAGTTTCAGGGATGATTTAGAGAGTGTGTGGCAATTATCCACACTACGATCATTGTGTATTGGTGAACGCCAGTGACTGAGCTAGGGATAGTCAGTTGCCTAGTGCTTGATTGGTCGCACTTCATTGGGGTTGAAACACATTCCAAAAGATCCGGAGTTCCGGGAGGAATCCGCTAATAATACTGCGAGAGTTGCATGATCAATAATATTGCTAGAGCATCTTTTTAAACAACTATTAAGCCTAACCAGCGCCTGTCTTTAATCTGTCTATCTATTTGTTTATTCTTTGTTCTGTCATTTACTTTGCTCCAGCATAATTCTTATAAAACCAAATCATTGTTACCATCTTTGAAACCATTAGAAAGTTACACAAAATAGGTAAAGTGTAAGCTAATTCAGGACTCGGATTGATGATATTACATGCTGCAGACTGTGTATACTTGCACAGGAATCCTAGAGTCTTTTAAATCAAATTCTTACTCACTCTAGGAGCCCAACAAGTTTTTGGCGCCGTTGTCGGGGAGTTGAGTAAGTTCTTATCTGATTTGTTTTGTGTATGTGTTTTAGTGGTTTGGTGCTAGAACTTTTTTATTGTTTTTTTTTTTTTGCAGGTGTGAGCTTGGTGCATGAGCGATCCGCCTGGGGTAAGGTTCGAGCTTAATCCAGAAATTGAAAGAACATTCAGGATAAGAAGGAGAGAGCAGCGCAGAAACCAGATGGAGAACGTGCCGCGCCTACCAGAGGGTCCTGAAGGTCCAGCAGACCCCTAGAATCGTTTGCTACAGCAAAACCCGTTGTTTGAACAAAATGAGCAGCAAAATAATCAGGATGAGAATCCTATCTTGATAGCGAATGATAGGACCAGAGCCATTCGAGTGTATGTTGTCCCAATGTTTAATGAGTTGAATCCAGGGATTGCACGTCCCCAAATTCAAGCGGCGAATTTTGAAATGAAACCGGAAATGTTTCAGATGTTGCAAACCGTAGGGCAATTCCATGGTTTGTCATCTGAAGACCCTCATTTACATCTTAAGTCTTTTCTAGGAGTTAGTGATTCTTTTGTAATTCAAGGAGTGCCTAGAGATGCTCTTAGATTAACTTTGTTCCTGTATTCTCTTAGAGATGGAGCTAAGTCATGGTTGAACTCTTTTGCTCCAGGATCAATTAGGACATGGGATGAGTTAGCTGAAAAATTTTTTAGTAAATATTTCCCACCTAATAGAAATACTAAATTAAGGAGTGAAATAGTAGGGTTTAGGCAACTTGAGGATGAGACTTTTAGTGAGGCTTGGGAAAGGTTGAAGGAGCTTTTGCGAAAGTGTCCCCACCATGGCTTACCTCATTGTATTCAAATGGAAACATTTTATAATGGTTTAAATGGAGTAACCCAAGGTATGGTCGATGCTTCGGCTGGAGGGGCCCTTTTGGCAAAGACTTCTGATGAAGCTTGTGAAATTTTAGAAAGAATATCGATTAATAGTTGTCAGTGGTCGGATGTTAGAGGCACAAATAAAAAGGTTAAAAGTGTATTAGAGGTTGATGGTGTGTCCACCATTAGGGCTGATCTTGCTATGATTGCTAATGCTCTTAAGAATGTGACAGTGATTAGTCATCAGCAGCCACCAGCTATGGAGCCTGCTACAGTGGTGAACCAAGTCGCAGAAGAAGCATGTGTCTATTGTGGTGAAAATCACAACTACGAGTTTTGCCCCAACAATCCAGCTTCTGTGTTTTTTGTAGGTAATCAGAGGAATAACCCTTACTCTAACTTTTATAATCCAGGTTGGCGCAACCACCCGAACTTTGCATGGGGAGGACAAGGAAGCAGTGTGCAGACACAACAAAAGGTGAACCAGCCAGGATTTGCTAAAGCGCAGGTATTGCCCCAGCAAAATAAGTAGGCTTTGCCCTAGCAAAATTCGGGGAATTCTCTTGAGGAGATGATGAAAGAATTTATGGCTCGTACAGATGCCGCAATTCAAAGTAATCAAGCTTCAATGAGAGCCCTGGAATTGCAAGTGGGTCAGCTAGCTAGTGAGCTAAAGGCAAGGCCTCAAGGGAAACTTCCCTCGGATACTGAACACCCTCGAATGGAGGGTAAGGAGCAGGTAAAGGCAGTAACTCTTAGGAGTGGTAAGCCATTAGAAGAGCCTAGTACGACCCAGGATGTAAATAGAAATGTTGTTGTTGAGAAAGAGTCGGAGATTGGTCAGGGTGCTGGAGGCAGCAATAAAAATGCTAGAGCATCTGGTTCTGTTCCAGATGTGGAACCACCTTATGTGCTGCCCCCACCTTATGTACCACCTCTACCTTTTCCAAAAAGGCAGAAGCCTAAGAATCAGGATGGTCAATTTAAAAAGTTTTTAGAGATTCTTAAGAAATTGCATATAAATATCCCTTTAGTAGAAGCTATAGAGCAAATACCTAATTATGCTAAATTTCTTAAGGATATTTTAACTAAAAAGAAGAGGTTAGGTGAGTTTGAAACTATATCTCTTACTGAGGAATGTAGTGCTATTCTTAAGAATGGGCTGCCACCCAAGGCTAAGGATCCAGGGTCATTTACTATACCTGTGTCTATAGGTGGAAAAGAGTTAGGTAGAGCACTTTGTGATTTAGGTGCAAGCATTAACCTTATGCCTCTTTCGGTCTATCGGAAGCTTGGTATAGGTGAAGCTAGGCCTACCACAGTAACACTCCAACTAGCTGATAGGTCTATCACATATCCAGAGGGTAAAATTGAGGATGTCTTAGTAAAGGTGGATAAATTCACATTTCCTGTTGATTTTATTATTTTAGACTATGAGGCTGATAAAGATGTCCCAATTATTCTAGGTCGTCCATTTTTGGCTACTGGTAGGGCATTAATAGATGTTCAAAAAGGGGAATTAACAATGAGAGTCTGTACTGAGGAAGTGAAATTTAATGTGTTTAAAGCCATGAAATATCCAGACGAAATGGAGGATTGCTCCTTCATTAGGATTCTGGAGAGCACAGTTATGGAGACAGCAAAACAGGATTTTGTTAGTAAGCATTCGAAAGAGCATGGAGAGGTTAGTATTGAGGATTTAGAAGTTTGTTTATTAGAAAGAAAAAATGAAAAAGATTTGTTTAGGTGTGAGGATGTTTTTGAGTCTTTAGATTTAGATCAAAGGAAGGCTCCTCCTATTAAGCCATCCCTGATTGAGGCACCTACTTTAGATTTGAAGCCCTTGCCGGATCATTTAAAGTATGTGTATCTTGGGGAAGGTGAGACGTTGCCCATTATTGTTGCATCAGATTTAGTGCCGGGGCATGAGGAGGACGTAATAAAATTGCTGCAGCAATACCGCAAGGCTATAGGTTGGATGTTGGCTGACATTCAGGGAATTAGCCCATCTTTTTGTATGCACAAAATCACTCTAGAGGAGGGATCCTTTAGGAGTGTTGAGCAACAAAGAAGGCTTAACCCTGCAATGAAAGAGGTTGTTAAAAATGAGGTGATTAAATGGTTGGATGCTGGGATCATTTATCCAATTGCGGATAGCAATTGGGTGAGCCCTATCCAATGTGTTCCTAAGAAAGGAGGTGTCACTGTGGTGGGCAATAAAGACAATGAGTTGATCCCAACCAGGACAATAACTGGTTGGAGGGTTTGCATGGACTACAGGAGGCTTAATAAAGCCACCCGTAAGGACCATTTCCCTCTACCATTTATTGACCAGATGTTGGATAGGTTGGCTGGTCAGGCCTATTACTGTTTCTTAGATGGTTATTCCGGGTATAACCAGATTACTATTGCTCCTGAGGATCAGGAAAAAACCACTTTCACCTGCCCTTATGGGACGTTTGCTTTTAGGCGAATGCCTTTTGGCCTTTGCAATGCTCCAGCAACATTTCAGCGGTGTATGTTGGCAATTTTTTCTGATATGATTGAGTCCACTGTTGAGGTATTTATGGACGATTTTTCAGTTTTTTGAGGGTCTTTTAAGAATTGTTTAGAAAATTTAGGTAAGGTATTAAAGAGATGTGAGGATACCCATCTAGTTCTTAATTGGGAAAAATGTCATTTCATGGTGAAGGAGGGCATAGTGTTAGGTCATAGGATTTCTAAGAATGGCCTAGAAGTTGATAGAGCAAAAATAGAGGTTATTGAAAGATTAGAACCACCGAATTCAGTGAAGGGAATTCGGAGTTTTTTAGGTCATGCTGGATTTTATAGGAGGTTCATAAAAGATTTTTCCAGAATCAATAAACCTCTTTGTAACTTATTGTGTACTGATCATGTTTTTTACTTTAATGCAGATTGTAGGAAGGCTTTTGAGACTTTAAAAGCTGCTTTAGTCTCAGCACCCATTCTTTGTGCGCCTAATTGGAATTTACCATTTGAGGTAATGTGTGATGCAGGTGATGCTGCAGTAGGTGCGATGCTGGGGCAAAAGCAGGGCAAATTCATCCATCCTATATATTATGCAAGCAGGGTTTTAAATGAGGCACAGGTCAACTATATAACTACTGAAAAGGAGTTGTTAGCCGTGGTGTTTGCTTTTGAGAAATTCCGGCCATATTTGGTTGGATCCAAAGTCAGAGTGTTCACGGATCATGCAGCAATAAGGTATTTAATGACTAAGAAGGATGCAAAGCCTAGACTAATTCGTTGGGTTTTATTATTGCAGGAGTTCGACTTGGAGATAAAGGATAAGAAGGGATCAGAAAATGTTATTGCAGATCACTTATCTCGTCTTGATCCATCATCATCTTTGCTGGAGCAATCTGCAATTTCAGATTCTTTTCCAGATGAACAGCTTTTTGCTGTTAAGGTAAAAGTAGTCAGGGATGTCCCTTGGTATGCTGATATTGCCAACTTTTTGGTAAAGGGAGTCACTCCTATTGACCTGGATTGGAGGCAGAAGAAAAAGTTTAAGCATGATGCAAAAATTTTCTATTGGGATGAGCCATTTATGTATAAGCAATGCTCTGACGGTATTATTCGTAGGTGTGTTTCAGGTGCTGAAGCAAAGGAAATCCTGGAGCAATGTCACTCTTCGCCATATGGAGGTCATTTCAGCGGTTAGAGGACAGCTATGAGGATTTTACATTGTGGATTTTTCTGGCCCACCTTATTCAAGGATGCCCATTGGTTCTACAAGCAATGTGATGCTTGCCAAAGGAGGGGAAACTTAGGGCCTAAGATGAAATGCCTCTTACCTATATTTTAGAAGTTGAATTATTCGATGTATGGAGTATTGATTTTATGGGGTCATTTCCCCCTTCTAATGGCAATGTTTTTATCTTATTGGCAGTTGATTATGTGTCCAAGTGGGTGGAGGCCATTGCATGGCATCAGAGTGATGCCAAGACAGTTGCAAGGTTTCTTCAATCGCACATCTTTACGCAGTTTGGGACACCTAGGGCTTTAGTGAGTGATGAGGGTACACATTTTGTTAATAATATCTTAACTAAGCTTTTAGCTAAGTATGAGATTAAGCATAGGATAGCTACCCCTTATCACCCACAAGCAAATGGTCAAGCTGAAATTAGTAATAGGGAAATTAAATCGATTCTAGAGAAAGTAGTTCATCCATCTAGGAAGAATTGGTCTTTTAGGTTGGATGAGGCTCTTTGGGCTTATAGGACAGCCTATAAGACTCCTCTAGGTATGTCTCCTTATAGGTTAGTATATGGGAAAGCTTGCCATTTACCATTGGAGCTGGAGCATAAAACGTTTTGAGCTCTGAAAAAGTTAAATTTTGATCTGAGTCGTGCATGAGCAATAAGAATGCTGCAGCTTAATGAATTAGAGGAATTTCGCCAATTTTCTTATGAGAATGCGAAAATGTATAAAGAAAAGACTAAGTTGTGGCATGACAAGAAAATAAAATCTAAAGAGTTTGTCAAGGGTCAGAAAGTTTTGCTTTATAATTCTAGGTTAAAATTGTTTCCTGGGAAGCTAAAATCTAGATGGTCAGGACCATTTCCTGTGGTTGAGGTTTCCCCCATGGGGTAATTACTTTGCAGGATGAAAAAGATGGGAGAGTATTCAAGGTGAATGGACAACGTGTGAAAAATTATTGGAGAGAGGAGTTTCAGGCGAAATATCCTTCCCTAAGGTTGGTTGATGATTGAGAGAGCAGGATTTTTGCGGGAGCATTTCACAGAGCAAAATTTTGAGCTCCCAGTGTTTGTATTAATTTTATTTTTCACTGATTTGTTTAGATTTGATTTTGAATGATTGATTTGCACTTCGTTGGTATTTTTTTCCGTAGAAGTTATTTTAGATTTTATTTTGTTTTGAATTTGATTTGATTTGATTTTCGGATTATTTATTTAAATTATCTTTAAATTATCTTTTAATTCGTTAGATTTTATTTTATCTAGATTTTATCTTCAGTTATTTGAATTATGTTTAGTCTTAATTAATAAAGTTTTTTCTCTACTTTATTTGGCTTCAAGAAAGATTAAAGTTGATTTGATTGGTTATTTTTAAATTTAGAAGATTTGGGTTCCTATTTTGAAATTTGAATTCCGTATCCAAGATTCTTCAGGTTCAGGAAGTTGTTGCGGCAAAAATATGGCTGAAGCAAATCGTCCGAATTAAAAGGGATTTCGTTGGAAATTTATTATTTTTACCGTTGGGATTTTCTTTGAATTTTAGCAGGTAAATTTGCATGAGTCATCATATGAGGCCACGTGTCACAAAGAGATGATCCAACGGTCTCATTAGTTGACAGCGCATATTTAATTATTGCGGGCGATTTGAAATCAGGAATTTACCGTTGGCAGATTTAAAAGATTGCAGGTGGTTTTGAACGGTAATTTTATTTAATGGGGAGCGAATCTTTTCGGTTAAGAATTTAATTTGCTGGAGCTATATTTATTTGCAGACCCTGGTAAGTTTTTAATTTTATTTTAGTTTTTTTTCGATCCAACTTCTTATTTCAATCTTGCTATTTGCATTCCTCTGTTTTCGTTGATGTTATCCTTTCTCCTTGCAACCATCCCCTTGAATCCTTCATGGCAAAAACAAGGGCTAGAAAAGAGAGGGAAAACGAGGAAGGGGAAATACTCGTTACCCCCGAAGTTTCGAAAGTAAAAACTAAGAAGAAAAGAACACCGGAGGAGAAAGAAGCTAAAAGAAGAAGACGACAACAGAGGGCGGAAGAACAAGAAAAGGCAACAAAGGATGAGGCTGTTGCAGTGGAAGAAGGAGACCCAAAAGAATATGATAAACAGAATCCAGAAGATGATGAGCAGGGAATGACGGCTACAGAAGAAGTTCAAGAAGTGGAGGTTGAGAAGAATCAGGAAATGGAGACTGACGAAGTTCGAGGCGAACAAACCGCAGAGGGGCCTAAAGAAGGGAATGAGCAGGGATCGGTGCAGGAGGCTCGGGTTGAAGTAATCATGCCTGAACCGCCAAAGAGGCGCCGCATCAAGAGGAAGGCAGGTCGTGTCAGGGTAATTCGAAATGCCTCATCGCCTCCATCGTCAGATTCTGAGGAAGAAAAGAAGGAAGCTGAAGACAAGGCGAGAGAAGAAGAAGCAAAAAAGGCTGATGAAGAGATTCTGCCCAAGCGAAGAGAAGACAAGGGCAAAGGAATTGCTGAGGCATCGGGTGAGATTGGCAAGATTGAGGAACCAAGGTTGCCTTTTATTCGCTTCATCAACGACCTTGCTCGAGCAAAATACCAGGAGGTGCTGAAACGTGACTTCTTGTTCGAACGAGGATTTGGCAGTGATTTGCCCAGGTTCTTAGAGTCTGGAATAATGAACCTTGGGTGGAGGCAATTTTGTGCGAAACCAAAACCTGTCAATTCCAACATTGTTCGGGAATTTTACGCCAATCTTGACGTTAAGGATGACTTCGAGGTTATTGTTCGAGGAGTGCCTGTACAGTGGAGCCCAGAAGCCATTAATGATTTGTTCAATCTCCAGGATTTTCCGCATGCAACTTTTAATGAGATGATGGTTGCACCATCGAGCGAACAATTAAGTGTGGCTGTCTGGGAGGTTGGTATTGAGGGGGCTCAGTGGAGGGTGTCGCAGACGCGGAAGCACACGTTTCAAGCTGCTTATCTGAAGAGTGAAGCCAACACTTGGATGAGTTTCATTAGGCTACGCTTGCTGCCGACAACACACGACTCCACAGTATCTCGGGACAAGGTATTGCTTGCCTTTGCCATTCTTCGCTCGATGAGTATTGATGTAGGAAAAATAATTTCTTCTGAGATTGTAGATTGCTGGAAAAAGAAGGTGGGGAAGTTGTTCTTCCCAAATACAATTATTATGCTGTGCAGAAACGTAGGGGTTCTAGTGGATGAGAATGATGTAATTCTGTTTGATAAGGGGATCATTGATACGCCCAATTTGGCGCGGCTCCAACGTACGCAGGAGATACGACAAGGAGGGTTGATCTACGGCATGAATATGATTCTAGAACAACTGGCACTGTTGGCCAGCAGGCAGGAGTTTGTTGAGAGGCAAACTTTAACCTTCTGGACTTATGTTAAGAATCGTGATGCTGGTTTGAAGAGGGCGCTGCAAGAAAATTTGTCAAAGCCATATCCAGCCCTCCCTGCATTCCCCGAAGACTTACTGAACCCCTGGATTCCACCGCCGCCTGCTGAGAAGGAAGATGAAGAAGAAGATTTGGGTTAGGAGGATTGGAGGATTTGAGCGCGCAATATTTTTGCTGACATATTTTGTTTGCTGGCGCATTCCTGACCACATCTTCTTCTATAATTGCTTGTCTGTTTCTTTTTAATTTTTCTGATGAAAAAAATATATCTGCTTTGTAATGTTTTTCTTTATGTTTTTAATGAAATTTCTAGATGTTTTCGTTCTATGAGCACTAAGTAACTCTAACTTAACTATTTTCTTCTGAATTTTTGAAGTTTGGACTGAATAAGCTTAATTAGATCAAGGTATTCTGATCTCCAGAAACCTTTTTGCTTGAGCATTTCTTCTAGCCTGGACTGTTGCTGCGGCAAAGAAGATCTTGGAGGTAGTGTTGACTTTTATGAACCACTTTAAGCTTAGTTCTAGTCCCACGTTTAGTTTAAAAATTCAGATAGAAAAATTTAAGTTTGGGGGTATAATTACAAAAATTTAATGATTCATTGGGGACAATGAATAATTTAAGTTTGGGGGACTTTTTGCTACTCCAATTGTTTTGCTCGAGCATTCCTCTCCTTCAAGTAAATATTTGTTAGGTTATTGAGTAACCGGGGACATTTGTGATACCCACAATTTGTCTTCGCGTCAAAAGGTAACCTAGGAAATGTGAAAAAAATGAGAATTATTATTTGTTGAACAAAATTATTTGTTGAAGATTTTGCTGAAAAAAATTGATGGAGCAAAAGTTTTGAAGGATGAATGATGATCCAGCAGTTTTTCTGTCTCCCAGAACTTAGGTGAGCTTCATCATCAAATGTTGCCATTCTAAGGGGCAGGAGATGGAATAACTAAGGATTTTTTAGCTTTATAAAGAGTATTGAGCCTAGTTGGTGATAAGTTTGAGGCAAGGGTATACAGCACCATAAAGTGGGTCATCCCATGCTTAAGAACTTATGACTGTAGGGCTGCTTTAAGTCTTAAAATGAAAATATAAACCCCTTGAAAATATGTTTTGAATGTCTGATAATAGAGCTAAGCTGTGGTGAGTTTTTAGAATTAAGTTAAAAGTGGTGATTATTTGTCCATGTCGGAGGAATCATTTTGCTGCAGCAGAGCTCGGTTTTGCAGAGTGCTCAGGTAAAGGTCAAAGGTAGTATTGGATTTTCTGACTTGATTAAGCTATTTCTTTGTCTAATGTTTTTAAATTCTTAAGGGAAGGTGAGTTAGTATTGCTCGGGACGCGCAATAGTTCAAGTTTGGGGGTGTGATAACTGCCCGAAAGGTAGTTATTTAGGGCTCATTTCTATAAGGATTTGTGTGTCTTTTGTGCTTAAGAGGGTTGGTTTTAGATGGATATTACATGTTTTAACCCATTTGGAAGAATGGAAGCATTGGAAATTATTTTGTGCAGATTATGCTGCTGAGCGACTGGAGGGAGCAAATTCTGTGCTGCAGCAAAACTGGGAACAGAACTGCCACATCACAGCTCGTTAGCCAACTTCATGAACCGACTTCTGTTGAGTTATTTTTGTGATAAAGGATCAAGGAGAGCCTTACACATGTCCTAGTTGACCTAATTCAAGCTTCCCATCGTTCTATAAAAGGAAGTAGCCGTCAAAGTCAAAAGCATTCCAACTTTCCTTGGAAGCCGAGTAGTATAGAGAGATTAGAGATTACCAAGAACACCATCATTCGCACGCTGACTAAGGAGATTATTATTTTCTTATTTGTCTTGTGATTATGGACGTGCCTACTCAGATTGTAATTCATGTTTTCATGTTTATTATGAACTAAGTAGCTTAAGGTGTTGGTTAGGAACATGTAGTTGTTGCGCTAAAACTTTAGTAATATATTGATTATTGCATCTTGGTTAATTGTTGTGCCTATTTACATTTTATGCCCGCCTGGCTAGCCGGTGTGAATATCTCTCTCTAGTTTCAGGGATGATTTAGAGAGTGTGTGGCAATTATCCACACTACAATCATTGTGTATTGGTGAACGCTGGTGACTGAGCTAGGGGATAGCCAGTTGCCTAGTGCTTGATCGGTCGCACTTCATTGGGGTTGAAACACATTCCAAAAGATCCAGAGTTCCAGGAGGAATCCGCTAATAATACTGCGAGAGTTGCATGATCAATAATATTGCTAGAGCATCTTTTTAAACAACTATTAAGCCTAACCAGCGTCTGTCTTTAATCTGTCTATCTATTTGTTTATTCTTTGTTCTGACATTTACTTTGCTCCAGCATAATTCTTATAAAACCAAATCATTGTTACCATCTTTGAAACCATTAGAAAGTTACACAAAATAGGTAAAGTGGAAGCTAATTCAGGACTCAGATTGATAATATTACTTGCTACAGACTGTGTATACTTGCACAGAAATCCTAGAGTCTTTTATATCAAATTCTTACTCACTCTAGGAGCCCAACACCTAGGTTCAGAACTATCCATTGGGGTATCACCGCCTCGGGAATTTGGCTGAGGTGAGTTGGCTATTTCCTTCCATTTGTTTCGATCGACCGGCCGATCACCGGAATTCCTTTGGTCTTGCGATCTGTCATCATTTTTTCTCGCCTCGCCTTCTTCTTGAGTTTCTCTTTTTCCTTTTTGTTGGTCTCTCCCTGACGCAAATCCCCCACCGGTGGGTTGGCCTCTTCCTTTCCCCCTTCCTGTACCTTGTGAGGATCTATTTTCGTGAGTTTTATTCATGTTTACGCCTCCCCTTTTCTGGATAACTCTCATCCAATCACCATACTGAAGGTTTGGAATTCCCTAATTCCGTAAAGCGAAAGCGTAATTGGGACTGATTCGTAGTTACTTTTGTTTATCCAAAAATACCATTACATTGGCAAAAATTCATAGAACAAATTCTATAGAAACTTAAGGCTAAGCATAGAAAACTATTAGATCTAAATCCAATAGGGAGAAGCGAACATACCGTCGTTGTCGTCTCTGAAATATCAAGAACGCTTTTTCTTGATTTTGGACTAAGCGTCAACAATTGGGACACCACCAATTGATCTTCCCTGCTATAACTCTGAGATTAGGAACGTAGTTGTGATACTACCTAATCTTGAATGGGAAAAACTCTAGAGAGAAAATTCTCCCTGGAGTTCTTGAGTCTAGAGAATATGAGAGGGAGTCTAGAGATGATGCAAGACTGCATTCTTGTGGCCTTGTGTTGTATCACCTAAACCCTAGGTTTAGTGTTCTTTTTATAGGAGAAAGACCATGAATAAAATATTCATTTAAAATTAATTATTTCCATAACTGATTTAATCTTTTCCATAATTAATCAATTCCATAACCAATAAATTCCATAATTGATTAATTCTTTTCCATAAATGATTGATCACTTCCATAAGTGATTAAATCATTTCCATAAATGATTAATTACTTCCATAAGTGATTAATCATTTCCATAATTGATTAATTTCCAATTAATTATTAATTAATCACCAATTAAATATCATATATTTAATTTCAGACCTTCTATTAGTTAATTAATTAATTATCCAATTAAATATCATATATTTAATTTTAGGCCTTCAATTAATTAATTCTATAATATGAATCAAATTCATATTAAAATTTGAACTCCTTCAAAATGTTGGGTTTAATGTCCTATAAACTCGTAGTTTGTAAATCATTAAACATATTTTATTTCCAATAAAGACGTTATTGAGGTTATTCAGTAAAAGATGTTATTGAATATGTAAATTGCGAATGATTAACCTAAATCCAATAAACTAAGATCCTTGGCTATAAAATGAATACTTGAACTATATGTAGGGACATATCATAGGATCAAGTTCAAGTTTATAGTCAAAATAGTCTAACTATGGACGCGACCCACTTTGGATTAAGTACAAACGATGAGATCCTAAATCGTTCATGTGGTGACATGCGAGTGAGGGCGTCCTATGCAATGAGTTTGCATAAGACTGGACCACGAAATAAGTCACTTTCTCTTTATAACGCCGTTTACTGAAGAAACTGACTATTTCTCATAAATGACCTAGGTAACTCGTTCTTAATCCTGAGCTATCTATGAACTCCTGTTTATACGAGATTATCCTTTGATCTGCATGGGTGAGAGTGGCCAGCATCGCCAACTCGACAAGCCTACCATTTTGGGGATAAGATCGAATAGATAGCTGGGGACATAGTTTCGCAAGATTGAATTCACTCCTACCCATTTCAGGGATAGCAGAGGGGTTGTTCTCTTAAGTACTAACTCCAGGACTTGAACAAGGGGCCCCACCCTCTCGTTGGATCGAGAGGAACTTAGGTTTGATGGTTGGACCGCAAACCGATTGTTCATTAGAGGATTAGTGGAACTTAAGGAACAAGAAGTACTATAGGGGTGTAACGGTTATTTGACCTAGCTATAGCTACGAACAACCTGTGAAGGAACGACTTACTAAACATAGTTAAATCAAGTGGACGGAAATATATCTATAGTGAGGGGAGTGCAACTATCGGGCTATAGTGGAGTGTCCGGGTAGTTAACGAATGTTGGATAACTTTGATAATGAGATTAGTCGGTTAGCCTCAAATCGTTGGAGCCCATGATCTATAGGTCCATTAGGTCCCCCTACTAGCTCATATCAGAATAAAGCTTAGAATATTTTGATAGGAAACTTTGAATCGTTCAAAAACGGGAAATAGGGTTTTATCGTAAAACGTGTTCGACACAATGATTTAATTATGAATTAAATTAGGAATTGAGAGATGAGGTATTTAAAAGTTTTTTAAATACCATATATATGTATTAGGAATCATATATAATTCATGGCATTAGGTGATAATTGATTGGATCAATCATATCAAAATTACTTGGAAATGTCCCAATTAATTGCCTAGAAATCAATTTCAATTTTGAATTGAATTTGAAATGAATTGAAAGCTGAAAATTCACAATTAGGATTCAATTCACAGTGTATTTAGTGGTTTTTCCACTCTTGCATAATGATACATAGTGGAAAACAACACAAACATGCATTAGATGCATTAGATGCATGTGTTGTGAAGTAGACACCTAGAATCCACTTTGAGTTGCATCTTGACCATGTGGCTAAGTGTCATGAAGCTTGTCTTTGTATGGGAGAGGTCTATAAAAGGGGGTTTAATTAGATTCAAAAGAAGCAAGCTTTCATTTAGTGTTATGCTGCAAATTTTCTCCCTCAAATTCTCTCTCATTTCATCTCCTCCCAAAAGCTTGTACCATCAAGCATTCCCTTCCTATTTCTTTCTTCTATAGACTCCCACAAGTCTTTCTAGGCTCAAGAGAATAGTAGGGAAGACACTAAAGGTTGTCCAAGGGAAGTTGGAGAAAGATAATATCACAAGGAGTTCCTTACAAGTGAGCATCAAAGAGGTTGGTACTCATTTACTCTCTTTTCTACCCTTTCGATCTTCAATTGCTTTCGCATGTGTTATATGAACACCTTCACAAAATCTCTTATATCCTATAAATTTAATATGAATCAAATTCATATTAATATTTGAACTTCTTTGAATATTTATTTCTCTCATAATAATAAAGTTTAATTTGTATCTTATACAATATTTTAACTTCTTTACATTTTAATGTATCACTATACATTATATTAATTTGTATCTTATACAATTTAACTTAATTCCCAATATGAATTTGAACTATTCAAATTCTCTCAAGATATAATTGTTCCTAATTACTCTTTACGAGCTAGCAGGGGGACCTAATGGACCTACAGATCAGAAGCTCCAATGATATGAGGTTAACTAATTAAACTCATTAATCAGGTTAACCAATATTCATTAATTGTGGGTCATTCCACTAAAGACCCACAACTGAACTTTTCTCACTGTAGAACATTTATGTGTCCACGGATATAGACCTATACTGGTAAGTCAATCCTTCACGAGTGTTTGTAATCACAGTTTGGTCAAATTACCGGTTTACCCCTGTGTTACATCTGTCTCGTTAAATACCAGCGCTCCTCTAATGAACAACCTGTTTATGGTCCAACCATAAAACAGAAAGTCCCTCTCGGGCCAGTGAGAGGATTGTTGGGTTTTATGCCCTAAAACTCGTAGATAGTAAATGTACTTTTGACCGAACATTAATAAAAGTGATGTATTATTCATGTTTGTATTATATCTTGTCTTATTAACCCTAATCCAATAAACTAAATCTTGTTTTGCTCCTAAGTCCCTGTATGTTCACATCGTGAGATCCATGCTCGGCTTCGTGTTGTTTTAGCGCGGCCTCCCTTCCGAAAGTTTTTGCATGGATCAATACCAAGGTGAATGGGGAAAGTGACCATAGTAAGTGGGAGCGAACGTGTGTCAACGTATCCCTCGGTCTCCATCCCTAGGTCACAACGTGAGATTCCTATGATCCTCCTGCGTGTTGCCCTGGAGCAACCATCCCTTCGGAGGGCCTGATCATAGGATTCGGAACACCGTGAACTCTTGAATAGGATAGGATCACTTAGGCTAATTACCAACAGTTGTCTTTCCTAATGGTAGTCTGTTGGTCCGTGCCTTTGAGATCTGAAAGTGGGAGGGTTACACTTACGGGGGGGAGTTAATTTGTTAACAAATCCTTGACCGAACAACGGTGGTTAATTTCTAATGGAATATGAGTTATTCTGGGATTAGAAATTAACTAAGAGGAGTCTCATTTTAGAGGAGGAACGACTGATCACCCTTCGGTGGCTGTTCTTCTAAACCCCTAAAGCATCGTTGCATAGCACAATCAATAGTTTTATTAGGGTTCTTTGATTGTTTGTTTGCAAAATTGATTGGATGGATGCAATTGTATGTATTGCTTGGGTGATGGGTTAAGGCAAAGATAACTAATATGGTCAATTGTTTGTTTTTCAGCAATGTCTTCTTCAATTATTTCCTTGCTTAAAAATAAAAGACTAACTGGCGAGAATTCCCCCACATGGAAATCGAACTTAAACACCATACTCGTGGTAGAAGATCGTAGGTTCGTCTTGACGGAGGAATGTCCTCCAGTTCCCCCTCGCACTGCCACTTAGACAGTAAAGGATGCCCACGAACGTTGGACGAAGGCCAATGAAAAGGCCTGAGTCTACATATTAGTCGGCTTATCTGAAGTTTTGGCCAAGCGTTACGAAAACGTGGAAACTGCCAGGGAGATTATGAATTCACAACAGGAGATGTTTGGACTCCCGTCCTATCAGCTCCACCACGACGCCTTGAATAACGTCTTCAATACCAAAATGCAAGAAGGTCTTTCTGTCTGGGAACATGTCCTGGATATGATAAACCAGTTCAACATTGCTAAGGCGAATGGTGGGGTAGTCTGCGAGCGCAGTCAGTTTGCATTCATTCTTCATTCGCTTCCTCCTAGTTATATGCCATTCAGGACGAATGCGAGTATGAACAAGATTCAGTTCAACCTGACTTCCCTCCTAAGTGAGCTACAAAATTATGAGTCCATGCAGAAAAGCAAGGGAAAAAATGTGGTAAAAAGAGAGGCCAATGTGGCCCATTCCAAAAAGAAGTTCCTGAAGGGTTCATCCTCAGGGACTAAATCTGTACCTCAAGCTTCTTCATTGAAGCAAATTCAGAAGAGGAAGAGAGACAAGGGGAAGGCTCCTGCGCAAGCTGTGCAAGTTAAGGGCAAGGTCAAGGTCGTGGCCGACAAAGGCAGATGCTTCCACTACAATGTGGATGGTCACTAGAAGCGCAACGGTCCCCGTAACCTCGCTGAGAATAAGAGAGAGAAAGAAGGTAAATTCAATTTACTGGTTTTAGAAACCTGTCTCGTAGAACATGATGAGTTTGCCTGGATATTAGATTCGGGAGCCACTAATCATGTTTGCTCATCTTTTCAGGGAAATGATTTCCAGCAGCTGGCTGATGGCGAAATGACTCTCAAGGTTGGAAAAGGAGAGGTCATTTCAGCGCGAGCAATGGGAGCTACTAAATTATTTTTTAGAAATAAGTATTTAATTTTAGAGGACTTGTATTTGGTTCCTAGAATTAAAAGGAATCTTATTTCTGTTTCAGATTTACTTGAACAATGTTATTCAATTTCATTCATGCTTAATGGAGCTTTGATTTCTCAGAATGGAATTTATATTTGTTCAGCTAAGCGCGAAAATCATTTATTTGTGTTAAGACCTACCGAAGCTAAGGCTATTTTAAGTCATGAGATGTTTAAAACGGATGAAACTCAAAACAAAAGGCAAAAGATTTCTCCTCTAAGTAACAACACGTATCTTTGGCATCTTCGTCTCGGTCATATTAACATCGATCAGATCGATCGTTTGGTTAAAAATGGACTTCTAACTGATTTAGAAGATACATCTTCACCACCCTGTGAATCGTGTCTCGAGGGTAAAATGACCAAGAGGCCTTTTACTGTAAAAGGTTATAGAGCCACAGAACCACTTGAACTGATACATTCGGATCTTTGTGGTCCAATGAATGTAAAGGCTTGAGGTGGTTATGAATATTTCATCTCTTTTATAGATGATTATTCACGATACGGTTACTCATACCTAATGAGCCACAAGTCTGAGGCTCTTGAAAAGTTTAAAGAGTTTAAGACTGAGGTAGAAAACCAGTTAGGTAAAACAATTAAAACACTTCGATCAGATCGAGGTGGAGAGTATTTGGACCAAAGATTTCAGGACATATGTGAAGGATTGGAATTCCCAATTTCGTTACAACGGAAGCAGTTGGACCGTTCGTAAATTAATTTTGTTCTATAAAATACCAATACATTGGCAAAAAGTTAAGCGATGAGAAACATACCTCCGTTGACGACTCTGAATACTTCAACGGACACTACCATTTGATCTTCCTCGCTATAACTCTGAGATTAGGAACGTAGTTGTGGGACTACCTAATCTTGAATGGGAAAAACTCATGAGAGAAAATTCTCCCTAGAATTCTTGAGTTGAGAGAATATGAGAGGACCCTATGGCGGCCATATGTTGTAGTATCTAAACCCTAGGGTTAGTGTTCTATTTATAGGACAAAGGTCATGAATAAAATATACATTTAAAATCAATTATTTCCATAACTGATTTAATCTTTTCCATAATTAATCAATTCCATGACCAATCAATTCCATAATTGATTAATCATTTCCATAAATGATTGATCACTTCCATAAGTGATTAAATCATTCCCATAAATGATTAATTACTTCCATAAGTGATTAATCATTTCCATAATTGATTAATTTCCAAGTAATTAATTCTGTAATTAATTAATCACCAATTAAATATCATATATTTAATTTCAGACCTTCTATTAATTAATTACCCAATTAAATATCATATATTTAATCTCAGGCCTTCAATTAATTAATTCTATAATATGAATCAAATTCATATTAAAATTTGAACTCCTTCAAATTCTCTTGTATCCTATAAATTTAATATGAATCAAATTCATATTAATATTTGAACTTCTTCAAATATTTATTTCTCTCATAGACTATAGTTTAATTAAATCTCATTTAATTTAAACTAAATTGAATAATTAATTAATTCATCTTCTAATTAAATACCATATATTTAATTAGACATATATTTGAACTCTTTCAAATATATCAATCTCTCAATATAATAAAGTTTAATCTCAAATTAGACTTTATATTTTAATGCATCACTATACATTATATTAATTTGTATCTCATACAATTAACTTAATTCCCAATATGAATTTGAACTATTCAAGTTCTCTCAAGATATATTTGTTCCTAATTACTCTTTATGAGCCAGCAAAGGGACCTAATGGACCTACAGATCAGAAGCTCCAATGATATGAGGTTAATAGATTAAACTCATTAATCAGGTTAACCAATATTCATTAACTGTGGGTCATTCCACTAAAGACCCACAGTTGAACTCTTCTCACTGTAGAACATTTTTGTGTCCACGGATATAGACCTATACTGATAAGTCAATCCTTCACGAGTGTTCGTAACTACAGTTTGGTCAAATTACCGTTTTACCCCTGTGTTACCTCTGGCTCCTTAAGTACCAGTGCTCCTCTAATGAACAACCTGTTTATGGTCCAACTAGTAAACAGAAAGTCCCTCTCAGGCCAGTGAGAGGGCGGGATCCTTTTGTTCAAGACCCGGAGTCACCACTTAAGGGAACACTCATCTACTTCTCCTAGAAGCGGGAAGGAGAGAATTCCATCTTATGTTGTCATGTCCCCAGCCCCCCACTCGGTTTTGTCCCCAAGAAGGTAGGCTTATTGAGTCGGCGTGCAGGCCACTCTCACCCATACTAATCAAACGAGAATCCCTCATGAGAAGGAGTTCATGACACACTCAGGATTAAGACTGAGTTACCTAGTCATCCTATTGAAACAGTAACCTAACTAGTTAACGGTGTTACATCTAGTGGTTTACTATTTCGTGGTCCGGTCTTATGCAAACTCATTGCAAAGGATACCCCCACTCGCATGTCTCCTACATGGACACCTTGGATCAATATGTCTGTATCGAATACAAAGTGGACCGTATCACATAGTGTTACCAGGATAAGGTACCCAGCCTTATCCCTGTACTATAGACCTTTTAGGTTGTTACTTGAACACCAATCCCCGTATGTCCCCACATACTAGTTCAAGTCACATGTAAACAACCTTGGATCTTAGTTTATTGGATTTGAGTCAAATTGTGCAATATTTAACAATAACACTTTATTGTAGAAACTCAATAACACTTTATTGAAACAAGTATACAATTTGTTTACATTCACTATCTACGAGTTTTAGGGCATAAAACCCAACAATATGATAGAACATGGAATCTAATCCCAACTTTCAGCACCTGGTACTTCTCAACAGAATGATGTATTAGAAAGGAGAAATAGAACCCTGTTAGACATGGTTCGTTCTATCATGAACTATGCTCAATTGCCTAGCTCGTTTTGGGGGTATGCAGTAGAGACTGCAGTACATATTCTTAACAATGTTCCCTGAAAAAGTGTTTCTGAAACTCCTTTTGAGTTATGGAGGGGGCGTAAACCTAGTTTGCGTTACTTCCGTATCTGGGGTTGTCCTGCACACGTGCTAGTGACGAATCCTAAGAAATTGGAACCGCTTACTAGAATATGCCAATTTGTTGGATACCCGAAAGAAACGAGAGGTGGTCTTTTCTACGACCCTCAAGAAAATAAAGTATTTGTATCGACAAATGCAACTTTCTTGGAGGAAGACCACATTCGAGATCATAAACCACGAAGTAAGTTTGTATTAGGAGAGGCTACAGAAGGATCAACAAGAGTTGTTGATGAACTTGGTCCTTCAACAAGAGTTGTTGGAGAAGCTAGTTCTTCTCGTCAATCTAGTCCTCCTTACGTAGTGGGAGAGCTTCGACACAGTGGGAGGATTGTAATACAACCTGACTCTACTTGGGTTTAACTGAAACACAAGTAGTCATACCTGATGACGACGTAGAAGATCCATTGTCTTATCGTCAGGCAATGAATGATGTAGGAAAAATAGAAATAGGTGATGAGGTAGCTTCGATCCATTCTTTACCAATTTCTATTTCCCTTGAGCTTATTAGTCCTAAATTGCATGAGTTAGATTTTGTAATTCCAATAGTTGACCATCTGAAATTTTTCTCCCTCCAAATCTTATATCAAATTTTGAATTCAATATTTGGAATTTTTTTAATTTTAAGGAACTTGGATGATGAACTAGATAACAATATAACCTTGGATGAAAATTCTCAAATTGTTCCCCTAGCCTTTGCTATTGTAGACTTGAAGAACGATGAATCATGGTATTGGTTTTTTCGAAATCTCAAAGCTACATTAGGCAAATCCAATGAACTAGTCATAGTGTCTGATAGACACAAGAGTATAAGGTAAAGTGTAAATATTATCTATGATTCTACAGACCAGGGAATTTGTGCATTTCACATGCTGAGAAACTTAAAATAATAATAATAATAATAATAATAATAATAATAATAAAAGTCGAAACCAATTGATAACTCTTTCCACATGACTGCATGAGCATATACAAACACGAAGTATGAATAACTCAAGTCCCTCTCGGGCCAATGAGAGGGTGGGGCCCCTTGTTCAAGACCTGGAGTCAGTACTTAAAAGAACAACCTCTCTACTATCCCTAATACGGGTAGGAGTGAATTTTGTCTTGCAAGACTATGTCCCCAGCTATCTATCCAATCTCATCCCCAAAATGGTAGGTTTATTGAGTCGGCGAACTCGGGCCATTCTCACCTATGCAAATCAAAGGACAATCCTGAATAAACAGGAGTTCATAGTTAGCTCAGGATTAAGATCGAGTTACCTAGGTCATCACATGAGATAGTCAGTTTCATCAGTAAACGACATTATAAAGTGAAAGTGACTTATCTCGCAGTCCGGTTTTATGCAAACTCATTGCATAAGACGCCCTCACTCACATGTCACTACATGAGTGATTTAGGATCACATCATTTGTATTAAATACAATTTGAGTCGTGTCAATAGTGTCCCTAGGATAAGGTACCCAACCCCATCCTTATACTATAGACCGTTTAGTCTATTTACTTGAACCTGATCCACATTTATGTTGCTACATAAAGTTCAAGTATTCATAATATAGTCAGGGGTTCTTAGTTTATTGAATTTGTGGTTATTTTAGGCAAGATGAACATATATAATCAATAACGTTTTATTAATGAACAGTCAAGTGTTACATTTACTATCAACGAGTTTTAGGGTTGAGTTTAGTGATATTAGAAGTTGGGCATAGGGATTGTAGGATTGGTTAGCAAGTTTTAGGATTGAGGTTTGAGCCAAGTTAAGTCTAGAAGGTTAGTGGCTTCCTTGATGTCAATGAGCTGGTGCAAGTTGATATGATGACTTTTGAAGATAGGCTAAGCTAGAAGATCAATAGTAGAGCACTCAGGTGTTGAAAATGCCAAGTTGAAGGGTGATTTTAAAAGTAGCGCAGATTTTGAGTGATTATGTGCATTCAAAGAGGCAGGTTTGTCAAGAAGTAGCTAGGTGTTGTAAGCTACACCATTTTTATTGCAAATGGGATATGGGATGCTTTTGTGAGAGTTTTGTAGCCTAGCATTGCTCAAGGACGAGCAATGATTCAAGTGTGGGGGTTTGATAGCTCTTAGAAATAAGAGCTATTGTTGATTCTTAGGCTTAAAAACTCTAAGTCTTACTAGGTTTGAGCTTGAATTGTGCATGTAAATGAGAATTTCTTAATGTATTTATTTACATATCAGTAGGCCAAGCTTAGCATGAATTTGGTACAAAAACTTGTGTTTTTCAAGCTAAGTTCTAGTTTATGTGCAATCAAGTTGTGCTACAGCAGTTGAGTTGATAGTAGAAGGTCAAGGGTCTAATTTTTAAAGATTGCACAAGCTGACTCATGTGGGAGAGCTCATTAATTGAGTTGGCAACCAGTGGAGCTGATATGTACCATTTTAGCCAATTAAGGAAGATCTTCATGGAGAATGTTGTCCAATCAGCCCTAAAATTAATGAAAGAGGCTGGTATAAATAGAATTTTGGACCAAAGGATGAGAAAAAATCGACTAGAGAAGGAATATTCTAGAAGTCGTTGCTGTTAGAGGAAAACCGTGAGAGGAAAAGATAAGGGAGCAACTGATTGAAGACTTTCCAGTTTGGGAAAGCTGGAACCTCTCCTAGAAGTTTCTTCTTTAGTTTCTTCTTCTCTTTATTCTTCTCTTCTTGGTGTTTAGTTTGTACAAAAAGTTGTAAGGATGGTTTATATGGCTATTTTCTGTTGTATTTTCTATATTTTCACCTTGAACATGAACTAAATCCTCTTATTTGAGGATTAGGGTGCTTAAACTTGAACTAGTTGTTTGTTGTTGATGAAACTCTGCAAATTCCATTTCTTAAGCTGCAATTTTATTTGGCCAACCATTTTCTAGCATTGTTGTTAACTGTTTGGAAAAACAACTTGTCGCAACGTCATCGCGACGCAGAGCGGCCGACATCCTTTCTTGGGTTTTTAAGAAAAAAAAAGTTGATAATATGTAAAGAAGGGGGATTCGAACCACAGACCTTGTGGTTATCAATACAACTTTATGTCAGTTGAGTTATGCTCTTGTTGGCATACTATAAAAATAAATTGACCATCACATATTGGAAACCTTCAAACATTATTACTGAAAATCAAGCCGGACCAAATACGGTGTCTACAGTTTGCCCCCCTTTGTGTATCCTTTAAAGGATTGAAAGGGTAGAAAAAGGAAAGAGACTAAGTACTGGGGAGGCGAAGATTTGTTTGGTAAAAATTTGAATTTAGAAAGGAAAATGAGCTTGACTTAATCAGGTCTCAACCACAATTCAATAGTCAGGTTTGGTTTAACCGTGAGAAAAACTGAAAACAGACATGGATTGACACAGGCTTCGACCTCGACTGAATAGTCGAGTTCGATTTAACCGAGAGAAAAACTTAAAACGGATCTGGATTGACACAGGCTTTGACCTTGACTGAATAGTTGGGTTCGATTTAACCAAGATAAAAAACTTAAAACAGACCTGGATTGACATAGGCTTCGGCCTCGACTGAATAGTTGGGTTCGATTTAACCAAGATAAAAATTGAAAACAGACCTGGATTGACACAGGCTTCGACCTCGACTGAATAGTCTGGTTCGATTTAACCGAAAGAAAAAACTAAAAATGGACCTGGATTGACACAGGCTTCGACCTTGACTAAATAATCTAGTTTGATTTAACCGAGAGAAAAAATGAAAATGGACCTGGATTGACACAGGCTTCGACCTCGATTGAATAGTCGGGTTTGATTTAACTGAAAGAAAAAAATGAAAATGGACATGGATTGACACAGGCTTCGACCTCGACTGAATAGTCGGGTTCGATTTAACAGAGAGAAAAACTGAAAACGGACCTGGATTGACACAGGCTTCCACCTCGACTGAAAAGTCGGGTTCGATTTAACCGAGAGAAAAACTTAAAACGGACCTGGATTGACACAGGCTTCGACCTCGACTAAATAGTCGGGTTCGATTTAACCAAAAGAAAAAACTGGAAATGGACCTGGATTGACACAGGCTTCGACCTTGACTGAATAGTCGGATTCGATTTAACCGAAAATAAATTTTCTTTGCAATGCACGCTAAACTTTAATGCTTGAATGCATGGGATGCAGATTTAGCATTATTCGAAAACTATGATACGACGAATTTCTTTAAAAGATATTTGATAGCTCGGGCACCCCATTCACATCACCCTTGGTAATAGACCTTAATTGGATCATGAACTCACTAAACAACTTGCTCTTTGTTTGATGACAAAAAATGTATCCATAACGACTTTGCTCCTGTGATAATAATGGTTTTACCCCAGTTTGAGAAGACGAAAATAATGGTTTTGCCCCAGTTTAAGACTTTGTCATGTTGAAATGACGGTTTTGTCCACCATGATGACATTCCATCAACCTTCATGATCACGACGCTCTTGGAAAAATATTGCCTTTGGATTCTTTCTTTGGACATATGTATTTCACATCGAATCGTTTAAGTTACCACCATTGATTTGAAATATCGCTTTTATGTAGCTTTGTGTTCATTCAATTGTAATGATAATAAAGGTAAACATGCCAAACATTCATAGTTGAGGAAATATTATGGAGAGTGAGGGAGAAAAGTGGACAAGATATGCCATGCTTCGAGAAGGGAGCTTCGATTTATGACTAAAATTCAATAGACATATGTGTCAATGTTAAGGTTCTAGAATTTGAGACAAAAGTAACCTCTTAAACATGATATAGAAATTGAAGCATAATTCTCCTAGACACTTGTTGAATTCCCGCAACTTTGCCGAATCCTTTGATACACAAGTAGCCTATGCGTAATATCTTCGAACCTGATTTGAATTAACTGGACTTGCCAGCTCATTACCATCCATGTTAGTCAAGACTAAAGCTCCTCCAGAGAAAGCTTTCTTCACCACGAATGGTCCTTCATAGTTTGGGGTCCACTTGCCTCGGGGATCTTTTAGAAAAGGAAGAATTCGTTTTAAGACTAAATCCCCTTCTCTGAATACTCTAGGACGCACTTTCTTATCATAGGCTTTCATCATTCGTCGTTGGTAAAGTTGACCTCTGCACAATGCTATCAATCTCTTTTCTTCAACAAAGTTTAGCTGCTCATAGCGGTTTTGGACCCATTCAGCCTCTTCTAAATTAGTCTCCATGAGGACTCTTAATGATGGAATTTCCACTTCAATAGGAAGAACAACTTCCATACCATAAACTAATGAAAACAGTGTTGCCCCAGTTAAAGTGCGAACCGATGTGCGATATCCATGTAATGCAAAAGGAAGCATTTCATGCCAATCTTTATACGTCACCGTCATTTTTTGCACAATCCTTTTTATGTTTTTATTGGCAGCTTCCACTGCTCCATTCATCTTTGGTCTATACGGAGCTGAGTTGACATGTTTGATCTTGAATTGCTCACATAACTCAGTCATCAATTTATTGTTCAGATTTCGTACATTATCAGATACTATGGTCTCAAGAAGACCATAACGACATATAACCTCCTTCTTGATGAATTTTATCACAACTCCTTTCGTCACCTCTCGATAGTGAAGGGAATAAAAGTCCCCACGCAGCGGAAGCGCATCGATTGGACCTTGCGTCGTATATTAATTAACATTAAAAAACCGTTACGAAAACTCAAACAAACCTTAAACAAACTTTAAAGCTGCTGTAAAATTGGTTTAAACATGCTTAAAAATAAATCTAAATTTATTTTCATGCTTTTCTAAAGAAAAGCTAAAGAAAAGAGGAAGAACCGTTACAAACCTCTGTTGTAGACTTGACCGTTCTTCGCCAACGACGCTCCACGAACGAAAACGCAGCAGCCGCCTTAGATTTTCTTCGCTGAAAATTCCTTCTTTGAATGACACAATAACCACAGAGGTTACACCGGTATGTCTCTAAGTCTAGGAGGCAAAAGACTTGTGGGAGTCTTTCTCTAAGAGGGAGGCTAGAGAGAATTCTAGGTCTTGTCTTTTTGAGAGTCTAAGAGCAAGAGCAAGAATTTCAAGTGTCATGACCAATTGGGTCTAGTGTTCTATTTATAGAAGAGAGACCATGAATAAAATATTCAATTAAATCAAACTTTTCCAAAATTGATTCAATCTTATTCCTTAATTAATCAATCATGATCAATCAATTCCATAATTGATTAATCTTTTCCACAAATGACTAATTACTTCCATAAGTGATTAGATCATTTCCATAAATGATTAATCACTTCCTTAAGTGATTAATTATTTCCATAATTGATTAATTCCCGGTTAATGAATTCTTTAATTAATTAACCACCAATTAAATATCACATATTTAATTTCCGGCCTAGAATTAATTAATTTGCCCAAACACGTTTTAGGCCTTAAATTAATTAATTCATTATTTGAACTCTTTCAAACTTCCATAAATTTATATTTGAACTTCTTCAAATATTAATTTCAATCATAATAATATATCAATATATATTATATTTGTTTCCCTTAGTAAATTGAACATTTTCAATTTACATTTATTACTTAGTTGCCTCAAATTACTTTATGAGCTACCAATGGGACCTAATGGACCAGCAGATCAGAAGCTCCAACGATGTGAGATTAACTGGTCAAACTCATTAACCACATTAATCAATATTTGTTAACTGTGTGTTCATTCCACTATAGACTCATAGTTGCACTCTTCTCACTGCAGACATATTTTCTGTGTCCACGGATATAGACCAATATCGACTAGTTAGTCCTTCACGAGTGTTTGTAACACCAGTTGGGTCAAATTATCGTTTTACCCCTGGGTTACCTCTATTTCCTTAAGTACCAATTCTCCTCTAATGAACAACCTGTTTGTGGTTCAACCATCAAACAGAAAACCCTCTCGTGCCATTGAGAGGGTAGGGCCCTTTGTTCAAGACTTGGAGTAACCACTTAAGGAAACACTCATCTGCTTCCCTAAAGTCGAGAAGGAGTGAATTCCATCTTGTACGATTATGTTCCCAGCTCCCCATTCGGTCTTGTCCTCAAAGTGGTAGGCTTATCGAGTCGGCGTATTGGCCACTCTCACGCATACAAATCAAAGGACAATCTCTCATGAGCAGGAGTCCATAATCAACTCAGGATTAAGACTAAGTTGTCTAGGTCGTCCTAGTGAAATAGAAAACCAACTAGTTAACGGTGTTATAACCAGTGGTTACTATTTCGCGGTCCGGTCTTATGCAAACTCATTGCATAGGATACCCCCACTCGCATGTCTCCTACACGAACGTGTTGGATCGCAGCGTTTGTATCAAATACAAAGTGGGTCGTATCCATAGTGTCACCAGGATAAAGCACCCAGTCTTATCCCTATACTATAGACCCTTTAGGCTGTTTCTTGAACAATGATCCCATATGTCGCTACATATAGTTCAAGACTCATATTACAGCCTTGGATGTCTAGTTTATTGGATTAGGGTTATTATTAGGCAAAGACAAATATAAAATAACTAATAACAATTAATGGGAAAATATATCAATATTATTTCATTAATATCCGGTCAACGGTTACATTCACTATCTACGAGTTTTAGGGCATAAAACCCAACAGATAGGACATTGCTTCTACCCATTTGGTAAAATAATCTATTGCCACCAAGATGAAACGATGTTCGTTTGAGGCTTTTGGGTCAATAGGGCCTATAACATCCATTCCCCACATGGAAAAGGGCCATGGTGTCGTCATAACATGCAACTGAGATGCTGGAGCATGAGCTTTATCTGCGTAAATCTGACATTTGTGGCATTTTCGTGCATATTTGATACAGTCAGCTTCCATGGTTAACTAGTAATAGCCAGCCCTTAATGCCTGTCTAGCCATCATGTGTCCATTTGCATGGATGCCGCAAATTCCCTCATGAATTTCTTTCATAATCGTGTTGGCTTCATTTGTATCTACACACCTTAGAAGTACCATATCATGATTTCTTTTGTAAAGTATTTCTCCATTTAGGAAGAACTTCATTGCTAACTTTCTAAGTGTGCGCTTGTCATTTTCTGAGGCATTCAAAGGATAGGTTCCGCATTTCAAATAATGTTTGATGTCTTGAAACCACGACTTGTCATCAAACTCTTCTTCTATATTCATGCAGGAGGCTGGAACATCTACCCTTCCCATCTTAATAGGTTGTACCTCATGATTGGGGTCTATGTTGAACATGACTGCAAGCGTAGCCAATGCGTCTGTTATCTGATTACTCTCCCTTGGTAAATAGTCAAAAGTAATTTCTTCAAATTTATGAGACAAATCTAATATAAGCTTTTTATAAGGCAGTAGCTTAGTGTCTCTTGTTTCCCATTCTCCTCTCAATTGGTGAATCACCAACTTAGAATCTCCCAAAACTCGAAGTTTCTTTATCTTCATATCCCATGCAGTTTGGATACCCATAGAACAAGCTTCACATTCAGCCATATTATGAGTACAATCAAAACTTAGTTTGGCGGTGAGAGGGAACAACTTTCCTTCAGGCGATATTAGTACAACACCTATCCCATGACCTAACTCATTGGAGGCCCCATCGAACAACATGGTCCATGTTTCCAAGTCTGATATTTCTTTTTCCACCATTATAGTGGAGACAAATTCATCAGGGAAATCAAATTTCCTTGGTTCATAATCGTCTATAGGTTGCTCGGCCAAATGATCGGCTAGTGCACTTCCTTTTATTGACTTTCGAGTAACATAGACAATATCATACTTGGATAAAAGAACCTGCCATCTAGCAATTCTACCAGACAAAGACGGCTTTTCAAAGATGTATTTGATATAATCCATCTTTGAGATTAGCCATGTTGTGTAGTACAACATATATGGTCTCAAACGACGAGCGGCCCAAGCTAGAGCACAACAAGTTCTTTCTAAAACAGAATATCTGGTTTCGCAATCAGTGAACTTTTTGCTTAAATAATATATGGCTTGCTCTTTTCTGCCTGAACTGTCATGCTGTCCCAGTACACACCCCATTGAATTTTCCGTCACTGTAAGATATAGGATAAGTGGACGATTTGGAGTTGGAGGTACAAGAACAAGAGGGTTTTGTAGGTATTGCTTGATCTTTTCAAATGCTTTTTGACAGTCGTCATTCCATATGCATGTATTGTTCTTACGAAGTGGCTTGAAGATTGGTTCACATGTTGCTGTAAGATGTGATATGAATCTTGCAATATAATTCAATCTTCCCAAGAAACCTCTGACTTCTTTTTGAGTACGTGGTGGTTGCATTTCTATAATGGCTTTGACTTTGTCTAGGTCAACTCTAATTCCCTCCTGGCTTACGACGAAACCCAACAACTTGCCAAAAGTGACCCCAAATGTTCATTTACTCGGATTCAGTTTCAACTTGAATTTCCTCAATCGCTCGAATAACTTTCGGAGAATGGTTGCATGCTCTTCCCCTGGTTTTGACTTAGCAATCATGTCATCAACATACACTTCAATCTCCTTATGCATTAGGTCATGGAAGAGAGTAACCATGGCTCGTTGGTAGGTTGCCCCAGCTGATAGCGAGCATAGCTAGCTATCTTTACTGATTTAATTTAGCTAGTCTTCTATGGTGTTTGGGCCATTTTATTGTGCTTTATTGTTTATTTTGTAGGAAATTGTTGATTGGAGCTATAATGCAATATCAGAGTTAATCGGGTGCTCGGGGCGTGAAAAGATGCAAAGGAATGAAAAGAGTAAAAGTGGAGAAAAGTCAAATCTCGGTCAACAGCAGGCTAGCGTCGAGACGCATGCTCTTGAGCGTCTCGACGCTCACATTCCATATCAGATTAGGCGCGTAAAGCTTACAGCGTCGAGACGCTATGATAGGAAGCGTCCCAACGCTACCGTTTTTCCTTATTCAGAACGCGCGTATAAGAGGCAGCGTCGCAACGCTGTCTTGACAGCGTCTCGACGCCAAGACGAAAAATCTGCAATATAAGCTTCACTTCGGCTAGGTTTTAAGGGAGATCAATTTGGGACCTTTTGGAGCCGTAAACAGAGCATAACAGAGCACTTTGGAGGCTGAAACAAAGAGGGAGACTTGGAAATCAACCCATTGTTCGTGGGGATCGTGACGGGGACGTCGGGACTCGGCCTACATTGAGTTTTCTTTTCCCTTTTCTTCCTTTAGTTAGATTTATGGCTTTCATATGTTTAGTTGAGATTGTATTTACATTCATGAGTAGCTAAACTTATAGCTTAGGGATTGATGTAGTTGATTAAGTTTATGGATTGATTTATGGTTTAAGTTGTGCAATGTTATTGTGTTTGTAATCTTGATTTAATGCTTTCAATTAATTGGCCATTAGTTGGATGATTTAAGTTTCGAATCTAGCTCGGGAGAGGGGATTTGATCTAGACTTACTCAAGATTGCATGAATAAAGTTTACTTTCTAATTCTTGACGGTTTTAGATTATCTTTAAAATTGGTTAAAAGATCTCATTGCCTTGCTTGTTAATAAACTTAGATAGGGATATCAAGTTGGTTAATTTGCATGAGAATCAATTATACTCGGGAGAGGTAGTTGTGGTTAAAGGGTCTTTGGCTCATAATTTCATCGTGCATAATAACTTATTCTTGAAAATCAATCCTAAACGAAATCGGCAAAATCAATTCCCTAAGTAGTTTTCCCAATTGAATTTCCATTCTTTTTATTTGCTTTGATTTGTTTTTATCATCACCTATTCATCACTTTTTGATCCCTAAATAAAATTGGGCAAGATAATTCACAATACTTGATTTGCTTAAAAATCCAATCCAGAGGACGACATTCGAATTTACTATTCACTATATTATTACTTGACCTGTGCGCTTGCGGTTAGGAAAAGTCCACATCAAGTTTTTGGCGCCGTTGCCGGGGATTGGCACATTTAGCTAGATTGATATTGTGAAAAAATTGTTTGATCTTAATTTAGGGTGTATTGTTATTTTTTTAGGTTTGTTGCATTTTTTTTTTCTTAGTTGTCTTTCTTTCCATATTTGATTTTCTAGGTTAGTTTTCTTTTAGTTGAGTAATCTTTTCCTTATTTGTTCTTGTTTTTCCTTTTAGATTAGTTTCCTTATTTGCATTTTGCCATATTTGTTTTTGCATTCCATATTAGGTTACTTTGTTTCCTTTTCTAGATTATATTTCTCCATACTTAGATTAGTTGTTTCTTGTTCTTTATTTCATTCCATAATTGTTTTCTTTCTTTTTTAGGGTAGTTTTGTTTGTTTATGCGTAGGGATAAAGATTTAATTTTAGCACCATTTGATCCCGAGATAGAAAGAACAATTCTTAGGCTTCGAAGGGAAAATAGAGAAATTATTCAAATGGCAGATCAAAATCCACCTGAGGAGCCTAGGCCAATTAGAGATTATTTTCAGCCTGTGTTTCAGGGACAGCAATCGGGAATTGTCTATGCCCCAATTAATGCCAACAACTTTGAGCTGAAGACCGGCCTCATTCAGATGGCTCGAGACTGTGCATACAGAGGATCGCCCACTGAGGATCCAAATTCTCATCTTAAATCATTTTTGGATATTTGTGGGACGGTAAAGATTAATGGTGTCTCTGATGATGCTATTCGCTTACGTTTATTTCCCTTTTCTTTGCAGGATAAAGCACGTGATTGGTTGCAGTCTATTACCCCTGGGAGCATCACCACCTGGGATGCTTTGGTCCAGGCCTTTTTAAAGAAATTTTTCCCCCCTGCAAAGACGGTCAAGCTGAGGACCGAGATTGGGACATTCCAACAACAATATGATGAGCAGCTGTTCGAAGCTTGGGAGCGATTCAAAGAGGTACTGAGGAAGTGTCCTCAGCATGGTTACCCCGATTGGCTTCAGGTACAGTTGTTTTATAATGGTTTAACTCCTAGTACAAAAACGATTGTTGATGCAGCTGCAGGTGGGACTCTGTTGTCCAAGACCGTGGAAAACGCTCGCACACTTTTAGAGGATATGGCCACCAACAGCTATCAGTGGCCATCTGAGCGGTCTACACCTAAAAAGATTGCTGCTGGAGTGTTTGAGGTTGACAAAGTAAGTGCACTTCAGGCCGAGATGACTTCCCTTGCCAATGCTTTTATGAAATTTTCAAGTACAGGGAGTGCACAGTCAATTGAATCAGCTGCTGCTTTAGCATCTAGACCTCAGGAGGAGACCATCGAGCAGGTTCTGTATGTATCAAATTTTAATTCTAGGGGATATAATAATAGTTCTACACCTACACATTATCACCCTAACAATAGGAACCATGAAAATTTCTCTTATGCTAATACTAAGAATGTTCTTAATCCTCCTGGTTTTGCCCCTCAAACTCAAGATAATAAAAAGTTAGAAGATCTTGTCGGAGCTTTCATTGCAGAGTCTAGTAACAGGACAACCAAGTTAGAGGAGGCAGTCATTGCCATCAACTCAACAGTGAATGGCCACAGTGCAGCTATAAAGAACATTGAGACTCAGTTGGGACAGTTGGTGAATGTTGTAAGCACCATGAACAAAGGTAAGGCCCCAACTGAACAAGAGAAACCTCAGATGGAGTACTGTAAGGCAATCACTGTGCACCAGGAGGAATCTGAAGAGGAACCTGAATCTGAAGACTATGAAACGCCTACAGGGGAAGCTGAGGAGGACACATCATCTGATGAGGCTGAAAAGCCTAACCTTGAGCCTCCTATTCCTTCTCCCACACTGTTGGTTCCCAAAGAAAGGAAAAAGAAAAAGAAGAAAAAGAATAATCAGGTTCAGTTTGATAAATTTATGAATGCTTTTATGAATCTGAATATTAATATTCCTTTTGCAGAGGCATTAGAGATGCCCCAATACAACAGGTTCATGAAGGAGTGGTTAGCAAGAAGCGAAAAGAAAAGAAGGTTGACACTGTGTATCTTGCTTCCACATGCAGCACCAGAGTACAACAGAAAGTACCTGAAAAAGTAGCAGATCCAGGGAGTTTTTCTGTTCCTTGTAGTTTTGGTACTTATTCTTTCAGAGCATTATGTGATTTAGGTGCTAGCATTAATATCACTCCTTTATCATTGTGTAAAAAGTTAGATATAGGTGAGATTAAGTCTACTCCTGTAAAGCTCCAATTGGCTGATCAATCTGTGGTGAAACCAGTTGGTATTGTAGAAAATGTGTTAATCAGAGTAGGTAGATTTTTCCTCCCTATTGATTTATATGTTATGGACATGATAGAAAATCCTTCGATGCCTGTCATATTAGGACGACCATTCCTCGCTACTGGGCGAGTGATTATAGATATTGAGCGCAGGGAGTCAAGAACGAAAAAGAAATCTTTAAAGCAGTTGAAGACTCTAAAGATGAAGTACTTTTCATGGGCTACAGGAAAGGTGCAAGAAAGAGCACCTCTGTTGGATTCACAGAACAAAAGCCTCCTTGAAGCACGTGCAACACGTCGAGCTAATGACGTTAAACAAGCGCTTATGGGAGGCAACCCAAGTAAGTTAGTGTGTTTTCTTTTTGTTTTTGATTTATTGTTTGTTTTTGTTTTGTAGGTCTTGTTTTCTTCCTCTCCTTTGCTTTCAAGCTTTCAAGATTCAAAGCTCTCAAGCAAGAAGTCATCATCATTCCAGGCCAGTATTGTTCACTCCTGTCATTCTTTTATTGTTCTCATGCTTGTTTATGCTTTATTTTCTTTATACATTGAGGACAATGCATATTTTAAGTTTGGGGGTGGATTAGCATATTTGTGGAGCCCTTGAGCATCTGAGTTAGGGCTATAGTTTTGAGCTTTCTTTGAATTATGCATATGGTTGTTTTCTTGATGCTACTTTTGCATGATTATGATGTCCTAGGATAGGCTTTCTTGTCAATTTTCAAGCTTGTGATGAGATGTAAGCATAAGTGCCCAAAAAGGGAGATTTTTTAAAAAAATTTCTAGGAGATGGCTTGCATGAGTAGAGTATTTGTCTTGGCTAGATTTGGATTTGAATGCTTAGGAGCGAATTATTGGGTTCATATGCTTGTTGTCACCTCGATAGGTGTAGGGTAGAGCTAAAGAGTTAATTTTTTGCAAATTAGCATGTTTGATCTTGCTTAGGAGAAAAGAAAAGAATACCTGCTATTTATGCTCATATCGAAAAATCATTCTTGTAGTTACTATTGAAAAGAATATTATTATGCCATGGCCTGTGCACAGTTTGCAATGTTTAATAAAGATTAAGGCAAAAAGAGCTACCCCTGTTGTGATCAGTTAGGCCAACCAGAGAAAACTCAGGTTAAGGGTCCCTGCAATGGATGTGTGAAAGCTAGTGCCACATTTACATGCTTAATTCAATTGTTAATTAAAAGCACCTAAGTATGGAGATAAACAAACTAATTTGTTGCATTAACTCACTAGTGAAGCCTTAGTGCCAGTGTAGAGGGAAGATGAGCTGAGAGTTTAATAATCCAATCCCGAGCTAGTAGAGTCTGATCTTGTTGAGTTAGATCTCGCTTGTGCAAGTTAATTTTGGAAAAATTTTAATTTGTCTCCCTCATTGGTCCTTGTGTGCATGTCTCTTGCTTACTTGGTTATTGACTTTTGAGCCTTGAGGATTGAGTTATGATTGTTGCATCCATTCTTCCATTGTATGTCTGATTTAGAGTTTGCTCGAGGACTAGCAAAAGCTTAAGTTTGGGGGTATTTGATAGCGAGCATAGCTAGCTATCTTTACTGATTTAATTTAGCTAGTCTTCTATGGTGTTTGGGCCATTTTATTGTGCTTTATTGTTTATTTTGTAGGAAATGGTTGATTGGAGCTATAATGCAATATCAGAGTTAATCGGGTGCTCGGGGCGTGAAAAGATGCAAAGGAATGAAAAGAGTAAAAGTGGAGAAAAGTCAAATCTCGGTCAACAGTAGGCTAGCGTCGAGACGCTAGCTCTTGAGCGTCTCGACGCTCACATTCCATATCAGATTAGGCGCGTAAAGCTTACAGCGTCGAGACGCTATGATAGGAAGCGTCCCGACGCTACCGTTTTTCCTTATTCAGAACGCGCGTATAAGAGGCAGCGTCGTGACGCTGTCTTGACAGCGTCTCGACGCCAAGACGAAAAATCTGCAATATAAGCTTCACTTCGGCTAGGTTTTAAGGGAGATCAATTTGGGACCTTTTGGAGCCGTAAACAGAGCATAACAGAGCACTTTGGAGGCTGAAACAAAGAGGAAGACTTGGAAATCAACCCATTGTTCGTGGGGATCGTGACGGGGACGTCGGGACTCGGCCTACATTGAGTTTTCTTTTCCCTTTTCTTCCTTTAGTTAGATTTATGGCTTTCATATGTTTAGTTGAGATTGTATTTACATTCATGAGTAGCTAAACTTATAGCTTAGGGATTGATGTAGTTGATTAAGTTTATGGATTGATTTATGGTTTAAGTTGTGCAATGTTATTGTGTTTGTAATCTTGATTTAATGCTTTCAATTAATTGGCCATTAGTTGGATGATTTAAGTTTCGAATCTAGCTCGGGAGAGGGGATTTGATCTAGACTTACTCAAGATTGCATGAATAAAGTTTACTTTCTAATTCTTTACGGTTTTAGATTATCTTTAAAATTGGTTAAAAGATGTCATTGCCTTGCTTGTTAATAAACTTAGATAGGGATATCAAGTTGGTTAATTTGCATGAGAATCAATTATACTCGGGAGAGGTAGTTGTGGTTAAAGGGTCTTTGGCTCATAATTTCATCGTGCATAATAACTTATTCTTGAAAATCAATCCTAAACGAAATCGGCAAAATCAATTCCCTAAGTAGTTTTCCCAATTGAATTTCCATTCTTTTTATTTGCTTTGATTTGTTTTTATCATCACCTATTCATCACTTTTTGATCCCTAAATAAAATTGGGCAAGATAATTCACAATACTTGATTTGCTTAAAAATCCAATCCAGAGGACGACATTCGAATTTACTATTCACTATATTATTACTTGACCCGTGCGCTTGCGGTTAGGAAAAGTCCACATCACCAGCATTTTTCAATCCGAAGGGCATGACCTTATAACAAAAGGTTCCCCATAATGTGATGAATGTAGTTTTCTCTTGATCTTCAGGTGCCATTTTGATTTGATTGTAACCTGAGAATCCATCCATAAAGGAAAAAGTTGAGAATACAGCTGTGTTATCTACCAGTACATCAATATGAGGAAGTGGGAAGTTATCCTTTGGGCTTGCTCGATTCAAATCTGTATAATCAACAAACATTAGGACCTGTCCATTCTTTTTAGGTACTGGCACAATGTTAGCTACCCATTCTGGATAATTAGCAACTGTAAAGAATCCTACATCAATCTGTTTCATGACTTCCTCTTTTATTTTTATTAACATGTCCGGCTTCATCTTGCGTAACTTCTGTCTCACTGGCCTGCATTCAGGCTTAAGTGGCAAATGATGCACCACAATACTTGTGTCTAAACCAGACATATCTTGATAAGACCAGGCAAAAACATCAATGTATTCGTGAAGCAATGTTATTAACCCTTGACGGCTTTCAGCAGACATGTTGGTCCCGATTTTAACTTCTTTAATCTCTACTTGAGATCCCAAGTTAATCGTCTCTATCAATTCTTCATGTGGTCCCAATATCCTCTCTTCTTCTTCAATCATTCTCAACAATTCAGGAGTAAGTTCTAGATCTTCCTCATTACCATTTGTTCTCTCATCGGACTCAACATCGTATGTAGGAGAATCAAGTTCGTATTTAAGATCATTATCGCTTTCAATCCCAATATCGTTGTTTAAGAGAGCGATTATTCAGTGTGATGAAAGAAGACAAAAAGAAGGAATGGAATAAATGAAATCAATGCTAAAAGAAGTAGAGACAAGAGAGATTCATTGGATGATATGAAAGAAAGAAAGAAAGAAAAAAATAGAAAAAAAAATGCTTCTTCATTAACAAATGAAATACTAACATAGAACACATAAATCATCAAAACAAAAAACAAACAAAAAGTTTAACAATTACTTTGATATCTCATTAACAAATGATGGTAGCTCCATTACAGTCCAATTATTGAGTTCAAAGTCTTCTGGGTTGTATAAACCAAGGGATCAGCTTCTTTCTTCTGTTCGATTATAGCCATGACTGCAGGGTCTTGAGATTCTGGATGAATTATTCCAGCAAAGATGAAGGTATCATGAAGATGAGGAATGATATTCATTTGATACTTCGGCTCACGGCTCTCCAATCTAGCCAGTCGTTTTTCTCTATCCTGTCTGTGTGCTTCAATCATATCTTTTTTGCTTGGTTTATATCCCAAATCAAACCTCTTCATATTTTTCGACATATTCAGCAAATTTTCGAGGTTTTGGTTGCTTCCTGTTAAGGAGAGTTTTGAAAGTTGAAACTCCATTTTCCCTATCTCTCCGTATAAAGTTGTGGCATTTGCAATCTCAAAAGCTTGAAATGATGACTCAAAAACCTCTTCTACTGCTTCTATGTAGGGCATTGAGGAGGGTCTTGACACTAAGATATCCTCTTGTCCAGATATGATCACTAGTTTGCGGTCGACCACAAATTTAAGTTTTTGGTGTAATGACGATGGGACCACTCCAGCTGAGTGAATCCAGTGACGCCCTAACAAGAAGCTGTAGGCCGAATTAATGTTCATAACCTGAAAGGTTATATCGAAGGTGCATGGACCTATCTGGATGGGCACTTCTATGTCTCCAACAACTTCACTACGTGCCCCATCAAAAGCTCGTACGATCATAGTGCTGGGCCTTACATGAGACATATCAACATGCAATTTCTCCAACGTGGATTTAGGCATTATGTTCAAGGAGGAACCATTATCAACTAGAACTTTTGCCACAGTAAAATTTGTGCACTTAACTATAATGTGCAAGGCTTTAGTGTGTCCGGTGCCTTCTGGTGGTAACTCATCATCTGTGAAAGTTACTGAACTGGATGTAGTTATGTTTCCAACGATGTTATCCAAGTTGTCTACCGTAATATCCTGCGGAACATAAGTTTGATTCAATATGTCCAACAAGGTCTTACGATGCGTATCTGAAGCCAATAGCAAAGCCAGTATGGAAATCTTTGCAGGGGTTCGACCTAACTGTTCAACCACTTTATAATCACTTTGCTTAACCAACTTCAAAAATTCTTGGATGTCCTCTTCAGATGCTGGCTGTTTAACATCTAGGTTCTTCGCTACAATGGGCTCTTCTATTTTTTCCTTGATATCTTCAGTGATCTTGGCTTTTCCTTTTTCTTTACCCTTGGGTTTCAATAGTTCTTCTTGTGTATAACACTTCCCGCTTCGTGTTAGACCTCCTATCCCACTGATATTATGGATTGGAAGGGGTTCATAATCAACAGTTACCTTATATTCATAGTTCCAAGGTACTGCTTTTGAACTTTTATATTCAAAGGGAGTCGGAATCTGGATGGTAATCGGTCTTGGCTTGGAATTTGGGGTACTGGGCTTCTCGCGATAAGAAATTGTTAACGGTTTTGGCTTGAGAGAAAACCTTGAGCATTATTCTATAATATCAACTTCCCCATACTGAGGGAGCTGAACCATCTTTTGAGAAACTGTTAAAAAATGTGAATCTACCAACTCCTGGACTTTCAGACGAAAATGAGGACATTGGTCGATAGAATGCCCTTTTGCCCCAGTGTGATAAGAACACATCAAACTGTCATCGTATGCTCTGACACCCAAATCTAATTGGAGGCGTTCTACTCCAATGTATCCATTACTCAATAATATTTCGAATAGTTCTCCCATGGGAGTCACTATGCTCTCAGCATTTTTTCTCAAATCAGCTCCATGAACCTCTATCGCATTTACTTGTGCATTCTGATGGTTTGGCAGAGGATTGTTGTTGACATCTGGACCATTTTCTATCTTAAAGTTCAACCATCCTGCCTTTATCAATGCTTGCACCCTATGCTTGAGTGCAGTACAGTTATCAGTGGAATGTCCAATTGCTCCTGCATGGTAGTCGCAACGGACATTTGGGTCATACCACTTTGGGTAAGGTGGCTTTACTGGGTCTATTGGCACGGGTGCCAGCTGATTATTCTGGAAGAGTTGGGGAAGAAGTTCGGTATATGTCATCGGAATCGGATCAAAATGAGTCTATCTACGAACGCCTTCATTGTTTTGGTGTCCTTGGACATAAGGAGTATTCTGTTGATTCCGAGGCTGGTAGCCTTGAGTAGGACGAGGATTTGGGACGTAAGGGGATGAGTATTGGGCTGACGTATTATTGATATAGGGTTGAGGGTAAGCATATGGAGGTGGATAGTGATATTGTGGCACTCCAGCATTAGGGTATGGTTGTCTTGAATTGAAACCAATCATCTGAACTTCTCCCTCTTTTTTCTTCGATGGAACCCCCTTTTTCGCTGTTGATGATCCAGCCGTATCAGTTATCTTTCCATGCTTAATTTCGTACTCGATTCTCTCTCCAATTGTCATTATGTCAGAGAAATTGGTAGAGGCACTCCCAATCATCTTATCATAGAAAGGAGATTTGAGAGTATTAATAAACATGGTCGACAACTCCTTATCGGCTAAAGGTGGTTGCACCTGAGCAGCAGTATCCCTCCACCTTTGGGCATACTCTTTAAAGCTTTATGTGCTCTTCTTTTCCAACCTCTAGAGGTCTAGGCGGTCAGGAGCCATATCTATGGTGTGTTTATATTGCTTTAAAAATGAATCGGCTAGATTCTTCCATGAACATATATGAGTGCTGTCTAACTGCATATACCATCGAGATGTTGGACCAGTAAGACTGCCCTGGAAGCAGTGAATTAACAACTTGTCATTTTGGACGTATGCTGCCATCTTCCTACAATACATGATGAGATGGTTTTTAGGACAGGATGCTCCATCATACTTTTCAAACTCGGGCACCTTGAATTTTTGAGGGAGGATTACATCTGGTACCAAGCATAGCTTGGTCGCATCTATATTTTCGAAGACGTATGTTCCTTATACTGCCCTTAATCTTTCCTCCAGGACTTCAAGTTTTTCACTAGAAGAGACTTTCTCACCTCCCGTTAGCTCTTTTCTGATTTCAGGATCATCTAAATTGGGAACTGTAATGGTCACCTTAGGAGGTACCTCTGTGGGTAGTGAAAATCCAGGTTGATTGTGTACAGGCACTTGCTCATTCTTGAAAAATGGAAATGGGTGCTGCTCTACTGGAATATTGTACAATGGATGATATTTTGGAGTAGTACCCTCTGTTGATTGCCGGATTGGAGGGTCGTTCATTGTATTGCTGGACTGAGCAATATCAGGTATTATTTTGCCTCTTTCTAGGGCGACAAGAATGACATCCATTTTTTCTCGTAACTCCTCAATATCTTTCCTTGTTTTCTCCATCTCTGTACTTTGCTCTTCCATGATCCTTGTCCTGTATCTTGTGACGTAGGTGCGGTAGATTCGAGGTGACCGAGCTATCTTATGATTTTGTTTATATTTTTAATGAAAAGAGATTTTAGTGTAAGAAAAGAGAAAGACAAAACGAAACAACAACAAAAAAAAAAGTGATAGAAGAGAAGAAAAAAAATGGCTTTGATATTAAATTGGAAAATGATAAAACAATGTAGCAGCAAAATTTGTGCAAAATTGAATTACAAGATATTTCAACTATCTAAATAAAACATAAACTAAAGTAAAGAGTTAATAAAATTTCCCCCAATACTCTAAACTTATACGAAGTTTTCCCAGAAACTTGAGCACATTCTTGCTATTCGGCTGTGTAGGTGCTATGACTTTAGAGAGAGTACGTGCATCTTCTGCTAGTTCATCTGCCCTTCGAGTGACTCTCCTAATCTGAGTGAGCATATGTTTCGCTTTACTTCGTAGTGTCGCGTGGTTCTGTCTCGCAAACCCAAAATCATCGCTTAATCTGTCGCACTACTCCTTTAAATAGGTATAGTCTTTGATTAATCTATCAGTGGCATCCTGATACTTACCGAGGCGAACATTAAGTGACTGAACGGACTCTCTTAGACCCTTGTTGTCATTGATGAGCTCCCCTAGTTGATCTTCTCTAATCTTGAGCGTTAATTGTAGGTCGTCAATTGTTTGACATAGCGTTCCATTCTTTTCTTCTACCTCAGTAATCGTTTGGTTCCTCAAACTAATGCAATCTTCGAGCTCTTTCATCAACTCATGGAGTGAGGCAATCTCAGATTGTTGCTTCAAAACTTGGTCATTCCTTGACTTGAGAGTTGCTTGGGAGACTTCATTATCCCTTCTTAATCGATGCATTCTTCTGTTCAGGTCGCGGGCCTCTGTGTCTAATGCTGAAATTTCCTTTTCTAACTATTCTTGTTTGCTGACACTGTCCTTTAATCGGTTCAACTCTTTTTCTAGTTCAACATTGCGCAACAAACCTTTCTTTACCTCCAATTGCAACCTTTCATTTTCTTGAACCAATGATGAATTCGTTTTTCTCAATTCATCACATTCCTTTTCGCGTGCTGCTTGTTCTGTTTGTTGATCTGGTATCACCTTTGCATTAAGTTTTATCTTGGTTTTCATTTTTGGTGACACAAGCACGGTTTTAGCTTTGTTCGCATGCCATGTTTTGTACGCCTCTGTGGTATCATCATGAAACTGACCACTCTGGATTTTAGTGATCATTTTCCATGCTTTCACAATTTTCTGAATTCTATCTTTACATAAGCCTTTACCATAAGCAAATTTGAAATCCTTCAACTCATGCGTAGCAAGGATGAATTGTCGGACCTAAATTTGGCGTACTACCAATAAAGGAGCATAGGCTATACATTCCCAAGGGCCCATAAAAGGTAAACTTTGAAATTTACCACATTTATAGATCATTGGCCTAGTTGACATCCAAGGGGTTCTCCATATTACATCTTCTACCTTTAGTTCGGAGAAAAAGGCTTCCCAAGCGCTCCTTTCAGGGGAGGATGAACTCCAACCTGATTGCACAAACTTTGAAATGGGATTTTGCAGCTTATTCCAGGAACTTGAAAATTTGATCTCTGGACATTTGAATTCTGGTGGACACTTCACATGACTAAGGACCCAAATGTACAATAATGGTGCACACCCTATAAATCTTCCTATTCCTTTTGTTCTGCAATAATTTAATGAACAAAAAGTTTCTGCCAATACAGGAATAATGGGATCAACTCCTATTTCTATCTTAGCAAACAACTTGACCACGCGTTCCTCAACATATCCACATACTTTAGGAAACAAAACAACATTAAAGATACACAATGCCAGTAAAGTTAACTCCTTGTCTTCATTTGCAAATTTTTGTTGAAGAGTAAGGATGTAGTCCAGGGGTAGGCATGTGTTCTCTCCTTTTATCTTTACTTGTTTCTCAATGTCGCTTGTACGAATCTTGCCCAGACGAGTAGATAATGCTCTTTTCATTGTAAGCTCTTGATCGTAAGAATAAGCTTCAACCTCTGTTCGTGCTGGTATATGCAAAAGGGACTGATATTCCTCTATTGTAGGAGTCATGTCGATTGAGCCAAATGTGAAGCATTTGTAGGTTGGATCCCAATGTCGAACCAAAGCTTTTAATATAGAATAATTGACTTGTACATACATGAGCTGAGCTAGATGGCCATATTTGCTTGTAAATTTAGTCTTTCTATCTACAGTTAATTTTTCCCAAGCCTGTTTCACTGTTTCTAATTGACTTTCTGGAAAGCTGACATCCTTAAATTGAGACATAGCATCTTCTACTAACGAATCTCCGTGGATTTTTTGTATATTTTCTGACCATTGACGTACTGTTGCTTGATCTTCTATACCCATTTCTTGTATTGGAGGGGGTGATTTTATTTTACTCATACTTTAGTTTCTGGCAATGTAAATAATCGAAAATTCTGTTAATTTAATTTGCACAATTTTCTTAACTACATTAAAAGAGATTTTAAAGGATATTTTCAATGAGTGAAAATTCAAAAATTGATATAAGATACAAGGGAAAGAGGAAAAATAAATAAATAAATAAACTTTGAAAATAATGCATGTAATAAGTCAAATCATAGAACTATATGAGTGGAGTTTAACTCTAAGGCATCCTAGAAAAGGTCCCCAAGCTTACCCACCGATTTAACGATGTAGTAGGCTTGAGTGGAGAATTTCATGCGCCTGCACGGGAATCGAAATTTCACGAAGGTCACACTACTCAGTCTCCGAGTCTAGTCCTAAGGTAGAGCTCGGGTAGAAGGCTAGTGAAAGTGTGTGAAATGCATGATTAATAAAATGACATACAAATGAATGACATAACAATTACAACATTAAAAAAAATGGTAACAATAAGATGACATGCAAATGAATGACATAACTAAGATAAAGTAATTACAACATAAAAAAAATGGTAATAGACAAGTGAATAACAATATGCCAAACAAATCATATTATAAAGTAAGGAAAACAAAATAATAACAAAAGGACCTAAAGAAAAATTCAATTCAAAGAACAATAAAGATATTCATGGCTTGACCCTCAAAAGTCCCCAGTGGAGTCGTCAAGTTGTCGCAACGTCATCGCGACGCGGAGCGGTCGACATCCTTTTTTGGGTTTTTAAGAAGAAAATTGGAGTCGCCACCAATCATTGAGGGTGTGATTGGTCACCTTTAAAATAAAAAAAAATAAAAAAAAAACAAAAAAAAAACTAGTCTTAGAAAACCAGAAATTAGGTTCGGGAGTCGTTTGAGTGTAGGAAATGTATTAGCACCCTACAACTCCCGTTTAAAAAAAACGATTACCACAATATCTTAAATTGTCCAATTAAATAAAAACAGTCCTTCATTTTATTTTTCTTAAAAAAAATGATAAATATGAAAATAAAACTCAAAATGTAATAATGAACACAAGATGTCTCATTCGTTTTTACCTTAACTTTAGAAATAAAGTAAGGATTAAACATTATGAATTGGATATCCAATTTAATATAAATCATGCCTAATCTCCCTTTTAATTAAAGGAACATGGGTGTACATGATTATGTTTACTAAAAATATTTTTAAAAAAAAAAAAGATGTAAAAGAAGAAAAATTATTCAAAGAGTAAATTCTTTTAAAAGGGAAAATGAGAATTTTTATACGCTTACACGGGAGTTGAACTCCACGAAGGCTCATTACTTAGTTCCCATAATCCCTTTCAAAAGAAAATTAATATCAAAACAATAATAATAATTGAAATTGAACAAGCATAATTAAAGATTGGATTAAAGCGAATTGGAGAATGAAAGAAAGAAAAAAAAACAAATAAATTAGAGAGTTTAAAAAAATGAAGTTGGCAAAGTGCAAAAGTGAACTAAAATGAGAGAGAAATTAATGGTGATAATGATAATAATAATAATAATAATAATAATAACAATAATAATAATAATAATAATAATAATAATAATAATAACAAAAGAAATAAAAAAACTAAACCCCACCTTTTTTACTTTTCTCTTTCTTCTTTTTCCCTTCTTTCTTACCCAATGTTTTTCTCTCTCCCCGTATACTCCTTCCTCCCCCTCTCTTTTCCTTTTTTCCTCTTCCACTTTCATTTCTCTCTTTTTCTATCACTCTCTAAGCTAAGCTCACTTCCTACAAAAATAAAAAACTCTCTCAACTAGGCTTATACTCAAATCTTCTTCTTCTCCTTTCTCCCTCAAAAGAAATTCTTCTAAAAACTCTTTAAATTAAACTCTTGCTCAAATGCCTAAACTCTCTCCAGCTCACTTTCACTCTAAACTTCTTCTCCTTCTTCTTTCTCACTCAAAAGAAATTCCTCTAAAAACTCTCTAAACTAAACTCTTGCTCAAATGCCTAAACTCTCTCAAGCTCACTTTCACTCTAAACTTCTTCTCCTTCTTCTTGTGTTTTTCATACTCCATCTCCCCCCTTTTATACTTGAAGGGTTACTAATTTGGGGGGAAGATGGATGAGAAAATGGTGGGAAAAAGAAAAAAAATAAAAAAAATAAAAAAAATACTAACCATGGAAAAAACTTTAGAATAGGTAAATGGTGGTAATGGGGGAGTTTTTTCATGGAAACTTCCCATTGAATAGGAATGGGGAAGACCACCCAAAAAATAATAATAATAATAATAATTGATAATATGTAGAGAAGGGGGATTCAAACCACAAACCTTGTGGTTATCAATACAACTTTATGCCAGTTGAGCTATGCTCTTGTTGGCATACTATAAAAATAAATTGACCATCACATATTGGAAACCTTCAAACATTATTACTGAAAATCAAGTCGGACCAAATACGATGTCTACACAACTAATAAACAATTACTTTAGCTTTTCAAAGTAGTGAATACTAGTGGGTAATTTAGGGATAAATATCCACTTAAAGCACCATTCAGTAGAATAAAAAAAAAAAAGAGTTCTTTTACTTTAAAATTTTCAAAAAAAAAAAAAAAAAAAAGAGTTCAATGGGAGTTTAATCACCTAATCTTGAGGAGAATTGGAAAATTCCCGTAGAAAAATATTGGGTGAAATGAAAGCTACAGAGTTTTGCTATAGCAAACAACTTTTGAGAGTGAACAGCCCCTAATCTGAACCTTATCTTCTCTTATTGATTTTTTGTTCTTGTGTTATTTCTTTAAGGTTTTGTCATTTTAAGCTTGATTCCATCTTTTAAATTACGTGCACTTAGTTAATGAAAAATATTTGGTATGTGGTTACTTGGAATTTCATTAAGAATAGGCTTAAAAATAGTGATTTTCATTCCATCAATCCCTGTGGAAATGATATAAAAATAATTATCACTTTCTGCTGATCGGGTACACTTGCATATGTGTTTGTGAGTTTTTTCTTGCATATTTTAGAATCATTTTGCACAAGGCAACAATAAGTTTTAATTGCAATTTACATGATCAATTAAATGAAAAATCTAGGGTTTTTAGTGTAATCTTAAACAATATGTTGTTGATCTACGAGAGGATCATATTTAAGAAATAACTTAAAGGTCTATAGCATATGGATAAGTTTGGGTGTTTTATCCCGGTAACACTATTGATACAACCTACTTTGTAATAATTACAAATGATTTGATCCAAATCATTCATGTGGAAACATGTGAGTGGGGGTGTCATATACCATGAGTTTGTATAGGACTAGACCACAGAATATTCAATCTCTCTTTCAAAATCCATTAGTTGAGAAGATTAATATTTCAACAGGATGATCATATACGACTCGATCTTAATCCTAGGTGAGTTATGAACTTCTTTCTGTGAGGATTCATCGTTTGATTTGCAAGGGTGATAGTGGTTTTTGTAGTCGATTCAATAAGCTTACCATTTTGGGAACTTGACCAAACAGAACGTTGGGAACATAAATTTCACAAGATAGAATTCAGTCTTTCTCATATAGGAAAAGTAGATGAGTAGTTCCCTTAAGTGTTGATTTCGAGACTTGAACAATGGAGCCCCACCTTCTCGTTGATTCGAAAGGGACTTGGTTAATGATTAGATCATAAACAAATTGTTCATTAGAGGATTAATAGTACTTGAGGTGTAAGATGTAATTATAGGGGTAAAACGAACTTTTGACCTGTTGGGTTTTATGTCCTAAAACTTGTAGATAGTGAATGATTAACGAATTATACAATTATATCAATAAAGTGTTATTGAGGTTTATGCAATAAAGTGTTATTGAGGTTTATGCAATAAAGTGTTATTGTCATATTAAGTCTAGAATTGCACAATATGACACAAATCCAATAAACTAAGATCCAAGGTTGTTTACATGTTACTTGAACTAGTATGTGTGGACATACGGGGATTGGTGTTCAAGTAACAACCTAAAAGGTCTATAGTAAAGGGATAAGGTTGGGTACCTTATCTTGGTAACACTATGTGATACGGCCCGCTTTGTATTCGATACAGACGTATTGATCCTAGGCGTCCATGTAGGAGATATGTGAGTGGGGGTATCCTATACAATGAGTTTGCATAAGACCGGATCACAAAATAGTAAACCACTAGATGTAACACCGTTAACTAGTTAGGTTACTGTTTCAATAGGATGACCTAGGTAACTCAGTCTTAATCCTAAGTGTGTTATGAACTCCTTTTCACGAGGGATTGTCCTTTGATTAGTACGGATGAGAGTGGTCTGCACGCTGACTCAATAAGCCTACCTTCTTGGGGACAAGACAGAGTGGGGAGCTGAGAACATGACAATACAAGATGGAATTCACTCCTTCCCCTATTAGGGCAAATAGATGTGTGTTCCCTTAAGGGCTGATTGTGGGTCTTGAACAAAGGCGCGTCGTCCTCTCCTGGCCCGAGAGGAACTCTTGTTTAGTGGTTGGACCCTAAACAACTTGTTCATTAGAGGAATCAGTGGTACTTAAGGATCCAGAGGTAACCCAGGGGTAAAATGGTAATTTGACCCAGCTGGTGTTACGAACACACGTGAAGGATTGACTTACTACATTGGTCGATATCCATGGACACAGGAATATTCTACAGTGAGAAGAGTGCAGCTGTGGGTCTTTAGTGGAGTGACTCACAGTTAACGAATGTTGATTGACTCGGTTAATGAGTTTACCTGATCAATCTCGTATCGTTGGAGCTTCTGATCTGTAGGTCCATTAGGTCCACCTACTAGCTCATAACGGGTTCTGAGATAATATAGTCTTGATTAGTAAAGGGAATTTAAGTTAATTGTATTTTGATACAATTAATATAATGTATGGAGATACATTATAGTATAAGTTTAATTAGTGAATTAAACTTTATAATAAAATTAATTTTGGATATGATTCAAAAATTAATTAATGGGAGAATTATGAATTTAATTAAATATGTGATATTTGATTAATTTATGAATTAATTGATTGGGAAATTAATTATTTTAATTTTAATTTGGTTAAATGTGATTTAATCAAATTAATACTATAGTTTATATTAATGTACATTTTGATGCACATTAAAACTATAGGTTAAATGAGAGAGATAAAATTGAATATGATTCAATTATAAAATCAATTAAATATTTGATATTTAATTAATGTGGATTCAATTAATAGAATTAGTTAAATGGCCAATTTAATTCAATTGAATATGATTCAAATTGAATTAAATACTATATATTATAATTCATTTAGTTAATATTGATTTGATTAAATTAATTATAATTATTTATTTATTTATTTATTTATTATTTAATTAGTTAATGGTCGAGGTCGTTTTGATTAAGATCTAACGGTCTAGATCTAGTAGAGTAATAACTCCCTCCCCACTTATCTTACCGGGGAGAGGGAGTTCCCAACTGATCGTCCATTCTCTCAATTCTCAAGCAAAAGACAGAGAGAGAACTCTCAACCTTTCTCTCTAGATTTCTCTCAAAATACAACATTCTCCTTGCTGGAAAAATTCCCTCTTAAGGCGAGATCGATCCCACAATCGAGTTCTCAAGGTAACCCAAGAGGATAGCGGGTGAATTCGAGTGGTTGTGTCCATTGGGAGATCAAAAAATCGAGTTTTCTGGAGCATAGTGCAGTGGTTTAATCTCCAAATCATGTAAGTTTCTTGAATCTAAAATAGTTTTAGACTTGTAATTGCATGCTTAATCTGAAATAAAATTTAGAAATTTGTTTCTGTTTTGTTTTGCCCAACGTATCGATATTTTGTATGACTGAAATTAAAATCACGATCGGTAAAAATCGCTTCCGCTGGAGAATTCAATTCCTTCATGACCTAATTGTAATTATGAACAACTCGTGAAGGATCGACTTGCATGTAATAATGGTTATATTCATGGACACAACTTGTCCTACAATGCATAAGAGTGTAACTCTAGGTCTATAGTGGAGTGACCTATAGTCAATGAATGAAAATTAATTGATTAAAGAGTTTAATCAATTAATTTTGTATCATTGGAGCTTATAATTTTTAGGTCCATAAGATCCTCTTACTAGCTCTTAGTAACACTAAATGATCAATTTCGTTGAAAGAAAAATTGAAATGTTCGAATTAATATTTAATTTGAAGTGTTCAAATTAATATTTAATATATTAGATATATTGAATATAAAAGAGGAAAATATATTTATTGTAATTGATACATTATTAAATATTAAAATGACTAATGTATACTAGATACATTAAAGAAAAATATATATTTGAAATTTCAATGAGATTCAAATATATTAAATATATATTGTAGGAGATTTGAATGAGATTCAAATAAATATAATATATTTTTTAATATAATAGATATTAAAATATAATATTTTAATTATGACAAAGATTTGTCCTAGGTCTCTACAAATAGGACCATTGGGTTGAACCATGAACTATAGAATTAGAGGATTTTCCTAAAAAAAAATCTTTCCTCTCCAATCCTATGGATTTTCTTTCAAAGGGCAATACAAGTCTTGGTCCTATGTTCGAATCATAGTAAGGAAGACTTTGTGGAAGTTAGCCTTGGAGATTCAACCTTGTTGAAGTTGGAGTAAAGACCCGTCAGATTATCTCCATATTGTTTCGTGGTATAAATATTTATTTTCTTAACCTATTTTAGTTTAATTCTAAATAAATTAAAGTTGATTCCAATGCTTCCACTACGGGGTGAAGAGTTCATTCCTATCACTTCTTAGGTACGTATGGGTAAGAGGAACTTGGAACCGTTACTGTCGCCAATGACCAAAATTTCTTTCTCATTTCTTTCTTCTTTCTTCTCATTTTTAGTTCAAAAAATAATAAAACAAACATAAAGAAAGAAATAGAAGAAAAGAGGTAGAACCAAAAGAAAAGAAAGAAAAAAGATTTGGTCGTCGGTGGTGGTCGTCGAAATTGTTGTTAGTGTCGGTCACCGAAATGTTCACCGGAGGTGGTCGACAGCGGTCGTCGGAATGGTTGTCGGAGGTGGTCACCGGCGGCGGCAACGATCACTAGTGGTAATGGGGTTGAAAGAACATGAGTGGACTATGATAGCAAAATAGGGGTACTGTAGTAAAACCGGGGGAGGGGGTAAATAACCCAACCCCCGTTTGACTAAACCAACGTTCCAAACGTTGATACAGCTATAATAACTTATTCAACTCAACCTAATTAAGGAGCCCAAACGGCCCCTTAGTGAAAATAAATGTACATGTGAAGGAGTTGTAACAAACATAGTTTTTTTTTTCTTTTTTTTTTTTTTTTTGAAAATTAGTGAACATAGTCTTGAACTAAGTCATTTTATTCAAATTTCTACTTACCTCACACATATTACAAGTCAATTTAGAGATTTTGGTCTGTTTTTCCTTTTAGACGGTCATGCACACATATCTTGTTTTCATGAGTGTCTTAAGGGAGTAGTCTAAGCCCCCATTATAGCGACCTTACGACAACACCCACATACGTGAAACCTCCAAGGGTTTTTTGTGATCAACACCCTGCATAATACATGTCTTGGTTTCATTCGAAGTTTAAATCTTCTTAATCATCACATTAAGAGCATTACCACCTTAGGAATGGGACGGAAAATGTTTTAATTAATTAGTGCTTCCATGGTCACACTCCAATTTTATTATTACCTATTGAACCTCTTTCATGGGATCTCTAATCTTTGAGGTTGGGTGTCCATTGGGTTGACTACCTTATAGGCTTTAGTCTCATTTCCCTCAATGATTCAGAAACTTGCTGGCACGCTAAGCCTTTTGTAAACGGATTCGCTAGGTTCTCTTCAAAGTTGCCAAAATCAAGAGAAATCACACTATGAGACAATAATTGTCTAATACAATTATGTCAAATTCTGATATGCCTGCTTTCCCAATGTAAAAGGATAGCTAGATTGCCAATTAAAAATATAGGAATAACAATTTGATTTCTTAACCATTCTGCCTCTTTACTAGTTAAATCTAAAGCAATAAATTCAACTTTTATGGTGGGTCTAGAGATTAATGATTGTTTAGTATATTTCCATGCTATTGCACCACCACCCAAGGAAAAAATATATCTACTAGTTGCTTTAGTCTCATCTTACTCAATTATCCAATTGGCATCACTAAAGTCTTCTATTATGGAAGGAAATCCAGTATAATAAAGGCCAAAATTGGAAGTACTTTAAGGTATCTACACAACCTTTCAATTGCACACCAATGATATTATTTGAGTTATAAGTATATCTACTTAATCTATTCAAACCATATGCAATGTTAGGCCTAGTGCAATTATAAGATACATTAATGAACCAATTTGGGAATATTTATGTTGAGAAATTGGTTCTCTTGCATTCTTGTTAAGTTTCAAATTGGATCATACGGACTAGATACAGGACTCAAATCAAAATAACCAAATTTTCTCATTGTTCCACATAATGAGATTGAGTCAACATAAAATCATTGTCCCTTTTAATCAATTCAACACCCAAAATAACATTAGCAATACCCAAATCTTTCATATCAAAATTATTTGATAAAAATTCTTGTTTCATTAATGACTTTCATATTGGTACAAAAAATAAGAATGTCATCAACATATAAACATAGAATAACACATGCATTATCTAACATCTTAATGTATAAACAGTAGTCATTAATAACAAAACCATAAAAAATAACCACACAGTCAAAATTTTCATGCCACTATTTAGGAGCTTATTTTAGACCATAGGGGGACTTAACTAATTTACATACTTTATTTTTCTGGTTTTGTTTTATAAAACCTTCAAATTGTTCCATATAAATCTCTTCTTCTAATTCAACATTTAAAAAGGTTGTCTTAACATCTATTTGGTGAATTTCTAACCTACGAATAGAAGCAATGACTATTAAAACTCTAATGGTAGTCATTAGGAGAGTATGTGTCAAAAAAGTCAACACCTTCTTTAAGAATGTTCACAATGGTTCAAAAACTAAAAGTGATTTTAAACTAAACAAAATGCTCGTAGATCTAAATAGCCTTATTGTTTGAAAATTTCAACACTTGCCAATTTTTTTTTTCTTTAAAAAAGGCTTCATGAAAAATCTTGGACAATTACAAAACACAATAGATCTTGTTAAAATATCTTTTCTCAACATGCTTCAAACCACATTATGCATAATTAATTTTTTTTGCCTATAATTGTTGGGTTCATTAAATTATCATAAGAGGAAGACTTCCATTTTCACTGAAACTTCAAATTTCTTTTGTACAAAATTTTAGGTCCAATCTTGAAATTTTATACAATGGCCTTTTTTCACTCAATAAACACTTAAATCCACAAAGATTTCATAAAACATTAAAATTAACTAATACAACAGATCAAATGGAGAAACTTGAATTATAATCGACTATAGAAACTTGGAGACTAAATCAGGGCGATTGACAAGAGAATTCTGAGAACTGGATATCACACGACCAACAGTTGGAAGTCTGGTATGGTACAAAAATGTCAGGCCTCATTCCACAAGCTTTGCAGCAGCTTCCAGTATCTCATACAAGAAGGGTTGACATGGATTGCACGAAGCACCCATCTTAAAGGAGACTGACATAACTCAATCCTCAATTGATCAGAACCAACCTTCGACTGTTTTGCAAGGAGATGCATTTGAAACAAGAGCTCCGCAGACCTCATATCTGTCAGAAACATGAAGCAAGTCATACAGTTATCAGTCCATGACATTTTCCTTTAGAAAGTATTCTCCTTAAATAATCAATTCCACCGAAACCCAATAATCCATAATCAAATACTCAACAATACAATATAATTTCGTCTATAAAGAAATATATATTTAAATCGCTTAATATAGAAGACTAATTAAACACCTTTGTTGGGACAGAAAACTAAGTGAATAGTTAATTAGTGTCAACCTCAACGCGTGATAGAAGGTTACTCCCAACCCCTCAATGAGAGAGGCTACAATAATCATCTAGATTAAAAATAAAAAATAATAATAATAATAATGGACAACCACAGTTTCATAGATAAACCTGGAGGCCACGAGAACCATTCAAAACGAAGATTTGACTCCCAATTTTCTTTCAAACCAAGGCTCCCTTCTGCTTGAGCCAGTATGATCGAGACAGTTGGTATGGGAACAACAGAAATTAATTGAGCTTTAAGGAGACTGTTCACAGCCAACATCAAGAAATGAGAACTGCAAAGCTGCTTTGCAAGTTCCATGCAGGCTACACCTGAGTTCATTAAGGATTAAATTAATAAAAAGGCACAGCACAAATGAAAACTTTAACTGAGATTAAAAATACTGAAGGGTTAAGAATCCATAATGATAGGATGGCAATTCATGTAGAGTGAAAACAAATAATTTTAGAAAGAATAAAAAAGAATGAAAATGCAGAACACAGCAACGCAATCGCCACAGAAAATATAAAAAGCATTTAGGAAGAAATAGCTTGCATTTTAGAGTCCAATTGACAGGAAGATACCATGACAGAGGAGGAGACAGCCATCATCATGTCCCAAAGAACAAGCTTGTGCAAAATACTTCTCAGCAGCCATAAAATCCTGGCTCCAAAAAGATATCAAACCATCCACCAGACTAAACATGGGTAGTAACATGTGTTGCAGATTCTTGCTCTCTACTGACCATTTCTTGAAACCAAGTTCTATGGTATTGGATTCAACATGAAGCTCATATCGAGATGCAATGAATTTAAGACATACCCAACCAAGATAGTTATTTGTCTTTAAATCCAAACATCTTATGAACTCTTTGTGGAGGTTGTTTGAATCATTTTCTGCAGCATAGGCTCGGCACAGTAACAGGTGAGCACAAAGAAGAGAATCATCAGGAAGTGAAATAGAGGAAGCAGCTTTGGCATAGCTGATACATTTAATTTGGCTACCGCATTGCAAACTGATCTCGGATGCACAAAGTAGCAGCTGAAACTTTTTATATTGATGAGACATATCTTTCTTAAAATATGGTTCATTGGAAAAGGCAACCAAGATTAACCGCTCAATAATTACACCTAGATGACAAGGAAATCTCTCTTCACGTGCCTTCTGCAGAAAGTTTAGTATAAGAAGATATCGAGCATCATAATTCCATGGCTCTTGACGTAAGCATCTGTAAATGAGCAAACATTAAAATACTTATTTATCCTAATCTTTGCATGAACGTAAAGTTCTACATAATACATAAATATAAGAGCATTTAATAAAAAACAAACATTAAGATTATTCTCACATGATCCATAACCCCTTTATTTTTTAAAAATGATTCCATCACAAATAGGATGAAACTTCAAACCTACGACCCTTTAGAGAGGCAGAGATGCCTTAACTTTTGAGCTAACTCAAGTTGGCATTCCACATATGCCTACTAGGGATGTAATGAGAGCTCCATTCTCTTTCTTGTGACCATTACACAAAAATATACATGTTGAGGGTACCGGTGAGGGTATTATCTAGTGTGGACCTTTGGGAGAAATAACCCTCCCGAAAGACTATTGATATTAAAATTTCTCTTTGATATTGCAATATAGTTCTATTGTTTTTTTATAAGAGAATATAGTTCAATTTTGTGCTTTCTTGTTAGAAAAACCCTACAAATTGGTATCAAAGCATCAATTCTGGTGATGGGTTGTATGCTAGAGTTAACATTGGAGTTACAAAGATCTTTGGTCAAACAAGGTGAAAATATGAAAGCAATACAATAGGAGATCAAGAAAACACGACAAATTCTGGAAGGAACGCACAAACAGTTTGAGGAATTCAATCGCCAAAAGATGGAGAGAAAACCTAAACAAAGGTAGAATCATTTGAATCCTCCAAAGAGGAACATAGACACAGAGAAAGCTGATGAAAAAAGGTAAGAATTGGATGGGAAAATGCAAAAGAGACAGAGAAGGAACCGAAAGATACAAGTTGATCATATCTAAGAAATACAAAGTCATGTCAAGTCTTCAACAACTATGGAGAAAGTGGGTCGCAAGACGTGAAGGTTGAAAGACGAAGCTAGTGGGATAATCATGAAGGAATAATCCAGGGGGAAGCGAGAAAGGGGAGGCCAACTTGTATTCTGCGAAAGTTCAAGGACCATGCACAAGTGGGCTGAAAAGATACCCAATGAAACCTAAGTCCTAAGGTAGCATTTTCAGTGGGAGAACGGTTCCTGATGATTTCGTAGGAAGAAGTGAAGTCATGGAGAGGGTGAAGCTTTGACAACTTCAAAGCTCAAGAGAAGATGAACAGTCATGAAGAAAATGGAGAAAAGTAGAAAAATGGTTGTCAAAAGCCATGGCTAGTGATGAAGGCAGGTATGGTTGGAGATGAAGATTTGGTGGAAGCATCGATGCATGGATGGTGAATGGGTGGCAGCAACCGGAGCCAGTCACGAAGGGAAGAAAGAAACATGGAAAAAATAAGCTAATCCTTAAGAAGCATGGACAGACATGGACATAACAATACGTCAATTTAAAAAAAAAAATAATAATAATAATAATAAAATAAAATAAATAAATAAATAAATAAACTAGAACATGGACACTTGAGGATACTTTTTGTTTTTAAGATATATGTAAATTTAACATAAAAATACTAAATGTACCTCACTAAAAAAGCATGAAATGTCAAATCAAATGAGAATAATACAAAATATATTACCCAACATTCAACAAAGTTACAAAACAGAGTTTCCAATACAAACTAGAGTAAAGACCAGAGAGTAAATACAAAAAAAAGGATAGTGGTCATTTGGTGTTCTTCGCAATGATGCGAATGGAGGACGCATTTCACGATGTCTTTGTTAGGGTTAGTGTTATTTATTTCTTAAAAAATTAACATTTGGGTCCTTTAAAATTAAAATTATTTGGGCCAAAAGGGGCCAACCTCTAAATAAACAGGTTGGACCCTTTTTCTGTTTAAAATGTTTCCAACCGTGTCCCAAAAGGGTCCCCAATGAGTCTGAAAAAAAAAGACGTAAAATTGCATGTTGGACACGTGTCCAAAGCGAGTCCGGACGTATCCGTGTCCAACATGGACACTTATTTTTAAATCCAAAAACTGACCCATTTTTGCAAGATCCTATCCACGTGGAGAGAAGCCCTAGCTACTGCCATGTACCTTGCCAACCACAGCCACTGCACTTGGCCGTGGGGGAGCTGACCAGTTGGGTTGGATTCTGTGAATTCGTTCAAAAAAGAAAAGGTAATATTGTTTATCAGTAACCATTGAAGATAAGGTGGTGTTGAAGGGTAGGGTAATGTGAAAGTATAGTAAAGGATATGTTGGGAATAATAGTAGAATATTAGTAAGGCTATGGTGGTAATTAGTTAGGGATGCCTTGGTTATAAATAAGGAGAATTAGGAACCTTAGAGAATGGGATAATTTTGGACAATGTCCAATGTGGGGACTTTAGGAGAGATATTGCTCTCTCGAAAGGCTATTGATATTGTAATTACACTTTGATATTGCAATGTAGTTCTATTGTGTGTTTTCTTGTCAAGAGAATCTCAACACGTGTCCGTTTGACTGTTTGACTCAAGTCCTGTCACCCAGAAAACAAAAACCAGCAAAGATATTTCTAAAAATTATATCAAAGTTGATGATAAAAAAGCCACCTAATCTTGGCGGAACCACAAGAATCGGACTTTAATCAAATGATTGCATTCCATGAATTGCATCATTATTTTTTACAAAGGAAAAAAAAAAACCATTGGTGCTTCAACCTATTTATCTTGAAACATGGTGCGTATGAACTATATCATTATATAATTTTTTTTTAAAAAAAAAAAAAAGACGAATGGTTTAAGGCTGTTTAAATGTAAAGCAACCATACTTTTGAAGTTGTCGGATGGTCCCAATTCCATTATGGCACTGATATGAACATGTTGGGAAAGAAATCCTCGGATGACTGGTGCCAATTGTATAGCAGGCCACAGCTCCAGCACCATGAATTTCATATGCAGATTTCAGACCTTTGTTTTGTTGGTCAAAACCGTACATCATGTTGCAGCACCTAGTAGCTGTGTGACTGTCATCCCTTTCTTCGTTGGATAGCAAAAGATAACCAAGCAGGTTCCTGTTTGAAACATGTCATTTGGAGAGGAATCCAGAAGAGCATTAACTAAACATTAACCTAGAGGTAATGAAGACAACTGAACAGTGGTATAATGACAAGCAAATACAGAGGGGATTAAAGAAATATAAACCTACAAAGCCAACAATGCCAACGATTGGCAGATTAATAACAGAAAAAGTCATCACGCAAATAAAACCCATATCCACACTTTTCCGAAGTAAGATTTCAATAGACAATAATCCAACCAAGAAGAAAAATCTATTTGCTGGACTTCCAGCAGTAGTACCTAACAACAAGCTTAAACGTTAAACCCACGTCTGTCTTATGAAATGGTTTGTAACAATCAAAAACTGCAGTGAAATAATGCTTGGTGGTCAACAATCAAGTGGAAAGTTAAGCTTATATCTTAAGAAGCGGAGACAAGATTAGGGCTCATGGAAACCCTCTCTCCTCTCTCCCCTTCGTTTCTCTTCTCTCTTCTTTCCCCTTCATTTTTCCAACTTTAGCCAATTCTCAATTTTTCTAGCCTCTACCTGTTTTATTTTCACCGGATTTCTCAATCAAGTAAACCTATCTGGTTTCAAGGTCAGTTTCTCTGTTGATTTTTCTTAGAAGTATGGAATTAAGCCAATGTTTCATTTAGAGAATGTTTTGAGGTAGAAGATACAGAAAACAAATTGTTTATGCCTCCTCTTTTATCTCAACCATGTTGGCTTGAAGAGTCCAAGGTTGAAATGTTGCAATATCCTTTGCAGTCACATTTTTTTAAACAAGATAGAATGTGCTGTGTGGCCTAAGTCATGGGGAAGAAAGATAATCCAAGTTCATACTGGTGCTGGAAATCATAAATAAGGGTGGCTAACTTGTTTGGGACATGTTCATTTTTAAAATCGACTTTGAGAAAGCTTATGCCCATCTGGACTGAAATTTTTTGGACAGAGTTCCTGAGAAGAAGGGGTTTAAAAAGAAGACATGGATATGGAGTTGTGCTAGGCCAATTAGGTACTCCATTCTCATCAACAAGAAGCTGAGGGGAAGGTTCTGTGCGTCTAGGGGGAATAGAATGGGGGATCCACTCTCTCCTTTTCTATTCTTATTGCTTGTGAATGTTTCAAGCAGAATGTTGTCAAGGGGGGTTAGTGGAATGTCATTGAAGGTTTCAATGTTGGTAGGAACATTTTGCCTTTCTCATCTTCCATAAAAGTTTACTGAAGATACGATCTCTTTTTTTGTTCTGGAGATGAGAATTCCTTCCTCAATCTGAACAACTTTCCGACTTTCTTTGATGATATGTCAGGGTTGAAGATTAACAAAGACACGTGCTAGCTTTTAGGATTGAATTGTAATATTGTTAAGTTGAATAAATGGATTGCCTTGGTTGGTTGTGAGGTTGGGGAGTTTCCCATGTCTTATTTAGGTTTCCCTTGGGTCATAACCCTAGAGAATTAGTCCGTTATGGGATCTATTTGGGAATAAAATTCATAGGAGGCTTTTGTGAAGGAAGAAGAGCTTCTTTTCCAAAAGGAGCAGACTTACTCTCATTCAATCTATGTCGAGCTATTACCTATCCCTTTTACGGATCCCAATGTCTCTGAGTAAGTCCCTAGAAAAGAGAGTGTGCACGGTTCGGTTTAGTCTGGTTTTGGCCCAAACCGATGACCAAACTGAATACCTTGGTTCTGAAATATCTTGAACGAAGAAAAGCCAAGACTTCTTTGGTTTTGGTTAAAAATCGAACCAATCGATTTTGGTTCCAACCAGTTCTATTTAGTTTTTTAACTAATTTTAACCTTCATTTTGCAAACAGACAGAATACGATGAAAGTGAGAGAGATGAGGCATGTGAGTGTAGGTTCCAGTTGTTATGATGAAAGTGAGAGAGATGAGGTGTGAGTGTAGATTCCAGTGAAAAATTTTGAGCAAGAGGCTGAGAGTATAAAATGTGTTTGAACTAGCGATTGCAAATGGGCATTTAACTAGGCAACGTCTACATGTGTCCAACGGATGAAGAGGCAAGTATCGGCGTGGTATAGGTATGAGAGAGTAACAAGCAGCCGTGGTAGTGCCCATGAGAAGGTGAAGGGGCGACAGCAAAGAGAGTGCTAGAAGTGGGTGAGAAGCTATAGTAGAGAGAGAGAGATTCAAATTTGAAACTTGAAAGTGGGTGAAGGAGGGAAAGGGAGGAAGAGGGAGGGGGAGGGAGAGGGATAGAGGGAGAGAGGGGAGGAAAGGGAAGGTTTAAACGGCTCTGTTTGAAGAAAAGATGAAAATTAGGAAGGGATTAAGGAAGGGCGGGGGGGTCACATTTAGTCATAGAGGGTGGTGACGAAACCAATTGAGGAAAGAGGTTTGGGTCACTCCCCTTCAATTGTCTTGGAGGAGGGATCAAAGGCACTTCCAAAAACCCTTGGAAAGGGATAGCAGATGGGTTTCCGTTTTTTTATCAGTTTATCAAGTTTTGGTGGGTTATGTGAGAGATACTTTTTTTCAGGGAGGATAAGTGGTTAGGGGTAAACCATCTGCTTTCACTTCCCTCATTTGTATCACTTATATTCAATTAGCCATCACTGGGTGGCAAACGTGTTACTCGACTTTGTGTTCTTTCCTTCTCCTGTTCTGGGTTCCGAAGGGCTTTGTCCAATAGAGAGACGTATGATGTCATTGCCCTCCTCTTGTTAATTGGGTCGTTTATTCGTAGTCTAGGAGAAGGGATGTTTGTCTTTGGAGTCCTTGTCCTTCTCAAAACTTCTCTAGTAAATCTTTCTTTCTTTGTTTGGTTGATTCTTCTCCCTTGATGGGTGTTTTGACTCGTGAAAGGTGAAATTTTCAAATAAGGTTAAGTTTTTTATGTAACAGGTTTCCACGTGAAGGTTAATAACTTGGATTGAGTTTTGAGGAGTTTGCCCAATTTGTTTGGGCCGCTATGTCGTAGTATTTCTCCATAGGCGAGTAAGAGAGGACCTGGACCATATCCTCTAGAGCTCTGACTTAGCCCATGCACTTTGGAGATGTTTCTTCGAGGATTTTCGCTTAAGCTTAACTAGACATAGGAGATCAAGAGAGATGGTTGAGGAGTTTTTTCTTCACCCTCTTTTTCGTGAGGAAGATTTCTCTGGTAGACTGAGTTGTATACAGTTTTGTGGAGTCTCAGGGAGGAAAGGAATAATAGAGTTTTCAAAGGGCCTGAAAGGTCTTGGGGGTGATATTTGGGCTCTTATTAGATTCAAAATTAAGCTGAGTTTTGGTGGATAAGTTCTTTTGTAACTATTTGTTAGGTCTTATTTTTCTTGATTAGAGGTCCTTTTCAGTGCGCCAATCATTTAAACAGGTTTTATTACCTCTTCCTCCATTGATTTCCAATCATTTAGATGGTTTTAGAGCTTGACAAATAGGCTCTAACTTGTCATGGTAGTTATTAATTCATCCAATGAGCATTCAAATAGCTGAGTTATGAAGCACGGACACGTCAAAATGGACGAAGGATCTGTGTCGGACACGTGTCGGACACGGATTCGTCCGGACACGCTCCGGACACGTGTCGGACACGCAATTTTGCGTGTCCGAAAATATTTTTTTTTTTTTTGAATTTCGGACACGCCGGGACACGTCCCGGACACGCCCCGGACACGCCCACATCAAATTTTTTAATTTTGGGCCGGCTGAATAAAAGCCCAATTCTCTGGGCACTGGGCTGGGAGGCTATATTTAATTTAAAAAAAAAAAAGATAAATAGAATAAGTTGTTTGTAACTTGGTTGAATCAAGAATGTTGGTTAACTTAATGTATTTTGTGTTATTCTCACATCTTAATTGATTTGATATTTGATGTTTCATGTTTTTAGTGGTATACTTTTAGTATTCTTATGTTAAATTTATATATATACTAAAAAAAAAAAAAAAAATCAGCGTATCCTCAACGTATCCGTATCTTCGTTTTTTAGAAATTGGCGTATCGTCGTGTCCTGTCGTATCCGTGTCCGTGTCCCGTGTCCGTGTCCGTGCTTCTTAGGCTGAGTCCTCTTCCATGAACAATTTTGATGATTCTGATAATGAATCAAAAGTGAGTTTAAGTAGTAATATTACATCATTATTGAGGATTCATTTGAACTTTGAAGAAGCTCTTGGTTCGTTATTCAAAGAGGAAATTTTGATTTATGCATCAGCCAAGATATTTCTTATCTGAGATCATTCAAAAAGCCCTAAGAACAGTTGATCTTTCTTCTCCTTCTACCCCGCTGAAAAAAAGAAAATTCTCTTCCTTTCTTGAAGTTTGTAGTCTTCAAGTTCGTGAAATTCTTCCAACATCAAAAGTAAAGGGCAGTACAATGATCTAATTTAAGGGGATAAGGTTGTCTTCCCCCATTTTTTGAGTTCAACATGTGGGGGGTGGAGAGGTAGCAACATACCTCTTGGATGGTCTGCTGAAAATGGATGTGTTAGAAGTCATATCTTCCTCTGTCAAAGTATCTTTTCAAATCAGCCAAGAATATTGCTCTCATTGCTACAGGAGTTTGGAGATATATTAACGAGCCTCATCCCTTTTGAAGAAAGGTGATAACAAGTTTTCATAGTTCAATTCTTTACAATTGGAACACTGTTGGAAGATTTCTTTTTCCCTTGGAAGTCCTTGGGTCTGCATGTCCAAAGCTTGAAGGAGTGGAAAGTTTTGCTAGTTTTAAAAATAAGGTTTGGTCTTTGGGATTCTTCATGCCATTCATGGATCGTCAATTTTCGAAGTCTGTTAAAGGTAAGGGAAATAGATGTTTTGTTTTGTCATTTCCGTTCAAGTGATTGGCAGCAGCAAAAACTGGGGGGAATTGAAATCCCAAGAAAGTGAATTTTAGAATCTCAGGGGTTTATTCGGACTAATCATTATCTAGGCAGCTGGCCCCAACTTCTCCTTTGCAATTTGAGCCCTTTCCAGTATTTTGGTAGTTGAAATGATCAAAAGAACAAATATTCTCATTTGGCTTTTGCTCAACAGTAGCCAAATTCAGATGAGCTTCTTTTTGGGATTTCATCGCAAGATCACAATTATTTTGGGTCAATTCAGTCAAAGTTCTCATTTCAGAAATATTGGTTGGCAATTTAGAGGATCTTCAAAACTAAGGTCCCGTTTGATAACCATTCGGTTTTTGGTTTTTGGTTTTTGAAAATTAAGCTTATACACATCTACTTCCACCTATAAGTTTCTTTGTTTTAGTATCAATCTTCTTCCTTGTTTTCAAAAACCAAGTCCAATTTTGAAAACAAAAAAAAGTAGTTCTCAAAAACTTGTTTTTGTTTTTAGATTTTGGCTAGGAATTCAAATGGATCCTTAACAAAGATGAAAGTTATGGTAGGGAATTTTGGAGAAAACAAGCATGTTTTTCAAAAACCAAAAACAAAAAACCAAATGGTTATCAAACGGAGCCCAAGCTATTTATTCCTTTGTACTTATATTTTGTAGCCTATTTTCATTCACTCCCTTCGGAGGTTAGTATTTTTTGAGCCTTAGTCTCTTTTCATTTCATCACTAAATAGTTTCATTTCTGGTTAGAAAAAAATAAAAAAGAGACAAGGTTAATTGTGAACAAAGATCCTCATTACAAAATAGATCTACCTTATCGAGCTACTATTGGGGTATGCATGAAGAGCTTTTCTAAGATGCATCACTCCACTCTGGAATCCCAGGCAGTTATCCTTTCGATGTTTGATCTGTTTGGCCAAAAAGGATGATGTCTAAGTTAACACATGCACAAAAACAGAAAAAGTAAGAGACTCAGGTTCCAACAGTGAGAATTGAAGCCAACCAGCTTAGAAAGAGCAATCAAAATGTGCATTTCAGTGATCTCTTCATGAGACTGGAGGCAGGAACGGCTGCTTAAAACAATGGCCTCGAGCCGATCACACCAATCAATGGCATGAACAGCAGTCACTACAAAGCTCATTTTTGAACTCTGGAAAAAATTGGTTGGCATCTTCATGATACTGCTAATTGCAGAATCCAATCCAGATATTGAATACAACAACCTACATATGAAACTAACGGATGCAGCATTACGTGTTCTTTCCATGGTAGAGATGCCAGATGCAAGGGTTCTCACAATGCCAAGGGCCTGGTCATTCTTTCCAAATTTCCATAGAGAGAAAGCATATACCTGCAAACCTTCAACATCGAGCATGCCTGGAACCAGCAAAAACTTCAAATCTCTGACAGTAATTTGTTAGAGATTTCTCGCTTTTATAACAATAAACTGAAAAGAGTAAGCTTCAATAAATCAGAACCTTCTTTACTCAAATTTTCACATTCTTGCGAAGCTTCCAAGAAATTTCCTACCTGCACAAAAGAAATAGAAGTTCAGAGAAATTTTCCTTTTATGAATTAATGTCAGACACTTCTCCATCCAAGAATAGTAATGACTAAAGAATTTTTTTTGAAAGAGAACCAGCTTTCATGAAGAAAAAATGAAAGAATACAAGGGCATACAAAAAACAAGCCCACAAAAGGGAGTCCAATTAAAGGAAGGGACTCCAATCAAGCATAATGAGACCTAATGGATAATTACAAAATAATTTCGTGATCGAAGCCCAAAGGGAAGCATGGAATCTAGAAAGGGACCACACTTCCCCCGAGCTTCTAACTATCCCCCTAAAGATCCTATTATTTCTCTCCCCCCACAAGTTCCACAAGAGCGCACACATGCCAACTTGCCACAAAAATCTCCCTTTGTTGCTGAAAGTCGGATGGAGAAGGAACTCTTCAATCATCCCCTCACGTCTGGTTAGTCTATCATCTGCGTAGCAAGAAAATCAAAGAAAAGATCCTAGGCAGAACGAGCAAAATCACATCTCCACAAAATATGATCTAAATCTTCTTCTGCCTTCCGTCAAAGAATACAGCAAAAAGGGTCAACCAGAGAAGAATTCCTTCTCCGGAGCCTATCAAAGGTATTAACACTACCATGGAGAGCTTGCCAAATAAAAAATCTCACCTTACTCGGGACTTCCACCTTCCACAAAAGAGAGAAAATAGAATTGCTATGGGGGGAGAATTCAAGAGCAAGCTGAAGTACAATTTAGACGAAAATTCCTCGGAAGGGTTTGGGCTCCAACAACGAATATCTATCCTCTTCAATCTAAACTCAAACTCCTCAATCAAAAAAAAGAAGAGTTGTGACATCCGTCGATTCCCTGTCGAACAAAGCACATCAGAACCCAAAAGAAAACAAGGCGGAGCTCCCCGAATGAAATAGAACATCCGCCACCGAACGATTTTTCATGGAAGACAAATGAAAAAGATGAGGGAAAGTTAGATGGAGGGGTCTATCCCTCACCACATGATGCACAAGGTCCGAAAAAGGAAGGGAGCTCCATGCTAATGTCTTTCCAAGGATTTCTAAATGTGCCTTTTACCCCACCCAACAACCACTCAAAAGGATGAGGCCTATATTTACTCACAATAATCTTGTACCACAAGAAAAAGGATTTGAAGGGGAAACGAAACGCCATAGCCATTTTGCTAAAACAGCTTTGTTACAAATTCCAAGGTTCCAAATCTCCAATCCTCCACTAGAAATTTGTTTAACCACCAACTCCCAATTCACAAGATGAGCACCTTTACCATCCTTCCCTCTATCCCACGTGAAATTCCTCATAAGCTTCTCAATAGTCTTACACAACTTCCCCGGAGCCCGAAACAATGAAAAGTAATATAACAAGATTTCACTCAACACTCATCTAATCAGAGTCATTCGACATCCTTTAGAGAAGAAATTTATCTTCAAGGAAGCCAACCTTTTTCCAATCTTATCTATCAATGAACTCTAGAAAGAAATGCTTTTAGGATTGTGGCCTAGGGAAAGACCTAAGTAAGACATCGACAAATCACCTACCTCACAGCCCATCAAAGAGGCTAACCTATACAACTTAGACTGCTCACAATTTAGCCCCACAATCTGACTCTTGGACCTATGTAAGCTAACTCCTTACAATATATATTAATAAAAAGAGGAAACAAACAGCCTTAAGGCAATACAAAAATCCCAGTAAGTTCAAGAGTGCTGGTATCTCTCCCTCTCCTCTAAACATTCATTCAGAAATTCAACATAAAAACCCTAAAAAGGAAATAACAGAACTTCTATACTACCCAGCCCCAATGTACACATTCCCCAGCATTTTCTTAGGACCACAGTGGTCCCCTACTCACTCTCGCACAAACCTCAACATAACTAACTTTGTGGAGAATTCTCTTTCCTACCCTTGCTTTTCCTTGTATAAACTTTCACTATTGGAGGCCTAGCAATACCCCCATCTGCTCAAAAACCTTATCCTCAAGGTTGAATTCAAGGAATTGTTTCTTTTTTTTTTTTAATGAGAAACCACGCTTTCATTGAGATAAAATGAAAGAATACAAGAGGGCATACAAAAAACAAACCCAACAAAAACACCTGCCAAAACTACAGGAACGGGTCCCAATCTAAGAGAATTAAACCAAGCTGAGTTAAATCTAATCGTCTCCCAAAGCTCAAACAAGGACTTCTCCACTCCCCTAAAGATTCTACTATTCCTTTCAAGCCAAATACCCCACAAAATAGCAAAAAAGCAAGCCTGCCAAAGGATTCTCCCTTTGTCACGGAAAGGGGGATGCCAAAGAACTTCCTCAAAAAAAGAAGAAACATCAAAGTTACGAGCTGAAGCAATCCCAAAAGATCTGAAAAACAGATTCCAAATCGAGCAGGCAAACTGACAATCCCAAAGTAAATGATGAAGGTCTTCCTCCTGACTCCTGCAAAGAACACACCACGACGGCCTCAACACAAGGGAGGAAAACCTTTGGATCCGATCTTGAGTGCTCACCCGACCATGTAAAACTTCCCAAGCGAAGAACTTCACTTTCTTAGGGACTTTAACCTTCCACAAAAAGGAAAAAATGGAGGCTCCCGTAAGAGGGAGGGGAGAAGAAAGAGACCGAAAAAAGGAGGCACAAGAGAAGGTCGTAGAAGGCTCCGGGGTCCAGAACCTAGTGTCCCTGCTCCCAAGGCGAAACGACTGGTTGACTAACAAGGAGAGGAGGCAAGTGATCTCTGTCGCTTCTCGATCAGTGAGGGAACGACTGAAGGCTAGGGAAGGCGAAGAAAAATCATAGTCAGGGAAGACAGAAGCTACCGAATGCAACCTCTTCCTCGATAAAAGATAAAGCCTAGGAAACATCATGCTCAAAGGACTTTCCCCCACCCAAGAGTCCTCCCAGAAATAGGTATTAGAACCGTCTCCAATGGAGCATTTGATAAATTGAGAAAAGAGAGGAAAACCTGAAGCAATAGCAGTCCAAAGATTTTTGCTAAAACCTTTCAGCCTACCACTAGAAATCTTCCACATTCCAGGTTGCTTCATGTTTAGGCAATCCTTTCCAACTAATCAAAACTTTTGAATAATCATGATTGAAAGCAAACACCTCAGATGGTGATGCTACCCATTCAAACTCGCTTGTCAACAATGGGGGTTCTTCTTGTGCGGTTTGGTGGTTGTCCCTTTTTAACTGAGATACATGAAACACCCGGTGTATAGTTGCTTCGGAGGGAAGTCGTAATCGATATGCCACAATTCCTACCTTTGCTTCAATTCAATAGGGACCGAAAAACTTAGGAGTCAGTTTTTCATTTCTTCTCTTTGCCAGTGAATTCTGTCGGTATGGTCTTATCTACAAAAACACTCGGTCCCTGATAGGAACAGAGTACTTTATTTAACAACAAGTAGTACACCCAGGGAAGTATTCGAGAGCTTCCCAACCTCTCCCCCTTTCCCATCTATACACTAGACAAAAGGTACCCCCCTCACTCCCAACTTCTACCTATATAACCTCTGTCTCTAACTACCAAACGGATTAACCACTAACCATCAACCGGTACATCCCTTTTACGCCTTCTAGAATACACGTACTTAATAGGAGGCCTATCAGTCCCCTTCCTCAAATGCTTCCTCAAATGCGTTCTTGTGTTGTCTAAAGATGTTCCTTCAAGATCTTCAGTGTTACATCTCTTTCACTCTGTTGCTGATCTAGATTTGCATTAGTAGTTCTCATATCACCCTAGGTCAACAATGGTGGTGGCAACCATCCACCACTTGGAAAGGGGTCATCCCTATTGAGCTACGAAATGTGGTGTTGTACCAGTATTCTACCCGGCTCAGCCATGAATTCCATTTCTTCGGTTGTTCACTACAAAAGCAAAGGAGATATAACTCCACACATTTGTTAACCACTTCAACTTGGTCGTTGGATTGAGGGTGATAGGCTGTACTTCGACATAATTTAGTACCTTGCATGGGGAACATTTCCGACTAGAAGTTACTAAGAAAGGTCTTATCCTTGTCAGTTACAATGGATTTGGGAAATCCATGAAGTCGTACTACTTCCTGCACAAAGACCTTTGTCGTTGTTTTGGCTATGAATGGATGCTTTAGACTCATAAAGTGGGTTGCTTTACTCAACCTATCCACCACTACAAGTATAGTATCTACCCCATTTTACTTTGGAAGGCCTTCTATAAAGTCCTTGGTAATCTCTTCCCATATTCTATCTAGAACCTCTATAGGTTGCAAAAGACCAGTCGGGGAGGTGGCTAGAGATTTATATTTCTGGCATATCAAACATTCAGCTACATATTTCTTAACATTATTTTTCATCTTTTCCCAACAGAGTTCTCCCGTCAATCTTTTATACGTTCTTAAAACCCCTGAGTGGCCTCCCATTACCGAATCATGAAATGTATGTAAAACTGTAGGTATCAAAGTAGAGGTCATAGACAACACTAATCTCTTCTTGTAGAGAAATTTCCCTTGGGTCCACTCGAATTTAAGAACATTGTCGGCATCATCTTGTAATTGTTGGATAATCTTCATGAGTGTCGGATCTTTGGCCACCTCTTGGCTCACTATTTCAACATCTAAGATAGTTGGTGCTTGTAAATAAGCCAAATGAACGGCTGGAACTACTCTGGATAACCCATCAGCAACCTTATTCTCTGGTCCCGATCGATACTTAACTTCAAAATCATAGCCTAGGAGCTTTGACAGCCACTTTTGGTATTGAGGTTGAATCACCCATTGTTCTAGCAAATACTTGAGTGCCCTTTGGTCTCTTCGCACTATGAGTTTTTGTCCCAGTAGGTACGGCCTCCATTGCTGAATAGCCAACACTATTGCCATCAACTCTCTTTCGTATATAGACTTTTGTTGAGCTCGGGCTGATAACGTGTGACTAAAGTAAGCGATTGGGTTCTTTTTGTGATAGCACCGCCCTCAAGCATGTGCTCGACGCGTCTGTTTCTACCACAAATGGTTGGGTGAAGTCTGGCAGTGCAAGAACAAGAAAGGTGACCATTGCTTTCTTAAGTTGCTCAAAAGTCGCAGTTGCCTGGTCGTTCCACTTAAATGCTCCAGTTTTCAGTAGTTGAGTTAATGTGTTGGAATTTCTAGTTTCTATAATTGTGTAAATATTATTTGTTAATATTAAGTCATTATTGCCTTTATTCTTTCCTTTTTCTATAATGGGTCTTTCTCCTATATAAGAAGACCTAGGATGTTCATATTGGAATAAGAGACTATTATTCTCCTAAAATTAAGATGGTATCAGAGCCCATTAAACCCAAACGGGTATTCGGTCCAATAAAAAGAAATTGGGATTCGATCCAAGAATGGTGAACCCAAAGAGGCACCATCTTGAGGGGGCATGTTGAGGATCCCACGTTGAAAAGATTAGTGGAGACCTCACTCAACTCCACATTGAAAACATTTTTTTGGGTTATTCTTCAAATCAAAAAGGCTATAAATGTTTTGATCCTCAGACAAAAAAATGTTTTGTAAGCATGGATGTGTCTTTTTTAGAAAATCAACCATATTTTACCTAAAGTTCTCTTCAGGGGGAGAAACCAAATTTGGAAGATAAGTTTTGGGATGTTTCTACTCTTCTTCCTAACCTTATTTGTCTTGATGATATTGGTCCTTTGGTGCCAAGTATAGAAACTTCTCAATCAGTGGGAGAAATACTACATAATGATCCTACTGATCAAGTTCCTGAGTTTAAGTTTTATACTAGAAGAAAATTCAATCAGAGGAAGCAAGACCAAATAGTTGATCCTTCACAGAACCAATCTGATACTCCGACGATTGAAACTGGAAAATCTGGTAATTCTTCTTCCATTCCTACTTCAACTATTCAAAATACTTTGCCACTTGTATCTGATCTTGATATGCCCATAGCCATTAGAAAAGGTACTCGAAGTTGTACCAAATATCCTATTGCAAACTACATGTCATATCAAAATTTATCAAATAGTCATAAAGCTTTCACCTTTAGGATAAATGATTTGTTTGTTCCAAAGAATATACATGAGGCTTTAGAAGATCCAAATTGGAAAGTAGTAGTTATGGAGGAGATGAATGCTCTAAAACAAAATGGGACTTGGGAAATAGTAGAGTTGCCAAAGGATAAGAAACCAGTGGGTTGTAAATGGGTGTTTACCATAAAATGCAATGCAGATGGTAGTATTGAGAGATATAAGGCCCGATTAGTAGCTAAAGGCTTCACCCAAACATATGGGATTGATTATCAGGAAACGTTTGCCCCAGTTGCTAAAATTAACTCTATTCGAGTACTGTTGTCTCTTGCAGCTAATTCAGAGTGCCCTCTCTACCAACTTGATGTGAAAAATGCTTTTCTCAATGGCGACCTTGAGGAAGAAGTTTTTATGCATTTGCCACCAGGTTTTGAAAAGGAACTTGGAAGTAATAGAATTTGCAGGTTAAAGAAATCTCTATATGGCCTTAAACAGTCTCCAAGAGCTTGGTTCGAACGGTTTGGAAAAGTTGTATCTGGTTATGGGTTTCTTCAAAGTCAAGCTGACCATACTATATTTTATAAACACTCTGAGAATAATAAAATCTCTATCTTGATTGTCTATGTTGATGATATTATTCTCACAGGTGATAATGAAGTAGGTCTAACTGATCTCAAGAAAAACCTTGCAACTGAGTTTCAAATCAAGGACTTGGGAACGTTAAAATATTTCCTTGGGATGGAATTCGCAAGATCAAGGAAAGGTATCTTTGTAAATCAAAGAAAATATGTCCTTGACTTACTTGAAGAAACAGGATTACTTGGATGCAGAGTTGCTGAAACTCCTATCGAGCCTAATTTGAAATTAGAAGCAGCAAAAGAAGAAGAAATAAAGGATAAGGAGAGATACCAAAGACTTGTGGGGAGACTAATTTATTTGTCTCATACTCGTCCAGACATTGCTTTTGCTGTAAGCATGGTAAGTCAGTTTATGCATGCACCCGGACCAACTCATTTCGAAGCTGCCTATAGGATTTTACGATATTTAAACGGAGCTCCTGGAAAAGGTATTTTATTCAAAAAGAATAATCACTTCCAAGTAGAGGTCTATACAGATGCAGACTGGGTTGGATGTACTACTGATAGAAGATCTACCTCAGGTTATTGTTCCTTTGTTGGAGGAAATCTAGTCACATGGCGAAGCAAAAAGCAAAATGTAGTGGCCAGGAGTAACGCTGAAGCAGAGTTTAGAGCCTTGGCCCATGGAATCTGTGAAGGCATATGGATCAAAAGAATACTTGAAGAATTCAAGTTCCCTCAGACTAAGTCTATTCGAATTTATTGTGACAATAAGGCTGTCATATCTATAGCTCACAATCCAGTTCTACATGATAGAACAAAACATATTGAGGTTGACAAACACTTTATTAAAGAAAAGATTGATACTGGTGCAATATGTATCCCTTATCTTCCGACGACAGAGCAAATTGTTGATGTTCTACCTAAGGGACTTCCAAAGAAGCAATTCGATAAACTAATTGGCAAGCTGGCTATGAAAGACATCTTTAAACCAGCTTGAGGGGGAGTGTTGGAATTTCTAGTTTCTATAATTGTGTAAATATTATTTGTTAATATTTAGTCATTATTGCCTTTATTCTTTCCTTTTTCTGTAATGGGTATTTCTCCTATATAAGAAGACCTATGATGTTCATATTGGAATAAGAGACTATTATTCTCCTAAAATTAAGATAATGGCGTTGTTATTCTTCCACAATTGCACACAAAACACCTATAATAGCCCGTCAATCTGAGGAATCCTCGTAATTCTCGAACGTTTTGTGGTTGAGGTCATTCCATCATTGCCCTTACTTTTTCTGGGTCAACTTCGACTCCTTGAGCTAAGATCAGATGTCCCAAGTACTCGATACAAGCTCGTACAAATTGACATTTATTCATGTTGGCCCGAAGTTGGTTTTCCCTCAAAATAGTAAAAACCACATATAAGTGTTGCAAGTGATCTTCATAATTCATACTATAGATCAAGATGTTGTCAAAGAATATGAGAATGAACTTACGGAGATATGGTTTGAAGATATTATTCATCAGAGCTTGGAAAGTGGAGGGAGCATTGGTTAGGCCGAAAGGCATGACGAGGAACTCATAGTGCCCCTCATGTGTTCTGAATGCGGTCTTCTTTGTGTCCTCGGTGTGCACCTTTATCTGGTGATAACCGGACCTCAAGTCCATCTTAGAATAGATCTTCGAGCCATGTAATTCATCCAAAAGTTCTTCCACTACCAGAATGGGGAACTTATCTAGGATTGTTACATTGTTCAATGCCCAATAATCAACACAACATCTCCATCCCCCATGTTTCTTCTTGACTAGGAGTATCGGGCTGGATTAGGGGCTCACACTCGGTTTAATGATACCAGCCATGAGCATCTCAACTACTGATCTTTCAATCTTGTTCTTCTGAACTTGTGGGCATCTATATGGTCGTACATTTACGAGTTGTGCCCCTTCAAATGTATTCGGTGATCGATATCTCTCTGAGGGGGTAAGGAATCTGGAATTTGAAAGATGTGCTCAATCAAATGCTTAGTTGATTCTGGAACTTCTTCCGTCGGTGTCAGCGCGTTAAATTCTGCATAGTCTACTATCCCTTCCAAAGCCTTGAACTCAACCAAATAGTCTTGGTTATGCATGGATCCCCTCTCAAGATGATGTTTCCCTCCTCTCTCTCTCTATTGTTATGGTTAATGTGGTCCAATTCACTCGAGTCTCCCCCAGAGTGTGTAGCCAGTGCATTCCCAAAACTACATCCACTCTTACCAAATCCAGAGGTAAGAAGTTTTCGACTACTGTCAAATCCCCCAACGAGACTACGACACCCTTGCACACGCCCTTTCCATTTATTGGAGGACCTGAGCCCATGATAATACCGTAATTAACAATTTCAGTCAATGGCAGCTTCAATTCTTCTACCAGCTGTTGGGTTATAAAATTGTAGGTTGCTCCACAATCTATCAGTACCACCACTTCATCGAGGTCTATTTTGCCTTTCATTCTGATTGTTCCAGGCCTTGTAAATCCCACCACAGAGTTCAAAGACAACTCGACTGCATCATCCATCTTCTCCGCAACTTCAGCCATATTTTCTTCAGGGTGTTCCCCTTCTTCTAAAATCTCTAGTTCTTCGCCATTCGTCTATACTACAAACGCTCGAAGTTCTTTAGATTTGCAGCGATGACCCACGGTGTAATTTTCCTCACATATGAAACACAACCCTTTCTCTTTTCACGCCTAGAATTCTGCAGCAGATAATCTTTTTGTTCCTCCGTCTTTTCTAGGGTTCACAATAGGGCTATTCGTCAGAGTAATAGTCCTAGTATGATGTGTTTCTATGGGCTTGGCCCCTCTTTCTTCAACCCGACCCCCATTTTTGTCTCTGAGATGGCTCTTGATTGCCTTGATCTGGGCCTTTCTTCTTCGTCACGGGTTGTGTCCCTGTCTTCTACCAGTTGGGCCTTCTCCATCATATCCTCTAAGCCCACTAGGCGAAAACAGAGGACCTCTGCTTTGATCACCAGTTTCAATCCGTTCATGAAGGTATTTTCCAGTATTTCATCAGTCAGGTGCAGTAATGGTGCCACGAGTTCCTCGAAATCCTCACAATATTTCATTACTGTTGTTTCCGCGAGGAACCTACCGCACACCATGCCCTTCTTCTTCCTTCAAAATCTTTTCAATAAGTGAAGCTTTAAGTCCCTCCAATCCTTGAACGATTCACGTCCTTCCTTCGCTTGATACCAGTTTAATGGTACACCTCCAAAACTCACCACAGCCACAATTAGTTTCTCTGCATCAGATAGTTTATGAATTTGAAAATACTTGTTTGCTCGAAACAGCCACGAGTCGGGTTCATCGCCCCCAAACAAGCATCTCCACCTTCTTGAATTTACTTTGATCTCCGTTAATCTCTTCCACTCGCTCAGTTTCAACTTTTCGTGATCTCTCACTACTAGTTCCAGTGTTTTTGCCATCGTCGATCCACTCCTTCCTCTTTTGTACAGACTCGTCGACGACCCCTGAAGAAGATCGTCGTGAGGGAAGTTGCGCAATCTCAGATGCTAGTGTCGCAAGGTCGAAACTCCAGCATTCCCTCTTCTTTCACCGGTATCTTTTGAAGGTTTTCCTTCGTATTTTCCATCTCTTGCTCGTTAGCATCGAGCCTTTCTATTCTCTTCTACGCCATTTTCTTCCACCTCCCCAGGATGTTTTGATTGCTTCGATACCACCAATTTGTAAGGTGACTCAGTACAATATATATATATATTTATGAAAAACCAACTTTCATTGAGAAAAAATGAAAGAATACAAGGGCGTACAAAAAACCAAGCCCACAAAAGGGAGCCCTCTCGGAAGAACGGTCTCCAATCAAGCATAATGATGCCTAACGGATAATTACAAAAAAGATTCGTGACCGAAGCCCACAAGGAGGCATGGTATCTAATGATGGACCACACTTCTCTCGGACTTCTAACTAACCCCCTAAAAATCCTATTGTTTCTTTCCACTCACAAGTTCCATAAAAGTGCCAACATGCCAGCTTGCCACAAAAAACCTCCTTTGCCACGGTAAATCGGATGGAGAAGGAACTCTTCGATCATCGCCCTCACTCCCTGAAAGACCAACGGTTGTCTCCCAAAAGAGGTGAAGAAGATCTCCCAAACTAAACAAGCAAAAGCACATCTCCATAAAATATGATCCAAGTCTTCCTCCGCCTTCCGACGCAAAATACAACAAAACGGGACAAACAGAGGATAATTCCTCCAACTCCGTACAATATATTAAACACATGGATACAAACAGCCCTAAGGCAATACAAACCCCCCCAGTTCAAGAGTGTTGGTATCTTATCTCTCCCTCTCTTCTAAACATTCATCAGAAATTCAACATAAAAACCCTAAAAAGGAAATAACAGAACTTATATACTACCCAACCCCAATGTACACATTCTCCAACCCTTTCTTGGGACCACAGTGGTCCCCTACTCACTCTCGCACAAACCTCAACATAACTAACTTTGTGGAGAATTCTCTTTTTTGCCTTTGTCTTTCCTTGTATAAACTCTCACTATTGGAGGCCTAGCAACCTATTGATCTTAAGTCCCGACATCATCTCAAAGAACAAGAGCGTGTGGTTTAGAATTAAGAAAGACTACTCCTAGAGAAAAATAGTACGGTTTTAGGTTTCATGGTACACACAGATGTAGATGTCCAAAAAAGAAATTTAACAAACTTCACCATGCAGAGTGATCTGGCTAAGTTGATTGATATATCTCTCACATGAGACCTTGAAACTCTATCTGAAAAATAGCTAACTGTGAGGCGTGCTAGACGATAAGCAGCAACAGCAGAATGATAATCTAATTGAGCCTCAAAAGCGAGTCCACTTAGATTATAGGATTCGGGGTAACAAGGTGCATGTTGCACAGCCTGACGTATGGCTCCAAACACCTGGACATAAAAGGAAAAATCCATCAATGCAATCTTAAGCAAAAAGGTTATCAAGTAGAGTTTCATCAATCACTTGACAATAATCAGACCTGTGGAGATGAAAGATGGCCTGCCTGCAGAGAAAGCTTAGCAAGACCAATTTGGAATTCTGCCACCTACAAGGATATCGTTTTTAGAACATTTTTGTGGACAAACACCAAGAGCCAACAGCTGCACAACAGTCTATAAAAAATGTTAGAAAGCATAATCTTTCTTTTTTTTCTTTTTTTCTTGTTTTCCTTTTTTGTGTGTGGGGGGCAGGCTGAAAATGGAAACTAAAAAACTTATAAAGAAAGATCCAAGAAAGCATCTGAGCATTTAAAATTAAATAATTAATAGTAAAGCAGAGTACTTAATCTCATTTATCTTCAAACAGAATTAATTTGAGCAAACCCTTTCAACCGCATTGGTTTTAATGCTATTATAGTGATGATATTAAAGACAGAAAAATTACAGGTAGTATTTGTGCAGCTCTCAAACAGCTCTCAAATGCTTCATCTGATGTGGACTCCCTGCCAAGTAAAAATCTAACTGTTAGGATGATACGCTACTCACTAAATGCAACAATCCAACATCCTTAATCTTCTCTACCCCCAACAGACAATTTTCTTCGTGATGAAAAACACCTCAAAAGAATCATTTATATATCACCTAACGTTCAAATCAGCCGACATGCCAGCCCAGGGTATCGCTAGTGAAGGATCTATACTTCTGGCATAATCAAATGCCTGTCTTGCCAATTGCTTCTCACCCCTATTCCTGTATAGCTGTAAAGAAATGAGTAAGAAACATAGAGAAGATCCAAAGTTCAGGAACATCAAATTCTTCAAGATCATTAACTCAAGTATGATGTACAAGCACCAAGCACATGGACTCTAACCACATCCAATTCTCTCAATGTGTTCAACAAAATATCTTATTCACAAAGATTGAGCCCCCAACTGAAGAAGATTCTTATTAGAAATGCCACTTGCCGCAAACATACAAATACATAATATATATATATATATATATTATTATTATTATTATTCAAAAAAAGTTGTGCCCAGCTGACTTCCCTAGCAGATTAGATATGTGATCAACTTTCAGGCACATTTATGAACAAACTACTTCCATAAAATAAAGGAGACACACCAAATATCCTCTTCAATGAGGTGATGCAGTTCTCAGATGGACCTTCAGAACTGCCAGCTGTAAATCCTACCATAGAAAATATTTTATTTTGAAATATTTCTTAGGGAAAAATACCTTTTTGGTCCTTGAGTTTTGAGGAATAGGTGCGTTTGGTCCTTGAGTTTTCAAAATGGACCTTTTTAGTCCCTAACTTTTGAGAAATAGGTTTAAAAGGTCCCTAAGTTTTCAAAATGGATTGTTTTAGTCCCTCAATTTTGAGAAATAGGTTTAAAAAATGTCCCTCATATATTTTTTCGATTGTTTTAGATTAATAATTTTTTATTTTTTAATTTAAAAAACCATTCAATATTAAAAAAATAATAAAAAATATAAATTTAAAAAAGTTGGAAAGATAAAATGAGGGACTTTTTAAACCTATTTCTCAAAACTCAAGGATCAAAAAGGTCCATTTTGAAAACTTAGGGACCTTTTAATCATATTTCTCAAAAATCGGGGACTAAAAAGGTCTATTTTGAAAACTCAGAGACCAAATGCACCTATTCCTCAAAACTTAGATACCAAAAAAGTACTTTTCCCTATTTCTTATGTTCTATTTTCTATATTTCTTTCCTTTTTGGGATAGGAAACAGAACAACTCAATTTAAAATGAAAATAAAGCAAGCAGAGAAACAAATAATGGGAGATAAGGGGTCTCTCTAGGAAGAGGGGTTTGCTAAGAACCAGCCAGATTCAAGTTAACCAAGCGAATAGAAAAGTTAAAAGATTTCCTTGAACAGCATTCCAAAAAGAGGCTATCTGGGAAATTGAGAACTCAGTTGTTCTTTTCTCAAAGAACCTTCTTATGCGAGAATTCAATTTACATTTTACTAGAAAGTAGAAAAGTAAAGTTTTGTCTTCGTAGTTTAAAACCAATGTAAAATGCACATACTTATATTGTACAATTTGGATCAAAATGAAGCCTCAATGGTTCAAAACATGCATTTGAAGCTATGGACAGAGGATGGACCCTCGAATATTTTTCTCTCTCCTCAAGTATGCTTAATGAGCAACAACGGTGATGAATCTCTTAGTCACCTTTGCCTTCATCAAAATTTTGCTCCTAGGGGTTGGAACCTCATGTGCCAAATCTTACGTGGTGTGCTCATAAAAAGGTGAAATATGGGATTTTAGAAATGCTCTCAAGCTGATGGTTTACACATGTCTCATCCCCCCCCCCCCCCAACAAAAAAAAAAGAAAGAAAGAAAGAAAGATACAATTCATTGATAAATGAAAAAGATTTAGAACTTGAAAATTAAAATTGAAAAGGATTTCATTCATAAAATATTTAAAAAAAAAAAAATTAGAGAGGTAAAGGTTTAAACTTAACATCATTAAAGATTGGGAATAATATCAGAATAGCTACCTCGCCCAATGGTCTAAAATTCCCATAAAACAAGAGTACATTCCAAGTTTGTCCAGAAGCTATATTGCAACATCCAAAGCTTTTTGGTGGAGAATGATTTTCAGAGATAAAATATCTGAGTGTCAAATTTGCAATGAAGTGAATATGACTTTGACCATGTAGAACCAAAACTTCATGAATTTAAAGATTTTTTCTTTTTCCATTAGAGGATTTGTGGTCCAAGCTCAATTTTGTTTTGCAATTCGTTTTTCTCCAAAAACTCCACTCCCTTTTAGTGCCTCACAATTTGACATCTTCAATTTCATTTAAAAAATAAAAAATAAAGAATAACGAGTCCTAATATAAAAATGACACATTCTAATAGCAGTATTAATAAAATACCTTCCCAAGATAAGCCCAGGCTACAGCTAGAGATCCATCTAACTGCAATGCCCTTATGAAAGAATGTTGCTTCAACGCATCATGGTTAGAGATGCATCCCATTGCCACCCAAAATTCATGATTGTCACCCTCGAGCATCAAGGCCCCTAATGTCATCTTTTCAGAAATCTGCCTGGCATGAAGGATGAGAATCTAAGAAAGGGAACATCCAAAAATATGGTGGCATCAAAAGAATACATAGTAAATAGATGTAATACCAAGAATTTAACCCAAATCCAGAATCATCATTCAAAAGATCTAAAGTAATAGCAATATCTGTGTAAATGTTAGCTTCCCATGGAGCCAAGTGCAGAGCTTGCTGATACGAACATTTGGCAGAAAATAAAGCCAAACTGCGGGTCTGCTTCCAGGAAAGGATAGAAGTTCTAAAAGATTCTGAACATAGTCCCCAGTCCTCTTCCATCCATGGATAACATTTTGCATACGTATGCTAAATGAGGCATATAATCCACATCAGATGTTTAGTCATGTTAGTGTACAAATAGAATGGACAACCGTAAGCAAATATTAGCATTGGAATAATGTTTTAGAAGGTTTCTATGGTTTACGCTTTGAGGCTTACCTAAGGGAGGCGTCAAATTTTTAGCTTCAAAACTTATGGATCATAAGAGAATCTTACACCTATAGATGAAGTCACACCCTATGTTTTAAGGGTGAGATGCACTAAAGTGCAATAGCCCTCTAGAACTAAAGTGCGAGGTGCAAAAAGAAAAGCAATGTTTGTCAGGTTCACAATAGAAAAATGTAGATGTAGATGATTCTTTTTATACAAAATAATTTGTGAAAATAGATGAGAAATTGGAGGTTTTCTAAGAAATTCTTTTGAGAAAAAAAATGATTTTGAAGAATATTTTTTTAATTCTTTACCAAAAAAATAAATAAATAAGAACTTTTTTAAGAAAAGCATAGTGAGGGGCTAATGCATGCAGGCCTTATTAAGGGCTGGTGGGTCTTTTTTTTTTTTTTTAGAAGTGCACGCCTAGTCGCCTAAAAATGCTTTTCAAAACACTGGTCACACCTCTATGAGAATGAACCAAATACGACTCTGTTAATGTTTAAAAGAATAATATTAATGGTTTACTTATCTTTAAAAACATAAAAAATAATGTCTATAATACTAAAAGTCTAAAACACAATGAGTTGTGGTAATTCAGCCCGTTATTACTTACTTTTACCATCAAACACCAAAAAGAACCATTGAAGATAAAAATAATAATAAACAAAATAAAATATAAATAAATAAATAAATGACGCTTTAAAATCTTTACCTAAGTGACAATTAATAATATTAATGGTTTACTTATCTTTAAAAACATAAAAAATAATGTCTACAATACTAAAAGTCTAAAACGCAATGAGTTGTGGTAATTCAGCCCGTTATTACTTACTTTTACCATCAAACACCAAAAAGAACCATGGAAGATAAAAATAATAATAAATAAAATAAAATATAAATAAATAAATAAATGACGCTTTAAAATCTTTACTTAAGTGACAATTAATAAATTTTATTCTTTTTTTTTACTTTTATAAAATTATTATGTTCAGTAACAGCTAATTATACATTTTTAAGATTATAATAATGTTTTTTCATTTGAATTGAGGCTTACATCTCATAATGCATCAAAAGTTAGCACCACCTCTTTGAGAATAAAAACTCCAAAAGTTACCTCACCTCTTCAATCATAAAAACTCCTAGGTTACCTCAAGCCCTAGAAAACATTGATGGGAACTATAGCCCTTAAAAAGTAACTAGACTTTCCCATTACATTGCTTCAGGCAGGAAAAAAATCAATTGGCTAAAAAACTTAAATATAGCCAAGCATACCTGAATATCTCCAAGTAACTTCCAAATACACGACAAATTTCCAGCCAAATGAGTACTTCCTCTTGCAACTTTAGATGCTTCCTAAAATCAGTAAAAGAAATCTAGTAACAAAAGAAAGCAAGTTAAAGGCTAATATCCTTTAAATACAAAATAACAAACCTCTAATAAAAAGGATGCCCATTTAAATGCCCCCCTATTAATGCATTCCTTTGCCAAACCAAGCAGCCCTGAAGCGAGCCCAAATTGTGCAGTAATACTTTTAGGTGATATCTCTAGAGCTTGCTGAAAGTGTTCTACTCCCTTTTCAAATTCATTAAGCATCACAACCAAATAAAATGAGTAACTTGGGAAACATATAAGAAGTTTCAAAAGCATATACATCTCTCGTTAAATAAAGAAATTTCAATTTCAAGGAAATCCAAATGGCACAAAATCAATGCATATAACCAACTCACCATATACTTTCCAAATCACTCAAAGCCATATGTTAGGATTTGAAAGGCAATAAAAATATCTTGTTCATTAAAGTAATAAACCACTAAACCAACAATATATAATTTCAACAATCCTATGATTGGAATGTCATTAGAAGGAAATCAGAGACATAAGGGCATATCAGCGATTAGTTAAGGAGTTTGTTAGGGTATTTGATTATAAATGGAGGGAGTGGGAAAGAAGAAAGTAAACATTGATTCAGTTGGTTTAAGGCTTGAGTGATCTCAAGAGAAGGAAGGTCCAAGTACCTCAAAACACTTGGTTTATCTTGTAGCTTAGTTATCTTTTACGTTGCAATATATTTCAGGTTCAATCATCATGATCTAGTTCTAAATTTATTTTTAATAAAATAATAAAAATGAATATTAAGGCAGGTTCATCAGGGAAAGTTAGCCAACGCATTCTCCACAGCCATAGGCGAACAAAAGGTACCATATAAATGATTGGAAGATTGCAACCTGTAAATACAAGTATAGCAGACAAGTCTTACTTTTTTGAACAAACCAAGCATCAAGAAGATGTTTCCACTTTCAACCCAAGCGAGAATTCTATCTCCTTCAATTTCAATGGCCCGTGCATAAGACTGTGAGAAGGACAAATAATGTAGGCTTTAATGATATCTGTCTCACTACCCAAAAGAAGGGGAAAATAACTCTTCATAAAAAAATAGGAGTTCTATTGGTAAAATAAACAACCTTAATTGCAGCAGTAAACCTGCCAAGTCGCTGATACGCAAGACCCAGGGCCTAAAACAATTAGGTCATTCAAAATTAGCTGGACTAGATAACTATAATGAAATTTAATGTTAAAAAAAAAATTAAGCTTACTTCCCACAAATCAGCACAAGAAGGATATCCTCGAATGGCATGCTGAAGACTTGAGACAGCTTCAGCCCATTTCCTTTGAAAAACCTGCCAATTGGCAAGCAGAACAATAGAGCTAGGAGAAAATTGAATGCAAAGTCAAGTTTTATGTTCTGTTCTACAAAGGTGAGTTTTGCAATTTTTTTTTTAATAAGAAATTGAACTTTCATTGAGAAAAATGAAAGGGAGTAAAAAAAAACAAGCCCACCAACAAAAAGCCTTGAAAACTAATTACAAGAACAAAACTCAATCCAAAAGGGTGAGCTCCAATGGGTAATTACAAAAGGCCCGATTAACGGATGCCGAAGAAGAATTAAATCTAATCAAAATCCCAAAGCTCCTCCCCAGACCCCTCCGACTCTCTAAAGATATGACCATTTCATTCCGGCCAAATACCCCACAAAATGTCAACCAAGGAAAAAACAAAAGTGCCACAAAATTAAACCTTTCCTTTGTCAAGGGAAGGAGAGTTCCTCAATAATGATGGAACATCACCCTCTGTTTCAAGTCATAGCCACCCCAAAAGTACTAAAAAATGATTCCAAAGGAAAACCGCAAGCAAGCAGTCCTAGTTGAGATCCTTTCCATGATTCCTACAAAGAACACACCATTGTAGCCACAACACAAAAGAGGAATATCTTTGAAGACGATCCTACGTGTTCACTCTCCCGTGTAAAACTTGTCAGACAAAAAATCTAACCTCCCTAGGACTTTTAGCCTTCCAAAGGGACGAGAAGACAGAGGCACCCTAGGAAGGAGAGGCACAAAAGTTCTTGGAAAAAACGACAAGAAAAACCCTTAGAGGGCCTAGGCATCCAAACTCTAGAATCTCTCCTCCCATGATGGATCGCCTAGTTAGAAAGGATGGAAAGAAGGCTAACCAGGTCAACCGCCTCACGATTAGTAAGAGGGCGGCAAAAACCTAAGGACAACGACGAGGAGAAAGTAGGATAAAGGTCACCAGATGCAACCTTTTCTCAAACAAGTGATAGAGATGAGAAAATAAAGCACACAAAGGTCTCTCCCCCACCCAAGAATCCTCCCAAAAGAGATGAGAAAATAAAGCACACAAAGGTCGAACAACTTATGCATCAAACCAAATCCTGGGAATTCAGAGAAAAAAGGAAGTACGGACCAAAACAGACGAATCAGAGAAGTTACAAACCTCCTTAGAACATGGGAGGAGGCAGAAGGGGAGTTAGTTGAGCTTATAGAAGATGGGTGCTCCAAGGTAGAAGGTAGTGATCAAAAGGACGTAGACTTGTCTTTATGAAGATTATCACATGGAATATTAGAGGCCTGGGAGCTCAGTCGAAAAGAGCTCTTATAAAGGATTTGTTGGGTAGAGAGAATCCTGACTTGGTGATTCTTCAAGAAACTAAACTCAATCATGTAGATAGAAGGATGATCAAATCAATATGGAGCTCTAGGCACGTGGGTTAACCGCACATAGAGGCCAATAACTCAGCGGGGGGCATACTCCTGATGTGGAAGAGCAACTCTATAGAGGTTAGTAACTCTATTATGGGTGCTTTCTCTATTATTATTTAATGTTCTTTCACTGGTCAAATAAAAAGGGTGGATAACAGGGGTATACGACCCTTGCTCAACGAGGGAGAAAAAACTTTTTATGCAGGAATTACATGATACTGCAAGCCTATGCAAGGGATATGGTACATAGCAAGGGATTTTAACAACGTCTGATGGATAGAGAAAAGGCGTAATTCCACCAAAACTGCTAGATGTATGAAAAGATTAAATAAATTTATTGCCTTTTATCAGTTGATTGATGTCCCCATGGCAAACAGCAAATTCACTTGGTCGAGAATGGGGGAAAGATTGGCAGCTTCCAAATTGAATAGATTTTTTATCTCAAGGCAATGGGCAGATACGCTCAAGGAATTTTGCCTAAAAAAATTACAACATCCCACCTCAGATCACTTTCCTATTGAGTTGTCCGCTGGAGCCATGAAATGGGGTCCCTCTCGATTTAGATTTGAAAATATGTGGATTGATAACCCAAACTTCTAAAAGAAGATGGAGATTTGGTGGATTGAGCAGAGACCGAATGGTTGGGCTAGTTATAGATTCATGTAAAAATTAAACAGGTTGAAAGATAGAATGGAAGTTAGAACAGAAATGTTTTTGATAGCTTAGATGAGAAGAAGAGAATGTTATTACCACAAATAGTGCAGATAGACATGCTAGAAGAGCTGGAAACCATCCAACCTCATCAAGTTGAAGAGAGATTGAAGCTGAAAAGCTCTCTTACAAAGATAACTATGAACGAGTAGAAGAGACTGAGTCAAAAAATGCAAGATAAAATGGACGAATGAAGTGGAGGAGAACACTGGTTTTTTTCCATAGATGGGCCTTAGCCATGAAAAACGAGGCCTGCATTTGCACCCTAGAAAGCGAAGATGGGAAATTTTTATCTTCAGAAGAGGATATTGAGAAAGAGATTTTGCAATTTTATAGTGGATTATATACAAGGGACAATGGGCCTCGGTTCATCATGGAAGGTGTTAATTGGACTCCCATAGACAATGACATAAGAGAGGGACTAGAAAAGCCTTTTAATGAAGAGGAGATCCACAAAGCCATCAAAAATCTTGGCAACATGAAGTCTCCCAGGCCAGATGGAATGACTAGAGAGTTTTTCAAAAATTACTTGAACATTTTGAAAGCAAACTTAGTGAAGGTGTTCCAAGAGTTTTTCAAAAACAGAATTATAAACAAACGAACCAACGAGACCAACATTTTCTTGATCCCAAAGAAGAAGGCAATGAAAATTCGAGATTTTAAATCAATTAGCTTGGTTACCTCCTTGTACAAGATTATAGTCAAAGTACTTGCCGAGAGATTAAAACAGATGCTCCATCATACAATCAATGATTGTCAAGCCGCCTTTATACAAGAGAGAAAAATTTTAGACCTTATCCTTGTGGCGACAGAAACGGTGGAAGAATGTAAGTTCAACAAAGAGAAGTGTATTCTTATGAAGCTTGATTTAGAAAAAGCTTATGACAAAGTGAGCAGGGAACTTCTTGATGCTATCCTCCTATGAAGCACGGATACGTAAAAATGGGCAAGGAATCTGTGTCAGACACAGATACGTTCGAACACGTGCTGGACACGTGTCAGACACGCAAAAATTTGTGTCCTTTTTTTAAAAAAAATCGGACACGCTCGGACATGCTGGCCACCCAAATGTTTGTTTACTTTAAGGGAAAAAAAAAAGGAAGAAAAAACAAAAAGGAATGGAACCCTACCGCACAAACAACATAAATCGTAAAAGCTCCTCAACCCATGATCTCATTTTCTCTTCTCCACCCACGATCTCCCTCTTCAGCGTTGCTGCCGCCGTCAGAAAGTAAATCGTCAGAGGTAGAGAGAGGGAGAGATGGAGGGAGAATCAGAAAGGGAAAACAGAATCGGGGGAGGGGTCACGGAGGGTTTAGGGTTAACTAAATTTTATTTTATAAATTTCATAAAGTTACAATTTCTTTTATAAATTTTATTTTGTGGGCTGGGCTTTTAATGGGTATTTTGTTGCAGATTGTATTTTTATCTTTATTGGGTTTAAGTGGGCCATATTGGATTTTATCATTTATGTACATTGAAATTTTAAACTAAATTCAATAGCCAATTAAATTTTCATTCATGTTTTGTTTTTTTGTATTTTTTTTTATTTTAAATATTTTTAGTAGTTAGTAAAAAAAAATTAAAGTATTTTGGATTTAATCTTTTAATATATCTAAATAAAAATAAAAATAAAAAAATAACATATCCTCGACGTAACAGTGTCCTACATTTTCAAAAATTTACGTATCGCCGTGTCAGTGTCTGTGCTTCTTAGCTATCCTTGAATACAAAGGCTCTGTGAGGGTTTGGAGAAATGAAAATAGATCAAAGGATGTCTTGCCAATACAAACTTCTCGATTATGATAGATGGTAGACCTAGGGGCAAGATTCAAGCCTCTAGAGAATTGAGGAAAGGAGTCCCCCTCGCCATTTCTCTTTACCATAGTGGGCGATGTGACGAGTCGATCTGTCCATTATTGCTTAGGAACATTTCAAGGGGAATAAAAGTTGGAAGAGCTAAAGAGGAAGTTTTCATACTCCAATTCGTTGATGATACCATGGTTTTCTGCCCTTATGACGAGGTTCTCCCTATGAAGTGGTGGGAGATTTTGAACTTGTTTATGGCTAGATCTGGCCTTTCTATGAACCTCGCAAAAACTCCCATGGTCGGAATAAACTTAAACACGGAAGAAGTGGAAGGTTGGGCAAACAAGCTAGTCTATAAAGCTGAGACGTTGCCTATAAATTACCTAGGCTTCCCACTCAGAGGAAACTATCATAGAAGAGTGTTTTGGGATCCTCTCCTAGATAAATTTAGAGCTAAATTAGACATATGGAGGTGCTTCTTCCTTTCGAAGGGAGGGACAGTTATATTAGCCCAATATGTTCTTAATAGTCTTCCTACATACTTTTTCTCCTTGCTAAAAGCCCCAATTTTGATTATAAAAACAAATGAGATTATAAGAGATTTCATTTGGAGTGGAGGCTCATACAATCCAGGTTGTAATCTAGTAAAATGGGAATGGACAGCTATGCCAATGTGCTATGGTGGCCTCGAGGTGGGATCTCTAACTCACTGAAACAATGCTATGTTAATGAAATGGCTGTGGAGATTTTCTCAAGAGAAAAATATGTTGTGGAGAAAGATCATTGCTACCATATATGGCACTGATATTTTTTATTGGAGGACGGGAGATATCAACAAAAATAAGGGCAGCAAACCTTGGGTTGACATAGTTACGAATTACCCTCTATTTGAAAGTTCACTAAATTCCAAGTTAGTTGTGGGAAGAATATTAAGTTCTGGGAGGATACTTGGTGTGATGCTTGCCCTCTAAAAGACTCCTTCCCAGATTTATATTTAATTCCTCATAAAAAGGATACCTCTATCTTTGACTGTTGGGATAACAACAGCCAAGATTGGAATTTAGGGATGTGTAGAGGCTTGTTCGATCGAGAGCTCAATAGTTGGGTGGTGTTAATTGAGAAACTTAATGCAATTCAATTGGGATCGGGCACAAACAGGATTTTATGGAAGTTGGACGGTTCCAGAATATACTCCATTAATTCAACTTTCCATAAAATAGCTACAAAATCTCCTAGAATCAATGTTGGTCTGGTTGGACGGAATTGGAAGTTTAAATGCCGAAAGAAAGTAAAAGTCTTCCTATGGTTGGATTGTCCACAGTAGCCTAAATACAGAAGATGTTCTTCAAAAGAAATTCAAGAACTGGTCCCTTTCCCCTTCAGGATGCAGACAATCTTAGAGAGGGTGAAAACATTAATCACATCTTCATTCACTGTGATATGGCTGGAAAAGTGTGGAGCTTTGTTGCTAGGCTACTGGGCATATCCTTTTGTATGCCTAGAAGAATAGAAGATTGGCTTGTTGAAGGCCTAAAGGCCTAAGAAAAGCTAAAATTATAGCTAATTGTGCTTTTAGGGCTACTATGTGGATGCTTTGGAGGGAACGAAATGCAAGAATATTTGAAGATAAGTCCTCTTGTCTAGATTTTTTTGTAATTATGTACAAAGTATAGCCTCTTAATGATCATCAAAGATTGACAGGCTATTATGAGATAATTTGTTGTTAGTTTTTTTTTAGGGGGTAATCTCCACCCCGGCCCCTAGGCTGTATTCCATATCTTTTTGTGAGGAATATATCTGCTTGATGTTTCTTATCAAAGAAAAAAAAAAATCCTCCCAAAAATAGGTTTTCAAGTCATCCCCAATGAAGCATCGAATATAATGGGAAAACAATGGGAAACCCAAAGCAAAGACAATCCAGAAGTTTTTTCTAGAACCCTTGAGCCAACCAAAAACTCATTCAAAAGAGTGTGGTTCATACTTGCTCAGGATGACCCTACACCACAAGGCATTCAACTCCAAGAAGAACTGCCACAACCACTTCACCAAAAGGGTTTTATTACATAATCTTAAGTTCCAATGCTCAAACCCCAACTTCGACAGACTTAGAGACAACCTTCCACTTGAACAAATAGACCCCACCAACCTCCTCCATCCCTTCTTACAAGAAAATTCTCAATAAGCTCTCAATACTCTTATTAACCAAGCCAGGCAACTTGAAGAGGGAGAGTAAGTAAATGGAATCCCACTCAAAACTGTTTAAATCATAGCAGACTTTGAGAATAGTTTATGGACTTCTAACCGTTTTTAACGAGGAGTGTTCAAAAGTATTGTTGTCCATTGTATCACTCGGTGCATGTAAGTTGTCTCAAACATTCATGATTATAAGAGACAATCATTTAAGATAAACTAATAAGCATTTTCAAGATTGATCGACATTTAATATGTGGTGAGTCAACATAAAACAGGAAGTCAATTAATGGTGCATTGTTGAAAATAAATTGAAGATTTACAAGTTAAGGTCAATCCACAACTGAACAACTAAGGTGGGTAAATAATTCACAGTTGAAGGCATGAGGTGGATTAATAAGTTATGATTAAGTACATTCGTTACAAATCTTTCCCGTTAAACTGAGAAGCACGGACACTTTAGTTTGGCTAGCGTGTCCGTGTCCAACGCGTGCCCGTGTCCGATACGTGTCGGACACTCGGACACTCCGGCACTTCTTGGACATGTATCAGACACTTAACACAATTGATACGTGACAAACACTAGTTGTACAAAGTCAATGTAGGTCCATATCGAGCACTTGTTAATTAAGTATACTAAATAGACATAATACTAAATGACAAAAATAATAAATTTTAAGAGTGAAATACATTAAGCTCATTTTTTTAAGCATACAAATGCATAAACTTATTGATTTTGAATTACCTTCTTGTATAAAAATGATATATATTTTGAAAAATGAATATTTTACAAAACATGTTTGTGTCATGTCTGTGTCCTAGATTTAAAAAAAAATGATGTGTCACCATGTCCGTGTCGTGTCGTATTCGTGTCTCGTGTCAGTATCATGCTTCTTAGCCGTTAAGGAATTGAAAAACATTTATTGAACTTTCAAGAGGATGGTGATAAATAATGATTAACGATACCGAGATAACAGACAAAATAGAATGATAACAGAGAGACAGGAGCCAAAATTTCAGAACCTGCAAGTAGCCCAACCTCCGGAAAGCCCAGAAGGCCCTGGGTGACTTAGAGGAAGCCTCTTTGCATACAGCAACCTCTAAACTCTGCTTTCCTTCGTGATGCAACAGATCGCACAAGGCTTCCTGGTTATAATTATGCGTGAGTACATGATTAAAATTGGTATCAATTAACATGAATCAATGACCAAGTAAACTAGTAGGAAAGACGCACTCCAGAGTGAAAATCATCGACATCGAGACTGACGGCTCTCTGATAGCACTTGAGAGCCCTTTCTATATCGACAGAAAATGTGGCATAATAATGCCCCAGATATTTGAAAGCGGCACCGTTCTGAGAGTCTAATTTTGCTGATTTCAGAAAATGATCCGCCGCAGCAGCTTTATCCTGGCTTCGTCCGTTTTCCCACAGGAAAATCCCCTGCGTTTTACGTATGCAGAATTTTGCACTCAAGTTGTTTATTTATGTGCAGATGAGAGGGTTAAAGCAAATATGTGCGAAAATTACAAGTTTGAAATGGGAAGAGGGGTCGTCTGGATGAGCGTCAACTGCTTCTTGCAATTGTCTTATTGTGATACAAGGGGTCCCCGATTCTACTACATGTTCTTTTTCTACTGCAACTTCTTCCAGTCCCTGGTACAAGAATGAAAAGGGAAAGAGTGAAGTGAATTTAACAAGGTATCAACTGGGGAAGACCAAAAGAGAGAAGAAAGCGTGCCATTGTTGTGCCAATGACTGGTGTTGTTGTGCATCTGAGTATTAAACCCTAAACCCGCCCTGAAAGCTCGCGTAGCTATGGTGTCAAACGCGTGGGTTCCCGTGGGTTCGACGCTGCAGCCGCAAATGAAAGAGAGAGAGGAAATCAAACTTCTACTTCGCGGGTCCTGGCCGAAAAACAAGAGGAAGAGGGAGATTGAGGTCTGGCTACAGAAATCAAACAAAAACGAGGAAGAAGAAGAAACTTACGTCGCGGGTCTACTGAACGGAAGAGAGAAAGAGAGAGAGAGAGAGAGAGAGAGAGAGCTCGCAAGGGACAGTCCAAACCCGTTGGTCTGCTCTGCTCGCGCTCGGGATGCTCGACGGAGGGAGGGAGGATTAACAGCTAGCGGGCTCCTGCGGCACGAGGAGACGAGAGGGATGGAGAGGTTGAGACGGAGTGTGTTTGGTTTAACTTTTTTAAGTGTTTAATTTTGAAAAAAAAAAATCATTTTGAAGAAAATTAGGGGCTGTTTGGCCCATGGTTTCGGAATCAGAACCCTGGGGGTTTGTTCTGGCGTGTTTGAAAGCCTGGGAATCAGAAAACAATTGTTTTGAACCCTGGGAATCAAAAAACAGTGTTTGGGGTGCTGGGTTCTGAACCCTGGGTTTGGACAATTTTTTTTTTTTTTTTTGCTTTTATATTTTTTTTTTCTTTTTTGGTGAATGTTTTATTTATTGTAAAGCCCCTTGTGTAACATAGATTAATTTTTAAGAGAATTTTGAATTTAATTTATGATATATACGAAGAATAAGAAAATTGTTTCTAATAATCAAAATATTGATTATCATTGACAAATTGAAAAACATAATATGAAATTCTTAGGCCCCATTTGAAAATTTAAAAGTTTGAAAACAAAAAAAAAATAGTTTTCAAAAAATAGTTTTTGTTTTTTGGAATTTGTTTAGGAATTCAAATGTGTCTTTAACAAAGATGAAAATCATCCTAAGAAAATTGAGAGAAAACAAACATGATTTTCAAAAATCAAAAACCAAAAGCCAAATTATTAAATGGGGTTTAAGTTTGGTCATTTTTTCCATGGATCCACATGCAAAATTTAAATTCAAAACAATAGTTCATTAATGTTAAATTAAAGTAGTTATTGAGACAAAAAAACATGGTTCATGAGAAAATAAAAATTTGGAACATATAATCACATAATAAATAAAATAGAATCTATAGGCTACTTTAAAATGACTAAATTAAATATTAAATTATGTATATTTATATTATTTAAATATAAATAAGTTCAAAATAAATATCATATGTCAAAATAAACTTAGCTTAGCAATAATTGATATATGCCCTCGATCAAAAAGTTAGAGATTCGAATATTCTCACATCGAAATGTTGTTGAACTAAAAAAAATTGTAGGGAAAAATACACTTTTGGTCCCTGAGGTTTGGGTTAAGTGACAGTTGGGTCCCTGAGTTTTCAAACTCAACAAAAATACCCCTGAGGTTTGAGATAAGTAGCATTTTGGTCCCTGCCGTCAATTTTTTCCGTTAAATCTTAACAGTTGCTGACCGTGGCACTATTATTTTAATAAAAAAAATTATTTTTCTAATTTTTTAAATAAAATAGTAATAAATTAAATAAAAAAAATATTTTTAATTATTATTTTTATTTCTTTTTCCCTCTCTCTCTTCCTCCTCTTCTTCTTCCTCTTCTAATCCATCATCTTCCTCTCCTACTTCTTCTACCACCGGCCGCCGCCTGTCTCCGGTGTCGGCGCCGGCGACCGGCGACATTTTTTTTTTTTTTTAATCTTTTCTTCTCTCTCTTCCCTTTCCCTTCTCTTCTTCCTTCCTTCTTCAGTTTTTTTTTTTAATAAATGGTAACGACACTATTATTTTAATAGAACTCTCTCATCGCCCCTCACTCGCAGGTTTGAACTTGCGGTGTGCGTGGACAAATTCGCGGGTTTGAATAGATTCTGGGTGTGGGTTTGAACTTTCTCTCACTAGCGACCATGAACTCCTTCTCTCCGGCGATTTCACCCCATCTCGCACAACGCCGAACTTCAATCTGTGACAATCCCTCTCATTTCAACGACCCACGACCATTTTTATTTTTCTCCACGCGATTTCGGGGCCAAATAGATCTAGAACTCTCTCACCACCAATCTTCGTCTTTTCCTCCAGATCGAGACCCACAAACTTCTTCACACGCCGACCTTCATCCTTTCCTCCAGATCGAGACCCACGAACTTCAAATTTGGGACTCACAAACCCACACGAACCCACCGACCCAGAGCAGTGTAGCAACAGCCCAGACGACACCCACGGTGAACGAAGATGAAGTGGGTTTTTGAAGGCTTATTTGAAGAAGAGACGAAGTGGGTTTTGAAGGCTTGTTCGGAGAAGACGAAGAAGAAGTGAAGAAAGAAAGAAGAAGAAGGGAAAAAAATGGTTGTTGGCCGCCGCTCGTTGGCGACAGGTGAAGAAGATGAAGCAGCAAGGTGAAGAAGAAGATGAAAGAGGAAGAGGAAATAAAAGGAAATAAAAAAAAAAACAGAAGAGGAAGAAGAAGGAAGGAAGAAGAGAAGGGAAAGGGAAGAGAAAGAGAAGAAAAGATAAAAAAAAAAAAAAAAAAATGTCGCCGGTCGCCGGCGCCGGCCGACTGTCTCCGGTGCCGGCGACGGGCGGCGGCCGATGGTAGAAGAAGTAGGAGAGGAAGATGATGGATTAGAAGAGGAAGAAGAGGAGGAAGAAGAAGAGGAGGAAGAGAGAGGGAAAAAGAAATAAAAATAATAATTAAAAATATTTTTTTTATTTAATTTATTACTATTTTATTTAAAAAATTAGAAAAATAATTTTTTGTATTAAAATAATAGTGTCACGTCAGCAACTGTTAAGATTTAACGGAAAAATTGACGGCAAGGACCAAAATGCTACTTATCTCAAACCTCAGGGGTATTTTTGTTGAGTTTGAAAACTCAGGGACCCAACTGTCACTTAACCCAAACCTCAGGGACCAAAAGTGTATTTTTCCCAAAATTGTACATATAAATTTGTTTTTTTTTTTTTTTGAGATTACATATAAATTTGTTTTTTTTGTTTTTGTGTATGTAATTTAAAATTAAATACTTTATTTACTATAATGGATTTAAAATTAAATATTATTCATTTTATTTTAATAAATTCAAAATAACATACTATTTATTTTTGTCATTCGGAATATTGTTAATTTGAAAATAAATACATAATTTTTTAATACGTTAACTCAAAATTATATTTTATTTTAAAAATATTTATATGGGTAAGTTGGCTAAAATACCTTTTCTTATGTTAAAAGTATAAAATTATATATATATGAGAAAAATGGATAAAGTAATAGTGGGTCCCACCAACTTTATGGAAGAAAGAGAAATCATAAGTTTGGAGTGGTTTTGAGGTGGGTTTGGAGAGAAAAACCATGGGGTTGGGTTTGGAACCCATGGTGTTGTGATTACAATGGAGCAAACATGGTTTTGGGTTTGGAACACAAAACCACCCAAACCCAAAACCATGGGCCAAACACCCCCTTAGTGTTTACCACTACTAAAAACAAACTAATAAAAAGAGAAAATTTTCATTGAGGGTCGGACTACGTGCCCTTATATAGAGATTTGATTGTGCCCTGTGCAATTGCACAGATATCAAATCACTATACAGGTTTTTACACGTGGCATCGACAATAATCATTTCTCAGAAACTATGAATGGATATAACTGGGTTAAGAAAGGAGTACCCAGAATTACTTCTTCCGTCAGATCCTTTACAATAAGAAATGTGCTTACGAAACACACTTCTTCATTGCAGATATGAACGTTGGATAATTTGTAACTGATCTTTAGTGGATAGTTGCCTGCTCCTCTAAGATCTTGTTTTGTCATTTCGCAATATCTTGTTGGTATCAATCCTTCGCGAATGACATTTTGATCGGCTCCGGAATCTATTAGAGCAATAGTTTCGAGCTTAGAGTCTTGAATCTTCAGTGTGATATTGGATAACCATTTTTTATTGAAGACTTTGCTGATGGCATTTATGCCATCCTCATTTTGAGAAGATGGACCTGACTCATTGCTAGGCCCCTTTTGAATATCTTGGAAGATTGTCTTTTCTTGGATAAGATAGAAGGCTTCCTCAAGATTGGTAATTCTTGTTTTGTTTTCTGCAACCTCCTTCTTCAAGGATTTGATTTCTTGTTGCATATCTGGAATTTTGACTGAAGTCGTACCTTCACTTTGGAGCTGGTTCAAGATACTCTGAAAAGAGAAATCTACCGGATTTCTGGGTCGAACCTCCTGAGCTTTTAAACTTGATCGAAGCTTTAGGAGAATTGATTTTTGAGCTTCCTTATCAGGGATTTCATCAATTAGATCCAAAAGATCTTTTTGATAAGAAGTCAGAACATTGATGCATCCACTACAGGGAATAGCACCGTCATCTTCAGACTTTTCACTAGAAAATGAAGATTCTCCTGAGGATTCTTCGAGAATTTCATTTATTCTTCCCAAGTCTTCATCGGAGGAGGAGGAGGAGTCTGTCTCTGAAGAATAATCGTTTAAGATTCGAAGAAGAGACTGTTTAGTATCTTCGTCGATCTCTAATTTGTTAACTTTCTTGACCAATGGGCACCGATTGGCATAGTGTCCTGGTTTTTTGCATTTGAAGCATACGGTTTCTTTTGTAGATTGCTTCTTTTTGCTTTTGAACCTCTGTCGTCTGCGAGGAGCTTCAGAAATAATATTCTTTTGCTTTTTGAAGGTCTTTTTGAAAGAGCCATTCTTTCTTTTGGAAGGAGGAAGATCTTCGAGGCCATACTGGCTGCAGAAATTTCCTAATTCTTTTATGTAGTCAGAGTCTGACTACTTTGGCTGTATGTTTCTGGTTTTGACAAATCTCCAGACATACTGATTGAATAGTGGCATTGATGTCACCATATGTGATACTTGCCCAATTGACTTCTGCTCCACCTTGATTGGCTATCATAGTGGAATGGAACTTTTCTTTGACATACCTTGGAAGTCCTTCAACATATTTGTGTTTCCATAGGACATCATGGCATGTAGTGAGAATGTAAAGACACATAAGAAAAGTGTCTTTATACCATTTGAAGTCACTAATCTTAGGACATTTTAGGCTTAGCAGAGCAGCTGTTGCTTGATCACTGTATAGGGTCGTGTGTCCTACAAAGTTCTTTAATGTCGTATAGATAAGGGCATTGACTGCATTAGGAGCCATCGTGGTATATTCGATACCATCGACGCCTTTTGCTATTTCTTCTATTTGGTGATTGAGAATCAACTCTCGATTCTCAGCTGTAAGGTGGTTGTGCCACCAACTTCTTAGAATACCTGTGAATCCCGAAACTAGGATTTGAGTTGTATCCTTTTGACTAAATTTTTGAGTATAGACTATTGCTGCGGCAAACATTTCTTCAAACAGTCTAACAATTTGACCTTCTGAACAGCCGTCGATATTCCATGTCGTTAGGGATTTCGGATCGAAGGTCCTATGATCAGGAGCGAGATCATCCCATCCCAGATCTGGAGGAGATGGTCGTCTGTAATGGTTCTTCATGTCATAAGTATAATTTCTGACAGGAATGATTTTTTATGGTTGCTCAATGATATTGAGATTGCCCATATTTTTTGGGATAGTAAACCCTGGAGAGGTTCTTTCCCCTTTTTGGGATGATTCAGCAGTATCATCCTCTTTGCTGCTGAGCTTAGAAAGCCTATTACTGAGTTCGTTTAGAACGTCTTCAGTACTGACTCCAAACCCCCTAATCTTGGACAAGGCGTTGGATTGAACAATCGGCCTGTCAGGGTCGACTTTTGGTAGACCTAGCCGGTTAAGAGGAATAATATGTTTTTCCTTGCTTGGCTTCAGGTCTTCAACAGATTTTGATAAAGTTGTGAGGACTTTATTTGAATAGTTGAGTTGCTGCTGGATATTCTTGATTTCTCTAACTCCAACAGTCTTTGTCTTCTCTTCGTCAATAGTTTTGTATGGAGAAGCATAAACTGTTTAAATTTTAAACAATTTGTATACAGAATATTTAAAATAAAATGCATTTTTTAAAAACATTTAAACTAAAAGGTATTCCAAACGGACTCGAAAATGCAAGACGCATATCGGGGGAGGGAGATTTTTAGGGCTTTTCTTGATTCCTTTTAACCTACCAAAGCAAACGCCATAGGGGTCGTTTGGTGTTCCAGTATGGACTCTGGATTCTGAGAATCTAATAACGGTGGTCATCATTGTTTGAAATCTGGATTCCTGTGAATTTTGATGCTTGTGTTTGGTGGGTTGTATTTGATATGGATATAATATGATGCTTGTATTCTGAGTGTAGGGTTGGAATTGTATTGGCTGTTTTTTTTAAGTTGCTTTTTAAATATACCCAGTTATTTTTTCACCTATTTCAATGGGTCTATTCTACATAACAATGTATACATACTTTTTTAGCCAATTGTGTCAAGTCTGTTCAACATGAAATGTCTTGGAATATGAAACATGATTAGTAGAATTAAGAAACAAAGTCCACACGTTGCAAATGCATATAAACACTTGAATATCCAACATACGACAATGTAAGAAATTAGAGCCAAATGTTTTAAACATACATGAAACATGTTTAAATTGTCCCAAAAAAAAAGTAGAAGTAATGAAAAGAAAGATAGGAAGCGTCGAGTCAACGAATGAACAGGGGAAGGATCACAGTTGGCTAGGCTGTCTGGGTGCTCTACCAAGGACTTCCATGCAATAGTCATACTTCCACTCCAGAGGGAAGTCCATAAAGTGAGTCAGGATGTTTAAATTAGCTAGTAAAGCCAGTCGATCACCTGGCCATCCTACATAGACACTCTCGGTATGGACTGCAACTCTGCATACAACTCCTTTCGACGGTTTCACTCCATTTCGTCCTTGCTCATTGGCCATAATGCAATCTTCTCGATATGAGATACAGTCAACTGGAACCCATGCTCCAGGACCTCAACCACGTTTCCCATAGACAATTGTCTCCTCTGAGGTGTTCAAGACGATCCTGCATTAGGAGCTCTGTCTGTTGATGTCCCACAGTACTCCTCCCCAAATGTGGGATCAACAACAAGTGTGTTAGGGACATAGCAATCTTCAAAGTTAACGTTCATGTCGTCGTACAAATCAGCTACAAGTTCTGGTTCTGGTGTAATTTCAATTGGAGTGCGTGTTCTCCCCCCATTGCGTTGTCCTCCCCAAACACCAATGTAATATCTATTTCTATGTGTAAAAAAAAAAATAATAATAATAACAATAATATAATAAAAGAAGAAAAAAAAAGCAAACTTTAGGAAAAAGAAAATTCAAAACAAAATTAAAAAAAGGGTAGTTTAAATAAAATAAAATGAAATTAAAAAAAGAAAAAAAAAAAGAAAAGGGATGGAAGAAAGCTTCCGTTGGAAGCTTTAATTTAAATTAAAAAAAAAAAAAAAAAAAAAAACTAAAGCTTCCAGGAAGCTTTAGTTAACTCAAATAAAAAAAAAAATGAAAAGAAACTAAAGCTTTAGTAAAAGAAAAAGAAAAATAATGGAAGGTCAGATTGTGGGTTTGAGAAAAGAAGAAAAAGAAAATTAAAAAAAAAAAAAAAGAACAGAGAGAGAAGAGAGAAGAGACGAAAGGGATGGAGAATGAAATCTAGGGCAGTCTTGAACGATTTTTTGGAGGGGAAAAGCAAAATAAGAAGCACACAACCTTGGATTCAAGAATTGAGTACGTTTCTTGTTCTTGTTAATTTGAGCTTTTACACGAGTTGAGAAGCTAAAGAAATGGGTTTTATTTGTGGGTTTTTCTTCTTTGACTTGAATACTCCATGGATTAGTTTGAAAACTAGGAGAGACAAAATGAGTTGTGTTCAAAGAGAGAAAAGCTTGATAAAAACTCATAGTTTAAACCAAAAGAGAAATTGATAATGGTTATTCATAGGTTGTTGGTTTGCAAGCTTTTAAGGGATAATGTACTTGGAGAACAAAGAGATAATGTTCATGGGGAGGAAGAGAAAGAATAAAAAGAATTAAGCTTATTATGGAGACGGGCGTAACGGAGTTATTGGAAACTTTATTCGAAAAATATGGTCCTAGCTACAAGGTACTTGGAGTTTAAACTGATGGAAATTATGATCTAACTTAAGTGTTATGGAGGAATTAAGGGTTGGTGTATGGTTTTGTATTCAAATTTGGAGAGGTAAACATTACTAATGCCTGGCAAAATAATTGTTTCAAGTCAAACGGAGATTGGGAAGGCCTACGACATTTTGAAAAAAAAATGATTCAGTTTTATCCAAAATGATTTTACAAGTTAGAAGCGTTAGTTTTGGAGAAATTTATGATTATGTATTATGTTGGATGTTATGGTTGTATTCGAAATTAACGGAATTTGAGTAGCCTTTTGATTTAGTTCCTCGTATTTTTCCTTACAAGCCTTGTTTTATCTATTTAAAATTCTGGTGGATGTTTGGAAGTGGTTAATTTCTAAATCTTGATTTTAACCGGTTTATAAATTGCTTGAGGTATAGCTCAAGTTGTGATTGTTGAGAAATTGGTTATGGCAATTGATTCTTGATTTATGATTAATAGTTTATGAGGCTTAGTTTTGAGAAGAATTATGATTGTAGCATGGCTGAAAATTATGTGTAGTATTGAAAGGAAAATAAAATCGTTTTTAAGTCATTGGATGGTGTACCCAAGGATATTTCCCGATACACTTACATGAATGTGTTTCCGTAGTGTATGTAGGATGTGATATATGTATATAAGGTCTTTGGGACCCACTTTGACACACACATAGGCTTTGGGATGTGTGTTGGGGTGTTTGCCCTTTGGGGGTTGCTTTGCGCACGTATGACTAGTTGCTCTGCTATGCATCTTAAGACTACTCGGTGTATAGTATGACTAGATTCGCTCTGCTATGTGCCTTGAGATCACTCGGGTCATAGTATGACTAGTTGCTCTACTGTGCGTATCGAGATTACTCTACGACAGTATGACTAGTTTGGGTACATGTTCAATGGTGTGTTTTCTTAGCCATGTTATTATGTTTTAAAATTTATGTTTGATTGAACTCTTGGTGTAACTACTTTCAAGTAAGTTAAATGAAAAAGGTTTGACTAAGTGTTTTTTTAAAGCTTCTTACATAGTGTTTAGTATGTTATAACTTTTAGCAAATATTTTTCTTTTATGAACTCTTACCACTCATTGGGCTTGTTAGCTCACCCGTTTTCTTCCTAAATTTTTTCCACTAGGTAGCGTTTGAGTTTCCGACGAGCTTACCAGAGTTGATATCTGTCACCGGACTCGATAGGTTGCATGTCATTTGCATTACTTATAGATGCATTTTTTTTTTGTAACTAGGATGACTAGCATCTTTCATGGCGATGTATAATGATAGATGTTATGGTGATTTTGGTGATTGAAACTTCTATGTCATTTTGTGGTAGTTTGACTATATTGTGGTTGTCAATTTCTGAACCGAATTGGGTGTTAGTGTTGGATTTGATCGCATTATTAGTTGGGAGTGTTAAATTTTCAATTTCAAGTGGTTTTATATCCAAATTTCAGATGAAACACTGCCGAAATTTTTATGATTTCTTTTTATTCAATAAACTAGTGCTAGCCACGTTTTAAAAATTCTTTTTCATGGTCAATCTAGTTCAGGTATAGTTGACAATGAGGTTCATAGTTAGTTGGGATTTCATTGTCGACACGTCACGTCCTAGGTCGGTTAGGATAATCTGGGGCGGGGCGTGTCAGTTTGGTATTAGAGCATTAAGATCCTGCATTGTTTAATAGTTGTTGCATTTTCTAACATAGTGATTGTGTGACATGCATTACATAATAGGAAATCATGCCTCGAGGAGGCAAAACACGTAGGCTTCAGGACCTTGGAACTTAATAAACTCCTGATGGACAAAATTCAGTTGAAGAAGAAACTGTTGGTGAATCTAGTCACCAACATGTGAATCAAACAGAAAATGTAAATAAAGAAGATGAGCAATTGATGGCGAGAATTGCTCAAGGGGTAGCGGTAGGGATGCGAATGCTTAGGAATGATCCTGAGAAAAATTTTAGAATTGAGCGGCTAAAGGCTTTAGGCGCAACTACGTTTGCTGGGACAGCGGACCCAACTGATGCTGAACTGTGGATGGAAATGTAAGAGAAATGTTTCAATGTGATAGGATGTCCTGAAGATAGAAAAGTAAGGCTAGCTACCTTATTACTCCAAGAGGGGGCAGATGACTGGTGGAAATCGTTGAGAAGTAGACGATCAAAATCAGAAGTAATTGAATGGAAGGAGTTTAAGAAGGTCTTTTATGATGAATACTATCCTCGCTCTTATAGAGATGCAAAACGAAGCGAATTCTTGAAATTAGTGCAAGGATCAATGATTGTGGCAGAGTATCAAAAGAAATATGTTGAGCTTTCTAAGTATGCTACAACTATTATTGAAGATGAGATTGATAAGTGTAAGAGGTTTGAAGATGGCCAAAGAGAAGAGATCCAAAGTTTCACCACTGTAGTGGAATGGAAAGAATTCGAAAAATTGGTGGAAGCAGCTTTGAGGGTTGAAAAAAGTAACTCTGAAAGTAAGAGTCAGAAAGAGCCCTCAAAGAATCAACGTGGCTTTTCAGGAGGCGTTACTAATGCCTCTGGTGATAGACAATTTCGAAGTGGTAATAGAGGGTTTACCCTAGGAGTGGCAAATCGAGGAAATTTTAAACCTAGACATTGAGAACCGTTGGGATTCAGATCTAATTTGAGTGCATTTGTGCAAGCGTCGAATAGTTCAACCCATTCTTTTAGATCCTCAAGAAGCTAGTGCACTTGGCAGCAAGATAATGTTGGTTATGGTCACACTAAATTTCCACAATGCACTACAAGAAATTTTAGATTTGTCGATGCAGTCTCTCTCGCCGCAGGAAAAACGCGTCGAAAGAAGCAATTTCTGTCGATGTCGTGCAAACGACGTCGAGAGAAACACAATGGAATTACCCTGACGGCGTCGAGAGAGGTACATATTATGAGCCTTTGTGTGGTACCTCTCTCGATGTCGTTATAACGACGTCGAGAGAAATACCACCTAACGACGTCGAGAGAGAGTTGGCTTAAATCCCTAATATAGTTTGTCTTCCTCATTCGATCGATAGGAGAAAACCATCCCCCCTTGCGCCTCTATACCTCTCTATGTTGTTGTCGCCTCGTCGTTCACTCCGCCTCTGGCTGTCGTCCCGTCGTCTCGCTCCGCTTTCGACCGTCGTGAAGGGTTAAAATTCCTTTTGGCAGCGGAAGCAATCAAGAACAATCTCGTTTTTAATTTCAATTTTAGGAAAAACCAATACGTTGGCAAATAAAAAATAGAAACAATTTCTAAATCAATCTAAGATTAAGCATGCTGAACAATTTGATCTAAAACTAATTTTAGAACTAAGTACTTACATGATTTTTGAGACAATCACAACACAATGCTCCAAATATCGTTTTTCTTCCTCCCAATGAACACCACCACGTTGGATCACCCGCTATGACACTAGGGACTTGAGATCCGGCTTGTGGGAACCAATCTTGGTCTTGGAAGGGAATTTTACAGCAAAGGGATTGCTGGAATTTTTTAGAGAAAAATAAGAGTAGAGAGAAAACCAACTTTGTGTCTATCGTAAAAATGAGAGTGAGATCATCAGATGGGTAACCCCCCTCCACTTAACGATAAGTGGGAGGGGAGTTAAAATCCTACTCCATCTAGATCGTTGGATCAAATCCAAACGATCTTGGTCGTCCATTAATTAAATAATAAAAATAATTTATTTAATTATAATTAATTTAATTAAAATAATATTAATTAAATCAATTATAGCATAAGGTATTTAATTCAATTTGAATCATATTAAATTGAATTAAATTGGCCATTCAATTAATCTCATTAATTGAATCCACATTAATTAAATATCCAATATTTAATTACAATTGAATCATATTCAATTTTGATCTCTCTCATTTAACCTATAGTTTTAATGTGCATCATTATGTACATTAATATAAACTATAGTATTAATTTGATTAAATCACATTTAACCAAACTAAATTAAATTAATTCATTCATGAATTAATCAAATATCACATATTTAATTAAATTCATTATTCTCCCAATAATTAATTTCGAATCATATCCAAAATTAATTATAAAGTTTAATTCTTTAATTAAACTTTATACTATAATGTATCTCCATACATTATACTAATTCCCTTTAATAACAAGACTAAATTATCTCAGAACCCGTTATGAGCTAGCAGGTGGACCTAATGGACCTACAGATCAGAAGCTCCAACGATATGAGATTGATCAGCTAAACTCATTAACCTAGTCAATCAACATTCGTTAACCGTAGGTCACTCCACTAAAGACCCACAACTGCACTCTTCTCACTGTAGAATATTTCTGTGTCCACGGATATCGACCAATTGTAGTAAGTCAATCATTCACGTGTGTTCGTAACACCAGCTGGGTCAAATTACCGTTTTACCCTTGGGTTACCTCTGGATCCTTAAGTACCACTGATCCCTCTAATGAACAACTTGTTTAGGGTCCAACCACTAAACAAAAATTCCTCTCGGGCCAGGAGAGGACAACGCGCTTTTGTTCAAGCCCCGGAATCAGCCCTTAAGGGAACACACATCTACTTGCCCCAATAGGGGAAGAAGTGAATTCTATCTTGTACGATTATGTTCCCAGTCCCCATTCGGTCTTACCCCTGAAATGGTAGGAAATTGAGTCGACGAGCAGGCCACTCTCACCCATATAAATCTATGGACAATCCCTCCTGAAAAGGAGTTCATAACAGACTCAGGATTGAGATTGAGATACCTAGGTGATACGCAAATTGCTAACCGCAAGTGTACGGGCCCAAGTTATAATATAGTGATTTAAAATCGAATGTCGTCCTCTGGATTGGTTTTCTAATTCCCCTAATTATTAAAGGTATATTTGCCCAATTTTATTTAGAGAAAATAAACGAGAGATATGCAAAACAATAAAAAACTAATAAAAGCAATAAAATGTGGAAACTCAATGGAGAAAGGCCTTAGGGAATTGATTTCACCTATTAAATGCATGGATTAACAAAACGAATAATTAAGAACAAATTCGTAACAAGTTTATAAACTGAGGATTATGAATAATTAAAAGCCTCTCCCGAGTGCAATTAATCCTTTAAGCAAATTAAGAAATTGATATCCCTATCTAATTTCAACAATAAGCCTAAGCAATAAGAACAACCCTCATGACGGTTTCTCAAGCAATTCCTAATCTCCCGATTTACGAATTGCCTAAGACATGCAATTGAAAGTCTAATCTAAACTACCCTCTCCCGAGCGATTAGTTCAGAAACAACAACATACAATCCGTGATCAAGAGATTATAAGCATTAATCATACAATTGCATAAATAAACCGCGTTACGAAACGTCCTAAAAAGCCGTAAATTAATCCATACAAACTAATGGCTACATCAAGCCCCTAAGAAACGAAATCTAGCTACTCATCGTCTCTAAAATACAATCCAAATCTGTCCCAAACATGCTACAAATCAATATAAGGAATAAGGGAGAAAGATTAAACTCGTTGGCCGTGATTCCCGTGCGTTCCCGTCACGAACCTCTCGATCCAAGCTCCTCGAAACTAGCTCCCTCGCTCTCTGCCTTGTTCTGGTCGTTTTTCTCTCTCTAGAAGTCGTTTTTCTCTCTCCAAAACAGCCCCCTCGTTCTGAAAGCATCGCAAAATATATATACTGCTGATTCCGCGTGACAGCGTCGAGACGCTGAGGACATAGCGTCGCGACGCTGTCGCGCGTACGCCCTAATTAAATCTGGAAAGCTCGCAGTGTCGAGACGCTGTGGAGGTAGCATCTCGACGCTGCCCCGAATGCGGGCGCGTGCTGCCTTGCGCCCAGCGTTGAGACGCTCCAAGGGCTAGCGTCTCAACGCTAGGCCTTTAATTGTTCTTCCTTCACTATTTTCTTGGCCCGAACTTATTCTTTAGCTCCTAAATTATCGGTAAAGCTCAGAAATGTCGATTTCCATTGAAATACTTGATTCCTACAAAAAAAAAAACCAAATGGAGATAAAAATGCCCAAATAATACTCAAGACTAACGATAAAATTATCTAAAATATAGCCCAATAAATTGCGCTATCACTAGGCCATCTTATTGAAATAGAAACCAAGACTAGTTAACGACGTTACATCTAGTGGTTACTATTTCGCGGTCCGGTCTTATGCAAACTCATTGCATAAGATACCCCCACCCGCATGTCTCCTACATGGATGCTTTGGATCATTGCATTTGTATCGGATACAAGGTGGGCCGTATCACATAGTGTCACCAGGATAAGGTACCCAACCCTATCCCTATACTATAGACCATTTAGGTTGTTACTTGGACACCGATCCCCGTATGTCACTACATATCAGTCCAAGTTTCATTTAAACAACCTTGGATCTTAGTTTATTGGATTTAGGGTTTATTAATGCAAACTCGATTATTCAATAACCAAATTACTGAATCACTCAAATAACGACTTATTGAGATCAATTAATTTGTTTCATTTACTATCTACGAGTTTTAGGGAATAAAACCCAACACGTCACCCCTCCGACTTCAACCGTCTCCCTCCATCTCCGACTTCAGTCGTCTCCAGCCGCCTCCGCCTTTGATTTCTTGATGGTAAACTTTTCTACCTTGTGACTTCTATTTTGCAAAGATTATTTGAAAATCCCTAACCCACCTTCTCCACCTTCAGTTTTTAGTTTGGCTCACGTAATCAAATTTGTGTGGCTTGAAGTCTAGTCTAGGTTTTATTTGAATATACACTTCAAGTCAAATTCATTAGGTTTTCACTTATATCTGTTTTTTATTTTGCAAAGATTATCTGAAATCCCTAACCTAGACTAGACTTCACTTATATATGTGTTTTTTTTAATATTTAAACTTTTCTACCTTATGACTTGATTTCTTGAGTTTTTAGTTTTGTGTATTGTTTGATCAATTGTCTTTTCTTGTTGTCTGCGTTGTTCTCTGTTTGCATTACAAAAGTTGAAAACATGCATTGGATTATATCATAAATTGTTATGCTTTTGATGCAAAACAATGCTTGTGAACTGAATTGGATAGATGTTGGCTGTTTGGATAGATGTTGTCTGTGTTGTTCTCTGTTTGATTACAAAAGTTTAAAGCTCTCATTTAGGAATGATGTTGGCTGTTTGAATTTATAATAAAATTCTCATTAGAAAGCATACAAAAAAAATGAAGGAAGATGAATCAAAGACTCTAGGCCTCGAGATTCTTCATCTTGAGAAAGAGAGAGTGACAAACACAGACGCATGACACATCATTCTTTGGATTTTTTATGACCCAAAGAGAAACTTTTTTCATTTAAGAAGCTAGGATAACTTTAGGGTTTTAACCTAACTAACCAAATCTGTATAGTCTAGAATAGGTGAAGTAAAGTAACAAGCTACAAAAAATTGAAATCTATAGATCTAAAAACCTTGGTCTAAAGTATATGATCCGTTGGTAGTTGATTGGAAGATAAACATAAAGGCTGGTGCAGAGAGTAAAAGGAAGAGAAAGCTAAAAAAATTTACACTACAATTGCCCCAACATAATTGGTCCTTCCATCATCATTTTCTACAAAAGTGAGAATATACAAGCTCCTTCTTCTATTTTCTTTTTTTGTGGTTTATTTCCTTTTCCAACTCCATAATTCGTAGTTAATAACGTTTTGACTCGACTAACTCAGGGAATATTTCTCGGATATCGTGCTTAAGTTTAGCGATATATTTGTTGATTTGAATGCATACAAAAAATATGAACCATATATTTGTTGATGGTGTTTATATTCTCTCTCTTTTGCTTTTTTTTTGCATAAGATTGAGAGTTCTTTTATCGTTCGATCTTCATTTCAACAAAACAAGGTATGAAGTAGTTTAATTCATTCCATAAGATTGAGAGTTCTTTTTTGCTACTTGCTTATTAGTGTCTATCTTTACTAAGAACTTTTGAAAGCAGAAGACAACTTCTTGTGGGCAAGCCTCAAATTCTCAACAACACTCTCTTTCTCGTCGATCATTGATAACTCTCCAAAAGGGAGTTATTTAGGCCTTAGTTTTATAGTGGTTTGTGTGTCATTTGTGCTAAATAGAGTTCCTTTTAGATAAATATTATATGTTCTAACCCATTTGGAAGAATGAATGCTTTGGAAGTTATTTTGTGCAGAAAATATTGTTAAGCGACTTGAGGGAGCAAAATCTGTGATCTAGCAAAGCAAAGAGCCAAACTGCCACGTCACAGTTCGTTAGCCATTTTAATAAACTGAAGTTAGTTAAGCTATTTTCGGATTTGAAGAGCAAGGAGAGCCATCCATATGTCCAGATTAACCTAATTTGAGCTTGTCTTCATTCTATAAAAGGGAAGAGCCGTTCAAGTAAAAAACATTCCACTTTGGGGGAAGAGACCATTTCTCATTTCCATCCTTGTTAGCTGAATAGAGGAGAAAGATTGGAGACTTCAAGAAGACCATCAATTACGGATTTGATCAAGGGAATTAGTATAATTTTCTTGTAATTTCTTGTAATTATGGATGCACACACTCAGATTGTAGCGTGTGTTATCATGAGCTTTATGAACTAAATTTCCTTAGGTGTTGGTTAGGAGTCATGTAATTGACGTGCTTATTTTCTATGCAATATTTGTTGATTTGAGCATCTTGATTATTTGTTGAGCATATTTATATTTTGTGCCCGCCTGGCCAGCCGGTATGAATACCACTTCTTAGTTTCAGGGATGATTTGAGAAGTGTGTGGCATTTAATCACACTAGATCATTGTGTATTGGTGAACGCCAGTGACTGAGCGAGGGATAGCCAGTTGCCTAGTGCTTGATCGGTAGAGCGTCATTGGAGTTGAAACACATTCCAAAAAATCCAGAGTTCCGGGAGGATCCTGCTAATAAGACTGCTAGAGTTTTGCCAAATCAATAATATTGCTAGAGCATCTTTTAAAACAATTACTGAACCTAATCCGTCTGCTTTATTTGTTTACTTTCTATCCTGTCATTTTTTTTGCTTCAGCATTGTATCAAAATCAATCATTTTAACCACCTTTTGAAACCATTGAAAAATGATACAAAATAGATAAAGTGAGAGCTATTTAGCCCCGTGGATTCGATAAATACTTATTACTTGCTGCGGATTGTGTATGCTTACACAGTGTTCTAGAGTTTATTTTTACTTAATTTTTACCCGCTCTGGAAACCCAACAATCATCATTCTCCATTTACTGTGAGTTCCCTCTCCCATTAAAATCTTTTCTCGCCGATCACTCCCCATGGTTTGAGTTGCTTTTATGTTTGTTTTGTATGCATTATACATCCCTGAACTCAAATGTTATTAATGTTAAGTTCTTTATGATTTTGGTGTGTACTTTGATAGCGGAAGTTGTTTTTTTTTATTCACTAAACTTCTTTTCTTGAAGTACTCACTATACTCTTATAAATTTTTGTAATAATTAGATTAGCAAAACATAAGTGTTGAACTCATTAACTCATGTTTGATGTTGGTTTGTTGTTATTCAATCCTAAAGTTATGTTGTACTCTTATAAATTTTTACTTTCTTCGCTTTCATTCATTTTTCTTTTGAAGTTTTTATGTTGGTTGATTTTTTGCTATCCTGCAGTTATGGTAGCACGTTGCATGTATTTTTCTTGTAAACTTAAGGAAATTAGGTATGCCCTCAATTTAAATTTTGCAATTATCTTAATGTTGTATGATTTAATCAGAATGTAGATAATTGTTAATAAGAGACCTGACTTGTATGGTGATTGTTGTGGGAGTTCTATTGAATTGAAGTATGGGGCAGTTGACTAAAATATTATAGGAGTGTTATTTTTATGTTTATTGGTGTTTAAAAAATTTTGGCTTAGCCATATGTATGTCGTTATGCTGCCGAAATTTCTGAATAGTTGTTAATACTTAGTTACATGTTTTACATGTTCTGGATCACACATATATATAATCCCTTCATGCATAAACGAGAAAAAATATTTTTTTCCCTCCTAACATGTCCTGTTAATATATTTGCATTCTACACCTATTCTGTTTTAGTTTGATTTCAAAATGCAACCTATCGAAAGATTTCATTGATATGAGTTTAAGATGCAACCTATCGAAAGTCATTTTCTTCATATTTGGTCTAATGCAGCTATGCAAGATTGATTCTGAAGGAAAGGCTAGGAAGGTTGTTGGGTGCTCTTGTGTTGTAGTTAAGGTATGTTGTGTGTTTAAAGTGTACTTTGAAGAATATTTTTTTCGTGGTGTTATTTGCATTAGAGGTTTATATAAAGACTTTCTGTTTGGAATTAGACTTACAAGAGCTAGATTTTGACATTTTTTTGTGTGGTGTTATTTGACTTACAAGAATTTCGTTGGTGGTGGAGCAGCTGCCGCAGAAGCCCAGTTGAGAAGAAGGATGAGAGTGATGACGAAGACCTTGGCCTTTCACTTTTTGTAGTTCGTATAATTACTCGTTATTGTTAATCAATCTTGTAATTTTTAGTACTCAACTTTAGATTATGTGTTGGTTTTTACTATGTAACATCATGATCTTTATTTACATAATGTATATATTTTGTTTCAATAAAAAAACACATTTACTCTTTAATTATTTTGTCGATTTACATATGTAGGCAAATTGTAATAACTAACCACTCTTGGAGTAAAGTAAAAAAAAAAGATTATATATATATATATATACACATTTAAAAAAAAATAAAAAAGGCTTCTACCGACGCCATCTACGTGGCGTCGGGTGCATTTCTGCCGACGTCGTGGACTTTTTGCCGACACGCTGTCCACGGCGTCGGTAGAAGTTCTGCCGACCGGTTTATTTCGACGACCTTCCCGACGCCTAGATATGCGTCAAAAGAACTTTTTTCGATGTCGTTTTGGACTTCTGCTGACGCCTTTGTGCGTCGGGAAAAGGTTAATTTCTTGTAGTGATGCCAGCAATGTGGGAAGTTACATCAGGGTCAGTGCCTGAAAAATGAAAGTACTTGTTATAATTGTGGTCAGGTGGGCCACATGATGAGAGAATGTCCATCACCATTCCAGAGGACTAGTGGTTCGCAGGGGTCATTGTTTCAGCAAAATCAAATCAGGGGACAGGCTAGTCAAGGACAAATTGATTTGCAAGCAAGATCTACCGCAACAAATAGTGAAGGTCAATCAAACACTACAAACTCTAGTGGGACAAAGTCAAAGGGCCAAGCTGGAAGGCTACACAACCAAGGAAAAGTATTTGCCATGACTCAACAGGAAGCTCATGAATCGTCTGATGTTGTTATGGGTATGTTATTTATTGCTAGTAAAAATGCTCGTACTTTAATTGATCCTGGTGCTTCACATTCTTTTATCTCTTGTATGTTTTCTGTCGGAATCCTTACTTAATGATTTAGTGGTAGCTACTCCAGTTGGAAAGTCCTTGTTGGCAAATAGTGTTTATCAAAATTGTATGGTCATAGTTGGTGATAGGGAGATGAATGCCGATTTGATACCCTTAGATATTCATGACTTTGATGTTATCTTGGGGATGGATTTCTTATTTGCACATCATGCCTCAGTGGATTGCTTCTGAAAGGAAGTTGTGTTTAAACTACCTGGAGAAACTGAAGTTATTTTTAAGGGCGAGAGGAAAATCATGCCACCAAGTGTAATATCATCATTGAAGGCTAGTAAACTACTTAGGAAAGGGTTTTTTTGGCGTACTTGGCTCATATAGTTGACATTGAGGTGAGTAAATCGAAGCTCGAAGATATACCCATAGTAAGGGAATTTTCATATGTGTTTCCAGAAGAACTGCAAGGATTACCACCTGATAGGGAGATAGAGTTTGTGATTGATTTGATACCAGGTACGACTCCTATTTCACAAGCACCATATCGAATGACCCAAACAGAATTGAAGAAATTGAAGTTGCAGTTACAGGAGTTAGTTGATAAAGGTTTTGTTAGACCTAGTGCATCTCCATGGGTTGCACTGGTGTTGTTTGTGAAGAAAAAAGATGGTACCATGAGATTATGTATCGATTATAGGCAATTGAATAAGGTGACGATACACAATAAGTATCCTCTACTACGAATAGATGACTTGTTTGATCAACTTAAAGGTGCCTCTATGTTTTCTAAAATTGATTTACAACCAGGGTATCATTAACTTAAGGTTAGAGAAATTGATGTACCAAAGACTGCTTTCAGAACTCGATATGGGCATTATGAGTTTTTAGTCATGCCGTTTGGGTTGACTAATGCCCTTGCAACCTTTATGGATCTTATGAACAGGATATTCCATTCTTGCTTGGACAAATTTGTGATTGTGTTCATTGACGACATATTAGTATATTCTAAGAGTAGAGAAGAACATGAAGAGCATCTAAAAATTGTGCTGCAAACATTGCGAGATAAGAAGTTTTTTGCCAAATTTAGAAAGTGTGAATTTTGGTTGACTCAAGTAGTGTTTTTGGGCCATGTGATCTCGGCATAAGGCATATTTGTTGATCCTCAGAAGATTGAAGCAGTAGTCAAATGGGAGCGACCTACTTCAATTACGGAAGTTCGTAGCTTTCTTGGACTAGCTGGGTATTATCATCACTTTATTGAAGGATTCTCCAAGCTAGCACTCCCATTGACTAGTTTGACTAGAAAGAATTCAAAGTTTGTTTGGACAGACAAGTGTGAGCAAAGTTTCCATGAATTGAAGAAGAGGTTAGTTTCTGCTCCGATACTTACACTTCCAACACCCGGTGATGAGTTTGTTATTTACAGTGATGCTTCTCATCAGGGTTTGGGGTGTGTGTTAATGCAAAATGGTATGGTAATAGCCTATGCTTCCAGGCAGTTGAAGAAGCACGAGCACAATTATTCAACTCATGATCTTGAGCTAGCTGCAGTAGTGTTAGCTTTAAAGGTTTGGCGACATTATTTATATGGGGAAAAGTGTCATATTTATACAGATCATAAAAGTTTAAAGTATATCTTCGATCAAAAGGAGTTGAATTTGCATCAGAGGAGATGGCTTGAGTTACTAAAGGACTATGATTGTACCATTAATTATTATCCAGGGAAGGCTAATGTGGTTGCAGACGCCTTAAGTAGAAAAAGGCATGGTCAAGTAACCTCATCTAAGGCCATGGGTTTCTTCTTGTTGGGTGAATTCAATATCATGAATGTAGAATTATCAGTGGATGAGCTAGGAGCATTAATTGCAAGTTTTCGGGTAAAGCCTATTTTGATTGACAAAATTATAATGGCTCTATCTGATGATCCAACTCTTGATAAGCTTAAGGGAGAAGTGAAAAATGGTCAACGACCGGATTATATGTTGAGAGATGATGGAGCACTAACCAAGTTTGATAGGTTATGTGTACCAAACGATCCAAACTTAAAGAAGGAAATACTTGACGAAGCTCATGGTTCAGCTTATGTTATGCATCCAAGTAGTACAAAAATGTATTGAACATTGAAGGAGCATTATTGGTGGCAAGGCATTGAAAGAGAAATAACGAACTATGTATCTGACTTTGTTGGCTATGCATTTTATTGTTATACTGATGGTCTGAACTTTGAGCCTAGTACCTATAATCAAGCTGTAAAATTCGAAGCAAAAGAGCAGTGGTTAGATGCTATGGAACAGGAAATGCAGTCATTACATTTCAATGAAACTTGGAAGCTTGTTCATAGGCCAGCTGATAAGAAGGTCATTGACTGTAAGTGGATATATAAGCTGAAACCAAGCGTAAATGGATTAAACCCTCCTCGGTACAAAGCTAGTTTGGTAGCAAAAGAATTTACACAAGAAGAGGGCATTTACTACAATGAGGTATTCTCACTGGTGGTAAGACACACGTCCATTCGTATTTTACTCTCAATAGTTGTGCATTTTGGTCTTGAATTGGAACAGATGGACATTACCACTGCCTTCTTGTATGGCCATCTTGAGGAGGACATTTACATGGCCCAACCCCTTGGATTTATAGAAGGGGGGAAAATCTGGTATGTCGTCTTCAAAAATCCATTTATGGATTAAAACAATCTCCAAGGCAGTGGAACAAAAGGTTTGACACGTTTATTTTGTCTCAAGGATATGCTAAAAGTGCTTTTGACTACTGTGTTTATAAGAAAATCATATCTACTGTCGTATTTGTCTTAGTTTTACTATATGTCGATGATATATTAATCGCATCTTCAGACATGCTTGGGATTTCATAACTAAAAGGAGCTCTAAGTAGGGAGTTTAGGATGAAGGACTTAGGGGCTGCTAAACGTATTCTTGGAATGGAACTAACTAGAGATAAGCCTAGAGACACCTTAATTATAACTCAAACCGAGTATTTCAACAAAATCTTGGGAAAGTTCCATCTAGATCAAGCTAAAGAAGTAAAAACTCCGTTTGCCCAACACTTTAAGCTCTCTGCAACCCAATCTCCAGTGAGTGATACAGACATAGCTGACATGAAATCAGTCCCTTATGCGAACTTGGTTGGGAGCTTGATGTACGGTATGGTGTGCTGCAGACCAAACTTAGCCCATTCTTTAAGCGTGGTTAGTCGTTACATGGGTAATCCTGGAAGAGAGCATTGGGAGGCATCAAAATGGATAGCTCGTTATCTCAAAGGAACTCTAAACAAAGGTTTAATCTATACTAATTCAGGATCTATGACTAACATTTTGACAGAATTTGTAGACTCGGATTATGCTGCTGATTTGGACAAACGAAGATCTCTAACAAGCTACATTTTCACCTTATTTGATAATGTTATAAGCTGGAGATCTATTTTGCAACCGGTGGTAGCCTTGTCCTCAACTGAAGCAGAATACATTGCCTTAACCAAGTCTATTAAAGAAACATTGTGGCTGAAAGGAAGTGTTTCAGAAATGTTAAACTTTGAGTGTGATGTGAAGATCTTCTGTGACAACCAAAGTGCATTGGCTCTTTCAAGAAATCCAACCTTTCATGATCGAACCAAGCATATCGACGTTAAATTTAATTTTATCAGAGATATTGTTTCAGAGGGTGAAGTTAAACTTGAGAAGATCAACACAGTTCATAATCCGGCTGACATGATGACAAAGTCCCTTCCTGCAAGCAGACTGAGCTATCTTTGTGAATTGCTCAAACTCGATTCTAGTTAGTCATAGAGCAGTCTGATATTTGAAGCACCAAGAAAATTGAAATTGTTAGATATTAAGAGGGTGATTTGTTGAAGAATTGATATCTACGGTTTATAAGTAATGTGCAACTCACGTGCTTATCAAATCAGTTATCCTTCATAGCCATTCGATAATCTATAAAAGGACAGGAAGCTCAGCTTTATTCACATGACTTAGAGCTTCTCAAAGAGAGCTATTGTAAAGACTTGTATGTTGTTCCCTTTTGTTCCTTATAATAAAACAGTGTCCTTGGTGCTTTGAAAGTGGATGTACACCCATTGTGGTGGAACCACTATAATCCTAGTGTCTCACTCTCTCTCTTTCCTTTACTCTTATCGAAATTCTGGTCTACTGCTATACTTTACAATACCATTTATACATTCAGTTTAGTCTCCATCTTCCGCACTGGGCAATCTGAAGTTGGCGCCAATAATTCAACAATAATAATAACAATAATAATAATAAAAAAAAAAGAAAAAAAGAAACAAGTAAAATTTTTTGCTCTCTCTCGATTAAGCTGCTTGAAATTCTTATATTTCCCAAAGCTATGTGGGGAGTAAAGATCCTTTCGAAGTTTTAGCTTTTAGAAATATATATATTGAAGCCTTGTCATTATTTGTCAACATCCAAAGCTTACAAAGATTATATATCTAAAAATAGATTACATTAGATTGAAGCTGATTTTTTTTCGTAAAAAAAAAAAGATTTCTTTCTTTCTTCGGGAAAGAAAAAGTGAGTAAGATCCAAGTAATTCTACTACAACGTCGACTTAATTAGTTGCAAATTTTTATTTTTTTCAAAAAAAAAAAAACCTTGATTACAGATTTTCACAAAAAGGTATTTGATAATAAATCATTTTTTAAGGATAATTGTAATGGGTGGCAAAATTGGGGTGCTAAAGGACAAATATAGCAACTTTTTAAAATAATTACAAATATGACAAAGTTTTTAAATCAATTTTTAGTATTCCCGATTTGCCCTTGATTTGGCGTGCGCGTATCTTCTCCTTCCTTGCTCTGGTTTTCTTTTTTTTTTTGTTCTCTGATTGTTTTTCGAACGGATTGGATCACATATTCTCGTTCATTTTCTTTCTTTCTGATCGATCTTTTTCTTCATCGGTTTGGATCACATCTTCTCGGATTTCAACTACGGTTTGGATTGCGTATTCTCGGATTTCAACCAGCTACCCGATTAATTCCAGGTTTGTTCTCCTCTTGATCGCATCTTCTTTTCTTTCCCTTTGTTTTTTTTTTTTTTATTTGGTCTCTTCGGATCGTTTCCAACATCGTTATTTTCTTTCGGATCGTTTTCCAGCTTTTTCTCTTGAGTTTTCTTCTTTTTTCGATTGCTTTTCCAGTTTCCAGTTTTCTTCTTTTCTAGTTTTTTTTTCTCTTGTTTCTTATTTTCTCTTTTTTCATTTTCTTCCGTTTTACTATTAATGATAATAGAGTGATAGAATTTTTTTCTAGTTGATAGAATCTATCAGTTATATAATTCTATCGTTGATAGAATTCTATCGTTGATTGATAGTGATAGAGTTCTATCAGCGATAGAATTCTATCCGATAGAATTTTGTCACTCTATTGATAGAATCTATCTATCAGTGATAGAGTTCTATCAGCGATAGAATTCTGTTACTCTAGTGATAGAATCTATCTATCAGTGATAGAGTTCTATCAACGATAAAATTCTATCCGATAGAATTTTGTTACTCTAGTGATAGAATCTATCAGTGATAGAATTCTATTGTTGACTAATAGAATCTATTAGCTATAGAATATGTACTGTCAGTGTTATAATGTAGTGATATATTCATTTATTTTTTTCCTCTTTTTGTTTTGCAGTAATTCAAAATTATGGGAAAACTTCCAATAGTTGGTTTTCATAGTGGACAATGGAATGATAAACGTTCCTATGAAAATGATAAGATTACAGTAGTTTTAGTTGATGAAGTGATGGTGTTTGAGACTTTTGTGAGTTTAATTTTGAAAGAAATCAAATTGGATGCATCTATTTCTTCCGTAGAATTTTCAATATTACTGAATTTTGGTATGAATGAGAGTCAAAATGTAATTCAGATTCATGAAGATAAGGATGTAGCTTGGTTTTTGACTTTTGTGAAGGATCAAAGTACAAAACACCCTTTGGTTGCTCATGTTGATATGTTTTTGGAAGGGTCATCTAGTGCTATTGTTGGATATGAGAAATTGTTGTTTGTTGATTCTTTCTCATCTTGTTCTGCCAGTAATGTTGATTTTCAAGTTATTACTGATGTGCATTTTGATGGGGATTTAAAGGAGAGTGATGTTTTTGGAAGTAAGGAAGTTTTGTCGAAGTGTTTTTACTTTATGGTTGTCAAGAAAAATTTTGAATTTAAGACTTTAAGATCAAATTCAAAATCACTTGAGTTTCAATGTGTTCAAAATGGTTGCCAATTGTTTGTTAGGGCATCTCGTTATAAAGAGAGTGAATTGTGGATGGTTAGGAAGTATGTATCTAATCACGATTGCTCTATGAATAGTATCCAAACTTATCATAGGCAAACCTCTTCATCTCTTATTAGTGATTGTTTGAAAGAGAAATTTAGATTTAGTTCCTTGGACCAATAAACTCCAAAAGATATTGTGCATAAGATGCGTACAAAACTTGGAGTCAATGTTATTTATTACAAAGTTTGGAGAGCAAAAGAACAAATTATAAAGTCGTTGAAAGGTGGTGCAACTGAATCGTATAGTTTGATTCCAAAGGTTTTTTGCAAAGTTAAAAGAGATGAATCCAGGTTTGTTTTCTATCAATTCTTGCAATTATTACTGATAGATTCTATCTATGATATAAACTATTCTATCACTGTTTTATATATGTCAGATTTTCAGGTACATACACATCATTTGAAATTGATGCAGATGGACATTTTAAGTATTGTTTTATGGCTATTGGTTCATTTATTGAGGGTTGAAAGTATTGTAGGCCTAATATATTTGTGGATGGCACATTCTTGAAGGGTAAATTTGTTGGAACTCTTTTGACAACCTCAACTCTTGATGGTAACAATCAAAATTTTCCTCTTGCTTTCGGCATTGTAGATTCTGAAAATGATGCATCATGAAAATGGTTTTTTGAGAATATAAAGAATAGTTTTGGAGATCGAGAAGGTTTAGTTATTGTCTCTGATAGACATTTGAGTATTCCCAAGGGTGTTTTGGTTGTTTTTCCAACTGTTGAGTATTGTATTTGCATTCAACATCTATTGAGAAATATGAAGTCATCATATAAAGATTCTTTGTTAGATAAGATTTTTTTTTTCAGTTGTGCAAAAGCTTATACAGTGGATGATTTTGAGTTAAATATGAGGTGGATGGAGTCGATACATCCTACTATTCGAGAATATCTCAATAATGTCGGATTTGAAAAGTGGGCTCGTGCATATTCTAGGAGAAGGAGATATCGGATGATGACAACCAATGTTTTAGAATCTTTAAATTCAATTTTATTAGAGTCTAGAGATTTTCCTATTGCAACGCTACTTGATGCTATCAGAGGTTTATTGCAAAGGTGGTTTTATGAGTGAGGTAATGTAGCATCTCGTATGAAGTCTACTTTGACCACTTGGGCAGAGAGTGAGTTACGAAAAGAACATCATAAATCAAAAAGTTTTGTGGTAAGACTTCTATGTCTATGACTTTCTATGATAAAAGTCTATTATCAGTGAGAATCTATCACTGATAGTATCAATGATAGAAATTCTATCAAACCTACTGTGATACTTTTATACTTTTCAAGTAACTTTTTTTTTAAAATGTTTTTCCAGGTTGATCCTATTAGTAATGAACAATTCAAAGTAATTGACGAAGATAACTATTTCATTGTGAAGTTGGATTCGAAATCATGTGGTTGTCGTGTTTGGGATCTTGAGCAAATCCCATGTGCTCATGCACTTGCTGTTCTTCGTGGGCGGAATTTGAATACTTATTCTTTTGTCTCAAATTATTACTTTTCAAGAACATTGTCATATCCCTAAAAAAAAAAGAAAAAGAACATTGTCATCAACTTATAGAGGTTTTGTTCATCCCGCCGGTAATCATTCTAAATGGAGCTCAATAGATGGAAACGCAAATGTGTTGCCTCCAGTTGTTAAACGTCAAACAGGAAGACCTAGAAAATAGAGGATGCTATCAATTGGTGGAGTAAGAAATTGTACAAAATGTAGTCGTTGTCATTGTGATGGTCACAATTGTAGGACATGTAAATTTTAGGGGTGAGCAAATAAAGCCGAAAAACTGAGCTGACCGATTGAAATCGACCGAACCGACGTCGGTCGGTCGATTTTTGGATTATCTCTATTCTCACTCTATCAAATTTTAGGGCTGAGCAAATAAAGCCGAAAAGGGCGAGAACCGATTGAACCGACCGAAAAAAAAACACGTCTGTCTGGCATGATGGCATCTGCTGTTGCAGGCGGTGCATTAATTGGCCGCCTGCAACAACCTTGGGAAGACCATCCCTTTCCCCAAGAATTGTATTTTTTTTAATTTGTTTTTGTTTTTTTAATATCTCTATTCTCACTCTATCAGATAACTCTCTCTCCCATCTCAATTTCTCATCTTCTTCCTTTTTCCCTTTCACCCATTTTCCTTTTCTCTCCTTTTCTCTCTGCGCTGATGGTATGTGTAACTAGTTTTGTTCTTTTTTTTATTTTTTTTTATTTTTTTTTATATATATATTTCTTCTTTTCATTTTCGTTTTCTTCCTTTCTCTTCTCCTTTCCTTTTTTTAATCTTCTTCCTCCTTTTGTTTTTCTCTTCTGTCTTCTCCTTTCCTTTTTTTTTAATATTCTTCCTTTTTTTTTAAATCTTCTTCTTCGGAATTTTTCAAGCTTGAAACCGAGGTATGTATGCTTTTTCTTTCTTTCTTTCTTATGTTTCTTTTTTCTTTCCTTTGTTTTTATCTTCTTCATATTGCATTCTTAAAACCGATCCAAACCGACCAACCGTCGGTGTAGTCAGTCGGTCGGTCGGCAAAGTAAATCCATTCCAAACCGACAAGAACCGACCGTAAAAAACCGGTATGTTGGTGATCGGCGTCGGTTTGAGTCCAAAACCGACGCCGACCGACCGATGATCACCCCTAGTAAATTTACACCACTGATACAATGATGTAATTGACTTTACTATTTGTTATACATTTTATTTGAGTTAAACATCAATGTTAATTCTTTCATTTTCTATTTCCTTTACTTCTTTTTCTACTATTTTCTATTTTTTCTATCTTGTTTGCTTTGGGAATCCTTATACTGAAATGTATTGATAGGCAGTGTTATCAGAAACATCTACAATTTTAATCGCTTTAATTTAATTAATTATTATGAAAATATAATTAGAATATAATCTATAGTAGTAAAAAAAATAGAATCTGATAGAATGCATCAGAAAAAAAAAACAGCTTTTTAAATTTTTCCTGTGTAATAATATAAGCAACTTTATTCCACGTGACTGATAGAATCTATCAATATAATTGGTAGAATCAAATCAACTTTTTTTTCATGTATACATCAATACACAACAACTTGAAGCAATGACAGTTAAAGCTAAGAATGTAGAGGCTGAAAATAAGATGGTGGTTGACTGGTGGTGGTTTACTGGTGGATGCTTCAAAAGATGCAAAACGTCTCAATGAGGTTCATAATGCTCATGTTTATTTTTTATTCGAGTCATGGGGTTGAGAATATAGAATATAGAATTTTTTTTATTCAGTTCATAATGTTCATCTTTCTATCACTGATAGAATAGAAAACTTTCTATCGGTGATAGAAATCTTCTATCACTGATAGAAAAACTTTCTATCACTGATAGATTCTATCAGTGATATAAATCTTCTATCACTGATTGAAAGTTTTCTATCAGAAACCAAACAACACCAACCAAACACCTGATAGAAAACCAAATAACAACAACCAAACACCTGACAATTATTCTTCAAGTAAACAACAACCAAACACCTGAACGTTATTGTTCAAGTAAATGGAACAATCTCATTTTTTCACTCGCTGCTGGGACTGAGTTCTAGAAGTGGTAACATGTCTTAATTTGAATTTTGAATCATTGTTAGAACTGATAGGATCTATCAATATAACTGATAGAATCTATCAAAATCAAATCAATTTTTTCCCTGTATACATCAATATACAACAACTCATACAAGAACACAAATACTTAGAATTAATAAAGTTTGTCAATTTCATTAAATGAAAATCCAAGTCACAGAAATCTTTACAATTGTATCCTTTACAACAACTCAGACAGCACTATAAAAAACAATTGTATACGTTACAAGATAAGAAATATCCAAGTCATTTTTCTTGAGAAATCTTCAAATCAAAGCTAGGACCATCTATCTTGAATCTTGGGGAGCTCCTCTTTGCTTTGCTTGGGGATTCCTATTTTTTTTTTTTTTGCTTGGAGATCCATTTTTCTTGCCTTTCTTTTATTTTCTATCGGAGAGAATTTTTTTGTTGGCTTTGGCTGTCTTTTTGGTCGCCCTTTATCTGGTTGCTTTTCGACATTCACTTTAGGCCTATATTTTCTTTTTGGTTCAACAACCTGCAGATAAAAAATATATTAATTTCAAATTATTAATAAGCCCCCCCCCCCCCCCAAAAAAAAAAAAAAAGAGAACAAATTCACCTTCTTATCATTTATCTTCTCTGTTCTTTTTTAGGTTCCGCATTATTTTCATTCTCGTCATTCTCCCTTTCCTCCATTATTGAGAAACAAAAAACAGTGAAGATAAAAATGTATGGGTCTGTTTTGGAGGTTTGTAGAATGAGATTGGAAAAAAATATGAAGGTGGAGTGTTGAGAGGTTTTGATGTAGACACTGACATTACGTATGATCAGTTTTTAGGGCGTGTGTATGAAATAAGTGAGATAAATTCAGACGAGTTCTATCTGGTAATTAGATGCATAATCCAATTAAGGTTGAAAGTCCCGGCATTCGTTATAAGAAATGATGTTGACCTTCAAACTTTTTTGACTTGGGGGGAAGTGTCCTTATGTAACGCCCCGCGTTTCGAAATCAAACCATTTTGGGAATTGTCGAGCGTACTTATTCTAAATTGGAAGATTAGAATTTAAACTTAGCCTTTGGTCGTGAAATGAAATCTATAATCCCCTAAAGTTTGGAGGGTTAATATTCGATATTTATTTTAAATATCAAAAGACCCAAATCCCAAATCAATTCTATTTCCTTTCCCGAATATTGTAGGAGTTAAGTTTGGATTTTTAAATAAAATCCTATTTAATTGGGTTTTTCTTTCTTAGGGTTTTCATTTAAGAAAAGAAAAGGAAAGTTTCTTCTCCAACGCCAGCCGCAGGTCTTCTTCCCCTCTTGCCGTGTGTTGCGCCGTTGTGACCTCTCGCGTGTTGCGCCGCCGCCAGCAGCCAAGCCCCGCTGTCCCTCTTCATCTCTTCCTCCATCGCGTGTTGTTCAGGTTGCAGCAGGTCCCCCTTCGCGTGATCAGTCGTGGTTCCCATCGTCAATCTCTCTCTCTCTTGTTCTTCCTCGCATTGAAGCCGCCGGCGTCAAGACCCACGGACAGCAGGAGCTCGCGCCGCCGTTAGTCTCCCTCAAACTCGAGTCGTTCTCCTCACGTGTAAGGTCTCTTTCTCTCTCGATTCTCTTTCAAGTTCCTCATGCAGCGAGTTTAATTCCTTGTTCCTCTTGTTTTCGGTTGGGTTAGTGAGTAGAAGGCAAGATCTTCGTCGTTCTGGCGCTTTGGGCATGTTTGGGTTGATTTAAGTTTCGTTCCAGCGTGTTCGGGCTCTCTTGGTGAGTTTTCGTCATTTCCCATGCTTATTTGAGTTTGATTTTAGTTAACCCATTCGTTGTCGACTTCAAATTACAAGAATAAGCTTTGTTTGTGTGCTGACCAGCTGTAAATTAGACCCAAAGCGAGCTTTTGGCGATTACCCACAATCCGTGCGACCTGGAATTGAAGTGCTCTTGGTCCAACGACTTTAGATCGTCGTTTATGGAAGCTCTCGATCATTGGTCAACAAGTTTCAGGGTCGTTTAGGTGCTGCTCGGTAAGTTTCCTCATCCTTAGACCTTGGTAATCAATTGTGTTGGCTTTTGAGTAGTCTATAACCCGTGGGTGTTTCGTTAGTCTTAGTTTTATCTCAATACGAACCTCGGGCAGCACGTGTTCAAGGAGCTTTAGTGCTGGTTGTCAAATTCTAGAAAACTTTTGGACTCGTTAGTGTGGTTCGGTTAGTTTCTTCATCTTTTTAGCCTTATTAGAACTCTTGTTAGGCTTCGCTAATTAGTCCCTGATGCTTGAAGTTGTTTACTTGTAGTTAGGGATCAATTAAAGCTTACTTGAGTTATTTCTAGCAAGGAACCTTATTCTGTTTGGTGGAGCTTAGAAGGATTGTTCGAGTTGGTTCCAAGTTGCCGAGCTAGCCTTTAGGCTTGAATCCAAGTTGGTTGGAGCTTGCCTAGTTTTGGTTTAGGAGCTCTTGGATTATCTTTGGAGCTTTCCATCTAGCTTAGAAGCTTTTAGAGCTTCCGGTAAGTGGATTTCTATCTGTCGGGTCTGCTTGCTTGTGTGATAGCATGTTGTGTGTCTTACTTGTTTGGTTTTATCATATGTTGTTTAGATATTAATGTTCTATATGTTCATGATGAGTTTTGAGCATGATGAACTGCTGTGTTGAGTTGTTATGGTGAAACTGTTGTGTTAAATGTGTTGTTTCATTGTGATTGATTAAAAATCATGAGTATAATGTTGTGAGCGTGTTGTTCACTTGATGTGTTTTATGGCTTAATACATGGTTTAGAAAGCATGTCTGGAGTGTGCATACTAGTTTGTGAGCATGTCATTGGCATGAAACATGGTCTAGAAGCATGATGAGTAGGATTCATGCATTCTAGTGAGATTGTGAGGTCAGAGGACCTTGTGTGTCTAAAAGGAAAGTTAGGTGAATACCAAGTGCCTCGGGTAAAAATGGTCGAGGGGTGGTATGTCACTAATGGATTTAAAGGAGCATCAGGTGCCTTGGGTAATATGGCCAAGGGGCGATGTACGGTTTGATTGTAAAGTCATTGGGTGTCTTGGGTAATATGACCAAGGGGCGATGTACAGTTTGATTGTGAAGTTATCGGGTGCCTTGGGTAATATGGCCAAGGGGCGATGCATAGTTCGAGGCCTTGGGTAATATGGTCAAGGGTCGAACGCTAAGCGCCGTAGAGAAACGTTGAGGCCCTGGGTAATATGGTCAGGGGTCGGTGTGACTCGAAGGAGTCAGTCTCAGAAAGCCTTGTGAGGGCTATGAGTGTTGAGCGAGCTCGTGGAGCTTGAGAGAGAATCGAGTATGCATGGCATGGTGCGGAAATTCATGTGTTAGGTGCATGGTTGTTGCACGACTACATTAATTGAGTATGTTTTGTTGCGTTGATTGGTTGGCTTGTATTTGAGGCATGATATTGTGGTTGAAAAGCATGATAATTGTCTTGTATACGTATGTTGTTTGATGGCTCTTCAGGCGTGAGCCACTTACTCAGTACCGTGGTTTTGTACTGACCCACCACCAGGTTTTGCAGGTGCTGCAAACATATTCGAGCTTGGTGATGTAGAGGAGACATGGCGAAGGAAAGACCATAGCTAGCTTGTCCTGTTCATGTTTTCCTTGTTACTCGTCCTTAGTTTTGTGTTCGAGTTAGGTTGTGACCTACGATGTTAATATTTTCTTCTAGCTGTTGAATGGGCGAGGGTTGATGTTAATTTGGTTGTAATGTTTTAGGTGTAGTTTTGAAAAGTTAAAAGTCTCTTCTTTTACGTATCGTGAATTTTCTAATGTAATTAGGTAGTCCTTGATATGAGACCTGACTCGCAATTATGTTCTGTTGTGTTGAGTTGGATGGTGTATGGATGTTGTGGAGTGAGATTGGCTATCTGCTTTATCTGGCTTTAGAAGTGTATATATATTGTATATCAGGTGTGTTAAAAATTTGGGTAGCTTATAGTTCTGTCGTTATGCTGCCGAAATTTTTGGGGCATTAAGTTGCCATTAGGGTAAATGTTTAGTAATGTCTCCCTGTATAGGTAAAATTTTGGGGGTGTTACACCTTATTACCACTGTACATATCCACTATGCCAAAAATATCGCCTAACCAAGATTTTTGGCCAAATTCCATTCAACATATGACCCAAGAAATTCCATATATTCATCCATGTCCATCCATGCCTACATCTTATCCTTATTATTTAGCTCAAGAAATTCCATCAACATCGACCTATGTTTCACTTACATCGAATCCTAGTGTGCCACCATCACTTACCCCATTGTCCAGTAATGTGGTGACATACAACCTAGGGGATGATGCAGACCCTGTTACTCATGAACATGTTGACGTCGATGGTGGGGTCCACGACTGAGAAGAGGATGGATTGGATGCACACTCTAATAGTGATGGTGGAGATGGTGGAGATGGTGAAGATGGAGAAGAAGAGATCAACGAAGTGGGTGACATGCAACAAGTGAGAATGAATGCTCCCGCTACTGAAGTTCCACCACCTCAAGAATCACGGAACAATCCTCCACTTTCGACTGAAGCACCCCATGTGTCAAATCATTCTGGTAAGTCAATCATCATGCCAGGTCAGCCTTCCTCACAAGATATAGAAGTTGGGGATATTTTTGTTATCAAGAAAAGATTTATACATGAGATTGTCTGTTATAGCGATGAGAAACAATTTCGAGTTTAGGGTTAAAAATTCGAACCCAAAACTTTTCACATGCACATGTGTTATCAAGGAATGTAAATGGAGAGTGAGGGCTGTTTGTTTGAAGGGGTGTGATGCATTTAAAATTTCAAGGTATAGCAATACTCATAACTGCAAGCATGAGATGTTGTCACACGATCATTGTAATACTAAAAGTTGGGTTATAGGGCGCTCAATCAAGTCAAGGTTTGAAGATGTTAGTCGTACGTATAAACCAAAAGATATTGTAAAAGATATGCGACAGGAATATGGTGTGAGCTTGACTTATGACAAAGCTTGGCGGGCAAGAGAAGAAGCATTAGTTCTTGCTAGGCGGTCGCTAGAAGAATCTTATAAACTCTTGTCGAGGCTTGGTGAAACATTAAAAATTGAAAACCCTGGTACTGTGTTTGACTTGGAAGTTGAAGATGATCGATACTTCAAGCACGTATTTATGGCTTTAGGTCCTTCTATTAGGGGTTTAGGTCATGCATTCGTCCAGTATTAATTGTAGATGCAACCCATTTGAGAGGGAAGTATAGTGAGAAACTCTTGCTTGCAACTGGTGTCGATGGAAACAACCAAATCTATCCGGTCGGGTTTGGGTTTGCCGATGGAGAATCAGATTTATCATGGACGTATTTTTTTGAACAGATGAAACGAGCGATTGGGGAAGTTCATAATCTTTTCATTGTGTCAGATCGACATCCAAGCATTCATAAGGCAGTGAAGACAGTGTTACTTGATGCATTTCACTATATATGCATACACCACCTTGGTAATAACCTTGTAACCCATTGTAAGAATGAAGACGTGAGACCTATTTACCTCCTTGCAGCGAAGGCATTTCACAAATCAGAGTTTAATAGTTACTGGGATCAATTAGCGGGGTATCCAATTGCACGAAGATACTTAGAAGGTATTGGGATTGAACGGTGGGCTCAGGCATTCCAGGTTGGTAGGAGGTACAATTAGATGACCACAAATCTTGCCGAATCCATAAATGCATTATTATTGGATGCACGACAGCTTCCAATCACATCTTTCTTGAATCATATCAGAGGGTGGCTTCAAGAACTATACTACACTCGTCGTACTGCAGCATCCGGTTGTGAAACACGACTATCAGATTATGCATCAGACCTTATTACACAGGCAGAGGCGAAAGCGAGGAGGTATATTGTTAGGCGGGTTGATAGGTATGAATTCGAGGTTGATGATGGATACAAGGGTGGACGTGTCAATATTCACACAAAAACGTGTACTTGTCGTGGATTTGATTACTACGAGCTCCCATGTTCGCATGCGATCGCAACATGCATCTACCGAAACATAGACCCCTTTCCCCTTTGCTCTGAAGTCTATCACATGGAATCTATGTTGATGGCCTACGCAGAACCCATATATCCTTTTGGGCATGATTCTGAGTGGAAGAAATCACCCAACTTTGTTGACATTGAAGTCCTACCATCGAAAAAGATTGCTAGTGTTGGTCGACGCCGAACACTGCGAATTTCACCTACAGGTGAGGTTCAACAAGTCCAAAAATGTAGCTGATGTGGAAGGCGGGGTCATAATCGAAAGACTTGTCGTGAGCCACTTACTACCGTGTAATCTGTTTGTTTAATTATTCTAATGTGTAGGAACAATGGAAGTCTTCATTTTCGATAAGTTTTCATTTTTTATTATTGAATGAAGTTTTAAAAATCCCAGTTTATGTATGTTAGAATAGAAAAAAAAACGAAGATTGCAGCTTCTGGAAAAAGTCTCGGTCTCGGTCTTGATTTCTGGGGACTGAGAGCGTGACCGGGATTTTTTCCAGAAGCTGCAATCTTCGTTTTTTCCCCAAATTTTCTATGTAGTTCATATTTCTCGGTCCGTCTCGCTTGAAATCGAGACCGGGTTTTTTTTCCAGAAATGAATCAATCTTCCAGTTTTCTATTTGCACGGTTTACGTGCATGGTTTCTTGGAGTGTAAGTTACTCTCTTTTTCTTCCTTTTTTTCTTTCTTTTTCTAATGTGAGTTAATATGTAAGAAAGATAATAAGTTTAAAAAAAAGATACTTATCTAATAAGCAAAACATTCTATGTTTACAAGAAATGAACCTAATAAGCAAAACATTCCATGTTTATAAGAATTGAACCTAATAAGCAAAACATTCCTTTCAACTGGAAGTCAGACCCATCATCTCCTTTTGGAGTCTCTTCAGCTGGCTCATCTCCTTTTTCTGGGTGTTCAGACCTGCCCAAAGGACCCTCATCACCTCCTTTTGGGTTCTCTTCTGATGGCTCATCTCTTTTTTCTGGGTGTTCGGACCCGCCCAAAGGACCCTTATCATCTCCTTTTGGGTTCTCTTCAGCTGGCTCATCTCCTTTTTCAGGATGTTCGGACCCGCCCAAAGGACCCTCATAACCTCCTTCAGAAGGATCATCATCCCCATCATCTTTTTTCTGGGTGTTCAGACACGTCAACTGCTAGAGGGGGTGGAGAAGGCGTTGGTGGACGTGGGGGTTCCATTATCCGATTCATATATCGACGCTCCTCCTCTGTTGATTGAAGAAACTCTGTGATCCTCACCTGATACATATGAACTTAATCTTAGGTATCGAAATAGATGAGTAAAAAACAAGTGGCAAATGAAACTCACCACCCTCGACCCAAACACCTCAATGCTTATGCGGGAGTACGTAGGCGAGTGGGAGCATGTCCATTTAAGGATGCGTGGTATGACATTCTCGTTCACACGATTTGCAACATGCCCTATCATTGAGGACACAGTCTTGTATGCCCATACCTGCATTCAAAATTCGCAAGAAATTATGAAACAATCCATACATTACAATTTGATAACCTATAAATGCCATTACTTTAAAATATGATTACCTGAAAGGCATTCGGAAAACCATATAGACTATATGTTTTTTGCTTCTTTGACCTGTCTCTCTTCCTCTTGTAGGACTCAACTTTGCCCTTCAACGCTTTTTTAAGGCTTCTAATTGTTTTTTTGAATATCAATGTACTCCAATCCTCGTTATAAAAACTCTCCCAGTCATCTATTATGTTCAGCATGGACGTATCCATCTGTTGTTTTCGCTCCCTCCCCATCACAGCCAACTCAATAAAATAGAAAATGGAAATTTTAACTGCATCTTCGTCACTCTGGAACTCAATTGTCGGGAACGGTTTTTCCAATTCATCACCTTTCATTGCCTCATTATCTCCTAACTATAAGGTTATAAGTCTATCGATTACAAGATCCTTCCTAACATGCCTCGTTGCATGCCTAAGACCAGTGATGAGATCAAATTCTCGTTTACCAAATGAAACCTTATGCCCTAACAACCCAAAACTCATCACATCTTCCCTACTCTCATTCACCTTCCTAAGTAGAATGTAGTGAATCAACTGGCCGTTAAAGATTATGTTACTATCAAGTAAGGGGCCAAAACATGTTTGGCTAAACATATTTAATTGGGGGATAGTAAGTTTGTCCTTTATATTCGCTATAGTTCTACCTATGTGAGAACAACAAGTCAAAGCCGTAGGAAAGTGATCATCGGAGTGGATTTTGTACTCCATTTAAGTTTAACAAGAAAGTAGACCTAGACATGTTTAAAAGAACATCCAATAAGATAAAATGACTCGAAAGGCAAAACAATAATAATAATAATAATAATAATAATAATATAATAAGAAGAAAAAAAAACAGACACATTGGAATATTTCCCGGTCTCGGTCCCGGTTCAAGTTGTCCGGGACCGTGACCGGGAAATTTCCCAGAGGCACATGCTTCAGTAAAAAAAATACAATGATTCTGGAAAATTTCCCGGTACGAACTCATAAATCTCGGTATTGATCCCGACTGGGATTCATGGGTTACACAGAAAAAAAACCCCAGAAATCTCAGTTTACACAATTTTTGCGTAGAAACTTACACAGACATCGCCAAAATAGTATGAAAAGGTCACTAATGCAACAAACATGCAGAAGAATCCATAGGAAAGCGAGATTGAAGTAACTAAAGCTCAAAAAACCAAAAAACCCACATTTTAAACCCTAATCCGAAAAGAAAGGCAAATCAAACCTACTTGGAGTGCAATTGAACCGAGGAATGGAAGAAAGTGATCTTAAACTTCAATGTCGCTACCGCTATTAACCGAAGAAAATGGAAGTCGTAGAACTTCGGTGCCGGGAATGTAATCGAGAAGTGAGCGTGTGTCTTTTTTTGACCCCTCACATTCAAGTTAAAAGAAAAGGGCAAAATGGATATTTCAAATCAAGGGTAGGCCAAAAAAACATGATTTTTAAAAGTGGACCAAAAGTCCAATGTGAAAACTTATTTAACCCAAAAGTTCAAATTTCCCAAGTTCAGATTCAAGTTCTTCCCCATCATCAATATGTTTGGCTGGAAATTGATTACAATTTAATCTAGTGATATAATAGAAAATTCTTTCAACCCAAATTCTATCACTTTTCCTTCAAGGTTGAAGACAATGACATCATTTTTTGGGGCGAAACACAACCTCCTAATGAGGTGGGTAATGAGTCGTAAGGAGACTTTCTTCATTTTAAAATCTAAAAAGTGCCCAAAGGGTCAACTCCTAAACAATTTAAGGCAGGAGTCACTTGGAGTTCTAATGTGGCCAATAACAGAAAAGTTTAAATATAAACTAATTTTGTGGATTGGAACCCAATCCTCTTTAGGCATAATTAAAGTATTGACCTGTTTAAAAAAAACAAAAAGGAAAAACAAAAAGTTTAAAGCTAATAATGAAAAACATAGTTATATACATTTCTATCACTAAATATATCACTTGATTGAATTCTATCATTGATAGTTTTCTATCGGTGATAGAATTTATCATTGATAGAAATCTACCGTGATAAATGTGGTACTGTCTGTTTTTTCTTTTTTGACATCTCCTCTCCTTTGTATTTTAAATTTCTTTTTGTGCTTTTTTGTTCCTCAAGTTCACAATCTAGATTTTTTTGCTTCGTCATCTAAAAAACAAGATAAAAAAAAAAAAAACAGTGATATAAAGATATAGTCATAGAAATCTATTGTGTTGGTAAAAACCAAACAACAACACCCAAACACTACACTAATAGAAAACAAAAGAACAACAACCAGAACACAAACCAACACTAATAGAAGTGATAGAAAATATTTCTATCATTGATAGAAAAATATCTATCACTGATAGATGTTTATATATCTTTCTATCACCAATAGAAAATCTTTCTATCATCGATAAAATTTATCAGTGATAGAAACTTTCTATGAGTGATAGAAAAACACTTTCTATCACTGATAGAGTCTAGAAAAACTTTCTATTAGTGATAGAAATCTTCTATCACTGATAGAAAAACTTTCTATGAGTGATAGAAAAACTTTCCATCACTGATAGAAAAACTTTTTATCATTGATAGAATATATCAGTGATAGAGATCTTCTATTACTAATAGAATGTTTTCTATCAGAAACCAAACAAAAACAACAAAACACCTGATAGAAAATCAAACAACAACAACCAAACAGAACACCAGATAGAAAACCAACACTTGTAGAGGACCAATAGTGATAGAAAGCGAAATCAGGCAAATACAAAACAAAAACCAAACAACAACAACCACGGAAAAAATGAGCTAAAACCGAACAATGATGCATCATGGAAATCCACAAAAAATCTAAAACAACAACAACATTCAAATTAACTGATAGAAATCGAAGAAAAAACAGAAAAAGAGCGAGCGAAAACAAACCTCAAGGAGCTGATTCGAAATGGAGGAATATAAAATCGGGCGAGCGAACTGATAGAATCGGACGAACGAGAAAACAAACCTCGAGCAAGCACTGATAGAATCAAAATGGAGAAGAATCGAAGTCAACCAAATCGCAAACAACAACAACAGGGAAATGAACTGATAGAAATCAAAGAAAAAAAAAAGAGCGAGCGAAAACAAACCAATGAGCGAGATCGAAGACGAACGTGAAAACAAACCGATGAGCGTTGATAGAATTGAAATGGAGAAGATGATAGAAAATGAAACTTGGTTGATAGAAGATGAAATGTACGTCAAGAAGAAGATTAAAGGTTCAAGGTTTAGGAAGGGTATTTTAGTAAATATGCATTGCATACCTTTAGATTTTGCCATTATTGCAATTTCTTTTGCAGGCCGATAGATTTGCAATTATTTTGGGTCAGTTTGCTATATTTGCAACCGACCCTTTTTGTAACTACTCAGACTTTCAAACTTAGATTACTACGAGATGCTACTTCATGCATAAACGAAATTAATGTTTACTTCTAATTTTGATCTAATCAACATGGTCGTGAGATTTGAAATCTATTAAAAGTAGAGTTATAACAAAGAAAAACTTGAAGACCAAAATGAATACCTATTAGATTAATTAACAAAGTAATTGAGAAATAAAAACACAAACAGATAAAAATAATAATAAGTAAATAAAAATGTGTTATGTCAAGGAAGTAGAAACCATGACAATGTTGACAAACATCATCGTCACTCGCCTAGTACTCCGTTGTTCTTTTTTTAATTTAACGATTGCACGATGAGAGATCAAAACCATTGACTTTTGGAATAATGATTGGTGTGTTATCCGCTAAATTATACTCAAATTGATATAGTACTTCATTATTATTACCTACTAATGATATCAAAGATGTATATACACATAATATGATTTGCAAAATGTCATATAACATGTTGGACCTAAACCTAGTGAACATAATGATAACTTGGTCAAAGTGGTTGATAGTTAGTGTGTCTCAAGATTAATTGATTCACCACTTCCTAACGGTTCTGATTGTAATCAACACCTCCATTAGTATGAAGCATTTTGAGTGAAACCAAAATTAAAGTCATTAGTGATTGTGTTACCTTCTAGCTTCTTAGAAATATAGAAGTACATCAAATGCAATTAAATTTCTTAAACCAAGATTTTTTCACTTTTTTGTTATTTAAATTATTTTATGAGTGAATGTGATTTGTTTGGCATAATATAGTGGAAGACCAATTACATCATCGTTTTTCATGGTGGGGAGATCAAATACTAAATAGATCATTTACATTTAAAAAAAATTGTGCACAAAATGACGAAGGTCAGTTAAATCATTTAGTTTTTCTTCAAATTGGAGTGAGTTCATAAAATCCTTGTGTGACTAGAATCTTGGTGCAACTTGAAATTTTGACATTACAAGATGCAAAAGGATGACTATATGTAATGACAGGAAGCAAGTTGTGTAGAAAATAACAATATGAAAATATATTTAGTAACTTATAATATGTAAGTAACATGGTCAAACTATGTAGTTATTGATTATTTTTCCATACTAACATGGTCAAACTATGTAAATATTAAGAATTGTATGTCTTGGAATATAAGTTTGTTTTTATGAATTGAAGGTATTTGATTATATCGTGACAATGAATGTTTCCTCCCAACAGATTCAGATGAGAATCATCATGGATATGATAACAATGTTAGCATTTGACAATCTTGAGAGGTTGTGGTTGTGATACTAGCATTTAATATTTATTCAATATGTTGAATGTCATTTCAATTGCTAAATGAAGTCGTTATTCATATCAATGGTTAAATATAAAGTCTTTATATATGATTTTATCCAAAATTACACACTTATGAATGTATACATATATATATATATATATATATATATAGATATACTATGAATTTGGTTCAATGACACCAAAGGTATTAAAAATGGCTAAAGAGGTTCTTCAAATGAAGAATAAGAGGAAGTTTGATAGAGTCTTTAACCAAGTGGCTATCTCGCTACTCGTTGAGAGCTCCTAAAAAAAGATAAGTTTTTTTAACTTTGAATCAAGAAGGTGAACTATAGAACAAATCATGGACGTACTTGTAGACAATAATGCCAACAAAATTGAAATTTATGGGATGAAGGATGCTGTCAAAACAATGATAGTTAAAAAAGTTTGGAGAAAAGTTCCGAATAAAATTTATTTGATGAAGTAGTAATGTCGACAATCAGTCAAACCCCAGATCTGAAAAGAATTCAAGAAAAACTAATTGAGAAATTAGGTTTGAAGAAATTAGAAGAAGATACAATAGAACAATGATCTCTTAGGTTACACTAGAGGTCAAAGTAAGAAAAAAAAAAGGTGTTTGGTAGTTCTCGATGATATTTGGGCACATAATGATTTCAAAACATAAACATTCCAAGTGATGTAGATCACAAAGTATGGAAGATCTTACTTACCTCTAGAGATAAACATACACTCTCTAATGATATATGTATCGATAAAATCTTTGAGATCAAAGTTTTACAAAGAGAGGAGGTGTGAGATTTGTTCAAAACAATTGTGGGCGAAACAATTGAATCATTTGATTTGAAATATATAGTTGTTCAGATAGTGACAAAATGTGCAAATTTTCCTATTGCTATTATTATGACCGTTAAGGAATTAAGAAATAAGTCTATTTGTGTTTGGAAAGATGCCTTAAATCAACTAAGATATCCCGGGGCTGTGAATATTAGGGGAATCAATAAGAAAGTGTGTTTCACTAAAATTAAGTTATGATTATCTAGAATGTGAAAAGACGATTGTGTTATTTTTACTTTGTAGCATATTTCTTGAATGAGAAAGTGTATGCACAAGATCAATCTAAAAACTATTAATTAAAATACAATGTATATCTGTATACATATATACATACATATGTATGTATACATAAATCATGTATGTATGTATACAAAAATCATGAAAAGCACTTGTAGAAAATAATGTCAATAAAATTGGAATTTATGGGATGAGATGTGTTGACAAAACAATGATAGTTAAAACAGTTTGAAGTGAAGTTACGAAGAAAAAGTTATTTGATGTAGTAATGTTTTTTTTTAATAACATTTGATGTCGTAATTGTTGATGGTCAATTTTGGTCAGAGGAACTCACCTGACCTTCACGTGCCACCAACAATAAATTTGTTTGAGAGCGGGAAAGACGTGGCCTGCAAAAGAGCAAACCTGCACACTGGTGTGGTGCTAGCCACACCGCCTCCGATGCTTAAGTTAGAAAACGGAAGGGAGAGCTTGAGAATAAGAGGAGAGAGTTGAGAATTGAGTTCGGGTCCCTTCTTCAGTGGTGAAGAGGGGTATAAATACCTGCTCGCGCTCCTAGGGTTTGGAGGCGTTTCGGGACCAACCAGGCTGGACTGGGGCGGCTGGAGGCGACAGGGATCGAACGGAGGCAAACGAGCTCGGCCTCTACCTAAGGCCGAGGACGACCATATGGGTCGGGCCATTTTGGCCCGGCCCTTTGGTTGGTCTTCCTCTGGGTTGCTTCCTGGTCTTACCCCCGCCCGGTTGTCCTCGTCAGCTCCTTGCATATCATGGTGGTCCAAAATCACCTATAACAGTAATGTTGACCATCAATCAAAGACCAGATTTGAAAAGAATTAAAGGGGAACTAACTAAGAAATTGGGTTCGAAGAAATTAGAAGAAGATACAATAAAAGAAAGATCTCTTAGTCTACGCCAGAGGTTGAAGAAAGAACAAAGGTGTTTGGTTGTGCTTGATGATATTTTGACACATATTGATTTGGAAATATAGGTATTCTAAGTGATATATTGATCACAAATAATGTAAGATCCTACTTACCTCTAGAGATAAACATACACTCTCTAATGATATCTATATCGATACAATTTTTTAGATCAAAGTTTTACAAAGAGAGGAGGCGTGAATTTGTTTTAAACAATTGCTGATGAAATGATTAAATCATTTATTTTGAAATCTATGGTTGTCCAGATAGCGAAAGAATGTGCAAATTTTCCTATTGCTATTATTATGATCTCTAATATGTTAAAAGAAATATGTTCATCTGTGTTTGAAAAGATGCATATTAAATTAACTAAGAAATCCTGTGGCTGTGAATATTAGAGGAATGAATGAGGAAGTGTATGTTTAACTCAAACTAAGCTATGATTATCTAGAATGTGAAGAGGCTAAGATGTTATTTTTACTTTTTAACATGTTTCAGGAGATTGTGCAATTAATGTGCAACACCTGCATGTATTTTCTATGGGCTTGGGTTTACTTCATGGTGTTGACACTGTGGCACAAGCGAGAAATAGGATAACAACATTGGTTGGTGATCTTATATCTTCTTCATTGCTTCTAGAAGGTTGGCCGAGAGATGCTTATGTGCAAATGCACGATCTAGTTCGTGATGTAGCCATATCATTTGCATCTAAAAATGATCAAATTCGTACATTGAGCTATGTGAAAAACTCAAATGAATCGGAAGTAGGCAAAGTGTCAGGCAATCACACTGCAGTGTATTTAAATGTTAGAGATTGTCAAAGCCCTCCCCATAAGTTAGTGTTCCCTAAAATTCAATTATTAATATTAGATGGAAGAAGGACTTTTGTTCTAGAGTTACTGATAAGTTTTTTTGTTTTTGAAAAAATGAAGGAGCTCAAAATTTTAGAACTACGATGGATGAAAATTTCACTACTACCACCATCGCTTCACTCTTTTACAAATATTAGACCATTACATTTGTTTGATTGTAAATTGGGAAATATTGATATGATTAGTCAGTTAAACAAGCTCAAAATTCTTAATTTCAAAGGATCCAACATCACACAGATTCCTATGGCCACAAGTCAATTGACACAGTTGAAAGTATTAGATTTGTCATCTTGTCGTCAACTAAAGAAACTTCCACCTAATATTCTTTCAAGGTTGACAAGATTGGAAGAGTTGAACTTGGAAACTTTTGAAGGATGGGAAGAAGAAGAATTGAACAAAGAAAGAAAGAATGCTAGTCTTTCTGAGTTCACAAACTTGTTATACCTTTCTACTGTATGTTTGTGTATTCCAGATGAAAAAGTTATGCCAAAACAATTGTTTTCAATGGAGTTGAATTTAGAAACATTCTACATTTCTATTGGTGGACCAAGAGATTATGTTATTAAGTATCCCAGTCTTGAAATCAATTATAGAAAGATGTTGGATTTTAAAAGAAATAAGTTCATCTGTGTTTGGAAATATGCATATTAAATTAACTAAGAAATCTTGTGGGGAATGAATGAGAAAGTGTATGCTTCACTAAAAAATTAAGCTATGATTATCTAGAATGTGAAGAGACAAAAGTCTTATTTTTACTTTGTAGCATGTTTCCTGAATGAGAAGGTGTATGCACAATATCAATCTAAAAACTATTAATTAAAATACAATATATATCTGTGCATATGTAGACATATATACATACATGTACGTGTACATATACACATACATATGTATGTATTCATATGCATACAAATATACATATACTCTAAATTTTGTTCAACACACCAATTGAGTAGAAAAGTAATAAAGATGGCTAAAGAGGTCCTCGAGATGAAGAATAAGTGGAAGTTTGATAAAATCTTTAACCATGTAGCTCTGTCGCAGCTGGTTGAGAGTTCCTAAACAAAAAGATCAAGTTTTCTTGACTTTGGATCAAGAAGGTGAACTATAGAACAAATCATGGACGCACTTATAGACAACAACGAAAACATAATTGGAATTTATGAGATGAGGGGTGTTGGAAAAAAATGATAGTTAAAAAAGTTTGGAGAAAAGTTACAAAAAAAAGTTACTTGATAAAGTAGTAATGTCGACGATCAGTCAAACACCGAATTTGAAGAGAGTTCAAGAAGAACTAACTGAAAAATTAGGTTTGAAGAAGTTAAAAGAAGATACAATAGAAGAAAGATCATTTAAGCTACGCTAGAGATTGAAGAAAAAACAAAGGTGGTTGTGCTTAGTGATATTTGCCCACATATTGATTTGAAAACATAGGTATTTCAAGTGATGTTGTAGATCACAAATGATTCAAGATCCTACTTACCTCTAGAGATAAACATGCATACACTCTTTAATGATATATGTATCGATTAAATCTTTGATATCAAAGTTTAACAAAGAGAGGAGGCGTGATAAAGGAATCAAAGAAGCTCTGATACCAAATGATAATTAAAGGAATTACCTCAGTTATGTTTGAGAACTCTTTTTTTTTTCAGGTGAACCCCCACAACAATAATAAGAATAACCCCATTAACCAAATGATAAAACAACCCCAAGAAAGTTAAACAGATTTGCTTGGAAGGATGATCAAAGATCAAGAAGAAAGGAGAACTCGTTCCTAACTTCAAGATTTCGAACTCTTCACAACCTAATTGATCAGACTAGATTGAAAGTCCTAGGCATGCATTCTAAACACAAGAACACAAAGAAAACATAAAAGCTTGAGAGAGACTAAACTCAATCTGAAATTTCATTCAAATTCAACTTGTTGTTCAAATGAAAAATTACATTCCTATTTATAGTAATTGAAAAGACACCATAAAAGGACACAACCCTTCATCTATATGGTCTAAATTCAGTCTCTAACATTTCAAATCCATTCATAAACCGCCATAAATACAAATTCATGAATTTAAAAGATACATAATAGATTAAATATGTGAATGAATTTGGATTTGTAGATTCATTGTGTCTTTTGGTTGAATAGGTGTCTTTCCAAGCTTGAATGCAACTCTTGGTCATGGATAATCACCTTAGCTGGAAGTAAGTATTTAATGCCTCTTTTAGTTTTTTAGCTCTAGCTCTTGTCATTGGAGCTTGTGACATAATGATTGCCTCATGATTGGATTGAATTGGAGTTGCCATCCCTGGAGCTTCATTCGAGCTTGATTGAGCTGGTTGAACTTGGAATTCTTGTAAATTTCTCTTTTGGTCTCCTTGATTGCTTTTTTTTTTCCTTATCAAGGCGTGCGATTTGTTCAAAACAATCGTTGGTGGAACGATTGAATCATTTGTTTTGAAATCTACAGTTGTCCGGATAGTGAAAGAATGTGCAAATTTTTCTATTGCTATTATTACGGTCATTAATGTATTAAGAAATAAGTTTATCTGTGTTTGGAAAGATGAATATTAAATTAATTAAGAAATTTATGGCTGTGAGTATCATGAGAATGAATGAGAAAGTCTATGTTTCACTAAAATTATGTCATGATTATCTAGAATGTGAAGAGAGGAAGGTGTTATTTTTACTTTGTAGAATGTTTTCTGAATGAGAAAGTTTATGCACAATATCATCTAAAAACTATTAATTATAATACAATAAATATTTGTGTATACATACATACATATGTATACATATACACATACATATATACATATACTATGAATTTGGTTCAATGACAACAATGGAGTAGAAAGGTAGTAAAGATGGCTAAAGAGGTCCTTGAGATGAAGAATAAGGGAAAGTTTGGTAGAGTCTCTAACCATGTAGCTCTGTCGCAGCTGGTTGAGAGTTCCTAAACAAAAAGATCAAATTTTCTTGACTTTGAATCAAGAAGGTGAATTGTAAAAGAAAAAATGATAGTTAAAAAAGTTTGGAGAAAAGTCACAAAGAAAAAGTTGTTTAACTAAATAGTAATGTCAACAATCAGACAAACACTTAAAAGAATTCTTGGCTACAAATTTGGTTTTATTTTATTTTTTGGTTGGCTTTCTGAAATCCAATTAGGACGACGAGAGAAAAAAAATAAAAAAAATGAGATTAGTGATAATAAATTTGAATAAAAAACAATTCACAAACCACTAAAATTTTCTTTATTTATCCCTAAAATGTTTCAGAATACTTTTTTTTTTCATGAATACTTTTGAATTAGTTGGTTGTATTGTGCGATTTTACAAAACATATATATTGAACTAAATATATTTGCTTGCTTTGATGCATGACTTTAAGTTGATATATATTTTCGTTGTATGGACAATAGTTTAAAAGATTTTAAGTTATAAATATATATTCACATTATATATTTTGAATCTTAATTAACAAAGTTGTTAATAATCAGATGGAGGCTATACAGTTGCAAGATGGTTCTGAGTTGTTTTCCAAGCTTACCCTAAACATTTGAAGCTACATAGTTCTCTTGATTACAACTTAACTCATTTGTCAATGAAACTTGTACCAATATTACACCTGTCTTGAGGAGTTTGCAGGGGAAAATGCCTTAGTATTCCCCAATGAGAGATTGATTATTAATGTGAAAGAACACCAATGTGTAAGATCCGACCCTTTATGGGGGTTGTATATATCTATCTAACCTACTCGTTTTTTCCCTTGGAAATGTAAGCATATTTTAATATTTAAGTAAGAGTTTCTTTTTAGAAATTAATTTTTGAGGTTAAAGAGAAAACCCGTATTTGGAGAGGTTTTATCTATTTAATTTTTGGGTTACTTTTGCTTTGTCATAAATTTCTAGATCTACAATTCTTCTATAAATATCTTTCTCATAAATGAACACTTTCAACACACAACAATTTCTATCTTCTCTTCCTTTCTACTTTCTCATATTTCTCTCATTTGTTCTTTTGAGAGCAATTGGCCAAAAGATGGGGGTTCTTTGTTGTGGAGCTTTGAGCTAAACCTTTTAGTGCAAAGTGGTTTGAGCTACACAGCGTTTCAATTGAGTTGTTGTATCCTGGAAGGGACAGGCCAGAAAAGACTTGTTGCATCAGTGGTTGATAAAGAGTTATACATCGTAGAGAGCTTAAATCATCCTAAAGAGAGCGAAATAATCGCGCCTCAACCTAATTGTTTACGTGTTTGTTTCTTAATATTTTCTCTATTTTCTCTGTTATTTGTAATTTCCCCCAACACAATATTTAAGCCTTAATTATATTTTTTAAAAGAACTTCCATTAGGGGATCAAATGCATGTTTAGATTCTCATGAAAACTAGGTAGACGTGGAGATTGGTTAAGTTGTTCATTCTCTCGGAAATGTAGGCATACCTCACTTACAAATTGAAAATATTTGATTTCATCCTGACAATAAATGTTTCCCCTCAAATATCCAGAAGAGAGATCGTTTGGAAGATATCAATGCCATTCTTCGCCAAACTTTGGAGGATATAGTTGTGTTACGAAGATTCATTTTTTTTTTTTTTTTTTTTTTTGCGAAATAAGGATGATCGGTATGTTGGATTAATTTTTAGGATAATTTTCACTTCCCTCTGTCACTCTCCTCTTGTTGTATACCACAAAATTACTAAAGATCTTTTAAGAGGAAACTCTTTCATTAATTTAGATTGAGTGACAAACTCTAAAACCCCATTTGATGACCATCTAGTTATTTATTTTTGATTTTTTGAAAGTTATACTTGTTTTCTCCCAATTTTCTTACCATATTTTCATCTTTGTTAAAGACACATTTGGATTCCTAAACAAATTCCAAAAACAAAAACAAGTTTTTAAAATTAATTTTTTTTTTTCAAAATTTGACTTAGTTTTTGAAAATATAGGAATAATATAAATAACAAAACAAAGAAACTTGTGGGTGAAAGTAGTATTTATAAGCTGAATTTTCAAAAACAAAAAACAAAAGGTGAAATGGTTATGAAACGGGGCCTAATAATATTTTTATAATCATACCATGAAAAAGACCATTACTTAGATCATTATACACCTCTGGTTAACATTATTGTTATATTTAAATGATGACTTCGACATTCCTAATTCAATTACAGATGCAAGATTTACCATGACATGACATAAAATTACAAGTTATTGGATAAAGTAAATGGTGAACCAACCAAAACATTTGAATTAAAATTGTGGATAGAGTTACCTGGAGCTCAAAACCAAATTACCTGATAAGCAATCCACCATGAATCAGTAGTATATATTTCAAATTTCATAATCGACAAGAAGAGAGTGAAAAATATATTCAGTGTGAGAATGGAGTGATTTGTAACTCTCTGTAATTCTGAATAAGAAAACTTAGGGCCGGTTGCAAAAGTAGCAAAATGATCCAAACTAATTGCGAAAGTAGAAGCCGCAGAAATATTTACAAAAATGTCAAAATCTCACCATCTGAAAAGTAAAATTACTAAAATGCCCATCACTGATAGAAAACTTTCTATCACTGTTCTACCACTGATAGAATCTATCAGTGATAGAAGTGATAGAAAAACTTTCTGTTCTACCACTGATAGAATCTATCAGTGATAGAAGTGATAGAAAAACTTTCTATCAGTGATAGAAAGTTTGATAGAAAGTTTCTATCATTGATAGAAACTAGTTATTTGGTTATTGTTGTCTTTCTATATTGTTGTTGTTATGTTTCTATCTCACTTTCTATAAGTGTTGGTGTTTGATATCATATTGTTTGTTGGTTGTTGTTGTTTTGATATTTGGTTGTTGGATTTTTCTATCACTGATAGAAAAACTTTCTATCACCATAGAAAGTTTTTTTTTATCAGTGATAGAAAGTTTTCCGACCAGTGATAGAAAACTTTCTATCACTGATAGAAAGTTTCTAGCTGCTTGGTTATTGTTGTCTTTCTATATTGTTGTTGTTGTGTTTCTATCAGTGACTTTCTATAAGTGTTGGTGTCTGATATCATATTGTTTGTTGGTTGTTGTTGTCTTTGATATTTGGTTGTTGGATTTTTCTATCACTTCTATCAGTGATAGAAAACTTATAGAAAACTTTCTATCACTTATAGAAAGTTTTTCTATCAGTGATAGAAAACTTTCCATCACTGATAGAAAGTTTCTATAAGTGTTGGTGTTCTGATATCGTATTGTTTTATTAGCTGTTTGGTTATTGTTGTCATTCTATCACTAATATTTTTGTTGTTGTGTTTCTATCTGTGACTTTTCCATCACTGATAGAAAGACATTCTGTCAGTGATAGAAACTTTCTATCACTGATAGAAATTAGCTGTTTGGTGTTGTTGTGTTTCTATCAGTGACTTATCAGTGACTTTCTATCACTGATAGAAAGTCATTCTATTAGTGATAGAAATCTTCTATCACCGATAGAAAAACTTTCTGTGAGTGATAGAAAGTTTTTATAAGTGTTTATAAGTGTCGGTGTTCTGATATCATGTTGTTTTTTGTTGTTGTCTTTTGGTTGTTGTTGTGTTTCTATCTTTCTATCATGGATAGAAAGACGTTCTATCACTGATAGAAAGACGTTCTCTATCAGTGATAGAACTTTCTATCAGTGATAGAAAGTTCCTATAGTGTTGGTAAGTTTCTATAAGTGTTGGTTGATATCGTGTTGTTTTCTACAAGTTGTTTACTGTTATCGTTTGTTTTGTCGTAGTTGTGTTTCTATCAGTGTAAAAACATTCTATTAGTGATAGAAAGTTTCTATCAGTCCAGACGAGAGAAGTTTAATGGTAAATTCAATAAAGATTTTCTACAGTTCACAATATGGAAGAAAGACGGTGGTAGCAGCGATACGAGCGAAAGAAAGTCAGTGAACGAAAACAGAGGAGGAGACGACGCGAAGAAAAAGTGACTTGAGCAGAGATGAAAGAGTTAGGATTTTCCTCCAATACGGGGAAAATGGAAAGAAAACAATCAGAAAGAAGAAGATGTGCGCGCGCAATTCAGGGGCAAAACGGGGATATAAAAAATTAATTAAAAAATTTTGCCATATTTGCAAATATTTTAAAAAATTTCTATATTTGCCATTATTTACCCTAATTTTGCCACCCATTACAATTATCCGAAAACTTACCTCCCTTTCTACCTTGGACATAAGCCTTAGTTGCCGAACCACTTACAGTTCGTTCCTTCAATTTCTGTGTAGCTATTCCTCATTGTCATCTTCTTCGAGATATTAGAGTTGTGATTGCATCTGAGCTCAACCTTCTTGATCATTCTATTTTGGCTTTTGCATGTGTCCTTAGTGAATGCTAAAGGACTGGTATACTCAGATTTGGGTGAATCCTGACACGTGTATTTCACCAACAGTGGTATCAGAGCTGGATAGTTAATCAAGAAACGAATTCTTGGAGCATAAATGGTCGTTGCAAGATACGATATCGAGAAATTTGATGGGAAATGTGACTTTGATCTTTGGAAAGCCAAAATCAAAGCCATCCTTGGTCAACAGAAGGCGTTATTTGCATTGACAGACCCATCCAAACTTCTTACATCACTATTTGAAAAAGACAGAGAGACGATAATGAACACGACCACTTATGGAACTATAATCTTGAACTTGAGCAATAATGTACTACGATAGGTTATCGATGAAGATACACCACTGAAGATATGGAAGAAGTTGAATACTTTGTATGAGACCAAAGATGCCCGTAACAAGATGTATATGAGGGAAAGATTTTTCACTTTTAAGATGGACGCTTGAAAACCTCTATCAGAAAATCTAGACGAGTTCAAGAAAATGACATCCAAATTCAAGAACCTTGGTAAAAAGATAGGGGGAAGAACGAGGCATTTGTACTCTTTAACTCACTACCTGAGGCATACAAAGAAGTGAAGACCGCTTTGAAATATGGAAGATAGTTAATTACTACTGATGACATCATGTCAGCAATCAGGACAAAGGAACTAGAATTGCTTCATCCAAGAAGGAGTCTTCAGATGGACTTTTTGTCAAAGGAAAGGCAAGAAATAAAGAGAGCAAACATCAAACGAACGACAAAGGAAAAACCAAAGTAAAGTACAACTATTGTCACAAGGAGGGGCACATCAAGAGAGACTGCTACTAGCTCATTGAAAAAAGAAAAAACCAATACTATAAGTCTAAGAAAAATAAGCAGTCAGAAGCTGCCATTGGAGAGAATTCTGTTACCTTTTCTAATGCACTGGTTACTCAGAAAAAAGTAGTGAACAATATGAAGCTTGTGATAAACATGATTGGGTAATAGATTCAGTGTGCTCTTTCCACGTGACTCCTAACAAAGGGTGGTTTAGTACCTACAAGGAATGAGATGGAGAAATTGTCTATATGGGAAACAACCATACTTGTAGAGTGGTTGGAATTAGTTTTGTCTCTCTTAGGCTGAAAAATGGTTCGATAAAGTTGCTGAGAAATGTATGCCATGTGCCCAACCTAAAAAGGAACCTCATTTCACTTGGTATGTTAGATTCTATAGGTTGTACCTATGGTGGAAGTGGAGGTACAATCGAAATAAAAAAGGATTCCAGAACAGTATTGGTTGGAGAAAAGATAAACGTCCTGTATGTCATAAAGGATGCTAAGATGGTTCAATCAACCCTTGTGGTCTTAGATAAGGGACTAACAGAGAATGATTTGTTGCACAAAAGATTATCACACAACAGTACAAAGGGGCTGCAAATCTTGGCAAAGCAATGTATCCTTCCCCATGGCACTAGAGATGTTTGTCTTTTTGTGAGCAGTGCATGGTTGGAACGGCAACAAGACAAAGCTTCTCGAAATCTCAATTGACAGCTAAAGGAATTTTAGACTACGTTCATTCATATTTATGGGGATCTGCATCATCGAATTCTTTAAGCAACTCGAGATATTTTTTGACCTTCACTGATGACTTTTCAAGGAGAAGCTGGATCTTTTTCTTAAAGACAAAGGATCAAGGGTTTGAAAGGTTCAAGGAATGGAAGACAATGGTTGAGAAGCAGTCGAATAGAGCTGTGAAATGCCTCAGAATAAACAACGGATTGGAGTTTTGCAATGAGGTATTTTATAATTTTTGCAAAACCCATGGAATTATGAGACACGTGACAATGAAACATACTCCCCAATAAAATGGTGTTGTAGAGAGGTTAAACTGCACAATTATGGAAAAAGTTAGGTGTCAACTAACCGATGTTATGCTACTAGAAAAGTATTGGGCAGAAGCAGCCTCATATACGATCTATACCTTAAATAGGTGTCCCCACACGTCCATAAACTTCCTAACACCTGAAGAGAAATGGTCTGGTAAGCTTCCTAAACTACAACACTTGAGAGTGTTTGGCTGTGTTGGATTCGTTCATCAAAACCAAGGGAAACTCAAGGCAAGAGCTGTTAAATGTATGTTCTTGGGTTTCACATAAGGTGTTAAGGGATTCAGGTTGTGGCATCCAATAGAGAAAATATGCATTAATAGTCGTGATGTGATCTTTAGAGAGCAAGAGATGTATATGCTCCAAAAACAAACCTGAAGAAAAGGGATTACCAGACCACAATACACAAATTGAGGTGGAGCATGGTTTACTTCCTTTAACTTTTGGGGTAGAATCCGAAGAAACTCAAGAGGGAAATGAGTCGCCTAAGGAAGAATAAGATACTGAACCGCCGCAAGACACTCAAGACCTACAAAACTGAAGGGTTGAAATCCCTTTTGGCAGCGGAAGCAAACAAGACCTTTCTCGAATTAAATTTCAATTTTTAGAAAAACCAATACGTTGGCAACAAAATTCAGAAACAATTTCTAAATTACTAAGATTAAGCATGCTAAATTGATTCAAAATCAAGAATACTTACCGGATTCCGAAGAACACTGCACAATGCTCCAAGGATCTCGTTCTTGGGACTTCCAACGGACACCACCACTCGAATCACCCACTATTCTCTTGGGTCGCTGAGATATGGCTTGTGGGAACCCAAAATTCATCTTGGAAGGGAATTTTACAGCAAAGCTCTTTGCTGTTTTTGAGAGAGAGAAGAGAGAAAAGAAAGAACTCTTTCTCTGTCAGAAAACGTGAAAATGAGAGAAAATGAGCGGGGCGTTAGGAAACTCCCTCTCCCCTGTACGATAAGTGGGGAGGGAGTTATTGCCCTATTAGATCTAGACCGTTAGATCTTAATCAAAACGATCTCGGCCATTAACTAATTAAATAATAAATATTTAATTAATTAATTAATTATAATTAATTTAATCAAATTAAATGAATTATAATATATAGTTTTTAATTCAATTTGAATCATATTCAATTAAATTAAATTGGCCATTCAATTAATTCTAAATTAATCGATCCCACATTAATTAAATATCAAATATTTAATTAATTTTATAATTGAATCATATTCAATTTAATTTCTCTCATTTAACCTATAGTTTTAATGTGCATCAAAATGTACATCAATATAAACTATAGCTTTAATTTGATTAAATCACATTTAACCAAATTAAAATTAAATTAATTAATTCCCCAATTAATTAATTCATGAATTAATTAAATATCACATATTTAATTAAATTCATAATTCTCTCATTAATTAATTTTGAATCATATCCAAAATTAATTTTATTATAAAGTTTAATTCATTAATTAAACTTATACTATAATGTATCTCCATACATTATATTAATTGTATCAAAATACAATTAACTTATATTCCCTTTAATAATCAAGACTATATTATCTCAGAACCCGTTATGAGCTAGCAGGTGGACCTAATGGACCTACAGATCAGAAGCTCCAACGATACGAGATTGATCAGCTAAACTCATTAACCGAGTCAATCAACATTCATTAACTGTGGGTCACTCCACTAAAGACCCACAGCTGCACTCTTCTCACTGTAGAATATTTCTGTGTCCACGGATATCGACCAATGCAGTAAGTCAATCCTTCACGTGTGTTCGTAACACCAGCTGGGTCAAATTACCGTTTTACCCCTGGGTTACCTCTGGATCCTTAAGTACCACTGATCCCTCTAATGAACAATTTGTTTAGGGTCCAACCTCTAAACAAGAGTTCCTCTCGGGCCAAGAGAGGACGGCGCGCCTTTGTTCAAGCCCCGGAATCAGCCCTTAAGGGAACACACATCTACTTGCCCCAATAGGGGAAGGAGTGAATTCCATCTTGTATTGTCATGTCCCCAGCCCCCCACTCGGTCTTGTCCCCAAGAAGGTAGGCTTATTGAGTCGGCGTACTGGCCACTCTCACCCGTACTAATCAAAGGACAATCCCTCGTGAGAAGGAGTTCATGACACACTCAGGATTAAGATCGAGTTACCTAGGTCATCCTATTGAAACAGTAACCTAACTAGTTAACGGTGTTACATCTAGTGGTTTACTATTTCGTGGTCCGGTCTTATGCAAACTCATTGCATAGGATACCCCCGCTCGCATGTCTCCTACATGGACGCCTTGGATCATTACGTCTGTATCGAATACAAAGCGGGCCGTATCACATAGTGTTACCAGGATAAGGTACCCAGCCTTATCCCTGTACTATAGACCTTTTAGGTTGTTACTTGAACACTGATCCCCGTATGTCCCCACATACTAGTCCAAGTCTCATGTAAACAACCTTGGATCTTAGTTTATTGGATTTGTGTCAAATTGTGCAATTACAGACTTAATATGACAATAACACTTTATTGCATAAACCTCAATAACACTTTATTGTTACAAGTGTATAATTCGTTAATCATTCACTATCTACGAGTTTTAGGACATAAAACCCAACAAACTCCCACTTGGACTAAAAATCTAGTTTTGGTGGGAATGTACAATAATCTATCCCAGCAGTGGGTGTATAAATACATGTATAATACATAAAACGTATTTACAATGTACAAATACAATAAACTAGGGCATCACTATACCCATTACATAATGGTATCACTATACCCATTACACTTCTCCCACTTGCCCTAGACTACATCTTTGTACATAACTCGTAGACCTAGACCATCTAGATGACCCTCATACACTTTAGCCGAGAGAGCCTTCGTGAATGAATCAGCAATATATCATTTAGATTCAATGTGCTTTCTTGTCTTGCAATAGGATAGTCCATATTTGGAACACCTTCCAAATTAGGCTTGAACTTCCTAAGTCATACAGTCTCTATCTGTGCTTCATAAGCAACTACTTATTGGCCTATATGGTCGAGACTGCAGATAACTCGTACTATTGCTCCTCCATTAAGAGTGAAGACAGACACTGATGTAGATTTCATCAAATCCTTATCAGTTAAAATATCTGTATCAGTGTATCCTGTAAGGATCAAATCCTTAGAGCCATACACGAGCATATAAGACCTCGTTCTCCTAAGATACTGGAGGATGTATGTAACGACACTCCAGAGATCAAATCCTGGAATTGATTGATACTTACTGACAACCCTACTGCATAGGGCATATGTCTCATGTCCTCAACTTCTTGAGGTGTCTGAGGACACAGTTCCTTAGACAACAGAATTCCATTCCTGAAAAGGTAGTAAACCCTTATTGGAATTCTGCATCTTATATCTAACTAACATCTTGTAGACATAAGAAAATTGAGACAAGACTAACTCAGCTTCTCCCAGACTTTCATTTGGAAATGAGCTGCTAGCCTCTTTTAATGTCAGTAAGATAACCTACATCATTCCCAATGATTATGATATCAATCATATACAACCCTAAGTGAGCTACAGAATTATTGATGATTACTTGTAAACACAAGACTCATCAATGTTCTGATTAAAGCCAAAAATTTGATCACTGTATCAAATCTTAAATTCCAAGATCGAAATGCTTATGTCAATCCACGAATGGATCATTTAAGCTTGCAAACTCTTTTGCTTTTGATCTTGCTCAATGGACCCTTCTGGTTGAGACCTTAAATGTCTCGTTTCCTCTTGTAAATCCACTTGTAATCTATAGGTGTTACCCCATCAAGCAAATTTACAAGATCCCAAATGGAATTGAAATGCAAAGACTTCATTTCCAAGTCCATGGCTTTAAACCATTTGTCCTTGTCAACATCATTCATTTTCTTCCGAAAAGAAAACAATGAATCCTCTATGTCATTATCAAGAATGACGACTTGAGCTTCAAATAAGCCCATGTAACGATCAGGTTATAAAACAACCCTCCCACTACATCAAGGCATTCTCAACTCTTGAGATGGATGTGACTGACCAAAAGCACTGGCCTTATCAACAACTCTTGTTGAATAACCAGTCTTATCAACAACTTTTGTCGATTCATCAACAACTCTTGTCAATGTTTCCGTAGCTTTATTACTTAATTCACTTAAACCGACCTTACTTTATGGCTTATGATTTCACATATGTTCTTCTTCTGAGAATGAAGGATTTGTCGACACAAATTCTTTATTATCTTATGGATTGAAGAAGTATATTCTCCTCGTTTCCTTTGGGATTTCCTACAATTAGGCATTATTTTGAACGATATTCCAATTTATTTTGGGTTAGTCACAAGCACAAGTCCTGGACACCCCAAAATTTAAAGGAACGTAAACAATCTTTACGTCCTATCCACAACAAAAAAGGTGTTTCAGAAACACTTTTGATGGAACGTTGTTCAAAATACACATTGCAGTCACACTGCATGACCCCCAAAACGAGTCAGGCAATTGAGCATAGCTCAACATGGATTGAACCATATCCAATAGGGTTCTGTTACTCCTAACTGAGATTTAGGATGTGATTCCATGAACTATCAAATAGCCCTAGAATCTCAAGTCCCTATACTCAACACATTGATCAGATCAAAGTGGTTTTATTATCTCACCTAACAAGTTTTCAACTTCAGTCTTAAGCCCCTTCGAATATCTCAAGAGATTCAGACTTAAGTTGCATTAGGTTGAGATGTTCATACCTATGAATAATTATCATTAACAAAGATTAATTATTCATACCCTCCCACTACTTTAACATACTTGACCACAAGGATACAAATGTATAAGCTTCAAGGGTTCTTTGGCTCTTTTAGCTCTTTTCCAGTAAAAGATCTATCAGTCATATCGCCCATAAGGCATGACTTAATTGGTATTAAAGAGTTTTCTTCTAACTAGCTTGGAAGTATACTCATAGACTAAGCTCCCAATCATATTGAGATCAAAATTAGTCTAACCTTAAGAACCAAAGAAAGGTATTTCCTTTAGGAGATATCCTTTGCCTTTATTTCTTCGAGTATAAGCAATCTTAAACAACTCAGTGCTCATGACTTGCTTTACTCTCGATTAGTCTTGAACACATAAGTTCTTTTCAGTAATGCTGAACAAATGTCAACTCCCTTTCTTAAAATAAAACTGCGTTAGCAGAGAAAGGTATAGTAACATTGTTCCAACATATACATTATAGAAATCAAATTTCTGTTAACCTTTAGGAAATTCATACAAATTATCTAATAATGTGTATTTTCTCCCACTAGATAAAATAACTTAATGTTCCCTCTGCCAAAGCCGAGACATACTCTCCAAATCAAAATCTGAGAGTCATCTTACCTATTTGCAACAGTTGCCATGAGCTTATTCCTTAAAAGGAAAAGCAAACGTGATAAATGGCACCTGAATAAAAAATTCAGGCTGTATCCTCATTTTCCACTATGCACGTTTCAATGACCAATAAATCATATTAATTGTCATTGATATTGGCTAGGCAGTTAATGTAATTGTCATCATGAACACTTCAAGATGAACTAGACATTTGAACCTGAGGACATTCCTCACTTAAGACTAATCTTAAATCATTTACCACAAGTTTCGTTTAAGCTAGTTGTATCTTAAACCGTTATTAATAAAATGGTGTAAGACAATGCACATAAAGTTTTATATTATTGCTGAAGTAACAAATTACTTGTATTATTAATCGCACTAACCCATTACAAATAATCCAATCAAATTCTGCAAAAACAAACAAGCAATCAAAGAAACCCTATAAAACTATTGATTTAGTTTTTGCAACGATACTTCAGAGGTTTAGAACAACAGCCACCGAAGGGTGGTCAGCTACTCCTCCTCTGAATTGAGACAATCTCAACCAAATTCTAACACCAGAATAACTCATATTCCGTTAGCCTTTAGTTACCGTTGTTCGGTCAAGGATTAGTTAACACATTTAACTCATCCCCGTAAGTGTGACCCTCCCACTTTCAGATCTCAGAGGCACGCACCAACAGGCTACCGTTAGGAAAGACAACTGTTGGTAATTAGCCTAAGCGATCCTATCCTATTCAGGAGTTCACGGTGTTCCGAATCCCATGATCAGGCCCTCCGAAGGGATGGTTGCGCCGAGACAACACGCAGGCGGATCATAGGAATCTCACGTTGTGACCTAGGGGTGGAGACCGAAGGATACGTTGACACGCGTCCCGCTCCCACTTACTATAGACACTTTCCCCATTCACCTTGGTATTGACCCATGCAAACACTTTCCGAAGGGAGGCCGCGCTAAAACGACACGAAGCCGAGCATGGATCTCACGGTGTGAACACAGGGGGACGTGAGAGTAAAAACTCGATATGAAAATCTTGTTTTTATATTTTTCCTCCCACTGAAATGTCCTATTGTATTTTAGGGTTATTAAACTTAGATAAACCCGGCTAAGTCAATCTATCTAAGTCTATGCCTATTATAACTCTTATATATAGGACTTTATTCTAATGTCTAGGTGAATTAAACCCATTAATTACCTAGTGACATTGCATGCTAACATTAAACTATGATTAATTCAACTCAGGTTCCGAGTCAGTTCCCAGGTAGGAGGTGTTCCGTAACCGTCAACTTAAGTACCCCCAGCCTAGACAGAACTTCACCGGGAGAGTTCCCTTATAACCATAATAATGTTTTTCCTACTTAGTGCATTAAAACTATTTTAATCCTAAGTAAGAAAATTAATTCTAATCCTATTAGAATTATAATGAACTTAGGTCTAATTAATTTTAAACAATTTAAAATTAATTCATTTAACCTAAGGTCCTATGTTTGCATGCAGCTCTTTGTTATAGGTTGACGGTTTCTAATCAATTTTATAACTATTATAAAATTTTAATAATTAGCCCAATAACATGCTTCTATGGTGTTGAAAAAATAACAATCAAATTCCAGTTATTAAACACCATAACGCTCATGACGCCAATAAAATCAATATAACGATTATATTAATCTAAGGTGGTGTCATGCTTCATGCAATTTCAATTTCATTTAATTAATATCGATTATATTAATTAATCATCAACGAAATTAAATCACATGAAATTAGACATTAATATAATATAACTCTTATATTAATCTAATTAATGTCATGTTCAATGCTATTCCATTTTCATTAAATTAATATAACACTTTATATTAAAATTATACATGAAAATCAAGCATTGAAATTTATTTCCATTCATAATATAACTATTATATTAATATTCATGAAAATAAATCTAAGCATGCATGCTACATTAATAAAATATAACAATTTATATTTATCTAATTAATGTCATGCATCATGCTTTTCCAATTTCATATATTTAATATAACAATTATACTAAATCACTCATGAAATTTAAATTCATGCATAATTATCATATATTATAACATTTATAACATAAAAATGCATGAAACATGCTTAACCTATGGTGGGATCTAGCTAAATGACATTCATAAAGCAATAAATAGCTGAAAAACAGGTATATTGGCCCCTAGGATAATTAAAATAAACAAAAATTACAATAATTTCAATTTAATTATCCTTTTGAGTCTTGAACCGCTCCAGAACCGACCCGAACCAGCTTGAACCGCTTCAAACTAGGCCCAAATCACTCGAACCAGACCAGAATCAATAAGAACCGGACCAAACAGGCTGAAATTGGCCGAACCGGATGAACCAAGCAACGAACCGGACCAACCCATGCTCAAAACGCACGCAGAAAAAAAATAGATAATAACTGCACACGCTGGAACTCGAACACAGGACCTCACGAACATCAAGCACGCGCGCAAACCAACTCAGCCACGCGCTGGGTTCGATTCCTAATGAACGTAAATAATATATATTTGGTTGTAACCGCTTCAAACTGACACGTCGCACGTCTCGCTCACGATCCGCAAATCCGAAAACTTCCGTCAGCGTCGGGACGCTGTAGGAATAGCGTCTCGACGCTGCCCCGATTTTTTCCAGCAACTGTTCTTGAGCGTCCCGACTCTGTTGAGCAGGGTCGCGACGCTACGCCTCTGGACAGCCACTGTTCTTCGATTCCAGCGCCGATTCCAATCGATTTCTCGCCCAAATTCATCCCGATCTTCATCAAAATGAATTCTAATCTAGACACGGACTTTACAAGACTCGATTTACTGATTAAATTGCCCAAAAACGCAGGGGCCTTTACAATTTTGATCAAATCAAAACACAGTAAATCTAAGGCCAAATACCAAAACAATTTTCCAGCAAACCAACATTCATAATGCAGAATAAATCCCACCAAGAACCAACGCAATTTTCATAAAATTGAAATCAATTAACGAGATGGCTCTGATACCAATTGAAGGGTTGAAATCCCTTTTGGCAGCGGAAGCAAACAAGACCTTTCTCGAATTAAATTTCAATTTTTAGAAAAACCAATACGTTGGCAACAAAATTCAGAAACAATTTCTAAATTACTAAGATTAAGCATGCTAAATTGATTCAAAATCAAGAATACTTACCGGATTCCGAAGAACACTGCACAATGCTCCAAGGATCTCGTTCTTGGGACTTCCAACGGACACCACCACTCGAATCACCCACTATTCTCTTGGGTCGCTGAGATATGGCTTGTGGGAACCCAAAATTCATCTTGGAAGGGAATTTTACAGCAAAGCTCTTTGCTGTTTTTGAGAGAGAGAAGAGAGAAAAGAAAGAACTCTTTCTCTGTCAGAAAACGTGAAAATGAGAGAAAATGAGCGGGGCGTTAGGAAACTCCCTCTCCCCTGTACGATAAGTGGGGAGGGAGTTATTGCCCTATTAGATCTAGACCGTTAGATCTTAATCAAAACGATCTCGGCCATTAACTAATTAAATAATAAATATTTAATTAATTAATTAATTATAATTAATTTAATCAAATTAAATGAATTATAATATATAGTTTTTAATTCAATTTGAATCATATTCAATTAAATTAAATTGGCCATTCAATTAATTCTAAATTAATCGATCCCACATTAATTAAATATCAAATATTTAATTAATTTTATAATTGAATCATATTCAATTTAATTTCTCTCATTTAACCTATAGTTTTAATGTGCATCAAAATGTACATCAATATAAACTATAGCTTTAATTTGATTAAATCACATTTAACCAAATTAAAATTAAATTAATTAATTCCCCAATTAATTAATTCATGAATTAATTAAATATCACATATTTAATTAAATTCATAATTCTCTCATTAATTAATTTTGAATCATATCCAAAATTAATTTTATTATAAAGTTTAATTCATTAATTAAACTTATACTATAATGTATCTCCATACATTATATTAATTGTATCAAAATACAATTAACTTATATTCCCTTTAATAATCAAGACTATATTATCTCAGAACCCGTTATGAGCTAGCAGGTGGACCTAATGGACCTACAGATCAGAAGCTCCAACGATACGAGATTGATCAGCTAAACTCATTAACCGAGTCAATCAACATTCGTTAACTGTGGGTCACTCCACTAAAGACCCACAGCTGCACTCTTCTCACTGTAGAATATTTCTGTGTCCACGGATATCGACCAATGCAGTAAGTCAATCCTTCACGTGTGTTCGTAACACCAGCTGGGTCAAATTACCGTTTTACCCCTGGGTTACCTCTGGATCCTTAAGTACCACTGATCCCTCTAATGAACAATTTGTTTAGGGTCCAACCTCTAAACAAGAGTTCCTCTCGGGCCAAGAGAGGACGGCGCGCCTTTGTTCAAGCCCCGGAATCAGCCCTTAAGGGAACACACATCTACTTGCCCCAATAGGGGAAGGAGTGAATTCCATCTTGTATTGTCATGTCCCCAGCCCCCCACTCGGTCTTGTCCCCAAGAAGGTAGGCTTATTGAGTCGGCGTACTGGCCACTCTCACCCGTACTAATCAAAGGACAATCCCTCGTGAGAAGGAGTTCATGACACACTCAGGATTAAGATCGAGTTACCTAGGTCATCCTATTGAAACAGTAACCTAACTAGTTAACGGTGTTACATCTAGTGGTTTACTATTTCGTGGTCCGGTCTTATGCAAACTCATTGCATAGGATACCCCCGCTCGCATGTCTCCTACATGGACGCCTTGGATCATTACGTCTGTATCGAATACAAAGCGGGCCGTATCACATAGTGTTACCAGGATAAGGTACCCAGCCTTATCCCTGTACTATAGACCTTTTAGGTTGTTACTTGAACACTGATCCCCGTATGTCCCCACATACTAGTCCAAGTCTCATGTAAACAACCTTGGATCTTAGTTTATTGGATTTGGGTCAAATTGTGCAATTACAGACTTAATATGACAATAACACTTTATTGCATAAACCTCAATAACACTTTATTGTTACAAGTGTATAATTCGTTAATCATTCACTATCTACGAGTTTTAGGACATAAAACCCAACAAAAACTACTCCTTAGCAAGAGATAGACTGAGAAGATACATTGTACCACCAACTAGATTCAGTGAGGCAGACTGTATTTCTCTAGCTTTAAATGTGGCAGATTCTCTAAACTTTGAAGAGCCAAGTAGCTTTGAAAAGACAGTAAATGGCCCAAATGGAAGGAGTTGGATTGAGGCTATGAATGAAGACATGAGATCTTTAGGAGAAAACGAAACTTGGACTTTAAAACCTCTTCTTAAGGGGTATAAACCCATTGTCTCAAAATGGATATATAAAATAAAAGAAGGAATAGCAGGAGTCATTAAACCCAAATTTAAGGCCCGTTTGGTAGCAAAAGGCTACACTCAGAAGGAAGACATTGATTACACTGAAGTGTTCTCACCCGTTGTTAAAATGAGTTCCATTGGAATGTTATTCTCCTTAGTAGTCCAAGAAGATTTAGAGTTGGATCAACTCTATGTAAAGACAATATTTCTCCATGGTTTCCTCACTGAAAGCAATTACATGAAGCAACCACAGGGTACGTAAAAAGGGGACAAGAAGATATGTTCTGTTTTCTAAACAAGTCAATCTACGACCTAAAATAGTCCCCTAGATGTTGGTACCAACGGTTTGATGAGACCATCTCTAAGATTGGTTTTCAGAAAAGCTCCTATGACAACTGTGTATATGTAAATGTTGATTCCTTCAAACATAATGTCTTCCTTTTGTTGTACATCGATGATATGCTACTGGCTAGGAAAAATAAGGAAGACCTACACAAAGTTAAAGCTCTTTTGAAGAAGAAATTTGACATGAAGGATTTGGGAGAATAAAAGAAAATACTAGGGGTAGAGATAAACAGAAAGAAGAAAGACTCATTACTCCTAATCAGTCAAACAAATTACTGTGATAGAGTGCTTACAAGGTTCAAAATGACTGATGCCAAGTCAGTTTCAACTCCTTTAGCACATCATTTCAAGCTGTCAGCTCTGAATTCTCCCAAAGAAGATGAACTAGAATACCAAGCCTTCTTGTCAAAGATACCTTACTCACAAGCTATGGGAAGTCTGATGTACCTAATGGTGTCAACTAGACCAGACTTAGCATATGCAACTAGCCTTGTGAGTAGGTATATTTCTAACTCTGGCAAGAGACATTGAGAGGCTGTCAAGTGGATTCTTAGATACTAAAAGGTCACCCCAAAGGCTACTTTACACTATAGGACGAACAACCAATCAGAAAACGAGGTCTATGGTTATGTAGACTCAAATTTTGCTGGTGATCTAGATCGAAGGAGATCACTCTTAGGGTATTTCTTCCTACTCGGGCAGAATCTATTGAGTTGGAAAGCTACATTGCAATCAATTGTAGCTCTTTCAACAACTGAAGTCGAGTTCATAGCTCTCTCAGAAGCTATCAAAGAAGGGATATGGCTTAAAGGCCTATTGAGTGATTTCGGTATTTAACAGCCTACAGTAAAAATCTTATGCGACAACCAAAGCACCATTTTCTTAACTAAGAATCTGTAGTTCAATAATCGAACCAAACACATTGACATTAAGTTTCATTTTGCGAGAGATAAAATAGAGAAAGGAGAAATAGATGTGCTCAAGGTGCATACCTCAGATAATGTAGTAGATTTGTTGACTAAATCCTTATCGAATTTGAAATTTCAGCATTATTTGGAATTGGTAGGGGCTACCAGAGAAATGATGAAAGAAAATTAAAGAAAGAAGGGAGGAGACTATTCAAGACCTTGTTGATTACAAAGGTGGAGAATGTGGATAAAGTTACCTGTAGTAGCCAGTTGTAACCAACAAGCTCAAAACAAATTACCTAATAAACAATCCACCATGAATCAGTAGTATATTTTGCAAATTTCATAATCGACAAGGAGAGACTGAAAAATATATTCAGTGTGAGAATTGAGTGATTTGTAACTCTCTGTAATTCTGAATAAGAAAACTTACCTCCCTTTCTATAGTGGATGTAAGCCTTAGTTGTCGAACCACTTACATTTGTGTGTTTTGTGTCTGCATTCTTCCTTGTTCGTTCTTTCAATTTATGTGTAGCTATTCCTCATCGTCATCTTCTTCGAGATATTAGAGTTGCGATTGCATCTGAGCTCAACCTTCTTGATCATTCTGTTTCGGCTTTTGCATGTGTCCTTAGTGAATGCTAAAGGACTAGTATACTTCAGATTTGGGTGAGTCCTGACATGTTGTATTTCACAAACAAAAATTGTATAGCCTTATTTCATGTAGCTAAACTTACTTCCTTCTACTACGTCGTGTCAATTATCACTGTTGATGGTCAGATTTTGCTCAGGACTCGATCCCTCGCTCCACGTGACAAACAACAGTGAATTTGTAGTTGAGTGGGAGAAACGTGACCTGCAAAACAGAGAAACGCTATACACCGGTGTGGTGTTGACCACAGAAGCTCCGATGCTTAAGTTAGCTATATTCAGGAAACAGACAGAATGTACTTTTTGGGTGCAGTTTTTAGGCTTACCTGGGTATGTGCATCATCTGCTCTTTTATAAGCTCCCGTTAGGGTTTTCGTTGCTGCCAGCCTCTGCCTCTCCTGGGCCTTTGGCCCTGGTCGGCCTCGGCTGTGGGCCGCGGCCGGCCTCTTCCTCTCCTGGGCCTTTGGCCCTGGTCGGCCTCGGCTGTGGGCCGAGGCCGACCTCCTCCTCGGCCTCTCCCTTGGGCCGAGGCCGAGGGACTTCTTGTGGGTCGGGGGAGTTCTCTCTCCGCTTCGCCGGTTCGACCTCTTCTAATTATGGGCCAGACCAGTTTGGGCCTTATTCTGCATAAGATTCGATTGGACAATTTTCCCTATAACATTAAGCCCCCACTCTCCATTGGAGCTATTGGGCTTTTACTAATTTTCAATGGAGAGTAGTAACGTTTTGGAAATTTCGTCTGCAACAAAAGATGCATAAGTACATTGGGAAATAAAAGATACATAAATGGAATGAGAAAACATTTTTCCTGCCTTCCGTTATTAACAAGGACCAACCATTTGGGAGTTGTGGGCACAACTATCATGTTTGAGCTATTGCCATTAATTCCAAAGAAGGAACTTTATAGTTAGCTGACAACTAAGTTCAGGACTAAGGGTATTGGAATCCTGTTAGAGCATATTTGGCATGTGGAGCCAAGGGGAAGAAGACAAGATATGGAAGCTGGACCGAGGCATTCCAGCCTCGGTCATGTCACGTCAGGCGTCTGCCTGGCGCGACTGTGCGCCTGCTGCAGTCGCAGCAGGCGTGCTCGGCCTCGGCTATTGGCCGAGGCCGAGCAGACTAGGCCTGCCGTGGCAGGCCTAGCTCGGCTCGTGACCGAGGCGTTCCAGCCTCGGTCATGTCGCGCCAGGCGTCTACCTGGCGCGACTGTGCGCCTGCTGCAGTCGCAGCAGGCGCGCTCAGCCTCGGCGATTGGCCGAGGCCGAGCAGGCTAGGCCTGCCGTAGCAGGCCTAGCTCGGCGCGTGACCGAGGCGTTCCAGCCTCGGTCATGTCACGCCAGGCGTCTGCCTGGCGTGACTGTGCGCCTGCTGCAGTCGCAGCAGGCGCGCTCGGCCTCGGCTATTGGCCGAGGCCGAGCAGACTAGGCCTGCCGTGGCAGGCCTAGCTTTGATCTGTCCCATCACTTCCTTCATTTTTTTTTTTTTTTTTCCGATATTTCCTTCCCTTTTGTCCTATAAATAGCCCCCTTTCTCACCTTGTTTGGACCACTATCCCTTGCCTCCATCCTTCCTTTTATATCTCTCATTTTCAAGGTAGTTCTTCCTTTCTCCCTCATTCTTACATTATGGACAGCGATGGTACTACTTCCTCCCCCGGTGAATTTTACCCCGAGGAGGCGTCTTACAGTTCTGGTTACGACGATGATTCTTCCTTCTCAGAGGATAGTGACTTTGGGCCCTCCGCTCATCCTTCGGCTTTGTCATCCTCAGTAACCGCTGCTCAACTTGAGCGTATGCGGTGTGAGTATGACATCCCCGAAGATGTGCACCTAAGGGTTCCCGGTCCTCAAGAGAGTTTCGCTCATCCTCCTGAGGGTGAAGTTGCTTTTTATCCTGCTATGTTCAAATTTGGCGTTCGCCTCCCGCTTCCTCTCCTTCTTCAACACTTTCTTGTTCTTACGGGTCTGGCTCTTGCCCAAATTGTACCTAACGGGTGGAGCCATCTAATTGGTTGTATTGTTTTATGGGCTTGGTGCAAACAAGGGGCTCCCATGTCCACCGATATTTTCTTTTCTCTTCACTCTATTAATCGTAATCCTAACATAGGACACTTGTTTTACTACATAAGCGCTAGAAAAGGGGTCATAGTACATAACCCGACTTCTGTTAAAGATTGGCTAAAAAATTGGTTTTTTGTGAGTGGAAATTGGCGGGAGAGCGGGCCGAATTATAATCCTTTTGATGTCCCGACAGTTTTTGGAGAGTATGGTACGTTGAATTGTTTGTCTTTGGGTTTTTTGCCGATTCTTCTAACTTACTGTTTTTGTTGTCCTTTATACAGTTCAGAGAAGGGTGCGGCGCTCGAGTGAAGCACGAGAGTTTGGCGAAATCATCCAGGAGATCGATCTCGTCCATCGTTTTGGTCCCGACCTTGTCAAACAGGAAAACTTACTATCAGTCGGCCTTGCTCGTCCTCGATCAGGTAAACCTCTCAATCTCTAGCGGCTCTTGCTTTTACTCAATTTCTTGACCGTTTTAATATACCGACTCTCTCTTTCATCGTAGCAGCCATGGCGCCCCGCTCCATTTTTGGGGAACGCAAGAAGGGGAAGAAGGCCGTTAATGAAGCTGGTTCATCCCGTCCTGATGTCACCATAGTTACTGAGGATGAGTCGGATGTCCCTCCACGGTCTTCTGCCGCAGGCCTACGTAGATCCAACCGCAATCGTCGTCCCCCGGTTCCCCCTGCTTCTGGCAGTAGGGAGTTGGGAGTTCTAGTGTTCGACCTACCGGGAGGGTATTCTACGGCAGGGAGTGAGGCTGATGCTTTGGCTCAAGACTTCGTCTGCTGGCAAGGATTACACTCTCATCAGCCGGACGACGAATCTGGCTTCAACGACCCCGCCCGCGGATTCCGAGTAGCTCAGCGCCAGCTTCGTGAGGTTGGCTTACTATCATGCTGTCCTGCCTTCCTCTGGAGTGGTTACTAACTTTTGAGGTTCTTTCTTCTCTACAGGTTTTCTCCTTGGTTACTGCTTCATCTATTAGCATGGCCAACAGGATTAATGACCTGCAGAGGCACTGTGTGCCCCGCTCCGAGCTTGCTCAAGCCCAGGAGAGCCTAGACCGCGGGAATAGGCTCCTGGCAGACGTGAAGGTGGACTTGGAGCTCAACAGGGCAGAACTCAACAGGACCAAGGTCCAGCTTGCCGAAGCCAAGGCCCACCTCGCCGACGTGGAGTACTTGGCCGAGGCATACAAAAAGACTGATGAGTTTATCCTCATGCAGAATGAGATCTGGGCCTATGGAGCCAAGTGGGCATTAAAGCGCGTCAAGAAGCACGACACCTCTTTCGATCCTTCTACCGTCCGTGGCGAGATATCTGGCATGTGTGCCAACCCTGATGCCTACCCGGTATCTGATAGCTCCTCGAGCGGAAGGGAGGATATGGATATTCCTTCCGAGGATGACGCCCGCTGAACGGACCCCTAGTGGCGCCTCTGACTTTCTTCAAATCTGACTCTTTGTACTTCTAGCTTTCGGTTTCTACTTACGTACTGCTTTCCCGTTATGAGTTTGTATTTTTTATGTTTTTCTATTAATGGCAAATCGGATTTCCCCGCTTTTTAGCAACTTATTTGCCATATCAGTTACCATCTCAACTGGCCTCAAGAATTATCAAACAAGCCATTCATTGGAATAGAAAAAGGCCATATACATAAGAAAATTTACCATAAATTTACAACAAGAAACTAAAATCATGGCAGCAAGATGACAACGATTGATAGGCCTTCCTATTCTCACATACTTATGTCATGAAAAGCCAAAATTAGCAAGATGATGACAATTCATAAGTCTTCCTATTCTCAGTCTTCCTATTCTCAGCCCCCACTCAAAATGTGCACTTATTATCCCTAAAATTGCATCTTTTGAGTAAATAGAATGGTGGCATACCTGGAATTTCGAGGAAGAAGTCCATGATTGACGTGTTTCGGTCTCGGCACTAGGATGCTCGGCCTCGGCACTATGATGCTCGGCCTCGGCACTAGGATGCTCGGCCTCGGCTCTAGGATGCTCGGCCTCGGCTCTAGGATGCTCGGCCTCGGCTGGGGCATGAGGCCGAGCATTGCTTCCATTTACCTTCAGCTACTGTATTTCCCAGCTACTGTGTTTTATCTTCGAGGGAGGTACTTGGGGAGGTCTAGGGAGTCCCCAGGCCTCTCTTCAAGTCAATCCATTCATCCCAGGAGTGCGTACACTCTGCTGAGGAAGCGAGCTTGGGGAGGCCTCGGGCGTCCCCGGGCCTCTCTTCAAGCGGCTCTGTTCATCCCAGGGGTGCGTACACTCTTCTGGGGCAAAGGCTTGGGGAGGCCTAGGGTGTCCCCGGGCCTCTCTTCAAGCGGCTCTGTTCATCCCAGGGGTGCGTACACTCTTCTGGGGCAAAGGCTTGGGGAGGCCTAGGGTGTCCCCGGGCCTCTCTTCAAGCGACTCTGTTCATCCCAGGGGTGCGTACACTCTTCTGGGGCAAAGGCTTGGGGAGGCCTAAGGTGTCCCCGGGCCTCTCTTCAAGCGGCTTTAAACTTTTAAAATGAAACTCAAATTGCTTTTATTTCAAATGAATCAACTGAGTACATTCTGAATTAACATAAAAGAAACTGGTCTTGGTTCGATGGACTGAAAAAAAAAAATCATGAAAAGGAATCAATGATCCATTGAGTTGGGATAGCTTGCTCCCTCAAATGCTCGGCCTTGGCTGTCCCCCTGAGCTGACTTGGTCTGAATTCTTTTGTCTACGTTCTTGAGTGCCATAAAATAGCATTCCCTTGACATCTTCTGTTCACCATACACTGCTCCTATCCCTTTTTCAGTTGGGAATTTCAGGACCTGGTGGTAGGTTGAAGGCACAGCTCTGAGTCCGTGTAGTGTGGGTCGTCCCAAGATGGAATTATATGCTGGGATGCAATCGACCACCAGGAAGTTGATCATTCGCGTTACCGTCTGCAACCCTTCTCCAAATGTTACCGGTAGTTCTACGCTTCCTCTCGGGCTGATTCTTTCTCCACCGAAACCTACTAACGGTGTAAGGCTCGGCTTTAGGCGATCATTTCCCAGCTTCATGGCGTCGAACGCGGTTGTTGAGAGAACATCAGCGGAACTTCCTCCATCAATGAGGATTCGGTGAACTTTCGCGTTCGCAATTGTTAGGGTGACTACCAGCGCATCGTTGTGCGGGTGGTGTATTCCTCCAGCCTCCTTCTCTGTAAACTCCAGTTTTGGTGAGTTTTCAACAAGTAGGAGCGAGTACATACCTTGCTCTCCGCGCTCCTACCATGTCTCTCGGTTTGCAGCCTTTCGTTTCCTGCTCGATTCTCCTCCGGATGGTCCTCCCAGGATTGTCCTTATTTCGAGTGTTGGGTTGTTGCCTCCTTTGCCTGGCTCTGTCTGCACCGGTCTTTTCCCCCTGTCATGTCCTACGAACTCCTTCAAGTATCCTTCTCGGATTAGGGTTTCTATCTCGTCTCGTAACTGGATGCACTCCCGAGTCGTGTGGCCGTGATCTCCGTGGAACATACAGTATTTATTTTTGTTCCTTCTGTCTGGATCTGATCTCAACCTCTCTGGACGCTTTAGCATATTTGTATCCTGTATGGCAGCCAAGACCTGTTCAAGCGGAGCCGTTAATGGGGTATACCTTTCAAATCTGGCTTTTGGCTCTGCCCGGCCTTGCAGCTCCTTGGGAGGAGGTCGGCCTCGGCCATTGGCTGAGGAGGGTTCAGATCGACTTCGGTCTCTCCCTTCGAGTTGATGTCTCTTTCCTTTGTCTTCCCGGTGTCGGTTTGATACCGGTGTTCCCCGACTTTCTCTTTCTTCCTGCTTAGATCTCAACAGCTCTTCTGCACTTATGTACCTTTGTGCTCGGGTCATGAATTCCACGTACGTTCGTGGCTGGCTCTCTCCGATTGAATTGAGTAACCTTTCATCCTGCAAACCTGAGATCACAGCGGTCAGGGCAACTCCATCATCGTATCCTTCCACCTGCAAAACTTCGTTACTGAATCTGCTAATGTAATCTTTCAAGCTTTCCCGGGATCCCTGCTTTACTGTCAGCAGGTTGATCTGAGGTTTCTGTCGGCTGCGAGCTCCCAGGAACTGCGTAACAAATACCCGTGCCAGCTCCCTGAATGAGCCGATCGATCGTCGTGGGATCTTACCAAACCACTGCCTCGCCAGACCTGTGAGCGTGAGTGCAAAGGCTCGACACCTTGTTGCTTCGTTTGCCCCATGAAAATCCATCCAAGTCTGGTATGCATCTAGGTGTTGTTTTGGATCCTTCTTCCCGTCATACTGTGGAAAGTTCGGTATCCTGAATTTGTGGGGCACCTCCCCTTTCATTATCTCGTCGGTGAAAACTGGCCCCTCCTGTCCGATCAATCCTTCGATGTCTTCGTTTTCTACCTTCTTTTGGGAGATCTGGTGGCTGTCTTCTCCTTTTGACCATCCAGAGATCTCCCGTCCCCTTCGCCCTTGCGCAGCCTCGCATTTTGCCCTGCCATTATTTTCCGTGTACATACCTGATGTTTTTTTGTGCGGAGAATTCTCGTGGGCCTTTTTGCGACTTAATCCTGCTTCCTTCTGGGTCTGGTCATCTCCAAGAGGAGGCATCCGGCTGGTTACACTCTCTGAATCTCCTACTTCTTCGTCGGCTATTCTCTTGCCCCTTTTAGGGTCTCTGTGCGAATGCTCTTCCTCGCGCCTAGCAGACTCGGGTCTTTTCAGCAAGGTTAGGATCTCACTCAGATTTTGTCCCATCTCATTCATCTTTCCCTTAATCTCTGCGATCTCGTTCTCTTGGGCTTGGATCTGAGCTAACGGATTCGCCTCGCCAATCGTCGGTTCATTCTCGTGTTCCATTGCGGTGGTACTTTATTTAGCAGAATAGCGTTTTCTGGTTAGCCTCTCCCCACAGACGGCGCCAACTGTTGATGGTCAGATTTTGCTCAGGACTCGATCCCTCGCTCCACGTGACAAACAACAGTGAATTTGTAGTTGAGTGGGAGAAACGTGACCTGCAAAACAGAGAAACGCTATACACCGGTGTGGTGTTGACCATAGAAGCTCCGATGCTTAAGTTAGCTATATTCAGGAAACAGACAGAATGTACTTTTTGGGTGCAGTTTTTAGGCTTACCTGGGTATGTGCATCATCTGCTCTTTTATAAGCTCCCGTTAGGGTTTTCGTTGCTGCCAGCCTCTGCCTCTCCTGGGCCTTTGGCCCTGGTCGGCCTCGGCTGTGGGCCGAGGCCGACCTCTTCCTCTCCTGGGCCTTTGGCCCTGGTCGGCCTCGGCTGGGGGCCGAGGCCGACCTCCTCCTCGGCCTCTCCCTTGGGCCGAGGCCGAGGGACTTCTTGTGGGTCGGGGGAGTTCTCTCTCCGCTTCGCCGGTTCGACCTCTTCTAATTATGGGCCAGACCAGTTTGGGCCTTATTCTGCATAAGATTCGATTGGACAATTTTCCCTATAACAATCACTATTTAGTTAATTTCAATATTTCATATTAATATTTAAATAATTCTGCTAATAACACTGATTTATTAAATCGAAAAAAATGAAGGAACATATAATTGAAACCTTTTTAATGTTTGAGAAAATTTAAATATGATAAACAACCTTTATGTACTATTTTTTTGTTTTAAAATACATTTTCTTCATATACTTTCATTGAACGATTTAACCGTTCATGAAAGGAAGTTCATAAAGATAACACTCCACACCACTTTTGCACACTGACAACATCTTCTTACAGCCATAATCGATGAAAATATCTCACACTAGTGTCACGCCAATTGGATTTCCTTTCTTTCTTATGTCTTTTAGGTTGTGTTTGATAATCATTTGATTTTTACACGGAAAGAAAGTAGATAACAAAATAAAAAAATTTAGAGGTAAAAGTAGTATTTATAAGCTTAATTTTCAAAAACTAAAAACTAAAAATCGTTATCAAATAGGACCTTAATTTTTCAATTTTCTATACCTAATGTTGAGGATATTCTTAGCCCATTAATGATGAATTAAATCAGTAGCTCCTGAAGCAATTGTGTTCAATTTGGATGAGGGATTTGAACAACAGTCCATTTAGTCCCTAATACAAGTTTTATAATAGTTGAACTATACTTATGTTGGCAATTGCATCCAGACTTTGGTGCTTATTTAGTTGAGCGTTTTAGCTTGTGATACGGAAATAGTAACAAGTATTTGGCTTTTCTTGGATATTTTTCTTCTTTTTTAATTTCATTGTTAAATCGCTTATTTGATAACAAATGAAGATCATTTTTTTAAATAATCGAATGGGCCGTTTAGAATCATTTTTTTTAAAGAATCACTTTAAATTTGATTATCAGAAAAAATAAATTTAAAATAATTGATGGGAGTCACTCAACGATAAATTCAATTCAACGTTTCTAAAATATGTAAAAGCATTATGTCCTTGACCAAAAGATCAGAGTTTTCAAACTTTATCCCCACGTGTTGAAATTAAAAAAAAAAAAAAATGATAGAGTCCCTTTTAGATATAGAGTAACCAAATACATAAATTTTTACTAAAACCAATTTCATAAAAAAAAATATAAATATATCTTTTCAAAAAAAAAAAAAAAATATATATATATATATATATATATCTTTTCAAAATATATATATATATATATATATATATATATATTTTAAGTAAAAATATTTTAATTAGAAAGTATGGCAAACTCGATTATAATAAACTTCATTACACTCTAATGAGATATAAGGATTGAATTTTTAAAAAAGTTTAAGCTAAAAAGATAAAACTATTACTTAATAAAGTAAAGTTCACGAAATAAATTGGTTTAGATTTTGAATTATGAGGACTAATTTGTTACATGCACGCTCCAATAATTAAGTTAGAGATTAAATTATTGTTAATTAAAGTATTAGAACTAAATGTTTTCAAACTTTATTTAATGGATTTTTTTTGGACACAAAGGAGAAAGATTTCATTAATCAGAAGAGATTCCCTCGCCGGGTACAAACAAAGACTCTAGAGTCATGTTTTGAATCCAAATAGGAAAATCAATGAACCATAACATTGGGGGGAGAAGAAACACCATGATGAGCTAGTTTATGAGCAATCCAATTGTGATCCCTTGGAGAATGCATAAACTCCACATTATTGAAATGGGAACCAAGATCTCGAATATCCCAGACAGTAGCCTGGACCTCCAAATCAACCTCAACCTCCCCCCTAATCATGGAGATGAGGCCGAGGCAATCAGAGAGAAGAAGAACAGTCTTATATCCCATCCTATTCGCTAAACAGAGACCTTCAAGCATGGCATAAGCTTCTACTTGTAAAGGAGATAGAAGGGATAACCATTGACCCTACATAGCCCCTACCAGGGACCCCCCACTATTGTGAACCACCACACCAACTCTGTACATACGACTATTGTCATTACACAATTCGTCCACATGAACAACCATCTGAGGAAGCAAAGGACAGATGTAGAACCTATACCTATTAGGAGGAATAGAGTTGCATACATTAGCTGTATGAAAATCCTGGATATAGCCTTGTATCCAGTTACATTTATCCTCTAAATTAGGTATGGATTTACCATGCAGTACATTGTTACGGTCATTCCATAACGCCCACGCACCCACACATACCCATTCCAACGTATTACCTAGATCATCTTCTAGCAGAGATAAGAAACGATCTTGGACAGATGTATAATCCAACTCCTGAATTACACTCTTCCCAAACAACAGTCTCCATAGTTTTTTTTGCTCTCGAGCACCGGAATAAAGCATGATCTGTTGTCTCAGGATGCTTATGACAAAGGGGACACCAAGAATTAGCAGGAACATGTCGGGAGATTAAGTTCACTTGCGTAGGAATGCAGTTATGAAAAGCTCGCCACACAAAGTATTTTCTTTTTGTTGGAACTCGTAATGTCCAAAGAGACTTCCACCACCTTCTTAGACTTCCTGAATTTGATGATGGTCCTTCCAACTTACATAGCATATGATTTTTATAACCACTTCGGACTGTATACCGTCCACTAATTGGCATTGACGTAATCAGATTGACATCTTCCTGAAAGAGGAATCTTTCAAGCTTTGCAGTGTCCCATTGTAATGACGGGGTCATAAAATCCTTAACCACACAATTAGCCATATTAGGATTAATGTTGAGAACTTTGAAAGTATCCTCAGAGCCGAGATTCTTCCTTAAACCTTTCCTCAAAAGATCTTGATCTCAAATAGAATGAAGATGACTTTACGTCAGCATCAGCGTCCAAAATGGACGTATGTGGAAAATAACGACTCTTCAAACTTTTTTTAATGGAATCAATGGTGGGATATCTTTTTTTTTTAATCAGAATTAGTGGGCTGTCACATTCTAATAATAAGATACAGACTCTTAATAGCCATTTGAAAGGTCATAATTCTATTTTTAACCGTAATGATTAAACTCAAGAAAAAACAATGGGCATACAATTTTTGAAGCACCATTCTTTTTTCTTTTCTGAAAACTTAAAAGATAATTTTGCACATTTTTTTTTTAAAAAAAATCTTTTTTCTTTTAGTTTTTTTGTTTGTGAAAAGATAATTAAACGTTTTTTTTCAAAATAAAGTGCATCTTGTCTTTTATGAATAATTGAAAGAACAATTATTTCGACTTCATGTTCGTGACCTCGACTCGACACTCCATAGTTGATGCCGGACGACTCTCCACTTTATGATTTTTTTTTTTTTGAAAAAATTATTTGAGTTAGGTTTCATTTTGATTCATGAGTTTTCAAACTCGACATTTTTATCCTAAGGTGAATTGCTTACTTACATTGCACCATTTTCTTATTAAAAAAGTTATTTTTAAAAATTTTTAAAATATAATAATAATAAATAAATTATTTATTTTTTAATTTCATTTTTCTCTCCCTTCTTCTTCCTCCTCCTCACCATCACCATCACCACCACCTTTCAACTATCGCTGGCAGCCACCAGTTGCCGGCCAATTTTTTTTTTTTTTCTTTTATTCTCCTCCCTTTCTCCTTTTCTTCTCCTTCATTTCCTCTTCTCTTCTCATTTCATTTATTTTAATTTTTTAATAGAAAAGAGAGGGAGCCGGAAATAGGGGAGGAGGAAGTCCTCCTCCCTCCATGTCGAACGTGGTGGTCGCCGGTGGGGTGACGACAACGGAAATATTCGATTCCGATGGGTTCACGTCCTTGGCCGGCGAGGCTCGTTTGAAACTCCACCGCTTCTTCTCTTTAGGATTCGAAATCGGAGTGGTGGAATTTTCAGAGGGAATCGAAGAAATCTGGTTGGCTGTGAGGACTATGGCCTATACAACATCGTCTGTGTAAATTCATTTCTAATACTAAACGATGTCGTTCCTCCTTTTCCCTTTTTCTGTTAGGCCTTTGTATTCGTGGTATTCTTTGAGTGGCTGTATTCCGTCTGTAGGGCCCACTCCCAGTCTATTTATTGATTCGTTTTCCTCTGTAATAATTCATTGAGTATTGAATAGATTTCCTGAGCTGTTGAAATCGTTATCCTCTGTGTTTGTTATTTTCTCTTGGTATCAGAACTATTCTTGCTTAGCCATGGCTGGTGATCTTTCCTCGTCATCAAATGCTGGTATTTCTACTCCAGCAACCATACCTGTGTCTGCTTCCTCCATTGTTAGTTCTTCATTTGGCCACCCCTTGAGCACTGTTCTTACAGTTAAGCTCGATGATAAATTTTTTTTGCTGTGGAGAGGAATGGTTCTTGCCATCCTTCGGGGCCAAAAGGTGGATGGATATGTGCTTGGGACTGTTGCCCAGCCATCAGAAATGATCGAGAAGGTTACGGAAAACGGAAAACAGCTTGAACGAAACCCATTATTTGATGAATGGGTAACAGTCGATAGGGCTCTGTCCGGGTGGCTCTTTGGTTCAATGACTCCGTCAATCGCAGCGGATGTAGTCAATTTCAAGACCTCCCGAGAAGTTTGGAAGGCTCTGGAAGAAGTATATGGAGCATCAAGCAAGGCTCGCATCAACTCACTTCGTGGGATTCTACAGAATACTAAGAAAGGAACAATGAAAATGGTTGAGTATTTGGCAATTATGAAGCAAGCGTCCGAAAATCTCCAACTAGCAGGTAACCCTGTTTCTTTAGGTGATTTAATCTCTTATGTGCTTGCTGGCCTGGACTCCGAATACATACCCATCGTTTGCACGATTGAAGACAAAGACATTCATACTTGGCAAGAGCTCGGGTCTATTTTAATTAATTTTGAGGGAACCCTAGCTCGGTATGGGAATAGTTCTCCAGCTGCAGAAGTACCTGATCTTGCGGCTCATTTTGCTTCAAATCGTTTCTCCCCGCGTTTCACTGGGGGACAACAACGGTTGTTTGGTTCAAATCACAATAGTAACATTCAGAATGGCTCTCAATCTCAGTCCTATGGAAACTCTCAGTCAAATTACAGAGGTGGAAATCGAGGAAGAGGCCGTGGGCGAAATCAGCGTGGGAATCGACCTTCATGTCAACTTTGTGGTAAATATGGGCACTCCGCTCCTTATTGTTACTCTCGCTTTGATGAAGAGTTCAACAACCCACATGCCACCTCGAACAACAATCAAGGAGGGAATTCTGGAGGTTCATCAGCATACATAGCCTCACCCGAAATTCTCAATGACCCAAAATGGTTAGCGGATAGTGGGGCAACGAATCATGTCACAACTGATATGGGAAATCTAGCTATTAAAGCTGATTACAATGGTAAACAGAAGCTCACTGTTGGTAACGGTTCTAAACTCCATGTTTCTCATATTGGTAGTAGTGTGATACCTTCTGTTACTGCTAAGTCTTCTTTATTGCTCAAAAATATACTTCATGTGCCTCAAATTCAACGAAACTTGATTAGCATAGCTCGCTTAACTGCTATAACAATGCATTTGTTGAGTTTCACCCTCTTTTCTGTCTTGTGAAGGACAAGGTTACAAAGAATGTGATGCTGCGCGGAACCCTTAGAAATGGACTATACCACTTTGAGCTACCTTCAATCCCAACATCAGAGTCTTCTGTCAGTTCTCAACCCTTATTTGCTGCTATTCCTAGTTCCAATAATCTGTCTTCTTGCTTGCCCTCAGTCTTTCATGTAGAAGTTTCAAAGTCTTGTAAGGTGTCCAATTCTATTTGGCACCAACGTTTAGGTCATGCGTCTGTCAAAGTCATCAATAGTGTACTTCGGTCATGTAATCAGTCTACCTCCTTTAATGAAAATGATAGTTTTTGTGATGCCTGTCAGTATGGTAAATCCCATCGTCTACCTTTTTCTCGATCTTTATCTATCTCTAAGTTTCCGCTTGAACTAATACATTGTGATCTTTGGGGGCCATCTCCTGTTGCATCTACCTTAGGCTACAAATACTATATTAGCTTCGTTGATGACTGCTCTCGATTAACCTACATATACCCTCTCAAACTTAAGAGTGAGGCGTTTAAAGCTTTCTGTCAGTATAAGGCTCTTGTCGAAAATAAATTTGATCGAAAAATCAAAATTCTTCAATCAGACTGGGGAGGGGAATTTCGTTCATTCTCCTCTTTTCTCCTTTCCTCTGGAATCGAGTTTAGGCACCCATGTCCTCACACTAGCCAACAAAATGGGATTGTGGAAAGGAAACACAGACATATAGTCGAAATGGGCCTCACTTTTCTTGCTCAAGCATCTTTACCTATGCATTTTTGGTGGGATGCTTTCTCCTCTGCTGTGTTTGTTATCAACAGGCTCCCTACCCCCGTCCTACATGGTCTGTCACCTTGGGAGCGTGCCTTTAATACTATGCCTGATTACTCCTTTCTTCGAACTATAGGCTGTGCTTGTTTTCCCTGTCTGCGTCCTTACCAAGCTCATAAATTCCAATTCCATAGCACCAAGTGTGTGTTTATCGGTTATAGCTCGGCTCACAAAGGGTACAAATGCCTTAGTTCAAGCGGTCGTGTTTATATCTCCCGGCATGTCGTGTTTAATGAGTTTGATTTTCCTTTTAAACATGGCTTTGGCAATTCAGTCCCTTCAAATTCATCGTCTGATATTGTTCTGTCTTGGTGTCCTTTTCCTTCTTCCACTACCTCTACATCACATACAGTGCCTGCTACTTCTTCCTCCTCCTCTTCATCTGGTACCTCCATTCCTGCTATATCAGATCTCCCTCTAACACCCATGCCCTCCCCACATCCAACTCCATCCTTACCTTCTTCGGTTGCGCCTGCTGCATCACCTTCTTTGTCACCTGATGCTCCATTGCTTGACAATCTTGCTGGTGATTCTTTGCCCGATCCTACGGATGGTTCATGTGCCTCTGACTCTAATGCTCTGAGTCCTGCTCTGAATTTGCCTGATGAGACTCAACCTACACCGAGCACTACTACTAACTATCACCCAATGCAAACTCGTGCAAAAAGTGGGGTGTTTAAGCCTAAAAACTGGGGATCCTTTGTGGTCTCTAACTCCAATGCTGATGCTGTTGTTGAACCTCGGTCTGTTAAAGATGCATTGGTTTCCCCTCTCTGGAAACAAGCTATGCTCTCTGAAATGAATGCTCTCAATCGAAACAGGACGTGGTCCCTTGTCCCACCTCCCCTGAATGTTAACCTCATTGGTAACAAGTGGATCTTTAAAGTTAAGCGGAAGTCAGATGGTTCTCTTGAACGGTGCAAAGCTCGGCTCGTTGCCAAAGGATTTCATCAACTCCCTGGCATCGACTTTCATGAAACTTTCAGCCCGATCGTCAAGACTCCCACCATCCGTATTATCCTTGCCCTTGCTGTCTCTAAGGATTGGCCGGTTCGTCAACTAGACATCAACAATGCCTTCTTAAATGGTGAGCTACATGAAGCGGTTTTCATGAAACAACCTCCCGGGTTTGAGAATTCTGATCACCCTGATTATGTTTGTCGTCTTCATAAGGCATTGTATGGTTTGAAACAGGCTCCACGAGCTTGGTTTGATCGATTTCGTTCAACTCTACTAGATTGGGGATTTTTAAACTCAAGGGCTGATAACTCTGTCTTCTATTTTTCAAACTCCAAGATGGTTGTTATTATTCTAATCTATGTGGACGATATCTTGATTACAGGGGACTGTGATATCTTCATTGATCAGTTTATTCGGAGACTTAATGATGTCTTCTCTCTTAAGGACATTGGATCGCTCAGCTACTATCTTGGTGTGGAAGTTCATCGCTCTTCTGATGGCATTTATCTATTACAGACAAAGTACATCTCTGAGTTGCTGGACAAGTTTGGTATGCAGCATCTCAAACCTTGTGCCACACCTGCTGCTACAGGAAAGCATTTTTCAGCTTTTGATGGTGAACCGATTTCAAATCCAACTCTGTACCGCAGTCTTTTAGGTGGCCTTCAGTATCTGTCTCACTCTCGACCTGATATATCTTATATTGTGAATAAGTTAAGCCAATTCCTACAGCATCCTACTATCCATCACTGGCAGGCTGCTAAGCGGATTCTCCGTTATTTGAAGGGCACGATGGAGTTTGGTCTGTTTCTTCCTCGGTCTGAGTCCCTATCAATTACGGTCTATACGGATGCTGATTGGGCGTGTAACATTGACGACCGCCGCTCTATTGCTGCTCATTGTGTGTTCCTTGGGCAATCTTTGGTGTCATGGTCTTCTAAAAAGCAACATGTTGTTGCCAGGTCAAGTACAGAGTCTGAATACCGTTCTCTAGCTCATACAGCTGCTGAGGTCTCGTGGATTCATTCTCTTCTTCAGGAGCTTCGAGTATGTCCTTCTGCTCCTCCCATTATTTGGTGTGACAATGTAAGTGCCTTATCCTTAGCTCAAAATCCAGTGTTTCATACTCGGAGCAAACATGTCGAATTAGATGTGCATTTTATTCGGGATAAAGTATTGGCCAAAACCATTGATCTGCGCTATGTGCCATCATCTGATCAACTAGCAGACGCCTTAACCAAGCCTCTCTCTGAAGCTACCTTCTCTGACTTTCGAAGCAAACTCGGGATTCGCCTATCACCCTCTCGTTTGAGGGGGGATGTGAGGACTATGGCCTATACAACATCGTCTGTGTAAATTCATTTCTAATACTAAACGATGTCGTTCCTCCTTTTCCCTTTTTCTGTTAGGCCTTTGTATTCATGGTATTCTTTGAGTGGCTGTATTCCGTCTGTAGGGCCCACTCCCAGTCTATTTATTGATTCGTTTTCCTCTGTAATAATTCATTGAGTATTGAATAGATTTCCTGAGCTGTTGAAATCGTTATCCTCTGTGTTTGTTATTTTCTCTTTGGCGATTTGGGGATGTTCTTTGTCGAATTTCTTGCTGGAGAGAAAATTCTTGAGCCATTTTCCGACCTTGCCCATTCTCTATGAATAAAATTCTGGTGGGCTAAAAAACAGAGCTTTCTGGTTTTTTTGTGATTGAAGGGAAGCTTTTGAGATGAAAACGGCAGCTTTCTGTTTGAATGGCGATTTGTGTGTGTTTCATTTGTCTATTGTGTTGCTTGTGTGTGAAATCTTCCAGTAATGCTTGGAAGAGATATTCTTATTAACTCAACAAATGTACAAATAACTCAGTATTTATAGATACTGAAAGTGATAACAGAAAGTAGTTACAAGCTGAAACAATATAAGTAAACTATATCAACTAATATCCTCCCTCAAATGAAAGTCAATTTAAGGCTTGAGTTTAGACCGTAAAAGACAGAAACGATCAAACATAAGAGGTTTTGTAAATATATCAGCAAGTTGTGCTTCGGTAGGAATATAATGAAGAAGAAGATCACGACGAACAACCTTCTCGCAAATGAAGTGAAAATCAACTTCAACATGCTTAGTACGACCATGGAAAACTGGATTCCGACCAAGTTGGATAGCTAAAGCACGATATTCAGCCTCTGTGGAGCTACGAAAAACTGTAGATTGCTTTTTAGCAACCCATGAAATAGGATTATCTCCCAAAAATATAACAAAACCAGTAGTGGAGCGTCTGTCAAGAGAATTTCCAGTCCAGTGAGAATCCGAATAAGCCGTTAAACCGAAAGAATTTACAGAAGAACACCGAAAGATAAGACCTTTAGAAAGAGTGCCATTAATATAATGGAGATCACGCTTGGTAGCAGATAAATGACAAGCAGAAGGATTGTGCATAAACGACTGAGATAACAGTGAATGTAATATCAAGGGGGCATAAATGTAAGATACTGAAGAGCTCCAACAATTGCACGATAAGCAAAACTATCATCAGAATAACAATACCTATCTCCCACATCTTTAAAGGAGGTTACAGCAATAGGAGTGTTGCACGGCTTAGCTCCAAGCATCCCAAAACGCTATAGCATATCTCTAGCATACTTAGTTTGACAAACAAAAATACCAATAGAGGAACGAGATATTTCCAGCCCAAGAAATATTTAAGGGATCCAATATCAGTCATATCAAAATGCATTTTCAGTAACCTCATCAATTTAACAACATAAAGGGAGTCATAACCCGTAATGATAATATCATCCACGTGCAAAAGAAGGTAAGTAATAGAACTACCAATCTTTCGAATGAACAAAGAAGAGTCAGCATAGGAAGCAACAAAATCCATCGTAAGAAGATAAGAGTTGAAACATTCAAACCACGCCCGAGGTGCTTGCTATTAGATATATATGTATTATAGTCAATTAACTTTACTATGGTTGTAGTTGGTTACTCAAAGTTGTTACTTTACCAACGTTGGTTACTCAAAGTTGTTACTTTACCCACCTATGTACATGTATTTAAGAGAGAGTTCAATCTCAAGATCAATGAGAAAGTTATCATTTGTCTCTCCATCATATTTGAAACGGTATTAGAGCATATCTGATTCTTTTTTTTTCTTTTTTTTCACGTCTTTTTCTCAGCTTCGTCATTCTTGTTCATTACTCTTCAATGGCGAACAAAGAAACCTTTGGTGATCAAGCTTTGGACATCGACGCTCAACTGAATCCATTCTTGTTGCATCACTCCTTCACTTCGACGTCTACTCTCGTGAATCAACCACTAATTGGTGCTGATAATTACGTCTCATGGAGTAGAGCAGTTTTGATGGCTCTCTCCGGGAAGAACAAGGATGGTTTCATCGATGGCACGATTACTAAACCTGCTTCGACTAAAATGGCTAGGGCATGGAAATGCAATAACGACATCATCACATCATGGATTATGAATTCAGTTTCGAAGGAGATTGCAGCCAACACAGTTTACACCGGATCTGTTAAAGATGTTTGGGACGAACTTTTTGATAGATTTAAGGAAAGCAGTGGACCAAAAAGCTATCAATTACAAAAGGAGTTAATCACCACCACTCAAGGTAATTTGTCTATTGAGGCTTACTTTACGAAATTAAAAACTATATGGCAAGACCTCAATGATTCTCGCCCTAATATTGATTGTTCTTGCGGAAAGATTAAGGAATTTTTGTCGCATTTGGAATCTGAATACATTATGATCTTCCTTATGGGCCTCAATGATCAGTATGCTCCCATCCATACACAAATTCTCTTAATGAACCCTATTCCTTCTATCAGTAAAGTTTTTGCTTTAGTTATTCAAGAGGAATGCTGGAATTTCTACTCCAAAATCTGATCTGGTTGCCTTACTCACTACAAATAGTTCGAATGTGAAAATGAATTATTCACATAATTCTAATTCTCCACGAAACAAAGATAATTCCAGAGATGATCAACGACCAATCTATTCACATTGCAAGATAAAGGGTCATACTGTTGATAGGTGTTACAATTCATGGCTATCCACCGAGTTATAGGACACGAAATCAACAGAATTCACAGCCTACAAATGGTACGAATAATACTTCTAAAGTTGTTGGTACTAATTTTGTTTCTTAGAATGTGCAGCCTACTTCGGTTGAAGGGAATTTCTTTTCCAGTTCGAATTGCTAGCCAATGCTCCCAACTTATGGAGCTTTTGTCTTTGCATCTTCAAGCTGCCAAAACTGAGCCGATAACAGTTGCTACATCTACCTTACATGCCTCAGGTATTTGTTCTGTTGCTTCTTCATCAATTGCATCTAATGTTTGGATTGTTGATTCGGGTGCCTCCAGACATATATCATATTGCTACTCTATGTTTCATAACTGGCGTCGTGTGCATGATATATTGATTGTTCTTCCAACCTCCTATCGTGTTGATGTGGATTATATTAGAGATATTCAACTTAGTCCAGACTTTATTCTACAAGATGTCCTATATGTGCAAAAATTCTCATATAACCTCATTTCTGTGAGTTGCCTATTGGTGTAACCTAACATTACACTTCAATTCTCTGGTGATTACTGCACAATACAGGACAATCTCCTGTCGAAGATGATTGGCAAGGCTAGTTGCCATAAGGGTTTGTACCCGTTGGCTCCACAGATTGGAGTACCTGTTTGTTCTATTTCAGCAAAGACTTGGCATCGTCGTTTAGGCCATTTATCCCCTAAACGATTATTATTAATGAAAGATACTCTTTCTTTTCCTGATTTTCATAATAAACATTGTGATGTTTGTCCTTTAGCTAAGCAAAGATGTTTGTCATTTCCTTTTAACAATCATGTAGCTGATAATGTGTTTGATTTGGTCCACTGTGACATTTGGGGTCCCTTTAAGACACCCACATATAATGGTCATCAGTATTTTTTGACACTTGTGGATGACTGCTCTCGGTATACCTGGGTATATCTCTTACGTGCAAAGTCTGATGTCCACACTATTATTCCACAGTTTTTTAATATGTTCAAACTCAATTCTCCAAAGTTATTAAGACTTTCAAGTCTGACAATGCCCCTGAGCTTCGCTTTGATGATTTTTTTTGCATCCACTGGCACTCAACACCAATTCTCTTGTGTTGAACGTCCCCAACAGAATTCAGTAGTTGAAAGGAAGCATCAACATCTCCTCAATGTAGCTCGTGCACTGCTTTTTCAGTCTAAGGTACCTATTCGTTTTTGGGGTGAATGTGTATTAACTGCGACATATCTCATCAACCGCATACCAATGCCTCTATTATCCAATGCTACACCCTTTTCCATAGTCCACAAGCAGGATGTTGATTATTCTTTATTGCATACCTTTGGCTGTTTATGCTATGTATCTACTTTGACTGTGCATCGATCTAAGTTTGATCCTCGAGCTACTGCATGTTTGTTTCTTGGATATCCTCCTGGTATGAAAGGATATCGAGTATATGATATTGCCACGCGACAAGTTTTTGTATCTCGTGATGTTATATTCATAGAAGATCAGTTTCCCTTTCACAACATTAAAGATGTGCCTGATGTTGATGACATATTCCCTGACTTTGTTTTACCATGCCTTGCCTATGGTTTTATCCCTACTGAATTTCCAAATGTTATCACTGATGTTATTGAATCTTCTGCTGTTGTTGAACCTACTGATGTTATTCAACCTACTGGTGTTGTCGATCGTAACGTTGCTATTGATGATCCTACTAATTCTCCGAGCATTGTTTCTGATGATACGTCTCCAAATATTCATGGTCCTACTGACTCTGTGATTAGTTCGGATGTTGGTCACTTGCAATTACAGGGTACTAATTCAAACGAGCATGATTCTCATACTGATGCTCTTATTCAGCCAGTGGAACCCATCAGACGATCTTCTAGAGTTCGTCATTCTCCTGATTTTCTACAGGACTATCATCATTGCAACTTAATACATCAGACTACTACAAAATTTGATAAGTTTCCCTATTCTATTCAAGGTTACTTATCATATAACCGATTTGCTGTCCCTCATAGGAACTTTATCTTCAATATCTCAATCTATTTTGAGCCATCATATTTCCATCAAGCCATCAAATTTCCTCAATGGAAAACTGCTATGGATGAGGAAATTACAGCTATGAAACGAACTCAAACCTGGAGTGTGGTTCCTTTGCCTCCTGGCCATCAAGTTGTGGGTTGTAAGTGGATATATCGAGTTAAGCATAAAGCAGATGGTTCGATTGATCGATACAAAGCGAGCCTCGTTGCAAAGGGTTATAGTCAGTAGAAAGGTATTGATTTTTTCGATACTTTTTCACCTGTAGCTAAAATAGTTACCGTCAAGTTGTTACTGTCTCTCACTGCATCTTTTGGTTGGGGCCTTGCACAATTAGACATAAACAATGCTTTTTTGAATGAGGATTTGTTTGAGGAAGTCTACATGTCCACTGGTGCTCCCCTTGTGTGCAAACTACATAAGTCAATCTATGGTCTCAAACAAGCTTCAAGACAATGGTTTTTCAAGTTTTCTCAAGTGCTTATATCTCCTTGTTTTTCTCAATCTAAGGCTGATTATTCACTGTTTACTAAAGGGAAAAACTCTTCTTTTGTGGCATTGTTGGTGTATGTTGATGATCTCCTCATAACTGGCCCTTCTCCTTCTAAAATTGTTGTTGTAAAATCTATGTTAAATACACATTTCAAGTTGAAGGATCTTGGAGCTGCTAAATATTTTCTTGGGCTTGAGTTGTCTCGTTCCACTACTGGGATTTATCTCTCCCAAAGGAAATATTGTTTACAGATTTTGGAGGATTGTGGTTTTTTGGCTTCTAAGCCTGTTGCTCATCCCATGCCACCTTCTTCTCGCCTGTCTGCTACATCTGGCACCATATTGGATTCTTCTGCTGCATCTGAATATCGTAGATTAATTGGTAGACTGCTTTATTTGCAAATTTCTTGCTCGGACATTTGTTTCTGTGTACATAAGCTTAGTCAATACATTGTTAAGCCTTATTCTGATCATCTAAAAGTAGCTCATCATTTGCTCAAATACCTTAAAGGAACGGCTGGTCAAGGTATATTGCTACAGGCTACTAATGATTTTCGATTAAAGGCCTTTGTAGATTCGGATTGGGGGTCTTGTCCTGACACTCGGAAGTCTGTTACTGGTTTCTGTGTATTCTTGGGCAATTCTCTCATCTCTGGGAAGACTAAGAAACAGGCCATCATTTCCCGTTCCTCTGCAGAAGCCGAATATTGAGCTTTGTCTACAGTTTCCAGTGAGTTGACTTGGTTATCTCATCTACTTACTGATCTACATATTGTTTCTCCTATGCCTGCTTTTGTTTACTGTGATAATCAGGCTGCCATTTCAATTGCTTCGAATCCAACCTTTCATGAGCGTACGAAGCATATTGAAATCGACTGCCATTTTGTTCGAGAGAAGATTGATCAAGGTCTTCTCAAGCTTCTGCCCATTCGGTCTTCTTCCCACCTAGCTGACATGTTTACTAAACCGTTAGCAGCTGTTGTTTTAAAGGACTTTATGGTCAAGATGGACATCCTCAATCTCCATTGTCCATCTTGAGGGGCGGGTATTAGATATATATGTATTATAGTCAATTAACTTTACTATGGTTGTAGTTGGTTACTCAAAGTTGTTACTTTACCAACGTTGGTTACTCAAAGTTGTTACTTTACTATAATTGTAGCATTGGTTACTCAAAGTTGTTATTTTACCCACCTATGTACATGTATTTAAGAGAGAGTTCAATCTCAAGATCAATGAGAAAGTTATCATTTGTCTCTCCATCATATTTGAAACTTGCTTCAAGCCATAAAGAGATTTAGAAAGCTTTCATACCAGATTTTTGGATTGTTGAACAAAGTCTTGAGGTTGTTGCATATATACCTCTTCACGAAGATCACCATGAAGAAAAGCATTCTTGACATCAAGTTGCTTTAGATCCCAACCAAATTGAGCTGTTATAGACAAAAGAATATGAACCGTAGGCTTTTTAACAATTGGACTAAAGGTCTCATCATAGTCAATGCCTTCTTCCTGATGATAGTCTTTTGCTACCAAACACGATTTTATAACGTGCTACACTACCATCCGGATGTCGTTTAATATGAAATACCCATTTACACCCAATAGCACTTTTTCCTTTCGGAAGGGGAATTAAAACCCAAGTGCCTTGCTTAATCAAAGCATTATATTCATCCTCCATAGCATGCTTCCAAACAGAATGTTTAGAAGCCTGAGTAAAAGACGTGGGCCCAAGATCATCACAAGAAGAGGAAGTAGTTTTTGCAGCAACAAACACCTTCCTTTTTGAAATTCCAGATTTAGCTCTCGTTTGCATAGGATGAGAGTTCACAATATTAGACACAAATGGCATAGTATAAGTCACAACAGTGGGAACAGAAGGACCATCAGAGACAATAGTAGGAGCAATAGAATGCACAAAAGTGGTCGTAGTATCAGGTGTAGAGACAGTAACATCAACAACATTATCAACATTATTACCACCAGATACATCAACATTAATAGCATTAACATTAGGATCATGGGTAACAACAATGTTGGCACCATTATCAGTAACATTAACATCAGTATTTGAAATAACAACAGGCTCAGATAAAGGTGAAACAGAGGAAGCTTCCGGTCAAAGTCTCATTAATAGGTGATGGCAAGAAGGAGGAAGACAAAAGAGATGGTAACAAGGCAGATAAAGGATGAGAGGAAGATGAAGAAGATGGTTTGGAAGGAGGGATAGGTAAGGAGAATGTGGAAAAAGGAAAAAGAGTTTCATAAAAAATAACATGGCGGGAAACAAAGAGTTTACTAGTACTCCTATTGTAACAAAAATACCCCTTATACTCAAGAGGATATCCAAGAAAGACACATTGAGAAGTTTTAGGTTGTAATTTATGATCATTGTAAGGTGTAAGCAAGGGATAACATGCACAACCGAAGATTTTAAGATGAAAATAGTCAGGAAGAAGATTAAACAAACTCTCAATAGGAGATTTATGATTTAGAGTTGAAGAAGGAAGACGATTAATAAGAAAGATAGCAGTTGCAAAGGCATATGACCAGAAACGAATAGGTAAAGAAGCACGAGTCATGAGAGACAAGGCAACCTCAACGATGTGGCTATGTTTACGTTCAGCAACACTTTTTTGCTTAGGGGTATATGCGCAAGATTTTTTATGAAGAACACCATTTTTTTTTTTGAAGAAAAGAACTAAGATCACAATTTACAAATTCACCACCCCCATTGATTCTAAGAATTTTAACTTTGGAAGACAATTGGTTTTCAATAAGGGGCATAAAACACTGGAATATAGCAGAGACATTAGATTTTCTGACAATGGGAAAGAACCAAGTACATTTTGAGTAATCATCAATGAAGGAAACATAATATTTGAATCCATTTATTGAAATTTCAGGGGCAAGGCCTGGTGTGTGTGTGAACTAAATGGATGGAATGTGAGATAAGATAGATAATAATAAGAAAGAAATATTCAGCCAACACTTAAGTACAAGTATACACTGTCGCGCGTAGTAATAAAAAAACGTCAGAAATTATTCCAAGGGTATCGATCCCACGAGGACTAAATTGGAAATTCATATTCGATGAAGAAACTGCTCAAATGATTGCTTTTGAAAAAGGTAACCAAAGAAAATAAGTTGATTGATTGGGTTTTTGAAAAGATAAATAAAATATGCAAATAACTAATAAAGAATCAATAAGATAAAACGAGGTATTCAACATGGATTCATCCCTAGGGTAACAACCATACTCATGCAATATTCAACTTAAGCATATTCAATGCATTGAGTCAGATTTAACTTCCATTTGGCACTTGTTCCCAAGAACTGTTAGAAGGCTAAGTGAGTACCGTTATGCACATTTCTGTGACTGGACTCGGACATAGATAATTCACGAATGCAACCTATAACCCTATAGTTGATATAGGGTGCCTTAGGCAGCTTGCCCTATACCGCCGAACAATCTCTTTCGAGCTTTTTCTCCTATATCACCTTTATGAGAACTGATATCATTTGTCCCTTTTGAGATCAAACTCACATAGCATGCCAAGTCTAAGTGATCAAATCAAACTTAGCAAGATTAGAGTGATAATCAATAAAGAATGACATGCATTAAACACAACTTAAGCAAATAAGACACTTTCAAGCCATTAAACCCTAAGGGAATTCACCACATTGAACCCTTCAACGGGATTTAGCTACTCATGATGGGATAAAAAGCAAATGAACACATTTTCATTGAAATAATAATGTAAATAATACAAAGTAATGAAAAGATTCAAGAGTTGGAAATAAAGGAGATAGCTAAATATTATGGGTTTTTTGGTTTACACAATCCTTCTAGAGTTCGCTAAGACACTCCACTCTCTCACTTTTACAAGATGGGAATGGGTGAAACTCTCTGCAAACCACAAGGTTTGATGTCTAACTCTCTCTCTCGGGTTAGAATTTGATCATCTAAGAAGGACCTCGGGCATCCCTACTCATTGGTGTCGAGCCAGGGTTCTGTCACCACCCTTTTCTTCCAAGTGAGTCTTCTTGAATTTGACTTCGAATCCCAAGCTTATTTAGTGTAGAAATTGGTTGAGGAGCTGTGAGATAGGTGTTGGAAGGTTGCCCAGTCTGTTTCGGGGCCAAAACAACCGGTTAGGTGCGAAGAAGACTCGTCAACAACGACCCGCGCACGACCCCTGTTTTTCCAGAAATGCGGGGAATTCCAGCTTCTCCTCTGTTTTTCTGCACAACAGCAAACTAAGTCAAATTTGCTTCAAATCAAGTCTTTTTAAGCACAAATAAGCATAATTAAAAAAAAGTGACTCTGAACACCCTAACTTATCAAATTAACATACTTTGAGCTCGGAAATAGTAAAATGGACCTAAACACTCAATATTTGACCAAGAAATGAGCTAAATATAAGGGTAAAATAGGTATATTTTTTACCCTTATCAGGGCCCCATACATCACTATGGATAAGTTGTAAAGGTAGTAAAGATACAATTTGAGAACGAGGAAATGAAAGACAATGCATTTTGCCATATAAGCTGAATTCACAAACACAGTTTTGAGTATAAGAAGATAGGTTCAATGAACGAAGTATAAAGTTAAGTACATGGAGATGAGGATGACCTAACTGGTTGTGCCATAGAGTGGATTGAGCTGAAGAGGACTTGATTCCAACATGATTAGCAGTAAACTTTTCGTTTGGTGTTGGGACAACAGAAGATTGAATAGCTGAAGTGAATGGATAAAGCCCATTCACACTAGGTCCTTGGAATAAAAGGCTTCCCGTAAGTTTGTCCTGAATGGTAAATTTATCAACATCAAAGGTAATGACACAATTGTTATCAACACATAATTGACGGATAGATAAAATATTTGTAGAGATATGAGGCACACATAAAAGGTTTGAAAGAAAGAAAGAAGAGGATTGATTATAAGGTAAAAGGCCAGAACCTGTGTGAGAAATTGGTAGAGACTGTCCACTGCCCACAACAATGTTATATTCACCATTATACTCACTGGAGATAGATAGATTGGCAATATCATAAGTTACATGTGCATTGCAACCGGAGTCAGCAAGCCAAGTAGAAGAAGAGTTCTGAGCACTAAGATACTGATTGTTTTGTGTAGCAACCATAGCAGCCAACTAAGGAGGAGGATGGGTTCCTTGATAATGATAATTCATTCGGTTATAGCAGTCAAGAGCTTGATGACCAGGGCGATTACAAATTTGGAATCTCAATCTAGTATCAAAATTCCCATGGCCACGACCTGAATTTGGAGAAGTAGAAATCATGAAGTTATTTGTCCTTCCACGGCCTGAATTCCTTCCTCTACCTCGACCTCGAAAATTAGAAGAAGAATTAGGAGTTGCAGTTGGTCGAGGCGAAACATTCTGAGAAGCGAACATAGCAGTAGGTTCAACTGTAAGATCCTCTCGTTTTGATTGCTTTTCAAGAGTTGACTCTTCAAAGTTCATAAGAACATGAAGTTCATCAAAAGTAACTCTGCCAAAACGAGTGCACATAGAAGTCCGAAAGGTGTTGTATTCGATAGGTAATCCGTTTAAAGCATAGATCATGAGATCCTCTTCATTAACCACAGACGAAACATTAGCCAACCTATCCTTGATTTCTTTGATCTTTTTGACATAAGAGTCGATTGATTCATCTGATTTCTTCGAAATAGATTGTAGATCTGTTTTAAGATTTACAATATTAGAACGAGAAGTATAAGAATAGTGACGAGCCAGTACCTCACATTCTTCTTTCAAGGATTGACAACCAATGATATAAGCCAATGCTTCAGGAGAAAGAGTCGCATTGATAAGAGTCATCAACGCATGATCCTTAGCCATCCAATCTTCATACAAAGGATTGATCTCACGAATTGTGACCGTAGAAGAAGATGAAACAGAAGAAGCACCAGAAGCATCAAAAGAAGTAGAATTAACGAACTGAGAAGGTTCGACAGACGATCCATCAAGAAATCCAAAAAGTTTGTGCACTTTGAGAATTGACATCATCTGAATTTTCCACATCACATCGTTTGAAGAATCAAGGTGAATTGATATCAAATTGCAAATGTTTGTCAGTAGAAACATCGACGAGTTAAGATCCTTGGCAGAAGTTGTACCAAGAGAAGCCATGATTGCAAGAAATCGTAAGAAATCACAAGAAAAATTAGGGCACGAAAAAGAAAGAGAAAAAGCAAGGACGCGTGTCAAACTGCTCTGATACCATGAAATCTTCCAGTAATGCTTGGAAGAGATATTCTCATTAACTCAACAAATGTACAAATAACTCAGTATTTATAGATACTGAAAGTGATAATAGAAAGTAGTTACAAGCTGAAACAATATAAGTAAATTATATCAGCTAATAGTGTGGACTCTTATAAATTTATAGAAAATCATGGGAGTGAGATCGATTTGTGTTGAGAAACAGAGTGGAAAGCTCATGCTGTCACAGATTTTGGAATTTCAAACCAACTAAGAATGAAGGAAAAGAGGGGCTTACCCACGAGCTTTCACTTTTTGGCGAAGAACCCACGAAAAACGGCGCGAGCCAACGGCGGTGACAGCGAGGTCGCAACCTTACAGGCTGGAGGGCGACGCTCACGCCGACTAGGATCTTCGACGGTGCGAAGAGAAGGAGAGAGGCACGACAAGACTGCAGACGACGACAGCGGTTGGACTACACGACCAAAGGGGGAGGGGCTCACACACAAGATGGAGAAAGAGGGAAGAAAAGAGTAAGAGTTTCTATTTTCATTCCTTTTTCCCTTTTTGATTTCTTTTCTTAATTTATTTAACAACCAGAAACCCAAGAATAGGATTTTTTCCAAAATTAGCTACTCCGAGAATAGATGTTTTTCAAACCAACACCCTTCATTCAACATGAGACAATTTCCACACTTTAACAAACCTTGCAACCAACACTAACCAATTTTAATTGAGCTTAAGGGAGGAATTAATATAATTCTTATATTCCAAGAATTAATTCCCAAATGACTGGGTATAAAATTTAAATTCCCTAAGTACCAGCCAAAATAAAAATTAGGGAAAAATACACTTTTAATCCCTGAGGTTTGGGTTAGGTTTCATTTTGGTCCCTGAGTTTTCAAACTCAACACTTTAGCCCCTGAGGTTTGCTTTTAGTTTCAGTTTGGTCCATCCATCCATTTTTTCGTTAATACTTAATGGATTGCTGACGTGACATAATTTTTTATTAAAAAAATAATTTTTTGAAATTTTTAAATAAAAAAATATATTAATTTTTTTTTTATCTTTTTTTTTTAATCTTTTTCCTTTTCTTTTCCCATTCTTTCTCTTTTTCCTTTTCTTTTCCCATTCTTTCTCTTTTTCCTTTTCTTCTCCCCCTCCTTGTTATTCCAGCCAGTGCCACCGCCCATCGTCGTCGGCCACCATCGTCGACCGCCGTCACCGAATGTGGTCGGCACCCACTGATCGCCGCCTTGTCAGAATTTTTTTTTCTTTTTTTTTTTCTCTTTCGTTCTTCCTTCTCTTTTCCCTTCTTTCTTTTCTTTCTTCTCCTTCTCCTATTTTCACTGATTTTAAAAAAAAAAAAAAGAAAAAATACGAAACCAAAGGCTTCCTGACTCTTGACTGGTGCGGCGACGGACCCCTATCTACCCTAGCTCAGAAATCGAAGGCTTCCTGGCTCTTGACGAAAACGATCAGAAACACAGAACGACGACACACAAGTGCACCCATAGCTCTTCACTCAGATTCTCATATCAAATGCAGTCGAAAATTACGACGTGGAGGTTGTGATCGGGAAATTGGAGAGGGTTACGTCGGAGGGCGACAGAGTTGAATCGGTGGCCATTTTTTTTTGGACTGTTTGTTCACAAACAGTCAACAGAGAAGTTATCTCAAACTTTCGGTGTATCCTTAGACTGGTTGTTCTTTCCAAATGACTATATATAAACCCTCACTTCTTTCCTTGTGTTTTTACACTCTTAAAACCAAAACTTCTCTCTTTCTTTTCAAATTTCAAGAACTCCCTCGTTTTTTCTTCTTTTTCTCTCTCAAATCCCATCAAATTACTTAGCTTATTCTTCAAAATCTTGCTTTGGAACCAAGAGGGTTGCTGGGGGATTTGGTTAACTCGAAAACCAGAAATTCAAAACGGTATTTTTACAAACAATGATTCTTGAACAAAACAGGTTCATTATTTTTACAAACAATGGTCCTCCTCCTGCCCTCTCATTTCTATTAAAAAAAAAGGTCGGCGAAGAACAGTGGTCCCCGATGGCCGGTGGCTGCTGGCATCCATTGCAGGATGGTGGTGGTGGTGGTGGTGGTGAAGAGGAGAAGGAAAAAGAAAAGAAGTGAAGAAGAAGGAGGGAAAAATGGGAGGGAAAAATGAGAGAGAAAATAAAATTAAAAAAATATATATTTTAATTAATTATTTATTATTTTATTTTAAATTTTTTTTAATAAAAAAATGGTGCCACGTCAGCAAACCATTAGGATTCAACGGAAAATTGGACGGAGGGACCAAGAGTGTAACGAAATCCAAACCTCAGGGGTAAGAATGTCGAGTTTGAAAACTCAGGGACCAAAATGAAACTTAACTCAAACCTCAGGGACCAAAAGTGTATTTTTCCCTAAAAATTACATTTCATTCAACTAGATATATGGAGTTTAAATACACCAAAATGCACGGGACGTCACGAAAACAGACTATCTCTGTCTCAATTTCTCTCTACCAAATCAAGTAACAGAGAAAAATTCTCTTTGTAGAAAGCTTCCAAAATTCAAGACCAAGGACCCCACCATCCAAGTTCTTGATCTCAGAGGATAGTGGGGAAGCTCTTGTGGTATTGTTCATCGCGTTCTTGCTCGTTTGAACCATTTGAGGTAATTCGTTGAAGAACGGTCTTCAACAAGTAAGATCTTGATTCTTTTTAGATTAGATATGTAATTAATTGCATGCTTAGCCTAATAATTGCTAGAATAGTTCTGGTTTATCCCAATATTTTGGGAAACTCAATTAAAATGCGAACGGTCCTATATATGCTTCCACTGGGAATTGGGAATTCTAATTCTTCACATGGGATGCTCGTCGGAGGGAGGGAGTCGTGCAAGAGGGGAAGAAATGGAGGCTGATGCTCAAGCCGACACGGGTTTGATCGAGAACGACAAGACATGACAAAGAGGAAAGGAGGTGTTGCACTTGCTAGCAATAAGAAACCGAGAGAGAGAGAGAGGCGATTTCTCGTGGGTGCTGGCCGATGGACAGAAAAATCAAGAGGGGGACTGGATGACTGAACGACGTGAAGAGGAAGAAGGAAGAGATTTTCTGCTAGGATTTCCTCTATCTTCTTATTTCCTTCTTTGCCCTTTTTAGGTTTCTATTCTTTTCAATTCACCAAAAATTAGGAGTAAGCAAAAAAAAAACATGAAATCAAGCCGACCGACTGAAACCGACCAAACCGATGTCGGTCCATCGATTTTTTTATGAGGTCAATCGGTTCATCCAAAAGGACGAAAACTGATTAAATCAACAGACATAATTAAAGAAAAAGTATACCATCATGGTCACGCTGATGCTGGCAGCCTTGGTGCCACCGATGGTCTTCCCAAGATTTTCTTAAAAAAACCAAAATTCAAATTTTCATTTCCTTCTTTCATTCTCCATTTCTTCCCTTTTCATCTTCTTTCTTTTCTTCCTATCTCTCTTTTATCTCTGCAACTTTTTTTCTTTCTTTTCTTTTTCCATTTCTTCCTTTCTTCTTCTTTTTTTCCCTTATTTATTTCTTATTCGTTCCTTTTCGTTTTTATCTTCTTCTTGTTCGTCTTAGAAACCTTTTTTCTTCCTTTTTTTTTCTAGTTTTTTTTTCTTATTCTTTGTTTTCTTTCTTCCCTTCTTTCTCCATTTTTTTCTTCTTTCTTTTTTTTTTTCCTTCTTTGGTTTCATTTCTTCTCTTGTTTCTTCTTCTTTTTCTTTCCTTTTCTTTTTTCATTATTTTTTCTTGATCATCTTCTTTCACTTTGCTGGAGTTTTTGAATCGATCATAACCAACCGACCGCTGGTGTAGTCGGTCGGTCGGCGTAACCAACATCTTTCAAATCGATGAAAACTGACCATCGAAAACCGACATGTCGGTGGTTGACGTCGGTTTGAGCAAAAAACCGACACCGACCGACCAATGATCACCCCTACCAAAAACAGAAGAATAGACACTTATCTTTTTTTTTTTTTTAAAAAAAAAGAAGATTATAGAGCTTGATATGTCTTCCAACTTTAATCTTTCACAAGATTTGGGATATTCTAATTGAATAGGGACTTGAGGTTCTCTTTTTTTAAATTAAAAAAAAATAAAATTCCTTCTTTTCCAAATTGAAAATGCAAATAAGAACTGTAGCGAATAGACTCGATTATTCCATAAAGACTTAATTCCAAAACGCATGGCGTCACAATTTGAAATTAGTTTTGTATCTTGTTTTGAAAGTTTCCATTTGGTTATTAAGATTTAATAAAACTTCATAAACATATCTGAAATACTTGTTAAGGTCCAATTTCCACCTATTTTTCCCAAATAGGGCTGGCTAGCTAACGTAGTTAACCAAACTATAAAACACCCACTTATTAAGATGTGTCGTGGTATTCAATAATTGAACTTTAACTTTTTTTTTCTTTTGAGTTCATAATTACACGAGCGGCAGATCAAATCATCAACTTCTTGAATGGTAATTGGTGGACTACACTCAGATTGACAAACTTAATGTAACGCCCCAGGTTTTCCAACCTCTAGCCTAATGACACTACTACTTACTCTAGACTCTTAAGCAACTAGGACAAACCTCTTTAAATCGAATGTACCGAAAATTTCGGTAGCATAACGACGTAAAACTGGTTATCCCAAAATTTTACAACACCTGATAAAGTTATTAAGCACTTCTAAACATGCAAAGAGCCAAACTCCACCAAACTACAGTCAGATTTCACAATCTATCTCCTCTAGACGAGACAGACCTTATAACAACATTAAAAAAACGCCAAGAACCATGCTACAGATCATAAAGACATTTTATTGACAAGAATAACTAATCCACTAACTAAAACATTTTTATTAATCAAATCTAACATCAACAGAATAAGCTCAAACAAGACTTATCTCAAGTGAATCCCTCACCAATAGAATCTACAACTAATGAAAACCATCTAGCCTACTCAAGCAACAAAATAAGAGCAACTAGGAAACATAACATCGAGAGAGCCCAACTCCTAGGAATTTTCCTTATAGTCCTCCTCCTCACCACCAAAGTTCGGATCATCATCACCTACAACATCTAAAATGTTGGGGGGAAGGTGGGGAAGGGGGTATCAGTACAACCGCGGTACTGGTAAGCAGCTCACACAAGCCAAATCACAAGCATCAAATAATTCAAAACAACATGCTTCTCACATGCATACGACATGCTTCCAAAAGCAATAAATTCACATCCTGCTCACAAGCAATAAAACCACATCATGCATATGCTTCCCACACTATGCACCCACACTCTACTAGACCACACATGATTTACGCGTCATGCTTGATAGTGCAATTTATTGAGCTATATTTTATACTATTTTAGCGTTAGTCTTGGGTACTATTTGGCCAATTTTATGTCTATTTGGTTTTGTTTTGTAGGAATCAAGCATTTCAATGGAAATTGATGTTTTTGAAGAATACCGTTAATTATGGAGGAAAAGAATTAACCCAAGAAAAGGAATTTGCAAAAGAGCATGAGGTTCAAGGCATCCATATAATAGGGCAGCGATGAGACGCTACCATTGGAGAGTCTCAACGCTGGTCCCTTCAGTAGGAGGCGCGAATTCGAGGCAACATCGAGACGCTACCTCCACAGCGTCTCGACGCTGCAAACTTTCCTGAAATAATTAGGGCAAGTGCGCGACAGCGTCGCGACGCTGTGTCCTTAGCGTCTCAACGTTGTTGCGCAGATTGGACAGTATATATTGTTTGCGATGCTGCTGAAACGGAGGAGCAGTTTTGGGGAGAAAAATACGACTTTTGAAAGCACAATCTGGACAGAACATGGCAGAAACCAAGAGGAGCTTAATTTCGGAGCTTAGATCAGGAGGATCGTGACGGGAACGTGCGGGAATCACGACTAAGCGAGTTTTAATCTTTCTCCCTTGTTTCTTGTACTGATTTTTATGATATTTGGGACTGATTTTTCTTGTATTTTAGAGACCATGTGTAGCTAAATTTTGTTTCTTAGGGGCTTGATGTAGCCATTAGTTTGTATGGATTAATTTAGGGATTTTTAGGACGTTTCGTAACGCGGTTCATTTATGCAATTGTATGCTTAATGCCTATAATCTCTTGATCACGGATTATATGTTGTTGTTTTTGAACTAATCGCTCGGGAGAGGGTAGTTTAGATTAGACTATCAATTGCATGACTTAGGTGATTCTTTAATCGGGAGATTTGGGATTGCTTGAGAAACCGTTATAAGTATTGTTCTTATTGCTTATGCTTGTTGTTGAAACTAGATAGGGATATCAATTTCTTAATTTGCATAAAGAATTAATTGTACTCGGGAGAGACTTTTAATTATCGATAATCCTTGGTTTATGAATTTGTTACGTATTCGTTCATAATTATTCTTTGAATTAATTCATGCATCTAATAGGTGAAATCAATTCCCCAAGGCTTTTCTCCATTGAGTTTCCATATTTTTATTGCTTTGATTAGTTTTTCCTCGATTTGCATACTTCTCGATTATTTTCTCTAAATAAAATTGGGCGAATATATCTTTAATAATTAGGGGAACTAGAAAACCAATCCAGAGGACGACATTCGATTTTTAATCACTATATTATAACTTGGGTCGTACACTTGCGGTTAGCAATTTGCGTATCAATGCTCCGCACCTAACCACCACATGCATTACGCGCCATGCTATGCAAAACTAACTACATGCATTACGCGCTATGTACGAAAAACCATACACGTGCATTACGCGCCACGCTAAGCAAAACCAATCGCATGCATTACGCGTCATGCTACGCAAAACCGAAGTCGCATGCATTACGCGCCATGCTACTCAAAACCAAACATGTGAATTACGCGCCACGCTGCTCACCTACACATAATTTACGCGTCATGTAACGCAACTGCTAGACTCATGCTACACATCCCATGACAACATGCTATCCTAACCCCGCATATATGACACGACATCCCATCTTGCTAGAATGCAACACCTAACCATGCTTTGACAATAACACAACATGTTTATCCCAAAAAACTAAACAAAAAACGCTCATCTCAAGCATTGCAGTACATTTATATACAACAAAACATGTTTTACACAAGTACAAGGATAAAACATAAAACAAACATCATGCTCCACACAGTCAACCAAAATCTAGCAAGTAGAAACTACTTACAACAATGCTTCTAATTACCAACGAGGCGACACTTGCACCAAGTTCAACAAGCACCTCGAACTACAACAAAAAAACGCTACCATCAAAGAATAAACCAAGAGAGAACGACCTAACATGCTACTAGGGACCAAAACTGTTGGGTTTAATGCCCTAAAACTCGTAGATAGTGAATGTAACCACTGATCGGATATTAATGAAATAATATTGATATATTTTTCCATTAAATGTTATTAGTTATTTTATATTTGTCTTTGCCTAAAATAACCCCAATCCAATAAACTAGACATCCTAGGCTGTAATATGAGTCTTGAACTATATGTGGCGACATATGGGGATCACTGTTCAAGAAACAGCCTAAAGGGTCTATAGTATAGGGATAAGACTGGGTGCCTTATACTGGTGACACTATGGATACGACCCACTTTGTATTTGATACAAATGCTATGATCCAATGCGTTCATGTAGGAGACATGCGAGTGAGGGTATCCTATGCAATAAGTTTGCATAAGACCGAACAGCGAAATAGTAACCATTGGTTATAACACCGTTAACTAGTTGGTTTTCTATTTCACTAGGACGACCTAGACAAATTGGTCTTAATCCTGAGTTGATTATGGACTCCTGCTCATGAGGGATTGTATAGGGATAAGACTGGATGCCTTATTCTGGTGACACTATGGATACGACCCACTTTGTATTTGATACAATGCTATGATCAAATGCGTTCATGTAGGAGACATGCGAGTGAGGGTATCCTATGCAATGAGTTTGCATAAGACCGAACAACGAAATAGTAACCATTGGTTATAACACCGTTAACTAGTTGGTTTTCTATTTCACTAGGACGACCAAGACAACTTGGTCTTAATCCTGAGTTGATTATGGACTCCTGCTCATGAGGGATTGTCCTTTGATTTGTATGGGTGAGAGTGACCAATACGCAGACTCAATAAGCCTACCATTTTGGGGACAAATCGAATGGGGAGCTGGGAACATAATCGTACAAGATGGAATTCACTCCTTCCCGACTTTAGGGAAGCAGATGAGTGTTCCCTTAAGTGGTGACTCTGAGTCTTGAACAAAGGACCCTACCCTCTCAATGGCACGAGAGGGCTTTCTGTTTGATGGTTGGACCACAAACTGGTTGTTCATTAGAGGAGAACTGATACTTAAGGAAATAGAAGTAACCTAGGGGTAAAATAGTAATTTGACCTTGCTGGTGTTACGGACACTCGTGAAGGACTAACTAGTCGATATTGGTCTATATCTGTGGACACAGAAAATATGTCTGCAGTGAGAAGAGTGCAACTGTGAGTCTATAGTGGAATGTACACACAGTTAACGAATATTGATTAATTTGGTTAATGAGTTTGACCAATTAATCTCACATTGTTGGATCTTCTGATCTGCAGGTCCATTAGGTCCCACTGGTAGCTCATAAAGTAATTTGAGGCAACTAAGTAATAAATGTAAATTGAAAATGTTCAATTTACTAAGGGAAACAATATATAATACATATTGATATATTATTATGAGAGAAATTAATATTTGAAGAGATTCAAATATTAATATAAATTTGAGTCACATTAAATTTATGGAAGTTTGAAAGAGTTCAAATATGAATTAATTAATTTTAAGGCCTAAAATCCATTTGGGCAAAAATTAATTAATTCAAGGTTGAAAATTAAATACGTGATACTTAATTGGTGGTTAATTAATTAAAGAATTAATTAATCGGGAATTAATCAATTATGGAAATAATTAATCACTTATGGAAGTGATTAATCATTTATGAAAATGATCTAATCGCTTATGGAAGTAATTAGTCATTTGTGGAAAAGATTAATCAATTATGGAATTGATTGATCTTGGATTGATTAAATAAGAAATAAGATTGAATCAATTTTGGAAAAGATTGATTGAATTGAATATTTTATTCATGGCCACTCTTCTATAAATAGAACACTAGACCTAATTGGTTTGGTAGCCCTCTTGCTCTTAGACTCACAAGACAAGACCCTAGAATTCTCTGTAGCCTCCCTCTTAGAGAAAGACTCCCACAAGTCTTTTGCCTCCTAGACTTAGAGACATATCGATGTAACCTCTGTGGTTATTGTGTCTTTGAAGAAGAAATTCCCAGCGAAGAAACTACAACAAGCCTGCTGCGTTTTTGTTCGTTGACGCGTCATTGGCGAATAACGGTCAAGCCTACAACGAAGGTTTGTAACGGTTATTTCTCGTTTCTTTAGAAAAGCATGAAAATAAATTTATATTTATTTTTCCAGCATGTTTATCAATTTCCAGCAACTTTAAAGCATGTTTAAAGTTTTATCTTGCCCTTTCGTAACGATATTTTAATGTTAATTAATATACGACGTAAGGTCCAATCGATGCACTTCCGCTGTGTAGGGGCTTTCATCCCCTCCAAAAACCACTTTACCCAGCTCATTTATTTACTGGACAGCCTTTAAACGTACCTCGGAATGAAAACCCACAAGCTTTAGACCATGGGCAACCATGTCTAAGGCACAACAGACAATGGGTATTCGTCGAACAACTCCAAGTAAGGCTTTTAACCGCTGGACAACAAGTAAATGACCCACACAAAGCGTACTAGGAACTCCTAAGGACTGAGCACGCTACTAAACCTAAGAAAATTAATGGAGACCTACCGGGCAAGCTTTTTAAACTACGAACAGCAAACAAAAGCTCATTAATTCATGCTTTAAGAACTTACAAAGGTCTGGTAAGACTATTGAGATAATGAGATTTAATGGGCATTGAAAAACTACATGATTTTAACCAAAATAGCCATGATGACCCATTTGAAAACATGCTCTAGGACCTATAACGATTAGGCAACTCCTACGAGCCTAGATATGCAATGGGTATCAGCTAACACATGCAATTAAAGCTAGAATAACTAATGGGCAACAAACTTCAATGCTATAAACGAAGGGGCAACAAGTATTCAACCCTTTTTTTTTTATCATATTCTAAGGGCCTTTAAGAGGCTGAGAACATTGTAAGACCCAAACAACTAATGGGCAAAGGTAAATTCATGCTTTTAAAGCTAAAACACTTAACTACCAATAACCCTCAATACTAATAAACTGAAGACAGCAACGAATCTTACCCAAACGGTATTGTTTCAACGTTAGATGGGTTATACAAACCACAACCAGCGAGCCAGAACGCTCCTTGGGCAGTGGGTGTTTAAGTTCCAGTGATTCGAACCCCAAACGATCACCTAAACGACGCTGCAGATCAGAACTTCACAATTAACCAAAGTTTCAACACCTAAACGACATGGGTCAACTAATTTTAAAACCAAAGGAGCGAGGGTTAACACTAAAGCTTACTGACAAGGCTAGTTGATGCAGTAACGATCCAGAACGGAATCAAAACGCCGCTGGATAGAGGCGAAGATGCACGAAAACGAAGCTCGGGTTGCTGGATGCGCACGGATCAGACTGAACAAGAGTGAAAAGAGTTAGATCGAGCCCCAAATCAACTAGATCGTGAGAAATGAGACTTACCCACGAGGTTCTTTGGCTGAAAACGTGAGGACAGAGAGAGTGATGGCGCGAAAACAGCGAAACGGGGAAGACAGAGCTGCGTGAAGGCCTGCACGCACGACTCACGGCTGGGTCTTCAATCTCTGGCAACGGTTGACGACGGCACCGCACGAGACGAAGAGACACAACCCACGGAAGGAGGAGCTTGCGGACAGAACCCACGAGAAGAGAGAGGACACGAGCGCGAAGAGAGAGAGAAAGAAATCCGCGCGACAGTGGCGTGAACCAGAAGGCGACAGTGGCGTGAACTCCGACGGTGAAGCGACGCTCGATTCCGATAGGGGGTGGGTTGCCTCACACGATAGAGAGAAGAGATGGAGAGATGAGAAGGGCTTTAGGGCTTTCCTTCTTTTTTTCCCTTTTGCTCTTTTCTTTGAATTCTTTCTCTTTGAATAATTCAAGAGCCCAAACTAGAACCCAAGAATAGAATCTCCCAACAAATTCTCTTGACTAAGCCTGAAAAACTCAACGCTTAGACCAACTTGCTAAACCACGCTAATTGATTTAATCGAGCTTTTGGGAAGGGAAAATTAATTAATATAACAACATAATTTCTCAAACACCTTAGTATATAATTAAATCCCTAAGTTCAAGCCAAAAATAGAATTTATATTTCTTTCAACTCGAAACATGGAATTTAAATACACCCAAAGTGCACGGGGTGTTACACTTAATTCAAATTGTAAAGACTAAACTAGAACCAAACTGAAATTAAACTCAAATTCATATAATCATCCCATGGTAATTTAACCACAAGTGAATATGATTTCACTTTATATGTCAAAAAGAAAATGATTTTATTTAATATTTAGGTTCAATTACAAGTGTAGTCCTTGAATTTTCAAGGATGTGTGTCAATTTGGTCCATGAGCTTTAAAAAGTGTATAATAGGTCGTCGACCTCTGCATTTTGTGTCAAATATGTCCCTAAACTTTTAAAAGTATTGAATAGATCCTTAACCTCTCACTTTTGGTGTCCAATAAGTCTTTAATCTATTCAACGTTTTTAAAAATTCACAAGGCTAGATACAAAATTGGAAGTTTAGGATTCCAATATGCATAAAATTCAATTTAATATCTAATAGATTAGTTCATTTTTAAAATTCTCGAATATGTCAATGACCTATTAGAAACAAAATTAAAAGTTCGACCTTATTAGACATTTTTAAAGTTTAGGGACTTATTAGACTCGAAGTTGAAAATTCAAGGACCCATTAGACATTTTTTAAACTTCAGAGACCAAATTGACACAACACTAAAAGTTTAGGGACTATAAATTGTAATTTAACATTTTCTTTGAAATGGTAATTAAATTTAATGATACCGATCTGTAGGGTAAATTATTAGGTGTTTTCGGTGCAACAAGGCTCCCTCTTTAAAATTGTTAGATGTATATATATCTTCAAATTTGTTTGTCCCTGGTAACCACATTAAATACAAAATCGAGATACTTTTACAATTTCTCTTTTACATCAAAAGTGCAAAACTATCCACCTCATTGTATCAAGAAACACCTAAAAATTTCTCCATCGGCACACATTAACGCATGGGAGCAAAGGATTCCAACCACTTGCGTGTCTGAGGTTTAAAGCTGATTGAGACGTGGAAAAGCAGCCACTTGCTTGCTTTTCTTCTTAGGCCCACACCAACTGTTAAGTAACGACAGTCACAGTGGTCTGCATTTTTATTCTACGCACCTTTCCCAGTGAAAAAAATACTTGGTTCAATTATTGATCTCTTCTTGAAAAAATCCCCTGGAGTTTGGATCTTCTTCCTCTGATTTGCTGCAATTCTTTCCAGAAAATAAACTTAGAAAGATGGCTGAATTCCTGTGGACTTTTGCTGTGCAAGAAGTTTTGAAGAAGGTACTGAAACTTGCAGCTGAGCAGATTCGTATGGCATGGGGCTTGGAGAAGGAGCTATCGAGATTGAGCGAGGGGTTACTCCAGGCTCAAGCTATTTTAAGAGATATTAACAGAAAAAGATTACACCATGAATCTGTGAGGATGTGGGTGGACAATCTTCAAGATATCGTTTACGAAGCTGATGATCTGTTGAACGAGCTTGTTTACGAAGATCTTCGACAAAAAGTGGAAACGGGAAAAACAAAAAAGGTGTGCAATTTACTTTCTCGATCCAATAATCCTTGTTTGTTTCGTCGGAAGATGGCCAAAAAAACGAAGGACATTACTGAAACTTTGGATCGACATTACCTTAAGGCAAGTTCTTTAGGAGTGGTTGGTCTGGTTGGGAAGGAATTCACAGAAACAAATAAAAATATTGATCTTAAGCAGTTTCGGGAGATAGCATCGATTCTTAATTTTGAAGTTATAGGAAGGGAAGTTGAAGGTTCAAACATAGTGAAGCTGGTGATTGACTCTAGCAATAAACATCTTATGTCGATCATACCCATTGTGGGTATGGGTGGGATTGGGAAAATCACTTTAGCAAAGGCCATCTTCAATCATGAGTTGGTCAAAGGACATTTTGATAAAACTTTATGGGTCTGTGTGTCCGAACCATTTATTATTACAAATATTTTGGAAGGGATCTTTCAGAGTCTCACAAATACTTCTAGTGGTTGGAAATCTAAGGAGAACTTAGTTCAAGGCCTCCAAAAGGAGATGCAAGGTAAGAACTATTTTCTTGTTCTTGATGATGTTTGGAATGAAGAAGCTAGTTTGTGGGGTGAGTTAAAGGATTGTTTAAAAGAGATTGCTGGAAAATCTGGAAATGTTATTATTGTGACTACAAGGAGTGGAAAAGTTGCAACTATCATGGAGACAACTTCGAGTCATCATCTAAACAAATTGTCTGACGATCAATGTTGGTCCTTGTTTAAAGAGAATGCAAATGCAAATGGACTATTAATGAATCCAGAGTTGGAGGCTATTAGAGTAGAGTTGGTTAAAAAAATTGATGGAGTGCCGCTAGTTGCAAAAGTTTTAGGAGGGGCAGTAACTTTTGAAGGGAACTTCGAAAGATGGGTGACAGAAGTCAAAAGAGTCATTACAAGAAATAACAGATACAATAACTTACGAAAAAAGCTATAAAAGATCTATTATAGTCTTTTTCGAAGGTCCTGACAGCTCATGTTATTAAAAGCCTAGGACTTTTTATAGTGTTTTTGTATAACTATGATGGATGCTATAATAAAGTATGAAGGTATAACTTATACACATTGCTATGAAAACTTTTTATAGCGTTTTTTTATTAAAGTTAATTTTTTTTTTTTTTTTTTGAGAAACTTAAAGTTAAAGTTAAAATATTGTGCTATCTTTAACTTATAATAACATTTTTAATGCTATAACTATGCTATAAGAAAGTTATTTAGTGTTCCCTAATTATTATAATTATGGTGATAAACTTTTGATAGCATTTATTTTTTTGCTATGTAAATTTTGTTATAGCTTTTACTCATAGCTATAAAAGGTAGAATCTTTGTTTTCAACAATAATTTTTTGGTGCTAAAATTTAATTCATTTTTATAATTTAAATATCATTTGATTGACTAAAATTTTAAAATTTTACTTCAAGTGCTCATTTTTAGTTAAGTCCACACACAAGAAGTAAGAAGTACTTCTTAGCACATTATATACCATGACATGTAATTCATAATTGAAATTTCATAATCTATTTACATTACAAAATAGGGTATTTAATAATTTCCTAGAATAAACAAGTTATCCAAAAGATAGAAGATGAGAATTTACTGAATGTAATTTCCAACAATATATATCAATTCACAAAATACAAACTTCACCAAAGGTTCAAAAATATAGTATCATGTAGTTGAGTTGTCATTTTTTATCCTTTTGCATGAGTAACGTATCACATTTCATTCACCTATATAAATATATATAAAAAATATATAAATATATGATTATGTTAACACCAATAATAATGACGTAAGTAAATAAAGAAATTGTTTAATAAATGTAAATAAATAATTAAACCTAGAAAATAACATACTTGCAGTAGCATTTGAAAATTCTTCACTTGGTTCAACCTATAATAATTTGAAATAAAACATAATTTGGAGTACACTCAGAAAAGAAAAAAAATATATATGAATTTGAGATAGCTTAATAAAAAAACTTACCTATTTCTTTATAAATAATGACATCATTGATTTCATTTCTATCATTTCCTCCTTCAATGAGTTGATCAAAAGTTGAATCGTCAATAAGTTGGATGACAAACACTAATTAAGAAAAGGGGAATATCAGTTTTATTCATCAAGTGTTTTGTGACTAAGAATACAAAACGATACAATATTAAAGGAGTACAAGGACTTGGTGGCTTGAGAGCATGTTTTTATTTACTAAACGTTCTTAAAAGAAAAAGTGTTTTTTAAAAACTCTTTTCTTTTTTAGAAAGGCGACCTAAAACACACCCTATACAAAAGTGTGTTTGAAAAAGGTCAAACGTACTTAAGGTTCGTTTTGAGATAAGCCTTGGTTAGTGCTTTAGGCTCAAGTGCTTGATTAGAAAGCACATTGAGAATCCAGATGAACAGCAATCTGCCATTTCCGATTCTTTTCCAGATGAACAGCTTTTTGCTGTTCAGGTAAAGGTAGTCAGGGATGTCCCTTGGTATGCTGATATTGCCAACTTTTTAGTGAAGGGAGTCACCCCTATTGATATGGATTGGAGGCAGAAGAAAAAGTTTAAGCATGATGCAAAATTTTTCTATTGGGATGAGTCATTTATGTATAAGCAATGCTCTGACGGTATTATTCGTAGGTGCGTTTCAGGTGATGAAGCAACCGAAATCCTGGAGCAATGTCACTCTTCGCCGTATGGAGGCCATTTCAGCGGTCAAAGGACAGCTATGAGGATTTTGCATTGCGGATTCTTCTGGCCTACCTTGTTTAAGGATGCCCACTGGTTCTACAAGCAATGTGACGCTTGTCAAAGGAGAGGAAACTTGGGGCCTAGAGATGAAATGCCTCTTACTTACATTTTAGAAGTTGAACTATTCGATGTATGGGGTATTGATTTTATGGGGTCATTTCCCCCTTCTAATGGCAATGTTTTTATCTTATTGGCAGTGGATTACGTGTCCAAGTGGGTGGAGGCCATCGCATGCCATCAGAGTGATGCCAAGACGGTTTCAAGGTTTCTCCAATCGCACATCTTTGCGCGGTTCGGGACACCTAGAGCTCTAATAAGTGATGAGGGTACACATTTTGTTAATAATATCTTAACTGAGCTTTTAGCTAAGTATGGAATCAAGCATAGGATAGCTACCCCCTATCACCCACAGGCTAATGGTCAGGCTGAGATAAGTAATAGGGAAATTAAATCAATTCTAGAAAAAGTAGTCCATCCATCTAGAAAGGATTGGTCGTTTAGGTTGGATGAGGCTCTTTGGGCTTATAGGACAGCCTATAAGACTCCTCTAGGTATGTCTCCCTATCGGTTGGTATACGGGAAAGCTTGTCATTTACCATTAGAGCTGGAACATAAAACGTTTTGGGCTTTGAAAAAGTTGAATTTTGATCTGAGTAGTGCAGGAGCAATGCGAATGCTGCAGCTCAGCGAATTGGAAGAATTTCGCCACTTTTCTTATGAGAATGCGAAAATTTATAAAGAAAAGATTAAGTTGTGGCATGACAAGAAAATTAAACCTAAAGAATTTGTCAAAGGTCAAAAAGTTTTGCTTTATAATTCTAGATTAAAATTGTTTCCTGGGAAACTAAAGTCCAAATGGTCAGGTCCGTTTGTTGTGATTGGGGTTTTCCCCCATGGAGCAGTTACTTTGCAAGATGAAAAAGATGGGAGAGTATTCAAGGTGAATGGTCAGCGTGTCAAGCATTATTGGGGAGAGGAGTTTCAGTCAAAATATCCTTCCCTAAGGTTGGTTGATGATTGAGAGAGCAGGATTTTTGCAGGAGCATTTCACAGAGCAAAATTTTGAGCTCCCAAGATTTGTATTGATTTTATTTTTCGTTGATTTGATTTTAATTGCGGTTAGGTTAGATTTGATTTTGCGAGGTTTATTAGATTTTGTCTTTAAATATTTGATTAGATCTTACCTATTTTGTTTTGAATTTGATTTGATTTTCGGGTTATTTATTTAAATTATCTTTCAATTATCTTTTAATTAGTTAGATTTTATTAGATTTTATCTAGATTTTATTTTCAGTTATTTGAATTCTAGTTTTAATTAATTGAGATTTTCTCTAATTTATTCGGCTTCTTTTGAGAATAACAGATTAAGTTTGATTTGATCGGTTAAAGTTTAATTTGAATTTAAAAGATTTGATTTGCCTATTTTGAAATTTAAATTCCATATCTAAGATTCGACAGGTTTAGAAGATTGTTGCAGCAAAGATAATGCTGGAGCAAATTTCTCGTATGCATAGGAAGGATTTTAGTGTGAGTAATTATTTTTACCGTTGGGGTTTTTGAATTTCTATGGGCAGGTGAATTGCAGGGATGTTGCCACATGTCGTGAAGGGACAATCCAACGGTTTAGCCGTTGACAGCATGCCGTTATTTCCCATAGATGATTGGAGTTCCACAATTTTACCGTTAGGGATTTGAATTGCAACTTAATTGTGAACGGTAAAACCATTTATTACGGAGCAAATCCTTTCGGTTAGGATTTCAAATTGCTGGAGCCCTATTTATTTGCAGACATTGGTAAGTCTTCGTTCTACTTCGTCTTTTTGATTATATCTTGCCATCTACATTCTTTCTTTCTCCTTTTTATTCTTTGCAAAACCCTTTGAGTTATCCGTGGCCAAAACAAGAGCGAGGAAAGAAAGAGAGAGAGAGAGTGAAGAGGAAATACCCATTACCCCCGAAGTTCCGAAAGTGAAAACTAAGAAGAAAAGAACACCGGAGGAGAAAGAAGCTAAAAGAAGAAGGCAACAACAGAGGGCGGAAGAACATGAAAAAGTGACAGAGGATGAGGCTGCTGCAGTGGTTGAAGAAAACCTGGAAGAACTGCAAGAACAAACCCCAGGAGAGGCTGATCAGAGACTTGCGGATACAGATACGGCTCGAGAGGAAAATGTTGAGGAGAATCAAGAACAGCAGACTGAGATGGTGAGAGACGAGCAGGTAGACGCAGTGTCTGAAAGAGGAAACGAGCATGACCAAGAAGCTCGTGTTGAGGTAATCATGCCCGAACCGCCGAAACGCCGCCGCATAAAAAGAAAGGCCAGCCGTATTCAGGTGATTCGGACTGGTACCCCATCACCACCATCATCAGATTCTGAGAGAGAAAAGGCAGAGCGAGAGGAAAGAGAGAAGAAAGAAGCTGAGGACAAAGAAAGAGACGAAACAGATAAGAAGACTGAGGAAGAGCAGTTGCTCAAGCGCAGGGTAGAGAAGGGCAAAAATGTTGCTGAAGCATCAGAAGAAAACGAGGCGATAGAAGAACAGCAGGTTCCATTTGATCGCTTCGTGAACAATTTTGCCAGAGCAAAATACGCTGAGCTTCTGAAAAGGGATTTCTTGTTCGAGCGCGGTTTCAGTGGTGATCTTCCACAGTTTCTAAGGACCGGTATTGCAGGCCACGGATGGGAGCTGTTTTGTGCGAAGCCGGAATCTGTAAATGCACAGGTGGTGCGTGAATTTTATGCTAACATTGTCAAGGAGGATGGTTTCCAGGTAATTGTCCGAGGAGTCGAGGTGGATTGGAGTCCAAGTGCTATCAATGCACTGTACAACGTTCAAAACTTCCCCCATGCGGCATATAATGAGATGGCTGTGGCGCCATCTGATGAGCAACTAAGTGAGGCTGTAAGGGAGGTAGGAATTGAAGGGGCACAGTGGCAGTTATCCAAGACTCAGAAGATGACATTCCAGTCGGCTTATTTGAAAAGGGAAGCGAACACATGGATGGGATTTATTAGACAAAAGATGCTTCCAACAACACATGACTCGACAATCTCCAGGGAACGGGTTCTCCTAGCTTTTGCCATCTTACGGTCTCTCAGTATTAATGTAGGGAGGATCATTGCGAATGAGATTTCTGGATGTTGGAAAAAGAAGGTGGGGAAACTATTCTTTCCGAACACAATCACAATGTTGTGCAGAAGAGCAGGGGTTCCGGTGGATGAGGGAGATGTGATCCTGTTTGATAAGGGGATCATAGACACGCCCAATTTGGCACGACTCTAGCGTGTGCAGGAGGTACGTTAAGGTGGACTTATCCATGGCATCAACTCGATTCTAGAACAACTGGCACTTTCGGCCAGTAGGCAGGAGTTTGCTGAAAGGCAAACTTTAACCTTCTGGAACTATGTTAAGAATTGGGATGCCAGCTTGAAGAAGGCGCTGCAAGAGAATTTTTCAAAACCTTATCCAGCCCTTCCAGCATTCCCTGACGATCTGTTGAACCCCTGGATTCCGCCCCCACCTGTTGAAAGAGGAGAAGAGGATGATGAAAATGAACCGGGCCAAGAGGACTGAAGGATGAAGTGGCCATGGGTGAGCATAATTTTTGTTCTTAAATTTTTGATTGCTCGTGCATTTTCTAACCTCCTTTTCTATTATTGTTATGTTTTCTTTTCTTTTTACTTTTCTGCTGCTTTAAAAAAATATATCTGATGTGTAATTTCTTTTTAATGAAATTTCTTGATGTTTCGTTCCATGAGCACTAAGCAACTCTAACTTAACTAATTTTTCTCTGAATTTTTGAAGCTTGGACTGATTACGCTTAATTAGATCAAGGTATTCTGATCTCCAGAAACCTTTTGCTCGAGCATTTCTTCTAGCCTGGACTGTTGCTGCGGCAAAGAAGATTTTGAAGGTAGTATTGACTTATATGATCTACTTTAAGCTTAATCTAAGTCCCATGTTTAGTTAAAAAATTCAGATAGAAAAATTTAAGTTTGGGGGTATACTTGCTTATTTAATGATTCATTGAGGACAATGAATAATTCAAGTTTGGGGGACTTTTTGCTACTCCAATTATTTTGCTCGAGCATTCCTCTCCTTCAAATTAAAATTTGCTAGGTTATTGAGTAACCGGGGACATTTGTGATACCCACAGGTTGTCTTCGCGTCAAAAGATGACCTAGGAAATGTGAAAAAAATGAGAAATATGAGAAAAAAATTATTTGCTGAAAAATTATTTGTTGAAGATTTTGTTGAAAAAAATTGATGGAGCAAAAGTTTTGAAGGATGAATGATGATCCAACAGTTTTTCTGTCTCCCATAACTTAGGTGAGCTTCATCAAAAAATGTCGCCATTCTGAGGGGCAAGAGATGGAATAACTAAGGATTTTTGAGCTTTATAATGAGTATTGAGCCTAGTTGGTGATGAGCTTGAGGCAAGGGTATACTGCATCATAAAGTGGGTCATCCCATGCTTAAGAGTTTATGACTGTAAGGCTGCGTTAAGTCTAATAAACAATGATATAAACCCCTTTAAAAATATGTTTTGAAATGTCTGATAATAGAGCTAAGCTGTGGAGAGTTCTTAGAATTGAGTTGAAAGTGGTGATTATTTGTCCCTACTGAAGGAATCATTTTGTTGCAGCAGAGCTTGGTTTTGCAGAGTGCTCAGGTAAAGGTTAAAGGTAGTGTTGGACTGTCTGGGTTGATTAAGCTATTCTTTGTCTAATATTCTGAATTCTTGAAGGAAGGTGAGTTAGTATTGCTCGGGACGCGCAATAATTTAAGTTTGGGGGTATGATAACTGCCCAAAAGGTAGTTATTTAGGCCTCGATTGTATAGGGATTTGTGTGTCCTTTATGCTTATTAGGGTTGGTTTTGGATAGATATTACATGATTTAACCCATTTGGAAGAATGGAAGCATTGGAAATTATTTTGTGCAGATTATGTTGCTGAGCGACTGGAGGGAGCAAATTCTATGCTGCAGCAAAACTGGGAGCAGAAACTGCCACATCACAACTCGTTAGCCAACTTCATGAACCGACTTCTGTTGAGTTATTTTCGGGATAAAGGAGCAAGGAGAGCCCTACACGTGTCCAAGTTGACCTAATTCAAGTCTCTTGTCCTTCTATAAAAGGAAGTAGCCATCAAAGTCAAATTCATTCCATGTTTTCCCTTGGAAGCCGAATAGTATAGGGAGATTGAAGATCATCAAGAACACCATCTACCGCAAGCTGATTAGGGAGTTTATTTTCTTTATTAACTTGTGGTTATGGACATGCATACTCAGATTGTAATTCGTATTCCTATGCCTATTATGAACTAAGTAGCTTAGGGTGTTGGTTATGAATAATGTGATTACTGTGCTTCATCTCTAGTAATAAATTGACTATCGTATTTTGGTTAATTGTTGTGCTTATTCTTATTTTATGCCCGCCTGGCCAGCCGATGTGAATAGCTCTCTCTAGTTTCAGGGATGATTTAGAGAGTGTGTGGCAATTATCCACACTACGGTCATTGTGTATTGGTGAACGCCAGTGACTGAGCTAGGGATAGCCAGTTGCCTAGTGCTTGATCGGTCGTACTTCATTGGGTTTGAAACATATCCCAAAAGATCCGGAGTTCCGGGAGGAATCCGCTAATAATACTGCGAGAAATGCATGATCAATAATATTGCTGGAGCATAGTTTAGAATAATCACTAAACCTAACCAGCGCCTGCCTTTAATCTGTCTATCTATTTGTTTACTCATTGTTCTGTCATTTATTTTGCTTCAGCATAATTTCGGTAAAACCCAATCATTTTATTATTCTTGAAACCATTAAAAAGTTACACAAAAATAGGTAGAGTGGAAACTCATTCAGGGCTCGGATTGATAATATTACTTGCTGCAGACTGTGTATACTTGCACAGGAATTCTAGAGTATTTTATACTATATTTTTACTCACTCTAGGAACCCGACAGTAAGGTTTTGGAGTTTATGTTTGTTATGTGAGTTCTTGTTTTGACGCTGGATCGAACCTAATTACAATTTGTTTTTCTTAGGTTCTTCAAGTTTGATGTACGAGCAAGATTATGGTGACAGGAATGAAAACGACATGTACGAGATTTTTTTTTTTTTTTTAGTGTAGGTGTAGACTTTTAAATCATAGGTGTTTTAGTAATTTTGAGGCTTTTAAGTGTAAGTGTTTGTAATTTTATTTTTATATCAAACTTATATGAATAAAAATTATATGAACAAATTTGGTTTATTGGCTTATTGGAATGAAATTTGGCAAATATTTGATTTCTATACAATTTTGCACATTTAAAATTAAGATTACTTTCTTTACAGGTTGACAAATGAAGAAATTATTGTTGGTTTGCCACCGGGCAACCAACAAATTTTTTATTAAATTATGAACAAAATAATGGCGGGCAATGTCTGTCATAAAAAGGACATTTAATGACGGACCTTTAATGACGGACATTTGGTTCGCAAAAACCCTTTTAATGACGGACACTGCCCGTCATTAAAGATCTGGTTGGTTGGAAAATACCCTTTAATGACTGACTTTTCATGACGGGCATTGACCGTCATGAAAAACGTCTGTCATTGTAACTTGTTATGAGAGACAACTTTTAATGACGGGCATTGCCTGTCATTAAAAGTCGTCCGTCATAACAAGTTACGACGACACTCGTATAGACGACGGACGCCGCCCGTCATGAAAAGTCTTTAATGACGGGCAATGCCCGTCATTAAAAGTGATTTTTGTAGTAGTGATAGTCAGCACTTGCATTGACCTCGACAAAAATTATAATTAAAAACAAAGAACCCAATTTGCTAACATGTAAACAAACTTGAAAGATTACACACCTATCGTAACAATCAACTTCCTTCAAGCAAAAGCAACTTTACCCTCATGTGCAAGAGAAAGGAACCATAAATCAAGTGTCTAATTAAATAGCTTAAATCAAAATGCTTGATTCCAATTGAACTACCAAAGTTATCATTCATCAGGATATATATACTTCAAGAAACTTTTAGTAATTTCTTACAAAGTGCAAGCATTTGGAATAAACAAAGTTTCCGGAAAATTTAGTTGTTACATAGTACCATTTTCGTACAAAGTTTAAGGTTTAAGAACCTGCCTAGTAACAATATACCCTAAAACAGTAAGATGACATTCCAAAATCTCACCATCTCATACCTGCTTATTTATTTTCCTTCTTGATCTGTTGTTCCTTCCCAGCGGCATCGATGCTTTAGTTTGGGATTGGTTGAATTCTCACATATGACTTTCTTGTCAATGTCTCTACCCTCAAATTATGTTTACACAAATGATATGTTATTATAAAAAAAAGGAATTTGTTCTTCCTTCTAATATTATGGTAACTCAATTGAAAATCTAAACCTATATAGGTCACTCAAACACAAAATCACTCTTAAAAGGTCCTTAATACCAACTTTGTGCAAAACAACAACAAAGATATGCTAAAAGTCCTATAAAGGCTTTACTTTTCCTATATAGAATGTCATATCCCTTTTTCTATTCATAATAGGTTAGGGATCCTTTTTCCTATTCATAATAGGTTAGAGATATATTTAATTAATTACTTTCCCAATTGTAATAGGATATGGATTTATTTATTTATTTATTTAATAATAATTAAGTAATTAAATCAAATTTAATTATTTCTTTTAAATCATACTTAAACATCTCCCACATAATCTATAGTTTTAACATGAATCCAATTCATATTAAAATTAATATTTGAACTTCTCCAAATATTTAATTAATTTTGAATCACATCCAAAATTAAATCTATTACTATACATTATATTATTTCCCTTATTAAATTTGAACACTTCAATTTACAATTAAGACATAATTTTCTCGGTTACCCTTTACGAGCTACAAGTGGGACCTAATGGACCTACAAATCAGAAGCTCTAACGATATGAGGTTAATTGGCTAAACTCTTTAACCAAATTAATCAATATTCGTTAACTGTGGGTACACTCCACCATAGACCCACAACTGCACTCTTCTAACTGCAAAATATTTTTGTGTCCACAGATATAGACCAATAACAGCAAGTTAGTCATCTTTCAAAAAAAAAAAAAAAAAAAAACAGCAAAGTTAGTCCTTCACGAGTGTTCGTAACACCAGTTGGGTCAAATCACCATTTTACCCCTAGGTTACTGATAACTCTCAAAAAGGGAGTTATTTAGGTCTTAGTTCTTTAGTATTTTGTGTGTCATTTGTGCTAAATAGGGTTGCTTTTAGATGAATATTATATGTTTTAACCCATTTGAAAGAATGGAGGCTTTGGAAGTTATTTTGTGCAAAATATATTGCTGAGCGATTTGAGAGAGCAAAATCTGTGATCTAGCAAAGCAAGGAGCAAAACTGCCACGTCACAACTCGTTATCCATTTTAATGAGTCGAAGTATGTTGAGCTATTTTCGGATTTAATAAGCTTGGAAATTAAAGCCTGCCACGTGTCCAATTTGACCTAATTAGGGCTTGCTATTACTCTATAAAAGGAAGAGCCATCTCAAGTCAAATTCATTCCATTCTTGGAGAAGAAAGTCCTATTCCATTCGTGGAGGCTTACTTCCCATCTTTGGGAGCCAAATCTAGGAAAGATTGGAGACTTCAAGAAGACCATCAATTACGGATTTGACCAAGGGAATTAATCTTTTCTTGTAATTTCTTGTAATTATGGATGCACATACTCTAATTGTAGTGTGTGTTATCATGAGCTTTATGAACTAAATTTGCTTAGGTGTTGGTTAGGAGTCATGTAATTGTCGTGCTTAATTCTCAATGCAATATATGTTGATTTGAGCATCTTGATTAATTGTTGTGCATATCTTTATTTTGTGCCCGCTTGGCCAGCCAGTATGAATACAACTTCTTAGTTTCAGGGATGATTTGAGAAGTGTGGCATTTAATCACACTAGATCCTTATGTATTGGTGAACGCCAGTGATTGAGTTAGGGATAGCCAGTTGCCTAGTGCTTGATCGGTAGAGCGTCATTGGAGTTGAAACACATTCCAAAAATCCAGAGTTATACAAAATAGATAAAGTGAAAGCTATTCAGCGCCGTGGATTCGATAAATACTTATTACTTGCTACGGATTGTGTATGCTTGCACAGTGTTCTAGAGTCTATTTTTACTACATTTTTATCCACTCTGGAAACCCAACAAGTTTTTGGCGTCGTTGCCGGGGACTTGAATAATTTTTTATCTAATTTGTTTTGTGTATGTGTTTTAGTGGTTTGGTGCTAGAAATTTTTTATTGTTTCTTTTGTTTTTGCAGGTGGGAGTTTGGTGCATGAGCGATCCGCCTGGGGTAAGGTTTGAGCTTGATCCAAAAATTGAGAGGACATTCAAGAGAAGAAGGAGAGAGCAACGTAGAAATCAAAATCCAATGGCTGACGTGCCACGTCTCCCGTAGGTTCCAAAAGATCAACTTGATCCCCAGAATCGTGTGTTGCAGCCAAATCCGCCGCTAGAGCAAAATGGACAGCAAAATAATCAGGCTGAGAATCCTATCTTGGTAGCGAACGATAGGGCCAAAGCCATTTGAGCGTATGCTTTTCCAATGTTTGATGAGTTGAATCCAGGAATTTTGTGTCCTCAAATTGAGGTAGCAAATTTTCAAATGAAACCGGTAATGTTTAAGATGTTGCAAACCGTGGGTCAATTCCATGGTTTGTCATCTGAAGACCCTCATTTACATCTTAAGTCTTTTCTAGGAGTTAGTGATTCATTTGTGATTCAAGGAGTGTCTAGGGATGCCCTTAGATTAGCTTTGTTCCCGTATTCTCTTAGAGATGGAGCAAAGGTGATAAAGGTAAAAAATATACCTATTTTACGAGAATTTGACTTAGTTTGTTGATGTGTAGAAAAACAGAGGAAAAGCTGGAATTCCCCCAGAAATGCGACAACATTTCTGGAAAAATCTGAAGTCGTTCCGAGTCGTTCGTGGGTCGTTGTTGACGAGTCTTCTTCGCACCTAACTTGTTGTTTTGACCCCGAAACTGACTGGGCAACCTTCCAGCACGTATTTCGCAGCTCCTCAACCATTTTCTACACTATATAAGCTCGATATTCGAAGTCAAATTCAAGTAGAACTCACTTGGAAGAAAAGGGTGGTGACGGAATCCTGGCTCGACGCCAATGAGTAGGGTTGCCCGAGGTCCTTCTTAGATGACTGTTGCAATTCTGGAGCTGTTAAAAATATGAGATAAATTAACTCCAGAATACTGTGCAAGTATACACAATCTAGCAGCAAGTGATAAGTATTTATCGTATCCACAGGGTCTTGAAACGCCTACCTCTATTGATTTAATTTGCCTTTTTAGTGATTTCAAAAGGTTGGTTAAATTGATTTGGGTTTTTAAAATGCTGAAGCAAAAGAAATACGAAAGCAGTAAATGATTACGACAGAGAAAACAAAATGGAAAAAGACACAGGTTAAGACTTCTGTAATTGTTATAAAAATGCTCCAGCAATTCTTTTGATTCGTCAATCTCATGCAGTATTATCAGCGGGATTCTCCCGGAACTCCGGATTTTTTGGAATATGTTTCAAAACCAATGAAGCTTTACCGATCAGGCACTAGGCAACTAGCTATCCCTAACTCAGTCACTGGCGTTCACCAATACACAATGATCTAGCGTGAATTATCGCCACACAACTCCTAAATCATCCCTGAAACTAGGAGAAGCTATATATACCGGCTAGCTAGGCGGGCACATAATAAAATTAAAGATCAACAATAATTCAAGATGATCATGATCAAATAGAATTTCCAGATTTATAAATATAACAATCACATAATTCTTAACCTATGCCTACAAAACAATTAGTTCATGATTGAAAACATAAAATACGTTACAATCTCAATAAGCACATCCATAATACGAAATACACAAGAAATACTAATCCTTTTAGCAATTGGGTTGATGAAACGACTGCTCCAAACCACCAAGAACATAGAAATACTTTGTCTCCTCGAGTAGAATCGCAAATGGTCTTCTTAGATTTCCATTCCGCCGTCAATTCGGCCTCCGACCGATTGATTCGGTCTCCAAATCGTGAATGAATTTATCTTTGATGGCTCCTCCTTTTATAAGATGAGAATTAGGTTAAATTGGACACATGACAGACCCTCCTCGCTCCTTTATCCCGAAAATAACTCAACATAAGTCGGTTTATCAACTTGGCTAACGAGCTGTGACGTGGCAGTTTTTGCTCCTAGCTTTGCTGCAGCACAGATTTTGCTCCCTCATGTCGCTCAACAGTATTTTCTGCACAAAATAACTTTCAAAGCCTCCATTCTTCCAAATGGGTTAAAACATATAATATATATCTAAAACCAACCCTAATAAGCACAAAAGACACACAAATCCCTATAGAATTAAGGCTTAAATAACTAGCTTTCGGATAGTTATCACACCCCCAAACTTGAACTATTGCGCGTCCCGAGCAATACTAACTCACCTTCCCTTGAAAATTAAAAACATTAGTCATAGCACAACTCAATCAAAATAGACATTCCAACAATACCTTCAACCTTTACCTAAGCATCCTGCAAAACCAAGCACTGCTGCAGCAAAAGAATTCTTTCAGCTTTGAACAAATAATCACCACCTTTAACTCAATCCTAAGAACTTACCACAGCCTAGCTCTATTATCAGACATATTTAAACACATTTTAAGGGGTTTATGTTTTTATGTTCTTCAGACTTAAAGCAGCCCTAGAGTCATAAGCTCTTAAGCATGAGATGACCCACTTTATGGTGCAGTATACCCTTGCCTCAAACTTATCACCAATTAGGCTAAATACTCATTGTTATACCCAAAAATCCTTAGTTATTCTATCCCTTGCTTCTCATAATGGCGACATTTTATGATGAAGCTCACCTAAGCACTGGGAGACAGAAAACTGCTAGATTATCATTCATCCTTCAAAACTTTTGCTCTATGAATTTTTTTCAAAATTTTTCTTTTCAGCAATTATTTTTATCATTTTTTATATATTCTCCTAGGTCATCTTTTGACGCAAAGACAAACTGTGGGTGTCACAAATGTCCCTGGTTACTCAACAACCTAGAAAAATTATTATGAAGGAGAGGAATGCTCGAGCAAAACAAGCGGAGTAGCTAAAAGTCCCCCAAACTTAAATTATTCATTGTCCTCAATGAATTAGCAACATGATAAGTATACCCCCAAACTTAATTTTTTCTATCTGAATTTTAAACTAAGCGTGGGACTAAGATTAAGCTTAAGGTGGATCAAATAAGACAATGCTACCTCAGAACTTTTGCTGCAGTCATGACCAGGCTAGAAGGAATGCTCAAGCAAAAGGTTTCTGGAGATCAGAACATCTTGGTCTAACTAAGCTAATTCAGTCCATGCTTCGAAAATTCAGAAGAAAATTATGTTAGATACTCAGATGTGCCAAACAAAACAGTATTTGATTTCATTAAAGATCAAGATCACAGATCAACATAATCATGTCAGAGATAGATTTTAAACCAGCAGATAAAAACAAAGAAACATAACATAACATAAGCAAAAAGAACAAAACACATGCAAGACGAGCACAAAAAATCATTCATCAAAATATTTGCTCGCAGAAACTAAAACTTCCCTTTAATTTTTCATCATGTTCAGGCTCTGGGTTTTCTTCTTCCTCTCAAATGATGGGTGGGGATGGAATGCATACGTTCACAAGATCGTCAATGAAAATTAGGAAGGCTTGATATGACTTAGAAAAATTCACTTGCATAGCCCTCCTTAGTGTGGTGTCCCTTCAACGATCATAGCTCTAGTAGGTTTGAAGTTGTCTCTCAGTGAATTCTAGCCTACTGAGAACCATCTCAAGCTGCTCCAGCACTCTATGGACACCGCACAACAAACCACCCTGGCACACCTCACCTTTTTTAAGTCTAGCCAGACTGGCAGTGTCAATAGTCCCCTTGTCAAACAAGTTTTATATCATTGGAGGTCTTTGGGACTCTGAACCTTCAATAGCACTCGATCAAGGGAGACAATGAAGTCGTACGTTGTAGGCAATAATCTCTGCTTGACAAAGCTGAGCCAAGTGTTAGCCTCACACTTCATGTATGCTGACTGGAATGTTCTTGCCCCTTTACTAGACAACCTCCACTGGGCATTTAGTTGCTCGTTTGAGGAAATAACTAATATTGCGTTGAAAACAGTGTGGGGGAAATCTTGCAAACTAAATAGATAATTAATCACTACATGGCTCCAGTCAACAAAAACTCTACGAACAATAATCAAGAATCTTTCATTCTCATCGATGTTGGCGTAGAACTCCCATTCTAGTTGATAACCAGTGGGCTCCGGCTTTGCGCACAACCGTTTCCAACCGTGATTAGTAATGTTCGCTCAAGGACAATGTGTGAGCTCTTTGCCACCATCGAAGCCGCGCTTCATCAGAAAATCTCGCTTCAGGACTTCTTGATATTTTTGTCTCGTCTCTTCATTAATGAACTTCCCGTATAGAAATCTTTCGTCAAGCTCAATTTTTTCACTCAATTTCGGTCTCAACTTCATTCCTCTCATCTTCTTTTTCCTCTTCTGGCTTTTCTTTTTCAGAAACAAATGGTAGGGAGGAAGGATTGGGGTAGGGGTTCTTACTTTTTTTTTCTCTCTTAGACCTCTTCTTCTTTTCTTTGGTCTCTACGAAGCCTCTTTAACCCTCTCTTCCATCGTATCTTCATCCACCGACACTTTTCCTCTGCCTCTCTTTCTTTCCTTGCTCGTACTTTTTTCCTCACAATAATAATACACACAAAAAAAAAAGAATCACATTAGTAGTAATAAAAGATGAGAGTGAAAAACGTACCTGATGGGAGATCGTATAAATAGGGCACTAACTCAAAGATTTTAAACAAATAATTAGCCCCTAATTATCTCCTAATTAATTTAAGTTTCCGTTTTTACTTCATGGCTCATGGAAAATTTTTATTATTTGTCAAACGGTAAGATCTTCCATTTACTGTGCTCCCTCTGTGTGTAACAACCATAACGCCATCTTCCTTCTGCTCAACACATGACATCTTTGTTAATTAACTGCATGCCCACTTTATCATCCTGCTAACAACAATAAAATCTCAATGATAAAATTAGAATCTTATCTCAAAAAATCTTAACCGAATAAAATCTCCGATCTTCTCAACAAAACAATGAAATCAAATCTTTTTTTTTTTCTAAAATAACATCCACTAGATATATTATTTTAAATCTGGAAAAGTCTTCGATTTAAATCTTCAAAATAAAATCTAAACTAACCAACAAAATAAAAATAAAATAAATAATAAATAATAAATAAATAAATAAAACCTAATCAAATCAAAATAATAACAAAACAAAAAAAAATAATAAATAAAAAAAAACGTAATCGAATAATGGGAGCTTCTGATTAGAATGCTGAAATTTTGCTCCCTCAAAACCTACGCTCCCTAAATCTGCCAGCAACTTCAAAGAAGAATATTTCAGAATTAAATCAGGAAGATATATTATTAAAAATCTAATCAAAAGAGAAATTAAAAATTCAAACTGAAATTAAATCTAAACATAAATCAAATTTACTTTAGACTCACAACCATCATCAACACATTGTCTAACCATAGATGCATCATTTGATAAATAAAACTTTACCTCACGGAATTTTTTTTCATTTGTTCTTTTGATAAACCAGGAGGCAAATTTCCAAAATCAAGGTAATTGGAAAAGTCATCATACCAAGGTGTTTTCACTGCCTTAATATGAGCTACTGTAAATAACCGCTCATCAATGAAGGATTTCCTAATCTCGGGTTACTGGAGCAATGTCAATGAATTATAAGGTTCAATAGGCTTGGATTTCTTATCTATTGGCTCTAAGGATTCAAAATTCCTCTCAAAACTAGAAATCTCACCTACAAATTTATGCTCATGCTCCAATCCACCTATTTCCAAATCCTCAATTTGGATTTCTCCAAATTTTTGGGTATGGTACTCCATCAATTCCTTCTCAAAGTGGTCATCAACAAACTCATCCAATACTTGAATGAATGAGGAATTCTCAAGATCATTAGGATATTTCATTACATCAAACATATTGAACTTTACCTTTTGGTCATGCACCTTCATTGTAAGCTCCCCCTTTTGGACATCTATCAATGAACTACCAGTTGCCAAAAATGGACGACCAAGAATAATTGGGACATTATTTTCTACCTCATAATCTACAATAATGAGATCGACAGGAAAAATAAAATTATCTACTTGGACCAGAACATCCTCAATTTTACCTACATGATATGTGATAGATCTATCTGCTAATTGGAGTGTGACTGTTGTAGGCCTAGCTTCACCTATACCTAACTTTCGATAAACCGAAAGAGGCATAAGGTTAATGTTTGCGCCTTAATCACAAAGTGCTCTCCCCAACTCCTTTCCACCTATAGAGACAGGAATAGTGGATGATCCTGGATCCTCCACCTTGGAAGGTAGCCTATTCTTAAGAATAGCACTACATTCCTCAGTAAGAGCCACAACCTCAAACTCTCATAATCTCTTCTTTTTAGTTAAAACATCCTTAAGAAATTTAGCATAATTAGGCATTTGCTCTATAGCTTCTACTAAAGGAATATTTATATGCAACTGCTTAAGAATCTCTAAAAGCTTCTTAAATTGACCATCTTGATTCTTAAGTCGTTGCCTTTGTGGAAAAGGTAAGGGTGGGGGCGGTACATAAGGTGGTTCCACATTTGGAACAGAATCAGATGCTCCAGCATCATTATTGCTGCCTCCGGCACCCTGACCCGACTCTAACTCTTTTTCAACAACATTATTATTTTTATCACCATTTTTATCTATAACCTGTGTTTTACTAGGCTCTTCTAGTGGCTTACCACTCCTAAGAGTTACCGCTTTTACCTGCTCCTTACCTTCCCTTCTGGGGTGTTCAGTATCCGATGGAAGTTTCCCTTGAGGCCTTGCCTTTAGCTCACTAGCTAGCTGACCCACTTGCAATTCCAGGGCTCTCATCGAAGTTTGATTACTTTGAATTGCGGCATTTGTACGAGCCATGAATTCTTTCATCTTCGCCTCAAGAGAATTCCCCAAATTTTGCTGGGGCAACGCCTGCTTGTTTTGCTGGGGCATTACCTGCGCTTTAGCAAATCCTGGCTGGTTCACCTTTTGTTGTGTTTGCACACTGCTTCCTTGTCCTCCCCATGCGAAGTTGGGGTGGTTGCGCCAACCTGGATTGTAAAAGTTAGAATAAGGGTTATTCCTCTGATTACCTACAAAAAACACAGAAGCTGGATTGCTGGGGCAAAACTCGTAGTTGTGATTTTCACTACAATAGACACATGCTTCCTCTGCCACTTGGTTCACCACTGCAGTAGGCTCCATAGCTAGTGGCTGCTGATGACTAATCACTGTCACATTCTTAAGAGCATTAGCAATCATAGCAAGATCAACCCTAATGGTAGACACACCATCAACCTCTAACACGCTCTTAACTTTTTTATTTGAGCCCCTAACATCTAACCACTGACAACTATTAGTTGATATTCTCTCTAAAATTTCATGGGCTTCATTAAAAGTTTTTGCCAAAAGGGCCCCTCCTGTAGAAGCATCAACCATACATTGGGTTGCTATGTTTAAACCATTGTAAAATATCTCTATTTGAATACAATATGGTAAACAGTGGTAGGGACACTTTCGCAAAAGCTCCTTAAATCTTTCCCATGCCTCACTAAAAGTTTCTTCCTCATTTTGCCTAAATCCCACTATCTCACTCCTCAACTTGACACTCCTAGTTGGTGGAAAATACTTACTAAGAAATTTCTCTACTAGCTCATTCCAACTACTTATCGATGCTGGAGCAAAAGAATTCAACCACGCCTTTGCTCCATCTCTAAGGGAATAAGGAAATAGGGTTAATCTAAGGGCATCTCTCGACACTCCCTCGATAACAAATGAATCACTAACTCCTAGAAAAGACTTAAGATGAAGATGAGGGTCCTCGGATGGTAAACCATGGAATTGGCCAACCATCTCTAACATGTGAAACATGATCGGTTTCATTTCAAAGTTTGATGCCTCAATAACTGGACGTATTATCACTGGATTTAACTTGTCAAAAATTGAAAAAACATACTCTCGAATGACTCTGTCCCTATCATTTGCTACAAGGATAGGATTCTTAGCCTGATTATTTTGCTGTCCATTTTGCTCCAGCGGCGGATTTTGCTGCATCGCACAGTTCCTCTTCGAGATTCACTTGAATTTTTTTTTTAAATCTAATCCGAAGGGGATGGTTCACACACCAAAGTCACACCTACAAAACAAAAAGAAACAATAAAAAAGTTCAATCACCAAATCGCCAAAAATACACAAAAAATTCAATCAAATAAAACAATTTCAAGTCCCCAGCAACGGCGCCAAAAACTTGTTGCAATTCTGGAGCGGTTAAAAATATGAGATAAATTAACTCCAGAATACTGTGCAAGTATACACAATCTAGCAGCAAGTGATAAGTATTTATCGTATCCACAGGGTCTTGAAACGCCTACCTCTATTGATTTAATTTGCCTTTTTAGTGATTTCAAAAGGTTGGTTAAATTGATTTGGGTTTTTAAAATGCTGAAGCAAAAGAAATACGAAAGCAATAAATGATTACAACAGAGAAAACAGAATGGAAACAAACACAGGTTAAGACTTCTGTAATTGTTATAAAAATGCTCCAGCAATTCTTTTGATCCCTCAATCTCATGCAGTATTATCAGCGGGATCCTCCCGGAACTCCAGATTTTTTGGAATATGTTTCAAAACCAATGAAGCTCTACCGATCAGGCACTAGGCAACTAGCTATCCCTAACTCAGTCACTGGCGTTCACCAATACACAATGATCTAGCGTGAATTATCGCCACACAACTCATAAATCATCCCTGAAACTAGGAGAAGCTATATATACCGGCTAGCTAGGCGGGCACATAATAAAATTAAAGATCAACAATAATTCAAGATGATCATGATCAAATAGAATTTCTAGATTTATAAATATAACAATCACATAATTCTTAACCTATGCCTACAAAGCAATTAGTTCATGATTGGAAACATAAAATACGTTACAATCTCAATAAGCACATCCATAATACGAAATACACAAGAAATACTAATCCTTTTAGCAATTGGGGAGATGAAACGGCTGCTCCAAACCACCAAGAACATAGAAAGACTTTGTCTCCTCGAGTAGAATCGCAAATGGTCTTCTTAGATTTCCATTCCGCCGTCAATTCGGCCTCCGGCCGATTGATTTGGTCTCCAAATCATGAATGAATTTATCTTTGACGGCTCCTCCTTTTATAAGATGAGAATTAGGTTAAATTGGACACATGGCAGGCCCTACTCGCTCCTTTATCCCAAAAATAACTCAACATAAGTCGGTTTATCAACTTGGCTAACGAGCTGTGACGTGGCAGTTTTTGCTCCCAGCTTTGCTGCAGCACAGATTTTGCTCCCTCACGTCGCTCAACAGTATTTTCTGCACAAAATAACTTTTAAAGCCTCCATTCTTCCAAATGGGTTAAAACATATAATATATATCTAAAACCAACCCTAATAAGCACAAAAGACACACAAATCCCTATAGAATTAAGGCCTAAATAACTACCTTTCGGACAGTTATCAATGACCAAATTCTAACCTGAGTTAGACATCAAACTTTATGGTTTGTAGAGAGTTTCACCCATTCCCACTTGTAAAAGCGAGAGAGTGGAGTGTCTTAGCGAACTCTAGAAGGATTGAGTAAATAGAAAAAACCCATTATATTTAGCTATCTCCTTTATTTTCAGCTCTTGTATCTTTTCACTACTCTGTATTATTTACATCCTTATTTCAATGAAAATGTGTTCATTTGATTTTTATCCCATCATGAGTAGCTAAATCCCATTGAGGGGTTCAATGTGGTGAATTCCCTTATGGTTTAATGGCTTGAAAGTGCTTTGTTTGCTTAAGTTGTGTTCAATGCATGTCATTCTTTATTGATTATCACTCTAATCTTGTTGAGTTTAACTTTATCACTTAGACTTTGCATGCTATGTGAGTTTGATCTCGAAAGGGACAAACGATATCGGTTCTCATAAAGGTGATATAGGAGAAAAAGCTTGAAAGAGATTGTTCGGCAGTATAGGGCAAGCTGCCTAAGGCACCCTATATCGACTATAGGGTTCTAGGTTGCATTCGTGAATTATCTATTACAGAGTCGAGTCACAGAAATGTGCAAAACAATACTTGCTTAGCCTTCTAACGGTTCTTGGGAGCAAGGGCCAAATAGGAGTTAAATCTGACCCAATGCATTGAATACGCTTAAGTTAGATATTGCATGGTTATGGTTATTACCTTAGGGATGAACCCATGTTGAATACCTCGTTGTTTATTATTGTTATTCTTTATTATTTATTTGTTTGTTTTATTTATCTTTTCAAAAACCCAATCAATTAGCTTATTTTCTTTGGTTACCTTTTCAAAAGCAATCATTAGAGCAGTTTCTTCATCAAATCTGAATTTCTAATTTAGCCCTCGTGGGATCAATACCCTTGGAGTACTTCTAAGGTTTTTTATTACTACGTGCAACAGTGTATACTTGCACTTAAGTGTTAGCTGAATTATTCTTTATTATTATTATCCATTTTATCTCACACTCCATCCATTCAGCTGACGATGCACCAAAAGGCGTGGTTAAATTCTTTTTCTCAAGGATCAATTAGGACATGGAATGAGTTAGCGGAAAAATTTCTTAGTAAATATTTTCCACCAACTAGGAATGCCAAATTGAGGAGTGAGATAGTAGGGTTTAGGCAACTTGAAGATGAAACTTTTAGTGAGGCTTGGGAGAGGTTTAAGGAGTTTTTGCGAAAGTGTCCCCACCATGGTTTACCACATTGTATCCAAATGGAAACATTTTACAATGGGTTAAATGGAGCAACCCAAGGTATGGTTGATGCTTCGGCTGGAGAGGCCCTTTTGGCAAAAACTTTTAATGAAGCCCATGAAATTTTAGAAAGAATATCAACTAATAGTTGCCAATGGTCGGATGTTAGAGGCTCAAATAAAAAAGTTAAGAGTGTGTTAAAGGTTGATGGTGTGTCTACCATTAGGGTTGATATTTCAATGTTAGCTAACGCTCTTAAAAATGTGACAGTGGTTAGTCATCAGCAGCCGCCAACTATGGAACCTGCTGTAGTGGTGAACCAAGTTCCAGAGGAATCATGTGTCTATTGTGGTGAAGAGCACAACTACGAGTTTTGCCCCAACAATCCAACTTCTGTGTTTTTTGTAGGTAATTGATAACTCCTCCAAAAGGGAGTTATTTAGGCCTCATTTCTATAATGATTTGTGTGTCTTTCATGCTTAATAGGGTTGCTTTTAGATAGATAATATATATTTTATCCCATTTGGAAGAATGGATGCTTTAGAAGTTATTTTGTGCAGAATGTATTGCTGAGCTGTTGGGTTTTATGCCCTAAAACTCATAGATAGTGAGTGTAAACAAATTGTATACTTGTTTCAATAAAGTGTAATTGAGTTTCTACAATAACGTGTTATTGTTAAATATTGCACAATTTTATCCAAATCCAATAAACTAAGATCCAAGGTTGTTTACATGTGACTTGAACTAGTATGTGGGGACATACTGGGATCGGTGTTCAAGTAACAACCTAAAAGGTCTACAGTACAGGGATAAGGATGGGTACCTTATCCTGGTAACACTATGTGATACGACCCGCTTTGTATTCGATATAGACGTATTGATCCAAGGCGTCCATGTAGGAGACATGAGAGCGGGGGTATCCTATGCAATGAGTTTGCATAAGACCAGACCACAAAATAGTAAACCACTAGAGGTAACACCGTTAACTAGTTAGGTTATTATTTCAATAGGATGAACTAGGTAACTCAGTCTTAATCCTGAGTGTCATGAACTCCTTCTCATGAGGGATTGTCCTTTGATTAGTATGGGTGAGAGTGGCCTGCACGCCGACTCAATAAGCCTACCTTCTTGGGGACAAGACGAGTGTGGGGCTGGGGACATGACAACACAAGATGGAATTCACTCCTTCCCACTTCTATGAGAAGTAGATGAGTGTTCCCTTAAGTGGTGACTCCAGGACTTGAACAAAAGGATCTCGCCCTCTCACTAGCCTGAGTGTTGGGTTTTATGCCCTAAAACTCGTAGATAGTGAATGTAACTGTTGACCGGATATTAATGAAATAATATTGATATATTTTTCCATTAAATGTTATTAGTTATTTTATATATGTCTTTGCCTAAAAATAACCCTAATCCAATAAACTAGACATCCTAGGCTGTAATATGAGTCTTGAACTATATGTAGCGACATATGGGATCATTGTTCAAGAAACAGCCTAAAGGGTCTATAGTATAGGGATAAGACTGGGTGCCTTATCCTGGTGACACTATGGATACAACCCACTTTGTATTTAATACAAACGCTGTGATCCAACGCGTTCATGTAGGAGACATGCGAGTGGGGGTATCCTATGCAATGAGTTTGCATAAGATCGGACCGCGAAATAGTAACCACTGATTATAACACTGTTCACTAGTTGGTTTTCTATTTCACTAGGACGACCTAGACAACTTAGTCTTAATCCTGAGTTGATTATGGACTCCTGCTCATGAGAGATTTTCCTTTGATTTGCATGGGTGAGAGTGGCCAATACGCTGACTAAATAAACCTACCATTTTGGGGACAAGACCGAATGGGGATCTGGGAACATAATCGTACAAGATGGAATTCACTCCTTCCCGACTTTAGGGAAGCAGATGAGTGTTCCCTTAAGTGGTGACTCCGAGTCTTGAACAAAGGGCCCTACCCTCTCAATGGCACGAGAGGGTTTTCTATTTGATGGTTGGACCACAAACAAGTTGTTCATTAGAGGAGAACTGGTACTTAAGGAAATAGAAGTAACCCAGGGGTAAAACGGTAATTTGACCCAGCTGGTGTTACAGACACTCGTGAAGGACTAACTAGTCGATATTGGTCTAGATCCGTGGACACAGAAAATATGTCTGCAGTGAGAAGAGTGCAACTGTGAGTCTATAGTGGAATGTACACACAGTTAACGAATATTGATTAATGTGGTTAATGAGTTTGACCAATTAATCTCACATCGTTGGAGCTTCTGATCTGTAGGTCCATTAGGTCCCACTGGTAGCTCATAAAGTAATTTGAGGCAACTAAGTAATAAATGTAAATTGAAAAGGTTCAATTTACTAAGGGAAACAAATATAATATATATTGATATATTATTATGAGAGAAATTAATATTTGAAGAAATTCAAATATTAATATAAATTTATGGAAGTTTGAAAGAGTTCAAATATTGAATTAATTAATTTAAGACCTAAAATCTATTTGGGAAAATTAATTAATTCAAGGCCGGAAATTAAATATGTGATATTTAATTGGTTGTTAATTAATTAAAGAATTCATTAACCGGGAATTAATCAATTATGGAAATAATTAATCACTTAAGGAAGTGATTAATCATTTATGGAAATGATTTAATCACTTATGGAAGTAATTAGTCATTTATGGAAAAGATTAATCAATTATGGAATTGATTGATCATGGATTGATTAAATAAGGAATAAGATTGAATCAATTTTGGAAAAGATTGATTTAATTGAATATTTTATTCATGGCCTCTCTTCTATAAATAGAACACTAGACCTAATTGGTCCATGACACTCTACTCTTGCTCTTAGACTCTAGACTCCCACAAGTCTTTTGCCTCCTAGACTTAGAGACATACTGGTGTAACCTCTATGGTTATTGTGTCCTTGAAGAAGAAATTTCCAGCGATCACAGGACAAGAGGGCTGCTGCAATTTCGTTCGTTAGAGCGTCATTGGCGAAGAACGGTCAAGTCTACAACGAAGGTTTGTAACGATTCTTTTCAGCATGTTTAAACCAATTTTCCAGCAACTTTAAAGTTTGTTTAAAGTTAGTTTGAGTTTTTCGTAACGGTATTTTAATGTTAATTAATATACGACGTAAGGTCCAATCGATGCGCTTCCGCTGCGTGGGGTCATTTAAGAATGGGCTACTGATAACTGCCCAAAAGTTAGTTATTTAGGCCTCATTTATATAAGGATTTGTGTGTCTTTAATGCTTAATAGGGTTGGTTTTAGAGAGATATTACATGATTTAACCCATTTGGAAGAATGGAAGCTTTGGAAATCACTTTATGCAGATTATGCTGCTGAGCGACTGGAGGGAGCAAATTCTATGCTGCAGCAAAACTGGGAGCAGAAATTGCCACATCACAACTCGTTAGCCAACTTCATGAATCGACTTCTATTGAGATATTTTCGTGATAAAGGATCAAGGAGAGCCTTACACGTGTCCTAGTTGACCTAATTCAAGCCTCCCATCCTTCTATAAAAGGAAGTAGCCGTCAAAGTCAAATTCATTCCATGTTTTCCCTTGGAAGCCGAATAGTGTAGAGGTTGAAGATCATCAAGAACACCATCATCCGCAAGCTGATTAGGGAGTTTATTTTCCTTCTTAAATTGTGGTTATGGACATGCATACTCAGATTGTAATTCGTATTCCTATGCTTATTATGAACTAAGTAGCTTAGGGTGTTTGTTAGGAATAATGTGATTACTGTGCTTCATCTCTAGTAATAAATTGACTATAGTATTTTGGTTAATTGTTGTGCTTATTCTTATTTTATGCTTGCCTGGCCAGCCGGTATGGATAGCTCTCTCTAGTTTCAGGGATGATTTAGAGAGTGTGTGGCAATTCTCCACATTAAGATCATTGTGTATTGGTGAACGCCAGTGACTGAGCTAGGGATAGCCAGTTGCCTAGTGCCTGATCGGTCGCACTTCATTGGGGTTGAAACACATCCCAAAAGATTCAGAGTTCCGGGAGGAATCCGCTAATAATATTGCGGGAAATGCATGATCAATAATATTGCTAGAGCATATTTTGTAACAATCACTAAAACCTAACCAGCGCCTGTCTTTAATATGTCTATCTATTTTTTTACTCGTTGTTTTGTCATTTATTTTGCTTCAGCATAATTCCGATAAAACCCAATCATTTTATTATTCTTGAAGCCATTAGAAAAATTGCACAAAATAGGTAAAGTGGAGATTTATTCAGACCTTGGATTGATAATATTACTTGCTGCAGACTGTGTATATCTGCACAAGAATTCTAGAGTATTTTATACTACATTTTTACTCACTCTAGGAGCCCAACAAGTTTTTGGCGCCGTTGCCGGGGACTTGAATAAGTTTTTATCTGATTTGTTTTGTGTATGTATTTTAGTGGTTTGGTGCTAGAACTTTTTGATTGTTTCTTTTGTTTTTGCAGGTGTGATTTTGGTGCATGAGCGATCCGCCTGGGGTACGGTTTGAGCTTGATCCAGAAATTGAAAGGACATTTAGGAATAGAAGGAGGGAGCAGCGCAGAAACCAGATGGAGAACGTGCCGCAACTCCCGCAGGTTCCTGAAGGTCCAGTAGCAGTGAACCCCCAGAAGAATCCGTTGCTGTAGCAAAACCCACTGTTTGAGCAAAATGAGCAGCGAAATAATCAGGCTAAGAATCCTATCTTAATAGCGAACGATAGGACCAGAGTCATTCGAGCATATGCTGTCCCGATGTTTAATGAGTTGAATCCAGGGATTGCACGTCCCCAAATCCAAGAGGCAAATTTTGAAATGAAACCGGTAATGTTTCAGATGTTGCAAACCGTGGGGCAATTCCATGGTTTGTCATCTGAAGACCCTCATTTACATCTTAAGTCTTTTCTAGGAGTTAGTGATTCTTTCGTAATTCAAGGAGTGCCTAGAGATGCTCTTAGATTAACTTTGTTCCCGTACTCTCTTAGAGATGGAGCAAAGTCATGGTTAAACTTTTTTGCTCCAGGATCAATTAGGACATGGGATGAGTTAGCTGAAAAATTTTTGAGTAAATATTTCCCACCTAATAGAAATGCTAAATTAAGGAGTGAAATAGTAGGGTTTAGGCAACTTGAAGATGAGACTTTTAGTGAGGCTTGGGAGAGGTTTAAGGAGCTTTTACGAAAGTGTCCCCACCATGGGTTACCTCATTGTATTCAAATGGAAACATTTTACAATGGTTTAAATGGAGTAACCCAAGGTATGGTCGATGCTTCGGCTGGAGGGGCCCTTTTGGCAAAAACTTTTGATGAAGCCTATGAAATTCTAGAAAGAATATCTATTAATAGTTGTCAGTGGTCGGATGTTAGAGGCACGAATAAAAAGGTTAAGAGTGTATTAGAGGTTGATGGTGTGTCCACCATTAGGGCTGATCTTGCTATGATTGCTAACGCTCTTAAGAATGTGACAGTGATTAGTCATCAGCAGCCACCAGCTATGGAGCTTGCAGCAGTGGTGAACCAAGTCACGGACGAAGCATGTGTCTATTGCGGTGAAGATCACAACTACGAGTTTTGCCCCAGCAATCCAGCTTCTGTGTTTTTTTGTAGGTAATCAGAGGAACAACCCTTATTCTAACTTCTATAATCCAGGTTGGCGCAACCACCCCAACTTCTCATGGGGAGGTCAAGGAAATAACATACAAGCGCAATAAAAGGTGAACCAGCCGGGATTTGCTAAAGCGCAGGTAATGCCCCAGCAAAATAAGCCGGCTTTGCCCCAGCAAAATTTGGGAAATTCTCTCGAGGCAATGATGAAAGAATTTATGGCTCGCACAGACGCCGCAATTCAAAGTAATCAAGCTTCGATGAGGGCCCTGGAATTGCAAGTGGGTCAGCTAACTAATGAGCTAAAGGCGAGGCCTCAAGGGAAACTTCCTTCGGATACTGAACACCCTCGAAGGGAAGGTAAGGAGCAGGTAAAGGCAGTAACTCTTAGGAGTGGTAAGCCGTTAGAAGAGTCTAGAAAGACCCAGGATTTAAATAGTAATAGTGATAATATTATTGTTGTTGAGAAAGAGTTGGAGTCTGGTCAGGGTGCTGGAGGCAGCAAAGAGAATGCTGGAGCATCTGGTTCTGTGCCAGATGTAGAACCACCATATGTGCCGCCCCCACCTTATGTACCACCTCTACCTTTTCCACAAAGGCAAAAGCCTAAGAATCAGGATGGTCAATTTAAAAAGTTTTTAGAGATTCTTAAGCAGTTGCATATAAATATCCCTTTAGTAGAAGCTATTGAGCAAATGCCTAATTATGCTAAATTTCTTAAGGATATTTTGACTAAAAAGAAAAGGTTAGGTGAGTTTGAAAATGTATCTCTTACTGAGGAGTGTAGTGCTATTCTTAAGAATGGGCTACCCCCTAAGGCTAAGGATCCAGGGTCATTTACTATACCGGTGTCTATAGGTGGAAAGGAATTAGGTAGAGCACTCTATGATTTAGGTGCAAGCATTAACCTTATGCCTCTTTCGGTCTATCGAAAGTTAGGTATTGGTGAAGGTAGACCTACCACAGTTACGCTCAAACTAGCTGATAGATCTATCACATATCCAGAGGGTAAAATTGAGGATGTCTTAGTAAAAGTTGATAAATTCATATTTCCTGTTGATTTTATTATTTTAGACTATGAGGCTGCTAAAGATGTCCCAATTATTCTAGGTCGTCCATTTTTGGCTACTGGTAGGGCATTAATAGATGTTAAAAAAGGAGAATTAACAATGAGAGTCTGTAATGAGGAAGTGAAATTTAATGTGTTTAAAGCCATGAAATATCCAGACGAAATGGAGGATTGCTCCTTCATTAGGATTCTGGAGAGCACAGTTATTGAGACAACAATGCAGGATTCAAGCTATAAGCACTCGGAAAAGCATGGAGAGGTTAGTGTAGAAGATTTTGAGTTCTGTTCTTTAGATAGAAAAAATGAAAAAGAATTGTTTAGGTGTGAGGATGTTTTTGAGTCTTTAGATCTAGATCAAAGAAAGGCTCCCCCAATTAAGCCATCCCTAATTGAGGCACCCACTTTAGATTTGAAACCTTTACCGGATCATCTAAAGTATGTGTATCTTGGGGAGAGTGATACGCTGCCCATTATTGTTGCATCAGATTTAATGCCGGAGCATGAGGAGGCGCTAATAAAATTGCTGCAGCAATACCGCAAAGCTATAGGTTGGACATTGGCTGATATTCAGGGAATTATCCCATCTTTTTGTATGCACAAAATCACTCTAGAGGAGGGATCCTTTAGGAGTATTGAGCAACAAAGAAGGCTTAACCCTGCAATGAAAGAGGTTGTTAAAAAGGAGGTAATTAAATGGTTGGATGCTGGGATCATTTATCCAATTGCCGATAGCAATTGGGTAAGCCCTGTCCAATGTGTTCCTAAGAAAGGAGGTGTTACTGTGGTGAGTAATAAAGATAATGAGTTGATCCCCACAAGGACAGTAACTGGCTGGAGGGTTTGTATGGATTACAGAAGGCTTAATAAAGCCACCCAAAAGGATCATTTCCCTCTACCATTTATCGACCAGATGTTGGATCGATTGGCTGGTCAGGCCTATTACTGTTTCTTGGATGGTTATTCTGGGTATAACCAGATTACTATTGCTCCTGAAGATCAGGAGAAAACCACTTTCACCTGCCCTTATGGGACGTTCGCTTTTAGGAGAATGCCTTTTGGCCTTTGCAATACTCTAGCAACATTTCAGTGGTGTATGCTAGCAATTTTTTCTGATATGATTGAGTCCACTGTTGAAGTCTTTATGGACGATTTTTCAGTATTTGGAGGGTCTTTTCAGAGTTGTTTAGATAATTTAGGAAAGGTATTAAAAAGATGTGAGGATACCCATCTAGTTCTTAATTGGGAGAAGTGCCACTTCATGGTGAAGGAGGGCATAGTGTTAGGTCATAGGATTTCTAAAAATGGGCTAGAAGTTGATAGAGCAAAACTTGAGGTTATTGAAAGACTAGAGCCACCGAGTTCAGTGAAGGGAATTCGGAGTTTTTTAGGACATGCTGGATTTTATAGGAGGTTCATAAAGGATTTTTCCAAAATCAGTAAACCTCTTTGTAACTTATTGTGCACTGATCATGTTTTTGACTTTAATGCAGATTGTAGGAAGGCTTTTGAAACATTGAAGGCTGCTTTAATCTCAACACCCATTCTCTGCGCGCCTAATTGGAATTTGCCATTCGAGGTAATGTGTGATGCGAGTGATGCTGCGGTAGGAGCGATGCTGGGGCAAAAGCAGGGCAAATTTATTCATCCTATATATTATGCAAGCAAGGTTTTAAATGAAGCACAGGTCAACTACACAACTACTGAAAAGGAGTTGTTAGCTGTTGTGTTTGCTTTTGAGAAATTTCGGCCATATTTGGTTGGATCTAAAGTCACGGTGTTCACGGATCATGCAGCAATAAGGTATTTAATGTCTAAGAAAGATGCAAAGCCTAGATTAATTCGTTGGATTTTATTATTGCAGGAATTTGACTTGGAGATAAAGGACAAGAGGGGATCAGAGAATGTTATTGTAGATCATTTATCTCGTCTTGATCCATCATCATCTTTGCTGGAGCAATCTGCCATTTTCGATTCTTTTCCAGATGAGTAGCTTTTTGCTGTTCAGGTAGAGGTAGTCAGGGATGTCCCTTGGTATGTTGATATTGCCAACTTTTTAGTAAAGGGAGTCACCCCTATTGATATGGATTGGAGGCAGAAGAAAAAGTTTAAGCATGATGCGAAATTTTTCTTTTGGGATGAGTCGTTTATGTATAAGCAATGCTCTGACGGTATTATTCGTAGGTGTGTTTCAGGTGCCGAAGCAAAAGAAATCCTGGAGCAATGTCACTCTTCGCCGTATGGAGGTCATTTCAGCGGACAGAGGACGGGTATGAGGATTTTGCATTGCGGATTTTTCTGGCCTACGTTATTTAAGGATGCCCATTGGTTCTACAAGCAATGTGACGCTTGCAAAAGGAGAGGAAACTTGGGGCCTAGAGATGAAATGCCTCTTACTTACATTTTAGAAGTTGAATTATTTGATGTATGGGGTATTGACTTTATGGGGCCATTTCCCCCTTCTAATGGCAATGTTTTTATCTTATTGGTAGTTGATTATGTGTCCAAGTGGGTGGAGGCCATCGCATGCCATCAGAGTGATGCCAAGACAGTAGCAAGGTTTCTTCAATCGCACATCTTTGCGCGGTTTGGGACGCCTAGGGCTCTAGTTAGTGATGAGGGTACACATTTTGTTAATAATATCTTAACTAAGCTTTTAGCTAAGTATGGGATTAAGCATAGGATAGCTACCCCTTATCACCCACAAGCAAATGGTCAAGCTGAAATTAGTAATAGGGAAATTAAAGCTATTTTAGAGAAAGTAGTCCATCCATCTAGAAAGGATTGGTCCTTTAGGTTGGATGATGCTCTTTGGGCTTATAGGACAGCTTATAAGATTCCTCTAGGTATGTCTTCCTATAGGTTAGTATATGGGAAAGCTTGCCATTTACCATTAGAGCTAGAGCATAAGACGTTTTGGGCTTTGAAAAAGTTAAATTTTGATCTGAGTCGTGCAGGAGCAATAAGAATGCTGCAGCTTAATGAGTTAGAGGAATTTCGCCAATTTTCTTACGAGAATGCGAAAATGTATAAGGAGAAGACTAAGTTGTGGCACGACAAGAAAATAAAGTCTAAGGAGTTTGTAATGGGTCAAAAAGTTTTGCTTTCTAATTCTAGATTAAAATTATTTCCTGTAAAATTAAAATCTAAATGGTCAGGACCGTTTAATGTGATTGAGGTTTTCTCCAATGGAGCAATTACTTTGCAGGATGAAAAAGATGGGAGAGTATTTAAGGTGAATGGACAGCGTGTGAAGCATTATTGGGGTGAGGAATTTCAGTCGAAATATCCTTCCCTAAGGTTGGTCGATGTTTGAGAGAGCAGGACTTTTGCGGGAGCATTTCACAGAGCAAAATTTTGAGCTCCCAGGATTTGTATTTATTTTATTTTCCGTTAATTTGATTTTATTTTTTCGGTTAGGTTAGATTTAATTTTGCATGAGTTATTAGATTTTATCTTTTAAGCATTTTTGGTTGATAGATTAGATTTGAGTTATTTTTTATTTGATTTGATTTGATTTTCGGGTTCTTTATTTAAATTATCTTTGGATTATCTTTTAGTTAGTTAGATTTTATTTTATCTAGATTTTATTTTCAGTTATTTGAATTCTAGTTTTAATTAATAGAGATTTTCTCTAATTCATTCGGCTTCTTTTAGGAATAACTGGTTAAGTTTGCTTTGTTTAATTTGAATTTAAAAGATTTGATTTTCCTATTTTGAAATTTAAAATTCCGTATCTAAGATTCAGCAGGTTCAGAAGATTGTTGCAACAAAGATAATGCTGGAGCAAATTTTTCGTATGCATAGAAAGGATTTTAGTTTGAGTAATTATTTTTACCGTTGGGATTTTTGAATTTCTATGGGCAGGTGCATTGCAGGGATGCTGCCACATGTCGTGCAGGGACAATCCAACGGTTTAGCCGTTGACAGCATGCCATTATTTCCCATAGATGATTGGAGTTTCACAATTTTACCGTTAGGGATGCGAATTGCAACTTAATTGTGAATGGTAAAACCATTTATTGCGGAGCAAATCCTTTCGGTTAGGATTCTCTTTTGCTGGAGCCTTATTTATTTGCAACTGCTGGTAAGTCTTCATTCTACTTCGTCTTCTTGAGACTATCTTGCCATCTACATTCTTTCTTTCTCCTTGTCATTCTTTGCAAAACCCTTTGAGTTATCCATGGCCAAAACAAGAGCAAGGAAAGAAAGAGAGAGAGAGAGTGAAGAGGAAATACCCATTACCCCCGAAGTTCCGAGAGTGAAAACTAAGAAGAAAAGAACACTGGAGGAGAAAGAAGCTAAAAGAAGAAGTCGACAACAGAGGGCGGAAGAAAAGGAAAAAGCGACAGAGGATGAGGCTGCTGCAGTGGTTGAAGAAAACCTGGAAGAACCGCAAGAACATACCCCAGGAAAGGCTGATCAGAGACTTGCGGATACAGATACGGCTCGAGAGGAAAATGTTGAGGAGAATCAAGAACAGCAGGCTGAGATGGTGAGAAATGAGCAGGTAAACACAGTGTCTAAAAGAGGAAACGAGCAGGACCAAGAAGCTCGTGTTGAGGTAATCATGCCCGAACCGCCGAAACGCCGCCGCATAAAAAGGAAGGCCGGTCGTATTCAGGTGATTCGGACTGATACCCCGTCACCACCATCGTCAGATTCTGAGAGAGAAAAGGCAGAGCGCGAGGAAAGAGAGAGGAAAGAAGCTGAGGACAAAGAAAGAGAAGAAACAGAGAAGAAGACCGAGGAAGAGCAGTTGCTCAGGGCAGAGAAGGGCAAAAATATTGCTGAAGCATCGGAAGAACACGAGGCGATAGAAGAACAGCAGGTTCCATTTGATCGCTTCATCAACAATTTTGCCAGAGCAAAATACGCTGAGCTTCTGAAAAGGGATTTCTTGTTCGAGCGCGGTTTCAGTGGTGATCTTCCACAGTTTCTGAGGACCGGTATTGCAGACCACGGCTGGGAGCTGTTTTGTGCAAAGCCTGAATCTGTAAACGCACAGGTGGTGCGTGAATTTTATGCTAACATTGTTAAGGAGGATGGTTTCCAGGAAATTGTCCGAGGAGTCGAGGTGGATTGGAGTCCAAGTGCTATCAATGCACTGTACAACCTTCAGAATTTCCCCCATGCGGCATATAATGAGATGGCTGTGGCGCCATCTGATGAGCAACTAAGTGAGCCTGTGAGGGAGGTAGGAATTGAAGGGGCACAGTGGCAGTTATCCAAGACTCAGAAGAGGACATTCCAGTCGGCTTATTTGAAAAGGGAAGCGAACACATGGATGGGATTTATTAGACAGAAGATGCTTCCAACAACACATGACTCGACAATCTCCAGGGAACGAGTTCTCCTAGCTTTTGCCATCTTACGGTCTCTCAGTATTAATGTAGGGAGGATTATTGCGAATGAGATTTCTGGATGTTGGAAAAAGAAGGTGGGGAAATTATTCTTTCCGAACACAATCACGATGCTGTGCAGAAGAGCAGGGGTTCCGGTGGATGAGGGGGATGTAATCCTGTTTGATAAGGGGATCATAGACACGCCCAATTTGGCACGGCTCCAGCGCATGCAGGAGGTGCGTCAAGGGGGCCTGATCCATGGCATCAACTCGATTCTAGAACAATTGGCACTTTCGGCCAGTCGGCAAGAGTTTGCTGAGAGGCAAACTTTAACCTTCTGGAACTATGTTAAGAATCTGGATGCCGGCTTAAAGAGGGCGCTGCAAGAGAATTTTTCAAACCCTTATCCAGCCCTTCCAGCATTCCCTGACGATCTGTTGAACCCTTGGATTCCGCCCCCACCTGTTGAAAGAGGAGAAGAGGATGATGAAAATGAACCGGGCCAAGAGGACTGAATGATGAAGTGGCCCTGAGCGAGCATGATTTTTGTTCTAACATTTTGTTTGCTCGCGCATTTTCTACTTTCCTTTTCTGTTGATGTTATGCTTGTTTCTCTTTCATATTTCTGCTTCTTAAACAAAAATATATCTGCTGATGTAATTTCTTTTTCTATGTTTTAAATGAAATTTCTGAATGTTTCTATTCCATGAGCACTGACTAACTCTAACTTAACTATTTTCTTCTGAATTTTTGAAGCTTGGACTGATTACGCTTAGTTAGATCAAGGTATTCTGATCTCCAGAAACCTTTTGCTTGAGTATTTCTTCTAGCCTGGACTGTTGCTGCGGCAAGAAGATTTTGACGGTAGTATTGACTGATATGATCCACTTTAAGCTTAATCTAAGTCCCATGTTTAGTTTAAAAATTCAGATAGAAAAATTTAAGTTTGGGGGTATAATTGTTTAATTAATGATTCATTGGGGACAATGAATAATTCAAGTTTGGGGGACTTTTTGCTACTCCAATTATTTTGCTCGAGCATTCCTCTCCGTCAAATTAAAATTTGCTAGGTTATTGAGTAACCGAGGACATTTGTGATACCCACAGTTTGTCTTCACGTCAAAAGATGACCTAGGAAATGTGAAAAAATGATGAGAAAAATTATTTGCTGAAAAATTATTTGTTGAAGATTTTGCTGAAAAAATTGATGGAGCAAAAGTTTTGAGGGATGAATGATGATCCAGCAGTTTTTCTGTCTCCCATAACTTAGGTGAGCTTCATCATAAAATGTTGCCATTCTGAGGGGCAAGAGATGGAATAACTAAGGATTTTTGAGCTTTATAATGAGTATTGAGCCTAGTTGGTGATGAGCTTGAGGCAAGGGTATACTGCACCATAAAGTGGGTCATCCCGTGCTTAAGAGCTTATGACTGTAAGGCTGCCTTAAGTCTGATAAATAATGATATAAACCCCTTTAAAAATATGTTTTGAAATATCTGATAATAGAGCTAAGCTGTGGTGAGTTCTTAGAATTTAGTTGAAAAGTGGTGATTATTTGTCCCTGCTGAAGGAATCATTTTGCTGTAGCAAAGCTTGGTTTTGCAGAGTGCTCAGGTAAAGGTTAAAGGTAGTGTTGGATTGTCTGGTTTGATTAAGCTAATTCTTTGTCTAATGTTTTGAAATTCTTAAGGGAAGGTGAGTTAGTATTGCTCGGGACGCGCAATAGTTCAAGTTTGGGGGTATGATAACTGCCCAAAAGGTAGTTATTTAGGCCTCATTTATATAAGGATTTGTGTGTCTTTAATGCTTAATAGGGTTGGTTTTAGAGAGATATTACATGATTTAACCCATTTGGAAAAATGGAAGCTTTGGAAATCACTTTATGTAGATTATGCTGCTGAGCGACTGGAGGGAGCAAATTCTATGCTGCAGCAAAACTGGGAGCAGAAACTGCCACATCACAGCTCGTTAGCCAACTTCATGAACCGACTTCTATTGAGATATTTTCGTGATAAAGGATCAAGGAGAGCCTTACACGTGTCCTAGTTGACCTAATTCAAGCCTCCCATCCTTCTATAAAAGGAAGTAGCCGTCAAAGTCAAATTCATTCCATGTTTTCCCTTGGAAGCCGAATAGTGTAGAGGTTAAAGATCATCAAGAACACCATCATCCGCAAGCTGATTAGGGAGTTTATTTTCCTTCTTAAATTGTGGTTATGGACATGCATACTCAGATTGTAATTCGTATTCCTATGCTTATTATGAACTAAGTAGCTTAGGGTGTTGGTTAGGAATAATGTGATTACTGTGCTTCATCTCTAGTAATAAATTGACTATAGTATTTTGGTTAATTGTTGTGCTTATTCTTATTTTATGCCCGCCTGGCCAGCCGGTATGGATTGCTCTCTCTAGTTTCAGGGATGATTTAGAGAGTGTGTGGCAATTCTCCACATTACGATCATTGTGTATTGGTGAACGCCAATGACTGAGCTAGGGATAGCCAGTTGCCTAGTGCCTGATCGGTCGCACTTCATTGGGGTTGAAACACATCCCAAAAGATTTGGAGTTCCGGGAGGAATCCGCTAATAATACTGCGGGAAATGCATGATCAATAATATTGCTAGAGCATATTTTGTAACAATCACTAAAACCTAACCAGCGCCTGTCTTTAATCTGTCTATCTATTTGTTTACTCGTTGTTCTGTCATTTATTTTGCTTCAGCATAATTCCGATAAAACCCAATCATTTTATTATTCTTGAAGCCATTAGAAAAATTGCACAAAATAGGTAAAGTGGAGATTTATTCAGACCTTGGATTGATAATATTACTTGCTGCAGACTGTGTATACTTGCACAGGAATTCTAGAGTATTTTATACTACATTTTTACTCACTCTAGGAGCCCAACAGCTACCAACCAAGGCTAAAGATCCAGGGTCATTTACTATCCTTGTTTCAATAGGTGGAAAAGAGTTAGGTAGAGCACTTTCTGATTTAGGCGCGAGCATTAACCTTATGTCTCTGTCGGTCTATCGAAAGCTAGGTATTGGTGAAACTAGGCCTACCACAGTCACACTCCAATTAGTTGATAAATCTATCACATATCTAGAGGGTAAAATTGACGATGTCTTAGTAAAAGTAGATAAATTCATATTTCCTGTTGACTTTATTATCTTAGATTATGAGGCAGATAAAGATGTCCAAATTATTCTTGGTCGTCCGTTTTTGGCTACTAGTAGGGCATTGATAGATGTTCAAAAAGGGGAATTAACAATGAGTGTTTATAACGAGGAAGTGAAATTTAACGTTTTTAAGGCCATGAAGTATCCAGACAAAATGGAAGATTGTTCTTTTCTTAGGATTCTGGAGAACACAATTGTCGAGACAACAATGAAGGATTTGGCAAACAAGCATTTGGAAGGTCATGGGGAGGTTGGTGTAGAGGATTTAGAAGTTTGTTCTTTAGAAAGAAAAAGTGAAAAATAAATGTCTAGGTGTGAGAATGTTTTTGAGTCTTTAGATTTGGATGAAAGGAAGGCTCCTCCTATTAATCCATCCCTAATTGAGGCACCCACTTTAGATTTGAAGTCCTTGCCAGATCATCTAAAGTATGTGTATCTTGGGGAGGGTGAGACGTTGCCCAATATTGTTGCATCAGATTTAATGTCGAAGGATGAAGAGGCCTTAATAAAGCCGCTACAACAATATCGCAAAGCAATTGGTTGGACATTGGCTGACATTCAGGGAATTAGCCCGTCTTTCTGTATGCATAAAATCACTGTAGAGGAGGGATCCTTTAGGAGTATTGAGCAACAAAAGGAGGTGATTAAATGGTTGGATGCTGAGATTATTTATCCAATTGCAGATAGCAATTGGGTAAGCCATGTCCAATGTGTTCTTAAGAAAGGAGGTGTCACAGTGGTGTCTAATAAAGATAATGAGTTAATCCCAACCAGGACAGTTATTGGTTGGAGAGTTTGCATGGATTACAAGAGGCTTAATAAAGCCACTCGTAAGGACCATTTCCCTATACCATTTATGAAGGATTTGGAATTCCCTAATGCCGATAAAGCGGAAGCGTAATTGAGACCAATTCGTAGTTAATTTTTTTTATCCAAAAAAATATCATTACGTTGGCAAAAATCATAGAACAAATTCTATAGAAACTTAAGGCTAAGCATACAAAATTTAGATCTAAATCTATAATAAAGAAAAGAGAAGCAAACCTCCATTGACGTCTCTGAAAATCAAGAATGATTCTTGATTGCTCTGCAACAACGAAGAACAGCACCATTTGATCTTCCCCGCTATAACTCTGAGATTAGGAACGTAGTTGTGGGACTACCTAATCTTGAATGGGGAAAACTCTACAGAGAAAATTCTCCCTAGAGTTCTTGAGTTGAGAGAATATGAGAGGGCCTTATGGTGGCCATATGTTGTAGTACCTAAACCCTAGGGTTAGTGTTCTATTTATAGGAGAAAGACCATGCATAAAATATTCATTTAAAATCAATTATTTCCATAATTGATTTAATCTTTTCTATAATTAATCAATTCCATAACCAATCAATTCCACAATTGATTAATCTTTTTCATAAATGATTGATCACTTCCATAAGTGATTAAATCATTTCCATAAATGATTAATTAGTTCCATAAGTGATTAATCATTTCCATAATTGATTAATTTCCAATTAATTTATTTTTTAAATTAATTAATCACCAATTAAAGATCATATATTTAATTTCAGACTTTCTATTAGTTAATTAATTATTTACCCAATTAAACATCATATATTTAATTTCAGGCATTCAATTAATTAATTCTATAATATGAATCAAATTCATATTAAAATTGGAACTCCTTCCAATTCTCTTATATCGTATAAATTTAATATGAATCAAATTCATATTAAAATTGGAACTCCTTCCAATTCTCTTATATCGTATAAATTTAATATGAATCAAATTCATATTAATATTTGAACTTCTTCAAATATTTATTTCTCTCATAATAATAAAGTTTAATTTCAAATTAGACTTTACATTTTAATGTATCATTATACATTATATTAATTTGTATCTCTTACAATTAACTTAATTCCCAATATGAATTTGAACTATTCAAATTCTCTCAAGATATAATTGTTCCTAATTACTCTTTACGAGCTAGCAGGGGGACCTAATGGACCTACAAATTAGAAGCTCCAATGATATGAGGTTAATTAACCGATTAAACTCATTAATCAGGTTAACCAATATTCAATAACTGTGGGTCATTCCACTAAAGACCCACAACTGAACTTTTCTCACTGTAGAACATTTCTGTGTCCACGGATATAGACCTATACCGGTAAGTCAATCCTTCACGAGTGTTCGTAATCACGGCTGGGTCAAATTACTGTTTTACCCCTGTGTTACATTTGTCTCCTTAAGTACCAACGCTCCTCTAATGAACAACCTGTTTATGGTCCAACCATTAAACAGAAAGTCCCTCTCGGGCCAGTGTGAGGGTGGGTTCCCTTTGTTCAAGTCCCGGAGTCACCACTTAAGGGAACACTCATCTACTTCTCCTAGAAGTGGGAAAGAGTGAATTTCATCTTGTGTTGTCATGTCCCCAGCCCCCCACTCGGTCTCGCCCCCAAGAAGGTAGGCTTATTGAGTCGGTGTGCAGGCCACTCTCACCCATACTAATCAAGGACAATCCCTCGTGAGAAGGAGTTCATGACACACTCAAGATTAAGATTGAGTTACCTTGGTCATCCTATTGAAACAGTAACCTAACTAGTTAACGGTGTTACGTCTAGTAGTTTACTATTTCGTGGTACGGTCTTATGTAAACTCATTGCATAGGATACCCCCGCTCGCATGTCTCCTACATGGACGCCTCTGATCAATACGTCTGTATCGAATACAAAGCAGGTCGTATTACATAGTGTTACCAGGATAAGGTATCAGTCTTATCCCTATACTATAGACCTTTTAGGTTGTTACTTGAACACCGATCCCCGTATGTCCCCACATACTAGTTCAAGTCACATGTAAACAACCTTGGATCTTAGTTTATTGGATTTGGGTCAAATTGTGCAATATTTAACAATAACACTTTATTGTAGAAACTCAATAACACTTTATTGAAACAAGTATACAATTTTTTTACATTCACTATCTATGAGTTTTAGGGCATAAAACCAAATAATTTATTGACCAGATGTTGGATAGATTGGCTGGTCAGGCCTACTACTGTTTCTTAGATGGTTATTTTGGGTATAACAAGATTACCATTGCTCTTGAGGATCAGGAAAAGACCATTTTCACTTGCCCTTATGGGACGTTTGCTTTTAGGCGAATGCCTTTTGGCCTTTGCAATGCTCCTACAACATTTCAGAGGTGTATGTTAGTAATTTTTTCTGATATGATTGAGTCCACTGTTGAGGTATTTATGGATGATTTTTCAGTTTTTGGAGGGTCTTTTCAGAGTGGTTTGGATAATTTAGGTAAGGTATTACAAAGATGTGAGGATACCCATCTAGTTCTTAATTGGGAGAAATGCCACTTCATGGTGAAGGAGGGCATAGTGTTAGGTCATAATATTTCAAAGAAAGGTCTAGAAGTTGATCGAGCAAAAATAGAGGTTATTAAGAGATTAGAACCACCGAGTTCCGTGAAAGGGATTCAGAGTTTTTTAGGCCATGTCGGATTTTATAGAAGGTTCATAAAGGATTTTTTCAAAATTAGTAAACCTCTTTGTAACTTATTGTGCACTAATCATGTTTTTGACTTTAATGCAGATTGTAGGAAGGCTTTTGAGACTTTAAAGGCTGCTTTAATCTCAACCCCCATTCTTTGTGCACCTAACTGGAGTTTACCATTTGAAGTAATGTGTGATGCAAGTGATGTTGTAGTAGGTGCCATGTGATAGCAAGCATAGCTAGCTAGTTTTCTCTGATTAATTAAGCTAGTCTTTTACAATTATTTGGCCAAATTTATTCATTTATATGTTCTATTTGTAGGAAGTATGTGTTTGAAGCTTAATTGAGAAATTGGAGTCAAATGGGGTTTGCGAACAAAAAAAAAAAAAAAAAATCATAGCGTCACGATGCTAGTCACATTGCGTCTCGACGCTAGGCAATTTTCCAGAATCCATGATTTCACGGTAGCGTCGCCACAGTGTTGCGACGCTACGACCATTTTTTGCCTTATTTAAAGATTGCGATTAGGGTTGATTGGGGGAATTTTTTTGGGATATTTTTAGCCGTAAAACAGAGAGAAAAATCATATTTTGAAGCTGAAGCAAACGGGGGAGCGTGGAATTGAAGACTTTGTTCGTGGAGATCGTAACGGGGACGTGCGGTCTCGACCTCCATAGTGTTTAATCTTCTTTCCCCTTACTTTAGTTAGTTTTTAATGGCTTTTTCCTACTTAGTTTATCTTGTAACACCATGTATAAGTAACTAAGTTTGTTACTTAGGGATTGATGTAGTCTTTTTAGTTTATGGATTGATTTATGGGTTGAACTGTGCAATTGTTTTATGTTTGCATTCTTAATTTAATGCTTTCAATTAATTGGCCACTAGTTGAATGATCTAAGTGTTGAGTCTTGCTCGGGAGAGGGGTTTTAGCGTAGACTTTATTAAGATTGCATGACTAAAGTAGAATCTCTAAAATCGTGACGGAATTTAGAGTAACTTTAGAATCGGTTAAAAAGAACTAATTGCCTTGCTTATTAAAGAACTTAGATAGGGATATCAAGTTAGTTAATTTGCATGAGAATCAATTATACTCGGGAGAGGTAGTTGTGATTAAAGGTTCTTAGACTCATAAAACCATTGTGCGTTATAATTCATTCCTTAAAATCAATCCTAGATTAAATTGAAGAAATCAATTCCCTAAGTATTCTTTCAATTGAATTTCACATCTTTGATTTGCATTACCTTGGTTTCTAAATTTCACTACTTGTTGGTCCCTAAATAAAATTGAGCAAGATTGTTCATGGTAATTGATTTAACTTAACAATCCAATCTAGAGGACGACACTCGATTTCACGATCACTTTATTATTACTTGACCCGTGCGCTTACGGTAAGGAAAATTCCACATCACCATGCTGGGGCAAAAGCAGGGAAAATCTATCTATCCTATCTATTATGCAAGCAGGGTTTTGAATGAAGCAAATCAACTATACAACTACTGAAAAAGAGTTGTTAGCGGTTGGGTTTGCTTTTGAGAAGTTTCGGCCATATTTGGTTGGATCCAAAGTCACGGTTTTTACAGATCATGCAACAATAAGGTACTTAATGTCTAAGAAAGATGCAAAGCCTAGATTAATTTGTTGGGTGTTGTTATTGCAGGAATTCGACTTGGAGATAAAGGACAAGAAGGGATCAGAGAATGTCATTGCAGATCATTTGTCTCGTCTTGATCCAACATCATCTTTGCTAAAGCAATCTGCCACTTCAGACTCATTTCCAGATGAACAGCTCTTCGTTGTTGAGGTAAAGGTGGTCAAGGATGTCTCTTGGTATGCTGATATTTCCAACTTCTTGGTGAAAGGAGTCACTCCTATTGACATGGATTGGAGGCAAATGAAAAAGTTTAAGCATGATGCTAAACTTTTCTATTGGGATGAGCCATTTATGTATAAGTAATGCTCTGATGGTATTATTCTTAGGTTTGTTTCAGGTGATGAAGAAAAGGAAATCCTGGAGCAATGTCATTCTTCGCCGTATAGAGGTCATTTCAGTGGTCAGAGGAAAGCTATGAGGATTTTGCAAAGTGGATTCTTTTGGCCTTCCTTATTTAAGGATGCCCATTGGTTTTACAAGCAATTTGATGCTTGCCAAAGGAGAGGAAATTTAGGGCCTATAGATGAAATGTCTCTTACTTACATTTTAGAATTAGAATTATTCGATGTATGAGGTATTGATTTTATGGGGCCATTTCCTCCTTCTAATGGTAATGTTTTTATCTTATTGACAATTGATTACGTCTCCAAGTGGGTGGAGGCCATTGCATGCCATCAGAATGATGCCAAGACGGTATCAAGGTTTCTTCAATCGCACTTTTGTGCACGGTTAGGGACACCTAGAGCTCTAGTGAGTGATGAGGGTACACACTTTGTGAATAATTGTTCGCACGATTTTACACCGCAAGTGTACAGGTCGTCACAAGTAATATAGTGATTTTGAGTATAGAGTATCGTCTCCATAGGGATTGGATTTATTCAATTAATTACCGCGAATAATCTTGCTTAGCTTTATTTAGAGAACAAAATCTAATGCCGAAAAGAATAATAAAAAGCTAATCTAGAAAGCAAAAGATAAATGAAGACACAATTTGGAGGGATAATTCTAGAGTGGTTGATTTCATCAATTGGACCTTTAATGCATAATCAATTAACTAACTTGGATTAATCAATCATTTGATTCATAAGTCTAGAAACCTAATGACAAGGACTCTCATGTCGGTCTCCTCCTATCTCATACCTTTCAATAAAGAATCTCCTTTCGGTCTCTTCTTTATTTACTTAGCATGGCATTACGACCCTTCAATACAACCTCTAACGTTATTTATTCTATCCTATGTCACTCAGGTAAATAGCGTTAGTCATGCATTCAGTTCTAGTCTAAGCTTCTCTCTGTCGAGTCTCCACTTAGTAACGATTCATTTAATCAGTGATCAGTTGATTAAAAGCATTACGGACAAAATGCACAAATGAACAATAATGACAATTAAACCAAATAAATTCATTAATCAGGCAAAGGTTCAACATCTAAATCAATCTCATAGAATTTAGGAATTTACTACTCATAATCACTAAAATTTAATAATTCCTAATGACAACAATTCTAGAAACTAAAACGTAAAGGAAAAGGGAAGAGAAATGCTAATAAAAGTGTCGATCTCCTCGATCTCGCGTCGACCTCCATCGATCTCGAGCCGACCTCTATCGATCTCGAGCTCCAAAGATCTTCAACAAAGCTCCAAAACTCTCCCAAAAATCCCCAATTTTAGTGTGGATTCTAGAATGGGGTGAAAACCCAACAATTGGCACACCAAACTTGGATGCAAATGGCTCCTTTTATAGGCTCCCAGCAGGCGCAGCGTCGCGGCGCTCTGACGTCATCTTTTCTTGGGCTCCAAGACGTCGAAGTGTCGCGACGCTACATGGAAAGCGTTGCGACGCTATCCCCTTTCTGGATCTTTTCGCATAGCTGCGCTCAAGGCTTAGTGTCTCGACACTAGGCCCTGAATCTTCTAGAATGGCCCGATTTGACTCAATTTTTGGGCCTCCAACTTTCTTTTGGCCCAAATGCTTCTTGTAATGGATTTTGGACTATTTTCATGACCCAAGTTGATAATTTAAGACTTGGAATTCATGAATTTGGGCTTCTAACTCATTCTTCTTGGGGTTTTGGACTTGGATCTTTTAATGTAATATTTCAAATTGCTCCAAAAAGCCTCCAAAATCATCCAAAATCTCTCAAAATTCTGGTTTTGCTTCCTTGGCTCAGTTTTCTGAATTTTAAACAGAAAATAGCATTAAAATACACAATTCAAGCATAAAACTAGCTAAAATTAATAGGAAAATGATGACATTTATGCATGTCATCAATAATGTTTTAACTAAGCTTTTAGCTAAGTATGGAATTAATTATAGGATAGCTACCCCTTATCACCCACAAGCAAATTGTCAAGCTAAAATTAGTAATAGGGAAATCAAATAAATATTAGAGAAAGTAGTCCATCCATCTAGGAAAGATTGTTCTTTTCAGTTAGATGAGGCTCATTGGGATTATAAGACAACCTATAAGTCTCCTCTAGGTATGTCTCCCTATAGGTTAGTGTATGGGAAAACTTGTCATTTACCATTAGAGCTTGAGCATAAAACGTTTTGGGGTTTGAAAAAATTGAATTTTGATCTGAGTCGAGCAGGGGCAATAAGAATGTTGTAGCTTAATGAGTTAGAGGAGTTTCGTCAGTTTTCTTATGAAAATGTGAAAATTTATAAAGAAAAGACTAAGTAGTGGCAGGATAAGAAGATAAAACCTAAAGATTTTGTTAAAGGTCAGAGAGTTTTGCTTTATAACTCTAGATTAAAATTGTTTCCTGGAAAATTGAAATCGTAATGGTCAGGGCCATTTGTTGTGATTAAAGTTTTTCCTCATGGAGCAATTACCTTGAAGGATGAAAAGGATGAGAGAGTATTCAAGGTTAATGGACAGCGAGTAAAACATTATTGGGGTGAGGAGTTCCAATCAAAATATCCTTCCCTAAAGTTGGTTGATGAATAAGCGAGCGAGAGCTTTGCGGGAGCATTTCATATAGCAATATTTTTGAGCTCCCAGTGTTTGTTACCCCTGAGGCACCAAAGACAAAGGCAAAGAAAAGGAAAACACTGGAAGAAAGAGAGGTTAAGTGAAGAAGACGACAACAGAGGGCTGAAGTTGAAGAAGTTGTACAAAAAGTAGTGGAAACCGTTGCTGATGTTGTGGTTGAGGAAGAAAACCCAAAGAAACCTGAGGGAAAAAACCCTGAACAAGGTGAGCTGATTATTGAGAATCCGCAAGAAGTTCAAGAGAAGCAAGTGGAGGATACACAAGAAGAAGGAAATGGATAGGAGGTTCAAGAGCAAGAAGCTCAGGTTGAAGTCATTATGCCAGAAGTTTCGTGTCGCCGTCGGAAGCAGAAAGCTGGTCGCATCAAGGTAATCTGGACGGATACTCCTTTGTCGTCAACGTTTGATTTTGAAAAAGAAAATACAGAAAAAGAAGATCAAGAGAAAAAGGGGTCAGAGGACCAGGTAAGAGAGGAAACTGAAAAGAATGCAGAGGAAGAAATTTTGGTGAAGCAAAGAGAAGACAAGGGCAAAGGAGTTGATGAACCTCCGGAAGAGACAGAAGAGGTTGATCCTAAGGAACTAAGACTGCCATATAATCACTTCATCAACAATCTTGCCTGAGCAAAGTATATAGAGATGCTGAAAAGTGATTTTCTATTTGAAAGGGGATTTGGTGATGATCTGCCACGTTTCTTGAGAGCTGGAATAGCAAATCACGGATGGAGTTAATTATGCGCAAAGCCAGAGCCCGTAAATTCAAATGTTGTTCGAGAATTTTACGCGAACATAGATGATCAAGAAGGATTCCAAGTGATAGTTCGAGGGGTGGCCATTGATTGGAGCCCAGGAGCAATCAATTCTCTCTTCAACCTTCAAGATTTTCCGTGATGGTGGTGGAACCATCTAACGATCAGTTGAACGTGGCTGTCAGGGAGGTTGGTATCGAAGGGGCCCAATGGAGGTTGTCGAAAACGGAAAAGCGCACAGCCAAAACATGGTTGGGCTTCGTCAAGCTGCGCTTGCTTCTGACAACTCATGATTCAACGGTGTCTCGAGATCGAGTGCTCCTGGTATTTGCTATCCTTCGTTCTTTGAGTATTGATGTTGGGAAAATTATTTCAAGTGAAATTTATGATTGTTGGCGGAAGAAGGTTGAGAAACTGTTTTTCCCGAACACAATAACTATGATGTGTCAACAAGCAGGGGTTCCCATGAATGCAGACGATGTCACTCTAATGGATAAGGGAATAATAGACACGTCGAACTTGGCAAGGCTTCAGCGGACTCAAGAAGCGCGCCAAGGCGGTTTGGTGTGCGACATCCATCAAATGCAAGAGTAGTAGCAATTGCATTCCAGTCGGATGGAGTTTGCCGAAAGGCAATTCAAAACCTTCTGGAATTATGTGAAGAGAATGGATGCCGCGTAGGAGGGCCTTAAAGTCTAATTTTTCTAAACCATATCTGGCTTTCCAGGTATTCCCTGATGACCTGTTGAACCCCTAGATTCCACCGCTGCCAATAGAAAGAGAAGGAGATGAAGAGGAGGACCCTGGTCAGGAGGATTGACGAAGAAGTAGAGTTGGGCGAGCATTTATTTTGTTCTTATCTTTTTGTTTGCTCGTGTTTTCCTAACCCCATTTTCTTTTGATATTATGTTTTTGCTTGTTTTTATTTTTCTGTTCTTAGGCCACGAGTTTATTTATTTCATGTAAATCTTTTCTATGTTTTAATGAAATTTCCAAGCATTTATATTTTATGTGTTGGGTTTTATGCCCTAAAACTCGTAGATAGTGAATGTAACCGGTGACCGAATATTAATGAAATAATATTGATATATTTTTCCATTAAATGTTATTAGTTATTTTATATTTGTCTTTGCCTAAAATAACCCTAATCCAATAAACTAGACATCCTAGGTTGTAATATGAGTCTTGAACTATATGTGGCAACATATGGGGATCATTGTTCAAGAAACAGCCTAAAAGGTCTATAGTATAGGGATAAGACTGGGTGCCTTATCCTGGTGACACTATGGGTACGACCCACTTTGTATTTGATACAAACGCTATGATCCAACGCGTTCATGTAGGGGACATGCAAGTGGAGGTATCCTATGCAATGAGTTTGCATAAGACCGAACCGCGAAATAGTAGCCACTGGTTATAACACCGTTAACTAGTTGGTTTTCTATTTCACTAGGACGACCTAAACAACTTAGTCTTAATTCTGAGTTGATTATGGACTCCTGCTCATGAGGAATTGGTTGGTTGTCAGAGTGTTTGATTTAGTAGTCGTAGATTTTAATCAATCCAAGTATAAACTGACAAAATCAAGTAATACCTGGTGAGTCCAGGGTCGAATCCACAGGGAAAGGATACAAAAGTTTTTAACAATGTTTACTGATTTAAAACTCAAAACGTGTAATATTACTTCAAGGGAATAAAAAAAGGGGCTGGTATAATTTGAACAGTAATTAATTGCGTAAAAAAAAACAAGTAATGAGAGTTAAGGGAGAATTCACAATGCGAAAAGTATCAAGGCTTTTGCGGTTGTAGCCTCATGCGTTTATAAGAATCTTGTAGCGCTAACTTTGATGAATTGATCCATTAACGCCTAAGTGAGAAAAAATCACTAAGTTTCCCTTCTGGTATTCCTTATGCATTTGGCAATAAACTATCAATTGATTATTTGACTAGTTCATGCGTAAGGCTTAGTTCTCTTAATACTTAAAGGGACTGAGTTGGTCACAACGCAATCAAAGTTCAAGCATGCAACATCCTTTAGCGGTAATAATTTAATGCTACCAAGACTACATGTCATGCGCTAACTTTTTCTACTTAGAGAGATCCATATGCGTTACCTGTCAAGGATTTAACATACTGCTACCACATCCGACTGGCCAAGCGGGAATTAGTAATGAAAAGATTATCGCAACTAAGCAGAAAGCAATCAATGTTTCATTTCAATCAAAATATGCGCTTACAAGATGTACTTATCACCGCATGAGGTTCTTGCGCTAAGCCATGAAGAGGAAAGTTAGCTCATGTGAGCAAAACAAGACATCATGAAATAAAACATGACACAAGCAAGTTTGCTTCTAATTGCAGCTCCCTGCAATTTCTTCGTGATCTCCTTCTTCTTTTCTTCTTTCGATCTTCTCCGAAAAAAAAACTCTTTTTCTCCCCTCATTTTCTGTTCTCCTTTTTGCATCTATTTATAGGCGAGGAAGATAACTTCTTCAAGTAATAGCAACTTGTGTTGACCATCATTAGACAACTTGCGCCTTTTCAGCCCTTTTTCGCCTACTTGTTATGATTGTGTCGGCGTTGTCTTTTCATCCATCTTTATCTGTCTCTTGATCATCTTGGGATGTGTGCCTGCACTGAGAAGAAACTAGAAACAACTAAATTTGCTGTGTTAGTGCTCTATATTTTATAATTTCTTACCACATACACTAATATAGCTCGCCGCCTAAATCATTCACGTTTTCCCTTTCTTTATGCGCTTAGATAACGCATCTTAGGATTTTTTAGCCTTCTTTTAGCTTAAGTTTAGAGGATAAATAACTTGCTTTTCACAAGTTATCAAACCCCCAAACCTAAACTATTGCTTGTCCTCAAGCAATGCCTATTATCCACTTTGCAATAATTACTCAGCTCTTTATTGTTTGCGATCTTGGCATCCTCTTTTCTCTTTTTCTTGCACGCATTACCCAAATAGATTTGACTTTTGTCAAATTTCCTCCATTGCTTAAAGAAGGCTCCTTGCGCTTAGATTCTTCCTTGCGTTGACTCAGCCAATCTTCCCTGTCCTGGGCGCATAAAAAGATATATATATATCCTCCAAGTTTTTTTTTTTCGCAACTGGAGATCAAAACGCCTACTTTTATTTTGGCTTACCCACATTTGTGATGAAAGGTATCCAACTACGGGTATTGTATTTTTTTACTGTCCTCAACGCTCATGGGTTGCGTTTGTCTTCGCGCAGTGGCAAACTATGGGTGTCATAAATGCCCCTGGCTACAAACATGCTGCATACCTAGAGGAACGCATACATTATTTATTAAATTAATTATTTATGCACTGACTCCCCCAAACTTAATATGGACAATGTCCCCATTGTCCCCCAAACTTACATTGGAGCGCATGGACTGAAGAAAATGGAGGCTGAGTTGGGCAAGTCGAAAATGCGAAGGAATTTTCCTTAAGTTCTGAGGAAATGAAGAGAAAGGTTAAATCGATTGAAGCAATGCGGTTAAGAAAATTCAGAAAGTCAGATGCGTGGATTAAAGCAAAGGAGCTAACACAAAGAGTTTGATAGATAAAGACATTTAAGTGTAAGGCAATAAAGAAAAGAAAAGGAAAAAGTGCGATGAGACAAACAGCTAATTATATTAAAGTAGTGCGATACAGAATTACACAATAGCGCATATCAGTATTTGAAAAACAAAAGATAATCAGGAAAAATAATTTCTTCATCCTTGCGGTGGTGGAGGTGACGGTCTGGGACACCTTGGAGCCTGTGGTACTCTTGGCGGGCACAATTGAGAAGGGCCTGCACCATAAGGTCTTTGCGCTGAAGTTGGTCGCACAAACAGATTTGGTGCGACAGGTAGGCGACCAAAAGAATTCGTCCAATGCATCAAGAAGAGGAGTAATGTGTTTACTCGCTACGACAGCTCTTCTTGTTGCTTGCGTAGCAACTCCTGCTGCAATCGCAACGGCTCTATACTTTCCTGAATTATTTGTCGCATCTGTGTAAAGATAAAGGCTTCGTCTACATCGATCGTGAGATTAGCCCTATTCTGAGTTGTACTAGTAGGGAATTGCAGCGTTGGGTTTGGCGCAGGAAACTCCTCATCGCGAGTGAGACTCGGTAGTGGGTCTTTAGCAACTTCTTCATTTTGCAATTCATGTGCGCCCTGCGCAGGAGGCGTGTGATGGGCAAGTGGTGGAGGGGGCTGCGAGGTTTCGTTGGGATGTGGCAAGGATGCTTGATTCTAGGCGCAGACAGTGCTTTCCTACGCCGGAGGAGTTCTCTGAGGATCTTGTGCGGCTGGGCGAGGATGTCGGCCTGCGGTTTGCTTGCACCGTTTCTTCTTTTGTGCCTCAGGCACCGACTTGCTGGGTTGCACTGCGGGGGCTACAGGTTGTTGGATGCTGCCTTGCAAGCGCCTATTGCGCGTGCCTGTAACAAGCGTCCACCATTGTTCGTCGAAGTCCGTATGCATCGTTCTTATTTCTTCATCAGCTGCGGGCAGGAGATTTGATGCGTGGCATAGTGAGGTGACAAGGCCATGACAAAATATCGCGCCCCTTGGCTTTGCGGCGGTCTGACGCAATGATTCGACTAGGATTTTACCCAAGTAGATTGGGGTGCCCTTCATGATGCAGTAGACCAGGATTACTCGCAGAAGGCTTAATGTCGCATCATCCGTTGTGGGCATGATGCGATTTTTCACCTAGTGCATCCAACAGGTGGCCTCAAAATCGAGTAGCTGCGATTTGAGGGTTCTTTTTGCGCCATGGCCATCCCATTTAGCTCCAGGTTTGGCTACTGCAAGAAGGACTGCGCTCAGGAAGTCGTCATCGAGGCAATCGAGGAGCATATTCCCTTCTGCATTGGGGATGTCCTGGAGCTCATAGACATTGCTGATGTGTGCAGAGGAAAATGCGACTGCGTGGCCGCGAACTAAGACTTCATCAATTTCTTCTTGCCACTGTGCGTGGTAAAAGTCGTGGATAAGCGCAGGGGCATAGGATATGGGATTCTCGCAGACAGTTTCCCACTTGCGCTAGGAAATTTGATCAGTCATTGCCTGCAGCAGGGGCAACTAAATAGAATGGGTGGCAAAAGGACAGTGTCGCGACGTTGTCGAGAGTTTTGTATAAATACAACTTATTCTTGCATGGTCAAGAGAAGTTCAATTGGATGAATTTTAGACCTAATCTCAACTAAGAACCTTCTATGGGAGCTGAAGCAAGGTCAAGCAGCAGGATTGAAGCTAGAAGGCGTGCAGATCGTGACGGGGACGTGCAGTTTCAGCGAATCTAGAGTTTTCCCTTTCTTTCCCTTATCTTAGTTAGTTTTTATGGTTTTTTCATCTAGCTTTGATTGTAATACAATGACTATGTGTGGCTAGATCTTTATCTTAGGAACTGATGTAACTTGTTGGTGTTCTATGTATTAGTTTGTGGATGTTTATGCTTTGGATTTCATTTATGCAATTCTATTCTTAATGCCTTTATTTCTTTGGACATAAATTAATTGGTTGATGTGTTTCTAAATTTTTCTTGGGAAAAAGGAGTTAGATTAGACCATGAATTGTATGACTAGAGTAGTTCTAATATCGGGATATTTAGGATAACTTTAGAAATCGTTAAAGGATTAAACTTAAGGCCTTGCATGTAATTGAATTTAGATAGGGATATTGAGTTCTTTACGTGCTTGAGATGTATTTATGCTCGGGAGGGATAAGTATGAGTTTAGTTCATCCTAGATTTATGAAGCATTGCATATGATCTCATCCACATAATTAATTCATAGACCCAATAGGTGAAATCAATTCTCTAAAAGTTCATTCCATTTGAATTTCCATATTTTAGTGTTGTCATTTGAGTTACCAATTTCATCATATTCTTGCCTCTAAATAAAATTGAGTGAAATTATTCACGGTAATTAATCTAGTTAGAAAACCAATCCAGAGGACGTCATTCGATTTTAAATCACTATATTATAACTTGGCCCGTACACTTTCATTAAGCCATTTGCACATTAAGTTTTTGGCGCCGTTGTCGGGGATTGACATATTTAGCTACTAATATTGTGGAAAAATTGTTCGGTCTTAATTTAGGGTGTATTTTTATTTTTTTAGGTAGTTGACTTTTTTCCTTATTTGCTTTCTTTCTTTATTTGTTTTTTCCGTTATTGTTGCTTTCCTTATTTGTGTGGTTTTTCTTTCCTTTTAGTTAGATTTTTTTCCTTGTTTGTTATTTTCCTTAATTATCTTTCCATTTTTTTGTTTTTTTCATTATATTTTCTAGTTTCTTTCTTATTTGTTTTCTTTTCTTTTCTTTTCTTTTCCTTCTTAGGTTAGGTTAGATTGTGTATGCGAAAGGATACGGAGTTGGCCTTAGTTCCCTTTGATCCCAAGATTGAGAGAACATATAATAGACTTCGAAGCGAGAGTCAAGAAAGACTATTCGTTATGGCCAATTGATAACTCTCCAAAAGGGAGTTATGTAGGCATTATTTCTATAGTGATTTGTGTGTCTTTTGTGCCAAATAGGTGTATTATTAGATGAATGTTATATGTTTTACCCTATTTAGAAGAATGGATGCTTTGGAAGATCTTTTGCAGAGAAAATAATACTAAGCGACTTGAGGGAGAAAATTTTCGTGATCCAGCAAAGCACAGAGCAAAATTGGCCACGTGAGCTACATGTGATTCATTAATGAGGTGGCGTGTTTGATAGCGAGCAGAAATGTCGCTATTTTAGTCCCAATTTATTAAGCTTTTCTATGTTTTAATCGTGTTTTTAATGAAAATATTTAATGTATTCCGTTATTTGGTCCTTAGGAGCAAAGTTCGTGATTTTGGGAGAAAAAGTACCAAAAATGAAGCAAATGAAGCCCAAATCCAAGCTTGGATAAAAAGGGGATCCAAAGAGATCAATCATGAAGAAAATGCCCTAAAGAAATGAAGAGAAGGCCCAAAAATCAGCCCAAAACAAAGCTGGAAAATTCTGGAAATTGGGTCAACGTCAAGACGCTGAGTAGATAGCTGTTGGGTTCCTAGAGTGAGTAAAAATATAGTATAAAATACTCTAGAATTCCTGTGCAAGTATACACAGTCTGCAGCAAGTAATATTATCAATCTGAGCCCTGAATTAGTTTCCACTCTACCTATTTTTGTGTAACTTTCCAATGGTTTCAAGAATAGTAAAATGATTTGGTTTTATCGGAATTATGCTGGAGCAAAATAAATGACAGAACAACGAGTAAACAAATAGATAGACAGATTAAAGACAGGCGCTGGTTAGGCTTTAGTGATTGTTCTAAATTATGCTCTAGAATTATTATTGATCATGCATTTCTCACAGTATTATTAGCGGATTCCTCCCGGAACTCCGGATCTTTTGGGATATGTTTCAAACCCAATGAACAGCGACCGATCAAGCACTAGGCAACTGGCTATCCCTAGCTCAGTCACTGGCGTTCACCAATACACAATGATCGTAGTGTGGATAATTGCCACACACTCTCTAAATCATCCTTGAAACTAGAGAGAGCTATTCACACCGGCTGGCCAGGCGGGCATAAAATAAGAATAAGCACAACAATTAACCAAAATGCGATAGTCAATTTATTACTAGAGATGAAGCACAGTAATCACATTATTCCTAACCAACACCCTAAGCTACTTAGTTCATAATAGGCATAGGAATACGAATTACAATCTGAGTATGCATGTCCATAACCACAAGTTAATAAAGAAAATAAACTCCCTAATCAACTTGCAGATGATGGTGTTCTTGATGATCTTCAATCTCCCTATACTATTCGGCTTCCAAGGGAAAACATGGAATGCTTTTGACTTTGACGGCTACTTCCTTTTATAGAAGGATGGGAGACTTGAATTAGGTCAACTAGGACACGTGTAAGGCTCTCCTTGATCCTTTATCACGAAAATAACTCAACAGAAGTCGGTTCATGAAGTTGGCTAACGAGCTGTGATGTGGCAGTTTCTGCTCCCAGTTTTGCTGCAGCATAGAATCTGCTCCCTCCAGTCGCTCAGCAGCATAATCTGCACAAAATAATTTCCAATGCTTCCATTCTTCCAAATGGGTTAAAACATGTAATATCCATCCAAAACCAACCCTAATAAGCATAAAGGACACACAAATCTCTATATAATTGAGGCCTAAATAACTACCTTTTGGGCAGTTATCAATAGCGTCGCGACGCTACCCATTTCTTGGGCAACAAGACGCGTGTAGAGCAGCGTCTCGACGCTGTGCAATGTAGCGTCGCGACGCTACCCCCATTCCAGGCCTATAAAAGGCGCCCCAAGGTGCCTCATTTGATCATCCAACAATCCACAAAGGAATCAATTCCTTTCCTTTCTTCCTTAGGCTCCTTTGGAGTCCGTATCAAGGCTTTCTAGCCTTTTTTAGAGAATTCTTTATTTTTGAGAGAATTCTTTAGTGGGAAATATTTTTGGAGAGTTTTTGGGAGCATCTTAGGAGGCTCAAGGAGTAGTCGGCGGGGCTCCAAGCGTCAGCGAAGGGATTTTTCGGCGGTCAATTCCTTTCCTTTTACGCTTTTAATTATGCTTTCTATTGTAATTATTGTGGATATTTTAGCCATGTATAGCTAAACCCCAATTTGGGGTCTTGAAATGAAATTATAGTTCAAATATTTTTATAATTTCTTGTCTCTTGCCCTTGTCCTAATTATTTGTATGGATGTGTTTAATGCTTTATTCAATCTAGCCAATTGTGTAATGATCTGATTCTTAATGGAAACTCGACGGAGAGAAATTAGGATAGATCGTAATCCATGCAACTAGTTTAATTGCCCGTCGTGACACCGGGATTAGTTGATTAAACTTAGATTCCTAAAATGAATCAAAGTGTAATAATTAATGATTTTTAATAGCGCTAAGGACACTTAGGTTGTTAAAATGAATTAATTACAATTAGGGGAAACCGATAGGAGAACCTATGTGATTAACGGAGATTCTAGGATTATAATTAGTTGGGCAATGAGATAAGATAATTATAACAATTGTTTAGCTAATAATTGATTTTCAAGACCCCTCTTCCCATTAAAAGAAAGCTCTTTCTCCATATTTTTTTTCGTTGGATCAATTTATTTTCTTTAATTGCTTTGAATTTTAAATTCCTTGTTATTGCATGAGTTGCTCCCTAAATATTATTTCACGCAAGTACTTTTAGTGCTCAATAGACTTTAATTTTGCTTAATGTTCGCTTTGCCTCCCTGTGGATTCGATGCTCGGTATTACTACCGTTTTATATTACTTGTGACGACCCGTGCGCTTGCGGAAAATTGCCCAACAAGTTTTTGGCGCGGTTGCCGGGGAGGCTTGATTTTAAGCAAATTAATTTTTCTTGACATCGAAAAGAAAGGGATAAATAGTAATTTAGGTGTAAATATTTTTCTTTCATTATTTTGTGAATATTATTTTGTTTTTGTTTTTGTTTGGTTCTTTTGATTGACTGGGAGCATTGTATGCAAAGGAACAAGGTGGTTAATTTGTTTCCGCTAGATCTTGAAATTGGCAGGACTCTTAGATCCATTCGAAGCGAGAAAAGATTAGCAGAAGCAATGGCCCATCAAGAGGAAGCTCCCAAGGCAATTAGAGATTTCTTGCAGCTAGTTCTTCCCACCGAGAATTCTGGAATCGTCTACGCCTCAATCCAAGCTACAAATTTTGAGTTAAAGACAGGATTGATTCAGATGGCGCGCGATAACTCATTTAAGGGACATCCTTCTGAGGACCCCCACTCACATCTGTGATCATTCCTAGAAATTTGTGGGACGGTGAAGATGAACGGAGTTCTGGCAGACGCAATAAGATTGAGGCTGTTTCCATTTTCTCTACAGGATAAAGCAAAGGATTGGCTCGAATCAGTCGAGACGGGCAGCATTAGTACTTGGGACGAGCTTGCCCAGGCTTTTCTGAAGAAATTTTTCCCGTCTACCAAGACTACCAAGCTCCGGACCGAAATCGGAAAGTTTAGGCAGCTTGACGAGGAGCAGTTGTACGAAGCGTGGGAGAGATACAAAGAAATGCTTAGGCGATGCCCCCAACACAGATATCCTAATTGGCTTCAAGTGCAGTTATTTTACAATGGATTGAATCCCTCCACAAAGACAGTCCTAGACAAATTAGTAGGAGGAAGTTTTCTTTCCAAAACAGTGACAGAAGCCAAAGATCTGCTTGAGGAAATGACGGCAACCAGTTATGAGTGGCAGACCGAGAGGGGAGCAATTATAAAGAAGGCTGGATTATATGAATTGGATGAGTCAAGTTCACTGAAGGCACAGCTGACATCTCTGACCAATGTGCTGAACAAGCTGACTTCATCTGAGGTGGTCAAGTCCATTTCCACCTTAGCTGAAGGTCATTCAAAGAAGGAAGGTCAAGATGTGGAGGAAGTCCAGTACATAGGAAATAGACCATATGCTCAAGGAGTACCGAACTTCTACCACCCCAGTCTGCGCAATCACGAGAACTTCTCTTATTCAAATACGAAGAATGTTTTTCAGCCGCCGCCAGGTTTTGCATCATCCAGTGCACCTGAAAAGAATAATAACCTAGAGGAGATGGTGACTCTATTTATTAAAGAGCAAAGAGTACTGAACGTGAATCTCCAGACGGCAGTAAATAACCACGACACAGCTCTAAAGAACATGGAAGTGCAAATAGGACAAATCGCTTCAGTAGTAATTGCCCTTCAAAAGGGAAATTTTCGAAGTGATACTGAGCCTAACCCGAGAGAGCAGTGCAAGATGGCGACACTTAGAAGTGGTAGACAACTGGAGAACAACTCAGAGAAGAAGAAGGAAGAAGAAAAGAGAAGGGATGAAGATGAAAGGACTGAGGCACAAAAAGCCTCCTCTGAAAGGTCTCAACATCCTCCCAACTCTATTGATTTAAATTGTGATTTTTCTAACAATTTTGCAGGTAGAAAAGAAGATGAAAGGCATGATGACAGAAAGAAACTGACTGAGGAAGAAGTGGTTCCATGCAACCACCATGACAGAGGTTCGCATATTAGCCCGCCCAAGCGGAGGGGCGAATGTCCAACCTTTGATTTCAGGGAGTTACCTTTTCCTCAACGATTTAAAAATGTCAAATTAGATGAGCAGTTTCAAAAGTTTCTAGAAATGTTTAAGAAGTTGTCTGTGAATATTCCCTTAGTAGAAGCCTTGTATAATATGTCGAATTATGGGAAATTCATGAAGGAAATGCTTTCTAGAAAGAAAAGTCTGAAAAAAGAAAATTTTGAATTATCTGAGAGTAGCAGTACCATTGTCTCTGGAAGGATACCTTCTAAGCAGAAAGATCCAGGGAGTTTCACTGTTCCCTGCACCATAGGAGAAGTATCCTTCAATAGGGCTTTGTGTGATTTAGGAGCAAGTATAAACTTGATGCCCTATTCTGTTTACAGGAAGATTGGTTTAACAGGTATGAAAGACACCGACGTCACTCTTCAGCTTGCTGACAGATCGATTACCCACCCAATGGGTGTTGTGGAGGACGTACTGGTGAAAGTCAACAAATTCATCTTCCCCGTAGATTTCGTGGTACTGGACATAAAAGAGGACAAAGAGGTGCCCATTATTCTAGGCAGACCTTTCTTAGCAACTGGTAAGGCTAAGATTAGTGTGCATACAGGTAAGCTTACCTTGAACATTGATGATGAAAAAGTCGTGTTTAGTATTTTTGGCTAGGATGAATCTGTTTGTAGTTTGCATACAGGTTTTTTTGTTGGTCCTGAATACTTGACTGATGATGATGAAGAGGTAGACTATAATCTTGGCTTAGGCTTAGGTGAAGTGCCTATGGATGATGAGGATTTTGATCATAATGCATATTTAGATGATCCTCTGTTTGAGAATGATTTAGAACTGCCTGACTTTAAGAATGAATTGGACTTGCCTGCTTGTGAGAATGAAAGATCTGCAGTTGATGATTTACCTTCCTTTGAAAATGAATTGGATTTGCCTGAAATGGATAATTTTGATGATGATATTGAATTGCCTGACATTGAGGATGAGCATGAAATGCATAAGAAAGATTGCTTGATAGATAATTTTGAGTCTGCTCATGATTACACTGAATCTATTGAGTCTGATCTTGACATTCCTGAATGCATGAACCCTGACAATGTTAATACCTTTGATTTGTGTCCTGATGATGTATATAGCATAGAATCTGACCCAGAGGAGCTCGAATCTGTGCATATTATAGAATCTGATCCTGAAATTCTTGAATTCTTGAATTCTTCTGATGATGAGTCATATGATAGCTTAGTTGAATCATTTTTTAATACTGAGTCTGAGGAATCTTCTGAGCATGTAGATATTTTTTCTGATGAATGGACTGGCATGATTGATAGGCCATCTTTAGATCCTAGACCAGTAGATATCATAACGCTTGATGACTCTGTTAACAATTGCTTTGTGAATAGAGATTTAGAAAAGAGATTTGATGCAACTGATTATTTTTTGAAATGTTATTATGATAATCTCTTTAGTGAAGATGGATCAGGGGGAAGTTTTTTTTCTCCCCTGTTTGTAGTATGCAATTCGGTGCGTGATTTCTTGCAGGGCCCGGAGGATGATGAAAATTTTTATTTCGAGCCTCCGTAAGCATGTCGAGCCTCGTCTAGCTAAAGACGTTAAAGAAAGCGCAGCTTGGGAGGCAACCCAAGGACTAAAGTTTAGATAGTTGTTTTTGCGGTAAATAATATTCTTTGCTCCGTGATCCAATTTTGTTTTGCAGGATCACCTTAGCAAACCCCAAAATTCCAAAAAAAAAAAAAATCCCATTTTTCTGGATCCAAATGAAGAAGATGAAGCGCTCCTAGCTCAGGGAAGTCTCAGTATCCCTCTTTATGCTTTACTATTTTTAAAACATTGGGGACAATGTTTAGTTTAAGTTTGGGGGGGAGGCTTTCGCTGTGTTGAGCATATTTAAATTCTGTTGGATGCATGAATAGATAGCTATGATAGCCAAGGATGTGATTTTAGAAATTTTGGGAGAAAATGGTTTATATGTTGTGGAATCTAGGAGCACGGCAAAAATTGTGAAATTTTAAAATTTTTTGATACCTAGTTTTGATGTCTAAAGCATGCAGTAGCCTTATCTAATGACATCTTTGAAAATCTAGATTCTTATTATGGTTTTTAAAGTTTGTTGTCACCCCGATAGGCTTAGTTTCTAATATTAGGAAGTTCATGCTTGATTGTTCCAAAGAGCTAGGTAGAAGAAAAAATGTTATGCCTGCTGAGAGAAGAGCAAAAGCAACAAAAGAAAATGAGAGAAAAGAAAAATCTGTTGAAAAAGAAAATTTTTGCTTGCACAAAAGAAAAGCCTAGGGGTAAAAAGAGCTACTTGCGGTGTGATCAGTTAGGCCAACCAGAGAATAAAATTCGGGTTAAGGGTCCCTGCACCGTAGTGTGAAAGCTAGTACCATTAGAAATCAAAATGCAAGTTTGGGGGAGTAGCAAAAGAAAAAGAAAAGAAAAAGAAAAATCATTTGTGAGTTTTGCTCCTCCATGAAAAAGAAAAAAAATGACAGGGACCCTAGTTTCTTTTTTTTGCATGATAGAAGAACTCCGACCTATTAGGGGCTCTTAGCCAGTATAGGGGGAAAACAAATGGAGAAAGCCATAAGACTAATCTAGGTTAGTAAAAGAATAAATAGATAAGTCTTGAGCATGCTATTCATTAATCTTAAGTTCAAAATAGTTTAAGATTTCTTCAAGTGTATGTGGTGCTTTCTTATTCCACTTGCATGTTCTCCATTCTATCCTAAGAATTCCAAAATCATTGAGGCTTAAGCGATTCTATTTTATGCATCTTTAGAATTTATTTTCCTCGGGACTAGAAAAAGCTTAAGTTTGGGGGTGTGATAGCGAACAAAAATGTCGCTATTTTAGTCCCAATTTATTAAGCTTTTCTGGGTTTTAATCGTGTTTTTAATGAAAATATTTAATGTATTTCGTTATTTGGTCCTTAGGAGCAAAGTTCGTGATTTTGGGAGAAAAAGTGCCAAAAATGAAGCAAATGAAGCCAAAATCCAAGCTTGGATAAAAAGGGGATCCAAAGAGGTCAATCATGAAAAAAATGCCCTAAAGAAATGAAGAGAAAGCCAAAAAATCAGCCCAAAACAAAGCTGGAAAATTCTGGAAGTTGGGTCAGTGTCGAGACGATGTGTAGATAGCGTCGCGACGCTACCCATTTCTTGGGCAACAAGATGCGTGCATAGCAGCGTCGCGATGCTGTGCAATGTAGCGTCTCGACGCTACTCCCATTCCAGGCCTATAAAAGGGGCCCCAAGGTGCCTCATTTGATCATTTAACAATCCACAAAGGAATCAATTCCTTTCCTTTCTTCCTTAGGCTCCTTTGGAGTCCCTCTCAAGGCTTTCTAGCCTTTTTGAGAGAATTCTTTAGTGGGAAATATTTTTGGGGAGTTTTTGGGAGCATCTTAGGAGGCTCAAGGAGTAGTCGGCGGGGCTCCAAGAGTCAGTGAAGAGGTTTTTCGACGGTCAATTCCTTTCCTTTTACGCTTTTAATTATGCTTTCTATTGTAATTATTGTGGATATTTTAGCCATGTATAGCTAAACCCCAATTTGGGGTCTTGAAATGAAATTATAGTTCAAATATTGTTATAATTTCTTGTCTCTTGCCCTTGTCCTAATTATTTGTATGGATGTGCTTAATGCTTTATTCAATCTGGCCAGTTGTGTAATGATCTTATTCTTAATGGAAACTCGACGGAGAGAAATTAGGATAGATCATAATCCATGCAACTAGTTTAATTGCCCGTCGTGACACCGAGATTAGTTGATTAAACTTAGATTCCTAAAATGAATCAAAGTGTAATAATTAATGATTTTTAATAGCGCTAAGGACACTTAGGTTGTTAAAATGAATTAATTACAATTAGGGGAAACCGACAGAAGAACCTATGTGATTAACGGAGATTCTAGGATTATAATTAGTTGGGCAATGAGATAAGATAATTATAACAATTGTTTAGCTAATAATTGATTTTCAAGACCCCTCTTCCCATTAAAAGAAAGCTCTTTCTCCATATTTTTTTTCGTTGGATCAATTTATTTTCTTTAATTGCTTTGAATTTTAAATTCCTTGTTATTGCATGAGTTGCTCCCTAAATATTATTTCGCCCAAGTACTTTTAGTGCTCAAGAGACTTTAATTTTGCTTAATTTTCGCTTCGCCTCCCTGTGGATTCGATACTCGGTATTACTACCGTTTTATATTACTTGTGACGACCCGTGCACTTGCGGAAAATCGCCCAACAGTGTTTAGAAGAAAGCTCGAATCTAGGAAGCTTGGAGAGTCTTCCACGTGTAATCTTTGACCTAATTAGGGTTGACTCCACTCTATAGAAGGAAAGGGTGGCCTCAAGTCAAATCATTTCGAGATGGAGACTCACTTTCCATCTTTGGAAGCCGAATAAAGGAAGAACAATTGAAGATTCAAGAAGACCATCAAGTACGGATTTCTTCAAGGGAATTTATCTCTTCTTGTAAAAGTTTGTAGTTATGGATGCATGTTGGGTTCCTAGAGTGAGTAAAAATATAGTATAAAACACTCTAGAATTCCTGTGCAAGTATACACAGTCTGCAACAAGTAATATTATCAATCCAAGGTCTGAACGAGCTTCCACTTTATCTATTTTGCGTAACTTCCTAATGGTTTCAAAGATAATAAAATGATTGGGTTTTATCGGAATTATGCTGAAGCAAAATAAATGACAAAACAACGAGTAAACAAATAGATAGACAGATTAAAGACAGGCGCTGGTTAGACTTTAGTGATTGTTCTAAGATATGCTCTGGCAACATTATTGATCATGCATTTCTCGCAGTATTATTAGCGGATTCCTCCCGGAACTTCGGATCTTTTGGGATATGTTTCAACCCCAATGAAGAGCGACCGATCAAGCACTAGGCAACTGGCTATCCCTAGCTCAGTCACTGGCGTTAACCAATACACAATGATCGTAGTGTGGATAATTGCCACACACTCTCTAAATCATCCCTGAAACTAGAGAGAGCTATCCATACCGGCTGGCCAGGCGGGCATAAAATGAGTTTAAGCACAACAATTAACCAAAATGTGATAGTCAATATATTACTAGAGATGAAGCACAGTAATCACATTATTCCTAACCAACACCTTAAGCTACTTAGTTCATAATAAGCATAGGAATACGAATTACAATCTGAGTATGCATGTCCATAACTACAAGTTAATAAAGAAGGTAAACTCCCTAATCAGCTTGCGGTTGATGGTGTTCTTGATGATCTTCAATCTCCCTATACTATTCGGCTTCCAAGGGAAAACATGGAATGACTTTGACTTTTACGGCTACTTCCTTTTATAGAAGGATGGGAGGCTTGAATTAGGTCAACTAGGACACGTGTAAGGCTCTCCTTGATCCTTTATCACGAAAATAACTCAACAGAAGTCGGTTCATGAAGTTGGCTAACGAGCTGTGATATGGCAGTTTCTGCTCCCAGTTTTTCTACAGCATAGAATTTGCTCCTTTGATAGCGAGCATAGCTAGCTACTTGTACTTATTTAATTTAGCTAGTCTTTTATGATGTTTCGGCCATTTTATTGTGCTTTATTGTTTATTTTGTAGGAAATGGTTGATTGGAGCTATAATGCCATATTAGAGTTAATCGGGTGATCGGAGCGTGAAAAGATGCATAGGAATGAAAAGAGTAAAAGAGGAAAAAAGTCAAATCTCGGTCAACAGCAGGCTAGCGTCTCGACGCTAGCTCTTGAGCGTCTTGACGCACACATTCCATATCAGATTAGGCGCGTAAAGCTCACAACGTCGAGACGCTGTGATAGGAAGCGTCCTGACGCTACCGTTTTTCCTTATTGAGAACACGCGTATAAGAGGCAGCGTCGAGACGAAAAAAACAGAATAAAAGCTTATTTTCGGTTAGGTTTGAAGAGAGTTCGATTTGGGACCTTTGGGAGCCGTAAACAGGGCAGAACAGAGCACTTGGAGGCTGAAAACAAAGGGGGAGATTTGGAAATCAACCCATTGTTCGTGGGGATCGTGACGAGGACGTCGGATTCGGCCTACATTGAGTTTTCTTTTCCCTTTCCTTTCTTTAGTTAGATTTATGGCTTTCACATGTTTAGTTGAGCTTGTATTTACATTCATGAGTAGCTAAACTTGTAGCTTAGGGATTGATGTAGTTGATTAAGTTTATGGATTGATTTATGGTTTAAGTTGTGCAATGTTATTGTGTTTGTAATCTTGATTTAATGCTTTCAATTAATTGGCCATTAGTTGAATGATTTAAGTTTCGAATCTAGCTCGGGAGAGGGGATTTGATCTAGACTTACTCAAGATTGCATGAATAAAGTTTACTTTCTAATTCATGACGGTTTTAGATTAACTTTAGAATTGGTTGAAAGATCTCATTGCCTTGCATGATTAATAAACTTAGATAGGGATATCAAGTTGGTTAATTTGCATGAGAATCAATTATACTCGGGAGAGGTAGTTGTGATTAAAGGGTCTTTGGCTCATAATTTCATTGTGCATAATAACTTATTCTTTAAAATCAATCCTAAACTAAATCGGCGAAATCAATTCCCTAAGTAGTTTTCCCAATTGAATTTCCATTCTTTTTACTTGTTTTGATTTGGTTCTATTATCATTCATTCATCACTTTTTAATCCCTAAATAAAATTGAGCGAGATTATTCACAATACTTGATTTGCTTAAAAATCCAATCCAGAGGACGACATTCGAATTTACTTTCACTTTATTATTACTTGACCCGTGCGCTTGCAGTTAGGAAAAGTCCACATCAAGTTTTTGGCGCCGTTGCCGGGGATTGGCACATTTAGCTAAATTGATATTGTGAAAAAATTGTTTGATCTTAATTTAGGGTGTATTTTTATTTTTTTTAGTTGATTGCATTTTTTTCTTATTTGTTTTTCTTTCCATATTTGATTTTCTAGGTTAGTTTTTCTTTTAGTTGTGTAATCTTTTCTTTATTTGTTCTTGTTTTTCCTTTTCTAGATTAGTTTCCTTATTTGTGTTCTGCCATATTTAAGTTTTGTATTCCATATTATGCTATTTTGTTTCTTTTTCTAGATTATATTTTCCATATTTAGATTAGTTGTTTTCTTTTCTTTGTTGCTTTCCATAATTATTTTCTTTCCTTTTTAGGGTAGTTTTGTTTGTTTATGCGTAGAGATAAAAATTTAATTTTAGCACCTTTGGATCCCGAGATAGAAAGAACCATCCATAGGATTCGAAGGGAAACTAGAGAAAATTTTCAAATGGCTGACCAAAATCCACCTGAGAAGCCTAGGCCTATTAGAGATTATTTTCAACCTGTGTTTCAGGGGCAACAGTCGGGGATTGTCTATGCACTGATTAATGCCAACAACTTTGAGCTGAAGACCGGTCTCATTCAGATGGCTCGAGACTGTGCATATAGAGGATCGCCCACCGAGGATCCAAATTCTCATCTTAAATCATTCTTGGACATTTGTGGGACGGTAAAGATTAATGGAGTCTCTGAGGATGCTATTCGCTTACGTTTATTTCCCTTTTCTTTGCAGGATAAAGCACGAGATTGGTTGCAGTCTATTACTCCTGGGAGCATCACCACTTGGGATGCTTTGGTCCAGGCCTTTTTAAAGAAATTTTTCCCTCCTGCAAAGACGGTCAAGCTGAGGACCGAGATTGGGACATTCCATCAACAATATGATGAGCAGTTGTTCGAAGCTTGGGAGCGATTCAAAGAGCTACTGAGGAAGTGTCCTCAACATGGTTACCCCGATTGGCTTCAGGTACAGTTGTTTTATAATGGTTTAACTCCTAGTACAAAAACGATTGTTGATGCAGCTGCAGGTGGGACTCTGTTGTCCAAAACCGTGGAAAACGCTCGCACACTTTTAGAGGATATGGCCACCAACAGCTATCAGTGGCCATCTGAGCGGTCTACACCTAAAAAGATTGCTGCTGGAGTGTTTGAGGTTGATAAAGTAAGTGCACTCCAGGCCCAAATGACTTCCCTCGCTAATGCTTTTATGAAATTTTCAGGTACAGGGAGTGCACAGTCAATTGAATCAGCCGCTGCTTTAGCATCTAGACCTCAGGAGGAGACCATCGAGCAAGTTCAGTATGTATCAAATTTTAATTCTAGGGGATATAATAATAGTTCTACACCTACACATTATCACCCTAACAATAGGAACCATGAAAATTTCTCTTATGCTAATACTAAGAATGTTCTTAATCCTCCTGGTTTTGCCCTTCAAACCCAAGATAATAAAAAGTTAGAAGATCTTGTTGGAGCTTTCATTGCAAAGTCTAGTAACAGGACAACCAAGTTAGAGGAGGCAGTCTTTGCCATCAATTCAACAGTGAATGGCCACAGTGCAGCCAACAAGAACATTGAGACTCAGCTGGGACAGTTGAATGTTGTAAGCACCATGAATAAAGGTAAGGCCCCAGCTGAACAAGAGAAACTCCAGATGGAGTATTGTAAGGCAATCACTGTGCACCAGGAGGAATCTGAAGAGGAACCTGAATCTGAGGACTATGAAACGCCTACAGGGGAAGCTGAGGAGGACACATCATCTGATGAGGCTGACAAGCCTAACCTTGAGCCTCCTATTCCTTCTCCCACAGTGTTGGTTCCCAAGGAAAGGAAAAAGAAAAAGAAGAAAAAGAACAATCAGGTTCGGTTTGATAAATTTATGAATGCTTTTATGAATCTGAATATTAATATTCCTTTTGCAGAGGCATTAGAGATGCCCCAATACAACAGGTTCATGAAGGAGTGGTTAGCAAAGAAGCGAAAAGAAAAGAAGGTTGACACTGTTTATCTTGCTTCCACATGCAGCACCAGAGTACAACAGAAAGTACCTGAAAAAGTAGCAGATCCAGGGAGTTTTTCTGTTCCTTGTAGTTTTGGTACTTATTCTTTCAGAGCATTATGTGATTTAGGTGCTAGCATTAATATTATCCCATTGTCCTTGTGTAAAAAGTTAGATATAGGTGAGATTAAGTCTACTCCTGTAAAGCTCCAATTGGCTGATCAATCTGTGGTGAGACCAGTTGGTATTGTAGAAAATGTGTTAATCAGAGTAGGTAGATTTTTTCTCCCTATTGATTTATATGTTATGGACATGATAGAAAATCCTTCAATGCCTGTCATATTAGGAAGACCATTCCTCGCTACTGGGCGGGTGATTATAGATATTGAGCGCAGGGAGCTCACTATTAGAGTCAAGAACGAAAAAGAAATCTTTAAAGCAGTTGAAGACTCTAAAGATGAAGTGCTTTTCATGGGCTACAGGAAAGGTGCAAGAAAGAGCACCTTTGTTGGATTCACAGAACAAAAGCCTCCTTGAAGCACGATCAACACGTCGAGCTAATGACGTTAAACAAGCGCTTATGGGAGGCAACCCAAGTAAATTTAGTGTGTTTTCTTTTTGTTTTTTATTTATTGTTTGTTTTTTGTTTTGTAGGTCTTGTTTTCTTTCTCTCCTTTGCTTTCAAGCTTTCAAGATTCCAAGCTCTCAAGCAAGAAGTCATCATCATTCCAGGCCAGTATTGTTCACTCCTGTCATTCTTTTATTGTTCTCATGCTTGTTTATGCCTTATTTTCTTTATACATTGAGGACAATGCATATTTTAAGTTTGGGGGTGGATTAGCATGTTTGTGGAGCCCTTGAGCATCTGAGTTCGGGCTATAGTTTTTAGCCTTCTTTGAATTATGCATACGGTTGTTTTCTGGATGCTACTTTTGCATGATTATGATGTCCTAGGATAGGCTTTCTTGTCAATTCTCAAGCTTGTGATGAGATGTAAGCATAAGTGCCCAAAAAGGGAGACTTTTTAAAATTTTTCTAGGAGATGGCTTGCATGAGTAGAGTATCTGTCTTGGCTAGATTTGGATTTGAATTCTTAGGAGCGAATTATTGGGTTCATATGCTTGTTGTCACCTCGATAGGTGTAGGGTAGAGCTAAAGAGTTAATTTTTTGCAAATTAGCATGTTTGATCTTGCTTAGGAGAAAAGAAAAGAATATCTGCTTATTATGTTCTTAACGAAAAAAACATTCTTGTTGTTATTGTTGAAAAAGAAAAAAGTCATGACTTATGCGTGCAATATGCAATGAATAATAAAGTTTAGGCAAAAAGAGCTACCCCTGTTGTGATCAGTTAGGCCAACCAGAGAAAACTCAGGTTAAGGGTCCCTGCAATGGGTGTGTGAAAGCTAGTGCCACATTTAAATGCTTAATTCAATTGTTAATTAAAAGCACCTAAGTATGGAGATAAACAAACTAATTTGTTGCATTAACTCATTAGTGAAGCCTTAGTGCCAGTGTAGAGGGAAGATGAGCTGAGAGTCTAATAATCCAATCCCGAGCTAGTAGAGTCTGATCTTGTTGAGTTAGATCTCGCTTGTGCAAGTTAATTTTGGAAAAATTTTAATTTGTCTCCCTCATTGGTCCTTGTGTGCATATCTCTTGCTTGCTTGGTTATTGACTTTTGAGCCTTGAGGATTGAGTTATGATTGTTGCATCCATTCTTCCATTGTATGTCTGATTTAGAGTTTGCTCGAGGACTAGCAAAAGCTTAAGTTTGGGGGTATTTGATAGCGAGCATAGCTAGCTACTTGTACTTATTTAATTTAGCTAGTCTTTTATGATGTTTGGGCCATTTTATTGTGTTTTATTGTTTATTTTGTAGGAAATGGTTGATTGGAGCTATAATGCCATATTAGAGTTAATCGGGTGCTCGGGGCGTGAAAAGATGCATAGGAATGAAAAGAGTAAAAGAGGAAAAAAGTTAAATCTCGGTCAACAGCAGGCTAGCGTCTCGACGCTAGCTCTTGAGCGTCTCGACGCTCACATTCCATATCAGATTAGGCGCGTAAAGCTCACAACGTCGAGACGCTGTGATAGGAAGCGTCCCGACGCTACCGTTTTTCCTTATTCAGAACGCGCGTATAAGAGGCAGCGTCGAGACGCTGTCTTGACAGCGTCTCGACGCTAAGACGAAAAAAAACAGAATAAAAGCTTATTTTTGGTTAGGTTTGAAGAGAGTTCGATTTGGGACCTTTGGGGGCCGTAAACAGGGCAGAACAGAGCACTTGGAGGCTGAAAACAAAGGGGGAGATTTGGAAATCAACCCATTGTTCGTGGGGATCGTGACGGGGACGTCGGATTCGGCCTACATTGAGTTTTCTTTTCCTTTTCCTTTCTTTAGTTAGATTTATGGCTTTCACATGTTTAGTTGAGCTTGTATTTACATTCATGAGTAGCTAAACTTGTAGCTTAGGGATTGATGTAGTTGATTAAGTTTATGGATTGATTTATGGTTTAAGTTGTGCAATGTTATTGTGTTTGTAATCTTGATTTAATGCTTTCAATTAATTGGCCATTAGTTGAATGATTTAAGTTTCGAATCTAGCTCGGGAGAGGGGATTTGATCTAGACTTACTCAAGATTGCATGAATAAAGTTTACTTTCTAATTCATGACGGTTTTAGATTAACTTTAGAATTGGTTGAAAGATCTCATTGCCTTGCATGATTAATAAACTTAGATAGGGATATCAAGTTGGTTAATTTGCATGAGAATCAATTATACTCGGGAGAGGTAGTTGTGATTAAAGGGTCTTTGGCTCATAATTTCATTGTGCATAATAACTTATTCATTAAAATCAATCCTAAACTAAATCGGCGAAATCAATTCCCTAAGTAGTTTTCCCAATTGAATTTCCATTCTTTTTACTTGTTTTGATTTGGTTCTATTATCATTCATTCATCACTTTTTAATCCCTAAATAAAATTGAGTGAGATTATTCACAATACTTGATTTGCTTAAAAATCCAATCCAGAGGACGACATTCGAATTTACTTTCACTTTATTATTACTTGACCCGTGCGCTTGCGGTTAGGAAAAGTCCACATCATCCCTCCAGTCGCTTAGCAGCATAATCTGCACAAAATAATTTCCAATGCTTCCATTCTTCCAAATGGGTTAAATCATGTAATATCTATCCAAAACCAACCCTAATAAGCATAAAGGACACACAAATCCCTATATAATTGAGGCCTAAATAACTACCTTTTGGGCAGTTATCATACCCCCAAACTTGAACTATTGCGGGTCCCGAGCAATACTAACCAACCTTCCTTCAAGAATTTCAAAACATTAGACAAAGAATTAGCTTAATCAAACCAGACAGTCCAACACTACCTTTAACCTTTACCTGAGCACTCTGCAAAACCAAGCTCTGTTGCAGAAAAATGATTCCTTCAGCAGGGACAAATAATCACCACTTTTCAACTTAATTCTAAGAACTCACCACAGCCTAGCTCTATTATCAGACATTTCAAAACATGTTTTTAAAAGGGTTTATTTCATTATTTATCAGACTTAAAGCATCCTTACAGTCATAAGCTCTTAATCATGGGATGACCCACTTTATGGTGCAGTATACCCTTGCCTCAAGCTCATCACCAACTAGACTCAATACTCATTATAAAGCTAAAAAATCCTTAGTTATTCCATCTCTTGCCCCTCAGAATGGCGACATTTTATGATGAAGCTCACCTAAGTTCTGGAGGACAGAAAGCTGCTGGATCATCATTCATCCCTCAAAACTTTTGCTCTGTCAATTTTTTCAGCAAAATCTTCAACAAATAATTTTTCAGCAAATAATTTTTTCTCATATTTCTCATTTTTTTTCACATTTCCTAGGTCATCTTTTGACACTAAGACAAACTGTGGGTATCACAAATGTCCCCGGTTACTCAATAACCTAGCAAATTTTAATTTTGAAGGAGAGGAATGCTCGAGCAAAATAATTGGAGTAGCAAAAAGTCCCCCAAACTTGAATTATTCATTGTCCCCAATGAATCATTAATTAAGCAAATATACCCCCAAACTTAAATCTTTCTTTCTGAATTTTTAAACTAAACATGGGACTCAGATTAAGCTTAAAGTGGATCATATAAGTCAATACTACCTTCAAAATCTTCTTGCCGCAGCAACAGTCCAGGCTAGAAGAAATGCTCAAGCAAAAGGTTTCTGGAGATCAGAACACCTTGATCTAATTAAGCGTAATCAGTCCAATCTTCAAAAATTCAGAAGAAAAATAGTTAAGTTAGAGTTAGTCAGTGCTCATAGAATAGAAACATCTAAAAATTTCATTCAAAAACATAAGAACAGAAATTACATAGCAGAGATATATTTTTAAAGCAGAAAAATTAAAAAGAAACAAGCAAACATATTTATCAAATGAGGTCAGATATGCGCGAGCAAACAAAATGATAAGAACAAAAATAAAGCTCGCTGAAGATCATTTCATCCATCAATCTTCCTGACCCTGCTCTTCATCATCATTCTCTTATTCTCTTTCAACAGGTGGTGGCGGAATCCAAGGGTTCAACAGATCGTCAGGGAACATGGGAAGGGCAGGGTATGGGTTTGAAAAATTCTCCTGCAGCGCCCTCTTTAAGCTGGCATCCCGATTCTTAACATAGTTCCAGAAGGTTAAAGTCTGCCTCTCAGCAAACTCCTACCTACTGGCTGAAAGTGCCAGTTGTTCTAGAATCGTATTGATGTCGTAGATAAGCCCACCTTGACGTATCTCCTGCGTGCGCTAGAGCCTCGCCAAATTGGGCGTATCAATGATCCCTTTATCAAATAGAATTGCATCACTCTCCTCCACTGGAACCCCTGCTTGTCTGCATAGCATAGTAATTATGTTCGGGAAGAACAGCTTCCCCACTTTTTTCTTCCAGCAGCACGCTATTTCATTACAAATAATTTTTCCTACGTCAATACTGAGAGACCTTAAGTTAGCAAAAGCCAAAAGAATTCGTTCCCTGGATACTGTCGAGTTGTGCGTTGTCGGAAGCAACCTCTGCCTGATGAAACCCATCCATGTGTTCGCTTCCTTTTTCAAATAAGCTGACTGGAATGTCCGTTTCTGAGTCTTAGATAGTTGCCACTGCGCCCCCTCAATTCCTACCTCCCTCACAGCATTACTTAACTGCTCCTCAGATGGCGCGACTGCCATTTCATTGAATGCCGCGTGGGGGAAGTTTTGAAGATGGTACAGTGCGTTGATCGCACTTGGACTCCAATCTATCTCGACTCATCTGACAATTACCAGGAAACCCTCTTCTTTATCAATGTTGGCATAGAATTCACGCACCACCTGTGCGTTCACAGCCTCCGGCTTAGCACAAAACAGCTCCCAGCCGTGGTCAGCTATGTCGGTCCTTAGAAATGGCGGAAGATCACCGCTGAAACCTCTTTCAAACAGAAAATCCCTTTTCAGGAGCTCAGTGTATTTTGCTCTAGCAAAATTATTGACGAAGCGATCGTATGGCACCTGTCGCTCTGCTATTTCATCGTGCTCCTCTGATGCTTCAGCAATCTTTTTGCCCTTCTCTTCTCTCCGCTTCAGCAACTGTTCCTCCTCTGCCTGTTTCTCTGCTTCTTCTCGCCTTCTTTCCTCAGCCTTTTTTTTCTCTCGTTCCTCTTGCTCGGCCTTCTCTCTCTCGAAATCTGATGATGGAGGCGATGGGGTATCAGACCTGATCACTGGAATGCGCCCAGCCTTCCGCTTAATGCGGCGTCGTTTCGGAGGTTCAGGTATGATAACCTCCACACGAGCCTCCTGAACTGGCTCTCTGTCTTCTTCCTCTACAGCCTCCGTCTGCATAACCTCACTCTGTTTCGCCTGAATTTCCTCTCGAGCCTCTTCTATAGTTGCCACTTCCTGTCCATCCTCTTCTTGATTCGTTTTGCCAGATTCTTTTGGGTCTTCTTCTTCTTCTGCAACAACCTCCTCCTCTCTCGCTCTTTCTTGTTCTTCAACCCTCTGTTGTCGTCTTCTTCGCTAAGCCTCCTTCTCTTCTGGTCTTCTCTTTTTCTTAGTTTTTCCTTTCTGTACTTCCGGTGTCACGGGTATCTCTTCCTCCTCACTCTCCCTCTCTCTTTTCTTCCTTGCTCTTGTTTTGGCCATGGATAACTCAAAGGGTTTACAGAGAATGGGAAGGAAAAAGAAAGAACGCAGACGACAAAAAATGTGATCAAGAAGACGAAGTGGAGAGAACTTACCAGCAGTTGCAAATAAATAAGGCTCCAGCAAAAGAGAATCCTAACCGAAAAGATTTACCCTGCAATAACTAATATTACCGTTTTAATTTAAAAAATGCAAACCTGAATTTCAAAAATTATCAACGGTAAATTCGTGGATTCCAAACGCCCATGGTAAAAATCAATGTGCTGTCATCATTGCAGCCTTCGGATAATTGCTCTGCGACACGTGGCCTCATCAGATGATGCACGCACATTTACCTGCGAGAATTCAAAGCTAAATCTAACGGTAACAATAATAAATTCCAACGGAAACCCTTCTAACTTGGAATATTTTGCTCCAGCAATATCTTTGCCGCAACAATCTGCTGGTCCTGAAGAATCTTAGATACGGAAGTCGAATTTCAAAAAAACAGAAAAATCAAAGATTTTTTCTTTAAATTAAAATTTAACCAATCATCCCAATCTCCTATTTTCAAAAGAAGCCGAATAAATTAGAGAAAATCTCTATGAATTAAAACTAAAATTCAAATAACTGAAAATAAAATCTTCATAAAAACCAATTTAAAAGATAATACAAAGATAATCTAAGAAAATAAAATCAAATCAAATTCAAAACAAAATAGATAAGATCTAATCAAATATTAAAAAACAAAATTGAATAAATCACGCAAAATGAAATCTATCTTAACCGCAAAATCAAATCAAAGAAAAATAAAATCAATACAAACTCTGGGAGCTCAAAGTTTTGCTCTGTGAAATGCTCCCGCAAAAATCCTGCTCTCTCAAACATCGACCAACCTTAGGGAAGGATATTTCGCCTGAAATTCCTCACCCCAATAATTTTTCACACGCTGTCCATTCACCTTGAACACTCTCCCATCTTTTTCATCCTGCAAAGTAATTGCTCCATTGGAAAAAACCTCAATCACAATAAACGGTCCTGACCATTTAGATTTTAATTTTCCAGGAAATAATTTTAATCTAGAATTATAAAGCAAAACTTTTTGACTCTTGACAAACTCCTTAGATTTAATTTTTTTGTCATGCCACAGCTTAGTCTTTTCCTTATACATTTTCGCATTTTCGTAAGAAAATTGACGAAATTCTTCTAACTCATTAAGCTGCAGCATTCTTATTGCTCCTGCACGACTCAGATCAAAATTTAACTTTTTCAAAGCCCAAAATGTTTTATGCTCAAGCTCTAATGGTAAATGGCAAGCTTTCCCATATACTAACCTATAGGGAGACATACCTAGAGGAGTCTTATAAGTTGTCCTCTAAGCCCAAAGAGCCTCATCCAACCTAAAGGACCAATCCTTTCTAGATGGATGGACTACTTTCTCTAAAATAGCTTTAATTTCCCTATTACTAATTTCAGCATGACCATTTGCTTGTGGGTGATAAGGGGTAGCTATCCTATGCTTAATCCCATACTTAGCTAAAAGCTTAGTTAAGATATTATTAACAAAATGTGTACCCTCATCACTCACTAGAGCCCTAGGTGTCCCAAACCGCGCAAAGATGTGCGATTGAAGAAACCTTGCAACTGTCTTGGCATCACTCTGATGGCATGCAATGGCCTCCACCCATTTGGACACATAATCAACTGCCAATAAGATAAAAACATTGCCATTAGAAGGGGGAAATGGCCCCATAAATTCAATACCCCATACATCAAATAATTCAACTTCTAAAATGTAAGTAAGAGGCATGTCATCTCTAGGCCCCAAGTTTCCTCTCCTTTGACAAGCGTCACATTGTTTGTAGAACCAGTGGGCATCCTTGAATAACGTAGGCCAGAAAAATCCGCAATGCAAAATCCTCATAGCTGTCCTTTGACCACTGAAAAAGCCTCCATACGGCGAAGAATGACATTGCTCCAGGATTTCCTTTGCTTCAGCACCTGAAACACACCTACGAATAATACCGTCAGAGCATTGGTTATACATAAATGGCTCATTCCAATAGAAAAATTTTGCATCATGCTTAAACTTTTTCTTCTGCCTCCAATCCATATCAATAGGGGTGACTCCCTTCACTAAAAAGTTGGCAATATCAGCATACCAAGGGACATCCCTGACTACCTTTACCTGAACAGAAAAAAACTGCTCATCTGGAAAAGAATCGTAAATGGCAGATTGCTCCAGCAAAGATGATGATGGATCAAGACGAGACAAGTGATCTGCAATGACATTCTCTAATCCCTTCTTGTCCTTTATCTCCAAGTCAAATTCCTGCAATAGTAAAATCCAACGAATTAGTCTAGGCTTTGCATCTTTCTTTGACATTAAATACCTTATTGCTGCATGATCCGTGAACACTGTGAATTTGGATCCAACCAAATATGACCGGAATTTTTCAAAAGCAAACACAACAGCTAACAACTCATTTTCAGTAGTTGTGTAGTTGACCTGTGCCTCATTTAAAACCTTGCTTGCATAATATATAGGATGAATAAATTTGCCTTGCTTTTGCCCCAGCATCGCACCTACTGCAGCATCACTCGCATCACACATTACCTCGAATGGCAAATTCCAATTAGGTGCGTAGAGAATGGGTGCTGAGATTAAAGCAGCCTTCAATGTTTCAAAAGCCTTCCTACAATCTGCATTAAAGTCAAAAACATGATCAGTGCACAATAAGTTACAAAGAGGTTTACTGATTTTGGAAAAATCCTTTATGAACCTCCTATAAAATCCAGCATGTCCTAAAAAACTCCGAATTCCCTTCACTGAATTCGGTGGCTCTAGTCTTTCGATAACCTCAACTTTTGCTCTATCAACTTCTAGACCATTCTTAGAAATCCTATGACCTAACACTATGCCCTCCTTCACCATGAAGTGACACTTCTCCCAATTAAGAACTAGATGGGTATCCTCACATCTTTTTAACACCTTTCCTAAATTTTCTAAACAACTCTGAAAAGACCCTCCAAAAACTGAAAAATCGTCCATAAAGACTTCAACAGTGGACTCAATCATATCAGAAAAAATTGCTAACATACACCGCTGAAATGTTGCTGGAGCATTGCAAAGGCCAAAAGGCATTCTCCTGAAAGCAAACGTCCCATAAGGACAGGTGAAAGTGGGTTTTTCCTGATCTTCAGGAGCAATAGTAATCTGGTTATACCCAGAATAACCATCCAAGAAATAGTAATAGGCCTGACCAGCCAATCGATCCAACATCTGGTCGATAAATGGTAGAGGGAAATGATCCTTTCGGGTGGCTTTGTTAAGCCTTGTGTAATCCATACAAACCCTCCAGCCAGTTACTGTCCTTGTGGGGATCAACTCATTATCTTTATTGCTCACAACAGTGACACCTCCTTTCTTAGGAACACATTGGACAGGGTTTACCCAATTGCTATCGGCAATTGGATAGATGATCCCAGCATCCAACCATTTAATTACCTCCTTTTTAACAACCTCTTTCATTGCAGGGTTAAGCCTTCTTTGTTGCTCAATACTCCTAAAGGATCCCTCCTCTAGAGTGATTTTATGCATACAAAAAGATGGGCTAATCCCCTGAATATCAGCCAATGTCCAACCTATAGCTTTGCGGTATTGCTGCAGCAATTTTATTAAGGCCTCCTCATGCTCCGGCATTAAATCTGATGCAACAATAATGGGCAACGTCTCACTTTCCCCAAGATACACATACTTTAGATGATCCGGTAAAGGCTTCAAATCTAAAGTAGGTGCCGCAATCAGGGATGGCTTAATTGGGGGAGCCTTTCTTTGATCTAAATCTAAAGACTCAAAAACATCCTCACACCTAAACAATTCTTTTTCATTTTTTCTATCTAAAGAACAAAATTCAAAATCTTCTATACTAACCTCTCCATGCTTTTCTGAATGCTTATCAGTCGAATCCTGTATTGTTGTCTCAATAACTGTGCTCTCCAGAATCCTAATGAAGGAGCAATCCTCAATTTCATCTGGATATTTCATGGCTTTAAAGACATTAAATTTCACTTCCTCATTACAGACTCTCATTGTTAATTCTCCTTTTTTAACATCTATTAATGCCCTACCAGTAGCCAAAAATGGACGACCTAGAATAATTGAGACATCTTTATCAGCCTCATAATCTAAAATAATAAAATCAACAGGAAATATGAACTTATAAACTTTTACTAAGACATCCTCAATCTTACCCTCTGGATATGTGATAGACCTATCAGCTAGTTGGAGTGTAACTGTGGTAGGTCTAGCTTCACCAATACCTAACTTCCGATAGACCGAAAGAGGCATAAGGTTAATGCTTGCACCTAAACCACAGAGTGCTCTACCTAATTCCTTTCCACCTATAGACACATGTATGGTAAATGACCCTGGATCCTTAGCCTTGGGGGGTAAACCATTCTTGAGAATAGCACTACACTCCTCAGTAAGAGATACAGTTTCAAACTCACCTAACCTTTTCTTTTTAGTCAAAATATCCTTAAGAAATTTAGCATAATTAGGCATTTGCTCAATAGCTTCTACTAAAGGGATATTTATATGCAACTGCTTAAGAATCTCTAAAAACTTTTTAAATTGATCGTCCTGATTCCTAGGCTTTTGTCTTTGTGGAAAAGGTAGAGGTGGTACATAAGGTGTGGGCGGCACATATGGTGGTTCTACATCTGGCACAGAACCAGATGCTCCAGCATTCTCTTTGCTGCCTCCAGCACCCTGACCAGACTCCAACTCTTTCTCGACAACAACATTATTATCACTATCACCATTATTATTTATAACCTGGGTTTTACTAGGCTCAATTCTTTCTTCTAATGGCTTACCACTCCTAAGAGTAACTGCCTTTACCTGCTTCTTACCTTCCCTTCTAGGGTGTTCAGTATCCGAGGGAAGTTTCCCTTGAGGCCTTGCCTTGAGCTCATTAGCTAGCTGACCCACTTGCAATTCCATGGCTCTCATCGAAGCTTGATTACTTTGAATGGCAGCGTCTGTGCGAGCCATAAATTCTTTCATCATCGCCTCGAGAGAATTTTCTGAATTTTGCTGGGGCAAAGCCTGCTTATTTTGCTGGGGCATTACCTGCGCTTTAGCAAATCCCAGCTGGTTCACCTTTTGTTGTGCTTGTACGTTATTTCCTTGACCTCCCCATGAGAAGTTGGGGTGGTTGCGCCAACCTGGATTATAGAAGTTAGAATAAGGGTTGTTCCTCTGATTACCTACAAAAAACACAAAAGCTGGATTGCTGGGGCAAAACTCGTAGTTGTGGTCTTCACCGCAATAAACACATGCTTCGTCCATGACTTGGTTCACCACTGCTGCAGGCTCCATAGCTGGTGGCTGCTGATGACTAATCACTGTCACATTCTTAAGAGCGTTAGCAATCATAGCAAGATCAGCCCTAATGGTGGACACACCATCAACCTCTAATACACTCTTAACCTTTTTATTTGTGCCTCTAACATCCGACCACTGACAACTATTAATAGATATTCTTTCTAAAATTTCATAGGCTTCATCAAAAGTTTTTGCCAAAAGGGCCCCTCCAGACGAAGCATCGACCATACCTTGGGTTACTCCATTTAAACCATTGTAAAATGTTTCCATTTGAATACAATGAGGTAACCCATGGTGAGGACACTTTCGTAAAAGCTCCTTAAACCTCTCCCAAGCCTCACTAAAAGTCTCATCTTCAAGTTGCCTAAACCCTACTATTTCACTCCTTAATTTAGCATTTCTATTAGGTGGGAAATATTTACTAAAAAATTTTTCAGCTAACTCATCCCACGTCCTAATTGATCCTGGAGCAAAAGAGTTTAACCATGACTTTGCTCCATCTCTAAGAGAATACGGGAACAAAGTTAATCTAAGAGCATCTTTAGGTACTCCTTGAATTACAAAAGAATCACTAACTCCTAGAAAATACTTAAGATGTAAATGAGGGTCTTCAGATGACAAACCATGGAATTGCCCCACGGTTTGCAACATCTGAAACATTACCGGTTTCATTTCAAAATTCGCCGCTTGGATTTGGGGACGTGCAATCCCTGGATTCAACTCATTAAACATCGGGACAGCATATGCTCGAATGGCTCTGGTCCTATCGTTCGCTATCAAGATAGGATTCTCAGCCTGATTATTTCGCTGCTCATTTTGCTCAAACAGTGGGTTTTGCTGCAGCAACGGATTCTGTTGGGGGTTTGCTGCTGCTGGACCTTCATGAACCTGTGGAAGTTGCGGCACGTTCTCCATCTGGTTTCTGCGCTGCTCCCTCCTTCTGTTCCTAAATGTCCTTTCAATTTCTGGATCAAGCTCAAACCGTACCCCAGGCGGATCGCTCATACACCAAAATCACACCTGCAAAAACAAAAGAAACAATCAAAAAGTTCTAGCATCAAACCACTAAAACACATACAAAAAACAGATCAGATAAAAACTTATTCAAGTCCCCAGCAACGGCGCCAAAAACTTGTTGGGTTCCTAGAGTGAGTAAAAATATAGTATAAAATACTCTAGAATTCCTGTGCAAGTATACACAGTCTGCAGCAAGTAATATTATCAATCCAAGGTCTGAATGAGCTTCAACTTTATCTATTTTGCGTAACTTCCTAATGGTTTCAAAGATAATAAAATGATTGGGTTTTATCGGAATTATGCTGAAGCAAAATAAATGACAGAACAACGAGTAAACAAATAGATAGACAGATTAAAGACAGGCGCTGGTTAGGCTTTAGTGATTGTTCTAAGATATGCTCTGGCAATATTATTGATCATGCATTTCTCGCAGTATTATTAGTGGATTCCTCCCGGAACTCCGAATCTTTTGGGATATGTTTCAACCCCAATGAAGAGCGACCGATCAAGCACTAGGCAACTGGCTATCCCTAGCTCAGTCACTGGCGTTCACCAATACACAATGATCGTAGTGTGGATAATTGCCACACACTCTCTAAATCATCCCTGAAACTAGAGAGAGCTATCCATACCGGCTGGCCAGGCGGGCATAAAATGAGTTTAAGCACAACAATTAACCAAAATGTGATAGTCAATATATTACTAGAGATGAAGCACAGTAATCACATTATTCCTAACCAACACCTTAAGCTACTTAGTTCATAATAAGCATAGGAATACGAATTACAATCTGAGTATGCATGTCCATAACTAAAAGTTAATAAAGAAGGTAAACTCCCTAATCAGCTTGCGGTTGATGGTGTTCTTGATGATCTTCAATCTCCCTATACTATTCGGCTTCCAAGGGAAAACATGGAATGACTTTGACTTTGACGGCTACTTCCTTTTATAGAAGGATGGGAGACTTGAATTAGGTCAACTAGGACACGTGTAAGGCTCTCCTTGATCCTTTATCACGAAAATAACTCAACAGAAGTCGGTTCATGAAGTTGGCTAACGAGCTGTGATGTGGCAGTTTCTGCTCCCAGTTTTGCTGCAGCATAGAATTTGCTCCCTCCAGTCGCTTAGCAGCATAATCTGCACAAAATAATTTCCAATGCTTCCATTCTTCCAAATGGGTTAAATCATGTAATATCTATCCAAAACCAACCCTAATAAGCATAAAGGACACACAAATCCCTATATAATTGAGGCCTAAATAACTACCTTTTGGGCAGTTATCAATGCACGTGAACAGATTGTAGCGTGTGTTATTTTCCATTCCATGAACTAATTTACTTTAGGTGTTGGTTAGGATTATGTAATTTTCGTTCTTAATAATCTAGCAATTGATATTGATTTCGAGCATTTTGATTACTTGTTGTGTTTAATATTATTTTGTGCCTGTCTGGCCAGCCGATATGAATAACTTCTCTAAGTTTCAGGGATGATTTAAGGGATCTGTGGCTTGTAATCACACTAGACCATTATGTGTTGGTGAACGCTAGTGACTGAGTTAGGGATAGCCAGTTGCCTAGTGCTCGATTGGTAGAGCTTCATTGGAGTTGAAACACATTCCAAAAGATTCAGAGTTCCGGGAGGATCCTGCTGATAATATTGCGAGAGTTTGCCTTATCAATACAATTGCAGAGCATCTTTTTAACAATTACAAAAGTCTTAACCAACGCATGTTTCCAATCTGTCTACTTTATCCATTTACATTTCTGCTTTGTTATTTCTTTTGTTCCAGCATTATTTCAAAACCCAATCATTTTAACAATCTTGAGATCACTAAAAGGCTAAGTAAAATAGGTAAAGTGAAACAGTTCAAAGCCTCGTGGATACGATAAATTACTTATAACTTGCTGCAGACTATGTGCACTTGCATAGTATTCTAGAGTTAATTTACATCATATTTTTAACCACTCTGGAAGGCAACACCAATCCTAATCCTGAGGAGCCTAAGCCCATTCGAGACTATTTTCAGCCTGTATTCTAGGAGCAGCAGCCGGGGATTGTTTGTGCCTCAATCAATGGCAATAATTTTGAGTTGAAAAGCGATCTCATAAAAATGACTCATGATTGTGCTTTCAGAGGATCATCCACAGAGGATCCAAACTCACATCTGAAATCGTTTCTAAACATATGTGGGACGGTAAAGTTAAACGGAGTCATTGAAGATGCAATTTGCTTACGTTTATTTTCCTTTTCTTTGTAGGATAAAGCCCACGATTGGTTGCAGTCTATTCCACTTGGGAGCATGGTGCGACAGAGGCTGAATGATGAATGTGAGATAAGATGGTAGATAATAATAAAGATAAATTAAGTCAACCTTAGTGCAAGTATACACTATTAAACGTAGTAATAAAAACCTTAGAAGTATTCCAAGGGTATCGATCCCACGAGGACTAAATTGAAAATTCAGATTTGAAGAAGAAACTGCTCAACTGATTGCTTAAAAATAGGTAACCAAAGAAATGATTGATGGTTGATTTTTAGAAAGATAAATAACACAAGCAAATAAATAAAGAATAACAATAATGAATAAAATGAGGTATTCAATGTGGATTCATCTCTAAGGCAATAACCTTAATAATGGATTATTCAACTTAAGCCTATTCAATGCATTGGGTCAAATTTAACGTCTATTTGGCCTTGCTCCAAAGAACCGTTAGAAGACTAAGCGAGTACCGTTATGCACATTTCTTTGACTCGACTCCAACATAGATAATTCACGAATGCAATCTATAACCCTATAGTTGATATAGGGTGCCTTAGGCAGCTTGCCCTATACCACCGAACAATCTCTTTTGAGCTTTTTCTCCTATATCACCTTTATGAGAACCGATATCATCTGTCCCTTTTGAGATCAAACTCACATAGCATGCAAAGTCTAGGTGATCAAGTTAAACTCAGCAAGATCAGAATGATAATCAATAAAGAATGACATGCATTGAACAATACTTAAGCAAATAAAACACTTTCAAGCTATTGAACCATAAGGGAATTCACCATATTGAACCCCTCAACGGAATTTAGCTACTCATGGTGAGATAAAGAGCAAATGAATACATTTTCATTGAAAATAAGATGTAAAGAATACAGATAAATGAAAAGTATCAAAAGCTGGAAATAATGACAGTAGCAAAATACTAGGGTTTTTCTATTTTATCCAATCCTTCTAGAGTTCGCTTAGACACTTGTTGTTCAATTTTCCGCAAGCGTACGGTTGCCCAAGTAATATTAAAACGGAAAGTATTCCGAGTAACGAATCCTCAGGGAATTTGAATTATATCCATTAAGTACCAAGAACCATCATGTTTTAATTTTATTTAGAATTCCAACTCGATTGATAACGCGAAAATTAAAGAAACTAATAAAAATACACATGCAATAACAAAATGGAAATATTCTATTAAGGGGACTTGACCTAGGGTTTTAACTAGCTTTTTGGATATGTAGCTCAAATACATGGATGCATGTAACTAATAGTCTTCAATTTCATAAATCTAGAAGTAATTATAAGCGGATTTCTCTTTCAAGCTCCTCCACATCTCATACTAACATAACTAATTTATGTGTCCATCTCCTTAGTTAATCATAGTATGGCATTAAACAACTTCATTATCAATTTATAACAATTCTCTTTCACTCTCGTGCTCCAAGCAATTGTTAGCCATTGATGTGGAATTTTCCTACCGCAAGCGCACCGATCAAGTAATAATATAGTGAATGTGATATTCGAATGTCGTCCTCTGGATTGAATTTCTAATCAATTTTAATTATCGAAAATAATCTTGCCCAATTTTATTTAGGAAACAAATCAAAGTGAGAATGAATGTAGTCAACACAAATCAATGAAAAAGTATGACAATCTAATGGAGACAACGGTCTTAGGGACTTGATTTCACCAATTGGGATTATGGATTAATTCATGGTTTAATGACATGCTAAGATTCATAAATCTTGGGAAACTAAAATCGCACATATCTCTCCCGAGCATACATGATTCTCCCACATGAAATGAACCTGATATCTCTATCTAAATTCATTAAACATGCAAGGCATTAAGGTTAACCTCTTTAACGATTTCTAAAATTAACTATTATCTCCCGATTTCTAGGTAAATCCTAGTTATGCAAAATGATTTCTAAGCTAAATCCTCTCTCCCGAGTTAGATTTAAGCACAAACAACATTCAGTTCATGGCCGGTAAATTGAAAGCATTAAGAACACAATTATGCATAAATGGCATCAATAACAATAAAACCATTAAATCAATCCATAAGTACCCAACGACTAAATCAATCCCTAAGAATTAAACTTAGCTACACATAATCCGAGTTAAAATATAAACTAAGTCTAAACAAGCCATAAAAACTACAAAAGCAAAGGGTAAAGAGAATTAAACGCTAGGTAAGCCGAGACCGCACGTCCCCGTACCGATCCCCATGAACAATGGTTTGATTCTCGCTTTTCCTCCACTTGATTCAGCTTCAAAAGCCCCTTTTTTCTCTGTTTTTTGGCTCCAAATCGTCCAAAAGAAGTCCCCCAATCAGCCCTAATCGCAATCTTTAAATAAGGCAAAAATTGTTCGTAGCGTCATGACGCTACGGCGATTTTTCGGATTCTGGGATTTTTGACCGAGAGCGTCGCGACACTGGTTGTAGCGTTGCGACGCTATGCTTTTTTTTTTTTTTTAGATTGAAAACTCCATTTGACTCCAATTGCTCAATTAAGCTTCAAACACATACTTCCTACAAATAAAACATATAAATGCATAAATTTGGCCAAATAATTGTAAAAGACTAGCTTAATTAATTATAGAAAAATAGCTAGCTATGCTCGCTATCAAACACCCCCAAACTTAAGCTTTTGCTAGTCCTCGAGCAAACTAAAAATCAAGCATACAATGGAAGAATGGATGCAACAAACATGACTCAATCCTCAAGGCTCAAAAGTCAATACTCAAGCAATCAAGAGACATGCACATAAGGACCAATGAGGGAGACAAATCATAAAGATTACTAAACAATCAAGAGACATGCACATAAGGACCAATGAGGGAGACAAATCAAAAGTTTTCCAAACTCTCAACTCATCTTCCCTCTACACTGGCACTAAGGATTCACTAACGAGTCAATGGAACAAATTAGTTTGTTTTCCTCCATACTTAGGTGCTTATAATTGAAAATTACAACATGCATTTTTATGTGGCACTAGCTTTCACACACATGTTGCAGGGACCCTTAACCCGAGTTTTACCCTTTGGTTGGCCTAACTGATCACAATAGGGGTAGCTCTTTTTGCCTAAACTTTAATAAACATTGTATTGCGCGCATAAGTCATGACTTTTTCTTTCTTCTTTGGTAACAACAAGAATGATTTTTCTTTATGAGCATGATAAGCATATATTCTTTTCTTTCCTCCTAAGCAAGATCAAACATGCTAATTTGCAAAAAAATTAACTCTTTAGCTCTTCCCTTCACCTATCGAGGTGACAATAAGCATATGAACCTAATAATTCGCTCCTAAGTATTCAAATTCAAATCTAGCCAAGAAAAATACTCTACTCATGCAAGACATCTCCTAGAAAAAGTTTAAAAAGTCTCCCTTTTTGGGCACTCATGCTTACAACTCATCGAAAGCTTGAAAATTGACAATGAAGCATATCCTAGGAAATCATAGTCATGCAAAAATATCATCTAGAAAACAACCATATGCTCAATTCAAAGAAAGCTCAAAACTATAGCCCGAACTCAAATGCTCAAGGGCTCCACAAACATCTTATTCCACCCCCAAACTTAAAGCATGCATTGTCCTCAATGTATGAAGAAAATAAAGCATAATCAAGCATGAGAACAATAAAAGAATGGAAGGAGTGAACAATACTGCCCTGGAATGATGATGGCCTTCTCTTGGAAGCTTGCAAGCAAAGGAGAAACTGGAACCAAGACCTACAAAACAAAAACAAACAAATCAAAATAAAAAAGAAAAACACAACTTAACTTACTTGGGTTGCCTCCCATAAGCGCTTGTTTAACGTCAATAGCTCGACTTGTTAACCGAATAGGCATCAAGGTGGTCTAATGTCAGGTGTTCCATCAACCGTGCTCTTCCTAGCCCCTTTCCTGTATCCCACCAACATGGTCTCTAATGTGTTCTTAGGATCCTCAAAAGCTTTTAGGATCTCCTTCTCCTGTTGGACTCTAATGATTAGCTCTCTGTGTTCAATATCAATTATAACCCTCCCTGTAGCAAGGAATGGTCTGTAGGATTGGAATTCCCAATTCCGTTACAACGGAAGCAATTGGACCGTTTCTTGGTTAATTTTGTTTTCACCAAAATACTAATACATTGGCAAAAGGTTAAGCAATGAGAAACATACCTCCGTTGACGACTCTGAATACTTCAACGCCTTTCTTGATTTTGGACCGAGCGTCAACAATTGGGACACCACCAATTAATCTTCCCCGCTATAACGCTGAGATTAAGAACGTAGTTGTGGGACTACCTAATTTTGAATGGGAAAAACTCTCGAAAGAAAATTCTCCCTAGAGTTCTTAAGTTGAGATAATATGAGAGGGTCTTATGGTGGCCATAAGTTGTAGTCCCTAAACCCTAGGGTTAGTGTTCTATTTATAGGAGAAAGGTCATGAATAAAATATTCATTTAAAATCAATTATTTTCATAACTAATTTAATCTTTTTCCATAATTAATCAATTCCATGACCAATCAATTCCATAATTGATTAATCTTTTCCATAAATGATTGATCACTTCCATAAGTGATTAAATCATTTCCATAAATGATTAATTACTTCCATAAGTGATTAATCATTTCCATAATTGATTAATTTATAATTAATTAATTAATCACCAATTTAATATCATATATTTAATTTCAGACATTCTATTAGTTAATTAATTAATTACCCAATTAAATATCATATATTTAATTTCAGGTCTTCAATTAATTAATTCTATTATATGAATCAAATTCTTATTAAAATTTGAACTCCTTCAAATTCTATTATATCCTATAAATTTAATATGAATCAAATTCATATTAATATTTGAACTTCTTCAAATATTTATTTCTCTCATAGATTATAGTTTAATTAAATCTCATTTAATTTAAACTAAATTGAATAATTAATTAATTCATAATTAATTAATTCATCTTCTAATTAAATACCATATATTTAATTAGACATATATTTGAACTTTTTCAAATATATCAATCTCTCAATATAATAAAGTTTAATCACAAATTAGACTTTATATTTTAATGCATCACTATACATTATATTAATTTGTATCTCATACAATTAACTTAATTCCCAATATGAATTTGAACTATTTAAATTCTCTCAAGATATATTTGTTCCTAATTACTCTTTACGAGCTAGCAGGGGGACCTAATGGACCTATAGATCAGAAGCTCCAATGATATGAGGTTAATAGATTAAATTCATTAATCAGGTTAACCAATATTCATTAACTGTGGGTCATTCCACTAAAGACCTACAACTGAACTCTTCTCATTGTAGAACATTTCTGTGTCCACGAATATAGACCTATGTCGGTAAGTCAATCCTTCACGAGTGTTCATAATCACGACTGGGTCAAATTACCGTTTTACCCCTGTGTTACATCTGTCTCCTTAAGTACCAGCGCTCCACTAATGAACAACCTGTTTATGGTCCAACCATTAAACAGAAAGTTCCTCTCGGGCCAGTGAGAGGACAGGATCCCTTTGTTCAAGTCCCAGAGTCACCACTTAAGGGAACACTCATCTACTTCTCCTAAAAGTGGGAAGGAGTGAATTCCTTCTTGTGTTGTCATGTCCCCAGCCTCCCACTCGGTCTTGTCCCCAAAAAGGAAGGCATATTGAGTCGGCGTATTGGCCACTCTCACCCATTCTAATCAAAGGACAATCCCTCACGAGAAGGAGTTCATGACACACTCAGGATTAAGACTGAGTTACCTAGGTCATCGTATTGAAACAGTAACCTAACTAGTTAACGGTGTTACATCTAGTGGTTTACTATTTCGTGGTCCGGTCTTATGCAAACTCATTGCATAGGATACCCCTGCTCGCATGTCTCCTACATGGACGCCTTGGATCAATACGTCTGTATCGAATACAAAGTGGGTCGTATCACATAGTGTTACCAGGATAAGGTACCCAGCCTTATCCCTGTACTATAGACCTTTTAGGTTGTTACTTGAACACTGATCCCCGTATGTACCCACATACCAGTTCAAGTCACATGTAAACAACCTTGGATCTTAGTTTATTGGATTTGGGTTAAATTGTGCAATATTTAACAATAACACTTTATTGTAGAAACTCAATAACACTTTATTGAAACAAGTATACAATTCGTTTACATTCACTATCTACGAGTTTTAAGGCATAAAACCCAACATGGTCTCCCTAATAGAATAGGCATGGCAGGATTTTCTTTAATATCTAAAACAAAGAAATCAACAGGAAGGAAAAATCTACCTACTTTGATAAGAACATTCTCCACAATTCCATAAGGACTAACCACATACTGGTCAGCCAATTGGAGCCTAACAGTAGTAGATTTTATCTCTCTTATATTTAGCTTTTTGCACAATGATAATGGAATGATATTTATGCTAGCCCCTAGATCACATAATGCTCTACATGAATAAGTACCAAAACTACAAGGAATAGTAAAACTCCCCTGATCAAACAATTTCTCCGGTACGTTCTGTTGGACACGAGCACTGCATGTCGATGCGAGGTATACAGTCTCCATATGCTTTTCCTTCTTCTTTTTGTTCAGCCATTCCTTCATGAACTTCTTATAATGAGGCATCTGCTCTAGTGCATCTGCAAAAGGAATATTAACAGTCAATCTGGTAAAAGCATCAAGAAACTTATTAAACTGAGCCTTAGAATTTTTCTTTTTCCTATTCTTTGACATAGGAACTAAAGCAGTAGGAGAAGGGATAGAAGGCACAGGTATAAGCTTTTCAGCTTCGTTTGAGGTGGTGTCTTCCTCAACTTCTCTAGTGAGTTCCTCAGTTTCAGTAGTCTCCTCCTCCTTAGCTACTTGAGTCTCCTCCTCGTGATGCACAGTGACAGCCTTACAATACTCCAATGGAGATTTCTCCTGTTTAGTTGGGGCTTTACCTTTATTCATGGTGTTAACAACACTTACCGATTGTCCCAACTGAGTCTATATGTTCTTAATGGCTGCAAAATGACCATTGACAGTGGTGTTTATGGCAATCACGGCCTCCTCAAGCTTATTTGATCTGTTACTTGATTCTGCAATAAAAGCTCCAACTAGATCCTCTAAAGATGGTTTACTTTCTTGCTTAGGAGTGAAGCCATGAGGATTCAGAACATTCTTATTATTTTCATACGAAAAATTCTCATGATTTCTATTACTATGGTGATAATGTGTAGGTGTAGAATTATTATTGTACCCCCTAAAATTAAAATTAGAGACATACTGAACCTGCTCGAGATTTTCCTCTTGAGTCTGGGATGCAAGGGCAGCTGCAGACTCAATCGATTGAGCACTCCCTGTACCTGAAAACTTTAAAAATGCATTAGCAAGGGAAGACATCTGGGCCTGAAGTGCAATTACGTAGTCAATCTCGAACACTCCAGCAGCAATCTTTTTCGGTCTCGACCACTCAAATGGCCACTGATAGCTATTGGTGGCCATTTCCTCTAGCAAAGTCTTAGCGTTCTCAACAGTTTTGGACAACAGAGTCCCACATGCAGCTGCATCAACAATCGTTTTTTGTACTAGGAGTTAAGCCATTATAAAATAATTGAACCTGAAGCCAGTCGAGATAGCCATGCTGAGAGCACTTCCTCAGCAGCTCTTTGAATCGCTCCCAAACCTCGAAAAATTGCTCATCAAATTGCTGCTGGAACGTCCCAATCTCGGTCCTCAGCATGACCATCTTATCAGGAGGGAAGAATTTCTTTAAAAACGCCTGGACCAAAGGATCCTATGTAGTAATGCTCCAAGGTGGAATCGATTGCAACCAATCCCTCGCTTTGTCTTGCAATGAAAAAGGAAACAAACGTAAGCGAATGGCAACTTCAGAAACGCCATTTATTTTTACCGTCCCACAAATGTCCAGGAAAGATTTCAGGTGAGAATTTGGATCCTCTGTGGGCGATCCTCTGTAAGCGTAGTCTCGAGCCATCTGTATGAGACCTGTTTTCAGCTCAAAATTGTTAGCATTGATCAGGGCATAGACAATCCCCGACTGTTGCTCCTGAAAGACCGGCTGAAAGTAGTCTCTAATAGGCTTAGGCTCCTCAGAGTTAGGATTGGCCATTTGGATATGATTAACTTTACTTTGCCTTCGAAGTTTATTAAAAGTTCTCTCAATCTTCGGGTCAAAGGGAACTAAGGCCAACTCCCTATTATGGGGACCTGACCTAGGGTGTTAACTAGCTTCTTGGATATGCAGCTTAAGCAATTATATGATTGCAGTTACTAATCTTCAACTCTATAAATCTAGAAGTAATTTTAGTGAATTTCTTTTTCAAGTTCCTCCACATCTCATACTAACATAACTAATTCATGTGTCCATTTCCTTAGTTAATCATAGTATGGCATTAAGCAACTTCATCATCAATTTCTAATAATTCTCTTTCATTCTAGCGTTCCAAGCAATCGTTAGCCATGCAATTTGGATCTAATCTAACTTCTCTCTATCGAGTATCAACTTAGACAAACATAACAATCAATCCGTGATCAAGGGATTAAAAGCATTAAGCATGAATTGCATAGATGAAATATGAAGAACATCGTTACAATATCCAAGAATTTAAGCTACAATATCCAATTAGCTAAGTTAACGACCCTAGGTCTCAAGATCTACTCACAATTGGAAATAATAATTTTAGCCAAGTGATCTTGATGCATAGGCCTAACTCAAACTACAATAAGGAATTACAAAGAAGTAAGGAAGAAATAACCAATAAGTTGATCTCAAGCTCCCGTCACGATCACATCGATTCTCGAGCCTTGGAATCTTGATCAACTCTACCTTTTCTTCACACCTCTACTCTCTTTTTCTCTCTTTTGAGCTAGGGAAGAACTCCCCAAAATGGGATGATTTGAACCATTGGATAGGAGACTATTTATAGGTGAGGAAACGGAGGTGTCTTGCTGCCCAAGACGCACAGCGTCGCGACGCTGTGACGACAGTCTTTTCTTGCCGCTTACACTACCCAGCGTCGCGACACTCTAGCCTTAGCATCGCGACGCTAGGCCTTCTAGAAGCCTTATACACGGATTTGGCCCTCCTTTCTTCTTTCTTTTGGGCTTTTTGGGCCTCCACTTCAAATATCCTATTTTCTTTTCTTCAATATTGGTCCAAAGTCTTCTTTTTTATCCAAAAATTAGTAAAATTCTCGGTTTTTCCTCATGAGCCCGATTTTCTGAAATTTAAACATAAAAAGACATTAAAGCTCACAATTAACGCACAAAACTAGCCAAAATAATTATGAAAAAGATAGCATAAATGCATGCTATCAAATATCCCCAAACTTAAGGTTTTGCTAGTCCCGAGCAAAATAGAGTAATGCATATGAATCACATAACTTGCATGCTAACAACTTTATCCTCAATGCTACTAGCTATGAATGCAAACTTATTGAAACAAACAAGTAAACACAGTCAACCATCAAGATATTTAAAAATTTAATCCTATCTGTATACACCGTATTTGGTCCGACTTGATTTTTAGTAATAATGTTTGAAGTTTTTCAATATTTGGTTGCACTTTGTTTTTTGGTATGCCAACAACAGTATAGCTCAACTGGCATAAATCGTATTGATAACCATGAGGTCTATGGTTTGAATCCCCTTTCCCATATTATCAAAAAATTTGTTTTTTTTTTTTTTGTTTTCATTGTTTATTTTCATTTTCATTTTACTTTCTTTTTTATTTATTTCCTTATCTTTTATTTTTTTATTTATTTTATTTTATTTCATTTTATTTTATTTATTTTATTTCTTTATTTTGTTTTATTATTATTATTATATTTATTTATTTATTTATTATGTTTTATTTTTATTTTGTTTTGTTTTATTTTTATTTACTTTGTATTTTATTTTCATTCTATTTTTATTTTATTATTTATTTTATTTATTTATGTATTTATTATTTATTTTATGTATTTATTTATTACTTATTTATTATTTATTATTATTTTTTTGGGTAAAATACCTTTTTGGTCCCTCATGTTTTAGGTCAGTTTCCAATAGATCCCTAGGTTTCAAAATTGAACAATCAAGTCCCTACTGTTTAAAAAATACTTCTATTGAGTCCCTGGACCGTTAATTTTTTTAACGGTGATGACGTGGCAGAAAATTAAAAAAAAACTCACCCTCTCTCTCCTCCCCCCTCTGAATCTCTCTCTTCTGTTCTTCCCCAACCGAATCCCTCCCTCTCCCCTTCTTCTTCTTCCCCTCCCCGAATCCATCTCTCTTTTTTTCTTCTTATGTCCTCTCTTCTTCTTCAAATCTGAGCAAAAAATTTTCCCCATCTTCAGATCTAAACAAAAACCTCCTCCAATCTACAGATCTAAGAAAAAAAAAAAGAGAAAGCGCAACCAAAACCCACACGAGCAGCAACCTCAAGCGGAGACGACGAAGAAGAAGAAGGGTTGTGGCAGCGGGGTTTGAATAAGACGGTGGAGGGCGGCGCCGGTGGGGTTTGAAGAAGAAGATGTTCCCATCATCAGATCTGAGCAAAAACCCTCTCCAATCTTCGGATCTAAGCAAAAAAAAAAAAAGCAGCTGAAACCCGCAGGAACTTCAACGATGTTCGAGTGGGGGTTGGGTTTTATTTTAGGTTTGGGTTAAGAAGAAGGACTGTGGCGCGGGGCTTGAAGAAAGCGGTGGAGGGCGGCGGCGAGGCTTGAAGAAAACGGTGGATGACGGCAGCGGCGGAGCTTGAAGAAAACGGTGGAGGGCGGCGCTGTAGGATTTGAAGAAGAGGAAGAAAAGAGCTTGAAGGAGGAGAGAGGGATTCGAAGAGTGATGGAAGAAGAGAGAGAAGTGTGAGATTTTTTTTTTGGGAAGAAAGCTAGAGAATCGTGGATGGGGAAGAGGAGAGAGAATGGGATATTTTGTTTTAATTTATTAATTTAATTATTATTTTAATTATAATTTTTTATTATTTTAATTCAAAAATCAATATTTTAATATTTTTAAAATATGCCACGTCAGCACCGTTACTGCCACGTCATCACCGTTAAAAAATTAACGGTCCAAGGACTCAATAGAACCATTTTTTAAACAGTGGGGACTTGATTGTTCAATTTTCAAACCTAGGGACCTATTGGAAACGACCCTGAAACATGAGGGACCAAAAGGGTATTTTACCCTATTTTTTTATTTATTATTTTTTTTCTCTTCTTCCCCCACGTTTCCCTCTCCTATTCTTTCTCCCTCTCCCCTATTCTTTCTCTCTCCCCTATTCTTTCCCCCTCTCCCCTATTCTTTCTCTCTCCCCTATTCTTTCTCCCTCTCCCATTCTCTTCTCCAACTCCCACTCTTTCCACCCCAAATTAGCAAGGTCTTTTACTATAAAAGGGAGAGGGGACATGGAGGAAGACAACAACAAAGACACAAAACAAGCAAGGAAAAAGAAGGACACACAAAAAAGGAGAAGAATAGTGAAAGAGCTTAGAGAGAGAAAGTGAGTTTGAGAGAAAAAAAATAGAGATTGGAGAAGGATTTTCAAAAAAACCAAAGCTACCGCCGCCACTCACCGCCACCGTGCCGCCACCGTGCCGCCGCTTTCCGTTGATTCCAACAAAGCTCCTAAGTGAGGGCTAAGTGGAAAAGGGGAGGGAAAGTGGAAGAGAAAAAAGAAAAAGATTAGAGGGAGGGAAGTTGGGGAAGAAGAAAGAGGAAAGTGAACAAGGTGGGTCCCACATTTTAAATTCTTTTGTCTTTCCACTTCTCTCTCTTATTATTTGTCTTATTATTATTATTCCTCATAAAACAAGAAAAGAAACGTTTTTTTTCTTTTTTTTTTTTTTATGTATCCAAACTTTTCCATTTTTCATTTTGGCCATGAATTTGAGTTTTCAAATCAATTGCAATTTATTTTATTTCATTTATTTATTTATTATTATTATTTTTCCTTTCCTTGTTCTTTCTTTTCTAAATTAAAGTCTCTAATTGGATGTAGTTTGGTTCTAATTTGAAACTTCTAAATAAAATTTCAATTTTGTTTTTCCTTTGATGATTTAATTTGATGTTTTCAAATTGGATTTCAATTTCCCTTCATTTTCCAAACAAGTTTCAAATTGATTTTAGAGTAATAAATGGAAAGAGAGAAAAGAAAGAGCATTGATTATTGAAATTTTTTGCCTGAAGTTTTAAAATTAGCCTAAGGTTTTGTTTTGAAATTAACTTCAACTTACTTTAAAATTAATTTCTTATTCAATTTTTTTTCCTTTCAATATTGGATTTCATCTATTAAAGCCAAATTGAGTTTGATTTGAAAATTTGAATTGGAGGTCAATTTTGTTTGGTTTTAAATTAAATTTTCAAAAAGCATTCAAAGTATTAAATCAATTTTTTCCTTCTTCTTCTTAAATGGTTTTTTACCATTCATCATTGTTAGTTTACATTTTTGTCGTTGAAATGTAAATTAATAAATATGAGACAAAATAATTTATGTAGAGCCTATGACGGAATTGAAATAATTTTCAAATTCTTGAGGTGAAAGATTTTCTTTAATTATGAAATTTCTACATGATAATAAAGTCATGGGTTAGCCCCACTCACAAAATTAAATCCTTACTTTATTTAAAGATAAGGTGAAATTAGTGAGACAATTTTTTTTTCAAATTTTATTTGTCTATTTTCATTAAGACACGGACCTTTTGTTTAATGAATTTGAGTAATAAAATAAAATGTTTTCGAACGGGTGTTGTAGGGTGCTAACACCTTCCCTACACACAACTGACCCCTGAACCTAATTTTTGGTTTTCAAAGACCATTTTTTTTTAAAATGGGTGACCAATCACACCCCAAGATGATTTGTGGCGACTCCAAACCTCTCACCTCGAAAGAGACCCTTAGGAAAGGACATCGGCCACTCCGCGTCGCAATGACGTTGCAACAGCTTGGCGACTCCACTGGGGAGTTTTCTTAAGAGGGTCAATACCGTTTTTTTTTTTATTATTCGATTCATTTTGTTATTTATTTATTTATTTATTATGTGGTCCATCTTATTTTCTGCATAGTTATTGTTGGAGTGACTTGTGTGAATATATTTTGTGCTTTAATGAATGCATTGTTAATTCATATTATATTGTCATACATATCACACACAACCACAGCTCTATACTCGGGCTTTACCTTTAGGATTAGGATCGAGGATGTAGTAGTGTCGACCTTCGAAGGGACATAATTGCCCTCGTGCAGGCGCATGAAAAATCCTCACTCAAGTTAGTTCATTTGTTATTTTATAAGACTTGGATTAATTTGGGGACCTTTTTATCCATTAGGGTTAGAATTTCTCTACCTCACTTCATATTCATGTCATCATTTTGTATTGTCATAGGTTTCAAAGTCCACTCTTTTAGGTGTCACTTGTTTTTTTTTTCTTGTTTTTTCTTGTTTTTTTTTTAAAAAAAAAAAACTCAAACTTTAAGTTTTCTTTTCAAGAATCTAAGTTTTGTCAAAGAAAATTCTTTTAAATTAAAGTTTAAACTTGTTTTATAAAAAAAAAAAATCTCTTTTAAAGGATTAAAGTTTCGTTAAAGAAAATTCTTAAAAAAAAAGCTTAGACTTTGTAAAAAAAGTTCTCTTTTAAAGGATCAAAGTTTGTCAAAGAAAATTCTGTAGAAAAGTTTAACTTTGTTTAAAAAAAAAAAACTGTTTTCTTTTCAAGAATTTAAGTTTTGTCAAGAAAAAAATTCTTTGAAAACTAAAAGTTGAACTTTGTTTTAAAAAAAAAAAAGAAGGTTTTTTTTTCAAGAATTTAAGTTTTGTCAAGAAAAAATTCTTTGAAAACTAAAAAAAAAAAAGAAGGTCTTTTTTTAGAGAATTTAAGTTTTGTCAAGAAAAAATTCTTTGAAAACTAAAAGTTGAACTTTGTTTTTTTTTTTTTTTATAAAAAAAGAAGGTTTTTTTAAAAAAATTTAAGTTTTGTCAGGAAAAATTCTTTGAAAACTAAAATTTGAACTTTGTTTTTTTTTTAAAAAAGAAGGTTTTTTAAAAGAATTTAAGTTTTTTCAAGAAAAAAATTCTTTGAAAACTAAAATTTGAACTTTGTTTTTTTTTTTTTAAAAAAAAAAAGAATTTAAGTTATGTCAGGAAAAAATTCTTTGAAAGCTAAAATTAAGACTTTGCTTGAAATTCTAAAGAGTTTAAAGTTCTGTCAGAATAAAAGTTCGAGTTTTGTTTACAGGAAAATTTTCTTTTAAGAGTCTAAGTTTTATTTTATTTTATTTTATTTTTCTTCAAAACATAAAATTTCTTTTTTAGCTTAATTTTTGTTTTGAAAGAGGGGTTTTCTTTTAAATAAAGAGTTAAATTTTGACAAGACAGAAGTTTTTTTAATTGGTTAAAGAGTTTGTTTCTATGTTTCAAAAGGGTTTTAAGAAATTGAAGTCTTGCCAAAACAAAAAACTTTCTTTAAGGGAAAAACTTGTTTTCTAAAAATGTCTTTCTATTGGAGAAGTAAATATTTATACATTCTTTTCATTTTAGATTTTTACTCTCCATTTTCTCTTTTTTTTTTAATCTTTATTTTCTTTAGAATCTATCCCAAGGAGCGTTCTTTCGCCTTTCCATTTGAATTGTTTTTTTTCCCTCTTTTTTTTTTTCTTCCTTTCTTATTCCATTTGAAGTCGTCTTTGGTATTTAGTTCATTCATACCATTTAGTTTGGGTCCTGCATCATGTTTTGGAATTAGTAGTGTCGACCTTCGAGGGGATTGCGAATGCTCCCGTGTAGGCACATGAAAGGTCATCCCTATTTTTCATGACATTAAGTAGTTTTCTCACATTTTCAAATTAAATTCATTTCTCCATGGTACTATCTTACTTTTTTTAAATGAAGTAATGTCGACCTTCGAGGGGATTGCGAATGCTCCCGTGTAGGCGCATGAAAATCTATTTTAATTTAAAGCGGTAGTTAATTATTATTTCCTTACATTTTCTTTTTCTCCAAAAGGGAACAAAATGAATGCCAACGTACCCATAGAGTCGATACAGTCATCTTCCTCTGAGTATGATGAGTAGAGTACTGTGCTACAATGGGCAGAGCAGACACAACTAAAACATGGGGATAATCTGCCTTTTAAAAGCCCCGTGTCGTCATCCTTCTCAAGTCAAGTTCAAATCATTGCTAACGAGCTAGGGGAGCTGAAGGCCATTTGGGAAGGTTTAACGCCAGAAAGAAGATTTTTGTTCTCAAAGAGATACGACCATATTGCAGACCTCATGTATATTTCTGTTAATCGGTTCACCATCCAGGCTTTGTTAGAATATCTGCAATGGCGCATTAAGAGGAGCAAGATCCCAATTACGACTCGTGACAATGTGGTAGAATCATCTAGTAGAGCAGTAGATAAGCCTAGCTAGCTAGCGATAGAGCGGAAAGAGTTAGTGGGAAGAAATCAAACATTGAAACTAGAAAATGAAAAATTACAGCAAGAGGTCAAACGTTTGATGGACCAGGTAACTCAAGCTAGTGGCAAACTCGAAGAAGTAGAGAGAGTTTCAAAAAACTGAGCCAAGCGAGAAAGATATTATGATATATTGGACGAGGAGAATAGAAGATTGATTAAGGAGAATCACGCTTTGAGGAATGAAAATACTGCATTGCGAAGGGCAACTCGTTCACAAGAGGATAGGATCAAAGACCTTTCAAGAGGCAAAGAGACTCTCTTAGAGTTAGTTGCGGAATTAAACGAAACCATCAACAAGCAGAAAACGCAACTTATTGAGTTTGAAGAAGCCAATACTGCTCTAAGGCGAACACTGGACAATCTACGCGTGAATATACAGGCTCAATCAGAAGAGTCTGATGCTTTTAAAAGTTATTCAAGCTCGTTAGAACGTCAGCTCCAAGCATTTCAAAGGGCAAGCGAACAGTTGTCACTAGAGAGAGGACAATTAGAGGAGAAATACTCCTCATTAAGGGGAGATTATGCCACTATGAGAGATGACATGCAGATAATTCTTGGGAAAGTAAGTCGAACCATGAACACTATCAAGATCATGGCTAGAAGAGCCCGAGGATTTGCAGAATGGGCAAGGGATCTGCGAGAGAATACATCACCTATGGCCTCTAATGCGGATGAGTTGTTTGAGTTTTTAGGGATGATTCGTATAGACCTTGGGTACTTTGGTCACTTTCATTAATGTTCACTTTCTTCTTGTTTTCCAATTCTCCAATTGTTTATTTTGTAGATATATTCATTTTTTCCCTCAATAATAAAATTTCATTCATTCATGCATCTCATACTGTTCTTTCTTCTATTTCTTTTTTACTTACTCTAAGACTTTTCTTTTAAAAATAAAAACAGAACAATAAAATAGCTCGTTCAACAAGAGTCTACCACACTAGACGTAGAACAAGGATTATGGAAGAAAAGGGTGAACAAGAGAAGACTAAGCGGGACATTGAGGAAATCAGGGAAAAGGTTGATGCAATCATTGCCGCTTTAGAAAAGGGCAAAATGATTGCAGATACGACTACACTAGACACTCCGATTGGAAACCCTCAAGCTGACCTACCATTTCCACCTAGTTTCGCTTCACATGTTCGTACGACAGCAGAAGCGTCCATGCCACAACACACTACCTATAACCCCTTATATGACATACCTGTTGGGCAGTACCCTTTTCCATCATTTAAAGAAGGCCAAGTCCCCCAAATCCCCTGGCTAGCCAAGCTGGTGCTTCTTATTTCAAACCAGAATTTTCAAAAATACCTTTTGCGGTCCCTAACTTGGATGACCCAGAAGTAAAGAAGGAGTTAACCGCACCCTCTAATGAAAAACTTGAGGTTTTAGAGGAAAGATTGAGGGCAGTCGAGGGCACTAGTGTTTTTGGAAACATAGATGCCACTCAATTATGTTTAGTTCCAGACGTTGTGATCCCACCGAAATTCAAACTTCCTGAATTTGAGAAATACGACGGGACACCATGCCCTAAAAGTCACATTGTTATGTACTGTAGGAAGATGGCAGCGCACGTTCATAATGATAAGCTGCTTATACATTGCTTTCAGGATAGCTTAAAGGGTCCAGCTGCCCGTTGGTATATGCAGTTGGATAGTTCACATGTTGTCACATGGAAGAACTTGGTTGATTCCTTCCTCAAACAGTACAAGCACAATATTGATTTGGCTCCCGATCGACTGGACTTACAGAGGATGGAAAAGAAGAGTACTGAAGACTTCAAAGATTATGCTCAAATGTGGCGGGATATGGCAACTCAAGTCCAACCCCCTTTAACGGATAAGGAGCTTTCTGCCATGTTCATCAACACCTTAAGGTCCCCATTCTATGAACATATGGTTGGAAGTGCGTCAACCAATTTCTCCGATATCATGACAATTGGAGAAAGAATTGAGTACGGGATCAAAGATGGTAGAATAGCCAAAACCGTTGAATCCTCATGCACAAAGAAGGGCAACAATTCAAAGAAGAAGGAGGTAGAAGTACAGATGATAGGGACGGTGGATAAGTCCCATCGACAAATCCACCAACCCGTCGCACGGTATCCTTCGAATTATTTACCTACATACGGATACTATCCACACCAAGTGAATAATGCATCAACGCAGTACTCCCCATTTTATGGCCAAAATACCAGACCCCAAATGAATCAGAATTTTCATTCTCGTAGACAACAACCAGTCACTCCAAGTCAGCAAAATAATCGAGCACCTTACAAGCAAGCCCAATTTGATCCGATTCCGATGACATATACTGAGCTCTTGCCTCAGTTAATTCAGAACCATCAGTTGGCACCCAAGCCTGTTGCTCCACTGCAACCCCCTTATCCAAGATGGTATGATCCCAATGCAAGGTGTGATTACCATGCAGGTGTTGTTGGGTATTCTACAGAAAATTGCACTGCTTTGAAGTATAGGGTGCAAGAGCTCATTAAGGCCGGATGGTTAAATTTCAAAAAAGAGGAGGGACCCAGTGTTGATAATAAACCTTTACCAAATCATCAGGTGAATGCAATAGATCAATGTTAGGATATTATCAAAAAGATAGATGTTGCAGAGATCATGACTCCTAAGGAGAAGCTTTTTGAGATTCTCCTCGTTAACGGATATGTATCAATAGAGTATGCACACGAGAACCTTGTTCAAGAAGGATTCGATGATAATTTGACTTGTCTATTTCATGCTGGGGCAAAGGGGCATTCTTTAGAACAATGTCGTCATTTTCATAGGAGGGTCCAAGAACTGGTGGACTCAAAATTTCTTATGGTCACCCAAGCCCATCACCAGGAGGATGAAATAGACGTCGTGGAAGAATTGCTGCCTAAAGAAAGTTTGAATTCATCTTTCAAACTGAAGCCACTCACGATCTATTACCGTGAGAAGACTACTACTCATGATCCAAAGTCGATCACCATTCAAGTGTCGGCTCCTTTCAAGTACAAGAGTTCTAAGGCAGTACCATGGAGTTGTGAGTACAAAGTAACTATTCACTCAGAGACACCACCACTTCCAGTTGACAACATTTCCAGAACGGGAGGCGTAACACGGAGTGGAAAATGCTACACTCCAGATCAGTTATTGAAGTGCTCAAAGAATACAATAGAAGAGAAAAATGAGAAAGTTGAAGGTAATGTTGATAGCAATCTCAAGCCTAAAGAAACAACAGTGATGAAGAAATCAAGGGGCAAGCAGACTGTGTCCGAAGAAGAAACTCAAGAATTTCTAAAGTTGGTTAAGCAAAGTGAATACAAAGTAGTGGAACAACTAGCTCAGACGCCTGCTAAGATTTCCATATTATCTTTGTTGCTATCCTCTGATTCGCATCGAGACACGGAAGCTTTGAATCAAGCATATGTTTCCAAGGACATTACTTCAGATGGTTTAGATAATATCGTGGGGAACATAACTGCTCACAACACCATACCTTTCACTGATGATGAGATACCGCCCGAAGGCACAGGACACACGAAGGCACTTCATATTTCAGTCAAGTGCAAGAACTTTTTAGTAGCAAAAGTCCTGGTGGATAATAGTTCTTCTTTGAACATAATGCAAAAATCAACGCTCGAAAGATTGCCAGTGGATATGTCCCATATGAGGCCAAGTACCGTAGTAGTAAGGGCCTTCGATGGGGCACGCAGTCAGGTGGTGGGTGACATTGAGATTCCAATACAAATCGACCCATGCACATTTAACATAACCTTCCAAGTTATGGATATCCCCTCTGCTTACAGTTTCTTATTAGGGCGATCTTGGATACATTCTGCAGGAGCTGTCACATCATCGCTGCACCAGAAACTCAAGTTTTCAATTGGAAGAAGCCTAGTAATTGTATCTGGTCAGGAGGATATCTTGGTTTCTAGGCTAGCTTCAATGCCATATATTGATGCAGCAGAGGAAGCTTTTGAGTCATCATTTCAAACATTCGAGGTGGCAAGTGCTACGACACTATATGGGGAAGGCAAGAAATCTAAATCTCGATCTTCAGTCAAGACGTTCAAAGAAAGCAACAGTTGTTTAGACGACGTTTTAAGCCTATCAAAAAATACAAAAAGATTTGGGCTTGGATATAAGCCGAATAAAGCAGACATGATCAGGGTACATAAGCGAGAAAAAGAGAGGCGTTTGGCCAGATTTGAAAGTTGCGAATCAGAATATGGAGAAAAAGTCATTCCTCATCTCTACCACTCGTTTGAAAGTGCTGGTATAATTCGTCCAGGAGATTTTGCAGTTGCAGTAGTGACTAAAGAGGAAGAAATGGGTCCGTGGATCTACCCCTGCCCAGAAAACTTCGAGCTCAACAATTGGATTACTATTGAATTACCGTCATTTGCTGTTAAGATGTCAAAGTAATTGACAACTTTTTATTGTTTTTTCCAATTTCAATTTTCAATTTCAAGTTAGGTTAGTCATTTTACTCATTTCATTTTCCAGACTTCTTTCTATGTGTTCAAGTAAATTTCATCATTCAATGAAGGTTTTAGTTCATTTCCTTTTGCTATTGCATATTACACTCTCCATGGAAAAATATTTACTCTTCTTTTCTTCTTTTTTTCAAATTATCAACATCTTAAGCAGTAATACTGAGATTGAATGTGCAAACGATTCTCAATACGAACTTGATATTCCTATACACAATGTTGAGTCTGACGAGGAAGAAGAAGATTTTGAACCTAGTGCTGAGTTGTTAGAAATGATAGAGGAAGGGGAAAAAGCGTTGGGCCCCCATGAAGAGTTAACAGAGATAATTAACCTGGGATCACAAGCAGAAGTCAAGGAGGTTAAAATTGGCACTAATGTCTGATAGCGAGCATAGCTAGCTACTTTTACTTATTTAATTTAGCTAGTCTTTTATGATGTTTGGGCCATTTTATTGTGCTTTATTGTTTATTTTGTAGGAAATGGTTGATTGGAGCTATAACGCCATATTAGAGTTAATCAGGTGCTCGGGGCGTGAAAAGATGCAAAGGAATGAAAAGAGTAAAAGAGGAAAAAAGTCAAATCTCGGTCAACAGCAGGCTAGCGTCGAGAAGCTAGCTCTTGAGCGTCTCGACGCTCACATTCCATATCAGATTAGGCGCGTAAAGCTCACAGCGTCGAGACGCTGTGATAGGAAGCGTCCCGACGCTACCGTTTTTCCTTATTTAGAAGGCGCGTATAAGAGGTAGCGTCGAGACGCTGTCTTGACAGCGTCTCGACGCTAAGACGAAAAAACAGAATAAAAGCTTATTTTCGGCTAGGTTTGAGGGGGGTTCGATTTGGGACCTTTGGGAGCCGAAAACAGGGCAGAACAGAGCACTTGGAGGCTGAAAACAAAGGGAGAGATTCGGAAATCAACCCATTGTTCGTGGGGATCGTGACGGGGACGTCGGATTCGACCTACATTGAGTTTTCTTTTCCCTTTCCTTTCTTTAGTTAGATTTATGGCTTTCACATGTTTAGTTGAGCTTGTATTTACATTCATGAGTAGCTAAACTTGTAGCTTAGGGATTGATGTAGTTGATTAAGTTTATGGATTGATTTATGGTTTAAGTTATGCAATGTTTATTATGTTTGTAATCTTGATTTAATGCTTTCAATTAATTGGCCATTAGTTGGATGATTTAAGTTTCGAATCTAGCTCGGGAGAGGGGATTTGATTTAGACTTACTCAAGATTGCATGACTAAAGTTTACTTTCTAATTCATGACGGTTTTAGATTAACTTTAGAATTGGTTAAAAGATCTCATTGCCTTGCATGTTAATAGACTTAGATAGGGATATCAAGTTGGTTAATTTGCATGAGAATCAATTATACTCAGGAGAGGTAGTTGTGATTAAAGGGTATTTGGCTCATAATTTCATTGTGTATAATAACTTATTCCTTAAAATCAATCCTAAACTAAATCGGCGAAGTCAATTCCCTAAGTAGTTTTCCCAATTGAATTTCCATTCTTTTTACTTGTTTTGATTTGGTTTTATCATCATTTATTCATCACCTTTTTAATCCCTAAATAAAATTGAGCGAGATTATTCACAATACGATTTGCTTAAAAATCCAATCCAGAGGACGACACTCGTATTTACGAACACTTTATTATTACTTGACCCGTGCGCTTGCGGTTAGGAAAAGTCCACATCAAGTTTTTGGCGCCGTTGTCGGGGATTGACACATTTAGCTAAATTGATATTGTGAAAAAATTGTTTGATCTTAATTTAGGGTGTATTTTTATTTTTTTTAGTTGATTGCATTTTTCCTTATTTATTTTGCTTTCCATATTTGATTTTCTAGGTTAGTTTTCCTTTTAGTTGTGTAGTAGTTTCCTTATTTGTTCTTGTTTTTCCTTTTTTAGATTAGTTTCCTTATTTGTGTTAGCCATATTTATTTTTGCATTCCATATTAGGTTAGTTTGTTTCCTTTTTCTTGATTATATTTTCCATATTTAGATTTGTTGTTTTCTTTTCTTTATTTCTTTCTTTATTTGTTTCTTCTCCTTTTTAGGTTAGTGTAGATTGTTTATGCGTAGTAATAAAGATTTGATTTTGGAACCGTTGGATCCGGAGATCGAGAGAACAATTCATAGGATTCGAAGGGAAACTAGAGAAAATTTTCACATGGCTGACCAAAATCAACCTGAGGAGCCTAGGCCTATTAGAGATTATTTTCAGCCTGTGTTTCAGGGACAGCAATCGGGGATTGTCTATGCCCCGATTAATGCCAACAACTTTGAGCTGAAGACCGGTCTCATTCAGATGGCTCGAGATTGTGCATATAGAGGATCGCCCACCGAGGATCCAAATTCTCATCTTAAATCATTTTTGGATATTTGTGGGACGGTAAAGATTAATGGAGTGTCTGAGGATGCTATTCGCTTACGTTTATTTCCCTTTTCTTTGCAGGATAAAGCACGAGATTGGTTGCAGTCTATTACCCCTGGGAGCATCACCACTTGGGATGCTTTGGTCCAGGCCTTTTTAAAGAAATTTTTCCCTCCTGCAAAGACGGTCAAGCTGAGGACCGAGATTGGGACATTCCAACAACAATATGATGAGCAGCTGTTCGAAGTTTGGGAGCGATTCAAAGAGCTACTGAGGAAGTGTCCTCAGCATGGTTACCCCGATTGGCTTCAGGTACAATTGTTTTATAATGGTTTAACTCCTAGTACAAAAACTATCGTTGATGCAGCTGCAGGTGGGACTCTGTTGTCCAAGACCGTGGAAAACACTCGCAGACTTTTAGAGGATATGGCCACCAACAGCTATCAGTGGCCATCTGAGCGGTCTACACCTAAAAATATTGCTGCTGGAGTGTTTGAGGTTGATAAAGTAAGTGCGCTCCAGGCCCAGATGACTTCCCTCGCTAATGCTTTTATGAAATTTTCAGGTACAGGGAGTGCATAGTCAATTGAATCAGCTGCTGCTTTAGCATCTAGACCTCAGGAGGAGACCATCGAGCAGGTTCAGTATGTATCAAATTTTAATTCTAGGGGATATAATAATAGTTCTACACCTACACATTATCACCCTAACAATAGGAACCATGAAAATTTCTCTTATGCTAATACTAAGAATGTTCTTAATCCTCCTGGTTTTGCCCCTCAAACTCAAGATAATAAAAAGTTAGAAGATCTTGTTGGAGCTTTCATTGCAGAGTCTAGTAACAGGACAACCAAATTAGAGGAGGCAGTCATTGCCATCAACTCAACAGTGAATGGCCACAGTGCAGCTATAGAGAACATTGAGAATCAGCTGGGACAGTTGGTGAATGTTGTAAGCACCATGAATAAAGGTAAGGCCCTAGCTGAACAAGAGAAACCCCAGATGGAGTATTGTAAGGCAATCACTGTTCACCAAGAGGAATCTGAAGAGGAACCTGAATCTGAGGACTATGAAACGCCTACAGGGGAAGATGAGGAGGACACATCAGCAGATGAGGCTGAAAAGCCTAACCTTGAGCCTCCTATTCCTTCTCCCACACTGTTGGTTCCCAAGGAAAGGAAAAAGAAAAAGAAGAAAAAGAACAATCAGGTTCAGTTTGACAAATTTATGAATGCTTTTATGAATCTGAATATTAATATTCCTTTTGCAGAGGCATTAGAGATGCCCCAATACAACAGGTTCATGAAGGAGTGGTTGGCAAAGAAACGAAAGAAATATTTAAAGCAGTTGAAGACTCTAAAGATGAAGTGCTTTTCATGGGCTACAGGAAAGGTGCAAGAAAGAGCACCTCGGTTGAATTCACAGAACAAAAGCCTCCTTGAAGCACGATCAACACGTCGAGCTAATGACGTTAAACAAGCGCTTATGGGAGGCAACCCAAGTAAGTTTAGTGTGTTTTCTTTTTGTTTTTGATTTATTGTTTGTTTTTGTTTTGTAGGTCTTGTTTTCTTTCTCTCCTTTGCTTTCAAGCTTTCAAGATTTCAAGCTCTCAAGCAAGAAGTCATCATCATTCCAGGCCAGTATTGTTCACTTCTGTCATTCTTTTATTGTTCTCATGCTTGTTTATGCCTTATTTCCTTTATACATTGAGGACAATGCATATTTTAAGTTTGGGGGTGGATTAGCATGTTTGTGGAGCCCTTGAGCATCTGAGTTCGGGCTATAGTTTTGAGCTTTCTGTGAATTATGCATATGGTTGTTTTCTGGATGCTGCTTTTGCATGATTATGATGTCCTAGGATAGGCTTTCTTGTCAATTTTCAAGCTTGTGATGAGATGTAAGCATAAGTGCCCAAAAAGGGAGACTTTTTAAAATTTTTCTAGGAGATGGCTTGCATGAGTAGAGTATCTGTCTTGTCTAGATTTGGATTTGAATGCTTAGGAGCGAATTATTGGGTTTATATGCTTGTTGTCACCTCGATAGGTGTAGGGTAGAGCTAAAGAGTTAATTTTTTGCAAATTAGCATGTTTGATCTTGCTTAGGAGAAAAGAATAGAATATCTGCTTATCATGTTCATAACGAAAAATCATTCTTGTTGTTATTGTTGAAAAAGAAAAAAAAGTCATGACTTATGCGCGCAATATGCAATGGTTAATAAAGATTAAGGCAAAAAGAGCTACCCCTGTTGTGATCAGTTAGGCCAACCAGAGAAAACTCAAGTTAAGGGTCCCTGCAATGGGTGTGTGAAAGCTAGTGCCACATATAAATGCTCAATTCATTTGTTAATTTTAAGCACCTAAGTATAGAGATAAACAAACTAATTTGTTGCATTAACTCATTAGTGAAGCCTTAGTGCCAGTGTAGAGAGAAGATGAGCTGAGAGTTTAATAATCCAATCCCGGGCTAGTAGAGTCTGATCTTGTTGAGTTAGATCTCGCTTGTGCAAGTTAATTTTGGAAAAATTTTAATTTGTCTCCCTCATTGGTCCTTGTGTGCATATCTCTTGCTTGCTTGGTTATTGACTTTTGAGCCTTGAGGATTGAGTTATGATTGTTGCATCCATTCTTCCATTGTATGTCTGATTTAGAGTTTGCTCGAGGACTAGCAAAAGCTTAAGTTTGGGGGTATTTGATAGCGAGCATAGCTAGCTACTTTTACTTATTTAATTTAGCTAGTCTTTTATGATGTTTGGGCCATTTTATTGTGCTTTATTGTTTATTTTGTAGGAAATGGTTGATTGGAGCTATAACGCCATATTAGAGTTAATCAGGTGCTCGGGGCGTGAAAAGATGCAAAGGAATGAAAAGAGTAAAAGAGGAAAAAAGTCAAATCTCGGTCAACAGCAGGCTAGCGTCAAGACGCTAGCTCTTGAGCGTCTCGACGCTCACATTCCATATCAAATTAGGCGCGTAAAGCTCACAGCGTCGAGACGCTGTGATAGGAAGCGTCCCGACGCTACCGTTTTTCCTTATTCAAAAGGCGCGTATAAGAGGTAGCGTCGAGACGCTGTCTTGACAGCGTCTCGACGCTAAGACGAAAAAACAGAATAAAAGCTTATTTTCGGCTAGGTTTGAGGGGGGTTCGATTTGGGACCTTTGGGAGCCGAAAACAGGGCAGAACAGAGCACTTGGAGGCTGAAAACAAAGGGAGAGATTAGGAAATCAACCCATTGTTCGTGGGGATCGTGACGGGGACGTCGGATTCGACCTGCATTGAGTTTTCTTTTCCCTTTCCTTTCTTTAGTTAGATTTATGGCTTTCACATGTTTAGTTGAGCTTGTATTTACATTCATGAGTAGCTAAACTTGTAGCTTAGGGATTGATGTAGTTGATTAAGTTTATGGATTGATTTATGGTTTAAGTTATGCAATGTTTATTATGTTTGTAATCTTGATTTAATGCTTTCAATTAATTGGCCATTAGTTGGATGATTTAAGTTTCGAATCTAGCTCGGGAGAGGGGGTTTGATTTAGACTTACTCAAGATTGCATGACTAAAGTTTACTTTCTAATTCATGACGGTTTTAGATTAACTTTAGAATTGGTTAAAAGATCTCATTGCCTTGCATGTTAATAGACTTAGATAGGGATATCAAGTTGGTTAATTTGCATGAGAATCAATTATACTCGGGAGAGGTAGTTGTGATTAAAGGGTCTTTGACTCATAATTTCATTGTGCATAATAACTTATTCCTTAAAATCAATCCTAAACTAAATCGGCGAAGTCAATTCCCTAAGTAGTTTTCCCAATTGAATTTCCATTCTTTTTACTTGTTTTGATTTGGTTTTATCATCATTTATTCATCACCTTTTTAATCCCTAAATAAAATTGAGCGAGATTATTCACAATACTTGATTTGCTTAAAAATCCAATCCAGAGGACGACACTCATATTTACGAACACTTTATTATTACTTGACTCGTGCGCTTGCGGTTAGGAAAAGTCCACATCAATGTCTCTACAGAAACTCGCAAAAAGCTTATTGATTTGCTCACGGAATATGTCGATATCTTTGTTTGGTCCTATCAAGACATGCCTGGGCTAGACACAAATATTGTAATGCATCATTTACCACTCAAACCCGAGTGCAAACCAGTAAGGCAAAAGTTGCGAAAGATGAAGCCGGACATGTTAATCATGATAAAAGATAAAGTCAGGAAACAAATTGATGCTGGATTTTTGACTGTCCAATTACCCTGAATGGGTTGCAAACATTGTTCCTGTACCAAAGAAGAATGGGCAAGTTAGGATGTGTGTGGATTATAGGGATTTAAACAAAGCAAGCCCTAAAGATAATTTTCCACTCCCTCACATTGATGTGTTGGTAGATAACACTGCTGGTTTCTCTACCTTCTCTTTTATGGATGGTTTTTCAGGCTACAATCAAATAAAAATGGCACCTGAAGATCAGGAAAAAACAACATTTATTACATTATGGGGAACATTTGATGACATGCAAAAATGTCATCATTTTCCTATTAATTTTAGCTAGTTTTGTGCATAAATTGTGAGCTTTAATGTATTTTTATGTTGATTTTACAGAAAACCGAGTTCGGACAGCAAAATTGAGATTTTAAGAGAATTTGGGTAAAATTGGAGACTTTTTGGGCAAATTAAAGAATAACCATTGAAGATCCAAGCCCCAAGGTCCAAGAAGAAAAGACAATTGAAGTGGGAAGGCCCAAAAAGCCCAAAAGAGTAAAGAAAGGAGGCTAAAATCCACAAATCAGGCTTCTAGAAGGCCTAGCGTCGAGACGCTAGGACCGTAGCGTCTCAACGCTAGGTGGTCCTATTCGCGCGTGCAAAAATCACGACAGCGTCGCGACGCTGTCTGCGTAGCGTCGCGACGCTGCGACAACTTCTGCCCCAAGACAACATGACGTCACAGCGTCGAGACGCTGTGACGTAGCGTCTCGACGCTGCCGGCTTGCTCAGCAAGAAATGTCCAGCCCCTTGTGCTATAAAAAGGGCCCTTTCCTTTGGTTCAAATCATCCCAAATTTGGGGGAGCTCTCCCCTAGCTCAATAGAGAGAAAAAGTGAGAAGAATTGTGGAGAAAAAGGTGGAATTGAGCGAGATTCCGAGGCTCAAGATTCGAGATGATCGTAGCGGGAGCTTGGGATCAATTTATCGGTTATTTCTTCCTAACTTCTTTATAATTCCTTGTTGTAATTTGAGTTAGGCCTATGGATCAAGATCATTTTGGCAAAATTATTTCCATTTGTGAGTAGATCTTGAGACCTAGGGTCGTTATTCTAGTTAATTGGATGTTGTAGCACAATTGCTTGGATTATGTAATGAAATTCTCCATATTTCATCTATGCAATTCTTGCTTAATGCTTTTAATCTCTTGATCACAGATTAATTGATATGTTGGTCCAAATTGATACTCGACAGAGAGAAATTAGATTAGATCCAAATTGCATGGCTAACAATTGCTTGGAACACGAGAGTGAAAGAGAATTGTTAGAAATTGATTATGAAGTTGCTTAATGCCATACTATGATTAACTAAGGAGATGGACACATAAATTAGTTATGATGGTATGAGATGTGGAGGAACTTGAAAGAGAAATCCGCTTAAAATTACTTCTAGATTTATGGAATTGAAGATTATTAGTTACATACATCCATGTAATTGAGCTACAAATCCAAGAAAGCTAGATAACACCCTAGGTCAAGTTCCCTTATTTGGTAATTTTCATTTCATTATTACATGTTTATTTTTATTAATTCCTTAAATTTTCGCACTATCATTCGAGTTGATCTTCTAAATAAAATTAAAACATGATGATTCTTGGTACTTATTGGAATTAATTCAATTTCCCTGAGGATTCGATACTCGGTATTACTACCGTTTTATATTACTTGCGGCCCGTGCACTTTGCGGTCATCAACATTCTATTACAAAGTTATGCCATTTGGTTTGAAAAATGTTGGGGCCACCTACCAGCGAGCCATGGTTACCTTATTCCATGATTTGATGCACAAAGAGATTGAAGTGTATGTAGATGATATGATTGCCAAGTCGAAAGAAGAGGAAGAACATACAACCGTTCTTCGCAAGTTGATTGATCGATTGAGAAAGTTTCAGCTCAAGCTCAATCCGAGCAAATGTATATTCGGGGCAACCTCTGGTAAATTGTTAGGATTTGTGGTTAGCCAAGAAGGTATCAAGGTCGACCCTGACAAAGTTAAGGCAATTCTGGAAATGCCGCCTCCGCAAACACAAAAAGAAGTTAGAGGATTTTTGGGTCGGATAAATTATATTGCCAGGTTCTTAGCGCAATTGACCACAACATGTGAGCCTATTTTCAAGTTGCTTCGCAAAAACAATGATGGCATTTGGAATGAAGATTTTCAAACAACATTTGATAAAATTAAGCAGTATTTACGAAATCCGCCGATCCTTGTACCACCAGTGCCTGGACGTCCGCTCATTTTGTATCTCACTGTAACAGAAAGTGCAATGGGATGTGTACTGGGGCAGCATGATGACTCTGGTAGGAAAGAGCGAGCTATATACTATTTGAGCAAAAAGTTCACCAGTTGTGAAACCAAGTACTCCTGGATGGAAAAAACTTGTTGTGCTCTAGCTTGGGATGCACGTCGCTTAAGGCAATACATGTTGTATTACATGACATGGCTTATTTCAAAAATGGATCCTGTGAAATACATCTTCGAGAAGCCATCTTTATCGGGACGAATTGCAAGGTGGCAAGTTCTTTTATCCGAGTATGACATCACATATGTGACTCGAAAGTCAGTAAAGGGGAGCGCTCTAGCTGATTATCTGGCACAACAACCTATAGAGGACTATGAGCCGATGAAGTTTGACTTCCCTGATGAGCATATCCTCACTGTAGCAACAGAGAAAGAAATATTGAATCCAGATATGTGGACCATGTTCTTTGATGGGGCTTCAAATGAATTGGGTCACGGAATAGGCGCAATATTAATATCGCCTCGAGGAGAATTATTCCCTCTCACTGCTAAGTTGTGTTTTGATTGCACGCACAACATGGCTGAATACGAAGCTTGTTCAATGGGCATTCAAGCTGCTCTAGATATGAAGATTGAAAGGCTTCAGGTCTTGAGGGACTCTTTGCTAGTGATTCATCAGCTAAGAGGAGAATGGGTAACCAGAGATGCTAAATTATTGCCTTACAAGCAACTTATAACAAGATTATCTCAGCAGTTTGATCAAATTACTTTTGATTATTCCCCAAGAGAGAATAATCGGATAACATATGCATTGGCTACTCTAGCAGTCATGTTCAATATGGATTTTGATGAAGGGGTCCAGCAAATTAAAATCGAAAAGCGAGATGTTCCCGCCTCCTGCATGAATATTGAGAATGAGTCAGATGACAGGTCGTGGTTTCAAGACATCAAACAGTATATGAAATGTGGAACCTATCCTCCTAATGCATCAGAAAATGACAAGCGAACTCTGAGAAGATTGACAATGAAATTCTTCTTGAATGGGGAGATACTTTACAAAAGAAACTATGACATGGTACTGTTAAGATGTGTGGACGCCACAGAGGCTAACCAGATTATGAAAGAAATCCATGAGGGAATTTGTGGTACCCATGCAAATGGGCATATGATGGCTAGACAAGTTTTGAGAGCTGGTTATTATTGGCTGACTATGGAAACGGATTGCATTAAGTATGCAAGAGAATGTCATAAATGTCAAATTTATGCAGACAAGACTCATGCTCCTTCATCCGAGTTACACATTTTAACTGCTCCTTGGCCTTTCTCTATGTGGGGAATAGATGTGATTGGACCCATTGATCCTAAAGCTTCAAATGGACATCGATTTATCTTGGTGGCTGATAACTGCCCAAAAGGTAGTTATTTAGGCCTCATTTATATAAGGTTTTGTGTGTCTTTAATGCTTAATAGGGTTGGTTTTAAGAGAGATATTACATGATTTAACCCATTTGGAAGAATGGAAGCTTTGGAAATCACTTTGTGCAGATTATGCTGCTGAGCGACTGGAGGGAGCAAATTCTATGCTGCAGCAAAACTAGGAACAGAAACTGCCACATCACAGCTCGTTAGCCAACTTCATGAACCGACTTCTGTTGAGTTATTTTCGTGATAAAGGATCAAGGAGAGCCTTACACGTGTCCTAGTTGACCTAATTCAAGCCTCTCATCCTTCTATAAAAGGAAGTAGCCGTCAAAGTCAAATTCATTCCATGTTTTCCCTTGGAAGCCGAATAGTATAGGGAGATTGAAGATCATCAAGAACACCATCTACCGCAAGCTGATTAGGGAGTTTACTTTCTTTATTAACTTGTGGTTATGGACATGCATACTCAGATTGTAATTCGTATTCCTATGCCTATTATGAACTAAGTAGCTTAGGGTGTTGGTCAGGAATAATGTGATTACTGTGCTTCATCTCTAATAATAAATTGACTATCGCATTTTGGTTAATTGTTGTGCTTATTCTTATTTTATGCCCGCCTGGCCAGCCGGTATGGATAGCTCTCTCTAGTTTCAGAGATGATTTAGAGAGTGTGTGGCAATTATCCACACTACGATCATTGTGTATTGGTGAACGCCAGTGACTGAGCTAGGGATAGCCAGTTGCCTAGTGCTTGATCGGTCGCTCTTCATTGGGTTTGAAACACATCCCAAAAGATCTGGAGTTCCGGGAAGAATCCGCTAATAATACTGCGAGAAATGCATGATCAATAATATTGCTAGAGCATATCTTAGAACAATCACTAAAACCTAACCAGCGCCTGTCTTTAATCTGTCTATCTATTTGTTTATTCGTTGTTCTGTCATTTATTTTTCTTCAGCATAATTTTGATAAAACCCAACATTTTTATTATCTTCGAAACCATTAGGAAGTTACGCAAAATAGGTAGAGTGGAAACTCATTCAGACCTTGGATTGATAATATTACTTGCTGCAGACTGTGTATACTTGCACAGGAATTCTAGAGTATTTTACACTATATTTTTACTCACTCTAGGAGCCCAACAAGTTTTTGGCGCCGTTGCCGGGGACTTGAATAAGTTTTTATCTGATCTGTTTTGTGTATGTGTTTTAGTGGTTTGGTGCTAGAACTTTTTGATTGTTTCTTTTGTTTTTGCAGGTGTGATTTTGGTGCATGAGCGATCCGCCTGGGGTACGGTTTGAGCTTGATCCAGAAATTGAAATGACATTTAGGAACAGAAGGAGGGAGCAGCGCAGAAACCAGATGGAGAACGTTCCTGAAGGTCCAGCAGCAGCAAACCCCCAGCAGAATCCGTTGCTGCAGCAAAACCCACTGTTTGAGCAAAATGAGCAGCAAAATAATCAGGCTGAGAATCCTATCTTAATAGCGAACGATAGGACCAGAGCCATTCGAGCGTATGTTGTCCCGATGTTTAATGAGTTGAATCCAGGGATTGCACGTCCCCAAATCCAAGCGGCGAATTTTGAAATGAAACCGGTAATGTTTCAGATGTTGCAAACCGTGGGGCAATTCCATGGTTTGTCATCTGAAGACCCTCATTTACATCTTAAGTCTTTTCTAGGAGTTAGTGATTCTTTTGTAATTCAAGGACTGCCTAGAGATGCTCTTAGATTAACTTTGTTCCCGTATTCTCTTAGAGATGGAACAAAGTCATGGTTAAACTCTTTTGCTCCATGATCAATTAGGACGTGGGATGAGTTAGCTGAAAAATTTTTGAGTAAATATTTCCCACCTAATAGAAATGCTAAATTAAGGAGTGAAATAGTAGGGTTTAGGCAACTTGAAGATAAGACTTTTAGTGAGGCTTGGGAGAGGTTTAAGGAGCTTTTACGAAAGTGTCCCCACCATGGGTTACCTCATTGTATTCAAATGGAAACATTTTACAATGGTTTAAATGGAGTAACTCAAGGTATGGTCGATGCTTCGGCTGGAGGGGCCCTTTTGGCAAAAACTTTTGATGAAGCCTATGAAATTTTAGAAAGAATATCTATTAATAGTTGTCAGTGGTCGGATGTTAGAGGCACAAATAAAAAGGTTAAGAGTGTGTTAGAGGTTGATGGTGTGTCCACCATTAGGGCTGATCTTGCTATGATTGCTAACGCTCTTAAGAATGTGACAGTGATTAGTCATCAGCAGCCACCAGCTATGGAGCCTGCAGCAGTGGTGAGTCAAGTCACGGATGAAGCATGTGTCTATTGCGGTGAAGACCACAACTACGAGTTTTGCCCCATCAATCCAGCTTCTGTGTTTTTTGTAGGTAATCAGAGGAACAACCCTTATTCTAACTTCTATAATCCAGGTTGGCGCAACCACCCCAACTTCTCATGGGGAGGTCAAGGAAATAACATACAAGCACAACAAAAGGTGAACCAGCCGGGATTTGCTAAAGCGCCGGTAATGCCCCAGCAAAATAAGCAGGCTTTGCCCCAGCAAAATAAGCAGACTTTGCCCCAGCAAAATTCGGGAAATTCTCTCGAGGCGATGGTGAAAGAATTCATGGCTCGCACAGATGCCGCAATTCAAAGTAATCAAGCTTCGATGAGAGCCCTGGAATTGCAAGTGGGTCAGCTAGCTAATGAGCTCAAGGCAAGGCCTCAAGGGAAACTTCCATCAGATACTGAACACCCTAGAAGGGAAGGTAAGGAGCAGGTAAAGGCAGTTACTCTTAGGAGTGGTAAGCCATTAGAAGAAAGAATTGAGCCTAGTAAAACCCAGTTTATAAATAATAATGGTGATAGAAATAATAGTGTTGTTGTTGAGAAAGAATTGGAGTCTGGTCAGGGTGCTGGAGGCAGCAATAAAAATGCTGGAGCATCTGGTTCTGTGTCAGATGTAGAACCACCATATGTGCCGCCCCCACCTTATGTACCACCTCTACCTTTTCCACAAAGACAAAAGCCTAAGAATCAGGACGGTCAATTTAAAAAGTTTTTAGAGATTCTTAAGCAGTTGCATATAAATATCCTTTTAGTAGAAGCTATAGAGCAAATGCCTAATTATGCTAAATTTCTTAAGGATATTTTGACTAAAAAGAAAAGGTTAGGTGAGTTTGAAACTGTATCTCTTACTGAGGAGTGTAGTGCTATTCTTAAGAATGGGCTACCCCCCAAGGCTAAGGATCCAGGGTCATTTATCATACCTGTGTCTATAGGTGGAAAGGAATTAGGTAGAGCACTCTGTGATTTAGGTGCAAGCATTAACCTTATGCCTCTTTCGGTCTATCGGAAGTTGGGTATTGGTGAAGCTAGGCCTACCACAGTTACACTCCAATTAGCTGATAGGTCTATCACATATCCAGAGGGTAAAATTGAGGATGTCCTAGTAAAAGTTGATAAGTTCATATTTCCTGTTGATTTTATTATTTTAGACTATGAGGCTGATAAAGATGTCCCAATTATTCTAGGTCATCCATTTTTGGCTACTGGTAGGGCATTAATAGATGTTCAAAAAGGAGAATTAACAATGAGAGTCTGTAATGAGGAAGTGAAATTTAATGTCTTTAAAGCCATGAAATATCCAGACGAGATGGAGGATTGCTCCTTCATCAGGATTCTGGAGAGCATAGTTATTGAGACAGCAATACAGGATTCGGCTGATAAGCATTCGGAAAAGCATGGAGAGGTTAGTGTAGAAGATTTTGAATTTTGTTCTTTAGATAGAAAAAATGAAAAAGAATTGTTTAGGTGTGAGGATGTTTTTGAGTCTTTAGATTTAGATCAAAGAAAGGCTCCCCCAATTAAGCCATCCCTGATTGAGGCACCTACTTTAGATTTGAAGCCTTTACCGGATCATCTAAAGTATGTGTATCTTGGGGAAAGTGAGACGTTGCCCATTATTGTTGCATCAGATTTAATGCCGGAGCATGAAGAGGCCTTAATAAAATTGCTGCAGCAATACCGCAAAGCTATAGGTTGGACATTGGCTGATATTCAGGGAATTAGCCCATCTTTTTGTATGCACAAAATCACTCTAGAGAAGGGATCCTTTAGGAGTATTGAGCAGCAAAGAAGGCTTAACCCTACAATGAAAGAGGTTGTTAAGAAGGAGGTGATTAAATGGTTGGATGCTGGGATCATTTATCCAATTGTCGATAGCAATTGGGTAAGCCCTGTCCAATGTGTTCCTAAGAAAGGAGGTGTCACTGTGGTGAACAATAAAGATAATGAGTTGATCCCCACAAGGACAGTAACTGGCTGGAGGGTTTGTATGGATTACAGAAGGCTTAACAAAGCCACCCGTAAGGATCATTTCCCTCTACCATTTATCGACCAGATGTTGGATCGATTGGCTGGTTAGGCCTATTACTGTTTCTTGGATGGTTATTCTGGGTATAACCAGATTACTATTGCTCCTGAAGATCAGGAAAAAACCACTTTCACCTGCCCTTATGGGACATTCGCTTTTACGAGAATGCCTTTTGGCCTTTGCAATGCTCCAGCAACATTTCAGCGGTGTATGTTAGCAATTTTTTCTGATATGATTGAGTCCACTGTTGAGGTCTTTATGGACGATTTTTCAGTTTTTGGAGGGTCTTTTCAGAGTTGTTTAGATAATTTAGGTAAGGTGTTAAAAAGATGTGAGGATACCCATCTAGTTCTTAATTGGGAGAAGTGCCACTTCATGGTGAAGGAGGGCATAGTGTTAGGTCATAAAATTTCTAAAAATGGTCTAGAAGTTGATAGAGCAAAAGTTGAGGTTATTGAAAGGCTAGAGCCACCGAATTCAGTGAAGGGAATTCAGAGTTTTTTAGGACATGCTGGATTTTATAGGAGGTTCATAAAGGATTTTTCCAAAATCAGTAAACCTCTTTGTAACTTATTGTGCACTGATCATGTTTTTTACTTTAATGCAGATTGTAGGAAGGCTTTTGAAACATTGAAGGCTGCTTTAATCTCAGCACCCATTCTCTGCGCACCTAATTGGAATTTGCCATTCGAGGTAATGTGTGATGCGAGTGATGCTGCGGTGGGTGCGATGCTGGGGCAAAAGCAGGGCAAATTTATTCATCCTATATATTATGCAAGCAAGGTTTTAAATGAAGCACAGGTTAACTACACAACTACTGAAAAGGAGTTGTTAGCTGTTGTGTTTGCTTTTGAAAAATTCCGGCCATATTTGGTTGGATCCAAAGTCACGGTGTTCACGGATCACCAGCAATAAGGTATTTAATGGCAAAGAAAGATGCAAAGCCTAGATTAATTCGTTGGATTTTACTATTGCAGGAATTTGACTTGGAGATAAAGGACAAGAAGGGATCGGAGAATGTCATTGCAGATCACTTGTCTCGTCTTGATCCATCATCATCTTTGCTGGAGCAATCTGCCATTTCCGATTCTTTTCCAGATGAACAGCTTTTTGTTGTTCAGGTAAAGGTAGTCAGGGATGTCCCGTGGTATGCTGATATTGCCAACTTTTTAGTGAAGGGAGTCACCCCTATTGATATGGATTGGAGGCAGAAGAAAAAGTTTAAGCATGATGCGAAATTTTTCTTTTGGGATGAGCCATTTATGTATAAGCAATGCTCTGACGGTATTATTCGTAGGTGTGTTTCAGGTGCTGAAGCAAAGGAAATCCTGGAGCAATGTCACTCTTCGCCGTATGGAGGTCATTTCAGCGGTCAGAGGACGGCTATGAGGATTTTGCATTGCGGATTTTTCTGGCCTATGTTATTCAAGGATGCCCACTGGTTCTACAAGCAATGTGATGCTTGTCAAAGGAGAGGAAATTTGGGGCCTAGAGGTGAAATGCCTCTTACTTACATTTTAGAAGTTGAATTATTTGATGTATGGGGTATTGACTTTATGGGGCCATTTCCCCCTTCTAATGGCAATGTTTTTATCTTATTGGTAGTTGATTACGTGTCCTAGTGGGTGGAGGCCATTGCATGCCATCAGAGTGATGCCAAGACAGTTGCAAGGTTTCTTCAATCGCACATCTTTGCGCGGTTTGGGACACCTAGGGCTCTAGTGAGTGATGAGGGTACACATTTTGTTAATAATATCTTAACTAAGCTTTTAGCTAAGTATGGGATTAAGCATAGGATAGCTACCCCTTATCACCCACAAGCAAATGGTCAAGCTGAAATTAGTAATAGGGAAATTAAACCTATTTTAGAGAAAGTAGTCCATCCATCTAGAAAGGATTGGTCCTTTAGGTTGGATGAGGCTCTTTGGGCTTATAGGACAGCTTATAAGACTCCTCTAGGTATGTCTCCCTATAGGTTACTATACGGGAAAGCTTGCCATTTACCATTAGAGCTAGAGTATAAGACGTTTTGGGCTTTGAAAAAGTTAAATTTTGATTTGAGTCGTGCAGGAGCAATAAGAATGCTGCAGCTTAATGAGTTAGAAGAATTTCGTCAATTTTCTTATGAAAATGCGAAAATGTATAAAGAAAAGACTAAGCTATGGCATGACAAAAAAAATAAATCTAAGGAGTTTGTCAAGGGTCAAAAAGTTTTGCTTTATAATTCTAGATTAAAATTATTTCCTGGAAAATTAAAATCTAAATGGTCAGGACCGTTTATTGTGATTGAGGTTTTCCCCAATGGAGCAATTACTTTGCAGGATGAAAAAGATGGGAGAGTGTTCAAGGTGAATGGACAGCGTGTGAAGCATTATTGGGGAGAGGAGTTTCAATCGAAATATCCTTCCCTAAGGTTGGTCGATGTTTGAGAGAGCAGGATTTTTGAGGGAGCATTTCACAGAGCAAAATTTTGAGCTCCCAGGATTTGTATTGATTTTATTTTTTCGTTGATTTGATTTTAATTGCGGTTAGGTTAGATTTGATTCTGCACGGTTTATTAGATTTTGTTTTTGAATATTTAGATCTTATCTATTTCGTTTTTTATTTAATTTGATTTTATTTCCGGGTTATTTGTTTAGATTATCTTTTAATTATCTTTTAATTAGTTAGATTTTATTAGATTTTATCTAGATTTTATTTTCAGTTATTTGAATTCTAGTTTTAATTAATAGGGATTTTTTTTCTAATTTATTCGGCCTCTTTTGAGAATAACAGGTTAAGTTTGCTTTGATCGGTTTAATTTGAATTAAAAGGATTTGATTTGAAATTCGAATTCCGTATCTAAGATTCTTCAGGTTCAGCAGATTGTTGCGGCAAAGATATTGCTGGAGCAAAATATTCCGAGTTAGAAGGGTTTCTGTTGGAATTTATTATTGTTACCGTTAGATTTAGCTTTGAATTCTTGCAGGTAAATGTGAGTGCATCATCTGATGAGGCCACGTGTCGCAGAGCAATTATCCGAAGGCTTCAATGATGACAGTACATCAATTTTACCATGGGCGTTTGGAATCCGCAATTTTACCTTTGGTAATTTTTGAATTTCAGGTTTGCATTTTTAAAATTACAACGGTAATAATAGTTATGGCAGGGCAAATCTTTTCGGTTGGGATTCTTGTTTGCTGCAGCCCTATTTATTCGCAATCTATGGTAAGCACGTTTCACTTCGTCTTCTTGATCAAATCTTTGTGCGTGTATTATTCTTTCTTTCTTTCTTTGCATCCTCTGTCAAAACCCTATTACACCTTAAAGGGCTAAAACAAGAGCTCGAAAAGAGAGGGAGAGTGAGGAAGAAGAGATACCCGTAACTCCCGAAGTTCAGAAAGTAAAAACTAAGAAAAAGAGAACGCCAGAAGAGAAGGAGGCGAAGCGAAGACGGAGGCAGCAGAGGGCTGCGGAACAAGAAGCCATCCAAGAAACAGAGGTTGTTCAGGATCTTGAGACAGAATCGATAGTTTCTGCTCCGGTTCAGAAAGGGAATACTGAGAAGGAACATGAGACAGAGGTCGAAAGACAAGTCGCAGGTATGCCTGAAAAAGAGAAAACACCAGAGCCGATGCAAGAGGCTCATGTTGAAATCATTATGCCTGAACCGCCCAAGCGCCGCCGCATCAAGAGGAAGGTGGGTCGCGTGAGGGTGATTCGGAACACTCCATCGCCTCCGACGTCGGACTCTGAGGAAGAAAAAAGGGAAGCTGCGAATAAGGAAAAAGAAGAAGAGGCGAGAAAGGTAGAAGAAGAGCGTTTGCGTGTGCAGAGAGAAAGCAAGGGCAAAGGAATTGCCGAAGCATCAGGAGAAATTGAGGAGCCGAGGGCACCATTCATTCGCTTCGTCAACAATCTTGCTCAAGCAAAATACCAGGAGGTGCTGAAACGGGACTTCTTGTTCGAACGAGGATTTGGAAGTGATTTGCCCAGGTTCTTGGAGTCTGGAATAGTGAACCTCGGATGGAGGCAATTTTGTGCGAAACCAGAACCTGTCAATTCCAACATTGTTCGAGAATTTTATGCCAATCTTGACGTTAAGAATGATTTTGAGGTTATCGTTCGAGGAGTGCCTGTACAGTGGAGTCTTGAGGCCATTAATGGATTGTTCGATCTCCAGGATTTTCCGCATGCCGTTTTTAATGAGATGGTGGTTGCACCGTCTAGTGATCAACTCAGTGCGGCTGTCCGGGAGGTAGGCATTGAGGGGGCTCAATGGAGGGTGTCGCAGACGTGGAAGCATACGTTTCAAGCTGCTTATTTGAAGAGTGAAGCCAACACTTGGATGGGTTTCATCAGGCTACGCTTGCTGCCGACAACACACGACTCCAAAGTATCTCGGGAAAGGGTATTGCTTGCTTTTGCCATTCTTCGCTCGATGAGTATTGATGTAGGAAAAATTATTTCTTCTGAAATTGTTGATTGCTGGAAAAAGAAGGTGGGGAAGCTGTTCTTTCCAAATACGATTACAATGTTATGTAGCAGGGCAGGAGTGCCAACGGTTCCAGAAGATATGATCATGACTGATAAGGGAATCATTGGCACACCTAATCTGGCGCGGCTTCAGCGTATGTAAGAGGTTCGCCAGGGTGGGCTTGTGTATGGCGTTAATCAGATCCTAGAGCAACTGCCAGTGTTGGCCAGTCGGTTAGAATTTGCTGAAAGGCAAGCTCAGACCTACTGGACTTATGCTAAAAGGAGAGATGATGCGCTCAGGGGGGCCTTGCAAACCAATTTCTCAACACCGTATCCGGCCTTTCCAGTGTTTCCCGATGATTTGTTTAATCTTTGGATACCACCCCCGCCTGTTGAACGAGAAGAGGATGTTGATGAGGAGCAGGGTCAGGAAGACTGACTGATGGGATGACCTGGAGCGAGCATTACTTTTGTTTCTTCATTTTTGTTTGCTCGCGCATATTGACCCTGCTCACTGTTATAACTGCTTGTCTTGTTTCTTTTTAATTTTTTTTTCTGCGTTAAAAATATATCTCTGCTTTGTAATGTTTTTCTATGATTTTAACGAAATTTCTGAAAGTTTATATCCATGAGCACTGAGTAACTCTAACTTAACTATTTTCTTCTGAATTTTTGAAGCTTGGACTGATTACGCTTAGATAGATCAAGGTATTCTGATCTCCAGAAACTTTTTGCTTGAGCATTTCTTCTAGCCTGGACTGTTGCTGCGGCAAAGAAGATTTTGACGGTAGTATTGACTTATATGATCCACTTTAAGCTTAATCCTAGTCCCATGTTTAGTTTAAAAAATTCAGTTAGAAAAATTTAAGTTTGGGGGTGTACTTGCTTATTTAATGATTCATTGGGGACAATGAATAATTCAAGTTTGGGGGACTTTTTGCTACTCCAATTATTTTGCTCGAGCATTCCTCTCCTTCAAATTAAAATTTGCTAGGTTATTGAGTAACCGGGGACATTTATGATACCCACAGGTTGTCTTTGCGTCAAAAGGTGACCTAGGAAATGTGAAAAAATGAGAAATATGAGAAAAAATTATTTGCTGAAAAAAAAATTATTTGTTGAAGATTTTGCTGAACAAATTGACGGAGCAAAAGTTTTGAAGGATGAATGATGATCCAGCAGTTTTTTCTGTCTCCCAGAACTTAGGTGAGCTTCATCACAAAATGTCGCCATTCTGAGGGGCAAGAGATGGAATAACTAAGGATTTTTTAGCTTTATGATGAGTATTGAGCCTAGTTGGTGATGAGCTTGAGGCAAGGGTATACTGCACCATAAAGTGGGTCATCCCATGCTTAAGAGCTTATGACTATAAGGCTGCTTTAAGTCTGATAAATAATGATATAAAAATATGTTTTGAAATGTCTGATAATAGAGCTAGGCTGTGGTGAGTTTTTAGAATTAAGTTGAAAAGTGGTGATTATTTGTCCCTGCTGAAGGAATCATTTTGCTGCAGCAGAGCTTGGTTTTGCAGAGTGCTCAGGTAAAGGTTAAAGGTAGTGTTGGACTGTCTGGTTTGATTAAGCTAATTCTTTGTCTAATGTTTTTAAATTCTTGAAGGAAGGTTGGTTAGTATTGCTCGGGACGCGCAATAGTTCAAGTTTGGGGGTATGATAACTGCCCAAAAGGTAGTTATTTAGGCCTCATTTATATAAGGTTTTGTGTGTCTTTAATGCTTAATAGGGTTGGTTTTAAGAGAGATATTACATGATTTAACCCATTTGGAAGAATGGAAGCTTTGGAAATCACTTTGTGCAGATTATGCTGCTGAGCGACTGGAGGGAGCAAATTCTATGCTGCAGCAAAACTGGGAACAGAAACTGCCACATCACAGCTCGTTAGCCAACTTCATGAACCAACTTCTGTTGAGTTATTTTCGTGATAAAGGATCAAGGAGAGCCTTACACGTGTCCTAGTTGACCTAATTCAAGCTTCTCATCCTTCTATAAAAGGAAGTAGTCGTCAAAGTCAAATTCATTCCATGTTTTCCCTTGGAAGCCGAATAGTATAGGGAGATTGAAGATCATCAAGAACACCATCTACCGCAAGCTGATTAGGGAGTTTACTTTCTTTATTAACTTGTGGTTATGGACATGCATACTCAGATTGTAATTCGTATTCCTATGCCTATTATGAACTAAGTAGCTTAGGGTGTTGGTTAGGAATAATGTGATTACTGTGCTTCATCTCTAGTAATAAATTGACTATCGCATTTTGGTTAATTGTTGTGCTTATTCTTATTTTATGCCCGCCTGGCCAGCCGGTATGGATAGCTCTCTCTAGTTTCAGGGATGATTTAGAGAGTGTGTGGCAATTATCCACACTACGATCATTGTGTATTGGTGAACGCCAGTGACTGAGCTAGGGATAGCCAGTTGCCTAGTGCTTGATCGGTCGCTCTTCATTGGGTTTGAAACACATCCCAAAAGATCCAGAGTTCCGGGAGGAATCCGCTAATAATACTGCGAGAAATGCATGATCAATAATATTGCTAGAGCATATCTTAGAACAATCACTAAAACCTAACCAGCGCCTGTCTTTAATCTGTCTATCTATTTGTTTATTCGTTGTTCTGTCATTTATTTTGCTTCAGCATAATTCCGATAAAACCCAACATTTTTATTATCTTCGAAACCATTAGGAAGTTACGCAAAATAGGTAGAGTGGAAACTCATTCAGACCTTGGATTGATAATATTACTTGTTGCAGACTGTGTATACTTGCACAGGAATTCTAGAGTATTTTACACTATATTTTTACTCACTCTAGGAGCCCAACAGTGGCCATAGATTACTTTACCAAATGGGTGGAGGCAGCCTCTTATCGTGATGTGACAAAAGGGGTCGTGATCAAATTCATCAAGAAGGAGATCATTTGTCGATACGGCCTCTCTGAGACCCTAATATCAGATAACGATAGAAACTTGAACAATAAGATGATGAGTGAGCTATGTGCACAATTCAAGATTAAACATCTCAATTCCACCCCCTACAGACCAAAAATGAATGGGGTTGTTGAAGCTGCAAACAAAAACATAAAAAGAATTGTTGAAAAGATGACTATAACGTACAAAGATTGGCATGAGATGCTCCCCTTCGCTCTACACGGCTATCGCACGTCAGTTCGTACATCAACTGGGGCAACACCTTTTTCCTTAGTATATGGTATGGAGGTTGTGCTCCCAATTGAGGTGGAAATTCCATCACTAAGAGTTCTTATGGAAGCTAAATTGGAAGAGGCTGAATGGGTCCAGAATCGCTATGAACAGCTCAATTTCGTTGAAGATAAGAGATTAACAACATTGAGTAGAGGTCAGCTCTATCAAAGAAGGATGATGAGAGCATATGATAAGAAAGTTCGCCCAAGAAGATTTAGAGAGGGAGATCTGGTGCTGAAAAGGATCCTTCCATTTCAAAATGATCATCGAGGAAAATGGACTCCAAATTATGAAGGACCATTTGTGGTGAAAAAGGCTTTCTCTGGTGGGGCATTAATCTTAACCAATATGGATGGTTGTGAATTATCAAGCCCAATTAATTCAGACTATGTTCGGAAGTATTATGCATAGATTGTCTGGCTATCTTTCCCAAGGAGGCTAGACAAAGTTGTAGAGTATTCAATAAATGTTTTGGAAAGTTTCATTTCAATCTCAATAGTTTTGTTTAAAAAAGGTTGTTTATCCCTCACCATCTCCACCCTCTCAATTTGGAGATATTTCTTTTCTTCATTGTGTACTTTATTGATTAATAAAAGATTTGCTTCCTCCATTTTGACTAGTATAGTTGTTATTTTTATGCCAATCACAAATGCAAATTATGCATGTTACATCTCAAGTTCGGGTATTTCATTGTCCAGCCTCTCCACTCTCTTTCAAAAAAAGAAAAAAAAAAGAAAAAGAAAAAGAAAAGGAAAAGAGAAAAAGAAAAAGAAAGAAAATAGACGCTTTCACTATAATCGTTGAGGAAAATTGGTCAATTCTTGCCTATTTTACCCTTTTCATGGAAAGTATGTTCGTTGTTATCAGCTATACTCTCAATCAACTACAACCTTTATTTTGACCGTCGTTCATGTGTGCAAAGTTTAAAATTACCATTTCTTTCCAGACAAGGTTCCAATATCACACTGGGGCAAAACACCCCCTCGTGAAGTAAGAATTCAAAATTACTTACTATGAAACCTTGAGCCTAGCCCACCACGCATGATTTTTGTGGTAGGCCAACATGAATTACTGATTCACAATTGAACCCTTTGCTAAACTCATCGCGTATAACTGCGTTGAATCTCCATATTTGTCTACCCACTTGAGAGCCTTTTGCTAAGCCTGTCACATCTAACCATGTGGCAAACATTTCAAAATATCCACCCAATATTACCAAGGGACCTTCAGTAGTAATGAAATAGGGATTAACCTTTTACGATTTACCGCTTCATAATTAAGACTTGTAGTTCTTCGAGTATTCCTATATTTCAACTTTGTTCAATCTAGACTTTTCCTACCATTTCTATCGTTTATCTTCTCTCCTTTTATTGGAAGGTGACTCCAAGACTAAAGACGATAATCTTGAGAACTTGGACTTAGTAACTTGAGAAGGGGTCTCGAAGTCTCGAATCCTTTCAATAAGTTTGGCGTGAGAAATAACCCTATCATAGTACCAAGGAGCGCTGACAAAGAAACAACATGGAGTGATGACTTAAGAAATGGTTGATCTTCTACATGTGATTGTATCATCTGCTAGTCATGGAAGCATGTATTTGACCTAAAAAAAAGAGTTATGAAAAACAGAAAAAAAGAAAAAAAAAGAAAAAGAAAAAAGAAAAAAGGAAAAGAAATGTACAAGGCCAAGATAATTCTTGAAATGCATGATTGGGGCAATCAATGTAGATCAAGAGGTCACACCTCCAAACGATTTGGAGAGTTTTTTTTGTCAATTATCATTTGGAGCAAGAATCTTCATTGCTACACTGGGGCAAAGCTTTCATCATTATACTGGGGCAAAACCGTTATTATTAAATTGGGACAAAGGGTCTTCACCACTATACTACAGTAAAGTCATTTTACCATTTATGTAAACTGTTTTAGACTGGGGCAAAGGCCAAGTTAAGAGAATCACACTTCTCTTATGAAGAATCTTCCAATCTCGAGCAGTTCTCTACATTCAAGAATAGAAAGCTGAATCACATTTTCATAGAAGAATCACATTCAGATAAAGGACAATCACAGTAATGTGGGTTTTTCATCAAATATTTCGAGTTGACTTAAAGAAAGAAGGAGATATATGAGATAATCCCTTGAGGAGCTACTCCTTGTTCTCGTAGTGGTCGTCCAAGGAATTGGGGTCACCTTAACAAATATTTTCATTTGAATTATGTTCAATCTCTTATTGTTCAAGAGATTTCTTATGAAGGCATTTGTGACCCATGTTTTCTTCCTTCAGTCCTTTCTGTCTTTCTTTGTTGACTACCATTCCCATTTGTCTCTAGGCCAAATTCATCTTCTTGTATCGAACCTTTTTGTCCACTACAAGGCTAAGGTTATGAAGCGTTTGAATCAGGTAAGATGTTTAATGCTATGAATTACCATTGATAGCTCTCTAAACTAGCACATGAGACACTTCTAAAAAACCTACCATACTCGATATGATTGAGCAATCTATGGTTGACATACATGATCTCTTTTAGGTGGAGCAATCTTTTATTAACATACATGATCTCTTTTTTGTCGAGCAACTTTGATTGACACATACAATTTTTCTCGAGTGTTGAAAGCATCAAAAAAAAAAAAGAAAAAAAAAAGAAAAGGAAAAGGAAAAGAAAGAGAAAGAGAGGCAATCAAGATCCAAAGATGTCTATTGTTATATATTTTGAAAGCTTCCTTGACTGATAAATCTTTATTTCCTCTCATTAGATTCATGGGTGGCTTAATGTCTTTATTGTCAATGCAATACCAATTGAAAGTTTTCAATGTCTGCGACATCTAAAGCAATGACATTTATTCAATAGACTTCGATAGAAGAGAATCTGAAGTGCAAAGGGTTTAGTGGGAGGAGCATTGGAAAATTCCACTCACAGGACATTTTGCTATGAGACGTTCGGAAGTCTTTAAATCAAGACCTCAAAGTGTTTTGGTTCATCGTCAACAAAGCAGCTTACTTCACTTCGTCTATGTCTCTCAATCTATAAAGGCAGAACGCAAGAAATGAGCTACTTTATAGTTCTGGTTTTCAAAACTCGCTAATTTTGAAGTTTGTGCTTTTGAAACTTGTGCCCTACACATTTTCATGCTGCATGTAAATTTGAATCTCATACATTTAAGCATACTCTACTTTTTGAGATTTTTCAAGTCTATGATTCACTTCTTTGTTGGTTAAATCGAACCCTGCTAGTTAGTGGAGGTCGAAGCCTGGTTGGAGTCAGGTCCATTTCATGTTTTATTTGGTTGGTTAAATCGAACTCTGCTAGTTAGTGAAGGTCGAAGCCTAGTTGGAGTCAGGTCCATTTCATGTTTTATTTGGTTGGTTAAATCGAACCCTGCTAGTCAGTGGAGGTCGAAGCCTGGTTGGAGTCAGGTCCATTTCATGTTTTATTTGGTTGGTTAAATCGAACCCTGCTAGTCAGTGGAGGTCGAAGCCTGGTTGGAGTCAGGTCCATTTCATGTTTTATTTGGTTGGTTAAATCGAACCCTGCTAAGTAGTAAAGGTCGAAGCCTGGTCTGAGCCAGGTCCATTCCCCTTTTCTTTTGGTTAAATCAAACCTTATCTTGGATTAGAGATGAAAATCTGGTCAAAGTAAGGTTCATTTTCCTTTTCCAATTTTAGGCTATGTTTGGTTTAAGCATGAAGCCCTTCCTTTTATTTTTAACGAAAAATCTTCGCCTTCCCAATACTTTGTCTTTTTCCTTTGTTTACCCTTTCAATCCTTCAAGGATACACAACGGGGGGCAAACTGTAGACACCGTATTTGGTCCGGCTTGATTTTTAGTAATAATGTTTGAAGTTTTTCAATATTTGGTTGCACTTTGTTTTTTGGTATGCCAACAAGAGTATAGATCAACTGGCATAAAATCGTATTGATAACCATGAGGTCTATGGTTTGAATCCTCTTTCACACATATTATCAAAAAAATTGTTTTTTTTTTCATTGTTTATTTTCATTTTCATTTTACTTTCTTTTTTGTTTATTTCCTTATCTTTTATTTTTTATTTATTTTATTTTATTTCATTTAATTTTATTTCTTTATTTCGTTTTATTATTATTATTATATTTATTTATTTATTTATTATGCTTTATTTTTATTTTGTTTTGTTTTATTTTTATTTACTTTATATTTTATTTTCATTTTATTTTTATTTTATTATTTATTTTATTTATTTATGTATTTATTATTTATTTTATGTATTTATTGATTACTTATTTATTATTTATTATTATTTATTATTTATTATTTATTATTATTATTTTCTCTTCTTCCCCCACGTTTCCCTCTCCTATTCTTTCTCCCTCTCCCCTATTCTTTCTCCCTCTCCCACTCTTTCCACCCCAAATTAGCAAGGTCTTTTAGTATAAAAGGGAGAGGGAGATGGAGGAAAACAACAACAAAGATACAAAACAAGTAAGGAAAAAGAAGGACACACCAAAAAGGAGAAGAATAGTGAAAGAGCTTAGAGAGAGAAAGTGAGTTTGAGAGAAAAAAATAGAGTTTGGAGAAGGATTTTCAAAAAACCAAAGCTACCGTCGCCACTCACCGCCGTCGCCGTCACTGCCACTGCCGCCGCCACCGTGCCGCCGCTTTCCGTTGATTCCAACAAAGCTCCTAAGTGAGGGCTAAGTGGAAAAGGGGAGGAAAAGTGGAAGAGAAAAAAGAAAAAGAGAGGGAGGGAAGTTGGGGAAGAAGAAAGAGGAAAGTGAACAAGGTGGGTCCCACATTTTAAATTCTTTTGTCTTTCACTTCTCTCTCTTATTATTTGTCTTATTATTATTATTCCTCATAAAAAAGGAAAAGAAACTTTTTTTTTCTTTTTTTTTTTATGTATCCAAACTTTTCCATTTTTCATTTTAGCCGTGAATTTGAGTTTCCAAATCAATTGCAATTTATTTTATTTCATTTATTTATTGATTATTATTATTTTCCCTTTCCTTGTTCTTTCTTTTCGAAATTAAAGTCCCTAATTGGATGTAGTTTGGTTCTAATTTGAAATTTCTAAATAAAATTTCAATTTTGTTTTTCCTTTGATGATTTAATTTGATGTTTTCAAATTGGATTTCAATTTCCCTTCATTTTCCAAACAAGTTTCAAATTGATTTTAGAGTAATAAATGGAAAGAGAGAAAAGAAAGAGCATTGATTATTGAAATTTTTGGCCTGAAGTTTTAAAATTAGCCTAAGCTTTTGTTTTGAAATTAACTTCAACTTACTTTAAAATTAATTTCTTATTCAATTTTTTTTTCCTTTCAATATTGGATTTCATCTATTAAAGCCAAATTGAGTTTGATTTGAAAATTTGAATTGGAGGTCAATTTTGTTTGGTTTTAAATTAAATTTTCAAAAAGCCTTCAAAGTATTAAATCAATTTTTTCCTTCTTCTTCTTAAATGGTTTTTTACCATTCATCATTGTTAGTTTACATTTTTGTCGTTGAAATGTAAATTAATAAAGATGAGACAAAATAATTTATGTAGAGCCTATGACGGGGTTGAAATAATTTTCAAATTCTTGAGGTGAAAGATTTTCTTTAATTAGGAAATTTCTACATGATAATAAAGTCATGGGTTAGCCCCACTCACAAAATTAAATCCTTACTTTATTTAAAGATAAGGTGAAATTAGTGAGACAATTTTTTTTTTCAAATTTTATTTGTCTATTTTCATTAAGACACGGACCTTTTGTTTAATGAATTCGAGTAATAAAATAAAATGTTTTCAAACGGGTGTTGTAGGGTGCTAACACCTTCCCTACACACAACTGACCCCCGAACCTAATTTTTGGTTTTCAAAGACCATTTTTTCTTTAAAATGGGTGACCAATCACACCCCAAGATGATTGGTGGCGACTCCAAACGTCTCACCTCGAAAGAGACCCTTAGGAAAGGACGTCGGCCGCTCCGCGTCGCAATGACGTTGCGACACTATCCTCCCTTGCAAAAACAACTCATCATTTGCCTTATCATAATCTTTACTAGCCCGGAATCATTTATACACTCATCCATTCATCTTGCCCCTACACTGGCACTTAAGCTCGCCCTTTTAGCCATCTTGCTTATCCAACAAGCACTACCTTACTGAGGTGCCCATAATTCTTGGGGTGTCCCCCAAACTTGCATTTTTCTAATAAACTAATGGCACTAGCTTTCACACTACGATGCAGGGACCCATAACCCGAATTTTATTCTTGGTTGGCCTAACTGATCACACCGTAGGTAGCTCTTTTTACCCCTAGACTTTTAAGCAAGCTGCAATAACGATTTTCTTTTTCAAGCAGTTAGCTTTTTTTTCGGGCAAATCAAAGCATTTCTTTTTCCCAAAGCTCAGTAGTACTTACTATTACGCAAGAAAACTATCTAGACAAAATTTACACCTATCGGAGTGACAACGAATTTCTAAAGCATATAACTTTCATTTAGGCTTTCAAAATCATAATAAAATAAGCCAATCATTATACTTTACGAGGGAATCAAAGAAAAAGAAATTCTTGAATTTAGACATGCATGCTTTCTATTTTTATATTTGTCACAACAAGAGAGACTCATGGCTAAAAGCAAATTATAAGATGTCATCATCATCAACATGCATTAATTCATCATACGCATTACTAAAGCAAAACCTAAGTAGAGCAAATCTCCCCCCCCCCCAAACTTAAGATATACATTGTCCCCAATGTATGAACATTAAATCAGATAAAGGGAGATCGATACTGCCCTATAAAAATGCGAGAGAATCTGAATCATTCTGAATTGCCGATCAGAGAGAGAATGCGAAGCTTGGCAAGAATTCACGAGCTTCCTGCACAAGGATCAATCACGCGGGAGCATTAGGATCAACACACAAAAACTAAAATGAAATCTACAAAAACTCTAAATAGCTGGGTTGCCTCCCAAGAAGAGCTTGTTTAACGTCCTGAGCTAGACGGGGCTCGATCACCCTAGTCCGTCAAAATCATTTTTTCGACCTTCCACTCTTTGAATCCGAAATAGTGCTTCACACGCTGAGCATTGACATTAAAAGTTAACCCGCTGCTATCCATCAGCTCAATTGAACCATACGGGGACACCTCCTTGACCATGAATGGGCCCGACCATCTTGACTTTAATTTTCCTTGGAACAATCTTAAACAGGAATTGAATAGAATAACCTATTATCCTGGCTCAAAAGAACGTTTCTGAACTTAACGGTCATGCCATCTGGTCGTTCTTTCCTTGTAGAGCTTAGTGTTCTCATAGGCCTAGCTTCTGAATTAATCTAACTCATTGAGTTGCAGTAGACGATGCTCTCCAGCCTTCTGCACATCATGGTTCAGCTTCTTGATAGCCCAATATGCTTTGTGCTCGAGCTCCACAGGCAGGTGAGAAGCTTTACCATACACCAGTTGATACGGGGATGTACCGATCGGAGTTTTGAAAGCCGTCCGATAGGCCCACAAAGCATCGTCCAACTTCAATGCCCAGTCTTTCCTGTTGATGCGAACTGTCTTCTCCAGAATTTGCTTAATTTCCCTGTTAGAAATCTTAGCTTGACCGTTAGTTTGGGGATGATAAGTGATAACTGTCCAAAAGGTAGTTATTTAGGCCTCATTTCTATAAGGTTTTGTGTGTCTTTTGTGCTTAATGGGGTTGGTTTTAGGTATATATTATATGTTTTAACCCATTTGAAAGAATGGAAGCTTTGAAAATTATTTTATGCAGAATGCATTGCTGGGCGACTTGAGGGAGCAAATTCTGTGCTGCAGCAAAGCTGGGAGCAAAACTGCCACATCACAGCTCGTTAGCCAAGTTGACAAACCGAATTCTGTTGAGTTATTTTCGTGATAAAGGAGCAAGGAGAGCCATACACGTGTCTAGGTTGACCTAAGTCAAGCCTCCTATCCTTCTATAAAAGGAAGTAGCTGCCCAAGTCAAATTCATCCCACTTTTGGGAGAAAACATTCCATTCTTGGAAAGTTACTTCCACTTTTGGGAGCCGAATAGTGAAGGGAGATTGGAGACCATCTAGAAGACCATCGATTGCAAGCTGTTCAAGGGAATTAATCTTTTCTTGTTTTATCTTGTAGTCATGGACATGCTTACTCATATTGTAACTTGTGTTTCCATGCATCTTATGAACTAAGTAGCTTAGGCGTTGGTTAGGTACAATGTGATTGTCGTGCTTCATTTCTAGTAATAAATATTGATTAATGCATCTTGATTAATTGTTGAGTTCATTTCTATTTTATGCTCGCCTGGCCAGCCGGTATGAATACCTCTCTCTAGTTTCAGGGATGATTTAGGGAGTGTGTGGCGATTAATCACACTAGATCATTGTGTATTGGTGAACGCCAGTGACTGAGCTAGAGATAGCCAGTTGCCTAGTGCTTGATCGGTAATACTTCATTGGGGTTGAAACACATTCCAAAAGATCCGGAGTTCCGGGAGGAATCTGATAATAATACTGCGAGAGTTTTGTATGATCAATAATATTGCTAGAGCATTTTCTTAAACAATTACTAAATCCTGACCAGCACATGTTTCTAATCTGTATGCCTATTTGTTTATTTACTGTTCTGTCATTTCTTTTGCTTCAGCATTATTCTTATAAAAACCAATTATTGTTACTATCTTTGAAACCATTAAAGAATTATATAAAATAGATAAAGTGGAAGCTAGTTCATGCCTTGGATTGATAATACTTATTACTTGTTGCGGATTGTGTATACTTGCACAGAGTTCTAGAGTCTTTTTATACCATATTTTTACTCACTCTAGGAACCCAACAATAAGCTAGAGAAGTTTTAGGTTTGATGGTGCGCCGTCAGCTGAATGGATGGATGTGAGATAAGATGGTAAATAATAATAAAGATAAATTCAGCCAACCCTAGTGCAAGTATACACTGTCGCACGTAGTAATAAAAAAACCTTAGGAGTATTCCAAGGGTATTGATCCCACGTGGACTAAATTGAAAATTCAGATTTGAAGAAGAAACTGCTCAACTTGATTGCTTAAAAATAGGTAACCAAAGAAATAAGTTTGATGATTGGTTTTTAAAGAAATAGAAAAAACAAGCATATAAACAAAAGAATAACAATAAGAAAAAACGAGGTATTCAACATGGATTTATCCCAAAGGCAATAACCTTAATCATGGATTATTTAATCTTAAGTCTATTCAATGCATTGGGTCAGACTTAACTTCTATTTGGCCTTGCTCCCAAGAACTGTTCGAAGGCTAAGCGCGAGTGTCGTTATGCACATTTTTGTGACTCGACTCCGACATAGATAATTCACGAATGCAATCTATAACCCTATAGTTGATATAGGGTGCCTTAGGCAGCTTGCCCTATATCGCCGAACAATCTCTTTCAAGCTTTTTCTCCTATATCACCTTTATGAGAACTGATATCGTTTGTCCCTTTCGAGATCAAACTCACATAGCATGCAAAGTCTAGGTGATCAAGTTAAACTCAGCAAGATCAGAGTGATAATCAATAAAGAATGACATGCATTGAACAAAACTTAAGCAAATAAAACACTTTAAAGCTATTGAACCATAAGGGAATTCACTATATTGAACCCCTCAACGGAATTTAGCTACTCATGGTGAGATAAAGTGCAAATGAATACATTTTCATTGAAATAAGAATGTAAAGAATACAAAATAATGAAAAGTATCAACAGCTGGAAATAATGAAAGTAGCCAAATACTATGGGTTTTCTATTTATCCAATCCTTCTAGAGTTCGCTTAGACGCTCCAATCTCTCGCTTTTACAAGTGGGAATGGGTGAAAATCCCTACAAACCAGAAGGTTTGATGTCTAACTCAGGTTAGAATTTAGTCATCTAAGAAAGACTTAGGGCATCCCTACTCATATGCGTCAACTAGGGTTCTGTCACCACCCTCTTCTTTCCAAATGAGTTCTGCTTGTGTTTCCCTTCGATTCTTGAGTTTATATAGTGTTGGAAATGGTTGAGGAGCTGCAAAATAGGTGCTAGTAGGTAGCCCAGTCGATTTCAGGGTCAAAACAACCGATTAGGTGCGAAAAAGACTCGTCAACAACGACCTGCGGACGACTCGGAACTGTCTCAGCTTTTCCAGAAATGCGGTCGCATTTCTGGGCAGAATCCAGCTTTTCCTCTGTTTTCCTGCACAACAATAAACTTAGTCAAATTCTCTTAAAATTAAGTCTTTTTAAGCACAAATGAGCATAATTTGACAAAAGTGAATCTCAACATCCTAATTTATCAACTTTAACATATTTTTAGCTCGAGAATAGTAAAATTGATCTAATCATGCAATATTTGACAAAGAAATGTGCTAAATATAAGGGTAAAATAGGTATATTTTTTTCCCTTATCACTTGACACCATATTTTCTAGGTAAAGCCTCAAACAATTTATTACAAAAGTGAGACCCTTCATCACTAATTATAGTCCTAGGTGTGCCAAATCTAGTGAAAATGTGTTTATGCAGAAAACGCAAAACAACACGTGCATCATTAGTCTTAGTGGCTATTGCCTCTACCCATTTAGATACATAATCAACAGCAACTAAGCTGTAAAAGTATCCATTGGAAGAGGGAAAAGGACCCATAAAGTCTATGCCCCACACATCAAAAAGTTCTACTTCAAGAATAGGGGTTAGGGGCATTTCATGGCGTCTAGAAATATTACCTGTCCTCTGGCATCTATCGCATGTTTTTACAAAAGCATAACAATCTTTAAATAAAGTTGGCCAATAAAATCCAGATTGAAGTACCTTTGCTACAGTATGGGTTGGTCCAAAATGACCACCATAAGTTGAGGCATGACAATCATGTATAATCTTACCTACTTCTTCTGCTGGAATGCACCTTTGAATGATTTGATCAGAACATACTTTAAAGAGAAATGGGCCATTCCACAGGTAGGATTTCACATCATGGAGAAACTTATTTCTTTTCTGGGCATTTAAGTCATGTGGCATTTCTATTCCTGCAAGGAAGTTTACAAAATTAGCGTACCAAGGAAAAGAAGTTTTAACTGAATATAATCTTTCATCTGAAAAAACTTCTTTAATAGGAAAGGTCGTGACATTCTTTTCATGCTCTATCCTAGACAAATGGTCTGCGACTACATTTTCACAACCTTTTCTATCCTTGATCTGATATTTCTTCTAATTTCATCGCATCATTTATTTCACAGCATAGTGCTATTTCAATGTGTTTATCCTTATTGAAGTTTTTAGTCTATAATGTCATGTGTTTGAGTGTTTATTAGTAAAGTTTATTAAAATACCTTAGTTTTCCTTCCCTGTGGATTCGACCCTATATCACTCTAGGTACTACTTGATTCTGTTTAATTTATACTTGGATTAATGCATATCAGCAAAAAAATTGTGTTAAATTAATCATCCCTCTGAGAAGCGATCAGGAAGCACGGAGCAAAGACAAGTTATGGATTGGAGAAACATTCATTGATGAACAGGTGTTGACAATAAGCACTTACGAAGCACCCTAGTATGTAGATATCACTAACTATTTAGTTAGTGGAATATATCCTCCAGATGCAAACCAGCAGCAATTGAAGAAACTTTTCCATGATTGTAAAAAATATTGTTGGGATGAGCCTTATCTCTACAGAATAGGACATGATCAAGTGTTGAGGAAGTGTGTAGCAGAAGAAGAAATTCCTAAAATTTTGGAAGGTTGCCATATTGCTCCATATGGAGAACATTTTGCAGGAACAAAGACAACAACCAAGATACTTCAAAGTGGATACTTCTGGCCAACCCTGTTTAAAGATGCATATCTGTACGCAAGGGAGTGTGATAAATGTCAAAGAATATGAAATATATCGGCTAAAGATGAGATGCCAATGAACTATACATTGGAGGTAGAAATCTTTGATGTATGGGGAATTGACTTCATGGGGCCTTTTCCTACATCTTTTGGCAAAACTTACATCCTACTAGCAGTAGATTATGTCTCTAAATGGGTGGAGGCAATAGCTACTACCTCTAATGACGCAAGAGTAGTAAAGGAATTTTTGAGAAAAAATATCTTTACTAGATTTGGAACTCCTAGAATCTTAATCAGTGATGAAGGTTCTCATTTTCTAAACAGGGTGATAAATAAGCTATTGGAGAGATATAATGTCAAGCATAGGATTGCGACCGCATATCATACGCAAACTAATGGCCAAGCCGAGTCATCTAATAGAAAGATCAAGACCATCTTGGAAAAGACTGTTGTACCAAATAGAAAAGATTGGTCTCTCAGATTATATGATGCTCTATGGGCTCACAGAACAGCCTACAAATCACCTCTAGGAATACCTCTTTACATGATAGTATATGGCAAAACATGTCATTTACCCTTGGAGTTGGAGCAAAAAGCTTATCGGGCTACAAGAAGGCTTAACATGGATTTGGAGCAGACAGGGAAAAAGAGAAAATTGCAATTAGCAGAATTGGATGAATGGAGAAACCTAGCTTATGAGAACGCGAAGATATATAAATAAAAAATAAAAAAAAAATGGCACGATCAGAAAATCAGGAATAAAAATTTGTAGAAGGGTGATCCATGCTACTTTTTAATTCTAGGTTAAGGCTCTTTCTAGGAAAAACCAAATCAAGATGGTTTGGCCCATACAAAATAGCAAAGATCTACAAGCATGGAGCAGTGGATCTATATGACAATGTTGGACATACTTTCAAGGTAAATGGACAAAGAGTAAAACCTTATTTACTTAATTAATATCATAACTCTTATAATATACATGCATTTAATTAATATCATAACTCTTATAATATACTAATTAATGCATGAATCATGTTTTCCTATGGTGGGATTTTAAATCTAAATGACATTCGTTATGCACAAAGAATTGAATTTAATTAAAACATACATTCATAAATGCATAGTTAATTAAATAAACTAAAGTGAATTGGTTTTGGGATTTTAATCAAGCAAATAACCTAAAATTATTCCAATGCAAATAGGGCTTCGACCGCTCCCGAACCGCCCTTTCCTTGCTTGAACCGGACCCAAATGGCTTGAAAACACACTAAACCGACCTAAGACGAGTGAACCGGACCGGACCGCGTGCTGGAAATGATGAACACATTTGGGCTGGAGCTTTTACAACGTTGAGACGTTGATGAACGACGTCTCAACGTTGTTCATCTGGACAGCATTCTGGAATTTTCGACCAGCAGCAAACAGTCGTCGAATTTCTTCAAATTAACGGCCTAAATGGACTCTATTGACTCTCAAATTTTACAGACTTCATATGCACTCATTAATTCCATATACATGTAGGCAATTACACATTTATTCAACAAATTGAATGAAAATTAAAGCCAATCCCAAAACCAATTTTCTTTAGTTTCAGACATCGTTTCATCATATGAAAAGCTACCCACCAAACTAAAATTAATGCATGTTAGGTGCCTTAATCATGCTCTGATACCAATTGAAGGTGTTCATATGGCAAATGCATAAGCAATTTTAGGATCGGAGGCACTTAACCATGTCAATTTTAGAAAAGGAAAACATGTTGTCTTTTAAACCAAAACAAAGAGCAAAATTGTAACCAACCTTTTGGAGACCAATTCAGCAACTCCTTTTGTTTCCTTGGATCACGAACAGTGTGTGGACCACTTTTAGTGTCTTCCCCGCTATCATCTGGCCTTAGAATGACTTGTGGGAGTCTATGGTGATAGGGATTGGAAGGGATGTGCTTGAAGGTTCAAGCTTTAGAGAGTATTGAGAGAGTGAGTTTGAGTAGAAATTTTGGCAGCATAACATTACTCAAAAAAATCCATCATTCTCCATCTTCTAATCCCCTATTTATAGAGGATTTTCATGCATCTTAGATTCACCAATGTAAGACACATGGAGAGGAGAATGACCTTAGTGGATTCTAGGTGTTCTATGGAAATAACATGCAAGATTGCATGTGGGAGGTGTTATTCCACTTTCTTCATCCATGCAAGAGTGGTTTTAGTTGTGTAATTCCACTATCTCCATCCATGCAAGTGATTGCGAGCATAGCTAGCTATTTTTCTCTGATTAATTAAGTTAGTCTTTTACAATTATTTGCCCAAATTTATGCATTTTTATGTTTTATTTGTAGGAAGTATGTGTTTGAAGCTTAATTCAGGAATTGGAGTCAAATGGAGTTCAATCCTAAAAAATAAAATAAAATAAAATAGCGTCGCGACGCTATCGACAAATTTTCTATAAATTCCTCTTTTCAGCTACGGATTAGGGGAGGCCAAATTGAGAGATTTTAGCCCTAATTTCGACTAGAAACCTACTGTGGGAGCTGAAGCAAGGACGAGGACCGAGAATCTCACTTGGTTGCGCTGATATCGAGATGGGGGCGTGCCGGGTTTGACGACATTAAGTGTTTCCTTACTTTTTCCTTATCTCTAGCTAGATTTAATGGCTTTTTCATGTTTAGTTGAGCTTGTAACGCCATGTATGAGTAGCTAAACTTGTAGCTTAGGGATTGATGTAGTCGTTTTAATTTATGGATTGATTTATGGTATAAGTTGTGCAATGGTTATTATGTATGCAATCTTGATTTAATTCTTTCAATTAATTGGCCATTAGTTGAATGATTTGAGTGTTGATTCTTGCTCGGGAGAGGGGATTTAATGTAGACTTATTCAAGATTGTATGACTAAAGTTTATTTTCTAATTCGTGACAGTTTTTAGATTAACTTTAGAATTGGTCAAAAGAACTCATTGCCTTGCATGTTAATAAACTTAGATAGGGATATCAAGTTGGTTAATTTGCATGAGAATCAATTATACTCGGGAGAGGAAGTTGTGATTAAAGGTTCTTAGGCTCATAATTCCATTGTGCATAATAACTTATTCCTTAAAATCAATCCTAGACTAAATTGGCGAAATCAATTCCCTAAGTGTTCTTTCATTTTGCATATCCACTGTTTGCTTGTTTTCATTTAGTTTTCAATCTATCACTTACTACTTTGTGTTCCCTAAATAAAATTGAGCAAGATAATTCACAATACTTGATTTAGCTTTAAAATCCAATCCAGAGGACGACACTCGTTTATACAAACACTTTATTATTACTTGACCCGTGCTCTTGCGGTAAGGAAAATTCCACATCAGCAAGAGTGAAATTCTACTCTTGGATTTAATTTAAAATTCAATGCTCAATTGCTTTTCAAATTATCAATTAATTGAACAATTTCAATTAATCATATGACATTAATCAAATTAATTCATATCTCCTAATTCAATCCACTAATCTTGAATTTCCATAAATTCATGATTGAAATCTCTATCTCAATTTTAATTAAAAAAAAATTCAATTAAACAATTTAATCAATTATGTAATATTAATTTAATATCATATATCAAATTAATACTATGCACCTAATATGAATCCATATTCATATATATTGTATTTAAATCATATTTAAATACTTTACAATCTCAATTAATAGTTTAATCCATAATTAAACTATTGTGTTGCTAATATCGTATATAATCGACACTAATTCCCTAAACCGAATTTTTTCGATTCAAACTTTCCTATCAGTATGTTCTAAGGTATAATACGTATGAGCTAGCATGGGGACCTAATGGACCTACAGATCATGGGCTCCAACGATTCGAGGTTAACCGGCTAATCTCATTAACCTAACTAACCAACATTCATTAACTATCGGGACACTCCATTATAGCCAGTAGCTGCACTCCCCTCACCGTAGGTATATTTATGTCCACCTGATATAACCATGATTAGTAAGTCGATCCTTCACAGGTTGTTCATAACTATAGCTGGGTCAAATGTTCGTTTTACCCCTATAGTACTTCTTGTTCCTTAGGTCCCACTGATCCTCTAATGAACAATTGGTTTATGGTCCAACCAACAAACCGAGTCCCTCTCGAGCCAATGAGAGGGCGGGATCCCTTTGTTCAAGCCCCAGAGTCAGCACTTAAGGGAACAACCTCTCTACTATTCCTAATTCGGGTAGGAGTGAATTTCTTCTTGCATGACTATGTCCCCAGCTATCTACCCGTTCCTATCCCTGAAATGGGAGGCTTATTGAGTCGTCGCTGTTGAGCCACTCTCACCCATGTAGATCTAAGGATAAGCCCGAATAAGATTAAGATCGAGTTACCTAGGTCATCACATGAAATAGTCAGCCTTGTCAGTAAACGGCGTTATAAAGCAAGAGTGACTTATTTCTCGATCCTAGTCTTATGCAAACTCATTGCATAGAACGCCCCCACTCGCATGTCTCTACATGGACGATTTAGGATCACATCGTCTGTACTATCTACAAAGTGGAGTGTGTCTCATAGTGTCCCCAAGATAAGGTACCCAACCATATCCCTATACTATAGACCGTTTTGGCTATTACTCGAGCCTAATCCACTTTTATGTCTCTACATAAAGCTCAAGTGTTCATCCTATAGCCAAGGATCTTAGTTTATTGGATTTGAGTTATCTAATGTGCAATTTAGTTATTCAATAACGACTTTAATAAATGAATCTCGATAACGACTTTATCGAACAAGTATATAATTTGTTTTAACATTCACTATCTACGAGTTTTAGGACACCAATCTCAACAATCTCCCACTTGAACTAAAACTCTAGTTAAGTGGGATGCACTATAATCCATAATAGGAGTGGGTGAATAAATACTTGTATTAATAATAGAGTACAAATATAATAAACTAGGGCATCTAAATATCCAGTACACTAAGGTATCGATATACCAGTTACAATTCTCCCACTTGCCCTAGATTATTTCCCGTACATATCTCGCAGACCTAGATCTTCTAGATGACTCTCGAACACTTTTGTTGTGAGAGTCTTCGTGAATGGATCAGCAATGTTGTGCTCTAACTCTATCTTCGTGACGATCACGTCTCCTCAGTGCACAATCTCCCTAATGAGATGATATTTTCTTTCGATGTGCTTGCCTCTCTTATGGCTGCGAGGTTCCTTTGAGTTCGCAATTGCGCAGCTATTATCACTATATAGGTTGATAGGTAGATGCATATTTGGAACGAGTTCCAAGTTAGTCAGGAACTTCCTGAGCCATACTGCCTCTTTTGTTGTTTCGCAAGCAGCTACATATTCGGCCTCCATGGTCGAGTCTGCAATGCATCCTTGCTTGATGCTACACCATACTATTGCTCCTCCATTCAGAGTGAATACTGACCCGATGTTGATTTCCTCGAATCTTTATCGATTTGAAAGTCAGAATCAGTGTATCCTGTAAGGATCAAAATTTTTAGCGTCATACACGAGCACGTAGTCCCTCGTTCTCCTAAGATACTTGAGGATATTTTTAACGTTTGTCCAATGATCGAATCCTGGATTGGATTGATATCTACTGACAAACCCTATTGCATAACAAATGTCAGGCCTTATACACAACATGGCATACATTAGGCTGCCTACTGCAGAGGCATAGGGAATTCGTCTCATGTCCTCAACTTCTTGAGGTGTCTGAGGACAATGTTCCTTAGACAAATTAATTTCATGCCTGAAAGGTAATAGACCCTTCTTGGAATTTTGAATCTTATATCTAACCAACAATTTGTCGATATAAGATGCCTGAGATAGGTCTAGCATTTTGTTCTTTCAGTTTCGGACAATTTGGATCCCTAGAACATATTGTGTCTCACCCAAATCTTTCATTTGGAATTGAGTTACTAGCCATTGTTTAATGTCAGTAAGATAACCTACATCATTTCCGATGAGTAGGATATCATCCACATACAGTACTAAGAAAGTTACGGAGCTGTTGATGATCCTTTTGTAAACACAAGGCTCATCAACGTTCTGTTCAAAGCCATAAGATTTGATCATTATCAAATCTCATATTCTATGATCTAGACGCTTGTTTTAATTCATAAATGGATCGTTTAAGCTTGCAAACTTTTTGCTCTTGATCCTGAGCAATGAACCCCTCTAGCTGAGACATGTAGATACTTTCTTCAAGATTGTCGTTCAGAAAGGCAGTCTTGACATCCATTTGCCATATTTCATAATCATAAAATGTGGCAATGGATAAAAGTATTCGGATCGACTTCAACATGGCAACAGGGGAGAAGGTTTCCTCATAGTTAATTCCCTCTCGCTGGGTAAAACCCTTTGCCACAAATCGTGCCTTAAAGGTCTGTACCTTTCCAGCAGCGTCTCGTTTTCGCTTGTAGATCCATTTACACCCTATGGGTCTAACCCCTTCAGGTTGATCTACGAGATCCCATAATGAATTAAAATTCATGGACTTGATTTCTAGGTCCATGGCTTTAATCCACTCATTCTTGTCAATGTCATCCATTACCTGTTTAAAGGTTAATGGATCCTTGATCCCGTCATCAAGTATGACGACTAGAGTCTCAGTTAAACCCAAATAGCGATTAGGCTGTCTAACAACCCTCCCACTACGTCTCCAGAAACTGCCACAGTTGAAACGCCAGATGCGACCACAAATCAACAACCTAATGTGGAAAAAGAAAAAGAAAGAAAATGCGGCCGCAAAAAAGCTGCAAAACTCATATGATCGAGCTCCCCTGCAACAACCTCAAGATAGTATGGCAGCTATAAATAGGGATCTGGCGTACATAAAAGCCTAGTGGTAGTACTACATCGCATATGCACAACTTCAGGACCACGTCCTACAACAGATCTGCAATGGACTGGGGATAAACATTGATGAGTAGCTGCCACCATTCCCCGAGATAGACTTGGAGATACCTAAAGGTGATGGAGCCGACCCTTCCAATGCCTAGGGGAGTTTTCTTTTCACTGTCTCTATTTTATTGATTATTCTTTTTAGATGAAAAGAAAAAGGGTTAAACTATATTTTATTGCTTTCATTTATTTTGCTTAATTAAGTTAGGGTAGATTAGTTGTTTTTGTTTCCTTGCATTTCTCATTCTTAGATAGGTTGTTTTATTTGTTTCTTTTACTTTAGAGTTTTTTTTTGATAAAGTCTGAAAAAAGTATATCTCTTTAAAAAAAAAGTATTCTAAAGATTTTCAAATGAGAAATGTGCTTAGTGGTTTGTTTGTTTTTTAGCGCCGTTAATGATGATAACTAAAGCTCTCTCAGTTCTTTAAATACTTTAGTAACTTCGAGTTTTTCAAAGCATCAAGCCTGAATACACTTTTCTCTCCATAACACATTCAAATCCAAACTCATCTACCTTAGGCTTTGACTACCGACACCATTAGGAAATTTGGACATGATCTTAGCTCGCCAATCCTTTTTAGTCTCTTCCATTATGATCTTCATGTTAGTCAATGAGGACATTGACCCGTTTAAGTTTGGGGGGTACAGTTTTGTATTTTTACTCTCTATTGTATCATGATTGCTTATTGCTAGTGCAAAAAAAAAAGTAAAAAGTAGAAAAAATGATATTTTTAGATGTGGTACGAAATTATAAAATATAAGGCGCTAATGCATTAAAAGTGCAGTTGTTTGTTGCCCAAGTTTTCTTTAGCGCAGGCACACATCCCAAGACGATCGAGAAAGGAAAAAGATGGATGAAAAGACCATGCTGACACAACTAACGTGCAAGTTGCCAGAAGATAACTGAGGAACGTTTTCTAAGTTCCTTGGTGAAGTCAGTTTCCTTTGCCTATAAATAGCATTCACCTGCTCTTGAGTAAGGAGAGAGGAGATGGAGATCAAGGAAGCAAGGAGAAAGAGAAATCACATAAGTTGTGACAGAGGGTAGACTTGCATTTGTGTAAACTATGTATTACACAGTGTACTATTTTGCTCGCATGAGCTAATTTTCTTCATCAAGGCTTAGCATAAGCACCCATGCGGTGATAAGTCTATTCTTTAATCGCATACTTTGATTTAATGTAACACTATTGCCTTCTACTTAGATGCGATACTATTTTCATTACTAACTCCCGCCTGGCCAGCCGGATGCGGTAGCAACATGATAAATCCCTGACAGGTAATGCATGTGGAAATATCTAAGTAGAACAAGCTAGCACATTACATGTAGTCTTGGTAGCAATAGATAAATACTACCGCAATACGATTGTGCATGAATGAGCTTTGACTGAGTTAAAACTAACGCAGTCTCTTGTAAGTTGCTAGAGAACTAAGTCTACGCATGAACTAGTCAAACAAACAGTTGTTAGTTTTTTGCCAAAAGCAAAAGTAGTACCGGAAGGGAATCTTTTGATTTTTTCTCACTTAGGCATTAATGGATCAATTAGTCATGGTATGCGCTACAAAGTTATTTATAAATGCATGAGGTTGCTACCGCAACAGCCTTGATAGTATTCTCATTAAGATTTTTTTTTAACTCCAAGCGAATGTTTTACTTTCCTGCATATTTATTCTTCATACCCATCAAATCTCTTATTTAAATTTTCATAATATCACACGTCCCTGAGTTCAAATCAGCAAAGCTATTAAAGATTTTGAAATCGCCTTTCCCTGTGGAGTCGACCCTAAACTCACTAGGTACTACTTGACTGTGTTAATTTATACTTGGATTAATACATATTTGCGACAAATTTTGTATTAATTTATTGGCATACTGACAACCGATCAAAAATCAAGGGGATACTCCTCCTTCTCGAATAAATCAAGTTGTTGGGTTGTATGCCCTAAAACTCGTAGATAGTGAATGTAAACAAATTGTATACTTGTTTCAATAAAGTGTTATTAAGTTTCTACAATAAAGTGTTATTGTTAAGTATTGCACAATATGACCCAAATCCAATAAACTTAGATCCAAGGTTGTTTGTATGTAACTTGAACTAGTATGTGGAGACATACGGGATCGTTGTTCAAGTAACAACCTAAAAGGTCTATAGTATAGAGATAAGGTTTGGTACCTTATCCTGATGACACTATTGATACAACTCACTTTGTAGTTGATGCAAACACAATGATCCAACGCGTTCGTGTAGGGGACATGAGAGTGGGGGTATCCTATGCAATGAATTTTCATACGACCATTCTGCAAAATAGTAACCGCTAGTTGTAATACCGTTAACTAGTTAGGTTTCTATTTCACTAGGATGACCTAGGCAACTTAGTATGAATCCTGAGTGGATTATGGACTCTTGTTCACGAGGGATTGTCCTTTGATTTGTATGGGTGAGAATGGCCAGTATGCCGACTCAATAAGCTTACCATTTTGGGGACAAGACCAAGTGGGGAGTTGGGAACATAATCACACAAGATGGAATTCACTCCTTCCCGACTTTTTAGGAAGTAGATGAGTGTTCCCTTAAGTGGTGTCTCCGGGTCTTGAACAAAGGGCCCCTACCCTCTCACTGGCCCGAGAGGGGTTTATGTTTGATGGTTGGACCACAAACAGGTTGTTCATTAGAGGAGCACTAGTACTTAAGGAGGTAGAGGTAACTTAGGGGTAAAACGGTAATTTGACCCAGCTTGAGTTATGAACAACTCATGAAGGACTAACTTGTTGTTATTGTTCTATATCCGTGGACACAGAATTCTGTCTGCAGTGAAAAGAATGCAACTGTGGGTCTTTAGTGGAGTGAACCCACAGTTAACGGAAATTGATTAATTGGTTAATGAGTTTAGCCAATTAATCTCATATCGTTGGAGCTTTTGATCTGCAGGTCCATTAGGTCCCACTGGTAGCTCGTAAAGAGACTTGAGGCAATTAAATATTAATTGTAAATTGAAAGTGTTCAATTTAACTAGAGGAATCATATAATGTATATTGATACATTATAATATAAAGTTTATGTAACTTTATAATATAATTTTGATTTAATTTCAAAATTAATTTTGAGAGAAAATATTTGAAAGATTTCAAATAAATATGAATTGGATTCATATTAATAATTTAATAAAATCCCTAAAATTAAATATATGATATTTAATTGGATAATTAATTATTTATTTATTAAAATTAGATATGAATAAGATAATATATTTGATTAGATCTTATTCATGACATTTTCCTATAAGGATTAGATCTTATGGCATTTTCGACCCTTGTGGTGGGGTGAAAGACATCTCATTCATTCTCCTCCTCTTAGAGAATTCCCCAGAAGACTCTGTTGGTATCCGCAAGTGCACGGGCCATAAGTAATATAAAACGGAAAGTATTCCGAGTATCGAATCCTCAGGGAGGCGAAGCGAAACTTAAGCAATTAATTAAAATTCTCTTGAGCACTGAAAATACTTAGGTAAAATAATATTTAGGGACTACGCTCATGTAATAAAAAGATTTAAATTCAAGACAATTAATGAAAACAAATTTGATCAATCAGAAATAAAATGTGGAGAAAGAGTTTCTTTAAGCGGGAAGAGGGGTCTTGAAAATCAATGATTAGCTAAATAATTGCTACAATTATCCTATCTAATTGCCCAACTAATTATAAACCTAGAATCTCCGTTAATCACATAGGTTCTCCTGTCGGTTTCCCCTAATTGTAATTAATTCATTTTAACAACCTAAGTGTCCTTAGCGCTATTAAAAATCATTAATTATTACACTCTGATTCATTTTAGGAATCTAAGTTTAATCAACTAATCCTGGTGTCACAACGGGCAATTAAACTAGTTGCATGGATTATGATCTATCCTAATTTCTCTCTGTCGAGTTTCCATTAAGAAACGAATCATTACACAATTGGCCAGATTGAGTAAAGCATTAAGCACATCCATACAAATAATTAGGACATGGGCAAGAGACAAGAAATTATAACAATATTTCCACTATCATTTCATTTCAAGACCCCAAATTGGGGTTTAGCTACACATAATATCCACAATAATTACAAGGGAAAGCATATTAAAAGACATAAAGGAAAAGGAATTGACCGTCGAAAAACCCCTTGCTGACGCTTGGAGCCCCCGCTGACTACTCCTCGAGCCTCTTAGAATTGCTTCCCAAAATTCCCCAAAAATTCCCACTAGAAGAACCCTCTCAAAAAGGCTCAAAAGCCTTGAGAGGGGCTCCAAAAAAGGAGTCTTAAGAAAGGAAAGAAAGGAATTGGAAGGATGATTGAGTGATGATTGATTGATGATTGATTGATCCAAATGAGGCACCAAGGGCGCCTATTTATAGGCCTGGAAAAGGGGTAGCGTCGCGACGCTGCTGCGCACGCGGCTTGGGCAACAAGAAAGGGCAGCGTCGCGACGCTGCCTTGCTAAGCGTCTCGACGCTGTCCAGATTTTCCAGAAAAATCAGCTTCTTTTTGGGCTGATTTTTGGACCTTCTTCTTCATTTCTCTTGGTCTTTTCTTCATGGATGTCTTCTTTGGGCTTCCAAATGCCTCATACTTTGATTTGGGTTATAATTACTTCAATTATGGCTCTTTTTCTCCCAAAATCATCATTTATGCTCCTAAAGACAAAATAACAAAATTCATTACATATATTCATTAAAAACACGATTAAAGCACCAAAAAGCTTAATAAATTGAGACTAAAATAGCGACATTTCTGCTCGCTATCAGACTCCCACCAGTCTCTTGCCTCTAGAAGTCTCAGAGTCATACCGATGTAGCCATAGTGGTGGTGTCCCAATTGTTGAGGCTTGGTCCCTATGAAATCAAGAAATGCGTTCTTGATTTTTCAAAAACGACAACGACGGTATGTATGCTTCTCCCTTTTAGATTAAATCTAAGGTTGTATGCTTAGCCTTAATAAATATAAATCTAGAATAGTTCTAATTTTATTGCCAATGTATTGGTATTTTAAATTAAACAAAATTAACTACGAATCGGTCCCAATTCGCTTTGCTTAACGGAATTAGGGAATTCCAATCCTACACAAGTAACCAGGGGCGGTTGTGACACCCACGATTTCCACTACATGAAAGGTTAGTTTGGGAAGTGAGTATGCACTACAGTCTCAATAGTGAGCTATGCTCGTAGTCAGCTAGTTTCACCACAAAGTGTTAGTATGTTGGAACGAAGGTATAGATGACTATGAGACTCTTCTATTAAAAAAAAAACAAAGCCTATCAGCAACTTAAGTTTGGGGAAGGGAAGTTAAATTCTTTTTTCCCATTTTTGAGAGTCGGGATAGCTTGTCAAAAAGATAGGATATTCTAAATAAAGGCTAGGTGGAATAACAAGCAACGAGAGGTGGGAATGTAGGCGAATGTTTTATCTTGAGGATAGTGAGTAAAGGCCTAGTGTTAGATAATTTTTGTTGTTAACTTAGAGTATTAGGAGTCGTGTTCTTTCCTGAAAGACGCACTCATAAACTAAACTTACCTATGAAACACACATCTTTTCTTTCTTGTTTCTATTATCTTGTTAATATTGCTTGAGGACAAGCAATAGCTTAAGTTTGAGGGTGTGATAACACTCATTTATGTGTTTTATTTAGTCTTAAAAACCTAGGTTATTGTTTGGAAAGAAAAGACTTTGTGTTTAAATCCTTATCATTTCGAGTTATTTTAGCAAAAGTTGTAGAATCATGAAGAAAATCTTAGAATTATATAATTTAAGCTTGAAATGTATGAAAGAAGATTATTTGTGTAATAATTTATCCAATTTAATGTTTTTGTGCATAAGACTTTGCAAGGAGGATGCGCCTGCAAGAGGAAATTAAAGGTAGCGGAGCAAGTGAGTTAAAGCTGAAGAATTGTGCCTACATTTGGACTTGAGGATGTGAGATATGCGATCAAAATGCGCATGCGAGCCATTATAAGGAAAGTAGCCCCATGCTGGAGACAGACTTGTCAAAGCAATGCACAGGAAGAATTGCATCGGAGATGCGGCCGCAGCTAGACTTTCCGACAGAATACTGAGATTCACGGAATCTTCACAAAATCGTCCAAAAATCCCCAATCTGGTATCAAATCTTCGAAGATTATGGATTCTTACCTTCCAAGGCCTTCTCACACTAATCTCGGTAGCCAATCTCACCTTCCAAGGTCTATAAAAGGGGACCAAGATGCAAGAAGCAAGGAAAGCTGAGAGTTTTCGTCCTTAAGATAGATTCTTTTTAGTTTTTCTCTTCTCATCTTGTAACCACTTCGAGTTCTGGATTTTTCAACCTCTGTCGGCTCCTCCATTCGAAAGAAGTAGAGGAGAAATGTTTGTCTCCCCTTGAAAGAGGACAAGAGCAAGCTAGATAGAGAGGGGAAAATCCATCGTAGTCTTGTCTATATGTTTTGTACTTTCTGTTCTTTTATTTCCAACATCATTGTACTTGCTTTTCTTTACTTTTCAATTGTAAGCTAAGTTTGTGTACTCAAGTTTTTACTTAATATGAATTCTAGTTGTTCTTATCTTTTGAGTTTTCTTTCTTTTATGTTGAGCATTTTATGTTCAATTATGAGCTAAGCTTCTACTTGGGGGTTCAAATATGTGGATTCCATGAGTAGAAGAGAGCCTACCTATCCAAAAAGCAACTTTGCTCCCTCGTAGCATTGTTTGTTCTTGCTGAAAATTCAAAGTTTATTGTTATCTTAAATTGGCCATTTAGGTTAACATAGTTTGTATTTAGCTGATGGCCGAAAGGTCGGAGTTGAATGCGCATGTTTGCAAAAATAATAGTGCAAAAGATCCTAGAAATAGGACTTTGTTTTCTTGCATCCTGGAAATAGGACTGGAACCACTAGAGTTTTAAGAAGTTGTCAGCATATTCATCTAGGTTTCAACGAACCCTATAAATAGATGTCTAGTTAGCTTAGTCTTCTAAAGACACCTACAGCACAGCTGAATAGAAGTTGGACTTAACTCACAATCTAGTTGTCAGGACAATTGCAGGCGCAACTTAGAGATGATATCTGCACCATGTCTATGTGGGCAACATAGATAGTGTTTCTCAGCAGACTGCATTGCCTAAGTAAATTGCGGGCGCATAGGTGGGTGTAATCTAAAGCTTAAGGTTGAAACTGAAGGGATAATAGCCCCTTTCGCAGCGGAAAACGACAAAGACCTTTTCGAATAAAACGCCGATTGGGATACCAATACGACGGCAAAAATAATTAAATTTTACAGCGACAATTATAGACAAAATAACTGCTGTAAAACAGATATAAACATGCTAAAACAAGAGAAAAAATTCTAGATCTAACCTAGAATTGGGTCCTAATGACCCTAGTTCAAGAAAATCCTTACCCTTGAAGAAATCCTTGAACGTATCGCCAAAATCCTTCGATTTTCTCCCAAAAACAGCAGCAAATACACCTTGGTCTTGCTGGAAAATCACCACGAACACCACCACGAAGGTTCACCGGTATTCTCTAATAGGATCTAGCGTTGGGTGCTTGTGGGAGCCAAAAACCTAAGGTAATTCTCTGGATCAATAATTCTGTGTTCTCTGAGAGAGAGAGCCCAATCGAGAGAGAACGATGGAGAGGGAGAGATAGGCGTGAGAGACGTGAGACTGAGAGATCTCAGCAACTGCACTGACCACGTCTCTTTTTTAAAAAACCATAATATCAGATAACTGAAATATCAGTTATCTGATATTTTTAATTAATTATAATTTTAAAATCATAATTTTAAATTACAATTAATTATATTTTAATTAATCTAAATTAATTAAAATAACATTAATTTAAATCCAATTTAAATTAATATCCCTCTTATCTTATAGTTTAATTAAATCAAATTTAATTAAACTAAATCAATTAATTAATTCGAAATTAATTAATAAAATAAAATTGAACATCACATATTCAATTACTATTTTCTCTCTCAAAACTATAGTATTAATATACATCCAATGCATATTAATTATAACCTATAGTTTTAATATGAACCAAATTCATATTTTAGTATAATATTCGAACACCTTCGAATATTCAATCCATCTTTAGAATTTTACCTCAACGCCCTAAATGAGCTACCGGTGGGACCTAATGGACCTACAGATCAGAAGCTCCAATGATATGAGATTAGTTGGTTAAACTCATTAACCAAGTTAATCAATATTCGTTAACTGTGGTTCACTCCACTAAAGAACCACAGCTGCACTCTTCTCACTGTAGACATATTTCTATGTCCACGGATATTGACCGTCATCAGCAAGTTAGCCCTTCACGTGTGTTCGTACCCCAGCTAGGTCAAATTACCGTTTTACCCCTGGGCTACCTCTTGGTCCTTAAGTACCAGTGCTCCTCTAATGAACAACCTGTTTGTGGTCCAACCATCAAACAGAAATCTCTCTCGTGCCATAAAAAGGGTAGGGCCCATTGTTCAAGACCCGGAGACACCACTTATGGGAACACACCTCTACTTACCCTCATATCAGGAAGGAGTGAATTCCATCTTGTAAGACTACGTTCCCAGCTCCCCACTCGGTCTTGTCCCCAAAATGGTAGGCTTATTGAGTCGGCGAACTGGCCACTCTCACCCATACAAATCAAAGGACAATCCCTCATGGACAGGAGTCCATAATCCACTCAGGATTAAGGCCAAGTTGCCTAGGTCATCCTAGTGAAATAGAAACCGAGCTAACCAACGGTGTTAGAGTTAGTGGTTAACTATTTCGCGGTCCGGTCTTTGTGCAAACTCATTGCACAGGATACCCCCACTCGCATGTCAACCACATGAACGCGTTGGATCACTACGTTTGTATCAATATACAAAGCGGGTCGTATCCATAGTGTCACCAGGATAAGGTACCCAGCCTTATCCCTATACTACAGACCCTTTAGGCTAAAACTTGAACATTAATCCCCGTATGTCCCTACATACTAGTTCAAGCCTCATTCTATTAGCCATGGATGTTTAGTTTATTGGATTAGGGTTAACAAGACAAGATATAATACAAACATTGAATAAGACATCACTTTATTAATGTTCGGTCAAATGTACATTTACTATCTACGAGTTTTAGGGCATAAAACCCAACAAACTCCCACTTGAACTAAAACTCAAGTTACAGGGAAAGTATATACAAAATAATCCAAAGCTGGAAACGGTACATGTATGTTTGTACATTACATAATAGGTAAATATACAAAATACAATAAACTAGGGCATCCTTACACCCATTACACATCTCCCACTTGCCCTAGATTACGCTATATACATATCTCGCAGACCTAGACTGTCTAGATGACCCTGGAACACTTTAGCCAAGAGGGCCTTCGTAAACGGATCAGCAATGTTGTGCTCGGAAGCGATCTTGGTCACGACCACATCTCCTCTTTGCACAATTTCACGAATCAGATGATACTTCCTTTCTATGTGTTTACCTCTTTTGTGGCTGCGAGGTTCCTTTGAATTGGCTACAGCCCCACTGTTGTCACAGTATAACGTAATGGGCAGGTTCATATTTGGAACAACTTCCAAATCTGTCAAGAACTTCCTTAGCCAAACAGCTTCCTTAGCTGCTTCACAAGCAGCTACATATTCAGCCTCCATCGTGGAGTCTACTATACATCCCTGCTTTATGCTCCTCCAAACTACAGCTCCCCCGTTAAGGGTGAAAACTGACCCTGACGTAGATTTCCTAGAATCCTTGTCAGTTTGGAAGTCAGAGTCGGTGTAACCCGTGAGAACTAACTCCTTAGCCCCAAACACCAACATGTAATCTCTCGTTCTCCTAAGATACTTGAGGATTCCTTTAACGGTGGTCCAATGGTCTAACCCTGGATTTGACTGATATCTGCTGACAATCCCTACAGCATAACAAATGTATGGCCTCGTGCATAGCATGGCATACATTAAGCTACCCACGGCAGAGGCGTAGGGAATCCGTCTCATATCCTCAACCTCTTGAGGTGTCTTAGGAGACTGTTCCTTAGACAAGTGAACCCCATGCCTGAAAGGCAACAAGCCCTTCTTGGAGTTCTGCATCGAATATCGAGCCAACATCTTGTCGATATACGTTGCCTGAGACAGAGCTAGCGATTTTTTCTTTCTATCCCGAATAATCTGGATCCCAAGAACATACTGGGCCTCACCCAAATCTTTCATTTGGAATTGAGCTGCTAGCCATTCTTTTACGTCAGACAGATACCCTACATCATTCCCAATGAGTAAGATGTTGTCTACATAAAGTACGAGGAAAGCTACTTTATTCTTGTTGATCTTCTTGTATACACAAGGCTCATCAACATTCTGGTCAAAACCAAAAGATTTGATCGCAGTATCAAATCTAATATTCCAAGATCGAGAAGCCTGTTTCAACCCATAAATGGATCGATTCAGTTTGCAAACCTTTTGCTCATGACCTTGGGATATGAACCCTTCGGGTTGAGACATAAAAATACTCTCGTCAAGATTGCCATTCAGAAAAGCTGTCTTGACATCCATTTGCCAAATTTCATAATCATAAAATGTGGCAATGGATAAGAGGATTCTTATGGACTTTAGCATAGCAACTGGAGAAAAAGTTTCTTCATAGTCCACTCCTTCTCGTTGGGTATAACCCTTTGCTACAAGTCTTGCTTTGAAAGTCTGTACTTTCCCAGCAGCATCTCTTTTTCTCTTATAGATCCATTTACACCCAATGGGTTTGACCCCTTCAGGTAGATCTACAAGTTCCCAAACTTGATTGAAGTACATTGACTCCATCTCAAGGTCCATGGCTTTGGCCCACTCGTCCTTATCTACATCATTCATTGCCTGACGATAAGACAATGGATCTTCTACGCCGTCATCAGGTATGACTACTTGTGTTTCTGTTAAACCCAAGTAGCGGTTAGGTTGTATCACAACCCTCCCACTGCGTCGAAGCTCTCCCACTACGTGAGGAGGACTAGATTGACGAGAAGAACTGCATTCTCCAACAACTCTTGTTGAAGGACCAGTTTCATCAACAACCCTTGTTGATCCTTCTGTAGCTTCTCCCAATACTAACTTACTTCGTGGTCGATGATCTCGTATGTGGTCTTCCTCCAAGAATGTTGCATTTGTCGATACAAATACTTTATTATCTTGAGGGTCATAGAAAAGACCACCTCTCGTTTCTTTCGGGTACCCAACAAATTGGCATATTCTCGTACGTGATTCCAATTTCTTAGGATTTGTCACTAACACATGTGCAGGACAACCCCAGATTCGAAAGTAACGCAAACTAGGTTTACGCCCCCTCCATAACTCAAAAGGAGTTTCAGAAACACTTTTTGAGGGAACACTGTTAAGAATATGTACTGCAGTCTCTACTGCATACCCCCAAAACGAGCTAGGCAACTGAGCATAGCTCATCATACATCGAACCATGTCTAACAAGGTTCTGTTTCTCCTCTCTGATACACCATTTTGCTGAGGTGTACCAGGTGCTGAGAGTTGTGATTGGATTCCATGTTCTATCATATAGTCCTGGAATCGCTGATCTAAATACTCTCCACCTCGATCTGATCGAAGTGTTTTAATTGTTTTACCTAATAAGTTTTCTACCTCAGCCTTAAACTCCTTGAACTTTTCAAGAGCCTCAGACTTATGGCCCATTAGGTACAAGTAACCGTATCGTGAATAATCATCTATGAAAGAGATGAAGTATTCAAAACCACCTCGAGCCTTTACATTCACAGGACCACAAAGATCCGAATGTATTAGTTCAAGTGGTTCTTTGGCCCTGTAACCTTTTCCAGTAAAAGGCCTCTTGGTCATTTTACCCTCGAGACACGATTCACAGGGTGGTAAAGATGTATCTTCTATGTCACTTAGAAGCCCATTTTTAACCAAACGATCGATCCGATCGATGTTAATATGACCAAGACGAAGATACCAAAGATACGTGTTGTTACTTAAAGGAGAAACTTTTTGCCTTTTGTTTTGCGTTTCGGCCGTTTTAAACATTTCATGACTTAAAATGGCCTTAGCATCATTTGGTCTTAACACAAACAAATTATTCTCACGCTTAGCTGAACATACGTAAATTCCATTCTTTGAAATTAAAGCTTCATTAACCTGAGATTAATTCAACTCCGGTATTCCAGATCAGTTCCCAGGTAGGAGGTGTTCCGTTTACCGTCAACTTAAATACCTCCAATCCTTAGACATAACTTCACTGGTAGAGTTCCCTTATAATCTTAGGAATGCTCGTCCTACTTAGTTCATTAAAACTATTTTTAAACTAAGTAAGATCTTCTAATCCTATTAGAAAATGATCTTAGGTCTAATTAATTTTAACCCATTAAAATTAATTCAATTTTAACCTAATATCCTATGTGAACATGCATATATTGATTATAGATTGACGGTTTCTAATCATAAAATTTTAAACTATTTCAAAATTTTATAATGATTAGCCCTATAATCATGCATACTATAGTTTTTAAAACAATTAACAATCATATTCAAGTTAATGAAATTAAAACTATAGTACTCTGCATTTCATGATAATTAATATAACTCTTATATTAACCTATGGATGTATCATGCTCAATGCAATTTGATTTCCATTTAAATAATAAACAACTTTATTATTGCCAAACAATGGAAAATCAACTTAGCATGCTGCAAACAAATAATTTTTAATATAACTGTTATATAAAAACTATGTAATTGCATGCATCATACTCTTCCATTTTCATGAATTTAATATAACTCTACTATATATTAAATAAATCATGAAAATCAAACCATGCATTTCAAACATATATTATAATCTAATTATAACATACATAAATGCATGAGCATGCTTTATATCCTAAGGTGGGATTAAAATTTAAATGACATCCATAAAGCATTTAAACAGCGAATAAACCGATTTAATTGGCCCCTAGGATAGATAAAAGCAAAATTACACTAATAAAGCAATAAATCTATCCTATTACAAAATTCTGCAGCTCCAAATCCGGTCCACAAGCCTTGAACCGACCCGAACCACTTCGAATCGGACTTGAAAAACTCGAACCGCACCCAAAACGGGTCAAACCGGACCGAACCGGTCCCAGCTGACCCAAACCGCACGAACCGGACCGGCCAAATTAGGGCACCACTCACGATTTCACGAAAATCCTGGCGCCGCACGAAATCGTGACAGCGTCGAGACGCTTAACAGATAGCGTCCCGACGCTGGCGCGATTTCAACCATCTGGAACGTGGAATCGCGACAGCGTCGAGACGCACAATGCCTAGCGTCCCGACGCTGTTGCGTCTGGAGCTGATTCCTGGGCAGAACCGCGGCTGTTCTTCGCGAAATTCATCAATTTCTTCTGCGATCTTCATCGATTTTCAAGCCTAATCACGACCCGGACTGTACAGACTCGATATTTATGATTTAATGCCCAAAAACGCAGGGGCCTTTACAATTGATCGCATCAAAAATCATAAATTCTAAAGCCAATTAAACCTAAACAGTTTATCGCAAACCATACATTCACAATGCAATTAATCCCACCATACACAGCCAATCGTAAATCTCAAAACAACGTTTTAAATTCAACCTGGCTCTAATACCAATTGAATGGATAATAGCCCCTTTCGCAGCGGAAAACGACAAAGACCTTTTCGAATAAAACGCCGATTGGGATACCAATACGACGGCAAAAATAATTAAATTTTACAGCGACAATTATAGACAAAATAACTGCTGTAAAACAGATATAAACATGCTAAAACAAGAGAAAAAATTCTAGATCTAACCTAGAATTGGGTCCTAATGACCCTAGTTCAAGAAAATCCTTACCCTTGAAGAAATCCTTGAACGTATCGCCAAAATCCTTCGATTTTCTCCCAAAAACAGCAGCAAATACACCTTGGTCTTGCTGGAAAATCACCACGAACACCACCACGAAGGTTCACCGGTATTCTCTAATAGGATCTAGCGTTGGGTGCTTGTGGGAGCCAAAAACCTAAGGTAATTCTCTGGATCAATAATTCTGTGTTCTTTGAGAGAGAGAGCCCAATCGAGAGAGAACGATGGAGAGGGAGAGATAGGCGTGAGAGACGTGAGACTGAGAGATCTCAGCAACTGCACTGACCACGTCTCTTTTTTAAAAAACCATAATATCAGATAACTGAAATATCAGTTATCTGATATTTTTAATTAATTATAATTTTAAAATCATAATTTTAAATTACAATTAATTATATTTTAATTAATCTAAATTAATTAAAATAACATTAATTTAAATCCAATTTAAATTAATATCCCTCTTATCTTATAGTTTAATTAAATCAAATTTAATTAAACTAAATCAATTAATTAATTCGAAATTAATTAATAAAATAAAATTGAACATCACATATTCAATTACTATTTTCTCTCTCAAAACTATAGTATTAATATACATCCAATGCATATTAATTATAACCTATAGTTTTAATATGAACCAAATTCATATTTTAGTATAATATTCGAACACCTTCGAATATTCAATCCATCTTTAGAATTTTACCTCAACGCCCTAAATGAGCTACCGGTGGGACCTAATGGACCTACAGATCAGAAGCTCCAACGATATGAGATTAGTTGGTTAAACTCATTAACCAAGTTAATCAATATTCGTTAACTGTGGTTCACTCCACTAAAGAACCACAGCTGCACTCTTCTCACTGTAGACATATTTCTGTGTCCACGGATATTGACCGTCATCAGCAAGTTAGCCCTTCACGTGTGTTCGTACCCCAGCTAGGTCAAATTACCGTTTTACCCCTGGGCTACCCCTTGGTCCTTAAGTACCAGTGCTCCTCTAATGAACAACCTGTTTGTGGTCCAACCATCAAACAGAAATCCCTCTCGTGCCATAAAGAGGGTAGGGCCCATTGTTCAAGACCCGGAGACACCACTTAAGGGAACACACCTCTACTTACCCTCATATCAGGAAGGAGTGAATTCCATCTTGTAAGACTACGTTCCCAGCTCCCCACTCGGTCTTGTCCCCAAAATGGTAGGCTTATTGAGTCGGCGAACTGTCCACTCTCACCCGTACAAATCAAAGGACAATCCCTCATGGACAGGAGTCCATAATCCACTCAGGATTAAGGCCAAGTTGCCTAGGTCATCCTAGTGAAATAGAAACCGAGCTAACCAACGGTGTTAGAGTTAGTGGTTAACTATTTCGCGGTCCGGTCTTTGTGCAAACTCATTGCACAGGATACCCCCACTCGCATGTCAACCACATGAACGCGTTGGATCACTACGTTTGTATCAATATACAAAGCGGGTCGTATCCATAGTGTCACCAAGATAAGGTACCCAGCCTTATCCCTATACTACAGACCCTTTAGGCTAAAACTTGAACATTAATCCCCGTATGTCCCTACATACTAGTTCAAGCCTCATTCTATTAGCCATGGATGTTTAGTTTATTGGATTAGGGTTAACAAGACAAGATATAATACAAACATTGAATAAGACATCACTTTATTAATGTTCGGTCAAATGTACATTTACTATCTACGAGTTTTAGGGCATAAAACCCAACAGAAACTATTTGAATTCCCCTGTTTATCTCATAGTTTTTATATGTCTTTACTTTCATGCTTAATTTATTTTTGTCTTAAACCAAAACTCCAATCAAACTATTTTTCTTGGTTACCAATCGTGGCTCCAAATTTAGAGGAGGTTCCCATTCTACAGAATTGTGTGCTTCCCAACTAGTCACCACCTCTCTTGGGTACGATATCCAGAATACTTTCCACTTTATTACTTGACAGTGTATACTTGCACTCGAGCAGGTGTTGCGCATCAGCAACACACATGTCAACAATCACACTCGGATATGGGAAAACTAATGGAGAGAGAGAATGACATTAACTCAGGCGGTTGAAGGAAGTAATGAGGGAGAGAGAAAGACATTAAACTCAGCCAGTTGAAGGAAGAAATGAGGGAGAGAGAGAGGAATTCAGTGGGCTGTTAGACGGATAAATGAGAAAGAGGGAATAAGTGTTGGAATTCATTGGAATCATGGATTCCAACCCCATTGGAATCCACCGTAATTCTCATTCCAATTCAATCCTACCCAAATCCGACCCAACAAACACTAGACTCCAAACCATTATTTTAGATTTAAAACTTATTTTGGTCCATATTTATAGTTTATCTTTTTTTTTTTTTTGTTCTTAAACCTTTAAAATGTCTATTTTATTATAGTCTTTATTTTAAAATAATAGTTTTTTTTTTTTGCAAACTATTTTAAAACAATAATTGATGAACTTTTTTTTTTAAAGGAAAATTTTATTAAGGCGCCACAAGGGTTAAAGCTAAAAGGTCATCCTCGACCAATTTACACATCCACCAGCCCAAGTGTCATTACAGTTCAATATTCTCTTTTTTAAATTCAATAGTTGATGAACTTTTAAAAACTATATTCCTCTCCTTAGACTTTTAAGTATATATATATATATATATATATATATTATTGTTATTATTTTGCTACCTATCTATATTCCACAAACCTAAAACTTGTTTTAAATTACTCATGTAACTTCATGCTAACACGTAGGGGTGTAAAAGTCCCGGGTCGGGTCGGTTGTACGAACAAACCGACCCGACCCGATCCAGATTGACCCGAACTGGGTCGGGTCGGGTCGAGTCACCCCGCATTTTTTTATTTTTTTAAAGTTTCTTAGTATACCTGTCTTGTGTCATTGCTTTAGGTATCGTTCATAATATACCTAACTTCACTTTTCACATTCATAATTATTTTGATTTTCAATTTCTCTTTCACAAAAGAAACAAAACACATTCAATAATAATATATCTTCTAGTTTGAAATAAAACACATTCCAACAACAATGGAATTAAAAACAAATCTATAAAACTAACTCATGAAATCTAGCATAATTACAAAAAATCTTCAAAGTGATTTTGGCTCGACATACTTCAATCATTTTGCCCTGAAGAACCCTTGGCAGTCATATATTTACTGCACATCGCTTTTGCCACCATATGGAAACTCGAATCCACCAACTTTCAGTTCAGGTGGCTCGAAGACAACTTGAATCCATTTATCATCCAGTACCTTCAATTTACCAATAAATTCATATATCAAAATGCATAAAACAAAAACAAAAGATTACCCCAGAAAGCAAGGGATGAACAAGTTTACCCCAGAAAGTCATTCTCGATACAACTCCAGCTCATCTAAGTCGAACAGTAATAGCTTAAAACATATTAACCAACAATCGATCATTTCCAGAACATGAAAACACAAGGTAGCGCTCAACAAATAGCCATATTGAAGAACAACGAACATCTTTCACATCAATTGACAAGAGTTTTTTAGATAAAAATTCAGGGAGTCTTTTTCTATACATGATAGTACAATTTATTGTGCTATATTTTATATGATTTTATCGTTAGTCTCGGGTACTTTTTGGCCAATTTTATGTCTATTTGGTTTTGTTTTGTAGGAATCAAGCATTTCAATGGAAATCTACGTTTTTGAAGATTACCGGTGAGTTAAGAGCTGAAGAATGAGTTCGAGCCAAGAAAAGAAGCTAAGGAAATAAAATTTTAGACCTAGCGTTGAGACGCTGCCCTTGGAGCATCTCAACGCTAGGGATATGGCTGGAAGCGCGCGCATTCGAGGCAGCGTCGAGACGCTACCTCCACAACTTTTCGACGCTGCAAGACTTTCCGCATTTGTTAGGGCGTACATTGACACAGCGTCGAGACGCTATGTCCTTAGCGTCTCGACGCTGTCGCGCAGGATGGGCAGTATATAAGGAAAACAATACTATCTGATAGGGGGAGCTGTTTTGGAGAGAGAAACACGACTTCTAGAGAGAGAAAACGGACAGAACAAGGCAGAAAGAGTTGGAGCTTGATTTTGGGAGCTTGGATCAGGAGGATCGTGACGGGAACGCACGGGAATCACGGCTAGCAAGTTTAATCTTTCTCCCTTATTTCTCGTACTGATTTTTAACATGTTTGGGACTAATTTCGCTTGTATTTTAGAGACCATGTGTATCTAAATTTCGTTTCTTAGGGGCTTGATGTAGCCATTAGCTTGTATGGATTAATTTACTGAATTTTTAGGACATTTCGTAACGTGGTTTATTTATGCAATTGTATGCTTATTGCTTATAATCTCTTGATCACGGATTGTATGATTTTCGTTTCTGAACTAATTGCTCGGGAGAGGGTAGTTTAGATTAGACCATTAATTGCATAACTTAGGTACTTCTTTCATCGGGAGATTTGGGATTGCTTGAGAAACCGTTGTAAGGATTTTTCTTATTGCTTATGCTTGTTGTTGAAATTAGATAGGGATATCAATTTCTTAATTTGCATAAAGAATTAATTGCACTCGGGAGAGGCTTTTAAGTATCGATAATCCTTGGTTTATGAACTTGTTACGAGTTGATTCCTAATTATTCTTTAAATTAATTCATGCATCGAATAGGTGAAATCAATTTCCTAAGGTCTTTCTCCATTGAGTTTCCATATTTTATTGCTTTAATTAGTTTTTCATTGATTGCATATCTCTCGTTTATTTTCTCTAAATAAAATTGGGCGAATATACCTTTAATAATTAGGAGAACTAGAAAACCAATCCAGAGGACGACATTCGATTTTAAATCACTATATTATAACTTGGGTCCGTACACTTGCGGTTAGCAATTTGCGTATCAATACATGGGTAACAAAGTTCCAAGTTCTATAATCACTATAATGACTTGTACTTAACATAAGATCATTGATAATTGTGTTCTGGTGTGCAATTTGCTAACCGCAAGTATACGGGTCAAGTAATAATATAGTGTTTTCGTGATTAAACTAGTGTCGTCCTCTGATTGGTTTTCTAGCAAATTAAGTATCGTGAATACTTTTGTTCAATTTTATTTAGGGAGCAAAACTTGATGAGAAAGATAAATCTAAAGACAAAAAGCATAAAATAAAGGTGGAAACTCAAATGGAAAGATTCTTAGGGAATTGATTTCATTGATTAAGAATGAGGATTAATTAATGGGATGAATTTAGCATGCAATTATTCTACCAAGTCTAGGAACCTTTTATCACAACTATCTCTCCCGAGCATAATTGATTCTCATGCATGCAACCAACTTGATATCCCTGTCTAAGTTCATTAACATGCAAGGCTTTGAGTTTAGTTCTTCAAGCAACTTCTAAAGTTATTCCAAATCCCGTCACAAACTTAGAATTTCTACTTTAGTCATTGATAGCGAGCATAGCTAGCTATCTTTACTTATTTAATTTAGCTAGTCTTTTATGATTTTTGGGCCATTTTATTGTGCTTTATTGTTTATTTTGTAGGAAATGGTTGATTGGAGCTATAATGCAATATCAGAGTTAATCGGGTGCTCGGGGTGTGAAAAGATGCAAAGGAATGAAAAGAGTAAAAGTGGAAAAAAGTCAAATCTCGGTCAACAGCAGGCTAGCGTCGAGACGCTAGCTCTTGAGCGTCTCGACGCTCACATTCCATATCAGATTAGGCGCGTAAAGCTCACAGCGTCGAGACGCTATGATAGGAAGCGTCCCGACGCTTCCGTTTTTCCTTATTCAGAATGTGCGTATAAGAGGCAGCATCGCGACGCTGTCTTGACAGCGTCTCGACGCTAAGACGAAAAATCTGCAATATAAGCTTCACTTCGGCTAGGTTTTAAGGGAGTTCGATTGGGGACCTTTTGGAGCCGTAAACAGGGCAGAACAGAGGACTTTGAGGCTGAAAACAAAGGGAGAGATTTGGAAATCAACCCATTGTTCGTGGGGATCGTGACGGGGACGTCGGGACTCGGCCTACATTGAGTTTTCTTTTCCCTTCTCTTTCTTTAGATAGATTTATGGCTTTCATATGTTTAGTTGAGATTGTATTTTCATTCATGAGTAGCTAAACTTGTAGCTTAGGGATTGATGTAGTTGATTAAGTTTATGGATTGATTTATGGTTTAAGTTGTGCAATGTTATTGTGTTTGTAATCTTGATTTAATGCTTTCAATTAATTGGCCATTAGTTGGATGATTTAAGTTTCGAATCTAGCTCGGGAGAGGGGATTTGATATAGACTTACTCAAGATTGCATGAATAAAGTATTTTCTAATTCTTGACGGTTTTAGATTGACTTTAGAATTGGTTAAAAGATCTCATTGCCTTGCATATTAATAAACTTAGATAGGGATATCAAGTTGGTTAATTTGCATGAGAATCAATTATACTCGGGAGAGGTAGTTGTGATTAAAGGGTCTTTGGCTCATAATTTCATTGTGCATAATAACTTATTATTTAAAATCAATCCTAAACGAAATCGGCGAAATCAATTCCCTAAGTAGTTTTCCCAATTGAATTTCCATTTTTTTTACTTGCTTTGATTTAGCTTTATTATCACTCATTCATCATTTTTTAATCCCTAAATAAAATTGAGCGAGATTATTCACAATACTCGATTTGCTTAAAAATCCAATCCAGAGGACGACATTCGAATTTACTATTCACTATATTATTACTTGACCCGTGCGCTTGCGGTTAGAAAAAGTCCACATCAGTCATGCAATTAAATAAATTAATTCATGCAATTAAGATCATTGATAATTGTGTTCGAGAGACTATTTCAATATAAGAATACAGAGGTTTTATCAGTATCAATACAATGGTAAATGATACAAAAGGGTTGAATGAAAAAACCACAGCTACGACAGAAGAATGGCACTCAAGAAGTAATTGTATCGTGCTCAAATTCATAAGGCCCAAATTCGTTTTCAAAGCAACTATATCACAGAGACTATCAATTTTGCCTAATTTTCTTTAGCTTATGTGACATTTATCTCTATTTCTTCTTTCTCTTTTCTCCTTATCCCTTTGGTGCGTGTAGGATATCTCATCTCCCCTCTCTTTTGTAAATATCTCTTTTGATAATGAAAGTATTGTTTCTTATAAAATAATAATAATAATAATAATAATAAAATAAAATAACTACCAAGGTAATAAACTTAGGGGCTGTTTGGGGCACTGAGTTGGTTATAATAGCTGGGGTTATAATAGCTGGGGGATTATAATAGTCTGTGGGTTATAATAGTGTGTGTTTGGAGTGCAGATTATTATAGTCTGGGATAAAATAGTCTGTGTTTGGGGTGCAGATTATTATAGTCTGGGATAAAATAGTCTGTGTTTGGGATTCATATTATTTTAGTATGGGTTAAAATAGTATGTGTTTGCAATGTTGATATGTTTAACATTAGGTTCTGAATCAAAGGTTCAAGCTAATTATTTTTTTTCATGATTCTTTTTGTTTATTTTCCTCATGCAACTTTGTTCATCAAATACCATATTTTGCAAATATTAATAAGAAAAATGTTTGAGTTTAGCGTTAAAAAAAAATAATAGTAATAAAGTTATAGGAATAGGGTTAAATTATGTGCTTAATTTAAAAGGAAACAATAATAACTTAAAATAAAGGTTGATTTTCTTTGTTTCAGAGTCATGGTTTTTTCACAACATAAGTAATTTTATGATTTCATATAGAAAAACCATATTTGTTTCATTTCTGTATTTCTATCATAAAAATGGTAAATGCTTATTCAAAACTCATTTTACCTTCCTTATCAAAAGAATCAAATAAAATAGAAATCACATGAAATAAAAACTTGAGTAGTATTTTTTAAAAAAATTATTACTATCACGGTAAACTTAAATACGATAAGTATAATTTGGAATGAAAAATATGGAACGATGAAGGTAAACATTCATATACTTCATTATCAAAAGTAATTATGTAATAAAACTCCATATTTATACAAAGACAACCTAGTATCTAACTCCCTATAATTTTTTCTATTTTTCCGACGACCACCAACAAATTTTTCGGCCACTGAAATTTTTTTTTCCCTTTTTTTTTCCTTTCATTTCTTCTACTTTTTTTTTCTTTATTTTCGTTTTTATATTTTTCGAAATAAAAACGAGAAGAGAAGATTAAAAAAAAAAAAAAAAAAAAAAAAAAAAAAAAAAAAAAGTCGTCAGTGATCGTCGGAAAAGTGACCAAAAAGTCGACGCTGGTCGCCAGAAAAGTCGTCAGTCGGTTGTCGATAGGAAAGTCAATGAGTCACATGAAAGAAGAGAGAAAATAGTTAGTGTAGAGAATGGATAGAATAATTTGGATGAGTTGAATAGTGGTTATATATCGAAAATAATATTAATTAATAGAACAAAAAAGAACTTAAACCTTTTTATTTGATTTGAAAACTTGTGGATATAGCAAAAAAGAAAAGTGTTTGACAAATTAGGTGAGGTCCAATCCAACCTCCAGTTAGCAACGCTCCTTTGAAAAGTACTTAGCCAATGAATGAAGCCAAAAAAAACTCCCCCAAAAAAGCGATTTCCAACTCTCCCAACGGTCATATTTCTTGAAAGAGATTCATCAAAATCCACAATGCCCGTTTCATCTCCTCTTCCTTTAAACCCAAACCCCACTCCCATTCAATCAAAAACCCCTCTTCCTTCTTCCCTCTTTCATCCATTCTTCCACTTTTCTCTTTGATTCCACACTTTTCCGCCTAATCATGGGCTGCTTTCTACCTTGTTTTGGCGATTCCAAGCGCCGAAAACCCAGAAAGTCCCCCGTTCAAATTCCCCCTTCCAATCATGTAATAATCCCTTTTCATTTCGTCCTCTTCTTTTTTTTTTTTTTTTTTTTTTTTTGTGGGGTTTCTCTTCTGTTCTTGAATGATCGGTGATTTTTGTCTTCGGTTGAGTTTCTTTTGTAGGTTTCTAAGGCTTCTGAAGGTGTTTCTGCGTTGGAGCAAGCGAAGGAAGTGCTTCAAGTGCCGTCGATTGATCTAAATAAGGATTCTGTGTAAGATCTTTGTGGTTCTTTTAGTGTGTCTCGAATTTTGATGGTTTCTCTGTTTGGTTTTGCAATCGATTTTCAGTTTGATCATCCATGAGAATTTGAGTGTTCTTCTTGTTCTTTGAGTTTGGTTTCATAGAGGATTTTCAGTTTGATCATCCATGATGCTTATTCTTTGAGTTTAGTTTCGAATAGAGAAAGTTTAAGAAATGATTTCAGATCCTTTGATTTGAAATCTTCTATATGATTTTTAAATCTTTATCTTGTTTTAATGTAATTAATTTTTTGTGATTGGATGTTGGAGGAAAAGAAAATAAGAAGTGTACTGTAAGCATTCAATCCTGATTTAATAATAGAAAATTAAAATATGATGACCTTTATATGTAATTTAGCTTAAAATTCTATGAAATCCTGCCCAATTGGATTAGTTTTGTTAGGAATTTCTTTTTAAGTAAAAACATGATTCAAATCATTCTCTTGAATGTGATATCAAAGGATTTGAAATCTCTCAAAATCCGGAGCGGTCAAACTGACCATGAGTGTTTCACAAAGAATTTTCACTTCGATCATCAGTTAGACCTTAGTGTTCTTCTTGTTCTTCGAGTTTAGTGTTTGGGTTGTGGTTCTGATTTAGCTCTAGCTGCTTACTGAAATCTTCTTTGGTTAATTTTTCTGTTCTTTAATGCACAGAAAGAAACTTGAAAAGCAGATTGTGTTGTGTCACACAACTGAAAAAACATCTGATCCAATTATTGAGGATGATAAAGTGGTTCCTACTAAGGAAGTTGAAAATAATTTGGATGAAATTAAAAAGGAGGAGACGAGTGGAAGGGAAGAAGATGAATCAAGAGGAAGCTCAAATTTATCAAATGCATTTTCTTTACATCTAAATCATAGGTATGCGTATTGCTCAAACAGTGGTGATGATGATGATGAATATGTAGAAGAAATGGACCATTTAGATGAAGAACAAGAAGCAGAAAGAAAAGCTGATACTAATGCTGATGATGGTAATGGAAAAAGTAAGTTATTGATTAAGCAGGAATCTTCAGAGTCTCTCTTTTCTTTGTCAATAAGTTCAAGGAAACAAGTTTGTGCAGTTGAAGCCGGAGAAAATGAGGTTAATAGTCCTGATCCTAGCCATTGTTTTGCTGATATTCAACCTGGCAAGGCTTCATCGGACAAAAAATCGGTGTGTCAGAACGAGAATGTTGATTCTGTTCTTAACCCAATTGAGAATGTTACTCACTGTTTGGATGCTGCAAAAGTGAAAACACTGCCACCAGTTCATCATCTAGAAAAGGAGAATATAAGTTTAGATAAAGGTTGTGATGGACTCATCAGTCCAGAGCCTACTTTTCGGTCAATGCGAAAGTTGAAAGAAAATCGCAGCGATTTAAAGCATGTCGAGGACGAGATTGCAGTAGATACCAGCCTTTCAAACTGGTTGGTTGAATCTGAAACCACACCAAAATCCAAGAGTAGTACCAGCTCCATTGGAAACTCGCCCATTTGGACAAGAAATTCAGCTAAAAGCTATGAAGATAGGCCAATTTTAGGAGCATTGACACTAGAAGAGCTCAGACAGTTCTCTGCATTCTCAACTCCGAGGCGATCTAGGAGTCGAAGTCCTGAGGAAACGCCCATCATTGGCACTGTTGGGAGTTACTGGAGTCATACAGGACAGGATGCAGATTCCAATCCAGGCTCATCTTGCAGGGGATTGACGAAAACGACGAGGAAAAGCAGAGAGGTATTGTTGATATCATTTCAAACTCATCATTTGTTTGATTGATCTATGCGTAGCTCAACTGATCGAGACATTATTTGTTGAGCTAACAAAAAAATATCATTTATTTGTGGTTTCAGGATGAGAGAGTAAACTGGAATTCTACCCCATTTCTAGAAAGATTGGACATGGCTTTGGCATCAAATTCTGTTGAAGTTTAGTATGTCTCTTATTAGATCATTGTGTATGGTCTTGTCTTATAAATGGTCTTATCTTATTCATTTTGTCTTGGAGATCTGAGACATTTTTTTTGGATGTAAAAAGCAATTAGAAAAATAAGTAAATAGTTATTATTTTTTTTCAGTATAAATTATTTCTTCTGTTGTTTGCTTTCTTCATAAACATGCCATCGTTTTTGTAAATAATTTATGCTAATGTTTGAGTCTGTGTTTTTTTATATATATCAACAACGTCCAGGTCAGCTTGAGTGTACCTCAACTAAACTCTCGGCACACCTCGACTAGTCTCACGGAAAAACTACTCGATCCTACTACATTTGGTTACTAAGGAAGGTCGTGGAATATAAAATCAACTTGAGTGTATATGTGGGTGACTGAGTTGTGCGTAATGGGTAAGACATTAGACCTGAATTTTTCTAATTAAGACCGTTGGAATTAGTATCTTAAACAACAAAATGGGTGAGCATCAAATACAATGTCTTTGCAGCTCGAGAACAACAAATCAACCTTGCAATACAAAAACAATAAAATAAATAAATAAATAAAATTATTGACTACATGTTGATCCACTGACATCTTCCATACCACTTCAATGAGATTGAAAGTTCTGTGATAGTGAGAATTTGCAACCCTTCGTTAGAGTTGGAAACCAGAGTATAGCTTCAAGCGTCGCCAACGAATAGTGGGAACTCGGTTTGTGAGAAATTTGAATCTTATAGGAAAATATAAAACATAAAATATTTTTATAATCTAAAATTTGAAAAGATTTAGTTTTTGTTGGGATACACTTAATTTTTCAAAAACATTTTTTTTCTTTCTTTTGTAAAGATTCAATTTGTTAGGGTCCAAATGCACTTGGACATCTTTCAAAACCGCCCTCCACATTTTGGACATGCTACTAATTCCAATCGATTGGCCAAACGAAAAGAATACTTTAACGTAGAGCACACAATTAGAAATTCAAAATCATAGAATTACTTAAGAAATACTAACACATAAAAGCCACATTACAATATATGGTTCGTCCGAGCCAAACTCTAAAGAATTTAGCCTATGATAAGGATAATCACACACAAAAACGCAAGGTTATACATTTCTCAAACTAAACAAGAAGATGAAAAATAATTCAATTGAAATCATATAAAACTCAATGACTAGAGCAAACCCAGACAAAATCTAACACATGCTTTGCTCAACTACATTTATTAAGGCTATGTTTGGGAGTGATGATTGAATTATTGATTTAGGAAAAAGAGATTTTATGAAATTGATTTTATAAAATTAATTTTCATACAATTATCTTTATGTTTGGTTTCAAACTTTAAAAAGTGATTTTCATGTATTTAAAAGTGATTTTGAAATATTATGTTTGGTTTCAAATGTGATTTTAGAATTTCTAAATTACTAAAAGGGCATTTTACATTCAATAAATTATTTAAATTAATAATCTAGAATAAATATGTTGAAGTTTAGTCTCATGTAAACTCACTGCATATATAATATATCTCTACACATATTTTTCTAAACGAACCATTCAAATCAAACTATTGTAAAATATAAGGCACTCAACCTTTTATATATATATATATATATATAACCTTTAATTAAGTTCTTAAAGATGATGTTCGTTTTATTAGGTCAATATCAACTATATACATATATTAGATGACTAATTTTTCTAATAAATCATGAAATATTTTTTGAAAGGGTGGTGTTATGACTCATGTCAAGGCAACTTTTGCTAAGGTAGAGGCTCCCATATTACAATTTCTTGACCATAAAATAGTTTCGGCGAAGCCGCATATATTTTTTTTACAGAATGGCAACGTTTGCTTACGTTAATTGTTTATATAGACACATATATAATCTTTTCATTTTACAAACTATATAGGGTTGAAACTAGAAGAAAACTAATGAACTCTTAAATGTTCTACGTATACTTTTGAATTATGATAAACTAAGATCGTTCTATATATTTTTCATGAATTATGATAAACTATGATCGTTTTATATATTTTTCACTTCATTTAAAAGGTAAAATGTATGTCATGACTCCTTACAAATTTATGGGGAAATCATATATATTTATAATGAAATATCTACATTTTTGGAAACCAAGAAATGCACAATTGGCCCCTCATGGTAATAAAATATAATAAAATTGGAGAGAAATTATGAAAGAGACTTTAGAAACTACCAATACTAACCAATTTTACTGAAAAATAATAAATAAATAATAAATGATGGAAAAGAAAAGGCAAAGAAACCAAGTTCTCACGATAGAATCCACCAACAGCCAAACTTGGGACTTCTCAAAATTAAAATTAAAAAAAAAAAAAAAAAAAAAAAAAAAAAAAAAAAACCAAAGTTGGGAGGTGATTCCCGGTCAATCACCATATAAAGAATCACCTCCCAACAAATTCTTCAAAAATCAATTTAAATTGATTTCAATTTTTTAAAAATCAATTTATCTATTTGCCAAACATGTTTATTTTAGAGGAAATTGATTTTTTACATTGGTAAAACTGATTTTGATCATGTCAAAATCACTCCAAAACATAGCCTAACTAAATATAGAGTTATTCTTCCTACTTTAGGCCAAGAAATCAAGAATTAGGTAAATCCAGGTATAACTCAGCATCTTTGATTTACCATGAGCTACATGAATGGACCCTTAAACCTTTCAATTTTCTTCAAGTATGAACTATGGCAACCTTAGATTGTATAGGATACATTAACGACCCATTTGGTTTAAAGTTTTATAGATGAATCATGTTTGGGAATAAGATTGCTATAAATAAAAAATAGGGTAAAATACTCTTTTGGTCCCTCATGTTTCGGGTTTGTTTTCAATAAGTCCGTAGGTTTGAAAATTGAACAATCAAGTCCCCACTGTTCCGTAAATAGTTCTATTGAGTCCCTAGACCGTTAATTTTTTTAACGGTGCTGACGTGGCAGTTAATAGTGCTGACGTGGCAACTTTTAAAAAATAAAATAATATTTTTAAATTAAAATAAATAATAAAATGATAAAATTAATTTTTTTTTTTAAAAAAAAACTCTCTCTCCTCCCTCTCTCTTGCCTCCTCGAATCCCTCACTCTCCCCACCCCCTTGAATCCCTTTCTCTTCTCCACCCGCCGACCACCTCCTCTCTCTCTGTTTCTGTTAGGATTTGTTCATCGCCGGCACCGGAACGTCGGCGGAGGTTATGCAGTGGACGATGGCTGAACTAATGAACCATCCTGACGAGTTCCAAAAGGTCCGGCGAGAGATCGAATCGGTCGTCGGAACGAGACTCGTGGAAGAAACGGATATCACGAACCTTCCGTACATGCAAGCGGTGGTGAAGGAATGTCTCCGGCTGTATCCGGCGGTGTCGCAGTCCAGAAGAGCCTGCAGAGATACGTGCAAGGTGAACAGATACGACATTCCAAAGGACACCATGGTTGCAGTCGACCTGTTTGCGATAATGCGCGATCCAAATCTGTGGGAGAATCCATACGAATTTCGACCTGAGAGATTCTACAACGCGAATTCAGGCAAGGATGATAGCGATCAAGGAACGAAGCACATTCAGTACGAGATTAAGGGACAGAATTTCAGTTTTGTGCCATTTGGTGGAGGAAGAAGGGGCTGTCCTGGCTCGTTGTTGGCGTTCAACACGATCAACAGGATGGTGGCGGTACTGGTTGAGTGCTTCGATTGGAAGGTTGGGAAAGATGGAAATGGAGATAAGGTTAACATGGAGATTGGAACTGGAATTAGTTTGCCAATGGCTCATCCTTTGATCTGTGTGCCAGTTTCTCATTCGACACCTTTTGTTGCTTAGCCATTGATGTGACGAACTGGCCATGAAAGCTTGGAGGTTTGGCTTATGTTCTTAACTTTTTAATAATATAATGTGTTGTTAAGTTTTTGTAGTGTGGATCGACTTGATTGAACAAATGCATATCAATAACTATGACTAGAATTTATATATATATGGCTCGAGATCCGACAAGTAAAATGGGTTTTTGTTGCTTTTTCTTTTTCCTTTCTTTCTCAGAACGCCGCCGACCGTATGGGTTTTTTTTGTGCTTAGATTTGGTTTGTTCTTGTGTGGGTTTTTGTTGAGGAAGAAGAATATGTAGGTTTTGGTTGTTGTTTTTTGTTTTTCGTTTTTCTCCGAGCTGAAAATGGAGAAGCTGAGTGGGTTTTGTTTGTTTTTTGGCTCAGTTTTGTTGTTGCTTTTGTGGGTGTCTGTTGGTGTTCGGAGGTGGGGGAGATGAAGAAGAAGGGCGGCGGCGGACTATCGTCGGTGAGAAGGGGAAGGGAGAGGAAGGGATTTTGGGGGGACGACGAAGGTGGTGGTGAAGGATGGCGAAGGAGACGACAAAGGGCTGCGGCGGCGTCTTGGGAGGAGGAGTCGATAGGGTGGGGAAGAGAAAGGGATTCAAGGGGGTGGGGAGGGTGAGGGATTCGAGGAGGCAAGAGAGAGGGAGGAGAGAGAGTTTTTTTTTTAAAAAAAAAAAAATTAATTTTATCATTTTATTATTTATTTTAATTTAAAAATATTATTTTATTTTTTAAAAGTTGCCACGTCAGCACCGTTAAAAAAATTAACGGTTTAGGGACTCAATAGAACTATTTACGGAACAGTGGGGACTTGATTGTTTAATTTTCAAACCTAGGGACTTATTGGAAACGAACCGGAAACATGAGGGACCAAAAGGGTATTTTACCCTAAAAAATAATTGTGTTTGGTTGTGTATGAGAATGATATGCCTAAGAATAAGATTGTTAGGAACCAATTATATTTGTATTTATTTTATGGATTTAATCATAGGCTCCTTATGTAATTTTCATTGATTAATCAATAAAACAATCCAAACTAATTCAAAGTATTAATAAAAATTAATGAAAGAATAATTTTATTTGAATAAACTAAGTTAATTAACTAAACAAAATTATTTATTTAAAATTTTTAATAAATAGGTTTAATAACATTAATTTTATATATTATATGATTATTTATTTATTATAATAGAATTATATAATTAATTTTAATTAATTCTAGCCCAGTATTATTGATTACCTCATACAAAGAAATATATTTTAATAAACAATATACCAAAAAAAAAACAGTAACTTTCAAGAACTTGTTTCTATTTTTGAGATTTGGCTAAGAATGCACGTGTTTTCTTGACAAGGCTAAAAATCATTGTAAGGAGATTGGAAAAAAAAAAAAAAAAAAAAACAAGTGTTATAGGTAATTTTGGACCACTCCAATGTACAAGAAGCTGACGAGGACAACCTGACACGAGTCCAGAAATAGGACTAGAAAATGGACTTCGGAGGCGAAACGAGTCAAAAGGTCGGAGGGACCGGGCCTTGGCCCGACCCATATGGTCGGCCGAGGCTGACCACTCGGCCCACTTGCGTGGTCCGAGTCCTTCCGCCTCCGTTCGATCCCTGTTGCCCTTGGCTGCCCCAGTTCTACTCGGTTCAGTCCTGGATCCCCTCCGAACACCTCGAAACCCTAGAGTTGGAACAAGTATTTAAACCCTTCTTCATGAAGAAATGATCCCGAAACTCATTCTCTAAACTTTCCTCTTACTCTTGCTCTCTTGCTTCTCCTCCTTCAACTTTCTGACTTAAGCATCAAAGACAGTGTGACAAGCACCACACTGTGTGTAGGTTTACTGTTTTGCAGACCACGTCTTCTCCCCTTTAATACAAATTTACGGCACGTGAAGGTCAGGTGAGTTCATCCTATCTAGATTTTGCCATGAACAACAAGTATAATAATTTTCAAAAACCAAATGGTCGGCCTAAATGAGTGAGATATGCACCTAAAAAAGAGCAAACCGTTGATTTGAGATTCATGAAAGATACACATTTTAAGCTCTTGAAGTTGTGTGAGATGCTTACCTATGATAGTGGGAAGAAATTTAAAAGACTTTGACAATGAATCGTCTGCACAAGTCGCAAAGATGGATAGCTTAAGAATCTGTGTGGGTCTGAGCTCCATATATGCTTTAGTTTAGGAAGATGAAGCAGCTTCAGCTCTTTCAAATGGTGAACTTCAATGGCTAAGACTCGGTCACCGCCATCGATAACGAGAACTTTAACTTGAAATATCTCCGTTACGGAACTACAATCTGTGACATTCAATCTCTCAAGATTTGCCAATTTGTTGAGCATGTAATCTGGAAAGATTGTCTCCAATTTTCTACAATATCTTATGTCCAATTTTTTTAACTTTGACAACGATCCTTCACTAGCTTCCTTATTCCATAATGTTTCCAAAGAATCCATGTGAGAGATTACAAAGGATTCTAGCCTTGGGAAAACCTTCTGCATTCATCATTTTGATTATTTTATGTATTTAGCCTCTTAATTTAAAAAAGATAATTTTATTATGTCCTAAAATTTTAATTTTTTTTATATGATCCTTGAAATGAACATTGACATGACATAATTATTATATAAATCTTAGCTGGGTAGATATTTAGACGTACTAATTTAACACATTTGTCAAATCAATCATTTAGCATTTTTATACTTATGTTAACAATAGAAACTAAATGTAGGCATAATTTAAAGTTTATGAACTTGATTGGTTGGATTTTTTTTTAAGATAAAGGACTAGTGGAGTGTTTGGAATAATTTTTTTAAAAAAATGCTTTTTTTAAAGCAAACAATTTTTCTATAAGCACTTTAGAAAAAAGTACTAATTTAAAGTGGGTTTAATAAAGCTTCTTGAATTTTTCGATGATCAAAGTTTTTTTTTTTTTTTTTAAGAAACTCTTAAGAGATAATGCCACAAAAAAAGTTCGCAACTTAAAGTATTTAAAAAGTATATATAAGATATAAAAACATTTTTATTGAAAATATTTTAAAAAAAAAAAAGCGTTTAAACCAAAAGATATTCCAAACGAGCCTTAAAGGCATGCAGAAGAATGACAAGCATGAAGATGATGAAACCATACCTCATTTTGCAATATAGATTTGGAAGGGTAATGGTCGTCGAGATGATCTCTATGTTCTGAAATGATTATAGTTTTCATCAACTCACAGTTGCTTATTTCAAGACGTTCAAGATTCACAAGGCTTTTTGCCACAGTGATTCTCATTAAATATTTCAATGAAGCACATCCCTCCACACTCAGAGAAGTGAGATTTTTAAGGCCCAAAAAGTTAGCTGGAAGCTGCTCATGCCATATCTTTCCAAAATTCAAACCATGTAACTTTAACGTTTCCAATTTGGGGAAAGAAACCTGCTTAACAATGATAGAGGAAAACATCAGCTGAGTTCAATTTGTCGAAGGATTTGAACCTCTGACCTTTTGATCAAAGATATTATGTCATAACCTCTAACCTCAAGAATTGTTAATTCACCAAAAATAAAGATTTATGAACAGTAACATGTATAAATACCAAGAATGTGTTATGTATCTAAGAACTAGTCTTCATGATGCTATTGATACTAGAAAATCAACATTTTTAGACTCCGTTTGATAACCATTTGAGTTATGATTTTTGGTTTTTAAAAACTAAGCTTGTTTTCTCCTCATTTCCTTATCATGGTTTTCATTTTTGTTAAGGACTCGTTTGAATTCCTAGCCAAATTCTAAAAACAAAAACAAGTTTTTAAAAACCACGATTTTGTTTGATAACCATTTGATTTTTGAAAATTATGTTTGTTTTCTCCTAATCTTCTCATCATGGTTTTCATCTTTGTAAAGGAAACATTTGAATTCCTAGCCAAATTTCAAAAACAAAAACAAGTTTTTGAAAACTATATATATATATATATATATATATATATATATATATATATATTTTAAATTGGCTTGATTTTTTTTTGTTCATTTTTGTATCCTCGACCAAGAGGTCAAAGGTTCGAATCCCTCCACCCCCAACTGTTGATGTACTGAAAAAAAAAAAAAAAAAACATGGAAATAAAGTAGATAAAAAAAACAAAGAAATCTATAGGTAGAAGTGATGTATAGCTATTAATTTTCAAAAACCAAATTGGTTATCAAAAGGGACCTACTTTTTTTAGTTTTCAATACTTGACTTGGTTTTAAAAAACATGAGAGTAAGGTGGATAACAAAACCAAGAAACTTAGAGGTGGAAGTAGTATTTTTAAACTTAATTTTCAAAAACCAAATGGTTATCAAACGAGGTCTTACTGGGTAATTAGATAGTTGATTCCACAATTTTAGATTTGTAAATTTTAAAGCCATACAAAGAGATAATAAATGGAAGAAGTAGGATAGCTGGTACGGTATACCTCTTGGTTGAGAAGTGGATAAAAACTAGGCTGATCTGAATCCACTTTTGAGGAAGCCACTGCTACACTTTCATGACAGTAAAAACCCATAAGTTGTGGTAGATATTGGAGTATCAGAGAACGCAATTCAGGGAACTCAATCCTGTTCTTCTCATCCAGCTTATCATCGTGCATTTCTGATTCTCTACTCTTGTACACTATTCCCTCCACGACACAACATTCACTAATTTCCAACTTTTGAAGATTTACAAGCCCTCTACCCATGAAAGCTGGGAAAACAAATTTTAATCTATCACAGCTTTCAATTTTTACTCTCTTCAAGTTACCAAAGGACATCCGTGGAAGCCTCCCACGACATATGCTTCTAAGTTTAGCCAGATCTTTGAGAAATAAAGACTCCAACAAAGGAAAGGCAGTGTGTGGTTGCTGCATATTATCCGAGTTGACAATAGTGACAATCTCAGCATTGTTTTTGACATGCAAACTCTTCAGTTTGGGACAGGCTTTGTGGTCTATACTGAATAGAACATTCTTGGCACTCCTTAATTCATCTAGATACAGATCTTCAGTATTCTCTAGTAGTGCTTGAATTGCATCCTCTCTCTGAAAGCCTCTGTCAAGCTTGAGTTTCAGGGTCTTTGAAGTTTCATGCTTTCTAGACCAATCCCAACCATCTCCAATCAGTATCCTGTAATCGCTTAATTTTCTGAAAAGTGAGGCTTTTGGTAGAATGTTGGGATCTGGGATGTGGACATGTAAAGTGGTCAATTGTGGTAGATTGTCTAATTCAACAATCTTTGCATTCATATTTCTCTCATTCATCTGTCCTGCATTCCAACCTTTAAAACTATTGTCCATGTACAACTCAGACAAACTTGTCAACTTGGACAACAAGTTAGCAGGGATCACCTTGAGTTTGTAGCAATTAGACAAGTTCAACATTTTCAAATTGGTCAATTGTCCAATAACTTCAGGGAGTTGAACGATTTTAGATGCCCTCAAGCTGAGAATTTCAAGCCTTTTCAGTTCTCCAACTATAGACATGTTCGACAAAACACAGTCATCTAGACACAATGTCTGAAGGTTTATCAATCGGTTGATCGATGACGGAAGTTGTTGAATACGTAAGCTAGTTAGGTCTAGAACTCTTAGCTCTTGCATATTTTCAAACAAGCTTTCAGGTAATCGTAGAGATGTTCTTTTTCCCACCAATAATAGAAACTTTAACTGTGGGCATGTGAATTCTGGTAGTTCAATATAATCACCACAACCTAATGAGATAGCAGTGTAACCTTTAAACTCATCAATGGGTGGCCACATATTCTCTCCAGCACCATGCCTTACCAAATACTTGGACTTCATTTTAGATGCAATCAAAATTGCTACATCTCGAACTATATCATGCATTTTCACAAAATCACTATCAGCCCCATCAAGCAACAAGTTAGAAGTCTTGAGCTCATCAATCAGAGAAAGTATTCTCCATCTTGCCATCGTTAAAGAGCTCATGCCATCTAATAACCCTAGACCCATTGCATACATCAACAAGTATTTGATGTTAATTTGATAATCTTCTGGAAACAAGCTACAGAGTAAGAATAATGACCTGGCTTCATCTCTGCCTAGAGACTTGTAACTCAGTTTCAAAGAAGAATATGCCTCTTTGTTTACCCCATAGTTATTGGGTTGGCTGGGAAACTTCAATTCTTGCAAGGCATCCTTCCAAATTGGCGACCCTTTACCTTTCAATGCTTGTGCAACTGTGGCAAGAGAAAGTGGCAATCCTGCACACTCATTTGCCACCTCGTTAGCAACAACTTCCATTTCAGGATCAACAAAATCACAGGCAATCTTGTTGAAAAAATTCCTTGCTTCGTTTTCAGAGAGAACATTGATCTTGATGTTTCTCTGAGTGCCAAAATCGTAGAAGGACACATTATCCTTTCTAGATGTAACGAGTATCTTACATCCCATGTGATGGCTAGAAATTCCAACATCTTCTAGATCAAACCCAGCCCAGACATCATCCAAAATTACAAGGACCTTCTCCTCATCTTCTAATCTTCGACGTAGCCGATTAGCCCTCACTCGCTCGTTTTCCTCCTCAAATTTCAACCCCAACTGATCGGCAATCTCCCCCTGTATTCTTTTCTTGTCTAGAATCTGCGTCACTGTCACTATCGCTACAACATCGAAAACCTTGCCCTCTATGGCTAATCTTGCAACTTCTTCGACTAGCATGGTTTTGCCTACGCCACCCATCCCATGTACAACTATCACGCTTGCATTAGTATCGCCAAGTGCTTCGATTATCTCCTTCTGAATTGGAACCCTAGATTCAAAAGCTTCGAAGTTCTTATTCTTCTTTTGTGTCATAAACTCTGGTGGAGGTATACGATATCCAACCGGCCCCTCGAATCTGCCTTCTTCAATGGCCTTAACAACCTCCACAGCCAGTTTCGTAGCTCTTCTACTGAATCGATGTCGCGATTGCACATTCCACCATTGCAGAGTCCACCCATTCACTTCATTGAAAAACCCATCAACATCTTCGCTAGAATTTTTAGCGATACTCAACCATTCGACAACCATACCTTCGATTTCGTTCCCGCTGCTTTTGGCGAAATCGACGGAGTGCTGCACATGATTTATAGTTTCCACCAGCTTCTTGTGTCGATCTCTAAGATTATCTACATTGTTCCTGAAGTGAAGCAGATAGTCCAGTTGCTGGAAAATTGGATCCACCGTGCAGATGGTAATTTTTTCTGCGATTAGACCAATAATTTCGGAACAACAAATATCCATTTACTCTCCTCCGTTTTGGGCGGCTCTGCAGAGAAACTTGTGAGAAAACTCAATTCAATGTTATTATTAAAAAATAGGTTAAAAATCATTTTGATCCAATTTTAATTGGTATTGATTTAGTTCCTATACTGTAAGAATTTAGTTCCTTTATTCAAAAAAAAAAAAAAAAAGAATTTAGTTCTTGAATATTAATAAGTAACCATTTGATTTCTGTATTTTCAATTTTGTAATAATTTAGTGTCCTATAATTTCAAATGTGTAACAATTTAATTCTTGTTGCGAAAAAAAAAAATCGTTAAAATTAAATATCAATTTTTATTATTTAATGATTAAACTTGGTAGCTTATAAACATATTGAGTCCTAAATTAGTATATTAATCAATCTAGGTAAGAAATTTCATTAAATTTTTGCATTAATTTGTCACGATAGAGACCAAATCGTTACAAATCTGGATGTACATGGAGTAAATTGTTACTTATTAAAGTTCAAGGATTAAATTTTTACAAAATTAAAAGTATAAGGACTAAATCGTTACAAAATTGAAAGTACAAAGACTAAATCTTTACAAATCAAAGTCTAGGGACTAAATTGTTACTTTCATGGAAGTTTAGGGACCAACAATGATTTTTAACCTAAAAAATACAACTGAACATTTACCCATTTTTCTTTTTTTAATTCATATGTCATCTGAATTGGTTTTTGGTAAGAAATTTCTTTTTATTTGCATTAACTTTTGTTGATGACAAGTTGTACATTAGTTTATTCTATCATTTTCTTCCTATTGTGTTTGTAGGTTTAGTTGCTTTTTAATACTTAGAAGAATATGCAACTATAGAATGGTAGGAAAAGAATTTGGGGGGTTTTTGCTTTATTTTAGAGTTTTCTCCCATATTTTCTAGATATTTCTTGTTGCCAATAACTTTGTCATTTTCTGTTTTCGGAGGCTAATATCAATGAGAAAAATAAGTTTAAAGTGTTTGGTTTCTTCAAATAAAGAGTTTCTCCAACAAAATTCTTACAAGAAACCAATGTAACTTAGGTGCAATGTGATTTTTTTTATAAAAAAAATTGAGAAAATTGCCAATCACATGTGTTTAATGATGGTTCAAAAGAAAAGTTAATCAAAGGTCATTGCAACACTTTTGCAAGTTTGAGGTTAAAATTGATACAATCTGCTAAGTTTGAGGTTCAATTTGATGAAATTGCAAGTTGGGGTTAAAATTGATACAACCTACTAAGTTTAGGGTTGAAAATGATTTTTTTTTTCAACAAAAAAATGGTTAAATTGACAAAAATACCCCGAAATTATAGGGTTGGTTTCAATATATACTTCTGAACTTTCAAAAGTTTCATTTTAGTCCTTTAAGTTCGAAGCTTGTTTCAAAACAACCCTTGAAGGTCCCCTTTCATTAGATTTGTTGCCAAAAAAAAAAAAATGATGTGTTTGCAAGTGTTTTTATTGTTTTTTCCACGAATGTGTTCAAATATATTCACATAAGCAACAATACATATGTAAACACGACATTTTTCGTCTATGAATATAATGAAAAATGGCCTTCAAAGGTCTTTTTGAAACCTACTTCAAACTTCAAGGGCTAAAAATGAAACTCTGGAAAGTTTAAGGGGTCCAATTGGAACCAACTCTATAGTTAAGGGTATTTTTTATAATTTAACAAAACAAAATTGCATTTGACTATTTAAAGGCTCATTTGATAACGCATAATTCCTGATTTTTGTTTAGTGTGTTGCTATTTCTTACTTTTTTAAAAACTAAAAATAGGAATATATGTTTCTGGTTAATTAAAAAAAAAATGTGTTTGATAATTGTTGGTTGTTGTTAGTTGAAATAAAAATTTAGGACATATAATATAATAAAATATATATATATATATTTTTTGAGTACATCAACATTTGGGGGTGAGGGAATTCGAACCTCTGACCTCATGATTGAGAGTACATGCCAATTACCACTGAGCTAAGCTCGCTTTGGCAATAAAATATATTAACATCCAATAAAAACAAATATAAAATCAGTATAAATAGATTTATTATAATTTGAGACCTAAAACAAAATTAAATAATATCCTTTAAATATTATTCAAATTTGATCTCCAATGTCATCTCTTACCCTAGCAAATTCATCTTAAATGATGTTGGCTAACATAAGTTAATTCAATTATACTAATTTGTAAAATGTTCGACAAAATCTATAAACTTTCAACGATCATTAATTTATTGTGCAACATTAATTTGTGTGTGGACCAAAGAGACATTTATTTAAGGTTAGGCAATCAAACATATTCACATTTCTTTAATTCAATAAGAAATTTTATTTATGTTTTTTTTCTTAAAAAATGCATATGTTTCTCTTTAGTCAATCATACAAATAAAATAAAATAAAATAAAGAGAGAAGAAAAAAATTCTTAGAAAATGAGTGGTAAACATGAAATATTTTATTAATTTATTTATTTAATAAAAAGAAATAAAAACGCCTACCAAAATTGAATGAAATAATAGAGATCTCAAAATAAAATTAAAATTAAAGGCTCTTTGATGAAAAGGAGAAAAAGGAAAAATGAATTTTAAAAAAAAAAATAAAGGAGAGAGAAGAGAAAGAAGGGAGAAAAAGGAAAGAAAAAAAGGGATAGGAATACAAAGGAAAAAAAAAACTAAAAGGATAAGGAAGTAATAAAAAAAATAAAAAAAATAAAAAAAGATGATGGGAGAGAGAGAAAGGAAAGAGATGGGCATAGAAAGAGGGGATAAAGAGAAATACGGGATACATCTATATGCATGGAAATTGAAAATTAGAAAAAGAAAAAAAAAACCCCGAAACTACTAAACTACTTTTTATAATTTCTCAAATTTTGTCCATTTTCTAGAAATATTTCTTAAATTTTGGAAACAAGAAACATGATAGGTTACCGAACATATTTATTTCTTAAAGACGAAAAACAAAAACCTGAAATTGTTCTAATTAAATGAGTCCTATAATACCATAACAAGATACTTAATTGTTCAGCCTACTAAAATATATGATTTTTTTTTTTTTGAAAATATTAAAATATATGAATTTTAAACTTATTTTGTTTTATTACTTTAAGTGGTTACTCACACCTTCAAACTTTCAATCTAATTAATCACCTTTTAAGTTTACGAAATTATTGCAATTAAACACTTGAATATTGTAAAATGCACAAATCAAACCAAAACTATAAGTATTGTTACGATCAAAATTTCGAACTAAAAAATTATTACAATCAAAATCCAAATTCTTTACATCATTTTTTATTTTTTAAATTGAAATGATAAATGAACATCAATTTGAAAATAAGATTTATTTAATGGATAATATTATAGTTGCTAAAATTCATAGAGTTGAAAAAAATTAGGTTAAATTGTAATAATTCTATAATTATAGGATTTGATGGTAACGATCCTTATGGTTTAGGGATAATTTGTGCAATTTGTAATAATTAAGGGCTTAATTGTAAAATTTTGTAAGTCTAAGAGGGTGGAGGTGTGGATAGAACTTTCAAACTTACGACGGGTTAAAATTATATATCTTAATCATTGAACTAGGCTAAGTTTGGTATATACATTTCAGCTCCAGAAGTACAAATTTTTAGTCTAGGAAAAGTTAGAAGCATCTAAAAAATAACTATTCTTATCTCTTTATCGTAGAATTTTAACATAAATTGAGATGGGCAAGCACTAAAAGTCAAGTAAATAGGTTGGCATGAGAATTAGCTAAACCGACATAAAGTTGTACTAATGATCATGAGGTCTCAGTGGTCGAATCCCCCCACCCCACATATTATGTAAAAGAAAAAAAAAGGTTGATTAGGATGAAAATTGGTAAAATAATAACGAATGGAATTTCAACCTAAATTAAACTAAAGGTCGTTAAATAATAAATTTCTTCTTGTATTTTGTGATTGTAATAATAAATAATATATTATGTGAACTATGACATTTAAATCTAAAATAAAACTAAAGGTTATAGTCCTTTGAACTATTTGATTTTTTGTTTTTCGTTTTTTGAAATTTATGTTTGTTTTTTTTCCAATTTCACTTAGCATGGTTTTCATCTTTGTCAACGACGCATTTGAACGTCAAATTCCAAAACCAAAAAAGGTTTTTACTTTTTCTAGTTTTCAAAACTTGACTTGGTTTTTGAAAACATGGGAAGAAGATAGGTAACAGAAAAAAAAAATATAGGTGAAAGTATTGTGTTTATAAGCTTAATTTTCAAAAACCACAAACAAAGAATCAAATGGTTATCAAACGGGACGACCTAAATAATAAATTTTCTTTTGTATCCTCTACTTGGGACATTGCGTATATTCTTCTCTTTCTAAATTTCAAAGACTAATACTAGTTTGACACTCTATTAAATAAAATATAAAATAGATAAAATGATGTGATGTGATAATTGACATTATTTAAACATATATTATATAATTTTTTTTTATAATGGAACATCAAACCAAATTTAATTCAACTATAATAATATATTATTATTTATTTATAACTTCATTAATTGAATATTAGATCACGCCTTCTCTAACAATATTTTATCAATGAAATGTAACAAAACAAAAATGTTAAATACAAACTAACAAACATATATAATAACAACTTTCCTTTTATATGAGTTTTTTCAGTTCAACAATTACGAGAGTATTGTTCGATGAGGTTTGAGTTTTGATATATGAGTTTACATCTCCTATTGTTTTATCTTCCACCCAATTGATAATAATTGGTCATAGTGCATATGAATGACATAGTTTTTTTTTTTTTTTTTTAGAAGGTATATGAATGGCATAGTTTTCAAACAAAGATAGGCAGCTAAATGACAGCTAAATGAGTTGACTTTTAAGTTCATTAGACCCTAGTTTCCAATCATAGGCCAACTTGAGAATATCACAAACCACTATATTACAAAATTTGGAGAATTTGTTTATCAAAAAAAAAAAATGGAGAATTTGCTGTGGGTGTGGGACTATCTAGTTTTAAAATGGTATTTGATTTGCTTCATTCACGAGTTAAATCGGTATAATTAAAAGTTAATAAGTTAGACCTATATTTTAGCACATAAATTTCTTCGTATTAGATAATGAATTTATTAATCCTACAAAACTAATAAATTTAAGTTAATGAAACCTATATTTTATACTATAAATAAGAATCCACAGACTAGTCAAAAGTAATTACATGAATTATACAACTTATTTACAAGTATAATTCAAACATAAACTACCTAAAACTCAAACTTTTCAACATTAGAGTCCGCAAACCTATGCATATTAAAAAAAATAATGATAATTTTTTGGATTTCTAATCTTTTGACGTTGACATTTATTTATTGGATATAAAATGGTGATGTGTACGAAGATTCTAGTCTAATGAAAAAAAAAAATCCAACTTTTAAAACACATATATTAGAAGGGATCTTTTTTTTTTTAAGCTTCTTAGACTTTTAAATATTAGGTCATTTCATTCTTTATGTAGTAGTTGTTTATAAGTATAAAACTAATAGGTTGAAAACTTGAAAATGGTTACTTTTCAGGGTTAAACAAGGCTAGATTTTATGATAAATACTACCTATAATATATTCAACTTTTCAAGCAAGGTTTTAACCATTGCTTAAGTTTTTTTTTTTTTTTTTTTTGAGTTCGACAACATTTGGGGTAGAGGGATTCGAACCCATGACCTCTTGGGACAGAAACACACACTTTATGCCACAAAGAATAGAACTAGGCTCAATTTGGCATAAATCTAGGTTATTTTGTTATTGTTCTAAAGGGAAAAAGTTCAACCTCATTTTTCAAAATAGTTTTAGGGTGTGATTGACTTATAAAGGTAAAACTATTGATCAAATTTAAATTTTTTTAGGAGTAATCAAAATTTAATTATAGTATAATGATTTTGTAATGGGTAAAATAGCTTCGATCTCTTAAGAGAAGGTGATTCAGATACACAAAATTACAACAATTTTTAAAATGCTATGATAAAACCGCAATGGTTAAAAAAGAATAGTTTCAAATTAATTACGGCAAACACACAATTGCAAGGATTTCTAAAAATATTGGTACAAAATTGATCCAAATGTATATAGCCTTGCAATAGTTAAGAAAACCATTGAAAATCAACCCTAATACAATCCTAATACACACAATTGCAATAATTTTTAAAATTATTACTTTGAAACCAAAAATTGTATAAAAGCCTTACAACAATTGAGAAACCACTACAATGCAATAGTAAGAAAATAATTGAAAATCAACAAGTGTTCATTTGTAAAAAGAGAAAAGTACAATTATTTCAAGGGAAAGAAAAAAAGCCATCTAAACTTGTTTATACTAATTTTTATCCTAAAACATACCAAACTATTGTTTTCTAATAATCTTTTTCAGTAGAATATCATCACAAAATATGTAATTGAATAGAAGTTTTAAAATAATAAATAAATAAATAAAATTGGATGAGAATAATTAGGCATACCTTAATTTTGAGATATAATTGCTTTCTCTCCTCTTCTAGCTGAGTAATTTGGAGAGTTGCCTGTTTCCAATTTATTTTTGGGGATTCCTTCTCCCCTCTTGAAAGTTATGAAAATGAAAAGCTCTCAACCCTGTCTGATCTGTTTGTAAAGAGAATATATATATATATATATATATATATATATATATATATATATATATATATTTATTTATTGTAGAGAGAAGAAAAATCACAAAGGAAAGTTCAATGAAACTAATAATTGCATTTCTTGTGGTTGAAGAAAATGAACTTAGGTGGACTTGTCAAATTAAATCAATCTAAATGATATTATAAAATAATGTATTTTGTAAATAGATTGAATATGACCCTTTTGTTAACTATTGGTTTTTTGTTTTAGTTTTTGAATTTTTTTTTTAATGTTTTTTCCTCCAATTTTCTTATAGTGGTTTTCATCTTTGTGAAGAAAACATCTGAATTTTTTGTCAAAATTTTAAAAATAAAAACAAAATTTTGAAAACTACTTTTTTTTTTTTTTTTTTTCAAAATTTGACTTGGGTTTTTGAAAACATGGGAAGGAAGTAGATAACAAAACAAAGAAACTTATACGTTGAAGTTGTGACTCTAAACTTAATTTTTTAAAACAAAATACCAAATGGTTGTCAAACTGAGCATATATGATTTAGTTTCTAATTTTTTGGTTTTTTTTTCTTTTTTTTTTTTTTTTTGAAAAACTTGAATTTAGTCTTTTACCCTTTAACATTTTTCAATTATATCTATTTTGTTGATGAACATTGAAGTTGGCCAACGGTAAGTTTACATGACATTATATCTAATGAGTTAGACAAAATTTTGTAAAAGAAATTAGGTTAGTAATTTTACTTTGTTAGGTAGTCTCATTTTCCTTTTAAATTTATGACAATTCTTATCATCATCTAATTTTAACATACACAAAGTTAGATATTTTAAAAGGTAAGAGACTAAATTATAAATCTTTTAAATTATAGAAGTCTCAACATATTTAAACCTTTTAAATGTTCCGTTAAGTTTTGGTTGTTACAAAAATTGTTATAGGTAAATTCGAACCACCTCGGAAATGAAGGGACTGACGGTTGGGTTTTATGCCCTAAAACTCGTAGATAGTAAATGAAACAAATTAATCGATCTCAATAAAGTGTTATTTGAGTGATTCAGTAATTTGGTTATTGAATAATCGAGTTTGCATTAATAAACCCTAGATCCAATAAACTAAGATTCAAGGTTGTTTAAATGAAACTTGAACTAGTATGTGGGGACATACAGGGATTGATGTCCAAGTAACAACCTAAAAGGTCTATAGTATAGGGATAAGGCTGGGTACCTTATCCTGGTGACACTATGTGATACGACCCACCTTGTATTCGATACAGATGCAATGATCCAAAGCATCCATGTAGGAGACATGCGGGTGAGGATATCCTATGCAATGAGTTTGCATAAGACCGGACAGCGAAATAGTAACCACTAGATGTAACATCGTTAACTAGTTTAAGTTTCTATTTCAATAGGATGACCTAGGTAACTCAATTTCAATCCTGAGTCTGTTATGAACTCCTTTTCAGGAGGGATTGTCCTTAAAATTTGTATGGGTGAGAGTGGCTGGTTCGCCAACTCAATAATCCTACCATTTCAGGGGCAAGACCGAATGAGGGCTGGGAACATAACAGTACAAGATGGAATTCACTTCTTCCCCTATTGGGATAAGTAGATGTGTGTTCCCTTAAGGGCTGATTCCGTGGCTTGAACAAAGGCATGTCGTCCTCTCCTGGCCCGAAAGGAACTCCTGTTTAGTGGTTGGACCCTAAACAACTTGTTCATTAGAGGGATCAGTGGTACTTAAGGAACCAGAAGTAACCCAGGGGTAAAACGGTAATTTAACCCAACTGGTGTTACGAACACACGTGAAGGATTGACTTACTGCATTGGTCGATATCCGTGGACACAAAAATATTCTACAATGAGAAGAGTGCAGCTGTGGGTTTTTAGTGGAGTGACCCATAGTTAACGAATGTTGACTACCTTGGTTAATGAGTTTAGCCAATTAGTCTCGTATCGTTGGAGCTTCTGATATGTAGGTCCATTAGGTCCCATTGGTAGCTCGTAAAGAGACTGGAGACAATTAAGTATAAATTGTAAATTGAAAGTGTTCAATTTATTTAGGGGAATCATATAATTGTAGGGAATAAAAGTCCCCACGCAGCGGAAGCACATCGATTGGACCTTACGCCGTATATTAATTAACATTAAACTACCGTTACGAAAACTCAAACAAACTTTAAACATACTTCAAAGTTGCTGGAAAATCAGTTTAAACATGCTGAAAAATAAATCTAAATTTATTTTCATGCTTTTCTAAAGAAAAGGGAAAGAATCGTTACAAACCTTCGTTGTAGACTTGAACGTTCTTCGCCAACGATGCTCCAACGATCAAAACGCAGCAGCCCCCTTTTAAGTTTCTTCGCTGGAAAATCCTTCAATTAAATCAATCTTTTCCAAAATTGATTCAATCTTATTCCTTATTTAATCAATCATGATCAATCAATTCCATAATTGATTAATTTTTCTTCCATAATTGATTAATCTTTTCCACAAATGACTAATTACTTCCATAAGTGATTAGATCATTTCTTCAAATATTAATTTCTCTCATAATAATATATCAATATATATTATATTTGTTTCCCTTAGTAAATTGAACATTTTCAATTTACTTTTATTACTTAGGGCCCGTTTGGTAACGTTCTCGTTTCTTGTTTCTTGTTTACTTAGGGCTATAGTGGAGTGTCCCGGTAGTTCACGAATGTTGGTTAACTGAGTTAAAAGAGTTTAATCAGTTAATCACGGATCGTTGGAGCCCATGATCTATAGGTCCATTAGGTCCCCCAACCTTAGAATAAATGTGATGAAGAATTTGAAATGTTCAAATTCATTTTAGGGAGTTATCGTTAAATTATGTTCGATAAATTTAATGTTAAAATTTTATTAGGAATTAAACTATAAAATTTTTCAGAGAGATTGGAAATATTTAAAAACAATTTAAATATTTATCATACGAATAGAGATTCGTATTTATCGGGATTAAAAGATAACAGGATTGGTGAATAATTCAATATTGGATATTGAATTAATAATTAAATAGTTTAATTAATATAAATTTTATATAAAAAAATAGTTTTATATAAAATTAATTTGAAATTAAATTCAAATCTGAAAATTGAATTAAGATTCAATTTTGATTCATGATAGCGAGCATAGCTAGCTATCTTTACTTATTTCATTAAGCTAGTCTTTTATGATTTTTGGGCCATTTTATTGTGCTTTATTATTTATTTTGTAGGAAAGCGTTGATTAGAGCTAAAATGTGGAATTGGAGTTAATCGGGTGTTCGGGACATGAAAATATGCCAAAGAACCGGAAAGTTCAAGCAACAAGGAGCCAAGAGAGGGCATTCTGCCCATCAGCGTCGAGACGCCACTCTTGGAGGGTCTCGACGCTGGTTTTCCTTAATTAGAAGAGGCGGCAGCGTTACAGCGTCGAGACGCTGTGACAATAGCGTCTCGACGCTATCGTTATTTCCATTCCAGACGCGCGTGTTTTAGAGGCAGCGTCGAGACGCTGTCTTGATAGCGTCTCGACGCTACGACGAAAAATCAGAATATTAGCTTCCTTTCGGCTAGGTTTTGAGGGGAATGAATTTTGAGACTTCTTGGAGCCGTAAACAGGGCAGAAACAGAGGAATTGAAGGCTGAAACAAATGGAGAGATTCGGAAATCAACCCATTGTTCGTGGGGATCGTGACGGGGACGTTCGGTCTCGACCTACATTGAGTTTTCTTTTTCCTTTCCTTTTCTTTAGCTAGAGTTTATGGCTTTATTATGTTTAGTTGAGCTTGTAATTACATTCATGAGTAGCTAAACTCATAGCTTAGAGATTGATGTAGTTGATTTTGTGTATGGATTGATTTATGGTTTAAGTTGTGCAATGTTTATTATGTTTGTAATCTTGATTTAATGCTTTCAATTAATTGGCCATTAGTTGAATGATTTAAGTTTTGAATCTAGCTCGGGAGAGGGGATTTAATATAGACTTACTCAAGATTGCATGACTAAAGTTTACTTTCTAATTCGTGACGGTTTTAGATTAACTTTAGAATTGGTTAAAAGATCTCATTGCCTTGCATATTAATAAACTTAGATAGGGATATCAAGTTGGTTAATTTGCATGAGAATCAATTATACTCGGGAGAGGTAGTTGTGATTAAAGGGTCTTTGGCTCATAATTCCATTGTGCATAATAACTTACTCCTTAAAATCAATCCTAGACTAAATCGGCGAAATCAATTCCCTAAGTATTTTTCCCAATTGAATTTCCACTTTTTACTTGTTTTGATTTAGTTTTCATATCATTCAATCATCACATTGTGTTCCCTAAATAAAATTGAGCAAGATAATTCACAATACTTGATTTGCTTAAAAATCCAATCCAGAGGACGACATTCGAATTACATTCACTATATTATTACTTTACCCGTGCGCTTGCGGTAGGAAAAGTCCACATCAAGTTTTTGGCGCCGTTGCCGGGGATTGGCACATTTAGCTAGATTGATATTGTGAAAAAATTGTTTGATCTTAATTTAGGGTGTATTTTTATTTTTTTTAGGTTGATTGCATTTTTTTCATTATTTGTTTTTCTTTCCATATTTGTTTTTCTAGCTTAGTTTTTCTTTTAGTTGTGTAATCTTTTCCTTATTTGTTTCTTGTTACTCCTTTTTAGATTAGTTTTTCCTTATTTGTTAGTTTCCTTATTTGTGTTTTGCCATATTTATTTTTGCATTCCATATTAGGTTATTTTGTTTCATTTTCTAGATTATAATTTCCATATTTAGATTAGTTGTTTTCTTTTCTTTATTTCTTTCCATAATTGTTTTCTTTCCTTTTTAGGGTAGTTTAGTTTTGTATGCGTAGTAGTAAAGATTTAATTTTAGCACCATTTGATCCCGAGATAGAAAGAACAATTCATAGGCTTCGAAGGGAAAATAGAGAAATTATTCAAATGGCAGACCAAAATCCACCTGAGGAGCCTAGGCCTATTAGAGATTATTTTCAGCCTGTGTTTCAGGGACAGCAATCGGGGATTGTCTATGCCTCGATTAATGCCAACAACTTTGAGCTGAAGACCGGTCTCATTCAGATGGCTCGAGACTGTGCATATAGAGGATCGCCCACCGAGGATCCAAATTCTCATCTTAAATCATTTTTGGATATTTGTGGGACGGTAAAAATTAATGGAGTTTATGAGGATGCTATTCGCTTACGTTTATTTCCTTTTTCTTTGCAGGATAAAACACGAGATTGGTTGCAGTCTATTACCCCTGGGAGCATCACCACTTGGGATGTTTTGGTCCAGGGCTTTTTGAAGAAATTTTTCCCTCCTGTAAAGACGGTCAAGCTGAGGACCGAGATTGGGACATTCCAACAACAATATGATGAGCAGTTGTTCGAAGCTTGGGAGCGATTTAAAGAGCTACTGAGGAAGTGCCCTCAGCATGGATACCCCGACTGGCTTCAGGTTCAATTGTTTTATAATGGTTTAACTCCTAGTAAAAAGACGATTGTTGATGCAGCTGCAGGTGAGACTCTGTTGTCCAAGACAGTGGAATATGCTCGCATACTTCTAGAGAATATGGCCACCAACAGCTATCAGTGGCCATCTGAGCGGTCTACACCCAAAAAATATTGCAGTTGGAGTGTTTGAGGTTGATAAAGTAAGTGCACTCCAGGCCCAGATGACCTCCCTTGCTAATGCTTTTATGAAATTTTCAGGTACAGGGAGTGCACAGTCAATTGAATCAGCTGCTGCTTTAGCATCCAGACCTCAGGAGGAGACCATTGAACAGGTTCAGTATGTATCAAATTCTAATTTTAGGGGATATAATAATAATTCTACACCTACACATTATCACCCTAACAATAGGAACCATGAAAATTTCTCTTATGCTAATACTAAGAATGTTCTTAATCCTCATGGGTTTGCCCCTCAAACTCAAGAAAATAAAAAGTTAGAAGATCTTGTTGGAGCTTTCATTGCAGAGTCTAGTAACAGGACAACTAAATTGGAGGAAGCAGTCATTGTCATCAACTCAAAAGTGAACGGCCACAGTGCTGGCATCAAGAATATTGAGACTCAGCTGGGACAGTTGGTAAATGTTGTAAGCACCATGAATAAAGGTAAGGCCCCAGTTGAGCAAGAGAAAACCCAGATGGAGTATTGTAAGGCAATCACTGTGCACTAGGAGGAAGCTGAAGAGGAACCTGAGTCTGAGGATTATGACACGCCTACTGGGGAAGCTGAGGAGGACACATCATCAGATGAGGCTGAAAAGCCTAAACCTGAGCCTCCTATTCCTGCTCCCACATTGATGGTTCCCAAGGAAAAGAAAAAGAAAAAGAAGAAAAAGAACAATCAGGTTCAGTTTGATAAATTTATGAATGCTTTTATGAATCTGAACATTAATATTCCTTTTGCAGAGGCGTTAGAGATGCCCCAATACAATAGGTTTATGAAGGAGTGGTTAGCAAAGAAGCAAAAGGAAAAGAAGGTTGACACTGTATATCTTGCTTCTACATGCAGCACCAGAGTACAACATAAGGTACTTGAAAAAGTAGCTGACTCAGGGAGTGTTTTTGTTCCTTGTAGTTTTGGTACTTACTCTTTTAGAGCATTATGTGACTTAGGTGCTAGCATTAATATTATTCCATTGTCCTTGTGTAAAAAGTTAGACATAGGTGAGATTAAATCTACTCCTGTAAAGCTCCAATTGGCTGATCAGTCTGTGGTTAGACCAGTTGGCATTGTAGAAAATGTTTTAATCAGAGTATGTAGATTTTTCCTCCCTATTGACTTGTATGTTATGGACATGATAGAAATCCTTCAATGCCTGTCATATTAGGAAGACCATTCCTCACTACTGGGCGAGTGATTATTGATATTGAGCGCAGGGAGCTCACTATTAGAGTCAAGAACGAAAAAGAAATTTTTAAAGCAGTTGAAGACTCTAAAGATGAAGTGCTTTTCATGGGCTACAAGAAAGGTGCAAGAAAGAGCACCTCAATTGGATTCACAGAAAAGAAGCCTCCTTGAAGCACGATCAACACGTCGAGCTAATGACGTTAAACAAGCGCTTTTGGGAGGCAACCCAAGTAAGTTTAGTGTGTTTTCTTTTTGTTTTTGATTTATTGTTTGTTTTTGTTTTGTAGGTATTGTTTTCTTTCTCTCCTTTACTTTCAAGCTTTCAAGATTCCAAGCTTTCAGTCAAGAAATCATCATTATTCCAGGCCAGTGTTGTTCACTCCTTTCATTCTTTTATTGTTCTCATGCTTGTTTATGCTTTATTTTCTTTATAGATTGATGACAATGCATGTTTTAAGTTTGGGGGTGGATTAGCATGTTTGTGGAGCCCTTGAGCATCTGAGTTCGGGCTATAGTTTTGAGCTTTCTTTGAATTATGCATATGGTTGTTGTTTGGATGTATTTTTGCATGATTATGACGTCCTAGGATAGGCTTTCTTGTCAATTTTCAAGCTTGTGATGAGTTGTAAGCATGAGTGCCCAAAAAGGGAGACTTTTTAAAATTTTTCTAGGAGATGGCTTGCATGAGTAGAGTATTTGTCTTGGCTAGATTTGGATTTGAATGCTTAGGAGCGAATTATTGGGTTCATATGCTTGTTGTCACCTCGATAGGTGTAGGGTAGAGCTAAAGAGTTAATTTTTTGCAGATTAGCATGTTTGATCTTGCTTAGGAGAAAAGAAAAGAATATCTGCTTATCATGTTCATAACGAAAAATCATTCTTGTTGTTATTGTTGAAAAAGAAAATAGTCATGACTTATGCGCGCAAAGCAATGAGTAATAAAGATTTAGGCAAAAAGAGCTACCCCTGTTGTGATCAGTTAGGCCAACCAGAGAAATCTCAGGTTAAAGGGTCCCTGCAATAGGTGTGTGAAAGCTAGTGCCACATTTAAATGCTTAATTTAATTATCAATTTATAAGCACCTAAGTTTGGAGGAAAACAAACTAATTTGTTCCATTAACTCATTAGTGAAACCTTAGTGCCAGTGTAGAGGGAAGATGAGTTGAGAGTTTAATAATCCAATCCCAGGCTAGTAGAGTCTAATCTTGTTGAGTTAGATCTCGCTTGTGCAAGTTAATTTTGGAAAATTTTTAATTTGTCTCCCTCATTGGTCCTTGTGTGCATGTCTCTTGCTTACTTGGTTATTGACTTTTGAGCCTTGAGGATTGAGTCATGATTATTGCATCCATTCTTCTACTGTATGTTTGATTTGTAGTTTGCTCGAGGACTAGCAAAAGCTTAAGTTTGTGGGTATTTGATAGCGAGCATAGTTATCTTTACTTATTTTATTAAGCTGGTCTTTTATGATTTTTGGGCCACTTTATTGTGCTTTATTGTTTATTTTGTAGGAAAACGTTGATTAGAGCTAAAACGTGGAATTTGAGTTAATCGAGTGTTCGGGACGTGAAAATATGCCAAAGAACCGGAAAGTTCAACCAACAAGGAGCCAAGAGAGGGCATTCTGCCCATCAGCGTCGTGATGCCACTCTTGGAGGGTCTCGACGCTGGTTTTCCTTAATTAGAAGAGGCGGCATCGTTACAGTGTCGAGACGCTACCGATATTTCCATTCCAGACTCGCGTGTTTTAGAGGCAGCGTCGAGACGGTGTCTTGATAGCGTCTCGACGCTACGACGAAAAATCAGAATATAAGCTTCCTTTTGGCTAGGTTTTGAGGGGAATGAATTTTGGGACTTCTTGGAGCCGTAAACAGGGCAGAAACAGAGGAATTGAAGGCTGAAACAAATGGAGAGATTCGGAAATCAACTCATTGTTCGTGGGGATCGTGACAGGGACGTTCGGTCTCGGCCTACATTGAGTTTTCTTTTCCCTTTCCTTTTCTTTAGCTAGAGTTTATGGCTTTATTATGTTTAGTTGAGCTTGTAATTACATTCATGAGTAGCTAAACTCATAGCTTAGGGATTGATGTAGTTGATTTTGTGTATGGATTGATTTATGGTTTAAGTTGTGCAATGTTTATTATGTTTGTAATCTTGATTTAATGCTTTCAATTAATCGGCCATTAGTTGAATGATTTAAGTTTTGAATCTAGCTCGGGAGAGGGGATTTAATATAGACTTACTGAAGATTGCATGACTAAACTTTACTTTCTAATTCGTGACGGTTTTAGATTAACTTTAGAATTGGTTAAAAGATCTCATTGCCTTGCATATTAATAAACTTAGATAGGGATATCAAGTTGGTTAATTTGCATGAGAATCTATTATACTCGGGAGAGGTAGTTGTGATTAAAGGTCTTTGGCTCATAATTCCATTGTGCATAATAACTTACTCCTTAAAATCAATCCTAGACTAAATCGGCGAAATCAATTCCCTAAGTATTTTTCCCAATTGAATTTCCACTTTTTACTTGTTTTGATTTAGTTTTCATATCATTCAATCATCACATTGTGTTCCCTAAATAAAATTGAGCAAGATAATTCACAATACTTGATTTGCTTAAAAATCCAATCCAGAGGACGACATTCGAATTACATTCACTACTTGACCCGTGCGCTTGCGGTAGGAAAAGTCCACATCAATTTTTTGGCGCCGTTATCGGGGATTGGCACATTTAGCTAGATTGATATTGTGAAAAAATTGTTTGATCTTAATTTAGGGTGTATTTTTATTTTTTTTTTAGGTTGATTGCATTTTTTTCCTTATTTGTTTTTCTTTCCATATTTGTTTTTCTAGCTTAGTTTTTCTTTTAGTTGTGTAATCTTTTCCATATTTGTGTAATCAGGACAAATTAATTGAAATACACACACCCAATGTTTTGGTAAAATATTTATTCCTTATGTTTAATGCTTATTTGTATAAAATGTAAATCAGGACAAATTAATTGAAATACACACACACACACACACATTTGTGTGATGAATAGGTGTTTTAGTCAGACCCATATCACACACACACACTATTGCCTATCATTTGTGTGACGAATAGGTGTTTTAGTCAGACCCATATATGCGACGAAATAAATAATTAGTCGCAAGGCTTGCGACAAATTTCGGATTTTCGTATCGAAGACCTTGCGACGAATCGTTCCTTCTAGTCACAGATATTTTGAGACGAAGTATGCGACATTTGTTCTCGTTTCGTCACAACTTGAGACGAATTTACCTTTTCGTCGCAGGTTGCGACGCATTTTAACAATTCGACGCAAAATCCTGCTTGCGACGGTGCTTTAGCGACGTTTTTTGCGACCAATTTTTTTTCGATGCTGAAGATGCTTTGCGTCGAATTTGGACTTTTAGCGACGAAATTTTTTCGACGCTAAAGGTGAGATTTCTTGTAGTGAACATGTATGTGAAACTATGTCTTGCATGATTGTGCCTCACTTCATGGTTTGACGTTTTTGTAAATTCGAAAATGAGACATTTTAACTTTATTCTAGTAATTATTGCATTTTTTTTATTAATTATGTAATTCACAAATCTAAATTATTTTTAAAATCCAACGTCTAATATTATAGATATATACTCATTTGTTAAGAAATTTACTTAAGATAAATAAATAAAAGGGGCATTTTGCATCACATAGAAAAAAGTCCTAAGCATATTGCAAAAATAGGCAAAAAAAAAAAAAAGTAAAACTATTTACGAAAATAGCAAAAAGTAACACTAAGTTACAAAAATACCCTTTTTATCAGCGGTTATTTGACAGAAAGGATTATTAGTGTCTATCACTAATAATCATGATAGATTTTGATCAATCAGAGTCTATCAGCGATAGACACTGATAGAAATGATTATATGGAGTCTATCAACATAATAGTCTACTAGTGTCTATCACTGATAGTCTTTGAAACACTGATAGAAAGAATTATATGGAGTCTATTAGCAGCTCCCTTATGATTTCTGATAGTCTATCAGTGTTTCTCATTGATAGTCACTAATAGACTTCGATTAACCAAAGTCTATCAGTGATAGATCACACTGATAGAAAAAGATTATACAGAGTTTATCAGTAGCTATATCTTAGTATATATCTGATAGTGTGTATCAATGTCTATCACTGATAGACTCTGATAATCGGAGTCTTTATTAGTAAAATGAAAATCTAGTTCTTGTTTTAGTTTGGAATGGTATTGATCTACAATTTAATTATAACTTGAGTTTGATACTTCATAAACGCACAGACAAGAGAAGAAATTAGAAGAAACCATAAGTAGAAATCAAGAAGAAGAAGAAACCAAAAGTAGAAGAAATTGAAGAAACCTCATAAATCGAAGAACATAAATAAAAAAAAGAAATCAAAGAAGAAGAAATCAAAAGAAACCTCATAAATCGCTCCGACCTTTTCCAAAGGAAGCAGAAGAAATCAAAGAAAAAAAAAAGATAATTTGAAATAGAAATTAAAAAAAAAAGAAGAAGAAATTAGAAGAAAAGTTTCAAACATTGAAACAAGATAGAAATTGGAAGAAGATGAAGAAATCGAAGAAGAAATCAAAGAAAGATGATGTAAATTTTATGATTGGTTACGAGCATATGAGTTGCTTGAATGGGTTACGCGCAAATAACAGAGGGAGGATTATGAATTTTTGCGCACAATCCAAAATAAAACAATAGAAAAACCAGAATTATGAATCTTTATTCTAATAAATTGTCATATTTGTTATTTTTTTACATCGTGCTATTTTGCAATTAGAAAAATCCTAATTGCCATCCATTGCAATTTCCCTAAATAAAACATATGTTATGTTCGGTTTTTCTTAAATAATTTCAGAAAAACGAAAGAAATTAGTTAAAATGATGTTTGATGTGAAACTCAAGTTATAAATATAATGTTTGATTTGTTTCTTTTAAATTCATAGTCTTTGAAAATTTAGAGACCAAAATAAGTCGAGTACGAAAATACAATTATATAGAATCAACCTATGTCGAGCTCATATTGTTGGGAATGACTTAATCTTGACCTAGTGTAGTGTGCATGAAGATTTTTGTCCTACATGGATAAGTTTAGAGTTGGGAAGAGTGTTTTTATACAATCACTCTTCCTTACTCTTATAAAAGTGGTTAAGAGTGAAAACAAGTCTTCACCCCACACGCACATGTTGTCGTCGTCGTCGGGCGGGTTCAGGTAATCGCGCTTGCGTGAAATAAAGAGAGCGGTTTTATTTTTTGGCCAAGATATTTTTATTTTCCTTTATTTATTAAAAAACCCACGTGTCATTTCCTTTATTTATTAAAAAACTCACGTTCATTGTTGTCCCGTAAAGGCAGCAAAGCAAGACTCATTCAATCATCCACTTTTCCACTTTCATCATCTCTCCTCCGTTTTTTAGCAAAGCAAATAAATCCTTGATTCCAATCCTTCTCTCTCGAGTGCACAAATGAGGAGGGTGTTGTGTTAGCCTTGGAGAGCAACCGACGTAAAACGATTTAGCACCGTGGTCGTGCCAAAATTGCTTTCAAGGCAGTGGTTCTTTTCACGACACAACAATTGTGTTTCTCAATTTCTACTTACACATATAATGGTCGCTGGAGAAGAAAATCAAAGGGTATTAATTGGAAGACGTTTCTAAAAATTTTAATATCATGAGGAGTAGCTACTCAAGAAATTTAAAGGAATTTTTGTAGATTTGGTCGTTTGCTTGTTGGTGTATCTCAAGTTTGTTTTCTCACCTAAGAAAAACCAATTAATGTAGAGAATTGACATTTTGATTTTTTTTGTTACAAAATAAAAAATACAAGAACTAAATCATTACAAATTAAAGTTGAGGCAGCAAATTGTTATTTTCATGAAAGTTTAGAGACCAAAAGTGATTTTTTAACCCGAAACATTTAAACTAAAAGAGTATTCCAAACATGCCCTTAGTCTCAGATTGACATATACTTTTTTGAGATTGAGTTTGGACAGCATCTCTTTTTAACACTCTCTCGGTTTCTATAAAGGATTTTGAACTAATGTTCTAATCTCTTAAAAGTTATTTTTTTCTTGTTTAGGAACTTTTAGACTATTTTAGGTAAGTAGTTTCACTCTCTCGAGTTTGTTTTGTTGTGCACTCTATTATGTTGTATACTTTTGCTGTCGGATTTTATTATGTGACGCATAATTTCATGAATTGTCATGTCTTTTGATGAGCATATTTGTGGTGATAAACATGGCATACTCTTGTGTCGAAGAGAATCAAATGGATGAAGTGTTTCAGTTCAGCATACACAAAACATCAAATTTTAAGTTTTTTTTTCTTTTTTTTTTCTTTTTTTTCTAATTCTCATAATGTTAATTTTACAAGCGGGAGTTTTACCTTTTTTTTTTTAAAAAAAAAAAAAAAAAAAAAAAAACCACAACCACAAGCACCTTTTTATTTAATAGCAAGCCTTACCAAACCAAATGTTATCTCAATTTAAATAAAAAGCAAGAAAAATAAACTTGGATTAAAAAGTAGGAGAGGGAGAAGCAACAAAACGAAATGAATTAAAAATATTAATAATAATAAATAAAAACCCGCAAGATACACTCACAAGATAAAGATATAGGATTAATTATGAATTAGTGGAAGAAAAAAAAAAGAGAGAATTTATAAAAATTTAGGGTAAAATACACTTTTTTAGTCCCCGAAGTTTGGAATTGATGTCTATTTGGTCACTGAAGTTTCAAAACATACACTTTAGTCCTTCAGGTCTGTAAAATAATTCTAAATGGTCCGTGACTTAACTTAAACTTAACGAAATGTTGACTGGACTGTTATGTGCTGACGTGGATATGATGACAAGACTACCTCATTTGCTTACCAGACAAATCAACTTAAAAAAAAAGTAAACTCTTAAGATAAAAATGGTTTTAAACAAGTAAGATATAAAAAAAATATATTTAAAATTATTTTAAACAAATAAGATATAAACAAAAATCTTTAAAATTATTTTAAACCCAACCCTAATTATACCTTTGTGCCAGAATGATGAGACTACGAGGAAGATGACGAAGGTTTGGATGATGCCTCATCAATGGCCGACTCCAGAACCAGAAAAAGAGGCGCACGATCTCCCTCTCTATCTCTGCTCGCCATGGCAATAGCCGATTTCTCATCACCCATGATCACCACAGCAGAGAAACATCCTTTTTTCAGACTGACTTTGACCCTTATCTTCATAGTGATGAGAGAAGGAAAAGGATTACCGACGAACAGCGATGGGGGTTGGGGCGTCGCCCGCTACTGGACAGACATGGCAAATGGTTGATTATTGTTGGAGAAGAAACCATCCAAGAAATTAGGGCTCGGAAGTTTTGATTTTTTTATATCTTACTAGAAAATATCAACGTTTACTTGTCAACGGTTGAAATCAATAATAATCTTAAATTAATATGGTTAAATTACAAATTTGATTTTTATGGTTTGGAGAAAGTTCGAATTCAATTTGTATGATTTTTAAAGTTAGAATTTCATCTCAATCATTTGATAAAACTTTATAAACAATTCCTGCTACTATTAGAAGACATTAATAGATTGAGTTTCCTACTACTCAAAACCACCTTATTAACACATGGATTGCTAATTGTCACGGTACTTTGTACAACAGGAAGTATTTTTGAGTTTTTATCAAATCATGTGAATGAAATTCCAACTTTTTAAAACTATAGAGACCAACTTCTAACTTTTTCCAAACCATAAAGAACAAAATTTGTAATTTAACCCATCAATAAACAACTTTATTAAAGATAATAAAATTGAATGGTCAAATAAAATGTTATTATAATAAATGAGTATGTTTTCATTCATGCCCGTGTATTGTAATACCTAAGTTCTCTATCCTTTTATATTTTGGTATTTATTTTAACAAAAATTTTATTAGTAACACTTTCTTTGAAACTCTAATTATTTTGGAAAGGTGCTGACATGAGCATAGCTCAACTAGCATAAAGCTCGTTCTAATGACCAAGATGTTTATGGTTGAATTGCATTTCTTATCATCTCCAAAAACACAAACTTCATGAATTCACGTTAAAAAAAAAAAGAAAAAAAGATTAGGCCCCTATTAGAGAGTAGAGAGTGTAGAAATTATTTTAAAATTATTGATTATTAATTAATGTAAATAATATATATCTTAAAATTAAAGAAAAAAACGTTTTAGTGGCTGGTTGAAAATAGTGTAATAATGGTTGAAAAAGATTAAAAAAAAAAGACATTTTTGTGGCTTTAAATTAAAGAAAAAATTGTTTTAGTGGCTTGACAAAAATAGGGTAATAACCGTAGAGAAATGAGTATCAGCTAAGTTAATTGATTATTAATGTGAATGTATATTAAAATGGAAAATGAAAAATATTAAAGAATACGTTATTCTCTAGCTTTAAATTAAAGAATAAAACCAGTTACAAAAAATATTAAAGAATAAAATCATTTCAATGATTTGAGGAAATGATGTAACAATTGTAGAATGGTTGATCAATTAACTTAAGTCATTAACTATTATTATTATTATTATTATTTGAGAAATAACTTGAGTTAATTGATTATTAATGTAAATAGCATATATATAAATTGAAAAGAAAATGGAAAAACATAAAAATAAAAAAAAATAAAACTTCTAACCATTATCCACAATCTAAACAACATCACTCAACACCCTCATAAAATATTGAAATGTTACAATTCTATCACACAATTTATAAACCCTAAAAATAATGAACTGATGAAGACAAAAATAAAGACAACTAAAGTATTGGAGATGCGTGTCATTCGTGAAGGTTTGACGATGATATATTCAAATAATCAACATCTGATTTTGGTTGAATTTGATAGTTTCTCTTTTGTTTCTCTACTATGATAAGATATTAAAGATTTTATCGAAATCCAAACTAAAGTGCATGAAATCAAGAAACTATCACAATACATAATAATTTCCAATTTTTCACATATGAAGAGTGATGATAATAAAATTACACATCAAGGCTCAAGGTGCAAGAGGATGGCAACTTTGACATGTGAAGGTGTGAACTTCCTTATTAGGCGAACTTCTCTGCTTCAATACCTCCTCTTCGTAGGTTCTATTTATGCAATTCTTTTATTCTAAAAATAGCATGCATATAGTACATAGTACAATATGTAAATATGTAAAAGAGATCATAAGACTCAATTTATTTGGTGTAGGAAGTGAGTCAAGGAAAACCATTTTATAGTTGTATGAATTAGAGAAGTTGCAAAACTTTTGAAATTCCAATGTTTTTCATATTACACCATTAGATTAAACCTAATTAAATGTTTTTCAAAAAAAAAAAAAACTAATTAAATGTAAGAACTTTAATTTTAGAATTAATTCATATAATTAAGAAGCAAATCTTTTCATATTTCTTAGTGGCTTTTCATATTTCATTCATTTCACGTGGGAGAAGGGGAAGTGAATGAGAAGAGAGAGAAACTTAATGAAGGGTGGTAGGGAGAGGAAGAGGAAGATGAAGAGGAAGAGATTGAGAGGGGCATATATGGAATTATCTTATAAGAGTTTGGACAAAATTGTCCAAAAATGATTCTTTTTCTAAGCCACTTTTTAAGATAGTAAAATAAAATAAGATAAGATTTGTTTAAAATAATTTTAAAGATTTTTTTTTTTATATCTTATTTGTTTAAGATAATTTTAAAGATTTTTTTTTATATCTTATTTGTTTAAAACAATTTTTATCTTTAACCTTTTTTTTTAGATTTTAGTTTTTTATTTTATTTTTTTAATTGATTTGCCTCTAGTAAGCAAATGAGGTGGCCTCGTTATCATATCCATGTCAGCACATAACGGTCCAATCAACATTCTGTTAAGTTTAAGTTAAGTCAGGGACCATTTAGAATGATTTTACAAACCTGGAGGACTAAAGTGTATGTTTTGCATTTTGCCCAAAAGTTTATTAGCATATGCACTAATTAAATTTTTCGAGATACTAGTTTCAAAAGTTCTTTTTTTAACCTACGCATGCGGTTGAACAAGTGATTGTATTTAAATTAATATACAATCAATTTTATTAAACATTAAAAGGTTACAACTCGTGGACTTTTTTTTATTAATAATATATGTTATAGGTAATTCTTGACCATTCTGGAATTCAAGGAGCAAACGAGGACAACACGACACGAAACTGAAGACACAACCAAGAAGTGGACCTTGAGAGGAAATAGGCCATAGGGTTGGGCCTTGGCCCAAGGCCGAGGCCGACCCAGTGGGCCAAGTCCTCCTCCTCTCCACTCGGTCCCTGGAGTCCTTTGGTGGTCCTAGTTCAACCTGATTCAGCCCAAATCGCCTTCCCACGCCTAAAAACCCTACTATGCTAACCCAGGTATAAATACCATTCTTCACGACTGGATAAGGGTTCGAAACCTTAATTCTTGTCACTCTTAACTTCCTGTTTGGCTGACTTAAGCATCGAAGTAGGTGTGGCAAGCACCACACTGATGTGCAATTTTTGCTGGTTTTGCAGGTCACGTCTTCCCCAGCTTCTACAAATTCACTATTGGTGTCACGTGAAGGTCAGATGAGTCTTCTGTCCGGATTTTGACATCAACATTATAAATTTTTAAACTTATTAGAGTAATAAGTTTACATAGAAACTTATTATTTCAATATTGTTGTTTTTTTTAGCTGGATAGGTCGTCTCTTATGACCTATCCACGTGTCAGCTTTCGATTCATTTCTTTAATTTTTTTTGTAGGCGACCTACAAACAGAATTTAAAAAAAAAACGGCAAAACAGGTCGTCTCTTCAAGAGACAACCTGCACACAAATAATTCATAATTTTTCATTTGACACAATGGCAAGGTGATATTGCTAGCATCCAAAAGCGTGTGGGTTCAAATCTTGCCCAGTGTGAAACTTATTTTTCTCCTTTTTTTTCCCTTTGCCTCTCTATTTTTTATTTTATTTTATTTGTTTAAATTTCAATTGAACAAATTGAAAAAAAAAATAGAAAATGAAAGCATATGAGTGGACTTACTATTCGTCAAATGTCATAAGTATTCTTACAGTAAGTCCACTCATATGCTCACATTTTCTAATTTTTTTCAATTTCTTCCATTGAAATTCATTTTCTCTCTCTCTCTCTTTTATTCTAATTTCTTTAATTTCTTCAATTCATTTTTTTTTCTAATTTCTTTAATTGAAGTCATGTTAAAAAGTAAAAGGAAATCAATAAATAAATGTATGAGTAACAGTAATGAAATTAAAATGCTTAAAGAAAAAAATGAAAAAAAATCAAATCAAATAAATAAATTGCAAGTAACATCAAATTGTGAAAAATTATAATAACTAACACTTAATTAAAGTTTAATATCTTTAAAAAATAATATGTTGCAATATAATATTTAATGTATTTAAAACATTAAACAAAAAAAAATGTAACTAATTTATTTAAAAAAAACAAATAAAAGGGAAAAAAAAGGGAAATTACTCTATTTAAAAAAAACATAAGAGGAAAAAAAAAGTAGGTTATTTCATTTTTTGAAAAGAAAATGAAAGGAAAACAAAAAAAAAATTAAATGAAGATAAAAAGGAGAGAGGCAAAGGAAAAAAAAAAGAGAGAGAAAAAAAAATTTTAGGCAAGATTTGAACCCACGTGTTTTTGGATGCTAGCAGCATCACCTTGCCATTGGGTAAAATCCAAAATTATGAAATATTTGTGTGCATGTTGTCTCTTCAAGAGACAACCTATACAGCTGGAAAAAAAAACAATATTGAAATAATAAGTTTCTAGCTAAACTTATTACTCTAATAAGTTTAAAAATTTATAAGATTATGTTGAAATTTCTAGTTTCTATAATTGTGTAAAATATAATTTGTTAATATTTAGTCATTATTGTCTTTATTCTTTCCTTATATTGTAATGGGTCTTTCTCCTATATAAGAAGACCTAGGATGTTCATATTTGAATAAGAGACTATTATTCTCCTAAAACTAAGATGGTATCAGAGCTAGGTTAAACCTTAGTCGTTTCTAAAACCCTAAACACCATATTTTTTTGAAACCCTAGACACCGCCGCCGTCAGAACCCTAGCCGCCAATCTTGATTGGTGCATTTACTTCTGACGCCGATGGTCTCGTATTGTGTCTTCACCTTAGTCGTCGTTCTTTGTTCACCAGCCCACCGCCGTCAGAACCAGCCCAGCTCGACGCACAACGAACTGCAAGTTTGATTTTTTTTCTACCAGCCCAGCCGGTTATTTGCTTCGTGGGTTTCCTTCCAAACCCACTGCTCCGGAGGCAAAAATTGTCCGCCAGCTAAGAAGAGAGAGAGAGAGAGAGTTCAGAGATTGAAGTCGCGTACGCCTGTATTGCTTTCGGTTCTGTTTTTCTTCATCGTTTTTTTGGTGGTTTCTGTTCAAGATTTGGTCCAGAGTTATCCGTGAGGCTCGTTGTGGCTGCCACATACATCGGCGTATTCTCGTTGTTACGCATCCTTCGTTGTCGTCCAAGATTTGGTCCGAAGTATTGACGTTCTGTTCAAGATTTCATCATTCGGCTGATTTCTTCCAGCCTTTCAGCTTTCCACCGCGACCCAAGATCGAAGCTGATTTTTTACTCCCGTTTTTTTAGCAGCAGGCAGCAGCTCACGCTGTCGTCTTTGCTCGAGGGATTTTTTCACCGTGTTTTTTTTGGAGGATTTGAAGATCTGGTTCTTTTCAAAGTTTGGTTCAATCCACTACTTGGTTTGGTCTGGTTCACTATTGGTTAACTGTTCGTTTGGTTTGGTTTATATTTTATTATTTCCCATTTACTCATTTATTGATATGGAGCAAGTTCATCAAATCCTAAAATTGCTAACAACCAATTTCTCATCTAATAATTCTTGTGTTTCATTGGCACAAACAGGTAATTATCCTCAAGCCTTCTCTTGTGGAACTTCTTCTCCGTGGATTATCGATTTCGGAGCTTCTGACCATATGACTAGCACCTCTCAATTTTTTTCTTCATACTCTCTTTCCTATTCTAATGAAAAAATTCGAATTGCAGATGGCAGTTTTTCTTCCGTTGAAGGAAAATGAACTATTAAATTGACTGAAAAAATTTATGTACAATCTGTCTTACTTGTTCCGAAATTTGCCTGTAATCTTTTATCTGTCAGCAAACTTTCTCGAGATTCTAATTGTCGTGTTATATTCTTCGAATCTCACTGTATTTTTCAGGATCAGGAATCGGAGACGATGATAGGGAGTGCTAGGATGCTTGATGGCCTTTACTACTTTGATGAAGGTTCTTTTACTAATAAAATAACTCAGGGTTTCAATAGTATTAGTTCTCTTTCTGGTAAAGAACAAATTATGTTTTGGCATCATAGGTTAGGACATCCTAGCTTTCCTTATCTCAAGCATTTATTTCCAAATTTATTTAAGGGATTTGATTGCTCCTCGTTTGCTTGTGAAAATTGCATTTTAGCAAAAAATCATCGTTCCACCTATTTACCTAAACCTTACAAAGCTTCCAAACCTTTTTATTTAATACATAGTGATGTTTGGGGAGCTTCTAAAATTAGGAACTCATAGTGGCAAAATATGGTTTGTTACTTTTATTGACGACCATACTCGTCTATCTTGGGTCTACTTAATAGAAAAGAAATCTGAGGTGAAAGACATTTTTAGAAATTTTTACAATATGATCGAAACTCAATTTCAAACCAAAATTTGCATTTTACAATATGATCGAAACTCAATTTCAAACCAAAATTTGCATTTTACACTATGACAATGGGACTGAATACTTTAATGAATCTTTTTGGTGAGTTTTTAAAAGATAAAGGTATAGTTCACCAATCTACTTGTCGAGATACTCCTCAACAGAATGGTGTTGCTGAAAGAAAAAATAGGCATTTGCTTGAGGTAGCTCGTGCTATAATGTTTTCCATGCATGTTCCAAAATATTTATGGGGCGAAGAAATTCTCACGACTACCTATCTAATAAAAAGAATGCCTAGTAAGATCTTAAATTTTAAAACTCCTATTGATTGCTTTAAAACTGTTTTTCCAAAATCTCACTTATATTCTGATTTACCTCTCAAAGTTTTTGGGTGTACTACTTATGTTCACATTCCTAGTCACTTTCGGTCAAAACTTGATCATAGAGCAGTTAAATGCATTTTTTTGGGTTATTTTTCAAATAAAAAAGGCTATAAATGTTTTGATCCTCAGACAAAAAAAATGTTTTGTAAGCATGGATTGTCTTTTTTAGAAAATCAACCATATTTTACCCAAAGTTCTCTTCAGGGGGAGAAACCAAATTTGGAAGATAACTTTTTGGATATTTCTACTCCTCTTCCTAACCTTATTTGTCCTGATGATATTGTCCTTTGGTGCCAAGTATAGAAACTTCTCAATCAGGGGGAGAAATACTACATAATGATCCTACTGATCAAGTTCCTGAGTTTAAGTTTTATACTAGAAGAAAATTCAATCAGAGGAAGCAAGACCAAATAGTTGATCCTTCACAGAACCAATTTGAGACTCCGACGATTGAAACTGGAAAATCTGATAATTCTTCTTCCATTCCTACTTCAACTATTCAAAATACTTTGCCAGTTGTATTTGATCTTGATATGCCCATAGCCATTAGAAAAGGTACTCGAAGTTGTACCAAATAAAACTATATGTCATATCAAAATGTGTCAAATAGTCATAAAGCCTTCACCTCTAGGATAAATGATTTGTTTGTTACAAAGAATATACATGAGGCTTTAGAAGATCCAAATTGGAAAGTAGCAGTTATGGAGGAGATGAATGCTCTAAAACAAAATGGGACTTGGGAAATAGTAGAGTTGCCAAAGGATAAGAAACCGGTGGGTTGTAAATGGGTGTTTACCATAAAATGCATTGCAGATGGTAGTATTGAGAGCTATAAGGCCCGATTAGTAGCTAAAGGCTTCACCCAAACATATGGGATTGATTATTAGGAAAAGTTTACCCCAGTTGCTAAAATTAACTATATTCGAGTATTGTTGTCTCTTACAGCTAATTCAGAATGGCCTCTCTACCAACTTGATGTGAAAAATGCTTTTCTCAATGGCGACCTTGAGGAAGAAGTGTTTATGCAATTGCCACCAGGTTTTGAAAATGAACTTGGAAGTAATAGAATTTTCCGATTAAAGAAATTTTTATATGGCCTTAAACAGTCTCCAAGAGCTTGGTTCGAACGGTTTGGAAAAGTTGTGTCTGGTTATGGGTTTCTTCAAAGTCAAGCTGACCATACTATATTTTATAAACACTGAGAATAATAAAATCTCTATCCTGATTGTCTATGTTGATGATATTATTGATGACATGCAAAAAATGTCATTATTTTCCTATTAATTTTAGCTAGTTTTGTGCATTAATTGTGAGCTTTATTGTATTTTTATGTTGATTTTGTAGAAAACCGAGTTCGAGATGCAAATTTTGGTAGAAAAAGAGGACTTTGGGCCATAAAAGAAGAAAAGAAAAGAGCACATTTGAAGTGGAAGCCCAAAAGAAATGAAGAAAAAGAGGCCAAAATCCATGAGAAGGCTTTTAGAAGGCCCAGCATCGACGCTAGATGAACAGTGAAGAAAATTCCAGAATCGCGGTAGCGTCGCGACGCTGTGACGTAGCGTCTCGACGCTGTGCGTCTTGGGCAGCAAGAAAGGTTCGTCCAGCACCTATAAATAGGCCCCTCTCCCAAGGTTCAAATCATCCCATTTTGGGGAGCTCTCCCCTAGTTCAATAGAGAGAAAAAGTGAGAAGAATTGTGAGGAAAAAGGCGGAATTGATCGAGACTCCAAGGCTCGAGATTCGAGATGATCGTGACAGGAGCTTGGGATCAACTTATCGGTTATTTCTTCCTTATCTTTGTAATTTCTTATTTTAATTTGAGTTAGGCCTATGGATCAAGACCACTTGGACAAAATTATTCCCATTTGTGAGTAGATCTTGAGACCTAGGGTCATTATTCTAGTTAATTGGATATTGTAGCGCAATTATTTGGATTATGTAATGAATTTCTTCATATTTCATCTATGCAATTTTTGCTTAATGTCTTTAATCTCTTGATCACAAATTAATTTTTATGTTGGTCTAAATTGATACACGACAGAGAGAAATTAGATTAGATCCTAATTGCATGGCTAACGATTGCTTGGAGCACGAGAGTGAAAGAGAATTGTTAGAAATTGATTATCAAGTTGCTTAATGTCATACTATTATTAACTAAGGAGATGGACACATGAATTAGTTATGTTAGTATGAGATGTGGATGAGCTTGAAAGAGAAATCTGCTTACTTCTAGATTTATGAAATTGAAGATTATTAGTTACATGCATCCATGTATTTGAGCTACATATCCAAAAAGCTAGATAACACCCTAGGTCAAGTTCCCTTAATATGACATTTTATTTGATTTGCATGTTTCTTTTTATTATTTCTTTAATTCTTGCTTTATCATTCGAGTTGATCTTCTAAATAAAATTAAAACATGATGGTTCTTGGTAATTAATGGAATTAATTCAATTTTCCTGAGGATTCGATACTCGGAATACTTTCCATTTTATATTACTTGCGGCTCGTGCACTTTGCGGTCAACAATTATTCTCACAGGTGATGATGAAGTAGGTCTAACTGATCTCAAGAAGAACCTTGCAACTGAGTTTCAAATCAAGGACTTGGGAACGTTAAAATATTTCCTTGGGATGGAATTTGCAAGATCAAGGAAAGGCATCTTTGTAAATCAAAGTAAATATGTCCTTGACTTACTTGAAGAAACAGGGTTACTTGGATGCAGAGTTGCTGAAACTCCTATTGAGCCTAATTTGAAGTTAGAAGCAGCAAAAGAAGAAGAAATAAAGGATAAGGAGAGATACCAAAGACTTGTGGGGAGACTAATTTATTTGTCTCATACTCGTCCAGACATTGATTTTGCTGAAAGCATGGTAAGTCAGTTTATGCATGCACCCGGGCCAACTCATTTTGAAGCTGCCTATAGGATTTTACGATATCTAAAAGGAGCTCCTGGAAAAGGTATTTTATTCAAAAAGAATAATCACTTCCAAGTAGAGGTCTATACATATGCAGACTGGGCTGGAAGTACTACTGATAGAAGATCTACCTCAGGTTATTGTTCCTTTGTTGGAGGAAATCTAGTCACATGGCAAAGCAAAAAGCAAAATGTAGTGGCTAGGAGTAGCGCTGAAGCAAAGTTTAGAGCCTTAGCCCATGGAATTTGTGAAGGCATATGGATCAAAATAATACTTGAACAATTCAAGTTCCCTCAGACTAAGCCTATTCGAATTTATTGTGACAATAAGGCTGCCATATCTATAGCTCACAATCCAGTTCTACATGATAGAACAAAACATATTGAGGTTGACAAACACTTTATTAAAGAAAAAGATTGATACTGGTGCATTATGTATCTCTTATCTTCCGACGACAGAGCAAATTGTTGATGTTCTAACTAAAGGACTTCCAAAGAAGCCATTCGATAAACTAATTGACAAGCTGGCTATGGAAGACATCTTTAAACCAGCTTGAGGGGGAGTGTTGGAATTTCTAGTTTCTATAATTGTGTAAAATATTATTTGTTAATATTTAGTCATTATTTCCTTTATTCTTTCCTTTTATTGTAATGGGTCTTTCTCCTATATAAGAAGACCTAGGATGTTCATATTTGAATAAGAGACTATTATTCTCCTAAAACTAAGAGATTAATAAAAAAAAAAAGTCTTACAACTCGTCATATAATTACCATTATATTCATGCCAAACAAAACCTAATTATGCATAGTCAAATTCCAGAAATTAAGGAGAAAATATAGGAGATAATACTCGGTTTCTTATTCACCCAAGGATCAAGGAGGAATTATTTATATAGATTAGGGATTCATAAATTTCCCTAAAATAATAATGAATAATGAAAATAAAGAATATAGAGGACAGATGTACAACAATGATTGAAGAACTAATAACATAATATTATGCTCTTCTACCAGCACAGTGAGCTTGCCGAACATTCTGGATTTCATCCTCTCTGTGAATGGACTTCTTGGATTGGCCCATGTCATCCTTTTCCTCTTCTTCTTGGCCCAAAGGCCTTGGATCCTTAATATCTCCCCTCAAACAATAGGATAACTCTGCTACACCAAGTTTGGACCTCAAATAAGAAAACTAAGAATGGGATAACGACTTTGTTAAACAATCTGTTGGCTGCTCAGTAGAAGGAATGTAATGAACATCGAGCTTGCTGTTAACCACGAGGTCTCGAACAAAATGTACGTCGATTTCAAAATGCTTGGTCCTGGCATGGAAGATCGGATTATCAGCTAAGGCACCGACACCTATATTATCACACCACAAAACTTGTTTAGATGAAGTTGAGAACCTAATTTCAGTGAGTAACTATTGTGTCCATACTATTTCAATAGAAGTTAACGCAAGAGCCCGATATTCAAACTCCGTACTGGAACGAGCGACGACATTCTGTTTCTTAGAGGCCCAGGATACCAGATTACTTCCAACAAATACACAGTGAGCTGCCACGGACTTCCTATCATCCAGATTAGATGCCCAATCCGCATCCGAGTAAGCCGAAATTGACAAGTCATCTCCTTGTTGTAGATACAGACCAAAGTGGCGAGTACCACTTATATACCTCAAAATTCTCTTCACAACAAGCAGTGGCAATCGGTTGGGGCCTTAAGAAATTGACTCAAATGATTCACCATGTAAGTGAAAGGTTGAAATCCCTTTGGCAGCGGAAGCAAACAAGAACAATCTCGAATTAAAATTTCAATTTTAGAAAAACCAATACGTTGGCAACAAAATTAAGAAACTAATTTCTAAATCAAATAGATTAAGCATGCTGATGTTTTAGATCTAAAAACTATATAGATCTAGAAAAAACTTACTTGGTTCGAAGAACACTGCACAATGCTCCAAGGATCTCGTTCTTGGGACTTCCAACGGACACCACCACTCGAATCACCCGCTATTCTCTTGGGTCGCTGAGATATGGCTTGTGGGAACCCAAATTCAGTCTTGGAAGGGAATTTTCAGCAAAGAACCTTGCTGTTTTTTGAGAGAGAGAAGAGAGAAAAGAAAGAACTTTCTTTCTCTATGTAAAAACGTGAAAATGAGAGGAATGACAGATTAGTTGGGAACTCCCTCTCCCCTGTACGATAAGTGGGGAGGGAGTTATCTCCCTACTAGATCTAGACCATTAGATCTTAATCAAAATGATCACGACCATTAACTAATTAAATAATAAATATTTAATTAATTAATTAATTATAATTAATTTAATTAAATCAATATTAATTAAATGAATTATAATATAAAGTTTTTAATTTAATTTGAATCATATTCAATTAAATTAAATTGGCCATTCAATTAATTCTAAATTAATTGATCCCACATTAATTAAATATCAAATATTTAATTAATTTTATAATTGAATCATATTCAATTTAATCTCTCTCATTTAACCTATAGTTTTAATGTGCATCAAAATGTACATCAATATAAACTATAGTATTAATTTGATGCTTGTCAAAAAAAAAAAAAAAAAGTATTAATTTGATTAAATCACATTTAACCAAATTAAAATTAAATTAATTAATTCCCCAATTAATTAATTCATGAATTAATCAAATATCACATATTTAATTAAATTCATAATTCTCTCATTAATTAATTTTGAATCATAACCAAAATTAATTTTAATATAAAGTTTAATTCATTAATTAAACTTATACCATAATGTATCTCCATACATTATATTAATTGCATCAAAATACAATTAACTTATATTCCCTTTAATAATCAAGACTATATTATCTCAGAACCCGTTATGAGCTAGCAGGTGGACCTAATGGACCTACAGATCAGAAGCTCCAACGATACGAGATTGATCAGCTAAACTCATTAACCGAGTCAATCAACATTCGTTAACTGTGGGTCACTCCACTAAAGACTCACAGCTGCACTCTTCTCACTGTAGAATATTTCTGTGTCCACGGATATCGACCAATGCAGTAAGTCAATCCTTCACGTGTGTTCGTAACACCAGCTGGGTCAAATTACCGTTTTACCCCTGGGTTACCTCTGGATCCTTCAGTACCACTGATCCCTCTAATGAACAATTTGTTTAGGGTCCAACCTCTAAACAAGAGTTCCTCCTGTCGCCTTTGTTCAAGACCGGAATCAGCCCTTAAGGGAACACACATCTACTTGCCCCAATAGGGGAAGGAGTGAATTCCATCTTGTATTGTCATGTCCCCAACCCCCCACTCAGTCTTGTCCCCAATAAGGTAGGCTTATTGAGTCGGCGTACTGGCCACTCTCACCCGTACTAATCAAAGGACAATCCCTCGTGAGAAGGAGTTCATGACACACTCAGGATTAAGATCGAGTTACCTAGGTCATCCTATTGAAACAGTAACCTAACTAGTTAACGGTGTTACATCTAGTGGTTTACTATTTCGCGGTCCGGTCTTATGCAAACTCATTGCATAGGATACCCCGCTCGCATGTCTCCTACATGGACGCCTTGGATCAATACGTCTGTATCGAATACAAAGCAGGCCGTATCACATAGTGTTACCAGGATAAGCTACCCAGCCTTATCCATGTACTATAGACCTTTTAGGTTGTCACTTGAACACTGATCCCCGTATGTCCCCACATACTAGTTCAAGTCTCATGTAAACAACCTTGGATCTTAGTTTATTGGATTTGGGTCATATTGTGCAATTCTAGACTTAATATGACAATAACACTTTATTGCATAAACCTCAATAACACTTTATAGTTACAAGTGTATAATTCGTTAATCATTCACTATCTACGAGTTTTAGGACATAAAACCCAACAGTAAGCAATATCAGGACGGGTATTCGTTAAGTATTGCAAGTCGCCAATGACACTCCGATACGATAATGAATTTTCAAATGGACTGCCGGTGTGAAGAGACAGTTTGGTGCCAACAACACACAGTGAGGGAGCTTGTTGGAGGAGAAATTTTGGCCAATGACAAATTGCCACGTCGTTATTTAAAATTAATGACAAAATTATAATTAATTAAATTTGGGACCAATTATAAATTGACTTGTGTCCCAAAATTAATTTAAAGACAAAGTTGGCCAATTATAAATTTTTAGGGCCAAATGTCCATTTGATCAATTAATTAAAAATAAATTATTTTGATCAGATTAATTGATTTGACCAATTAATTAAAGAAAATAATTAATTGGATCAAATTTGGGTCTTTTAAATATTTGGATCATATGGTTTTGGGTCAAATATAAACCAGACCCAAGCCCAATAAAGCCCAAGCCCAAGTTGTTAGGCCCAAAAGTCATCAGGGCCCATCCAGCGAGAACTCTATAAATAGAGGGGTTCTCCTCCATTTCAAGGGTTCAGAAATTCTACACTCTCACAAAGACAAGAGTTCAGAGTTTTCAAAGCTCTCAAGCAGAACCAGAGAATTCAGAGAGACTCCACCAAGTCTGAAGACCGAAGACTCTCTGCAATCCACAAGTCCAAGTGTTGAACACTTCTTGAAGACCAAACACTCTTCAAGACTTCAACACTCCTTGAAGACCAAACATCCTTCAAGACTTCAACACTCCTTGAAGATCAAAGACTCTTCAGGACATCAACACTTCTTGAAGATTGAAGACTCCTTCAAGACTGGAAGACTTCAAGCTCCAAGAATCCATTGAAGCTTCAGACTCGAGATCAAGCGTTCCAGCCCTCGAGTGAAACACACCCACACACATAAGAGAGAGAATCAGAGGATTAAAGTTAGAGATTGTACACCCACACGCATACAAACATCAATACAAATATATTATTTATTCCACGTGTCTCCATCCCCGAAGTTACGTGTGAACAGAGCTGGTTTCAGATTTTCAAGGTTCAACTTTAGAAGTAAATCATCAACATATTTCTGTTGATTAAGAAGAATTCCCTCTGGTAAGTGATGCACCTGTATTCCGTGGAAGTAGCTAAGCTAACTAAGGTCCTTTAAGGCAAAATGTTTATCCAATGTAGCTAATCGACTAATCATCCCATTATCATTTCTAGTAATTAGCACGTCATCAACGTATACTAGCAACAAAATTACAGCAGAAGCAGAACGAAATATGTATAGAGAGGAATCAGACCTTGAATTCAGAAATCCCCACGACAAAAGTGTAGTTTTCAGTGTGTTGTTCCATGTTCTCGGAGCTTGTTTAAGACCATAGATAGCCTTATTTAGTTTGCAAACGTAATAAGGAAACTGTTTTTCCTCATAACCCAGTGGTTGTGACATGTACACATCTTCGTCAAGTCGCCCATTAAGAAAGGCATTGTTGAAGTCTAGTTGACGAAGTTTCCAACCCTTCGTTACAGAAATACTGAGAACGATCCTAATTGTTGAAGTATTGGCAACAGGGTTGAATGTTTCAAAAAAATCAACCCCCGAGCGTTGATGGAAGCCTTTAGCAACCAACCAAGCTTTGTACCTCTGTATCAAACCATCCAGATTCTTCTTTATTCGAAAAATCCATTTATTGCCAACAACATTCAGTGAGGGAGAGGAAAGAACAAGTGTCCACGTTTGATTCTTCAAGAGAGCACCATATTCTAGATCCATAACATGGTGCCATTGAGGCGTTGCAAGAGCATCTTTCACCCGTGTAGGTTCTATAACTGACTAGTCCGTTTGTGTTTGTGTCAGCCATAACTTTGGCTTGAATATTCCTGCTTTTCCTCGTGTTACCATAGGATGGGAGAGAAGTGGTGGAATTGGTGGAGCTGATGGTTCGGCTTGTGGGGAGGGCTGAGGAGAGGTTTGGTCAATGTTTTGGGACTGTCGAGTAGGATATTGAGGTGAAGGCAGCGTATTCTCAATCGTATGGGATGGGGAAGCCACATGTGTGGGAAGATTCTGAGGTAAATCATCAACTGGTGCAGGAGTTGGTATGGTAGGTGATTGATAGCGAGCATAGCTAACTAGTTTTTCCTAATTAATTTAGCTAGTCTTTTATAATTTGTTGGCCAAAATTATGCATTTATGTGTTGTATTTGTAGGAAATATAGTTTTGAGCCAATTGGATGTTCGGGATGCGAAAAGAAGCCGAAGAATGAAAAAAGAATCAAAGTTGGAAGATTGAAGATAGGCTCATCCGCAGACCAGCGTCGAGATGCTGCTCTTTGGGCATTTCGACGCTGACATTCTATATTTGGAGTTTTCAATCTAAAAAAAAAAAATTCATACCGTCACGACGCTCTCGGAATCTGAAAAATCGCGGAAGCGCGCGACGTTACCCCTACAGCGTCGCGACACTATGACCAAAATTTTCCCTATTTATATTTTGCGATTATGGCTTGTTCACACGAGACTTCGGAGATGGAGACACGTGGAATAAACTTTGATTTGTATTAATATTTGTATGCGTGTGGATATACAATCTCTAATGTTGATCCTCTGATTCTCTCTCTTGTGTGTGGATGTGTTTCACTCGAGGGCTGGAACGCTTGATCTCGAGTCTGGAGCTTCCACGGATTCTTGGAGCTTGAAGTCTTCCAAATCTTGAAGGAGTCTTCAGTCTTCAGGAAGTGTTCAACACTTTGAAACTTGTGGATTTCAAGGAGTCTTCAGTCTTCGATCTTGATGAAGTTCTCTGAATTCTTTGACTCTGGCTTCGAGCTTCAAAATTCTGACCCCTTGAAATGGTGGTGAACCCCTCTATTTATAGAGTTCTCGCAGGATGGGCCCTGGTAACTTTTGGGCCTAACAACTTGGGCTTGGGTTTTATTGGTCTTGGGCTGAACCATTTAGTCTTGGATTTGGTTTATATTTGACCCAAAACCATATGACCCAGACATTTAAAAGACCCAAATTTGATCCAAATAATTATTATTTTTAATTAATTGGTCAAATTAATTAATTTGATTGAAATAATTTAATTTTAATTAATTGATCAAATAGAAATTTGGCTCTATAAATTTATAATTAGCCAACTTTGTTTTCAAATTAAATTTGGGACACATGTCAATTTATAATTGGTCCCAAATTTAATTAACTTGAATTTCGTCATTAATTTTATGTAATGACGTGGTAATTCGTGATTGGTCAAAATTTCTCCATCAACAGGGCTTTTTGGGGGATTTTTTTTGGTGACTTTGGAGCCGTAAAATAGAGAGAAAAAGCTATTTTTGAAGCTGAAACAAGTGGAGGAAAGCGAGAATCAAACGATTGTTCGTAGGGATCGTCATGGGGACGTGCGGTCTCGGCCTACCTAGCGTTCAATTCTCTTTACCCTTTACTTTTGTAGTTCTTATGGCTTGTTTAGACTTAGTTTATATTGTAATTTGGATCATGTGTAGCTAAGTTTAATTCTTAGGAATTGATGTAGCCGTTGGACACTTTATGGATTGATTTTATGGTTTTATTGCTATTGATGTCATTTATGCATAATTGTGTTCTTAATGCTTTCAATTTACCGACCATAAATTGATTGTTGTTTGTGCTTAAATCTAACTCGGGAGAGAGGATTTAGCTTAGAAATCATTATGCATAACTAGGATTTAGCTAGAAATCGTGAGATAATAGTTAATTCTAGAAATCGTTAAAAAGGTTAACCTTAATGCCTTGCATGTTTAATGAATTTAGATAGGGATATCAGGTTCATTGCATGTGGGAGAATCATGTATGCTCGGGAGAGATATGTGTGATTTTAGTTTCCCAAGATTTATGAATCTTAGCATGTCATTAAACCATGAATTAATCCATAATCCCAATTGGTGAAATCAATTCCCTAAGACCGTTGTCATCAATTGTTTGTCACACTTTTTCATTGTTTTGTGTTTGATTTGCACTCATTCTCACTTTGATTGGTTCCCTAAATAAAATTGGGCAAGAGTATTTTCGGTAATTAAAATTGATTAGAAATCCAATCAAGAGGACGACACTCGATTTAAAAATCACTTTATTATTACTTGACTCGTGCGCTTGCGGTAGGAAAAGTCCACATCAGTGATGTAGGTTGATTGGCATTGACATCGGTGGGCAAGGATGGGTTAATTGTTGGCTGATTTACCATAGCAGGTATTGATGGATTTGGAATTCCCTAATTCCAATAAGCGGAACCGTAATTGGGACCAATTTGCAGTTAATTTTATTTATCAAAAAAATACCATTACATTGGCAAAAATCATAGAATGAATTCTATAGAAACTTGAGGCTAAGCATACAATTTTTAGATCTAAATCTAATAGGGAGAAGTGAATATACCGTCGTTGTCGTCTCTGAAATATCAAGAACGTCTTTCTTGATTTTGGACCAAGCGTCAACAATTGGGACACCACCAATTGATCTTCCCTGCTATAACTCTGAGATTAGGAACGTAGTTGTGGGACTACCTAATCTTGAATGGGAAAAAACTCTAGAGAGAAAATTCCCCCTAGAGTTCTTGGGTTGAGAGAATATGAGACGGAGACTAGAGAGAATGCAAGAGTGCATTCTTGTGGCCTTATGTTGTAGTACCTAAACCCTAGGGTTAGTGTTCTATTTATAGGAGAAATGCCATGAATAAAATATTCATTTAAAATCAATTATTTCTATAACTAATTTAATCTTTTCCATAATTAATCAATTCCATAACCAATCAATTCCATAATTGATTAATCTTTTCCATAAATGATTGATCACTTCCATAAGTGATTAAATCATTTTCATAAATGATTAATTACTTCCATAAGTGATTAATCATTTCCATAATCGATTAATTTCCAATTAATTAATTCTTTAAATTAATTAATCACCAATTAAATATCATATATTTAATTTCATACATTCTATTATTTAATTAATTAATTACCCAATTAAATATCATATATTTAATTTCAAGCCTTCAATTAATTAATTCTATAATATGAATCAAATTCATATTAAAATTGGAACTCCTTCCAATTCTCTTATATCCTATAAATTTAATATGAATCAAATTCATATTAATATTTGAACTTCTTCAAATATTTATCTCTCAAAATAATAAAGTTTAATTTCAAATTAGACTTTACATTTTAATGTATCATTATACATTATATTAATTTGTATCTCATACAATTAACTTAATTACCAATATGAATTTGAACTATTCAAATTCTCTCAAGATATAATTGTTCATAATTACTCTTTATGAGCTAGCAGGAGGACCTAATGGACCTACAGATCAGAAGCTCCAATGATATGAGGTTAACCGATTAAACTCATTAACCAGGTTAACCAATATTCATTAACTGTGGGTCATTCCACTAAAGACCCACAGCTGAGCTCTTCTCACTGTAGAACATTTTTGTGTCCACGGATATAGATCTATACCGGTAAGTCAATCCTTCACGAGTGTTCGTAATCACGGCTGGGTCAAAGTACCATTTTACCCCTGTGTTAAATATTTCTCCTTAAGTACCAGCGCTCCTCTAATGAACAACCTGTTTATGGTCCAACCATTAAACAAAAAGTCCCTCTCAGACCAGTGAGAGGGCGGGATCCCTTTGTTCAAGTCCTGGAGTCACCACTTAAGGGAACACTCATCTACTTCTCCTAGAAGTGGGAAGAAGTGAATTTCATCTTGTGTTGTCATGTTCCCAGCCCCCCACTCGGTCTCGTCCCCAAGAAGGTAGGCTTATTGAGTCGGCATGCAGGCCACTCTCACCCATACTAATCAAAGGACAATCCCTCGTGAGAAGGAGTTCATTACACACTCAGGATTAAGACTAAGTTACTGTTGGGTTCCTAGAGTGAGTAAAAATATGGTATAAAAAGACTCTAGAACTCTGTGCAAGTATACACAGTCCGCAACAAGTAATAAGTATTTGTCAATCCAAGGCCTGAACTAGCTTCCACTCTATCTATTTTGTATAAATCTTTTAATGGTTTCAAGGTAATAAAAATGATTGGGTTTTATAAGAATTATGCTGAAGCAAAGCAAATGACAGAACAACAAGTAAACAAATAGGCAGACAGATTTGAGACAGGCGCTGGTTAGGATTCAGTAGTTGTTTTAAAAGATGCTCTTGCAATATTATTGATCATGCAAACTCTCGCAGTATTATTAGCGGATTCCTCCCAGAACTCCGGATCTTTTGGAATGTGTTTCAACCCCAATGAAGCACGACCGATCAAGCACTAGGCAACTGGCTATCCCTAGCTCAGTTACTGGCGTTCACCAATACACAATGATCGTAGTGTGATTAACCGCCACACACTCTCTAAATCATCCCTGAAACTAGAGAGAGATATTCATACCGGCTGGCCAGGCGGGCATAAAATAGAAATAAGCACAACAATTAACCAAGATGCAATAATCAATATATTACCAAAGTTTAAGCACAGCAACTACATGTTCCTAACCAACGCCTAAGCTACTTAGTTCATAATATGCATGGAAACGCACGCTACAATCTGAGTAAGCTTGTCCATAATTACAAGATAATTAAAGGAAATATTAATCTCCTCGATCAGCTTGCAATGATGGTCTTCTAGGTGGTCTCCAATCTCTCTTCACTACTCGGCTCCCAAAGATGGAAGGAACTTCCCAAGAATGGAATGTTTTCTCCCAAAAGCGGAATGCTTTTGACTTGGGCGGCTACCTCCTTTTATAGAGTTGAGAAAAGCTTGAATTAGGTCAACCTGGACACGTGTAGGGCTCTCCATGCTCCTTTATCCCGAAAATAACTCAACAGAAGTCGGTTCATGAAGTTGGCTAACGAGCTGTGATGTGGCAGTTTTTCTCCCAGTTTTGCTGCAACACAGAATTTGCTCCCTCAAATCGCCCAGCAACAGATTCTGCACAAAATGATTTCCAAAGCTTCCATTCTTCCAAATGGGTTAAAACATGTAATATCTATCTAAAACCAACCCTATTAAGCATAAAAGACACACAAATCATTATATAAATGAGGCCTAAATAACTACCTTTTGGGCAGTTATCAGTTACCTAAGTCATCCTATTGAAACAGTAATCTAACTAGTTAACGGTGTTACTGAAGGGAATAAAAGTCCCCACGCAGCGGAAGCGCATCGATTGGACCTTACGCCGTATATTAATTAACATTAAAATACCGTTACGAAAACTCAAACAAACTTTAAACATTCTTTAAAGTTGCTGGAAATTCAGTTTAAACATGCTTAAAAATAAATCTAAATTTATTTTCATGCTTTTCTAAAGAAAAGGGGAAGAACCGTCACATACCTTCGTTGTAGACTTGACCGTTCTTCGCCAACAACGCTCCAACGAACGAAAACGCAGCAGCCTCTTCGCCTCTTGATCGTTGGAATTTTCTTCTTGATTGACACAATAACCACAAAGGTTACACCGGTATGACTCTAGGTCTAGGAGGCAAATGACTTGTGGGAGTCTTTCTCTAAGAGGGAGGTGTTGGGTTCCTAGAGTGAGTAAAAATATAGTATAAAATACTCTAGAATTCCTGTGCAAGTATACACAGTCTACAGCAAGTAATATTATCAATCCGAGCCCTGAATGAGTTTCCACTCTACCTATTTTTGTGTAACTTTTTAATGGTTTCAAGATAATAAAAATGTTGGGTTTTATCGGAATTATGCTGAAGCAAAATAAATGACAGAACAATAAGTAAACAAATAAATAGACAGATTAAAGGCAAGCGCTGGTTAGGGTTTAGTCATTGTTCTAAGATATGCCCTAGCAATATCATTGATCATGCATTTCTCGCAGTATTATTAGCGGATTCCTCCCGGAACTCCGGATCTTTTGGGATATGTTTCAAACCCAATGAAGAGCGACCGATCAAGCACTAGGCAACTGGCTATCCCTAGCGCAGTCACTGGCGTTCACCAGTACACAATGATCGTAGTGTGGATAATTGCCACACACTCTCTAAATCATCCCTGAAACTAGAGAGAGCTATTCACACCGGCTGGCCAGACGGGCATAAAATAAGAATAAGCACAACAATTAACCAAAATGTGATAGTCAATTTATTACTAGAGATGAAGCACAATAATCACATTATTCCTAACCAACGCCCTAAGCTACTTAGTTCATAACAGGCATAGGAATACGAATTACAATCTGAGTATGCATGTCCATAACCACAAGTTAATAAAGAAAATAAACTCCCTAATCAGCTTGCGGATGATGGTGTTCTTGATGATCTTCAATCTCCCTATACTATTCGGCTTCCAAGGGAAAACATGGAATGACTTTGACTTTGACGGCTACTTCCTTTTATAGAAGGATGGGAGGCTTGAATTAGGTCAACTAGGACACGTGTAAGGCTCTCCTTGATCCTTTATCACGAAAATAACTCAACAGAAGTCGGTTCATGAGGTTGGCTAACGAGCTGTGATGTGGCAGTTTCTGTTCCCAGTTTTGCTGCAGCATAGAATTTGCTCCCTCCAGTCGCTCGGCAGCATAATCTGCACAAAATAATTTCCAATGCTTCCATTCTTCCAAATGGGTTAAATCATGTAATATCTCTCTAAAACCAACCCTATTGAGCATTAAAGACACACAAATCCTTATATAAATGAGGCCTAAATAACTACCTTTTGGGCAGTTATCAGGAGGCTAGAGAGAATTTTAGGTCTTGTCTTTTAGAGTCTAAGAGCAAGAGCAAAATTTCAAGTGTCATGACCAATTAGGTCTAGTGTTCTATTTATAGAAGAGAGGCCATGAATAAAATATTCAATTAAATCAATCTTTTCCAAAATTGATTCAATTTTCTTCCTTAATTAATCAATCATGATCAATCAATTTCATAATTGATTAATCTTTTCCACAAATGACTAATTACTTCCATAAGTGATTAGATCATTTCCATAAATGATTAATCAATTCCTTAAGTGATTAATTATTTCCATAATTGATTAATTCCCGGTTAATGAATTCTTTAATTAATTAACCACCAATTAAATATCACATATTTAATTTCCGGCCTAGAATTAATTAATTTGCCCAAACACATTTTAGGCCTTAAATTAATTCATTATTTGAACTCTTTCAAACTTCCATAAAATTTATATTTGAACTTCTTCAAATATTAATTTCTCTCATAATAATATATCAATATATATTATATTTGTTTCCCTTAGTAAATTGAACATTTTCAATTTACATTTATTACTTAGTTGCCTCAAATTACTTTATGAGCTACCAGTGGGACCTAATGGACCTGCAGGTCAGAAGCTCCAACGATGTGAGATTAATTGGTCAAACTCATTAACCACATTAATCAATATTCGTTAACTGTGTGTTTACTCCACTATAGACTCACAGTTGCACTCTTCTCACTGCAGACATATTTTCTGTGTCCACGGATATAGACCAATATCGACTAGTTAGTCCTTCACGAGTGTCCGTAACACCAGTTGGGTCAAATTACCGTTTTACCCCTGGGTTACCTCTATTTCCTTAAGTACCAATTCTCCTCTAATGAACAACATGTTTGTGGTCCAACCATCAAACAGAAAACCCTCTCGTGCCATTGAGAGGGTAGGGCCCTTTGTTCAAGACTCGGAGTAACCACTTAAGGGAACACTCATCTGCTTCCCTAAAGTCGGGAATGAGTGAATTCCATCTTGTACGATTATGTTCCCAGCTCCCCATTCGGTCTTGTCCCCAAAGTGGTAGGCTTATTGAGTCGGCGTATTGGCCACTCTCACCCATACAAATCAAAGGACAATCTCTCATGAGCAGGAGTCCATAACCAACTCAGGATTAAGACTAAGTTGTCTAGGTCGTCCTAGTGAAATAGAAAACCAACTAGTTAACGGTGTTATAACCAGTGGTTACTATTTCGCGGTCCGGTCTTATGCAAACTCATTGCATAGGATACCCCCACTCGCATGTCTCCTACACGAACGCGTTGGATCGCAGCGTTTGTATCAAATACAAAGTGGGTCATATCCATAGTGTCACCGGGATAAGGCACCCAGTCTTATCTCTATACTATAGACCTTTTAGGTTGTTTCTTGAACAATGATCCCATATGTCGCTACATATAGTTCAAGACTCATATTATAGCCTAGGATGTCTAGTTTATTGGATTAGGGTTATTATTAGACAAAGACAAATATAAAATAACTAATAACAATTAATGTAAAAATATATCAATATTATTTCATTAATATCTGGTCAACAGTTACATTCACTATCTACGAGTTTTAGGGCATAAAACCCAACAATTACATCTATTGGTTTACTATTTTGTGGTCCGGTCTTATGCAAACTCATTGCATAGGATACCCCCGCTCGCATGTCTCCTACATAGACGCCTTGGATCAATACGTCTGTATCGAATACAAAACGGGTCGTATCACATAGTTTTACCAGGATAAGGTACTCAACCTTATCCATGTACTATAGACCTTTTAGGTTGTTACTTGAACACCGATCCTCGTATGTCCCCACATACTAGTTCAAGTCACATGTAAACAACCTTGGATCTTAGTTTATTGGATTTGGGTCAAATTGTGCAATATTTAACAATAACACTTTATTGTAGAAACTCAATAACACTTTATTGAAAAAAGTATACAATTTGTTTCCATTCACTATCTACGAGTTTTAGGGCATAAAACCCAACAGGTATATGAGCAAACCATTTAGCAACAGAAGGAGAAGGATCAGATGTTACCGTGGGCAACTTTGAAGTCTGAAACCCAGTGTAAAACGAAAACTCCTCCTCATTGAACTGAATGTGCCTAGATATGAAGATCCTCCCTTTTGAGTTAACACATTTGTGGCCTTTATGAATTGGACTCGGCCCCAAATACACACATTTTTCGGAATGAAACTGGAACTTGTATGTTTGATATGTGCGTAGACATGGGTAACACGCGCAACCAAACGTGCGAAGGAAGTCCATTAATTAGTATAGTTGCTACCATAAACGTGTCCCACCAAAACCTTAGAGGCATTGATGCCTGAGCAAATAATGTTAATTTGGTTTCAACCACATGACGATGCTTCCTTTCAGCCCTACCATTCTGTTGCGAGGTATGAGGACATGACAGCCGGATCTTAATGCCTAAGTGATCACACAATTTATGGATAGAGGCATATTCTCCTCCATTATCTGATTGTAGTGTCTTAACAGAGGTGTTAAATTGATTCTTTACTAATGCAAGGAAATGGTTAAAGGCAGTAAATGCATCATTCTTATGTTTCAGAGGGTATATCCAAGTGAATCTGTTGTAATCATCCAAAAACAAGACATAAAACTTGAATCCTTGAACAGAAGTAATCGGGGCAGGCCCCCATAGATCAATATGAACTAACTCGAATTTAGATGATGCATGAGAGACTGAATTGGGAAAAGGTAACACATGTGACTTGCCAAATTGACATGCTTCACAAAAGGTAGTTGCTTCATTAACATTAGTAGACAGATTACACTGTTTAATGACTGACTCTAGGACTTTTGAGGACGGGTGGCCAAGACGTCTATGTCAAAGTGATTTAGACACCACAACATTAACACTTTTCGACAAAACAAGGGCAGAAACATCAGCACTGTTATTGACTCTATCAATACTATCAGTGTACTCTGCTGACCACAAACTATCTTGTGGAATTGCCTACACTCCATTAAACTGATATAGTCCATCATTGAGCGTTCCTTTCAGCAGCACCTTGTCTGTAGCTTTGTCCTTTACAAGGCAAAAATTGTCATGAAACTCTACAAACACGTTATTATCATGTGCCAACTTTGAAACACTAACCAATTTCTTTGCAATACTTGGAACACACAAGGTATTTTCGAGGCTAAGCTTTTTATATCCATCGGTCAGACAAGTATTTCCAATGTATTTAATTGCAAGTTTATTACCATCACCAATTGTAACACATTTCGTACCTTCATACTCAACCGAATTGGCAAGAACATTGTAATCAACTGTGACGTGGTTGGATGCACCACTATCTGCATACCAACTAGGATCAATAACAGTCTCAGGAGATGCTACATAGTGATTCACGTTCTGGTTTGCAACAAAGGCTGACGGTTGAGCTCCAGTTCCTTGACTATTGGCACGAAAATCACTCCTCATCTAATCCCAAAAGAACTTGGGATATTAGGGACCAAGTTGTCACTAGACTGCCAGCCTAACCTAGATTGTCGACGTGGCTCTTCATCACTCGAAGGTAGTCTGCCTTCATCACTCGAAGGTAATCTGCCATCTTCAGACTCCCCTTTCTGCACTGCTGAAACACTTGGCGCAAATAATCCTCTTCGGCACGCGACTGAACGTCGAATAAGTCTTGAACTTCCTCCCATAGTTCTTTAGCACTTTCGAAGCCCATAACCTGAGTAGCAACCTCAGGGGTCATCGAGTTATACAACCAACCTAGAAGCAACTGATCGACAACGACCCACGATTCATACAACAGATTAATCTCTTGTGTTTGAGCGGTTCCAAACCCAATACTTGCTGCATCTTCAGACGACGTAGCTCCAGCTCCTTCTGATGGAGCAACACTGGTCGCGACAGGTTGAGTAAATTTTGGAGGACATGACTTCATTCCAGACAAATGTCCCTCCAATTTAACTATGAAGGATAGGTAACGCCAAATTTTTCCATAAAAGGAAATTACCTGGTTCCAGCTTAATCGAGGTTATTTGATTCAATAATTGATTCAACGACGGGCTACTAAAGGTTGTGGTTCCAGCGTCAACGACAAAGTTCCCGATCGAATTGATGTTAGTCATCTTATAGCTCTGATACCAAGTCAAATTCCAAAAATCAAGGAGATAATAGAAGAGATAATACTCGGTTTCTTATTCACCCAAGGATCAAGGAGGAATTATTTATACAGATTTTGGGATTCAGAAATTTCCCTAAAATAATAATAAATAATGAAAATAAAGAATATAAAGGACATATGTACAACAATGGTTGAAGAACTAATAACAGAATATTATGCTCTTCTACCACCCAGTGAGCTTGCCGAACATTCTGGATTTCATCCTCTCTGTGAATGGACTTCTTGGATTGGCCCATGTAATCCTTTTCCTCCTCTTCTTGGCCGAAAGGCCTTGGATCCTTAATATGTATATTTTCATAGAACATAATAGAGAGATTACAAGACCAAGGCTTCAAGGTGCTTGGACTGCATTTGTTTTATTATTTTAGTCTAATAAAGAATGGAACAATTATTGGAATGAGGTTTATTAGGAACCACTTTGAGGCAGCCTCTCATGAACAATTGTTGTAAGTTTGGTTAAGTGTTCCATCATTTGATTTTGACCCACAACAATAGCTTGTAATTGAGCTCTTATTTCAGTTAATTCAGCTTCAACTTTGTCTTCAACTCTGGTTGTTATTTCTTCTTTCCTTGTGGATGTCTCCTTCAACACATCTGATTCTTTTCTTTCTAGCTTCCCTCCTTGGGAAGACCGATCATCTTCGACCTATTATTAGAATCACAATCAATCGAAATCATTGTAAGTATGACACTAACATGTTTGCGTAAATGCACAAACAACTTCGAACTATAGTGATTGTTACAACTATATAGACTTGAAATTATAAAAATTTAACTCATAATATGAAGTATGAACCCTTCTAAACAAAAGAGACCTTTTTCTTTCAAATAAATACTAATTTAATTTTTATTAAAAAAAAAGGAAGAAGCTCCTAGTGAGAAACCCTTTTTTTTTTTTTTTTTGGTAAAAATAGTGTGGTAGCAAGAGACTTTTTCGACAAACCTAAATCTAACTCGGTTAATGGTATGATTTTAAATTGTTATTACACAAATGAAAAGTTTAAACCCGTTTTATAACCATTTTGGTTTTTGGTTTTTAGTTTTTGAAAATTAAGTTTATATACATTACTTTCACATGTTTCTTTGTTATGTTGTCTACTTCCTCAAAAACCAAGTTTTAAAAACTAAAGCCATGCTTGATAAACATTTGATTTGTTGTTTTTAGTTTTTGAAAATTATGCTTGCTTTTACTTAATTTCTTTACTATGGTTTTCATCCTTGTTAATCACACATTTGAATTGTTAGCCAAATTTCAAAAAACAAAAACAAGCTTTTGAAAACTATTTTTTTTTTTTTTTAAGTTTTTAAAACTTGACTTGGTTTTTTAAAACATGAAAGAAGGGTAGATGACAAAACACATAATCTTATGAGTGGTAGTAGTGTTTATAGGCTTAATTTTCAAAAACAAAAAACTAAAGGGATATCAAACAGAAGCCTACAAAAAGTAGTTTTCAATTTTTTTTTTTTTTTAAATTTGACTAAGAATTCAAATGTCTTCTTAACAAAGATGAAAATCACGGTAAAAATATTAGGAGGAAACAATCATAATTTCAAAAACCAAAAATCAAAAGTCAAATGGTTATCAAACGGGAGTTGAATTTAAGAGTAACTTACAATTTAAACTTATTTGTATAAACTATAGGCAATAGATAAGCAAAAGAATTGAAGTTCAAATTAAAACAAAAAAAAATTTCTCAACCGTAAACATTAGTTATGCAATTCATTTTATTAACTATATAGATAGATACATACATAAACTTTTAGGTCATTAAAATAAAGGTCTTTAATAAACTGTATATTTAAAAAAACAATAGAATTAATTAAAAATAATTGGGTTTTCTACTTTTAGAATTTCTTAAAAAAATTCTTTAACTATCTTTCAGATAGCAGGTGTAAATGGAAATGAAAAAAATATTTTCTTGGATGGAAACAAATCTTTATCATTTAAATTTTTAAAAAATTGATATATAGTATAGCTCTAATATTTGTATAGTACAACAAGTATAGGAAAAAAAAAACGTCGGCAGAAACACAGACTTTAGAACTCCAAACTAAACGACTTAACACTCCAAACACAGACTTTTTTAACTAAAACTCAACAACTATACACCACAAACACACACTATTTAACTCCAGGGACTATTTTCACCCTAAACGATTTTAACCTACACAGGATCCCAAACAGCCCCTTGAATGTTTGGACTAGGTTGTAATCCAAGAAAAAGAACTTGCAAGATATTATAATAACACTAACTAGATATTGGTATAATTTGAAAGAAAAGCATGAGAGAAAAAACATACCTTTTCAAGAGCGGGGAGTGATGAATTTTCAAGAGTTCCTTCCATCAACTTGAACGATTTGCAATGGCGAACATCCAAGGAAGTCAACGATGGGCAGTCCAAAGTATATTTTCCAGGATAAAAACTCTTAAACTCGAACAAATTCCAAAGAGACAAGGACGTCAATCCACTCAACACAAACGATGCATTTTCACTTTCATCTTCATCTTCTCCAATTTTATCTCCTCCTTTCGCAACAATCTCCTCCACTCCACAGAATTGTATCTTAAGCTCTTCGAGTTGCACGAGGCCCTTCGCCACCGACGTCGGAAACAGATGCACCAGGCTCTGGCAATGGATCGTATGCACAAGTTGCAGACATGGATAGCTCAAGAACCGGTGCGGGTCCGAGCTCCATATATGGTTTAGTTTAGGGAGACGAAGCAGCTTCAACTCTTTCAAATGGCTGCGGCCTGCAATGCTTGCAGCTTGGCTGTCGTTGGTGGCTGCAGGCAGCTTGACTTGAAATATCTCCACTAGGGAACTGCAATCTGTGACGATTAATTTCTCGAGATTTGTCGATCTGTTGAGCATGTGATTTGGAAAGATTGTCTCTAGTTTTTTGCAATGTCGAATGTCCACTTTTTTCAACTTTGAGAAGGATCCTGAACTGGCTTCGTTGTCCCATAATGTCTCTAAAGCATCCATGCGAGTTATTACGAGCGATTCCAGGCTTGGGAAAACCTTCTGCAGTCATCAATTTTCCTCAAAAAGTCAAAATAATATGGGAAGGAAGGTTAAATAAATAAATATACTGCTTCTTAAATTTTGGATGTTTTCTGCTTCTGTTTATTCCCTGTATAGAATGTTCGTGTGGCATGTTATTGAAAAAATATGGTTAAATTACAAGTTTAGTCTCCGAACTTTCAAGGTTGAATTCATTTAGTTCTTGAACTTTAAAAAGTGTTTAGTAATTAATAAATCCTTAAACTTTCAATTTTGTGTCCGATAGGTCCATGAACTATAAAAATATCTAATAGGTACCTAAACTTTCAATTTGGTGTCTAATAGATCCATGATATATTCAAGATTTTTAAAGATTAACCAATCTATTAGATATAAAATTAAATTTTATGACTATTCAGACCATAAACTTCTAATTTTATATCTAATAGGCAGTGAATTTTAAAAAATGTCGAATAGGTCAAAGACTAATTAGACATGGAATTGAAAGTTAGGAGACTTATTTAACACAAAAGTGAAAGTTTAAGAATCTACCAAATCGAATACTTTTTAAAGTTCAAAGACCTATTAGACTCAAAATTGAAAGTTTGAGGACCTATTTAACACATTTTTAAAGTTTAGGGACTAAACATGTAATTGAACAAATATATATATATATATTAGCTTGGCATATCTTCTTGTATCTATTATTTATGTTCGTTCTATTATGCTAAATCAATCAACGAGTTTATCTAATAAGCAAGTCATATCAACATTTTCATTGCTCATGTTAACAATAGATCAACCCAAATATAGAAGCATAGTTTAAAGTGAAAGGACATAATTGAAATCTTTTAAAGATATGATAACCAAATATTATACTAAAAATTTGGGAACTAAATATAGAAGGAAAAGGCATGCATGACGAAATTGAAGCTTCATGAAGATGTTGAAACTATACCTCGTTCTGCAAAATTGATTTGGAAGGGTAATTGTTGTCGAGATCATCTCTATCTCCAGGAATGATTATAGCTTTCATCAACTTACAGTTGCTTATTTCAAGGCGTTCAAGATTCACAAGGCTTTTTGCCATACTGATCGTCATTAAATATTTGATTGAAGCACATTCCTCCACACTTAGAGAAGTTAGATTTTTGAAGCCAGAAAAGCTACCTGGAACCTCATCCTGCCATATCTTTCCCGAATTCAAAGCATGTAATTTTAACGTTTCCAATTTGGGGAACGAAACCTGCATAACACAATTTAATAGAGTAAAGTTTATTTCTCGATATTTGATGGAAGCATAATGAAATTGAGTTTTTCTTTCTTTTTTTGACATGTGAAATTAAGTCTACCTTTGGTTGAATTTTGGGTGAATTATTACTTGGTCATAGACAATGTATTTATTTATTTATTTATTTTTGAGGTGGGATTTCTTTTACCAAACATTAAAGTTCAAATAGTCTTACTAAAAGATAGTATAAAAGAAAATAAATATATGTTTTTTGTGATCTAGATACTAAAATACCAATTAATAATCAAAATATTACCAAAAAAAAAAGCATACCTTTTGGTTGAGAAGTGGATATAAACTAGGTTGATTTGAATCCACTTTGGATGAAAACACTGTTGCAGTTTCATGAGAATAGAAACCCATAAGCTCTGGCAGATGTTGAAGTATCAGAGAACGCAATCCAGGGAACTCAATCATGTTCTTCTCACCATTCATTTGCATCTCTCTTCCTTCACTCTTCCACAACACTATTGTCTCCACCACACGACATTCACTGATTTCCATCTTTTGAAGATTCACAAGGCCTCTCCCCATCAAAGCTGGGAACACAAACATCAATCTATTGCAGCTTTCAACTTTCACTCTTTTCAAGTTACGGAACGACATCTGTGGAAGTCTTCCACGGCAAATGCTTCCAAGGTTAGCCAGATCTTTCAGAAACAGCGACTCCAACAATGGAAATGTGCTATGCGGATGCTGCATATTATTTGCATCGACGATCGTCTCGATCTCGGCATTGTTTTTGACGCGCAGACGCTTCAATTTCGGAAAGCCTTTGTGGTCTAGAGTAAACAGAATGTTTTTGGCACTTCCTAATTCATCTAGATACAGATCTTCGGTGTTCTCCAACAGTGCTTGAATTGCGTCCTCTCTCTGAAAGCTTCTATCAAGCTTGAGTTTCAGCGTCTTCGACGTTTCATACTTCCCGGACCAATCCCAACCATCTCCAATTAATACTCTGTAACCACTCAATTTTCTGAAAACTGAGGCTTCTGGTAGAATGTTTGGATTCGGAATGTGGATGTGTAGAGTGGTCAACTGTGGCAAGTTGTTTAATTCTGTAATCCTGGCATTGATATTTCCCTCATTCATTTGGCCTACATCCCAATGTTTAAAACTATTGTCCATGTACAGCTCAGACAACCCTTTCAACTTGGATAATAGGTCCGCAGGGATCACCTGGAGTTTCGAACAATTCGACAAGTTCAACATTTTCAGATTGGTAAGTTCCCCGATTACTCTTGGGAGTGCGACGATGTCGGATGCTCTCAAGCTGAGAATTTCGAGCTTTTTCAATTCCCCAACGAATGACATGTCTGGCAAAACACAGTCATCCAGACACAATGTCTGAAGGTTTACCAGTTGGTTGATTGATGATGGAAGTTGTTGAATACACAAGCCAGTCAAGTCTAAAACTCTCAGTTCCTGCATACCTGCAAAAAATCTCTCCGGTAATCGCAGAGATGTTCTTTTTCCCACCAATAATAGGAACTTAAGCTGTGGACTTGTAAATTCTGGGAGTTCAGAGTGATCACTACAACCCAACGAAATGGCAGTGTAGTCTTTGAACTCATCCATCGGGGGCCACAGACTCTGATCTCCAGCACCATGCCTTACCAAATACTTGGACTTCATTGTAGATGCATTCAAAATTGCTACGTCTCGAACAATATCATGCATTTTCACAAAATCACTGTCCACCCCATCAAGCAACAAGTAAGAAGTCTTGAGCTCATCAACCAGAGAATGTATTCTCCATTTTGCCATTGCTAGAGAACTGATGCCATTTAATAACCCCAAACCCATGGCATACATCAGCAAGTATTTGATGTTGATTTGATAGTCTTGTGGAAACAAGCTACAGAGTAAGAGTAATGACCTGGCTTCATCTCTGTTCAGAGATTTATAACTCAAATTCAAAGAAGAATATGCCTCTTTGTTCACCCCGTAGTTATTGGGTTGGCTGGGGAACTTCAATTCTTGCAAGGCATCCTTCCAAATTGGCGACCCTTTACCTTTCAGTGCTTGTGCAACTGTGGCAAGAGAAAGTGGCAATCCTCCACATTCATCTGCCAACTCGGTAGCAACAGCTTCCATTTCAGGATCGGAATCGTTAGATTCAGCAAAATCATACGCCATCTTGTTGAAAAAACCCTTTGCTTCCTTTTTAGACAGAACATTGATCTTGATATTCTTTTGAGTACCGAAATTCTCGAAAGAAACATCATCCTTTCTAGAAGTTACGAGTATCTTACATCCCTTGTGATGGCTAGAAATTCCAACGTCTTCCAAATCGAGCTTAGCCCAGACATCATCCAAAATCACCAACACCTTCTTCTCATTCTCTAATCTTCGACGTAGCCGATCGGCCCTCACTCGTTCCTTCTCCTCCTCAAATTTCAGCCCTAATTGATCGGCGATCTCCCCCTGTATTCTTTTCATGTTTGGACTCTGTGTCACCGTCGCCATTACTATCGAATCAAAAAGCTTCCCCTCCATGGCTAATCTTGCAACTTCTTCGACTAGAGTAGTTTTCCCTACTCCCCCCATTCCATGTACAACAATCACTCTGGCATTCGCATCGGCAAACGCTTCGATTATCTCCTTCAGGATCGAAACCCTAGATTCGAAGGTTTCAAACTTCTTGTTACTCAGCGTCAAAATCCCCTGTGGAGGAATACGATATGCGACCCTCTCGAATCTGCCTTCTTCGATGGCCTTAACGACCTCCACAGCCAGTTTCGTAGCTCTTCTACTGAATCGATGTCGCGATAGCATATTCCACCATCGAAGACTTCGCTCGTTCGCTTCGTTGAAAAACCTATCGGCATCTACACTATATTTTTCAGCAATACTCAACCATTCGACAACCATACCTTCGATTTCGTCTCCATTGCTTTTGGCGGAGTTGACAGAGTGTTGTACGAAGTCTCTGGTTTCCACCAGCTTCTTCTGTTGATCACTAAGATTCTTCACATTGCTTCTGAAGTGGAGCAGATAATCCAATTGCCGGAAAACTGGATCCACCATGCAGTTGCTGATTCTTTCTCCGATTGGATCCAGAATGGCCGTCGCACAGATCTCCATTTTTCCTTCTTGCTCAGCTCTCTGTAGAGAAATTTGTGAGAAAACTCAATTCATTGTCGTCTTCACGTTATGGTTCAAACGCAGAAAATTTGAATCCCACTACTAATATATGACAACCAACAACGTATTGTAGGATTCCTTCCATGAATATTTGTTTTTTTTTTTTTTTAAGCTTATAAAAATACTATTCCTACTTAATTTTCTTTGTTTTGAAATTTTGTTTTTCTTTTAGAATTTGGTTAAAAATTCAAGTGAGTCCAACAAAAATGAAAATGGAGTTGGGAAAAGATAAATATAATTTTCAATAACCAAAAACAAAAAAACGAAATGGTTATCAAATGGGACCTAAAATATCTAAATTTTAAACTTTCTTTGAACTTTCACTTTGATCAATGAACTCACCTTAAGTTTACTCAATGGTTGCGATTAGGTTCATAATTATGATAAATTCATCAATTCGTCGTGAACTAAAAGCATTATTGTTCCAATCAAATGCTTGAACTATAAGATTGTTACCGTCATATCTAAATTTTTTACCTCATTTTTTTGTTTATTTGAATCAAGATGATAGTTCAATATCAATTTAACTTAGATTGTGATAACGGTTTCTCTAATTAATGAACGTCAATAAAAGTTAAGTGTAAGCATAGATAATGATAGTTGAACTAAAAGTTGACTTCAACTTTTTTTTTTTTTTTGAGGTATTTGAGTTTACATCAACTCATAGTTAATTTCCACATTGATAAGAATTGGTCATAGTATAGGGTTTATAATAGAGGTGGAATGGTTATTAAGAAAATCTAAAAAAAAAAATTTAAAAAGAAGGCAGTTTGAAAAATATTTAGGACCCTTATGGTTTAAGGTTTTATAAATGTCTGGAGGGTGTCTCCCTTCTCAATCCTCTTGAGAGTTGTGACAAACTTGATTTTTTTTCTTTTTTAAATTTTGTTTTTATTTCTTTTTTTATTACTTTATTTTTTAATTATTAATATTATATTAAATTTATTTTATATGACGGTTTAAAAATATTAGTTTCCATTTCATTTTCTAAATAATGAATCTAATGGTTATTTTTTTATAATAATTGATTTTTTTAAAAAAAATTAAAGTTTGCATTTTTTAATATATATCTATAATTTAGATGTTTTGAAGTTTGCATTTTTTTGTTGTCTATATCATTTTTTAATACAAAACACCACATATTAAAAACTAACCATTATTAAATATCTCCAATTAATTTTAAAAACATGATTATTTTTTTTTTTGAGAAAGTAATTAAATTTATGTTTACATAGAAAATACAATTACATTTCAAAAACTAACCATTCTTAAACATCTCCAATTCAATTTCAAATACAATTAATTTTAAAATCGATAATTAATTCACTAATGACTTGTTATAAATCTTTTAGCAATATCATTCTCAAGTTAAACATATTTGAGATTTAAAAAAATGATTACAAGGCAAATGGAGAGCTTTTATTTCAAGTTTATTATTGTTAGAAATAACTATTAACATATTTTAAAACATTTTTACTTTATCTCAATAATTAGATTATCAATTTCAACAAGAATACATAGATTTTTTTCTTTATGGTAAGAAGAACCATTATTGACTAGCAATTTTAGTAAACTATATAATTAAGTTAGATTAGTAATTCATTGCATTGTATTATAAAGCCATATATATTTATTTTAAATGCAAGTAAAAATAAATATTATTTTAAATGCAATAATGCAAGTAAAAATTCATATACTTAACTTTAAATTAATTGTACTTGAAATTGAATTGGAAATGTTAAAGGATGGTTAGTTTTTAAAATGTAATTGTGTTTTCTATATATACATAAATTTAATTATGTTTGAACGATATAAAGTTCTATAAAAAAAATTATTGAAACTAATGTACAATAATTTTCGAAAAATCTATTCATAGCATTAGTTGAATTTAATGTGGTGTTTTGTATTAAAAAAATTGTATAGACAAGGAAAAAAAAATGCAAACTACAAAACATCTAAATTATAACTATATATTAAAAAAATGCAAACTTTAAAATTAAAAAAAAAACAATTATTAAAAAAAAAAACAAAACCATTGGATTCATTATTTAGAAAATGAAATAAAAACTAATATTTTTAAAAAGTCATAATCATTAAATAAAATAAATTTAATATAATATTAATAATTAAAAAATAGAGAAAGAAAGAAAGAAATAAAAATGATTTTTTAAAAAAAAAAAAATTAGGTCTTTCGTGGTTCTGAGCGTATCTTGAAGGTATGCGACACCCTTTTTCTCTAAATTGTCTTCTTTTTCTAATTAATTGATTAATTAATTAGTTTATTTTTTTTGTTTATTTTTCTAAAAAACACAGGTGGAATGGCTGAATTATCAACAAAGATAGGCAGCTAAATGAGTTGACTTCTAAGTCATTGGACCCTTTCCAATCATAGGCCACTTGAAAAATATCTCAAACCAGTGGTGCACATTTTAATTTGGAGAAGTTTTGGTTGGATTTTTTGAATTTATATTCTTCACAATTCTTTTTTTTTTTTTAAAAAAATATTCTTCACAATTCTATTTTTTAAATATTCATCAACATTAATATTTTGTAAATATTTCTTCCCATCCCCTTTATAAATCTGAGGCTTCTAAACTTTTGATATTGATATTTACTCCATAGGCATAAAAGGCGTCAAGAGTGACGGATGTTGATAGATTTCAATCAAATAGAAAAATAACTTCAATTACTTTAAAAGATATAAGTCATTCAAATACACATCGTTGTAGCAGCTAAATCAATAATGCTACTAATTTTAAAAAGTTGTAGCAGCTAAATCAATGCCTAATTTTAAAAAATATTGCAGTATTAAATTTGTATGAAGCCTTATAACAATAATTGAGAAACCAAGTCAAGAGAAAAGACAATCATCTTATCTTTACTCTTTTTCAATGGAATATCATCGTAAAATATATAATCGAGTCGAAGCTTCAAAATAATAAATAAATTATAAATCAATCTAACATAGATCAACGGATTAAAACATATATATTCTCAATTAAATCATCATAGAGATTCAGTCTTAAAAGAGATAATGATTTCATAAATGAACACGCGAATGTTCAAGAGTGTAAGCATACCTTAATTTCAAGCGATAAGGCTTTCTTCCCTTTTCTTGAAGTTGAATAAAAGAGGGGAGTTGCCTCTTTCTCTGTTGGACTCTCTCTCTCCTATGTTTTTTTTTTTTTTGGGAATTTCTCTCTCTTGAAAGAAAGTTATGAAAATAAAAACATCTCTCTTAATAATGGAATATGGATAGAAATGAGAGAAGGAAAAGAAAAAAGATGAAGGCCACAAATCAATACCAGGAGCTCAATTTATCACATGCTTGTCTGTATTTATTTATAGAGAGAGAAGAAGAGTCACAAAGGAAAGTTCAATGAAACTAATAATTATACTCCTTGTGGTTCAAGAAAATTAATATAATCTAGAGTGTTTGAAATGGTCAAATTGAATTATCATTCTTACTCTACCTCTAATATTAGATTTTTTTTTTTTTTTTTTTTTTTGACAATATGAGGAGATAGAAAAATTTGAACCACATATCTTTTGGTTTTTAGTAGTTTTATGTCAGTCGAATTATACTCATGTTAGCGATTTTTATTAGATTATTATAATATAAAAAGGCCTATTTTTAAATAGGGCTATATGTTTTAATCTGATTTTTTTTAAACTTAAATCATTGGTTAAAAAAATTTAATCTAGCCTCTTGTCTTAAAGTCATTAACTTATATGACATCCATGGCGGATTTATTAGGTCAAGACGGAACTTAGCCCTCAATTATATGTTTTATTATAAAAGTTGGTTTCAAAAGTTATTTTTTTTAGAAAAAAGAAAGTTAGTTATTTTTTTTAGCTTGGTGGCACCTTTTGAGCCTTCATATATACCTTCTATCCAACATTGTAAAGAAAAATTCCTTCATGACATTTGATGATTTGTATACAAATATATTTAAATATGCAAATAAATAAAAGTTTTAAATTTATGGCATATTATTTTTTTGAAAAATTGTAGAGGTATATTAAAAAATGGGCCCAAGCCCCCTCAGCCGCCTTTCCAGAATACGAATTTTCTCATATATGTATAGTCAATTTTAAAAGGAAAATAAATCTTAACGTAGATGCCTAATAGTTAGTGGCTGATTCATTCAAACCCTAATTTTTCAAAATTATTTTATTAATATTTATATTGAGAAAGATTGGAGATTTTTTTTTATTAATATTATAATTTTTTAAACTTTTTAGTAAGATAATCTACTTTTTCAAACTTATTATTTATTTATTGTGGTTTAAATCATCAAAGGGAAAGTTGTCTCTTCAAGAGACGACCTCAGACATGTTTATTGTGCTGGACTGTTGGAGATAGTAAAGAGACGACCATTATGTAATACAATTCATATGTCTCTTGATAGAGTTGTTTTTGCCTATACTTTTCTATTGTGTGCCCGAGTTCAAATCCTGTCATAATCTCTGTTGATGCCAAAATCTGGCCAAGCGCTCACCTGCCCTTCACGTGACACCAACAATGAATTTGTTGAGATATGGAGAAGACGTGACCTGAAAAGAAAGAAAGTAAGCACTGCACACCGATGTGGTGCTCGCCACACGTGCTCTGATGCCTAAGTCAGTGATCGGAAAATCTCCGGTCGGTTTCCCAGTCCAGAAACCTAGTTCAGTCGAGTTTTAGAGTTCAGATATCCGTTACCTTTTCTGGATCATCTCTAGCCTTTTATACCTCTCTCGCTAGGGTTTTTCCCTTTCCGCGTCGTCCACCGCACGTTGCCTCCTGCTACTGGGCCCAAGGAGATTGACCCGGGCAACCCAAGTGGCCAGTGGGGTTAATTGACCTGGTCGGCCTCGGCGTTGGGCCGAGGCCGAGGTGTCATTCCACCTCTTGCGGGCCTTCATCTCCTCGGGCCGATCTCAGCTGGGTCCGAAACCCTTCTTCTTTGGTGTACCTGCCAAGCCAAAATTACCCACAACATTAAGCCCCCGCTCTCTTAACCGGGTTATGAGTGCTTTGCCTTAATCCGGCTAGTTTCAATAGCCCAGTTGGAGAGCATAACTCAATTTTGGCAGTTCATCAGAGAATGCGCAACAAGTTTGAATTCACCCTCGGAGTTTGTCAAATGGGAGTTCTTATTAAACCCCTCTAGTTGGACAAATATCAGAGTGGTTGGATTGCAATTGAGTCAATCCTGTTGGGGCGGTAAGGTAAATAGAAAAAGGGAAAAAAGACAAATGCTACAAAAGAGAGAGGAGAGAGAAAGAGACGTGGACCGAGGCTCATCTGCCTCGGCCTAGCGTGTCAGGCGGCGCACCTGACACGTCTGGCGTGCCTGTCTGGCTGCAGGCACGCCTCGGCCTTGGCAAAAAGCCGAGGTCGATGTCACCTAACGGGACCCCACGGTCCTGTCATGTCAAGTACTTTGCCTAGGTTCCGAAAGTTCAAACTTTGAATTTTGAATTTCCCACCATTTCGATCAGACAAATGCTTCAAAAGGGAGAGGAGAGAGAAAAATACGTGGGCTGAGGCTCATCTGCCTCGGTCTGGCGTGTCAGGCGGCGCACCTGACACGTCTGGCGTGCCTGTCTGGCTGCAGGCACGCCTCGGCCTCGGCAAAAAGCCGAGGCCGATGTCACCTGACGGGACCCCACGGTCCTGTCATGTCAAGTACTTTGCCTAGGTTCCGGAAGTTCAAACTTTGAATTTTGAATTTCCCACCATTTCGATCAGACAAATGCTTCAAAAGGGAGAGGAGAGAGAAAAATACGTGGGCCGAGGCTCATCTGCCTCGGTCTGGCGTGTCAGGCGGCGCACCTGACACGTCTGGCGTGCCTGTCTGGCTGCAGGCACGCCTCGGCCTCAGCAAAAAGCCAAGGCCGATGTCACCTGACGGGACCCCACGGTCCTGTCATGTCAAGTACTTTGCCTAGTGTTCCGAAAATTCAAATTTTGAACTTTGAATTTCCCACCATTTTGATCAATCCGAGCTTATAAAAGTCTTTCTTCCTCCTTTACTCTTCTCCATCAACACCTGCATTCCTTGCTTGCTTTCTTGCTGATTCCAACCTAATCACGGTAGGCTTCTAGTGAGTGCTATCCTTTTACTTTCTTTTGCTACGCATATGGCCAGCGAAGGCTCTGTTACCTCTCCGGACGTGGAGGAATCTTATTCCGATGACGGTCCTTCAAGCTCGGGCTGCTTTGTGGACCCGGAGATTTCGGATAGCAGTGATGGGGAGCCCCCTGCACACTCATCGGACTTATCATCCTCGTTGACCGCAGACCGCTTAGAGTTCTTGCGGCGCAAGTATGATATTCCCGACGATGTGCATCTTCGGCTCCCCAATGCTGACGAGAACTTTGAGAATCCCCCGGATGGAGAGGTTGCTTTTTACCATGCCATGTTTAAGTTTGGGGTTCGCTTGCCACTGCCATTGTTTTTGCAAGACTTCCTGGTCTGTACGGGTCTAGCCCCTGCCCAGCTTGCTCCAAACGGGTGGTGCCACCTCATCGGTTGCTTTACCCTTTGGGCGATGCACGGTGGGGGATCTCTAATGACCGTTGACGATTTCTTGTCCTTGCATACCATCAATCGCAATCCCGCTTTTGGTGACCTTTTTTATTACGCAAGTACCAAAAAAGGCACCTTAATCAACGGACCCACTTCCGTAAAAAAGTGGAAAAATGGTTGGTTCTTTGTTAGTGGCAATTGGCTTGAAAAAACGGAAGACGGTTGTTTTTTCGGGGTTCCAATGAGGTTTGGAGAATATGGTGAGCTCTCTATTCTCCTCCCCATTGGAATCCAATCTTTGTTGCTTTTCTTTTCCTTTGCTGACTTTTCTCTTTGCTTTTCAGTGCCTCGCAACGTTCGACGCTCCCCGACCGCTAAGAAGTTTGCCAAATACGTCCTGACCCTCGAAAAGATTAACCGCCACGGTCCCTTTTTAGTCGATCAAAGTGTCCTCGAAGCATCTGGGCTAGCCAGGCGCCGCACCATCAACTCTGAAGGTAAACCCCCAACGCCTCTTCCTTCTGGTCGACCTTGGCACGGTCGGCCCCGGCCTGGTCGTCCTCGGCACGGTCGGCCTCGGCTTGGTCACCAAATTTTTTTTTCCAAAAGTTACATTGCTTTTCCACATTCTCTCACAGAAATGGCCTTCCGTGGAATGTACGATTCTCAGCGGAAGAGACGTGAAGCACGTAACAGGGCTGGAACCTCTCGGGCCTCTGTGGACCTAATCGAGGATGAGGCTCCACGGGTTACTGCCGAGACCTCTCGTCGTCCTGCAGCTGCTACCCGCAGAACCCGGTATCAGACGCGCTCCTCGGTCATCGAGACAGATCTTAGCACAGGCATCCCGGTCTTTGCCCTTCTCGAGGACTACGGAAGCGGCGGCAATGAGGTAGAGGTCCTAACCCAAAACTTCATGTGCTGGCAAGGGTTGCAATCTCGGAGGCCAGAAGGTGAGCTAGGAGTTGAGGATCCTGCCCAAGGAATGCAAGAATTCCAGAGGCACCTTCGTGATGTAAGCTCTTCTATCCCTTTAACTCAACTTTTGTTACTCCCCTCCCTTACCTGGCCTTTCTTTTTGGGTATAGGCTTTCACGAAGGCCACTGCCTCTACGATTAGCCTGACAAAAAAAATCAACGAGCTTCAACTGAACAGCGTCCCACGGAGTGAGCTCATTCAAGCCCAAGAGAGGCTCAACGAGGCCAACCGCCTGCTAGAGGAAGTGCGAGCGAAGCTCAAATCTAGGGATGCTGAGCTGGAGTCCACAAAAGCTCAACTCATGGAGGCTAAAGCCCATTTGGGCAGCGCTGATTTTCTAACTGAAGAATTCAAGAAAACCAGCGAGTTCTATGCCATGCAAGACGAGATATGGAACGATGGCATCAAGTGGGCACAAAAGAGATACAGCAAACACCACCCCACCGTGGATGGTTCCTTCATCCAAGAAGATCTTGCTGCTCTCGCCGCCAATCCTGATGCCTTTGCCTCTTCTGATGACTCCTCCGGCGGTAGAGACCATATGGACCTCTGAGGGTCTCGAACTCCTATGCTGCCCTTGCTGCTATCTGTCTTTGCTTTCTCGTGATGTAACCTTGTGTAGCCCTTATGCGCCTTATTTTAATCTTTTAATGAAAATGTCCTGTTTTTTCTTTGATCACTTTTTTCTGGCCACCTGATAGCGAGCAGAAATGTCGCTATTTTAGTCTCAAATTATTAAGCTTTTTGGTGCTTTAATCGTGTTTTTAATGAATATATTTAATGAATTTTGTTATTTTGTCTTTAGGAGCACAAATGGTGAATTTGGGAGAAAAAGAGCCAAAAATTGAAGTGATTTTAGCCCAAATCAAAGTTTGATGCAATTGGTGGCCCGAAGAAGGCATCCATAAAGAATACACCAAGAGAAATGAAGAAGAAGGCCCAAAAATCAGCCCAAAAAGAAGCTGATTTTTCTGGAAAATCTGGGCAGCGTCGAGACGCTTAGCAAGGCAGCGTCGCGACGCTGCCCTTTCTTGTTGCCCAAGCCGCGTGCGCAGCAGCGTCGCGACACTTGGCAAGGCAGCGTCGCGACGCTACCCCTTTTCCAGGCCTATAAATAGGCGCCCTTGGTGCCTCATTTTATCATCAATCATCAATCAATCATTACTCACTCATTCCTTTCTTTCCTAAGACTCCTTTTTTGGAGCCCCTCTCAAGGCTTTTGAGCCTTTTTGAGAGGGTTCTTCTAGTGGGAATTTTTGGGGAATTTTGGGGAGCAATTCTAAAGGCTCGAGGAGTAGTCAGCGGGGGCTCCAAGCGTCAGCAAGGGGTTTTTCGACGGTCAATTCCTTTTCCTTTATGCCTTTTAATATGCTTTCCCTTGTAATTATTGTGAATATTATGTGTAGCTAAACCCCAATTTGGGGTCTTGAAATGAAATGTTAGTGGAAATATTGTTATAATTTCTTGTCTCTTGCCCATGTTCTAATTATTTGTATGGATGTGCTTAATGCTTTACTCAATCTGGCCAATTGTGTAATGATTCGATTCTTAATGGAAACTCGACGGAGAGAAAATAGGATAGATCATAATCCATGCAACTAGTTTAATTGCCCGTTGTGACACCGGGATTAGTTGATTAAACATAGATTCCTAAAATGAATCAGAGCGTAATAATTAATGATTTTTAATAGCGCTAAGGACACTTAGGTTGTTAAAATGAACTAATTACAATTAGGGGAAACCGACAGGAGAACCTATGTGATTAACGGAGATTCTAGGTTTATAATTAGTTGGGCAATGAGATAGGATAATTATAGCAATTATTTAGCTAATCATTGATTTTCAAGACCCCTCTTCCCATTTCAAGAAAACTCTTTCTCCACATTTTATTTCTGATTGATCAAATTGTTTTAATTTAGTCATTTTAAATTAAATCTTTTTATTACATGAGCTTGGTCCCTAAATATTATTTTACCTAAGTATTTTCAGTGCTCAAGAGAATTTTAATTAATTGCTTAAGTTTCGCTTCGCCTCCCTGAGGATTCGATACTCGGAATACTTTCCGTTTTATATTACTTGTGGCCCGTGCGCTTGCGGAAATCGTACCAACAAGTTTTTGGCGCCGTTGCCGGGGAGGCTTGATTTTTAAGCAAAAATTAATTTTTCTTGACATCGAAAAGAAAAGGGTAAATGGTAATTTAGGTGTAAATATTTTTTTCTTTCATCATTTTGTGAATATTATTTTATTTTCATTTTTGTTTGGTTCTTTTTGTTATCTGGGAGCATTGTATGCGAAGAAACAAGGTGGTTGATTTGTTTCCGTTAGATCTTGAGATTAACAGGACTCTAAAATTCATTAGAAGAGAAAAAAGATTAACAGAAACAATGGCCCACCAAGAAGAAGCTCCCAAGGCAATTAGAGATTTTCTGCAGCCAGTTCTTCCAACCGAAAATTCTGGAATTGTTTACGCCCCCATCCAAGCTACAAATTTTGAGCTAAAAACAGGGTTGATTCAGATGGCGCGCGATAACTCGTTCAAGGGACATCCTTCCGAGGACCCTCACTCTCATCTGCGATCATTCCTAGAAATATGCGGGACAGTAAAGATGAACGGAGTTCCGGCCGACGCAATCAGATTGAGGCTATTTCCATTTTCTCTACAGGATAAAGCAAAAGATTGGCTCGAATCAGTCGAGACGGGCAGCATCAGTACTTGGGACGAGCTTGCCCAGGCTTTTCTGACAAATTTTTTTCCACCAGCTAAGACTACCAAGCTGCGGACTGAAATTGGAACATTCAGACAGCTTGACGAGGAGCAGTTATACGAAGCGTGGGAAAGATATAAGGAAATGCTTAGGCGATGCCCCCAACACGGATATCCTGATTGGCTTCAGGTACAGTTATTCTATAATGGATTAAACCCCTCCACGAAGACAGTCTTAGACACATCAGCAGGAGGGAGTTTTCTTTCAAAAACAGTGACAGAAGCCAAAGACCTGCTTGAGGAAATGGCGGCAACAAGTTATCAATGGCCGACGGAGAGAGGAACAGTTACAAAGAAGGCTGGATTGTATGAACTGGATGAGTCAAGTTCACTGAAAGCGCAACTAGCATCTCTGACCAATGCACTAAACAAATTGACGTCATCTGAGGTGGTCAAGTCTATTTCCACCTTAGCTGAAGGACATTCGAAGAAAGAAGGTCAAGATGTGGAAGAAGTTCAATACATAGGAAACAGATCATATACTCAAGGAGTACCGAACTTCTACCACCCCAGTCTGCGCAATCACGAGAACTTCTCATATGCGAATACAAAGAATGTTTTACAGCCACCCCCAGGTTTTGCATCAACAAGTACTCCTGAAAAGAAAAATAATCTGGAGGAGATGGTGGCTTTATTCATCAAGGAACAGAGAATATTGAATGTGAGTCTCCAGACATCAGTAAACAACCACGACGCAGCTCTAAAGAATATGGAAGTGCAGATAGGTCAGATTGCTTCAGCAGTAAATGCCCTGCAGAAGGGAAAATTTCCAAGCGATACTGAGCCTAACCCGAAAGAGCAGTGTAAGATGGTGGTTTTGAGAAGTGGCAGAAGACTGGAGGACAGTTTAGAGAAGAAAAAGGAAGAAGAAAAGAGAAGGGATGAAGATGAAGGGGCTGAGGCACAAAAAGCCTCCTCTGAAAGGTTCCAACATCCTCCTAACTCTATTGAATTAAAATGTGATTTTTCTAACAGCTGTGCAGGTAAAGAAGAGAAGCAGAATGACAAAGAAAAGATGACTGAGGAAGAAGTGGTTCCATGCAACCACCATGACAGAGGTTCACATATTAGCCCGCCCAAGCGGAGGGGCGAATGTCCAACCTTTGATTACAGGGAGTTACCTTTTCCTCAGAGATTTAAGAATGTCAAATTAGATGAACAATTTCAAAAATTTTTAGAAATGTTTAAAAAGTTGACTGTGAATATTCCATTGGTAGAAGCTTTGTATAATATGCCAAATTATGGAAAATTCATGAAAGAAATGCTTTCTAAAAAGAAAAGTCTGAAAAAAGAAGTTTTTAATTTATCTGAGAGTAGCAGTACCATTATTTCTGGTAGGATACCCTCTAAGCAGAAAGACCCAGGGAGTTTTACTGTTCCCTGCACCATAGGAGAAGTATCCTTCGATAGGGCCTTGTGTGATTTAGGAGCAAGTATAAATTTGATGCCCTACTCTGTGTACAGGAAGATTGGTTTATCAGGTATGACAGACACCGACGTCACTCTCCAGCTTGCTGACAGATCGATTACCCACCCGATGGGTGTTGTGGAGGACGTGTTGGTGAAAGTCAACAAATTCATCTTCCCTGTAGATTTCGTGGTACTGGACATGAAGGAGGACAAAGAGGTGCCAATTATCTTAGGCAGACCTTCCCTAGCCACTGGTAAGGCTGAGATTAGCGTGCATACAGGTAAGCTTACCTTGAACATTGATGATGAAAAAGTCGTGTTTAGTATTTTTGGCCAAGATGAATCTGTTTGCAGCTTGCATACATGTTTTTCTGTTGGGCCTGAATACTTGACTGATGACGATGAAGAGGTAGACTATAATCTTGGCCTAGGCTTAGGGGAAATGCTTGTTGATAATGTGAATTTTGATCATGATGCATATATGGATAATCCTCTGTTTGAAAATGATTTGGATCTGCCTGACTTTGAAAATGAATTAGACTTGCCTGCTTGTGAAAATGAAAGATCTGCAGTTGATGATTTACCTTCCTTTGAAAATGAATTAGAATTGCCTGAAATGAATAATTTTGATGATGATATTGAATTGCCTGACATTGAGCATGAACATAAAAGGCAGAAAAAAGATTGCTCGATAGATAATTTTGAGTCTGATCGTGATTACAGTGAATCTATTGAGTCTGATCTTGACATTCCTGAATGCATGAATCCCGACAATGTGAATACTTTCTTTTCATGCCCTGATGATGTGTATAGAATTGAATCTGACCCAGAAGAACTTGAATCTGTGCATAGTATAGAATCTGATCCTGAAATTCTTGAATTCTTTAATTCTTCTGATGATGAGTCATGTGATAGCCTAGTTGAATCATTTTTTAATTCTGAGTCTGAAGGATCTAATGAGCATATAGATATTTTTTCTGATGAATGGACTGGCATGATAGATAGGCCATCTCTAGATCCTAGACCAGTAGATATTATAACGCTTGATGACTCTGTTAACAACTGTTTTGAAAATAGAGATTTAGAAAAGAGATTTGATGCAGCTGATTATTTTCTGAAATGTTATTATGAGAATCTCTTTAGTGAAGATGGGCCAGGGGAAAGTTTTTTTTTCTCCCCTGTTTGTAGTATGCAATTCGGTGCGTGATTTCTTGCAGGGCCCGGAGGATGATGAAAATTTTTATTTTGAGCCTCCGTAAGCGTGCCGAGCCTAGTCTAGCTAAAGACGTTAAAGAAAGCGCTGCTTGGGAGGCAACCCAAGGATTAAAGTAGTTAGTTGTTTTTGCGGTAAATAATTTTCTTTGCTCCGTGATCCAATTTTGTTTTGCAGGATCACCTTAGCAAATCCCGAAATTCCACATTTCCCATTTTTCATGGATCCAAAGGAAGAGGATGAAGCGCTCCTAGCTCAGGGAAGTCTCAGTATCCCTCTTTATGCTTTTCTGTTTTAAAACATTGGGGACAATGTTTAGTTTAAGTTTGGGGGGGAGGCTTCCGCTGTGTTGAGCATATTCAAATTCTGTTGGATGCATGAATAGATAGCCATGATAGCCAAGGATGTGATTTTTGAAATTTTGGGAGAAAATGGTTTATATGATTGTGGAATCTGGGAGCACGGCAGAAATTGTGAAATTTTAAAATTTTTTGATACTTAGTTTTGATGTCTAAAGCATGCAATAGTCTTATCTAATGACGTCTTTGAAAATCTAGATTCTTATTATGGTTTTCAAAGTTGTTGTCACCCCGATAGGCTTAGTTTCTAATATCAGGAAGTTCATGCTTGATTGCTCTAAAGAACTAGGTAGAAAAAAAATGCTATGCCTGCTAAGAGAAAAGCAAAAGCAACAAAAGAAAATGTGAGAAAAAGAAAATCTGTTGAAAAAGAATTTTTGCTTGCTCAAAAGAAAAAAAGCGTAGGGGTAAAAAGAGCTACCTGCGGTGTGATCAGTTAGGCCAACCAAGAATAAAATTCGGGTTAAGGGTCCCTGCACCGTAGTGTGAAAGCTAGTACCAATAGATATCAAAATGCAAGTTTGGGGGAGGAGCAAAAGAAAAAGAAAAGAAAAAGAAGAGAAAAAGAAAAATCCTGCTCCCCCATGAAAAAAAAAGAAAAAGATGACATGCACCCTAGTTACTTTTTTTTGCATGATAGAAGGACTCCGAAGTATTAGGGGCTCTTAGCCAGTGTAGGGGGAAAACAAATGGAGAAAGCCATAAGACTAATCTAGGTTAGTAAAAGAATCAATAGATAAGTCTTGAGCATGCTATTCATTAATCTTAAGTTCAAACTAGTTTAAGATTTCTTCAAGAGTATGCGGTGCTTGCTTATTCCACTTGCATGTTTTCCATTCGATCCTAAGAATTCCAAAATCACTGAGGGTTGAGCGATTCTATTTCATGCATCTTTAGAATTTATTTTGCTCGGGACTAGCAAAAGCTTAAGTTTGGGGGTGTGATAGCGAGCAGAAATGTCGCTATTTTAGTCTCAAATTATTAAGCTTTTTGGTGCTTTAATCGTGTTTTTAATGAATATATTTAATGAATTTTGTTATTTTGTCTTTAGGAGCACAAATGGTGAATTTGGGAGAAAAAGAGCCAAAAATTGAAGTGATTTTAGCCCAAATCAAAGTTTGATGCAATTGGTGGCCCGAAGAAGGCATCCATAAAGAATACACTAAGAGAAATGAAGAAGAAGGCCCAAAAATCAGCCCAAAAAGAAGCTGATTTTTCTGGAAAATCTGGACAGCGTCGAGACGCTTAGCAAGGCAGCGTCGCGACGCTGCCCTTTCTTGTTGCCCAAGCCGCGTGCGCAGCAGCGTCGCGACGCTTGGCAAGGCAGCGTCGCGACGCTACCCCTTTTCCAGGCCTATAAATAGGCGCCCTTGGTGCCTCATTTTATCATCAATCATCAATCAATCATTACTCACTCATTCCTTTCTTTCCTAAGACTCCTTTTTTGGAGCCCCTCTCAAGGCTTTTGAGCCTTTTTGAGAGGGTTCTTCTAGTGGGAATTTTTGGGGAATTTTGGGGAGCAATTCTAAAGGCTCGAGGAGTAGTCAGCGGGGGCTCCAAGCGTCAGCAAGGGGTTTTTCGACGATCAATTCCTTTTCCTTTATGCCTTTTAATATGCTTTCCCTTGTAATTATTGTGAATATTATGTGTAGCTAAACCCCAATTTGGGGTCTTGAAATGAAATGTTAGTGGAAATATTGTTATAATTTCTTGTCTCTTGCCCATGTTCTAATTATTTGTATGGATGTGCTTAATGCTTTACTCAATCTGGCCAATTGTGTAATGATTCGATTCTTAATGGAAACTCGACGGAGAGAAATTAGGATAGATCATAATCCATGCAACTAGTTTAATTGCCCGTTGTGACACCGGGATTAGTTGATTAAACATAGATTCCTAAAATGAATCAGAGCGTAATAATTAATGATTTTTAATAGCGCTAAGGACACTTAGGTTGTTAAAATGAACTAATTACAATTAGGGGAAACCGACAGGAGAACCTATGTGATTAACGGAGATTCTAGGTTTATAATTAGTTGGGCAATGAGATAGGATAATTATAGCAATTATTTAGCTAATCATTGATTTTCAAGACCCCTCTTCCCATTTCAAGAAAACTCTTTCTCCACATTTTATTTCTGATTGATCAAATTGTTTTAATTTAATCATTTTAAATTAAATCTTTTTATTACATGAGCTTGGTCCCTAAATATTATTTTACCTAAGTATTTTCAGTGCTCAAGAGAATTTTAATTAATTGCTTAAGTTTCGCTTCGCCTCCCTGAGGATTCGATACTCGGAATACTTTCCGTTTTATATTACTTGTGGCCCGTGCGCTTGCGGAAATCGTACCAACACCACCCCGAGTTAACCTAGAACAAATGCATACGGTCGGCCTCATGCAAATGCCGAGGCCGACCATCTCAGCACATTCGTACACAATAAAAGGAACTAAACAAGTCCATAAATCAAACCTGTGCAGCAGGGCAAGTAGGCCTTGGTCTGCTCGGCCTCGATCCGACCATAACAATCTTCGTATTTCCAGCCCCCTACTCAAGTGTTATCTCAAATTTTGCGAATAATACTTGAGTAAATATACTTTGGGTATCGTTTACCTTACTGCAAAACTTCCAATCCCCCGCTTTTTCTGTTGCCACGGGGCATGCTCTAGGGGTACAGGCATTGCCACTCCTACAGGGACTTTTCGACAAGTAGATGCACCGGGGCACGCCCTAGGAGTATAGGCATTGCCACTCCTACAAGGACTTTTCGACAGTAGATGCCCCGGGGCACGCCCTAGGAGTATAGGCATTGCCACTCCTACAAGGACTTTCCGACAGTAGATGCACCGGGGCACGCCCTAGGAGTATAGGCATTGCCACTCCTACAAGGACTTTCCGACAGTAGATGCACCGGGGCACGCCCTAGGAGTATAGGCATTGCCACTCCTACAAGGACTTTTCGACAAGTAGATGCACCGGGGCACGCCCTAGGAGTATAGGCATTGCCACTCCTACAAGGACTTTTCGACAGTAGATGCACCGGGGCACGCCCTAGGAGTATAGGCATCGCCACTCCTACAAGGACTTTTCGACAAGTAGATGCACCGGGGCACGCCCTAGGAGTATAGGCATTGCCACTCCTACAAGGACTTTCCGACAGTAGATGCACCGGGGCACGCCCTAGGAGTATAGGCATTGCCACTCCTACAAGGACTTTTCGACAAGTAGATGCACCGGGGCACGCCCTAGGAGTATAGGCATTGCCACTCCTACAAGGACTTTTTGACAGTAGATGCACCGGGGCACGCCCTAGGAGTATAGGCATTGCCACTCCTACAAGGACTTTTTGACAAGTAGATGCACCGGGGCACGCCCTAGGAGTATAGGCATTGCCACTCCTACAAGGACTTTTCGACAGTAGATGCACCGGGGCACGCCCTAGGAGTATAGGCATTGCCACTCCTACAAGGACTTTTTTTGGTTGAACACCTGTTATAGCGAAATCACTTGAGAAACTTTATTAATAACAAAAACCAGAGTTCAATTCTAGCTACACTCGCTGTTGAATGAACTTCAGAGACTTAACAGAAATCAAAACTATCCTATGTGAAAAGCTTATAAAGGAAAATACAGTAGTTCCAATCAGAATTCCATTGGCAAAGGGCATCCCTCTGCTCGGCCTCGGACTGGTCGGCCTCGGCCCTCGTCCTGGGCCGAGCCGTGCTGCCTTGCCTGCTGGCTTGCTCCTCTGAGCGCGGTGTAATAGCATTCGCGTGAAGCTTGTTGTTCTCCCCTCACAACTCCTATTCCGCTATCGGTTGGGAACTTCATCATTTGGTGGTATGTCGATGCCACCGCTTTCAATTCATGCAAAGCTGGCCTTCCCAGTATGGCGTTATAGGCGGATACACAATTTACTACCAAGAAATTAACCATTTTCGTCACCACATTCTGCCCTTCCCCATAGGTCACCGGCAACTCAATGCTTCCCTCTGGTAGCACCCTTTCTCCCCCAAAACCAACCAGCGGAGCAGCGCTCGTCCTCAACCGTTCCTTCCCCAATTTCATGGCCTCAAACACTTTCGTGGACAGGATGTCTGCTGAACTTCCTCCATCAACCAAAATCCGATGAACCCGCGTGTTGGCAACTGTCAGGCTCACCACCAGTGCATCATTGTGAGGCTGGTGTATGCCGGAAGCTTCCAGCTCGGTGAACTCTACTGACGGCAACCCCTTTGAGAGCCGTACCGAATACACCCTTCTTTCCTCAAGATCATACCTTGCCTCTCTAGCTGCTGCTTTCCTTTTCCGGTTCGAGTCTCCTCCTACGGGTCCTCCCAAAATTGTTTTAATTTCCAGTGGGGGGTCATTGCCTTCCTCCTTGCCATCGCCTCTGGTCGGCCTCGGCTTTTTGCTCTCCTCACCGTCCACAAACTCTTTCAGATATCCGTCCCTGGTTAGATTTTCGATCTCGTCTCGAAGCTGTATGCAATTTCGTGTCGTGTGACCATGATCTCGATGAAAATAGCAAAATTTGCTCCTATCTCTTCTATCGGGGTTTCCTTTCAATCTATCCGGGCGTTTCAGCAAATCTGTATGGTTGATCGCTACCAAGACCTGGTCGGGTGAGACAGAGAGGGGAGTGTACCTCTCATACTTTCCTTTGTACTCTGGTCGGCCTCGGCCTTCCTTCTGGTCTTGCTGGCCTCGACCCACAGAATACTTGAGACGGCTCCGGCCCTCGTCCTCTTCCCGCGGCCGTTTTCCCCTCTCCTCCTTTCGCCTGCCCTTATCGATGGTGGTTACCCTCTGCGCTTCCCTTTCCGCCCGCTTGGATTTCATCAGCTCCTCTGCGTTTATGTATTTTTGCGCTCTGGCCACGAACTCAGTGTACGTCCGTGGCTGGTCCTCTCCCACGGAATTCAACAATCTTTCATCCTGTAACCCGGCGATAACCGCGGTTAGCGCCACTGCATCGTCATACCCCTCTACTTGCACGACCTCGTTACTGAACCTTGTGATATACCCATTCAAGCTCTCCCCTGGCCTTTGCTTTATAGTCAACAAATTGAACTGTGGCTTTTTCCGATCCCTTGCTCCTAAAAACTGAGTGGCAAAAAGGCGGGACAATTCTTTGAATGAATCAATGGATTTAGGTGGGAGTTTACCGTACCATTGCTGTGCCGTTCCGGTTAGGGTTAACGAAAACGCCCGGCACTTAGTCGCCTCGGATGCCCCATGAAATCCCATCCAGGATCGGTAGGTGTCCAAATGTTGCACCGGGTCTTTTTTCCCGTCGTACTGCGGAAAAGTCGGTAACTTGAACTTGTGTGGAACCTCGGCCCGCATAATTTCATCGACGAAGGGTGGGTCAGCCTGCCCTATCAAACTTTCCAAATAATCCCTGTCCGCATCCCTAGGGCTTGTGCTTCCCTGGGTGCCTTCCTTGGCCTTAACCTTTGACTGCTCGGCCTCGGCCTTTGCCTTGGCCGCGGCTTCAGCCTCGGCCCTCAGCTTACCTTCTAGCTCAACCCTGATCTTTGCCTCGAGCTCAACCTTTTCCTGCATCTTGGCTTTGGCTATGGCCTCGGCCTCGGCCTCGGCCTCGATCCTCCTGTGCGAGCCTACTGTGCTAACCTCATCTGGGACATCGAGTGCACCCTTGCGCTCTGCCCCTCTGCTCGGCCCTGGCTCCTTCAAGACAGGTTTTTCACCACCCCTTGGCTGGCGCAGCTTGCTGGTGGCACTATCCGTTTCCTCTTCCTCTTCACCGGAGGCCCCTCTCTTCCTCTCTTGGTCCCGCACGGAACTTCTCTTGTACGTCGTACCAGGATTCGGTTGCTTCAATATACCCAGAATCTCAGCCAAACTCTGGCCCATCTCGTTCACTCTTCCTCTAAGATCCTCCATCTCAGTGCCTGGGGCACTCACCTTGGACTGTGGACCTCTCTCGCCCGCTGGATTCTCCTGTTCCATTACCCTGTTGCACCGGCCTACAATGCTCTCAATCCGACACACTTCCCCACAGACGGCGCCAACTGTTGATGCCAAAATCTGGCCAAGCGCTCACCTGCCCTTCACGTGACACCAACAATGAATTTGTTGAGATATGGAGAAGACGTGACCTGAAAAGAAAGAAAGTAAGCACTGCACACCGGTGTGGTGCTCGCCACACGTGCTCCGATGCCTAAGTCAGTGATCGGAAAATCTCCGGCCGGTTTCCCAGTCCAGAAACCTAGTTCAGTCGAGTTTTAGAGTTCAGATATCAGTTACCTTTTCTGGATCATCTCTAGCCTTTTATACCTCTCTCGCTAGGGTTTTTCCCTTTCCTCGTCGTCCACCGCACGTTGCCTCCTGCTACTGGGCCCAAGGAGATTGACCCGGGCAACCCAAGTGGCCAGTGGGGTTAATTGACCTGGTCGGCCTCGGCATTGGGCCGAGGCCGACCAGACCCTCGGCCTCGGCGTTGGGCCGAGGCCGAGGTGTCATTCCACTTCTTGCGGGCCTTCATCTCCTCGGGCCGATCTCAGCTGGGTCCGAAACCCTTCTTCTTTGGTGTACCTGCCAAGCCAAAATTACCCACAACAATCTCAAAATTTTGTTATTTATTCATATAAATTTCAATATTTTAAAAGTAAGAAAAAAATGTTATTATTTATTGATATAAATTTCAATATTTTAAGGATAAAACTTCCCATTATATCGGACAGCAGTAATTTCCTTCTTACCACCACTATTCTTATGACATGTGTCACTTTCTTATTTTTTATTTACTTTTATTAAATGTCAAAATCTCATCAAAATCTCATCTAACAGATTTTACTTTTTTATTTGATTTTTTAAAACACTTCTCTCCCTTCATTTTTAACGCTTTAGATCTTCTTCCCTTTCTTTTTCTTTTGAATTTATTGTATCCTTCCACCATACACCTCATCATCTCGCATTTCTCACTTTTCTTTCCTCTATCATTCCACATAAAATTTCAGTATGATTTTGCACAAGCTAAAGGTAACCTAAGTTAAACTCTTTTGTTTTTTTTTATTAATATATTGTGTATTTTATATTTTTTTTATTTTATCTTTTAAATGAAATAATATAATCCATTTTTAATAGTTCAACTAAATTGGAAGGACGAAAGGAATCATGTGAGAGAGACATCTCATAATCCAGAAGAAACAACCAGCTTGAAACAAGTGAGTTTGTTATTTTATTTCATTAATTTATACTTTTATCCATATTCATTTTTGTTATTCTCAAGTATGTTGATGTAACCTTGATTTTTTTTTCTTTTTTATAACAAAGTGACACAATATTTGATTTTGAATTATTGGATTCATAATTAGAAAACACAAGTTGTATTTTTTGTTTTTACCATATCTGAAAAATGAGTTTGGTTGTAGATTGGACAGTACTTTGAAAAGGAAGACACATAAACATGATTTCTTGCTTATTTTATTTCCTTTTTAGTTTCTTCTAGATGTTAATCTAAATAATAAATCAAATTCTTACTTTTTTTTAAAAAAAAATAAAATTATAGGTTTGTCGTTGTATAATATTTTCTTTTAGTTATTAATTGTATTTTATATGCATGAATTTTAACATCCTTAGTTGAAGCCATGGAGAACATAGAAGATACAAATTTACATGGACAACTATTTAATAGTTTTGAAGTTCATTTGGAAGATAAGACCGACCCTACTATCAATACTCAATTTGAAATTGTAGAACCGATGGTTGGAATGGAGTTTAGTTCTATTGAGCATATCAGTTTCATGTTAATTTTGGAGGAAAATTGGTTTTAATGTAAGGAAAAGAAATCGCAAAAAGAAAATAAATGGAGAAATTTCAAGGACAACTTTTTGTTGCTCCAAAGAAGGGTTTCGCCAAGTAGACAAGCGAAGAGAAATTGTTTCATTTTCTTGACCAATTTCTAGGACTGGGTGTGAAGCTCACATAGTATGTTTGCTTGGAAATAATGGTCAATATAGAATTGTGTCATTTAATAGAAATCTATAGAATTTTAAGGCAAACTTATAATGCCCAATCAGAACGCAAATTTCCAGGAGAGAAATAATCAAGCAGAAAATAAAGAATGAACACAAGGATATATAGTGGTTCAACCTTTCGATCTACATCGACTTTGAGAACCAGCTTATATGAGTTTTATTATGAGCAATAAGTCACCAATACAGAGTACAACAATGGAGTTAAGGAAACCCAATGTAAAATACCTCAAACCCCAATTGATTTGAACTTCAAGAGAATACCCACGCGTTTCAGCCTCCTATACCGAGACCCACTGCTACTACTACGAGACTCACACCGGAGAACAGAACCGTCCCTGAACTTAGACCCAAAATAGTGTAAAAAACGCTTGTCACAAGGTGTTGAACTGAAATCCACAGACCCGACGGTAAGAACAACATGCCGGCAAGAAGAACCGAGATTCACGCTGCAATACTCCAACGAGATACTGATATGAACCGAGACTCAACGAAACTGAGACCCACGACGTTATCTACCATACCCACAACTTCGAGTGCCTCAAATTGGAAAAAACCCACGGTAGCTGACTACTCTGTGACACCCACTACAGCGAGATTGACGCTCACACCGACTGGAGAAACGAGGCCTGACGACACTAAACGGAGACAACGTTACTGGCGGCTGAAAGCTCTCTATTCTCTCTGTATTTTCGTATATTTCTCTCTCTCTCATTTTTGTAATCGTGAATTCCAGCCCTAGCAAAAGAAGATGATGCTCCAATTACCAGACTACCCCTCTGTATTCATCATATTACAAAAATGCCCTCCTCTTAATTTACTTAAGATAACTTGTCAATTTACAAATCTCCCTCATGACAAGAATATCTTAAGCTATAAGTTGGTTCTCTAATTTCCCTATCACCCTGGCTTAACATTCAACTCATTTAACAGGTATTTAAACATATAAGTTGTGAGAACCTTCGTAAGCATATCCGAAAAATTCTGATCAGTATGAACTTTCACCAGTTTAACCTCATTCTTAGAAACCATATCCCTTATAAAGTGAAACTTAACATCAATATGCTTAGACTGTTCATGGTGAGATGGATTCTTCGCAAGATGAATAACACTCTGGCTATCACAACGGATGACATGAATAAACTCTTGTGACAACAACTCACCAACAATTCTCTTCAACCACACTGCTTCACCAACTGAAATATACTCTGATTTAGTGGTTGACAAAGCAACAACTGGCTGTAGAGCGACCTTCCAACTGACCACATTACCATACAAACGAAAAATGTGACCTGATAAAGACCTTCTTTTGTCAAGGTCTGCAGCATAATATGCATCTGTGAAGCCTTCCAACAATGTTGATTGATCACAATCATTCCTAAAACACAATAAAACACCTGAAGTACCTTTCAAATACCGAAACACTCATTTAACTGCATTCCAATGCTCCTTTCCAGGATTTGACATAAACCTACTTATCATGCTCATTGAGTAACCCAAGTCAGGCCTAGTACAAATCATGAGATACATAATGCTCCCTACGACATTACAATATGGAATTTTAGACATCTCTAACCTTTCCTGATCAGTTTTAGGCGACTGAGACAAAGAAAGCCTAAAATGAGATGCTAAGGGTGTCAAAACTGCCTTACAATCAGACATGTTATGCTTCTCAAGCAGTTTATGCACATAGCTCTCCTGCGAAATGGTTAACAAACATTTTTCCCTATCTCTCTCAGCATCCATGCCTAAGATTCTTTTCAATGCACCTAAATCTTACCACCAGAGAGAAAACCTCATTATAATCAACTCTCTCCTTTTGAGTGTAGCCCTTGGCTACTAGCCTAGCTTTATACCTAGGTTTGTTGTTACCTCCTGTACCTGGTTTGATTTTATAAATCCAATTTGATTGAATGAGTTTCTGTTTAGGAGGCTTTGGAACCAATGACCAAGTCTGATTCTTATGCAAAGAGGACAACTCTTCTTCCATTGCAGCTTTCCCCTGTTCCTTCAACCCAAACTCAATAGTCTCTTCGAATGTAATAGGCTCTACCACAATATTATCAGAAGCACAATTCGGAGAAAATGCAACTAAGTCAGCAAAACCATACCTCGTAGGTGCTTGTCTAACTCTCTGAGATCTATCACGTGCAAGTTGATAATTCTGCAAGTCATTGTTATCTGAACTTTCCTCAGTCTCCCTCATCAATCAAAATTCTCTCTTATTGAAACTGTATACCATCAGATTCAAACCGCCATGAAGACTCTGCTTGTGAACCCAATTGTGACCCATCACTCAATTCACCTCTAGCCGTTGATGGTTGTTTTTCAGACTCAATTTTGACTTTTGTTTCAACATTCTCAACTGATCGCTGTTCTGGCTGGCTCTTAATACAAAACGACATCTCATCTTCATTGAAAGTGACATCTCTACTGATTATACATTTATTTCTACCTTCTTCCAAGCACCAAAGTTTATATCCTTTGACACCTTGAGGGTAGCCAATAAACATACATTTCAATGCTCTCTTATTTAGCTTTCCTTCCTTAACATGAGCTTAAGCTAAACAACCAAATACCTTGAGATGTTCAAGACTTGGAGCTTCACCTTTCCATATCTCTTGAGGAGTCTTGAAATCTATTGCGGAAGACGGAATCCTGTTAATGAGATAACATGCAGTTTGGGCAGCTTCTCTCCAAAACTTCTGAGGTAGTGAAGCATTTGACAGGAGACACCTAATACGTTTCATCATCGTTCTATTGAACCTCTCAGCTAAACCATTCTGCTAAGGAGTGTATGTAACAATAAGGTGCCTTGTGATTCCCTCAGACTTGCAAAGTTTGTTGAATTTGTGATTTACAAATTCTAAACCATTATATGTCCTCAAGTACTTTACCTTTCTCCCTGTTTGGTTCTCAGTTTGCTTCTTCCATTCAAGGAATTTCTCAAAAGCTTCATCCTTTTGTTTAAGTAGATAAATCCACACTTTCCTTGAAAAATCATCAATTATTGACATGAAGTACCTCGAACCTCCCATAGTAGGTACCTTTGTCGGATCCCACAAATCTGAGTGCACATAATCTAATATGCCTTTTGTTGAATGCTTCCCTTTTCCGAATTTTACCCTAGTAGACTTTTCCATTATGCAATAGTCACAAAATAGGAGTTCAATCTCTTTAATACCTCAAAGTAAGCCTTGTTTAGAAAGAGCTTGTAGATCTCTTTCACTCACATGTGCCAACCTTCTATGCCATAACATAGACATATCAGTTCCTTTACCAGATGAAACATCCACGCTTCTTGCAATAGCGGTCCCTTCCAACACATAAAGACCATTCTTCAAGGATCCCTTTAACTTCACCAAAGAACCCTTAGAAACTTTCAGAACTCCATTTTCAAATTTATAGCAATAACGTGATCTATCTAATTCACCTAGAGAAATTAGATTTCGTTTAAGTTCTGGAACATACCTTACATTTGTAAGCATTTTGAACATCCCATCATGTGTTGTAAGCCGAACTGACCCAGTTCCTTTCACATTGCAGACACTATTATCTCCGAGCAAAACTTTTCCACCACTTGCTTCTTGAAAGTCAATCAAATATTCTCGATTGGGATTCATGTGGAATGTGAAACCTGAATCCATGATCCACTCATCTTGAAAATCTCTACTGGACACCATCAAGACCTCTGCTGAATCATACCCATGAGTTACATTCGCTGAACTTGATTCACCTTCTCTTACCACTTCAAAGACTTCCTTGTTCTTGTTCAATGGATAATTTTTCTTAAAATGCCCATCCTTACGACACAAGTAACACTTTTTCCCTTTTCCTCTGGACTTGGACCTGGTTCTTGAATCCTTTCCTTTCCAGTTCTTTTTCTCAACCCTCCCTCTGGCTATAAGTAACTCACTTTCCCTGCGTTCCTTTTTAATTTCGAGATTTCTAGTGTTCAAGGCATCCAACACAATATCCATGGTCAGCGAATCCCTACCATATTTAATTGCAACCTTAACTTCTCGAAACGAATTCGACAAAGATTTCAAAAGTATCACTGCTTCATTCTCATCCGACATCTTCTCACCGATGTTTTGTTGGGTTTTCTGCCCTAAAACTCGTAGATAGTGAATGTAACCGTTGACCGGATATTAATGAAATAATATTGATATATTTTTCCATTAATTGTTATTAGTTATTTTATATTTGTCTTTGCCTAATAACAACCCTAATCCAATAAACTAGACATCCAAGGTTGTAATATGAGTCTTGAACTATATGTAGCGACATATGGGATCATTGTTCAAGAAACAGCCTAAAGGGTCTATAGTATAGGGATAAGACTAGGTGCCTTATCCTGGTGACACTATGGATACGACCCACTTTGTATTTGATACAAACGCTGCGATCCAACGCGTTCGTGTAGGAGACATGCGAGTGGGGGTATCCTATGCAATGAGTTTGCATAAGACCGAACCGCGAAATAGTAACCACTGGTTATAACACCGTTAACTAGTTGGTTTTCTATTTCACTAGGACGACCTAGACAACTTAGTCTTAATCCTGAGTTGATTATGGACTCCTGCTCATGAGAGATTGTCCTTTGATTTGTATGGGTGAGAGTGGCCAATACGCCGACTCAATAAGCCTACCACTTTGGGGACAAGACCGAATGGGGAGCTGGGAACATAATCGTACAAGATGGAATTCACTCCTTCCCGACTTTAGGGAAGCAGATGAGTGTTCCCTTAAGTGGTTACTCCGAGTCTTGAACAAAGGGTCCTACCCTCTCAATGGCACGAGAGGGTTTTCTGTTTGATGGTTGGACCACAAACAGGTTGTTCATTAGAGGAGAATTGGTACTTAAGGAAATAGAGGTAACCCAGGGGTAAAATGGTAATTTGACCCAGCTGGTGTTACGGACACTCGTGAAGGACTAACTAGTCGATATTGGTCTAGATCCGTGGACACAGAAAATATGTCTGCAGTGAGAAGAGTGCAACTGTGAGTCTATAATGGAATGTACACACAGTTAACGAATATTGATTAATGTGGTTAATGAGTTTGACAAATTAATCTCACATCGTTGGGGCTTCTGATCTGCAGGTCCATTAGGTCCCACTGGTAGCTCGTAAAGTAATTTGAGGCAACTAAGTAATAAAAGTAAATTGAAAATGTTCAATTTATTAAGGGAAATAAATACAATATATATTGATATATTATTATGAGAGAAATTAATATTTGAAAAGTTCAAATATAAATTTATGGAAGTTTGAAAGAGTTCAAAATAATGAATTAATTAATTTAAGGCCTAAAATGTGTTTGGGCAAATTAACTAATTCTAGGCAAATATGTGATATTTAATTGGTGGTTAATTAATTAAAGAATTCATTAACCGGGAATTAATCAATTATGGAAATAATTAATCACTTAAGGAAGTGATTAATCATTTATGGAAATGATCTAATCACTTATGGAAGTAATTAGTCATTTGTGGAAAAGATTAATCAATTATGGAATTGATTGATCATGATTGATTAATTAAGGAATAAGATCGAATCAATTTTGGAAAAGATTGATTTAATTGAATATTTTATTCATGGTCTCTCTTCTATAAATAGAACACTAGACCTAATTGGTCATGACACTTGACACTCTTGAAAGACAAGACCTAGAATTCTCTCTAGCCTCCCTCTTAGAGAAAGACTCCCACAAGTCTTTTGCTTCCTAGACTTAGAGACATACCGGTGTAACCTCTGTGGTTATTGGGTCAATCAAGAAGAAAATTCCAGCGATCAAGAGGCGAGGAGGCTGCTGCGTTTTCGTTCATTAGAACGTCGTTGGCGAAGAACGGTCAAGTCTACAACGAAGGTATGTGACGGTTCTTCCCCTTTTCTTTAGAAAAGCATGAAAATAAATTTAGATTTATTTTTAAGCATGTTTAAACTGAATTTCCAGCAACTTTAAAGTTGGTTTAAAGTTTGTTTGAGTTTTCGTAACGATATTTTAATGTTAATTAATATACGGCGTAAGGTCCAATCGATGCGCTTCCGCTGCGTGGAGACTTTTATTCCCTTCAATCGGCATCAGAGACATCGCTGTCCCTATTAATTAATATTAAAAGTTGCGATAGGCTCTAATAGGTGGGATTTTTTCATAATGTATGTTCGGTTTGCGTTGAACTGTTTAGGTTAATTTTATGGCCATAGATTTTATTTTTATGTGATTTTGATCATGTAAGGCCTGATGTTTCAGGTATTTTATGTAAAATCGAGTCCTATGTAAGTCCGGGTCTAGAATAGGTTTTTATGAGATGAAAATCGAAGCAATCGCCGTTGAAATCGAGGCCAAAATCGGAGAATCGATGTTGCTGTCGCCCAGATTCTGCCTCCAGACGCAACAGCGTCGGGACGCTACCTCAACAGCGTCTCGACGCTGTCTCTGTTGGGTTTTATGCCCTAAAACTCGTAGATAGTAAATGAAACAAATTAATCGATCTCAATAAAGTGTTATTTGAGTAATTCAGTAATTTGGTTATTGAATAATCGAGTTTGCATTAATAAACCCTAAATCCAATAAACTAAGATCCAAGGTTGTTTAAATGAAACTTGGACTAGTATGTGGGGACATACGGGGATCAGTGTCCAAGTAACAACCTAAAAGGTCTATAGTATAGGGATAAGGCTGGGTACTTTATCCTGGTGACACTATGTGATACGACCCACCTTGTATTCGATACAGATGCAATGATCCAAAGCATCCATGTAGGAGACATGCGGGTGGGGGTATCCTATGCAATGAGTTTGCATAAGACCGGACCGCGAAATAGTAACCACTAGTTGTAACGCCGTTAACTAGTTTAGGTTTCTATTTCAATAGGATGACCTAGGTAACTCAATCTCAATCCTGAGTATATTATGAACCCCTTTCAGGAGGGATTGTCCTTAGATTTGTATGGGTGAGAGTGGCCAGTTCGCCGACGCAATAAGCCTACCATTTCAGGGGCAAGACCGAATGGGGGCTGGGAACATAACAGTACAAATGGAATTCACTCCTTCCTCTATTGGGGTAAGTAGACATGTGTTCCCTTAAGAGCTGATTTCAGGGCTTGAACAAAGGCGCGCCATCTTCTCCTAGCCCGAGAGGAACTCCTGTTTAGTGGTTGGACCCTAAACAACTTCTGCATTAGAGGAATCAGTAGTACTTAAGGAACCAGAGGTAACCCAGGGGTAAAACGGTAATTTGACCCAACTGGTGTTACGAACACACGTGAAGGATTGACTTACTGCTTGGTCGATATCCATGGACACAGAAATATTCTACAGTGAGAAGAGTGCAGCTGTGGGTCTTTAGTGGAGTGACCCACAGTTAACGAATGTTGACTAAACTTGGTCAATGAGTTTGGCCAGTTAGTCTTGTATCGTTGGAGCTTCTGATCTGTAGGTCCATTAGGTCCCACTGGTAGCTCGTAAAGAGACTTGAGGCAATTAAGTATAAATTGTAAATTGAAAGTGTTCAATTTATTTGAGGAATCGTATAATGTATATTGATGCATTATAATATAAAGTTTATGAAACTTTATAATTTAATTTTTGAATTAATTTCAAAAATTAATTCTTGGGAGAAAATATTTGAAAGAGTTCAAATAAATTTAATATGAATTGGATTCATATTAATTTTAATTTTAATAAAATCCCTAAGATTAAATATATGATATTTAATTGGGTAAATTAATTAATTATTTATTAAAATTATAGACCTTTTCCTATTAGGAAAGAAAATATTTGAAAGAGTTCAAATAAATTTAATATGAATTGGATTCATATTAATTTTAATTTTAATAAAATCCCTAATATTAAATATATGATATTTAATTAGAGAACTTAATTAATTATGAAATTAATTAATTATTTATTAAAATTAGAGACCTTTTCCTATTAGGAAGAAGGTCTTGGCCTTTACCTATAAATAGGACCCCTGGGGTGGGGTGAAAGGCATCCCATTCATTCTCCTTCTCTCAGAGAATTTCCCTCAAGGCTTCCTCTAGACTCCCACCAGTCTCCTGCCTCTAGAAGTCTCAGAGTCATACCGGTGTAGCCATAGTGGTGGTGTTCACACTAGTTCGTGATTAATTCACATGCAGTTGGTGAATTTAATCTGAGTCGTCAACGAGAGTAAGTAATTTGTTACTTTATAAATTAGATTCAGATCTAATATATTTGTATGCTTAGCCTTAATATATATTTAGAATAGTTCTAATATTATTGCCAATGTATTGGTATTTTAGATTAAACAAAATTAATTACGAATCAGTCCCAATCACACTTCCGCTTTACGGAATTACGAAATTCCAATCCTTCACTCGATACCGAAGGCGCTCGGTAAGGAAAGCGCACAGCGTTGGGACGCTACCTCAACAGCGTCTCGACGCTGTCTCGATACCGCAGGCGCCAGACATGGAAAGCGCACAGCATCGAGACGCTATCAACACAGCGTCGAGACGCTGTCACGATGGAGGCGCGCATTAGGGTTTCAAAAGGTGCGGTTCAAGGGGTGGTCGGTCCGGTTCGGACCGGTTCGGCTGGGCTGGGACCTATTTTGTCCGGTTCAACCAATTTTTGGCATGGTTCGTGCTTTTCGAAGCCGGTTCGAGGTGGTTCAGGGCGGTTCGTGCTATCTAGACCAATTCCGGAGCTGTACAAGGATTTTTTAGGATAGAATTTAGCTAAATTAATGTAATTTAATGCTTTATTTTATCCTAGGGGCCAAAATTAACCGGTTCAATTGCTATTTATATGTTTTATGGATGTCATATAGAATATTTAATCCCACCTTAGGTTATAAACATGCTCATGCATTTTTATATATTATAAAATGTTATAATGTATGTTTAAATGCATGGATTTGTTTTCATATTTTTTAATATAAGTGTATATTAATTATATGAAATATTGGAAAGCATGAAGCATGTCATTACTTAAATTAAATATAAATAGTTATGTTTAATGTGATGAATGAAGCATGCTTGATTGATTTTCTTGATTGGCTTATAATTGTTATAATAAAAGAAAACCAAAATTGCATGAAGCATGAAACATCCATTATTCATGCAATTAATGTGGTTTAATTATTTAATTTGAATGAGATTGTTGAATGAATTAAACCCTAGATTCTTGATTATAGGATTAATCATTAAAATTTGAAATAGTTCTTTAATGATTAGAAACCGTCAATCTATAATCAAGATTTGCATGCAAACATAAGATCATAGGATAAATTGGATTAATTTTAAATTGTTTAAAATTAATTAGACCTAGATCGTTTTCTAATAGGATTAGAATCTTTTCTTACATAGAATTAAAAATAGTTTTAATTGACTAGGTAGGAAAAACATTGCTACGATTATAAGGGAACTCCACCGGTAATGTTCTGTCTAAGGCTGGGGGTATTTAAGTTGACGGTTTACGGAACACCTCCTACCTGGGAACTGACCTGGAATACCGGAGTTGAATTAATCATAGTTAAATGTTAGCATGCAATGTCACTAGGTTTATTAAAAGTGTTTAATGCACCTAGATCTTTAGAGTAAAGACCCTACATTACTGAGGTTATAAGGGAACTCTCTCGGTAAAGTTCTGTCTAAGGCTGGGGGTATTTAAGTTGACGGTTTACGGAACACCTCCTACCTGGGAACTGACCCGAACATTGAGTTGAATTAACCATAGTAATGTTGACTTGCAATGTTGGGTTTATTAGAAGAAGTTTAATTCACCCAAAAGATTGCAGTTGAATCCTTTCCATAATTGTTATAATAGGATCAGACTTAGATAGATTGACTTAGCCGAATATTATCTAAGTTAAACAACCCTAAATTAACCGTATGACATTTTCAGTGGGAGGAAAATTACAAAACGAGATTTAAATAAAAGTTTTGCTCCTACGTCCCTATATTCATAACGTGAGATTCATGCTCGGCTTCGAGTCGCCTTAGAAGCGGCCTCCCTTCGGAAAGTGTTTGCATGAATCAATATCAAGGTGAATGGGAAAAATGTCTAGAGTAAATGGGAGCGGGACATGTGTCAACGTATCCCTCGGTCTCCGCCCATAGTTCGCACCGTGAGAGTCCTGTGATCCGCCTGCACGTTGTCCTAGCGCAACCATCCCTTCGAAGGGCATGGTCATAAGATTCGGAACATCGTGAACTCCTGAAAAGGATAGGAGCTCTTAGGCTAATCACCAACAGTTGTCTTTCCCTTCGGTAGCCTGTTGGTGCGTTCCTCTGAGATCTGAAAGTGGGAGGGTTACACTTACGAGGATGAGTTAAAAGTGTTAACAATTCCTTGACCGAACAACGGTGGCTAATGTCTAGAGGAATATGAGTTATTCTGGAATTAGAATTAGCTGAGAGGTGTCTCATTTCAAAGGAGGAGTGCCTGATCACCCTTCGGTGGCTGATATTCTAAACCTTTGAAACATCGTTGCAAAACTAAATCGATAGTTTTAGGGTTCTGTGATTGTCTGTTTTGCTAAATTGATTGGATTGTGTGCAATTGATTGCTTGTATGATGGGTTAAGGCAAAGATAACTAATACGGTCATTGTTTGTTTAAATTTCAGCAATGTCTTCCTCAATTGTCTCTTTGCTTAAAAATGAGAAATTAACCGACGAAAATTATGCTACGTGGAAGTCGAACCTGAATACGATTCTTGTTGTCGATGATCTGCGGTTCGTCTTAACGGAGGATTGTCCTCCAGCCCCTGCTCGTAATGCATCCCAAGCAGTTAAGGATGCTTATGACTGCTGGACAAAGGCCAATGATAAGACTCGCGTCTATATCTTAGCCAGCTTATCTGAAGTTTTGGCTAAAAGGCATGAGGGCATGGTAACAGCGAGGGAGATTATGAACTCTCTCCAAGAGATGTTTGGACAACCGTCCTACCAACTCCACCATGACGCTCTCAAATACGTTTATAGCTGTCGCATGAAAGAGGGCACGTCTGTTCGGGAGTATGTCCATGATATGATGGTCCAATTCAACGTGGCAGAGGCAAACGGGGCGGTCATAGATGAGCGTAGTCAGGTTGCATTCATCTTAGAATCTCTTCCGAAGAGTTTTCTACAGTTTCGAAGCAATGCATTGATGAATAAAATAACATTCAACCTGACTAGCCTCCTGAATGAGCTACAACTCTATCAGTCTCTTCTTAAGAACAAGGGACGGATAGAAGAAGAGGCAAACGTTGTTCACTCTAAAAGAAAGTTCGAGAAGGGTTCATCCTCTGGAACTAAATTTGTAGCCACTTCTTCAAAGAAAACTCAGAATAAGAAAGGAAACAAGGGGAAAACTCCCAGTACTGCTGCTAAAAGCAAGGGAAAAACCAAAGCTATGGCAGACAAGGGCAAGTGTTTCCACTGCAATGTAGATGGACATTGGAAGAGAAACTGTCCAAAGTACCTTGCTGAGAAAAAGAAGGAAAAGGAAGGTAAATTTGATTTACTGGTTTTAGAAACATGCCTGGTAGAACATGATGAGTTTACCTGGATACTTGATTCAGGAGCAACTAATCATGTTTGTTCTTCTTTTCAGGAAAATAGTTCCTTTCGGCAGTTGAACGATGGGGAAATGACACTCAGGGTCGGAACTGGAGAAGTCATTTAAGCTAAAGCAGTGAGAGCTGCGAAGTTATTTTTTAGAAATAGATTCTTACTTTTAGAAAGTTTGTTAATCGTTCCCAAGATTAAGAGGAACTTAATTTCTATTTCATGTTTGATTGAACAATCGTATACAGTTACTTTTGATATGAATGAAGCGTTCATTTATAAAAATGGTGTACTTATTTGTTCAGCCAAATTGAAAAATAACTTGTATGTTTTAAGACCAACAAAAAACAAAGCACTTTTAAATCACGAATTATTTAAAACTGCTGAAACTCAAAGTAAAAGGCAAAAGATTTCTCCATCAAGTAACAATACTCATCTTTGGCATCTCAGACTTGGTCATATAAACATCGATAGGATCGGTCGTTTGGTAAGGAATGGACTTCTAAGCAAGTTAGAAGATGATTCACTACCACCTTGTGAATCTTGTCTCGAGGGAAAAATGACCAAGAGACCCTTTACTGGAAAAGGTTACAGAGCCAAAGAACCCTTAGAGTTAATACATTCAGATTTATGTGGTCCAATGAATGTAAAAGCTCGAGGAGGGTACAAATATTTCATCTCATTTATAGATGATTATTCAAGATATGGTTACTTGTACCTAATGGGACATAAGTCTGAAGCCCTTGAAAAGTTTAAGGAGTTTGAGGCTGAAGTTGAAAACCTATTAGGTAAATCTATTAAAGTACTTCGATCTGATCGAGGAGGGGAGTATATGGATCAAAGATTCCAAGATTATATGATAGAACATGGAATCCAATCTCAACTCTCAGCCCCTGGTACACCTCAGCAGAATGGTGTGTCAGAAAGGAGAAATAGAACCTTGTTAGACATGGTTCGATCAATGATGAGCTATGCTCAATTGCCTAACTCGTTTTGGGGGTATGCAGTAGAGACTGCAGTATACATCTTGAACAATGTTCCCTCGAAAAGTGTTTCTGAAACACCTTTCGAATTATGGAAGGGGCGTAAACCTAGTTTGCATCACTTTCGCATCTGGGGTTGTCCAGCACACGTGCTTGTGACAAATCCTAAGAAACTGGAACCTCGTTCAAAACTGTGCCAATTTGTTGGTTACCCTAAAGAAACGAGAGGTGGTTATTTCTACGACCCACAAGAAAATAAGGTGATTGTATCGACAAATGCCACTTTCTTAGAGGAAGACCACATGAGAGATCATAAACCACGCAACAAAATAATATTAGGAGAAGCTACTAAAGAATCATCAAGAGTTGTTGATGAAGTTGGACCTTCAACAAGGGTTGATGAAGGAACTAGTTCTTCAGATCCATCCCGTCCATCTCAAACGTCGGGAATGCCTCGACGCAGTGGGAGGGTTGTATTACAACCTGACCGCTACTTGGGTTTAACTGAAACTCAGGTTGTCATACCTAATGATGGCATGGAGGATCCATTGTCCTATCGACAGGCAATGAATGACGAAGATAAGGATGAATGGGTCAAAGCCATGAACCTGGAAATGGAGTCAATGTACTCCAATTCTGTAGGGAACTTACAGATCTACCAAATGGGGTAAAACCCATAGGGTGCAAATGGATCTATAAGAGAAAAAGAGATGCAGCTGGAAAGGTACAGACCTTCAAAGCTAGACTAGTGGCAAAGGGTTATACCCAAAAGGAAGGGGTTGACTATGAGGAAACCTTTTCTCCTGTAGCCATGTTAAAGTCCATAAGAATTCTCTTATCCATAGCCACATATTATGACTATGAAATATGGCAAATGGACGTCGAGACTGCCTTTCTGAATGGTAATCTTGAAGAGAATATCTTCATGTCTCAACCCGAAGGGTTCATAGCCCAAGGTCAGGAACAAAAGGTTTGTAAGCTCAATCGATCCATTTATGGATTGAAACAAGCATCCAAATCATGGAACATTAGATTTGATACTGCAATCAAATCTTTTGGATTTGACCAAAACGTTGATGAGCCTTGTGTGTACAAGAAAGTCAACAAAAGGAAAGTAGCTTTTCTAATACTTTATGTAGACGATATCCTACTCATTGGAAATGATGTAGGATACCTCACTGACATTAAGAAATGGCTAGCAGCCCAATTCCAAATGAAAGATCTGGGAGAGGCTCAATACGTTCTGGGAATCCAAATCATTAGGGATCGTAAGAACAAAACGCTAGCTTCGTCTCAAGCAACGTATAGTTGACAAGATGTTGTCTCGATATTCGATGCAAAACTCCAAGAAGGGACTACTACCCTTCAGACATGGGGTACACCTGTCTAAGGAACAGTCTCCTAAGACACCTCAAGAAATTGAGAACATGAGACACATTCCCTACACTTCAGCTGAGGGCAACTTAATGTATGCTATGCTCTGCACTAGGCCTGACATATGTTATGCAGTGGGAGTAGTCAGTAGGTATCAGTCTAATCCAGGGTTGGACCACTGGGGAGCGGTTAAGAACATCCTCAAGTATCTTCGGAGAACGAGGGACTACATGCTTGTGTATGGAGCTAAGAGATTGATTCTTACTGGATACACTGACTCTGACTTTCAAGTTGATAAGGATTCAAGGAAATCCACATCAGGGTCAGTATTCACCCTCAATGGAGGAGCAGTAGTGTGGAGAAGCATCAAACAAGGATGCATAACAGACTCAACCATGGAGGCTGAGTATGTTGCAGCTTGCGAAGCAACTAAGGAGACAGTATGGCTTAGAAAGTTCTTGACTGATTTGGAAGTGGTTTCGAATATGAACGTGCCCATAACACTATACTGTGACAACAGTGGGGCTGTAGCCAACTCAAAAGAACCTCGAAGCCACAAACGGGGTAAACACATCGAGAGGAAGTATCACCTGATACGGGAGATTGTGCAACGAGGAGATGTGATCGTCACTAAGATCGCCTCGGAGCACAACATCGCTGATCTATTTACTTAGGCTCTCACGGCTAAAGTGTTTGAGGGTCATCTAGAGGGTCTAGGTCTACGAGATATGTATGCCATCTAATCTAGGGCAAGTGGGAGAAATGTATAATGGGTATAAGGATGCCCTAGTTCATTGTATTATATACATGACATTTCCAGCTTTAGATTATTGCATTTACATCCCACTAACTAGTGTTTTAGTTCAAGTCGGAGTTTGTTGGGTTTTATGCCCTAAAACTCGTAGATAGTGAATGTAACCGTTGACCGGATATTAATGAAATAATATTGATATATTTTTCCATTAATTGTTATTAGTTATTTTATATTTGTCTTTGCCTAATAACAACCCTAATCCAATAAACTAGACATCCAAGGTTGTAATATGAGTCTTGAACTATATGTAGCGACATATGGGATCATTGTTCAAGAAACAGCCTAAAGGGTCTATAGTATAGGGATAAGACTAGGTGCCTTATCCTGGTGACACTATGGATACGACCCACTTTGTATTTGATACAAACGCTGCGATCCAACGCGTTCGTGTAGGAGACATGCGAGTGGGGGTATCCTATGCAATGAGTTTGCATAAGACCGGACCGCGAAATAGTAACCACTGGTTATAACACCGTTAACTAGTTGGTTTTCTATTTCACTAGGACGACCTAGACAACTTAGTCTTAATCCTGAGTTGATTATGGACTCCTGCTCATGAGAGATTGTCCTTTGATTTGTATGGGTGAGAGTGGCCAATACGCCGACTCAATAAGCCTACCACTTTGGGGACAAGACCGAATGGGGAGCTGGGAACATAATCGTACAAGATGGAATTCACTCCTTCCCGACTTTAGGGAAGCAGATGAGTGTTCCCTTAAGTGGTTACTCCGAGTCTTGAACAAAGGGCCCTACCCTCTCAATGGCAGGAGAGGGTTTTCTGTTTGATGGTTGGACCACAAACAGGTTGTTCATTAGAGGAGAATTGGTACTTAAGGAAATAGAGGTAACCTAGGGGTAAAACAGTAATTTGACCCAGCTGGTGTTACGGACACTCGTGAAGGACTAACTAGTCGATATTGGTCTAGATCCGTGGACACAGAAAATATGTCTGCAGTGAGAAGAGTGCAACTGTGAGTCTATAGTGAAATGTACACACAGTTAACGAATATTGATTAATGTGGTTAATGAGTTTGACAAATTAATCTCACATCGTTGGAGCTTCTGATCTGCAGGTCCATTAGGTCCCACTGGTAGCTCGTAAAGTAATTTGAGGCAACTAAGTAATAAAAGTAAATTGAAAATGTTCAATTTATTAAGGGAAACAAATATAATATATATTGATATATTATTATGAGAGAAATTAATATTTGAAAAGTTCAAATATAAATTTATGGAAGTTTGAAAGAGTTCAAAATAATGAATTAATTAATTTAAGGCCTAAAATGTGTTTGGGCAAATTAATTAATTCTAGGCCGGGAATTAAATATGTGATATTTAATTGGTGGTTAGTTAATTAAGGAATTTATTAACCGGGAATTAATCAATTATGGAAATAATTAATCACTTAAGGAAGTGATTAATCATTTATGGAAATGATCTAATCACTTATGGAAGTAATTAGTCATTTGTGGAAAAGATTAATCAATTATGGAATTGATTGATCATGATTGATTAATTAAGGAATAAGATTGAATCAATTTTGGAAAAGATTGATTTAATTGAATATTTTATTCATGGCCTCTCTTCTATAAATAGAACACTAGACCTAATTGGTCATGACACTTGACACTCTTGAAAGACAAGACCTAGAATTCTCTCTAGCCTCCCACTTAGAGAAAGACTCCCACAAGTCTTTTGCTTCCTAGACTTAGAGACATACCGGTGTAACCTCTGTGGTTTTTGTGTCAATCAAGAAGAAAATTCCAGCGATCAAGAGGCGAGGAGGCTGCTGCGTTTTCGTTCGTTGGAGCGTCGTTGGCGAAGAACGGTCAAGTCTACAACGAAGGTATGTGACGGTTCTTCCCCTTTTCTTTAGAAAAGCATGAAAATAAATTTAGATTTATTTTTAAGCATGTTTAAACTGAATTTCCAGCAACTTTAAAGTTGGTTTAAAGTTTGTTTGAGTTTTCGTAACGGTATTTTAATGTTAATTAATATACGGCGTAAGGTCCAATCGATGCGCTTCTGCTGCGTGGAGACTTTTATTCCCTTCAATCGACATCAGAGACATCGTTGTCCCTATTAATTAATATTAAAAGTTGCAATAGGCTCTAATAGGTGGGATTTTTGCATAATGTATGTTCGGTATGCGTTGAACTGTTTAGGTTAATTTTATGGCCATAGATTTTATTTTTATGTGATTTTGATCATGTAAGGTCCGGTGTTTCGGGTATTTTATGTAAAATCGAGTCCTATGTAAGTCCGGGTCTAGAATAGGTTTTTATGAGATGAAAATCGGAGCAATCGCCGTTGAAATCAGGGCCAAAATTGGAGAATCGATGCTGCTGTCGCCCAGATTCTGCCTCCAGACGCAACAGCGTCGGGACGCTACCTCAACAGCGTCTCGACGCTGTCTCTGTTGGGTTTTATGCCCTAAAACTCGTAGATAGTAAATGAAACAAATTAATCGATCTCAATAAAGTGTTATTTGAGTAATTCAGTAATTTGGTTATTGAATAATCGAGTTTGCATTAATAAACCCTAAATCCAATAAACTAAGATCCAAGGTTGTTTAAATGAAACTTGGACTAGTATGTGGGGACATACGGGGATCAATGTCCAAGTAACAACCTAAAAGGTCTATAGTATAGGGATAAGGCTGGGTATTTTATCCTGGTTATGTGATACGGCCCAACTTGTATTCGATACAGATGCAATGATCCAAAGCATCCATGTATGAGACATGCAGGTGGGGGTATCCTATGCAATGAGTTTGCATAAGACCGGACCGCGAAATAGTAACCACTAGTTGTAACACCGTTAACTAGTTTAGGTTTCTATTTCAATAGGATGACCTAGGTAACTCAATCTCAATCCTGAGTATGTTATGAACCCCTTTCAGGAGGGATTGTCCTTAGATTTGTATGGGTGAGAGTGGCAAGTTCGCCGACTCAATAAGCCTACCATTTCAGGGGCAAGACCGAATGGGGGCTGGGAACATAACAGTACAAGATGGAATTCACTCCTTCCCCTATTGGGGTAAGTAGATGTGTGTTCCCTTAAGAGCTGATTTTAGGGCTTGAACAAAGGCGCGCCATCTTCTCCTAGCCCGAGAGGAACTCCTGTTTAGTGGTTGGACCCTAAACAACTTGTTTATTAGAGGAATCAGTAGTACCTAAGGAACCAGAGGTAACCCAAGGGTAAAACGGTAATTTGACTCAGCTGGTGTTACGATCACACGTGAAGGATTGACTTACTGCTTGGTCGATATCCATGGACACAGAAATATTCTACAGTGAGAAGAGTGCAGCTGTGGGTCTTTAGTGGAGTGACCCACAGTTAACGAATGTTGACTAAACTTGGTCAATGAGTTTGGCCAGTTAGTCTTGTATCGTTCGAGCTTCTGATCTGTAGGTCCATTAGGTCCCACTGGTAGCTCGTAAAGAGACTTGAGGCAAATAAGTATAAATTTTAAATTGAAAGTGTTCAATTTATTTGAGGAATCGTATAATGTATATTGATGCATTATAATATAAAGTTTATGAAACTTTATAATTTAATTTTTGAATTAATTTCAAAAATTAATTCTTGGGAGAAAATATTTGAAAGAGTTCAAATAAATTTAATATGAATTGGATTCATATTAATTTTAATTTTAATAAAATCCCTAAGATTAAATATATGATATTTAATTGGGTAAATTAATTAATTATTTATTAAAATTATAGACCTTTTCCTATTAGGAAAGAAAATATTTGAAAGAGTTCAAATAAATTTAATATGAATTGGATTCATATTAATTTTAATTTTAATAAAATCCCTAATATTAAATATATGATATTTAATTAGAGAACTTAATTAATTATGAAATTAATTAATTATTTATTAAAATTAGAGACCTTTTCCTATTAGGAAAATGTCTTCCTTTTCCTATTAGGAAGAAGGTCTTGGCCTTTACCTATAAATAGGACCCTTGGGGTGGGGTGAAAGGCATCCCATTCATTCTCCTTCTCTCAGAGAATTTCCCTCAAGGCTTCCTCTAGACTCCCACCAGTCTCCTGCCTCTAGAAGTCTCAGAGTCATACCGGTGTAGCCATAGTGGTGGTGTTCACACTAGTTCGTGATTAATTCACATGCAGTTGGTGAATTTAATCTGAGTTGTCAATGAGAGTAAGTAATTTGTTACTTTATAAATTAGATTCAGATCTAATATTTTTGTATGCTTAGCCTTAATATATATTTAGAATAGTTCTAATATTATTGCCAAGGAGTCCAATCCTTCACTCGATACCGAAGGCGCTCGGTAAGGAAAGCGCACAGCGTCAGGACGCTACCTCAACAACGTCTCTTGAAAGACAAGACCTAGAATTCTCTCTAGCCTCCCTCTTAGAGAAAGTCTCCCAGAAGTCTTTTGCTTCCTAGACTTAGAGACATACCGGTGTAACCTCTGTGGTTATTGTGTCAATCAAGGAGAAAATTCCAGCGATCAAGAGGCGAGGAGGCTGCTGCGTTTTCGTTCGTTGGAGCGTCGTTGGCGAAGAACGGTCAAGTCTACAACGAAGGTATGTGACGGTTCTTCCCCTTTTGTTTAGAAAAGCATGAAAATAAATTTAGATTTATTTTTAAGCATGTTTAAACTGAATTTCCAGCAACTTTAAAGTTGGTTTAAAGTTTGTTTGAGTTTTCGTAACGGTATTTTAATGTTAATTAATATACGGCGTAAGGTCCAATCGATGCGCTTCCGCTGCGTGGGGACTTTTATTTCCTTCAATTGAGATCAACTAAAATCTTTTGAAATTCATCCAAGTTCTCTTCCAAGCTTTTACTTTGATCCATCTTATATCCAAAGAATTTTTCCTTTAGATATAACTTATTTGGTAGAGACTTTGTCAAATAAAGGCTCTAAGGTTCTTCCATAACTCAACCGTGGTAGTTACCCCATTCACTTGCCAAAGAACTCCATCTGAGAGATAGAGTATAATGGTCGAATAGGCAATCTCATCCATTTCCTTCTTATCATCTTTTGTGAGCCTCTCCAGAAGGTCATTTTCGTCACACAAGATTTTAGCTACCTTTTGTTGCACCAAAAGAGCTTTAATCTTCTTTCTCCATAGACCGAAATCACCCTTCCCATCAAATCGAGCAACCTCGAACGAGTTGACATTGAAGACATTAGTTAATGTATAACTCACAAAATAACCTGAATAAAGAATGGAAACACAAAAGGCACTAAAGCATGAACCTCCAAACTTTGGATCGAACGGAGCTCTGATACCACTTGTAGAATTTTAAGGCAAACTCATAATGCCCAATCAGAATGCAAATTTCCAGGAGAGAAATAATCAAGCAGGAAATAAAGAATGAACACAAGGATATATAGTGGTTCAACCTTTCGGTCTACATCCACTTTGAGAATCAACTTATATGAGTTTTATTATGAGCAACAAGTCACCAATACAGAGTACAACAATGAAGTTAAGAAAACCCAATGTAAAATACCTCAAACCTCAATTGATTTGAGCTTCAAGAGAATACCCATGCGTTTCAGCCACCTATACCGAGACCCACTGCTACTACTATGAGGCTCACACCGGCGAACAGAACCGCCCCTGAATTGAGACCCAAAATAGTGTCAAAAACCGTGTCACAAGGTGATGAACCGAAATCCACAAACCTGACGGTAAGAACAACACGTTGACAAGAAGAACCGAGATCCACGCTGCAATACTCTGGCGAGATACCGATCTGAACCGAGACTCGATGAAACCGAGACCCACGACGTTATCTACCAGACCCACAACTTCGAATGCCTCAAACCGAAAAAAACCCACGACAGCTGACTACTTCGTGACCCACTGTAGCGAGATTGATGCTCACACCGACCGGAGAAACGAGGCCCGACGGCGCTAAACGTAGACAATGTTACCGACGGCTGAAAGCCCCTCTTTTCTCTGTATTTTCGTACATTTCCCTCTCTCTCAACAGAACTAATGAGTAAAGGAGTTGGTGGTAGAGAACATTTGGGGTTTTTGGATAAAGATTATAGAAATCATATACACAAAGAGCGAAAAGCAAGAATTGGAAAAGGAGAAGTTGTGACATTATTGCAATATTTTCAAAAAAGAAAAATGAGATTTTTTTTTTTTTTTTTTTATGCATTGCAACTTGATGAAGATGATATGATTACTAATATTTGTTTGGACAGATGTACAATCTATTTGTGATTATGAGTTTTTTGGTGATGTTATTTGTTTTGATACTACTTATCGTATAAATAAACTTGGACGACCATTTGCACCATTCATTGGAGTGAATCATCTTATAAACAATCAATGGTATTTGGGGCAGCTTTACTTTATGATGAAACTACCGAATCTTTTCAATGGTTATTTGAAACTTTTCTTGGTGCAACGTCTGTAAAGCAACCAAAGACAATTCTCACAGATAATCTACTGCAATGACTAAAGCAGTCTATGATGTCTTTCCTGAAGCTCAACATCGACTATGTGTTTGACATATTTTCTAGAATGCTGCTAAGAGTTTGAGTCACGTGTTTCATAAATTAAAACAATTTGTTCATGACTTTAGTAGTTGTGTATATGATTATGAAGATGAAGATGATTGGTTGTTAGCATGGTAAAAAATGCTAAAAAAGTATAATATTAAAGACAATAAGTGGTTGAAAGATTTGTTTGAGTTAATAGAAAAATGAACAGTGGTATATGGGCGACATACTTTTACAACTGACATGAAAAGCACACAACGAAGTGAAAGTATGAATAATGTATTGAAAAAATATTTAAAACCTAGTCATGACATTTTGCATTTTCTTGAACATTATGAAAGAGTTTTATTAGATCGAAGATATGAGGAATTGATTGTAAAGTTTATGATGAATCAAACATTGTGTGTCTTGCAAAAAAATGCAGAAATGTTACAACATGGGGTAGGAATTTATACGTCGGAGATGTTTAAATTATTTCAAAAAGAGTATACGGATATACTTAATTGTAATATCTATAAGATTGAAAAGTTTGATGGTACATCAGAGTAAAGTATACTCACCTAGAAGATCTCTTCATTGCTTGGTTAAATACGAAGCTTCAACACAAACAGTTACTTGTAGTTGCATGAAATTCACTTTCATTGGTATTTTGTGTAGTCATGTGCTTAAGGTGGACAAAAGGTGCAAGAGCTTCAAGTGGTTTCGACAATCAAATGTTTGAGGTTAATGAGAATTTTAAAGAGGAAAATGGAACCCGTTATAACTACTTATGTCGTCATTTTGGCCAAATTACTTCACTGGCTGCAGAACATGAAAAGTTGTTTGAGTTTGCTTCTCAAAATTTTACTCAATTGCTCAAAGATTTGGAGAAGATGAAGAAAAATATTTTTGTAGAAAATAATCATTTAAGCAATGCTCAAGATTCAAGTTTGATTGAGACTAGTTCAAGAATGAGAGAAATGACTCCATATACCAACAAAAGTCCTCTTTTACAAGTACGTGGAGTTAAGAGAAAGCCCACAGTTGGTCGACCTCGTAACCGGTTGAAAGACCCACTTGAAAAGAGAAGATGTAGAAAAAAAATATGAAATCCAACAAAACTTCATCAAATCAATCAACATTCACACATGTACAATATCAACCACACTAAACTCTAAATATGTTTGGTTCTTTTAATGAATATATATATTTTTAATTCAATTAGGAAAACAATCAAAATATTCGTGAGAAAGATACACAAGGAGAAATCATGAATGATTGTCAAAGCTGAAATACATCTTTAGAGGTAAGATAAGAAAATTATTCTATGGGAAAAATACACTTTTGGTCCCTGAGGTTTGGGTTAAGTGACACTTTAGTCCCTGAGTTTTCAAACTCAACAAAAGTACCCCTGAGGTTTGAGATAAGGAGCACTTTGGTCCCTGCCGTCCATTTTTCCGTTAAATGTTAACAGATTGCTGACGTGGCCACATTTTTTTAATTAAAAAATTATTTTTTTTTATTTTTAAAATAAAAATAAATAAAACTAATAAAATATTATTATTTTAATCTCTTACTTCTTCCCCTTTTCTTCATCTTCTTCATCTTCTTCATCTTCTTCCCTCCACCCTTTCTTCATCTTCTTTCTATCTCCTTGTCGGCGACCAGCGGCCGACCACCACTCGCCGCCGCCGGCCGGTCGCCGACGACTGTAATTTTTTTTGCCTTTTTTTCTCATTTTTTCTTCTCTCTTACCCCAATTTTCTTCTTTTCTTTGTTTTTTAAGAGAATTACAAGAGGGAGGAAATGGAGGAGGAGGGAGGTCCCTCCTCCCTCTTGTATTTTTTTTTAAACAAAGAAAAGAAGAAAAATGGGGTAAGAGAGAAGAAAAAAGGAGAAGAAAAAAAAAAATTCAGTCACTGGCGGCCGGCGGCGGCGAGTGGTGGTCGGCCGCTGGTCGCCGACAAGGAGATAGAAAGAAGATGAAGAAAGGGTGGAGGGAAGAAGATGAAGAAGATGAAGAAGATGAAGAAAAGGGGAAGAAGTAAGAGATTAAAATAATAATATTTTATTAGTTTTATTTATTTTTATTTTAAAAATAAAAAAAATAATTTTTTAATAAAAAAAATAATTTTTTAATTAAAAAAATGTGGCCACGTCAGCAATCTGTTAACATTTAACGGAAAATGGACGATAGGGACCAAAGTGCTCCTTATCTCAAACCTCAGGGGTACTTTTGTTGAGTTTGAAAACTCAGGGACTAAAGTGTCACTTAACCCAAACCTCAGGGACCAAAAGTGTATTTTTCCCTTATTATATTTATTGTATTTTTATTATTTGTTATAGTTAAAAATATTTGTTTTGTTTTTGTTTTTTTGTTCTTTTTAATATAATAGGAACCAAACTTTTTATCCAGAAAATTTATTGCCAATTTTAAGCCAACAAGCAACAACTATAGATAAAAATGTTGGGACAAGCATTGATTGGCAAAAGAATTTGTCATTCACCCAATTACTTGAGGTAAATTTTATGTTCAAAATATTTAAGTTATTTTGTTTAAAAAAAATACTTTAGTAACATTATATAATATTGACTATTTGTTGATAATGTATATTATGTTTGGTTACTTTTATATTGAGCAACAAAACTCCAACCAAGAGTAATGAGACTCAAAGTTTGGAGCATTACTTTGACTTATCAAGTTTATTTATTTTGAAATATTTTGAGTAGTTTGACTCGATCAAATTTATTTATTTTAAAATATTTTGAGTGAAAGAAATAGATAGATTTATCTTTAGTCACAAATTATATTTTGTTGAATTTGGTAGGAAATTATGAATATGAGGTATTTTCTATAAGTCAATTTTGATTTATCTTTTGTTAAGCATCTTGATTACTTGTTGTTCCTAATTTCATTTTGTGTCTGCCTGGCCAGCCGGTATGGATATCTTCTCTTAGTTTCAGGGATGATTTAAGAGTTGTGTGGCTTGTAATCACATTAAACCTTTGTTGTTGGTGGACGCCAGCAATTGAGCTAGGGATAGCCAATTTGCCTAATGCTTGATCGGTAGAACTTCATTGGAGTTGAAACCTATTCCAAAAAATCCAGAGTTTCGGGAGGATCATGCTGATAAGACTGTGAGAGATTGTCTAATCAATAGAATTGTTGGATCATCTTTTTAACAATTATAGAAGTCTTAACCAGTGCCTATTTCCAATCTGTTTCCTTTATTTGTTACGTTTCTGTTTTATCATTTCTTTTGTTCCAGCATTTTTAAAACCCAATCAATTTATCAACCTTGAAATCACTAAAAGTTTAAAACAAAATAGGTAAAGCAAGACCATTCAAGACCTCGTGGATACGATAAAATACTTATAACTTGCAGCAGATTATGTGCACTTTCATAGTGTTTTGGAGTTAATTTCTCTTATATGTTTAACCACTCCAGAAGGCAACAATAGTCCATTAAAACAGTTAGCCTTGCCAATCATCTTCGATCGTAATCTGTCCTGTATGATGTAAGAATTAGCAGAACATATAAGACCAATGTTCTCTGACTGCAAAAGACAGCTCATTCATATCAAATTATAATCAAACTTAGGTACATATAAGACATCCTTCAACAAAAAACCCTTCAGAAATTTGTACATCTCCAATATATTCTACTTTAACACAAAAAGTAGTTGGTAGAACAATAGCAATATCACGCACTTGACGACAATTTCTAAATAAGGAGAATGAGTTGCAAATATGTCTAGAAGCTCCTCAATCAACTATTTAATTATCAACTTTATGATTAATAGTACTTGAAGCCAAAACACAAACACTTGCAGTATGTGACATTGCAGTTGTGATTGATTTAGTTTTAGGAGTCTGAAGATGGTTGGACAGCAGGTTCATTAACTAAGAAAATTGATTGTTGTCAAGGCTTTGGAAGAAATCAGATTGTGATACTGAATTAGTTTGAGCATTCTTGGTGGCATTTGGAAAACTATTTTGAGTGTGTTGTTTATATCCGTGAGGATAACCATGGAGCTTGTAGCATTTGTCAATGGTGTGCCCTTTAATTTCACAGTGAGTGCAAATGGGTCTCTAACCTTCTTTCTTTCGAGAACGATCGGGGGTATTCTTCTTTCCATTATCGACAATTGCAGCAACTAAAGTAATAGCCTCAATTGATAGTGCAGAAGCAGTGGCAGTTGATCTTTGGTGTTCTTCTTGTATAAATAAAGAAAACGCTTTATTGATTGCAAGTATCGGATTCATGACAAGAATTTCTACATGTACAGTATCATAAGCATCACTTAAACCCATCAAAGAAATAATCACAAACTCAGAGTCTAAGTGTTCAAGAAAGGGTTTAATTCCCCCACATGTACAATCAAAGGTGGGTCTAAAATCAGTCAATTATTGTCATATTGTTAAAATATACCTCTACACTTAGGGCTCCTTGACTTGAAGTAACCAATTCTTTCCTCAGCTGATAGATTCGAGGTCCGTTGGTTTGCTTGAATGGATTTCCCAATTCATCCCAAACTGCCTTTGTTGAACCAGTGTAAACGATACTTCTTGCGATTTCTTTGGATACTGAGTTGAGAATCCAAGAGGCTATTATGTGATTGTTGCATTTCCAGGTTGTCGATTGTGTGCCTTCTAGTTTCTTGATGGTTCCATATATGAAACCCTCCTTATTTTTACCAGCCAATGCCATTAACATTACTCGACTCTAAGACCCATAGTAAGAAGCACCTAACAGAGGCTGAGTAACTAAGGCAGCAGTTGGCACAAAAGAATGCAATGAAAACGGGTTCATTTGCGCATCAATGGACGAAGCTTCATCATCTGCAACTCCTTTTCCCGCCATGGAAAATCAAGGAAAAAGGGGAAGATGATGAAAGCAGAGTTTTATCATAGTTGAGCTTATTGCTCTAGTACCATATCACAAATTGAAAGAGAAGACTCAACTAAATTTTATTCATTGAACTCTCACATATATATACAAAAAGTTTGGGAGGTGTAACAGAATACATAACTCCTTAATTAAAATCAACTTTAATTACTCAACAAACTAGCTTTAATTGCTCAACTAATTAACTAAAAATAAATTACAATATTATTTAATAATAATTATTTAAGTGATTTTTATATGCTTTAAAATTCATTTGGGTTGTGATGTCCAATCTCGCAATTATTTAAGCTCTCTTCGCAACACAGTGCATGCCTTGGAAGTCATAAACATGCTTAATGGAAAGACACAAGACCTCTCGACTTGAAGACTGTCACCGACGACATCCTCGCCATTGGCTGCTCCTCTGTGTGATGTCCAATTTTGCCATTGTAATCGAATTTTGAACACAGTCGCGCACTATAAGTGTTGCGAAGAGAGCTTCGATCATTCTCCATCTATCTTCTTTTAGCGCTATGACGGTAGGGACTCTCTTTTGTGGGAACGGGACACTTGTTTTTGGGCTCCCAATGTACCTAATTAGGTTTTCCCTCCATTAAATGAGGGTAGGCGTAATAGTTTCTGATTTTAATGCAATTCTCTTTTTTTAAAAAATCATTTTGGTTTTTAACTTTTGATAACCCTCCAAAAGGGAGTTATTTAGGTCTTAGTTCTATAGTGTTTTGTGTGTCATTTGTGCTAAATAGGGTTGCTTTTAGATGAATATTATATGTTTTAACCTATTTGGAAGAATGGAGGCTTTGGAAGTTGTTTTGTGTAAAAAGTATTGTTGAGCGACTTGAGGGAGCAAAATCTGTGATCCAACAAAGCAGGGAGCAAAACTGCCACATAACAGCTCGTAATCCATTTTAATGAAGTGGCGTTAGTTGAATTATTTTCGGATCTAGAAAGCTTGGAGAGCCTTCCACGTGTACAATTTGACCTAATTAGGGCTCGACTCCACTCTATAAAAGGGAAGAGCCGTCTCAAGTCAAAAACATTCCAAATTTCATTTTCCATATTTGGAAGCCGAATAGAGGAGAAAAGATTTGAGACTTTAAGAAGACCATCAACTACGGATCTAATCAAGGGAATTAGTTTTTTCTTGTAATTTCTTGTAGTTATGAATGCACATACTCAGATTGTAGCGTGTGTTATGATGAACCGTATGAACTAAATTTGCTTAGGTGTTGGTTAGGAATCATGTAATTTTCGTGCTTCATTCTCTATGCAATATATGTTTATTTGAGCATCTTGATTATTTGTTGTGCATATTTCTATTTTGTGTCCGCCTGGCTAGCCGGTATGAATAACACTTCTTACTTTCGGGGATGATTTGCGAATGTGTGACATTTAATCACCCTAGACCAATATGTGTTGGCGAACGCCAGTGACTGAGTTAGGGATAACCAGTTGCGTAGTGCTTGATCGGTAGCACGTCATTGGAGTTGAAACACATTCCAAAAAATCCAGAGTTCCAGGAGGATCCTGCTAATAAAACTGCAAAAGAAGAGAATTGTTTTATCAATAATATTGCTAGAGCATCTATTAAAACAGTTACTGAAATCTTGACGAACGCCTGTTTCCAATCTGTCTGCTTTATTTGTTTACTTTCTGTTCTGTCATTTCTTTTGCTTCAACATTATATCAAAATCAATCATTTTAACAACCTTGAAACCATTAAAAAGTTACACAAGATAGATAAAGTGAGAGCTATTCAACCCCGTGGATACGATAAATTACTTATCACTTGCTGCGGATTGTGTATGCTTGCATAGTATTTTAGAGCTTATTTTTGCTATATTTTTACCCCACTCTGGAAGGCAACAACTTTATACGTAATTCTTTTTAGTTTTCCAACTTTATAACGTCTTCTTTTAGTCTTTTTTTTTAGTTCAACAACATTTGGGGGTGGGAGATTCGAATCTCTGACCTCTTGGTCGAGGGTATATGCCAATTACCGCTGATCTATGCTCACTTTGGCTTAATCTTTTGAGTTTCAAATATTCTGTCCTAACTCTTCAATTTTAAATAAACATTTTGTAATGCTTGTAATTATTTTTTTGTTTATTAATTATTACACAAATTTAATGAATTTTAAAATTTATTATCTAACATAATATATCTTGCTTCATATACTTATCTATATAGATATCTACTCGAATGAAGAAATAAGACCCGTGATATGTGAGATAATGTTTGAAAATTCTGTAACATATAATAAATGAAAGGGTCATAAGCTTGGAATTTAAATTATAGAAGATGGATATGTCTAGTTGAGGCACCGACAACGCAAAATCAAAAGTCTTCTTAAACTCCATTTGGGGTTTAAATTGTTGGCCGAGAGTTAAAATTGTTGTGTGAAGGATTGTGTGCAATATCATTCTCTCTTTAAGCAACATTAGAAAAGGAGGCGTTGACACTAACTCTCGGTGTTTTATGTGCAGGGCCAAAGAAGAGACAATAGAGCATCTAATCTGGGAGTGTAAAGTAGCAAAAAAGATTTGGGTAGAATATCTTGCTAAGCTTATTAAGCTTTTCGAATTATGCAGGGAAGGATGGAAGCCGACAGATTACTGGGAATGTATGAGGATTTTGTTGGACAGCACAAAGATCAACAAGGGAGCACAAATAGAGAGATGCCGCAAAGCTTGAGCTCGAGAAACCAAAAATTCATGAGAAGACGTACCTGGATTCGAGCACGACGGAGAACTTCTCGAGTCACAAGTGTTGGGATCTACCCATAATCAACTACTGGAAGTTTAATTCTGACGCCACTTGGTTCGAAAGGCTGAAGGTGATAGCGCGCATAGCAAGCTATTTTTCCTAGTTAATTATAGTTAGTCTTTGAGTGATATTGGGCCAATTTAATGCACTTTCGTGTTCTTTTTGTAGGAATTAATTATTGGAGCTAAATCGAGAAATTTGAGTTGATCGGGTGTTTGGGATGTTAAAAGAGGCCAAAGAAGCGAAAAATGAATCAAGTGGAGGCTTCTCAAAAGTGGAAGACCCGAGAGCTAGCGTCTCGACGCTAGATTACTTCCTTTTCTGATTAGGGCGATAAAGAGGACAGCGTCGAGACTCTGTCCCTAGCGTCGAGACCTTGTCTATAAACTTCCTATAAATACATCCTTAAGTGCTACGGATTTGAGGAGTTCAATGTGATAGAATTTGAAGGTGTTCATATAACACATGCGGAAGCAATTGAAGATCGAAAGCACTTAACTCAATCAATTTTACTCCTAAAGCATGCATGTTCTAGAAAAGACAGAACATAAAGATATGAGTACCAACCTCTTTGTAGCTCAAATGAGATGGTCTCCTTGTGGTGTTTTCTTCTCCAATGCTCCTTGGAAAACCTCTAGAGTCTTCCCTACTATTCTTCAGGCCAAGAACGACTTGTGGGAGTCTATAGTGATAGAGAATGGGAAGGGAATGCTTGTATGTTCAAGTTTTAGAAAGAAATGAGATGAGAGAGTGTTTGAGGAAGAATTTCAGCAGCATAACACTAATTTAATTGTTGTATATCCTTTGAATCTGATTCAAGCTCCTTATATAGACATCTTCCATGCAAGGAGAAGGATGCAAGGAGAAGCCTCATGACACAAGACACATGGTGAAAATGCAACTATAAGTGGATTCTAGGTGTTCAATTCACAACACATGCATCTAGTGCATGAAGTGTTGTTTTCCACTTTGTATCAACATGCATAAGTGGGAATCCAACTAAATCCACTTAAATGGAATTCATAATCTGAATTTTCAGCTTGCAATTTTCCCTAATTTCAATTCTAAATTGAAATTTATTTATTGGAAATCAATTTGGGACATTTCCAAATCATTTGATATGATTAATCCAATTAATCATTGTTGTCTTGTGCATTCCATTATATATGATTCCTAATACATATATATTGTATTTAAAACACTTTTAAATACCTTGTCTCTCAATTTCTAATTTAATTCATAATTACAACATTGTGTCAAACACATTTTACGATAATGCCCTATTTCCCGTTTTTGAACGATTCAAAGATTCCTATCATTATGTTCTAAGCTTTAATCCGATATGAGCTAGTAGAGGGACCTAATGGACCTATAGATCATGGGCTCCAACTATTCGAGGCTAACCGACTAATCTCATTATCTAAGCGAGCCAACATTCGTTAACTACCAGGATACTCCATTATAGCCCGATAGTTGACTGTAGGGTTTTATGCCCTAAAAACTCGTAGATAGTAAATGTAAACAAATTGTATACTTGTTTCAATAAAGTGTTATTGAGTTTCTACAATAAAGTGTTATTGTTAAATATTGCACAATTTGACCCAAATCCAATAAACTAAGATCCAAGGTTGTTTGTATGTAACTTGAACTAGTATGTGGGGACATACGGGGATCGATGTTCAAGTAACAACCTAAAAGGTCTATAGTACAAGGATAAGGTTGGGTACCTTATCCTGGTAACACTATGAGATACGACCCGCTTTGTATTTGATACAGACGTATTGATCCAAAACGTCCATGTAGTAGACATGCAAGTGGGGGTATCCTATGCAATGAGTTTGCATAAGACCGGACCACGAAATAGTCAACCATTAGTTATAACACCGTTAACTAATTAGGTTACTGTTTCAATAGGATGACCTAGATAACTTAGTCTTAATCCTGAGTGTATCATGAACTCCTTCTCATGAGGGATTGTCCTTTGATTAGCATGGGTGAGAGTGGCCAATACGCCGACTCAATATGTCTTCCTTTTTGGGCACAAGATCGAGTGGGAGGCTAGGGACATGAAGACACAAGAAGGAATTCACTCCTTCCCACTTCTAGGTGAAATAGATGAGTGTTCTCTTAAGTGGTGACTCCGGGACTTGAACAAAGGGATCCCACCCTCTCACTGGCCCGAGAGGGACTTTCTGTTTAATGGTTGGACCATAAACATGTTGTTCATTAGAGGAGCACTGGTACTTAAGGAGACAGATGTAACATAGGGGTAAAACGGTAATTTGACCCAACTGTGATTACGGACACTCGTGAAGGATTGACCTACCGGCATAGGTCTACATCCATGGACACATAAATGTTCTACAGTGAGAAGAGTTCAACTGTGGGTCTTTAGTGGAATGACCCACAGTTAATGAATATTGGTTAACCTGATTAATGAGTTTAATCTATTAATCTCATATCATTGGAGCTTCTGATCTGTAAGTCCATTAGGTCCCCCTGCTAGCTCGTAAAGAGTAATTAGGAACAAATATATCTTGAGAGAATTTGAATAGTTCAAATTCATATTGGGAATTAAGTTAATTGTACGAGATACAAATTAATATAATGTATAATGATGCATTAAAATATAAAGTCTAATTTGAGATTAAACTTTATAATATTGAGAGATTGATATATTTGGAAGAGTTCAAATATATGTCTAATTAAATATATGGTATTTAATTAGAAGATGAATTAATTAATTATGAATTACTTAATTATTCAATTTAGTTTAAATTAAATGAGATTTAATTAAACTATAGTCTATGAGAGAAATAAATATTTGAAGAAGTTCAAATATTAATATGAATTTGATTCATATTAAATTTATAGGATATAAGAGAATTTGAAGGAGTTCAAATTTTAATATGAATTCAATTCATATTATAAAATTAATTAATTGAAGGCCTCAAATTAAATATATGATATTTAATTGGGTAATTAATTAATTAACTAATAGAAGGTCTGAAATTAAATATATGGTATTTAACGGTGATAATTAATTAAAGAATTAATTAATTGGAAATTAATCAATTATGAAAATGATTAATCACTTATGGAAGTAATTAATCATTTATGGAAATGATTTAATCACTTATGGAAGTGATCAATCATTTATGGAAAAGATTAATCAATTATGGAATTGATTGGTCATGGAATTGGTTGATCATGGAATTGATTAATTATGGAAAAAATTAAATCAGTTGTGAAAATAATTGATTTTAAATGAATATTTTATTCGTGGTCTTTCTCCTATAAATAGAACACTAAACCTAGAGTTTAGGTACAACAACATAAGGCCACAAGAATGCACTCTTGCATTCTCTCTAGCCACCCTCTCATATTCTCTCAACTCAAGAACTTTAGGGAGAATTTTCTCTCATAGAGTTTTTCCCATTCAAGATTAGGTAGTCCCACAACTACGTTCCTAATCTCAGAGTTATAGCGGGGAAGATCAAATGGTGGTGTTCTTCGTTGTTGCAGAGCAATGAAGAATCATTCTTGATTTTCAGAGACGTCAACGAAGGTTTGCTTCTCTTTTCTTTATTATAGATTTAGATCTAAATTTTGTATGCTTAGCCTTAAGTTTCTATAGAATTTGTTCTATGATTTTTGCCAATGTTATGGTATTTTTGGATAAACAAAATCAACTACGAATCGGTCCCAATTATGCTTCTGCTTTAACGAAATTGGGGAATTCCAAATCCTTACATGCACTCCCCTCACTATAGATATATTTCCGTCCACTTGATTTAACCATGTTCAGTAAGTCGTTCCTTCACAGGTTGTTTGGAGCCATAGCTAGGTCAAATAACCGTTTCACCCCTATAGTACTTCTTGTTCCTTAAGTTCCACTAATCCTCTAATGAATAATCGGTTTGCGGTCCAACCATCAAACCTAAGTCCCTCTCGATCCAACGAGAGGGTGGGGCCCCTTGTTCAAGTCTTGGAGTTAGTACTTAAGGGAACAACCTCTCTGCTATCCCTGAAATGGGTAGGAGTGAATTTCGTCTTGTGAAACTATGTCCCCAGCTATCTATTCGATCTTATCCCCAAAATGGTAGGCTTGTTGAGTTGGCGATGCTGGCCACTCTCACCCATGCAGATCAAAGGATGATCTCGTATAAACAGGAGTTCATAGTTAGCTCAGGATTAAGAATGAGTTACCTAGGTCATCTATGAGAAATAGTCAGTTTCTTCAGTAAACGGCGTTATAAAGAGAAAGTGACTTATTTCGTGGTCCAGTCTTATGTAAACTCATTGCATAGGACGCCCCCACTCGCATGTCACCACATGAACGATTTAGGATCTCATCGTTTGTACTTAATACAAAGTGGGTCGCGTCCATAGTCTCTCCAGGATAAGGCACCCAACCGTATCCTTATACTATAGACTATTTTGACTATAAACTTGAACTTGATCCTACGATATGTCCCTACATATAGTTCAAGTATTCATTTTATAGTCAAGGATCTTAGTTTATTGGATTTAGGTCAATCATTTGCAATTTACATATTCAATAACATCTCTTACTGAATAACCTCAATAACGTCTTCATTGGAAATAGAATATGTTTAATGATTTACAAACTACGAGTATATAGGACATTAAACCCAACAGAATTTAGACCTAAAAAAGATTAGAGACCTTCGTGGGAGCTGAAGCAAGGCTGAAGAGTGGGAACCAAGCTTAAAGAGGTGTAGATCGTGACGGGGACGTGTCAGTTCCAACGGATTCAAGAGTTTTCCTTTCTTTTCCTTATCTCTAGTTAGCTTTTATGGCTTTTTCATATCTAGCTTATATTGTAACGTCATGTATGAGTAGCTAGACGTGTTTCTTAGGGATTGATGTAGTCATTTATGTTTATGGATTGATTATTGGGATGTTTTGTGCACTTACTTTATGTATGCAATTATGTTTAAATGTTTTCAATTATTTGGTCACTAGTTGAACGATCTAAGTGTTGAATCTTGCTCGAGACAAGGGATTTAGTGTAGACTTTATTAAGGTTAAATAGTGCATATAAATGAGCGTTATCACAAACTGCCACTACCTGGGATCTGAACTTGAGTTTACACTGACAACTACCAAACTCACACATGTAACCACCATCTGCCAACTTACCAATAGAAATAATATTTATCTTGATATTAGGCATGAACCTGATATCTCGCAGTACTAATTTACCTCCACATTTTGTCTTCAGACTAACATCTCCAATCCCTTTAGTCTTGGAGGTTCTATCATTCCCCATACTCACTAGGCCAAGATGTCTTCTTGTGAATGATGTGAACAAACTTCTATCTAAAGCTATGTGTACAGAAGTTGCACTGTCTAATATCTAATCTGATGAGTGGTTACTATACTTTGTGTCACTATCAACACAAACTAAGACTTCTGCACTATATTTTCCTCTTGTCTTCTTTTCTGATCCTCTTTGAATTTCCTACACTGACTCTTGAAGTGACCTTTCTTATGGCAGTAAAAACATTCTACCTCAATCCTATTTTTCCACTTGTTCCTACTGCTACTTGATTCATTTTCTTCATCAACCTTATCTTTACCCTTAGTCATAATTAAAGCTGACCCTACTGTAGACTCTTTATTACTACTCTGTCTACGAATTTCCTCAGCTATGGCTAAATCACAAACTTCTGAAAATTTTAAAGTGTTATTTCCAGACGAATTAGACACTGTTGTCTTCATCGTTTCCCAACTATCAGATAAAGACGTTAACAACTGAATAGCATTCACCTCATCAGTAAACTCTATCTTAACAGATTTTAACTGATTAATCAAAGTGGTAACCTCATTATTATAGAAATTCACAGAAGCATCCTCAGACATTTGCATGTTGAAAAACTTCTTGACTAGGTAAACCTTATTATTTGCAGAGGATTTTTCATACCTGTTTGTAAGCGCTTCCATCAATTTAACAGCAGTTGTCTCATGGGTCACTAGACTTGCCACATTCATTGACAAACACATCCTTATGGTTGCAACTGTCTTTTCATCCAGAGCTTCCCAATCTTCGTCAGTCATCCCTTTCAGTTTCTCCTTCAATGCTTTATGCACTTTCTTGCAAGTTAAATAATCTTTGACTTGCATCTTCCAATATCTAAATTTTTTCCCATCGAACTTCATGACTCCATCAAAACTTTTTGGCTCTACAAATCCCATGACTCCTGAACCAAATGCTCTGATACCACTTGTTGGAAGAAAAAAATGTGGAATACAAATAATATAATATTATGACGACAATCAATGATATTATAACTATCTCCCTTTCCATAGGTTAAGCCAAACAAGCCAATAATAATAGTCACGAAAAATAATAAAAGATAGGAAAAAGAAAACGACACCGAAAATTATATTGGTTCGTCCCAAGCTCGAGACTATGTCCAGTCTTACTGCAGGTTCCATTAGAATTTTGGGAGATTACAGGAAGCCTTCAATAACGCCACAAACTAACCCTCAATAGCCCAACAATAACTATTGACTTCCAAATATCACAACCCAATAGCTTGGGATAAACAAGGAAAAATACCATCAACCCAACACAAGAAAATAAATCTTATTCTCTCAAAAACTCACTACCGCACGTCAATTCACTACCGTTTTTTTCTTCCTTCATATGTTAGCCACAACACACATATATAAGAGCTGAAAAAACCTAATGGGCCTGGCCCATTTCCTTCCTTGCACGACAATCTAGATGCTTTGTCTTCACATCATCCAACACAGACGCCAAATTAACACAACTCTCAAAGTTTAGAGACTAAACTTGTAATTGAACTTTTTTTATCTTTACATAGACATACACATGCAAGCAAATATATGAAACTATAAAATATAAAAGAAATTAAAACTATTGCAGTCAAGCTTGTTTAGCTTTATAATAACCCCTATCCAAAGGATAATACCCTTGTAACTCCACAATTAGGGCAGAATTGAAAATTTGCTCCAATTGGTCATTGGAAATTTCTTTTATTAGCAAATTCTCTTTATTGAATTCATACAAGAGTTCCAAAATAAATTATTATTATTGTTTTAAGATATCAATTTACCTTCATGAAAGGATATTTCCATAATTTCAAAAAATAAATTAAAAAGATATACATACATACATAATATAATATGTTCTTATCTTTTATTTCCCTCATCTCTTATTGTGTCCATTAGTTTCCAACTAATTCCAAAACTTTCAATCTGTCCTGCAAGAAGCGTCTATTTTCTAGGGGTGAAGAAAACCGAACCAGTTCGGTTCAGTCCGGTTCAGTTTTTTACATATATCCAGACTGACTCGGTTCGGTTCGGTTCTCAAATTTCACTTAAATATAAATTTTAGGTTTAGTGTTTAGGGCTTCAAGTTGCTGCCTGTTGTGCGCGTTCACCGCTACTAATACCGCAAGTGCACGGGCCGCAAGTAATATAAAATGGAAACATTCTGAGTATCAAATCCACAGGGAGGTGAAGCGAAAATTAAGCAAAGCAATAGATTCTTGAACACTAAAAATACTTGGGGGAAATAATATTTAGGGACCAAAACATGAAATTAAAAGGAATTTAAAATTAAAGCAGTTAAATAGTAAAATTTGATCAATCAGGAAAAATAAAATATGGAGAAAGAGCTTATAAATGGGAAGTGGGGTCTTGAAACTCAATTAATAGCTAAATAATTATTACAATTATCCTATCTCGTTGCTCAACTAATTATAATCCTAGAATCTTCGTTAATCACATAGGTTCTCCTGTCGGTCTCCCCTAATTATAATTAATCCATTTTAACAACCTAAGTGTCCTTAGCGCCATTAAAATTCGTTAATTTTTACGCTCTGGTTCACTTTAGGAATCTAAGTTTAATCAACTAATTACGTTGTCACGACGTGCAATTAAACTAGTTGAATGGATTATGATCTATCCTAATTTCTCTCCGTCGAATCTCCATTAAGAATCAGATCAATATACAACTGGCCAGATTGCATACAACATTACGAGCATCCATACAAATAATTAGTAAACAGGGCAAGAGATAGGCAATTATAACAATATTTAACTATATCATTTCATTTCAAGACCCCAAATTGGGGTTTAGTTATACATAGCTAAAATATTCCAAAATATACAATGGATAGCATAAATATGAGTAAAATAAAAGGGAAGGAAATGACCGTTGAAGACCCCGTTGCTGGTGCTTGGAGTCCCTCCGAGCACACCTTGAGCCTCTTAGAGTGCTCCCCAAAACTCCCCAAAATTTTCCCACTAAAGAAATCTAAAAAAGGCTAAAAAGCCTTGAGAGAAGGCTCCAAAGGAGCCAAAGAGAGAAAGGAATGAAGGAATGGAATGATGATTGATGGTAAAAAATGGCACCAAGGGGCGCCTTTTATAGGCCCAGAAATGGAACAGCGTCGCGACGCTGTCCCCACAGCGTCTCGACACTGTGCAGATTCCAGAACTGGGCAGGCACAGATTGGGCTTGAAATTGGGCCAACTTCAATTCTTTTTGGACCTCTTCTTCATGGTTGACTTTCTTGGACTTCTCCTTGACTCCTATTTGGAAATTTGGGCTTGGATGGCTCATTTTAGGGCATTTTGCTCCAAAAATCCATAAAGTGCTCCTTGGGACAAAATAATAAATTAAATTAGAATTTCTCAATAAAAACACAATTAAAGCGTCCAAAAGCTTAATAAATTAGGACTATAATAGCGACATTTCTGCCCGCTATCATTGCCTCCAGTCGCGCCTCTTTTCCTCCCCTCATCATCTCTCAGTCGTCGTTTCCCTTTCCCTTTTTCCCGAATTGACGGTGGAACCGACTCGGTCGAACAGGTGGACGGTAATCGTCGTTTTCCTCTTTTCCCTTTCCTCTTCCTCGAACAGGTAACTGAACGATGGAACCGACTCGGTCGCTCGAATTGACCGCATCGAAAAATTGAGACGTGGGTTGAATGACAGTGAAAAGCGATCAAGGAAGAGAGGGGTTCCCACCGCCGGCGACGGACACAAACCCCAAGCTTGTACTTTTTTTTTAGTTACATCTTTTGAGGGGAAGAACCCCCGCCGATCAGACAAGGTACAAACCCCAAGCTTGCATAAATGCGATTTTGGCCGATCAGACAAAAACCCCTGCCGGCGACGGACAGGGTGAAGAACCCCATTGCTCGATCTCGTCGGTCCTTTTGCTCTAGAACTCGCTAGTCGATTTAATTTTTCTTTTTCTTCTTTCTTTTTTCTTCAACTTGTTGTGTTTGCTTAATTCTTTCTTTTTTCTTTAACCTGTTGGGTTTGCTTATTGCCCAAAAATAAAAATAAAAAAAAAAACCGACCCGACCCGACCCAATTCAGGTCAACCATGAATTGGATCGAGTCAGGTCGAATTGGTTTGTCCGAATAGTCAGATCGGGTCGATTTGTCTGTACAACCGACCCGACCCGAAAATTTTGCTCCACTACTATTTTCCCACCCCACCAATAAATTTTGGATGATTTTATTACATAAAGTATATATTTTAAATTTATTTTTATTTTTTAATTTCTTTTGTAAAAATTTCGATTACATCTTTTATGCATTAATTTTTTTTAATTAATTTAGTATTTTTACTAAATATTAAAAGAAAGATGTATAGGAAATAAAGATAAAACACACACACTTATTACAAGGCTTTTGGTTTTTTTTTTTTACAACGTATGGGTGGGGGATTGAACCTCTCACGTATTGATCAAAGTACAAGACTTATGTCAATTGAGTCATGCTCTGGTTAGCGTTTTTGGTTTGTTAGTATAACAACACTTCCAGTGGATTCAAATTCTATTATTGGATATGTCATTTATATTGATTGTAAATTATTTTTGTCCCTTCTATAATTTTAGAGTTTGAATGTAATGATACTTCTAGTCTATAAATGCTCTGTGCATTTTAAGATTTAAGAGCTTAACTATAAAATTTTGTAAGTTGGAGAAGGGAGAAATTTTAGATCAAACTTAGGAAGAATATTAATGTAACGCCTCGCGTTTCGAAGCTACGCCATTTTGGGTTAATTGTGATTGAATTCTGATGGGGAAAAATTATGATAATTTAATTTTAGCCTCCAATTGATGTTTTGGAAACTTATCTCGAGATATTTTTTCTGTGTGTCATGCGTAAGTGGCTGAGTGTGAATCGATTACTTTGAGAGGTTGTGGGAGTGTAAATCGTGGTTTTCCGTTTTAATTGGAAGTTATGGAGTTAAGGAATTAAAAAAGAAAAGAAAAGGGCAAACCCTAAGCTCCCTCTTTTCCCTTCTTCTCCCATCTCTTTCTCTCCCTATCGTGGAAGCTTCGCAGTCGCCGCCTACTCCGTTCAGCGCCGCCGCTCGAGTTCGCCGCCGCCGCCTGAGCTCGTTGCGCCGTCGCCGTTGTCGCGTGGGTCTCCGTATCTTCGTGCGTTTTTGTCTTCGCGGATCCCTCTCTCCCGCACCGCGATCTCCCTCCCTCTCTCCCCCACCACGATCTCCAGCCGCTGCGTTCGCTCTTTGTTCGTGGGTTTCGTGGTTCAAGTTTTCTGTTCCTTGTGTTTTTAGCAAGAAAACCTTGTGGGTAAGTCTCATACTCCCTCATTTGGATTCGTTTGGGCCCGATCTAACTCATTCTTGTCCGTATTGATTAGATCTCGCCCGGACAGCAGCTCGAAGTCCCGTCTCCTCCGCGTTTCAACCTTAAAAATCTTGGGTAAGCTTTTTTCTTTCCTTTCTATGTGGTCTAAGGCTTGATCTAAGTTTCTCTAGGTTTAGTTTGGTTAGATCTCGCGTGCCTAGCAATTCGAAGCCCCGTCGACCTCGTTTCAGTCGATTTCGCCTCTGTCCAGCAGCGTTTTTGGGTGTTTTCGGCACCGCTTGGCTACCCCGGTAAGTTTAAATGCTTACCCATGTTCAGTTAGTGCTTAGGATTAAATACCCATTCATTTAAGTGCTGGAGTTTAAGCTTTGATGTTGAATTTCTAATCTACAGCGCCGTCTTTGCTCAGTTCGTGAGTGTTTCGGCGTCAATTATCGTTCCCGGTAAGTTTAGCCCTTGCCCACTCATGTTTAGAGATTTAAGTAAGATGCCCATTAGCTTTAGGTGCTGGAAAAGTTAATTGTGGTTGATTTTCTGATCTGCAGCGTCGTCTAAGTGTTCGATTAAGTTCGAAACACTTTAACTCGAGTACCCACTGTCCATGGACCATTCTAGCATGTTGGTAGAGGTTAGAATAACTCGCCTAGCGTGGAAACGGGTTCGTTTGGGTAAGTTTCCTTCATGTCCTTTGGTTTTTAGCGTTGTAGTCTTCTACCCATTAGTTGTTTAAGCCTTAGAAGCATGTGTTGGTCATTACCCATGGTTTATCTAGGCTTGTAGGTGTTGCTCAACCTTCATAAGTCCTAGAACATGTTTGAAAATGGGTTGTCGTTGTCGTTTTAGTTGGAAATCAAGTAATTCTTCAATACCCATTAAGCCTCATTGCCTTTAAGTATTTCCCGACCCTTTGTAGGTTTTTAAATCATGGTTTAAGTGAGCTTTTACTTGCTGTCCGTGGTTTAGAAGCATGGTTTATTGAGTTCATGTTGCTGTCCATAGCTTAAAAATCATGCTAAGCCAAGTCTCATTAGTTATCGATGTCTTATGTGCATTGCCTAAGCATTAGGAGTTCTTAGTTTGTCGTTCATGCATTTTAGGTGGTTGTTGCTTGCTGTCCAGTGGCCGTATAGCCTTAATATCGGCATCCAACAAGTACCCACCGCCCGTAGCGCCTTAGACGTGGTTGCCCATGGTTTAATGGCGTTGGGTTTTCAATTTGGGTTATGTTTAGATGCTGTCCAGCAAGGAAATTAACCGTTATTGGTTCAGTTTCGCCTTTAACATCTTGTTTTAGGATGTTTTCCTTTAGTATAGACTTCCTTTAATGATTGGTAGTTTATTTGTAGCTGGAAGCTCGTTTTGGAGCGAGTTTGTGCAGTTCCAGCTAGCGTTGGTATTAAAAGCATTTGTAAGTAGTTTCTACTTGGGTGGGGCTTGTTTGATGTTTATGAGCTTGCTATTGCTTTACTTACTTTGCTACTGCATAATGTGTTTATATGTTTGTAACTCGCTTTGTGAACAAGCATGATGATTTTGTTAAATTCCTAACCATGTTGCTTTAACGATGCATAAGCATGTTATTTGCTTAACTCATGAGCATGAGATACTGTCGTTAATAACTATGCTGCATAAGAGTCGTGTCTGCATAGTGTGTGGTCATTGGGGAGAGGCAGAGCATGACGCGTAAATCATGTGCTGGGTGTGTGTGCAGAGCGTGACGTAGAAATCACGTGTGGGTGTGAGTGCGGAGCGTGACGCGGAAATCATGTGTGAGTGGCGCTGCGCATGGCGCGTGATAATACATGTGTTGGGTGGGTTTGCGGAGCGTGACGCGGAAATCACGTGTGGGATTGTGAGTGTGGAGCGTGACGCGGAAATCACGTGTGAGTGTGCGGGCATGACGCAGAAACCATGTGGGGGTGCATAGCATGATGCGTGGATTCATGTTGTCATCCCATTTTGCATGAAGCATGTGTTGGCATGGTTATTTGAAGGAATTGAATCCTCTAGCGGAAGCGGTTTTCACCGATCGTGATTTTAATTTCAATTAAAGAAAACCGGTACGTTGGGCAAAATTAATTTTAGAACTATTCTCAAATTAAAACTAGATTAAGCATGCAATACTAATTCTAAACGATTTAGAATTTTTGGAACTTACTTGTTGAAGACCGTTCTCCACAGCACTATGCTCCTCAACGAACAGTTCGTCAACGATCTCTCTAACGAACACAACCATTTGGATCACCCACTAATCTCTGAGTTCTCGAGGTTGTGATTGTGGGATCACTTCTTGAAATTGGGAATGGAAAAATTACAGCCAACCTTGCTGTGTTTTTCTTTTTGGGATGAGAGAATTTCTGAGAGAGAGTTCTTGAGAGAGAAAGATCTCTTCTTCTGTGAAAAAAATGAGAATGAATCAAAAAAAATCTTCCAACCCCTCACTGATACGTGGGAATAAGGGAACTTAACTTCCCTACGTGATCTCCACCGTTGATCATAATCAACGTGATCCAGGCCGTTAAATTAAATAACTAATTATGTAATTATTTATAATTAATTTAATTAAACCAATTTTAATTAAATCAATTATAATATAAAGTTTTAACTCAATTAAATCATATTCAATTGAATTAAATAGGCCATCCAATTAATTCTTAATTAATTGTTCCCACATTAATTAAATATCAAATATTTAATTAATTTTACATTTGAATCATATTCAAATGAATCTCTCTCATTTTAACCTATAGTTTTAATGTGCATCAAATATACATTAATATTAACTATAGAATTAATTTAATTAAATCACATTTAATTAAATTTAATTAATTAATTCTCCAATTAATTAATTCATTAATTAAATATCATATATTTAATTAATTTACTATTTGAATCATTATTCAAATAATTCTCTCATATACTATAGTTTTAATATGAATCTCATTCACATTAAATTTAACCTATAGTTTCAATATGAATCTAATTCATATTTAATATTTGAACTCCTTCAAATATTTAATTCTCCCGTTAATTAATTTTGAATCATATCCAAAATTAATTTATAATATAAAGTTTAATTCACCAATTAAACTTATACATTATTTTAATTGTATCAAATACAATAAAATTTCCTTAATGAATTTGAACACCCTTCAAATTCTATTCAAGACTATTTAACCTCAGAACCCTTTACGAGCTAGCAGGTGGACCTAATGGACCTACAGATCAGAAGCTCCAACGATACGAGACTAATTGGCTAAACTCATTAACCAAGTTAGTCAACATTCGTTAACTGCGAGTCACTCCACTAAAGACCCACAGTTGCACTCTTCTCACTGTAGAATATTTCTGTGTCCACGGATATCGACCAATAACAGTAAGTCAATCCTTCACGAGTGTTCGTAACGCCAGCTGGGTCAAATTACCGTTTTACCCCTGGGTTACCTCTGGATCCTTAAGTACCACCGATTCCTCTAATGAACAATCTGTTTATGATCCAATCAATAAACAACAGTTCCTCTCGGGCCAGGAGAGGATGGGCGCCCTTGTTCAAGACCCGGAATCAGCCCTTAAGGGAACACACATCTGATTACCCCAATAGGAGAAGGAGTGAATTCCATCTTGTACTGTTATGTTCCCAGCCCCCATTCGGTCTTGCCCCTGAAATGGTAGGATTATTGAGTCGGCGAAATGGCCACTCTCACCCATACAGATCTAAGGACAATCCCTCCTGAAAAGGAGTTCATAACAGACTTAGGATTGAGATTGAGTTACCTAGGTCATCCTATTGAAATAGAAACCTAAACTAGTTAATGGTGTTACATCTAGTGGTTACTATTTCGCGGTCCGGTCTTATGCAAACTCATTGCACAGGATACCCCCACTCGCATGTCTCCTACATGGATGCTTTGGATCATTGCATCTGTATCGAATACAAAGTGGGTCGTATCACATAGTGTTACCAGGATAAGGTACCCAGCCTTATCCCTATACTATAGACCATTTAAGTTGTTACTTGAACACTTATCCCCGTATGTCCCCACATACTAGTTCAAGTTTCATCTAAACAACCTAGGATCTTAGTTTATTGGATTTGGGTTAAATTGTGCAATTTTAGTAACAATAACTCTTTATTGTACAAACCTCAATAACGACGTATTGATACAAGTGAACAATTTGTCACCATTCACTACCTACGAGTTTTAGGGCATAAAACCCAACAACTCCCACTTGAACTAAAACTCTAGCTTAGTGGGATGTACAATAATCTATCATGGCAATGGGTGTATAGATACACGTATAATACATAAAACGTATATATACTATGTACAAATACAATAAACTAGGGTATCCACTATACCCATTACATTTCTCCCACTTGCCCTAGATTACATCTTTGTACTTATCTCGTAGATCTAGATCATCTAGATGACCCTCATACACATTAGCCGAGAGAGTTTTCGTGAATGAATCAGCAATTCTTCCATTCAATTCAATGTGCATGCTTGTCTTATATTAGGTATGTTCATATTTGGAACACTTTCCAAATCAACCATGAACTTTCCAAGTCTTATAGCCTCGATCGCTGCTTCACAAACAGCGTAGTTTTTGGCCTATAGGTCGAGGCTGCATTGCATCCTAGCTTGATGCGATGCCATACTATATCTCCTCTATTTAAGAGTGAAGACAGACACTGATGTAGATTTCATCAAATCCTTACCGTCTGTGTCAGTGTATCCTGTAAGGATCAAATCCTTAGCACCATACACGAGCATATAGTTCCTCATTCTCCAAAGATACTTGAGAATATAATTAACGATTCTCCAGTGATCATATCCTGGATTAGATTGATACTCACTGACATTGCCTATTGCATAGGTCATTCCTCAACTCCTTGAGGTGTCTAAGAACACAGTTCCTTAGACAAAAGAATTCTACCCTGAAAGGTCGTGAACCCTTCATAGAATTCTGCATCTCATATCTAATCAACATTTATAGATATAAAACGCTTGAACCATGGCTAGCATTGTGTTCTTACTGTTTTAAACAATTTAGAACATAAGAACAAACTAAGCTTCTCCCAACTTTTATTTGGAAATGAGCTGCTAGTCACATTTTATGTCAATAAGTTAACCTACTTATTCCAAATGAGTAGGATATCAATCACATACAACATGAAGAAAGCTACTGTACTACTGACGATCTTCTTGTAGATACAAGACTCATCAATGTCTTGATTAAAGCCAAAAGATCTGATCACCGTATCAAATCTTATATTCCAAGATCGAAATGCTTAGGTCAATCCATTAATGGATCACTTAAGCTTGCAAACTCTTTTGCTATTAATCTTGCTCAATTGACCCTTCTGGTTGAGACCTTAAATGTCCCGTTTCCTCTTGTAAATCCACTTGTAACCAATAGGTGTTACCCATCAAGCAGATGTACAAGATCCCAGATGGAATTGAAATACAAAGACTTCATTTCCAGGTCCATGGCTTTAAACCATTGGTCCTTGTCAACATAATTCATTTTCTTTCTAAAAGATAATGAATCCTCTATGTCATCATCAATAATGACGACTTGAGCTTCAAATAAGCCCATGTAAAGGTCAGGTTATAAAACAACCCTCCCACTACATCAAGGCATTCTCAACTCTTGAGATGGATGTGACTTGACAAAAAACACTAGCCTTATCAACAACTCTTATTGAATAACCAGTCTTATCGACAACTCTTGTTGATTTTTCTGTAGCTTCATTAGTTAATACACTCAAACTGACTTTACTTTGTGGCTTGTGATTGCTCATATGTTCTTCTTCTGAGAATGAAGCATTTGTCAATACAAATTCTTTATTCTCTTTTGGATTGAAGAAATATCCACTCCTTGTTTCCTTTGAGGTAACCTACAAAATATGCAATGAAGTCAACACTTCATGACCCCAAAACGAGCCAGGCAATTGAGCATAACTCAATATGGATTGAACCATATCCAATAGGGTTCTAATACTCCTTACTGAGATTTAGGATGTGATCCCATGTACTATCAAATAGTTCTGGAATCTCAAGTCCCTATACTCAACACATTGATCAGATCAAAGTGTTTTTTATTATCTCACCTAACAAGTTTCCAACTTCAGTCTTAAACCCCTTCGAATATCTCAAGAGCTTTAGACTTAAATTGCATTAGGTAGAGATATTCATACCTTTGAATAATCATCTATAAACGAGATTAATTATTCATACCCTCCCACTGCTTTAACATACTGGACCACAAGGATCCAAATGTATAAACTTCAAGGGTTCTTTGGCTCTTTAGTTCTTTTCCAGTAAAAGATCTATTAGTCATATTGCCCATAAGGCATGACTTAATTGGTATTAGAGAGTCTTCTTCTAACTAACTTAGAAGTATACTCTAGACTAAGCTCCCAATCATATTGAGATCAAAATAGCCTAACCTTAAGAACCAAAGAAAGGTATTTGCTTTAGGAGATATCCTTTGCCTTTATTTCTTTGAGTATAAGCAATCTTAAACAACTCAGTGCTCATGACTTGCTTTACTCTCGATTAGTCTTAAAACACATAAGTTATTTTTCAGTAATGCTGAACAAATGTCAACTCCCTTTCTTAAAATAAAACTGCGTTAGCAGAGAAAGGTATAGAGCAACATTGTCCCAGCATATACGTTATAGAAATCAAATTTCTGTTAAACTTTAGGAAATACATACACATTATCTAATAATGTGTATTTTCTCCCACTAGATAAAATAACATAATGTTCCCTCTGCCAAAGCCGAGATATACTCTCCAGATCAAAATCTGAGAGTCACCTATTTGCAACAGTTGCCATGAGCTTATTCCTTGAAAAGAAAAGCAAACGTGATGAGTGGCACCTGAATTAAAAATTCAGGCTGTATCCTCATTTTCCACTATGCACGTTTCAATGACCAATAAATCACATTCATTGTCATCGACATTGGCTAGGCAGTTAACGTCATAATCATCATAAACTATTCAAGATGAACTAGACATTTGGGCCTGAGGACATTCCTCACTCAAGACTAATCTAAAATCATATACCACAAGTTTGTCGTTTAAGCTAGTTGTATCTAAAACCGTTATCAATTGGCATAAGACAATGCACATAGAAATTATCACTGAATCAACAAATTACTTGCTTTGCACTAAACCCATTACACAAAATAATATTGTTTTAATCCAATCAATTTAGCAAAAGTAATCATCGACCCAAATATATGATACATGTTTGCAACGATACTTCAGAGGTTTAGAGCAACAGCTACCGTAGGGCAGTCAGCCACTCCTCCTCTGAATTGAGACAATCTCAGCCAATCCCTATTACCAGAATAACTCATATTCCAATAGTTCTTAGCTACCGTTTTTTCGGTCAGGAAATCATTAACACCTTAACGATTTCCCGTAAGTGTGACCCTCCATTTTCAAATTCCAGAGGTCGGCCCCAACAATGCTACCGTATGGAAAGTCAAAGTTGGGAATGGACCTAAGAAACCCTATCCATTTCTGGAGTTTGCGTTGTTCCGAATCCCATGATCAAACCCTCCGTAGGGTGATCGCTCCCAGGGCGACTCGCAGGCAGATCATAGGAATCTCACGGTGCAACCTAATGGAGGAGACCGTAGGATACGTTGACACGTGTCCTGCTCCCACTTACTATAAAATACTCCCTCATTCACCCTGATATTGATCCATGCAAACACCATCCGTAGGGGGTCACTCCCAGGGTGACTCGAGGCCAAGCATGGACCTCACGATGTGAACTCTTGAGGACGTGAGAGCAAAACTTGATTTATGAAAATCTTGTTTTGTCATATTTCCTCCCACTAAGTATTTTTATAATTTAAGGGTCTATTACTTAGGTAAATTCCGGCTAAATGAATCTATCTAAGTCTATGCATGTATATAACTCTTATATAGAGGTCTTTACTCTAATGTCTAGGTGAATTAAACCCTTTTAATTACCTAGTGACATTGCATGCTAACATTAGACTATGATTAATTCAACTCAGGTTCCGGATCTGTTCCCAGGTAGGAGGTGTTCCGTAACCGTCAACTTAAATACCCCCAGCCTAGACAGAACTTCACCAGGAGAGTTCCCTTATAACCATAGTAATGTTTTTTCTACTTAGTACATTAAAACTATTTTAATCCTAAGTAAGAATATAATTCTAATCCTATTAGAATTAAAATGAGCTTAGGTCTAATTAATTTTAAACAATTTAAAATTAATTCATTTTAACCTAAGGTCCTATGTTTGCATGCAACTCTTTGTTATAGGTTGACGATTTCTAATCAATTTTATAACTATTATAAAATTTTAATAATTAGCCCTACAACATGCTTCTATGGTGTTTCATAATAACAATCTAATTAAAATTATTACACACCATAACGCTCATGACGCCGATAATATAACGATTATATTAATCTAAAGTGGTGTCATGCGTCATGCAATTTCAATTTCATTTAATTAATATTGATTATATTAATTAATCATCCACGAAATTAAAATTACATGAATGTCGACATTAATATAATATAACTCTTATATTAATCTAATTAATGTCATGCTCAATGCTATTCCATTTTCATTAAATTAATATAACAATTTATATTAAAATTATACATGAAAATCAAGCATTGAAATTTATTTTCATTCATAATATAACTATTATATTAATATTCATGAAAATAAATCTAAGCATGCATGCTACATTAATAAAATATAACAATTTATATTTTTCTAATTAATGTCATGCATCATGCTTTACCAATTTCATATATTTAATATAACAATTATACTAAATAACTCATGAAATTTAAAAATCATGCATAATTACCATATATTATAACACTTATAACATAAATATGCATGAAAACATGCTTAACCTATGGTGGGATCTAGCTAAATGACATTCATAAAGCAATTAAATAGCTATAAAGACCGGTATTTTGGCATCCTAGGGCAAAAATAATGAAAAATTACATTAATAATTCAAAATCTAGCCCTAAACCGCCTTGTAATTGGTCTGAACCACCTCGAACCGCTCAGAACCAGCCCAAACCGTGTTAGAATGGCCCAAACCGGACCCAAATTGCTCAAACCGGCCCAATAAGACCTTGAACCGGACCAGCCAGCATGAACCGGGCCACTATTCACCTGAACCGAACCCAAACCGTCCACAGCAGCTGCAGGCGAAAATTTAAAAAATAATTGTCGCACATACGTCTTGAACTCGCGCACTCATAGTTGACAGGCAAGTGCATGAACCACTAATCCAAATCCCACATTCAAAACAAAATGAACACGAAAATTATTAATTTTGTAACCGTTTGAAATAACTGCTGGCCGCACGTTCGCTAAACGTTCCGTGAATACGGAAACTACCGTCAGCGTCGAGACGCTGTAGGCATAGCGTCTCGACGCTGTCCCGATTTTTCCAGCGCCTGTTCTTCAGCGTCGCGACGCCGTTGAGCAGGGTCGCGACGCTACGCCTCTGGACAGCCTCTGTTCTTCGTTTCCAGCAGCATTTTTACTCCGATTTCAACCCCGATTCGAGCACCGATCAACAAATTGATCCTAAATTTCTAGACACGGACTTACAAGACTCGATTTACAATATTTTGCCCCAAAAACATGGGCCCTTACATGATCAAATCATAAAGAATTGTAAATCTAATGCCAAAAAAATACCAAAACAGTCTTTAAAGCAAACCACATTCAAAATGCAAATTGATCCCACCAAAAACCACAACGCAAATTCTAAAAACGAAATTAAAATCACAACCTGGCTCTGATACCATTTGAAGGAATTGAATCCTCTAGCGGAAGCGGTTTTCACCGATCGTGATTTTAATTTCAATTAAAGAAAACCGGTACGTTGGGCAAAATTAATTTTAGAACTATTCTCAAATTAAAACTAGATTAAGCATGCAATACTAATTCTAAACGATTTAGAATTTTTGGAACTTACTTGTTGAAGACCGTTCTCCACAGCACTATGCTCCTCAACGAACAGTTCGTCAACGATCTCTCTAACGAACACAACCATTTGGATCACCCACTAATCTCTGAGTTCTCGAGGTTGTGATTGTGGGATCACTTCTTGAAATTGGGAATGGAAAAATTACAGCCAACCTTGCTGTGTTTTTCTTTTTGGGATGAGAGAATTTCTGAGAGAGAGTTCTTGAGAGAGAAAGATCTCTTCTTCTGTGAAAAAAATGAGAATGAATCAAAAAAAATCTTCCAACCCCTCACTGATACGTGGGAATAAGGGAACTTAACTTCCCTACGTGATCTCCACCGTTGATCATAATCAACGTGATCCAGGCCGTTAAATTAAATAACTAATTATGTAATTATTTATAATTAATTTAATTAAACCAATTTTAATTAAATCAATTATAATATAAAGTTTTAACTCAATTAAATCATATTCAATTGAATTAAATAGGCCATCCAATTAATTCTTAATTAATTGTTCCCACATTAATTAAATATCAAATATTTAATTAATTTTACATTTGAATCATATTCAAATGAATCTCTCTCATTTTAACCTATAGTTTTAATGTGCATCAAATATACATTAATATTAACTATAGAATTAATTTAATTAAATCACATTTAATTAAATTTAATTAATTAATTCTCCAATTAATTAATTCATTAATTAAATATCATATATTTAATTAATTTACTATTTGAATCATTATTCAAATAATTCTCTCATATACTATAGTTTTAATATGAATCTCATTCACATTAAATTTAACCTATAGTTTCAATATGAATCTAATTCATATTTAATATTTGAACTCCTTCAAATATTTAATTCTCCCGTTAATTAATTTTGAATCATATCCAAAATTAATTTATAATATAAAGTTTAATTCACCAATTAAACTTATACATTATTTTAATTGTATCAAATACAATAAAATTTCCTTAATGAATTTGAACACCCTTCAAATTCTATTCAAGACTATTTAACCTCAGAACCCTTTACGAGCTAGCAGGTGGACCTAATGGACCTACAGATCAGAAGCTCCAACGATACGAGACTAATTGGCTAAACTCATTAACCAAGTTAGTCAACATTCGTTAACTGCGAGTCACTCCACTAAAGACCCACAGTTGCACTCTTCTCACTGTAGAATATTTCTGTGTCCACGGATATCGACCAATAACAGTAAGTCAATCCTTCACGAGTGTTCGTAACGCCAGCTGGGTCAAATTACCGTTTTACCCCTGGGTTACCTCTGGATCCTTAAGTACCACCGATTCCTCTAATGAACAATCTGTTTATGATCCAATCAATAAACAACAGTTCCTCTCGGGCCAGGAGAGGATGGGCGCCCTTGTTCAAGACCCGGAATCAGCCCTTAAGGGAACACACATCTGCTTACCCCAATAGGAGAAGGAGTGAATTCCATCTTGTACTGTTATGCTCCCAGCCCCCATTCGGTCTTGCCCCTGAAATGGTAGGATTATTGAGTCGGCGAAATGGCCACTCTCACCCATACAGATCTAAGGACAATCCCTCCATAAAAGGAGTTCATAACAGACTCAGGATTGAGATTGAGTTACCTAGGTCATCCTATTGAAATAGAAACCTAAACTAGTTAACGGTGTTACATCTAGTGGTTACTATTTCGCGGTCTGGTCTTATGCAAACTCATTGCACAGGATACCCCCACTCGCATGTCTCCTACATGGATGCTTTGGATCATTGCATCTGTATCGAATACAAAGTGGGCCGTATCACATAGTGTTACCAGGATAAGGTACCCAACCTTATCCCTATACTATAGACCATTTAAGTTGTTACTTGAACACTGATCCCCGTATGTCCCCACATACTAGTTCAAGTTTCATCTAAACAACCTAGGATCTTAGTTTATTGGATTTGGGTTAAATTGTGCAATTTTAGTAACAATAACTCTTTATTGTACAAACCTCAATAACGACGTATTGATACAAGTGAACAATTTGTCACCATTCACTACCTACGAGTTTTAGGGCATAAAACCCAACATTATTTTCGTGTTTAAGAGCATGATGGGTTGTTATTGCTTTACAAGCATGTTGTGTGTGCTTAGCATGTTATTGTGGTTATTTGTCGTTTGGTGGCTCACCGGGTGTGAGCTACTTACCAGTACTGTGGTTGTACTAATACCCCTCCCCTTTCTTTCCCCCCAACAATTTCAGATTATGCAGGTGATGAGTTTTATGTGCCCGGTGAAGCGGACGAGGAGATTCACGAGGGATGACCACATGGGTCCATTTACCTGTTTATTTCCTTTTTGGTAGATAGGATGGTCGTCTGTTCATTAATTGTTGATAGGTTGATTTGTTTAGCCTTGTAGCTAGAGTGGTGTAGTTTTTGTTTCTGGTTAATGAGCATGTTTAGATTTCATGTTTCTCGTTAGGTTGTGAATATGCTATTGTTTAATAAAGACGACCTGTTTTAGAAAGTTAAGGATATGCTTGATCTGGTAGAGTTAGGTTCTGTTGTTGGTTGGAGATGCGAGATCTGACTCGTATCTTGTTTGTAGTTGTTCTGTGGAGTTGTGGAGTTGAATGAATCAATATAGAAGTGTTGTTGAGTTTAACAGGTGTTTAAAAATTTTTGGGATTGTCCTATGTATGCTGTTATGCTGCCGAAATTTTCGGAACTCTCGGTTGGTTTGAATAGGAGTTTAGTAATGTCACTTGGTTAGTTAATATTAAAACCTGAGGCATTACAATTAAATTATGCTGGGAGTAGTATAAATATTTAATTTTTTAAAAAACAAATAAATATTTAGTCCTTAAAGTGTTAAAAGATAACTATTTTGATTTCTATCGCTATAAAAGTAGGTAGGTCCGAGTGAAAATTGGATAGCATGAAAATAACAGTAGTAATAACACATTTTTTTGAAACTAATAACAGTAGTAACACATAACCAAAATTGTTGTTATTATTATTAGGGAAAAATACACTTTTGGTCCCTGAGGTTTGGGTTAAGTGACACTTTGGTCCCTGAGTTTTCAAACTCAACAAAAATACCCTCGAGGTTTGAGATAAGGAGCAATTTGGTCCCTGCCGTCAATTTTTCTGTTAAACCCTAACGGTAAGCTGACGTGGCACTATTATTTTAATTAAAAAAATTAATTTTTAATTTTTTTAAATAAAAAATATAAAAATATTAAATATATTATTATTTTATTATTATTTTTAAAATTATCTCTCTATCTTCTCCATCTTCTTTCTTCTCCACCTTCTTTCTCCCTCCATCTTCTTCCTTCCCCCTCCCATCTTCTTCAGCTCCGGTGGCCGGCCGCCGCCGGCTGCCGGCGAACGGCGGCAGCGGCGGCGGTCGCCGGAATTTTTTTTTTTTTTTTTTTACCTTCTTTCTTCTTCTTCTCTTCTCCTCTTCTTCCCTTCTTCTTCTTTCTCTTCCTTTCTTCTGTTTTTTTTTTTAAAAAAAAAAAGAAGAGAGTTTCGGAGGAGTACCTCCCCTTCCCCTTCCCGTAAGGTACAAGGTCCACTAGAACAGCCAGGAATCCTTTTTGTTCATCTGAGACAATGACTAGAGAATAACATAAATGGGAAGGTCACATACAAAAGTGTCTCTCTAAAAGCAGGAGAGAGAGAGAGAGAGAGATCTGAGTTAGGGACGGAATCGCTTTGCGCTCCAAAACGTAGCAGTAGAAGTACTTGTTAACATAAATGGCGAAGAAGATCCGAACCCTTGGATTCTCTCTCTCAGATCCAAATCGTCTGATTCATTCTCTCTCTTTCTCTCTCTCTAGCTCGTTCCCTTTACCCATGAGCTCACAGAGCTCAACCCAATGGCGAGGAGAGAGATAGACAACTCACAATCACACTCACCATCTCACACCCTCCATTTCCCGATTTTCTTGCGGTTTCTTCTCTCTCTCTCTCTCTGCTCCTTCTTACTTTTCTGCTCTTCCTTCCTTCTTCATTTTCGTCTCACCTTTCCGCGCCTAATTGGGTTTTTCTTTGATTGATTCCTGGGCAACTCGATGTCGATGATTGGGCAGCTTTTTCCTCTCTTTTGTGTTCTTTTCTTGCTTTTTCGTTGGTAGATTTCTAATACAACTGGTTGTTGCTGCCAATTTGGTTGTTCTTCTCTTGGGTTTAGTTGGTGGAGGGGGGTTTTCCTTTTTTTTCTTTTTATTTTTGAAAATGAAATGTTTTTCGATGGAATTGAAGTTTGTGTTGTGTTTGTTGATCAAACTAATGGGTGTTTCTTAACTTGGATTTTGTTGTTTCGGGCTTTCAATCTCTGTGTTTTACTCTGTTTATTTTTTGTTTTGCAGATTTGGGGTTTGTGATTGCTGCACTGTGTGGCAGTAGGCAGCTGAGTTCGAGATCAGGATATTTGGGTGGTGTCTGTCAGTTCTGTGAGCTGCTAAAAATGGTGGAGATTTGAAGATGATGAAGAAGGTATGTGAGGAGAAGAGAAGAAGAAAGAAGGAAAAAAAAAAAAAAAAAAAATTCCGACGACCGCCGCCGCCGCCGCCGTTCGCCGGCAGCCGGCAGCGACCGGCCACCGGAGCTGAAGAAGATGGGAGGGGGAAGGAAGAAGATGGAGGGAGAAAGAAGGTGGAGAAGAAAGAAGATGGAGAAGATAGAGAGATAATTTTAAAAATAATAATAAAATAATAATATATTTAATATTTTTATATTTTTTATTTAAAAAATTAAAAATTAATTTTTTTAATTAAAATAATAGTGCCACGTCAGCTTACCGTTAGGGTTTAACAGAAAAATTGACGGCAGGGACCAAATTGCTCCTTATCTCAAACGTCGAGGGTATTTTTGTTGAGTTTGAAAACTCAGGGACCAAAGTGTCACTTAACCCAAACCTCAGGGACCAAAAGTGTATTTTTCCCTTATTATTATTATTATTTATTGACTAAAGTAGATAACTTTAGAATATAAGACCAAGAAAAACAATAGGGTAAAATACCTTTTTGGTCCCTCATGTTTCGGGTTCGTTTCCAATAGGTCCCTAGGTTTCAAAATCGAACAATCAAGTCCCCACTGTTTCGGAAATAGTTCAATTTAGTCCATGTACCGTTAATTTTTTTAACGGTGCTGACGTGGCAAACGTTTAATAATAAAATAATGATTTTTAAAATTAAAATAATAATATATTTTTTTTAAAAAAAAATAATATATTAGATTAATATAATAAAATAATAATAATAATATTAAAGAAAAAAAATTCTTTCTCCTCCCTCCCCCACCCAGGCCAGAATCCTCCCTTCCTTCCTTTTCCTTTCCCCCTTCTTCCCCCCTCTCCCTTGCCAGCGATGATGGTGGCGGCGACATCTACATCTTCTTCTTCCACCGGCTTCTTCTCCTTCTTCTGAATTTTTATTGTTTTTGGATTTTCAAGTGGGGTGGGTTATGAAATTTTGTTTTTTGGGTTTAGATTTGAAGAAGAAAAATGGCATGGGGGTTGGGTTTTTGAAGAAAAAGGGGGTGGGTGGTTGGATTATGTTTTTCTGGGGGTTTAGATTTGAAGAAGAAGGGGGTGGGTGGGTGGTTAGATTATGTTTTCTGGGTGGGTGGTTGGATTCTGTTTTCTGGGGGTTTAGATTTGAAGAAGAAGGGGGTGGAGTGGGTTGTCATTTTGAAGAAGAAGAAAAATATAAGGGTGGGTACTATTTTGGGGAGAAAGAATGAGAAGATGGGATGGGTTCGGACCGTTCGGTTTTGAAGAAGAAAATAAAGGAGGTGGTTACGATTTGGAAAAAGACGAACAAGAAAAAAGAAGGGGGTGGTGGGGTGAGTTTGGTTTTGAAGAAGAAGAAGAAAAGGAAGGGGGTAGGTGGGGGTGGGTATAGTTTTGAAGAAGAAGAAAAAGAAGGGCTGCGGTGGTGGTAGGCTATCGCCGGCGAGAAGGGGAAGGGTTTTCGTGTAACGATGCGGCGGTGGGTTTGGGACCTTTGGGGGTTTGTTTGGGTGAAGAAGTGAGTTTGTTTGAGTGATGAAGAAAAGGGTGGCGGCGGAGGTCATCGGCAGTGGCGGCGGTGGGCTATCGCCGGCGAGAAGAGGAAGAGAGGGAGAAGGTTTTCGTGTAAAGCCGGCGAGAAGAGGGAGAGAGGGAGAAAGTTTTCGTGTGAGGGAGAGAGAAAGGAGAGAGAGAAAGTTTATTATTATTATTTTATTATATTAATATAATATATTATTATTTTAATTTTCAAAATTATTATTTAATTATTAAATGTTTGCCACGTCAGCGCCGTTAAAAAATTAACGGTACAGGGACTAAATTGAACTATTTCTGAAACAGTGGGGACTTGATTCTTCGATTTTGAAACCTAGGGACCTATTGGAAACGAACACGAAACATGAGGGACCAAAAAGGTATTTTACCCAAAACAATATAATTGAAAGTCGATGAAAATGGATTTTGAACTTAAATTAAAGGTTAAAAATCATTTTTGGTCCCTGAACTTTCATGAAAGTAACAATTTAGTCCCTGAACTTTGATTTGTAACGATTTAGTCCCTGTACTTTCAATTTTGTAACGATTTAGTCCTTATACTTTTAATTTTGTAACAATTTAGTCCCTAAACTTTAATAAGTAACAATTTAGTCTCTGTACTTTCAAATTTGTAACGATTTAGTCCCTATCATGAAAATTTAATGTAAAGATTTAATGAAACTTCTTACCTAGATAGATTAATAAACTAATTTGGGATTCAATATGTTAATAAGCTACAAAGTTTAATCATTAAATAATAAAAATCAACATTTAATTCTGATGATTTTTTTTTTTTTTTTGCAACAAGGATTAAATTGTTACAAATTTGAAAGTACAGAGACTAAATTGTTACTTATTAAAGTTCAGGGACTAAATTGTTAAAAAATTGAAAGTACAGGAACTAAATCGTTACAAATCAAAGTTCAGGGACCAAAAGTGATTTTTAACCTAAATTAAACTAAAGCTTAAATAATAAGTTTCTTTAAAAAAAAAAAAAAAAACCTTAATGCTGTGATGAGACAATTTATAAACGGAAAGTATTTAAAAAAAAAGTAGATCAAAATGGAATTTAAGTACAAAATAAAACTATTTGATAATCATTTAGGCCCCATTTGACAATCATTAATTTTTTATTTTTTGTTTTTGAAAATTAAGCCTACAAACATTACTTTCACAAGTTTCTTTGTGTTCTTCTCTATCTTATTCCCATGTTTTCAAAAACAAACTCTAGTTTTGAAAACTAAAAAAAAAAATAGTTTTCAAAAAATTGTTTTTGTTTTTAGAAATTGGTTAGGAATGTAAATGTATTCTCAACAAATATGAAAATCATTCTAAGAAAATTGAGAGGAAACAAGTTTAATTTTCAAAAACTAAAAACCAAAAACCAAAAACCAAATGGTTATCAAATGTGACCTTAGCTTTTGGTTTTTAGTTTTTGAAAATGAAGTTTATACACACTACTTCCACCCATATACATGTTATCAAGAACCAAGTCAAGTTTTGAAAACTAAAAAAAAAAATTCTAAAACTTGCTTTTTGTTTTTTGAATTGGTTAGGAATTCAAATATGTCCTTAACATATATGAAAATCAGAATTAAGAGAAAACAAACTTAATTTTCAAAAACAAATGAAACCTAAGAAATAAATTTGTAATTATATATTATTCTAATATATTATTCTAACATGTAATTTTTTTGCATTTATCCTTTACCCATGTTAGTAGGGTATCTAATGGTCTTTTCCGATTAGCTGCTATGGCTTGATAATTATCCTTCCTAGATAGAAAATGTGGCTAGTAATTTGTTCTTTTTCATTCATACATATATATATATATATATATATATTATACATACATACATATTTTCAAAATTGCTAATAAGTTTGTAATAATGGTAAGGGACTGGGGAGAAAACAAGTTTAATTTTAAAAAACCAAAAACCAAATAGTTATCAAACGAGTCTAAGTAATAAATTTATAATTGTATTTAGAGAATTGCTAATATATTATTCTAAACTTCAAAATAAAAAATAAAAAAAATGGACTTAATGATATGATTATGATCAGAATTTATAAATTGAAAATATACCATAATCAAATTTAAGTGTAAAATAAAACCAAGAGTTAAATTATCTCAAAAAAAAAAACCAAGAGTTAAATAATAAATTTATATATTAATTTTACTTTAGCCTTGCGTATATACTATTCTAAACTTCAAAATTAAAAATAAAAAAAAATGAAATTAATGATGTGATGAAACTCTACTTCTGACTAATCCTAGGACCATTATTGCATGCATGTCTATCTACTTTGAAGGAAAAGTATTTGAAAATAAATATTTAATTCAAAACCGTCACAATCAATTTAAAGAGAACCTTTCGACTTGGGATCCTTGTTAAAGCAAGAAACTAATCCAAATCATATTCAAAGAAAATGAGGTTCTAAAAAAAGACATAAAATCATAAACCACAATCTTAAGAATGACCATTTTACCAAATGAAATAAAAGAAAGAGAAGAACTAAGCTACGTGAAAATTTCTGTCAAAATCTCGGTTCTCGCTCTCGATGCTCGCTCTCGGTTCTCGCTCTCGTTTGTGGTTCTTTTTTTATTGTTCTCGTTTTTTGCTCTACAACTGCCTGACGCATTCAACTCCCCAATTCCCTCATGAAACCAGTTCATAGCATCACGTAGCAAAACAAAGGAAGTTTTTTTTTCAATTCCTAACCCCAAATCGCTAAAACGAACACCCAACCCAAAGCGTCAAAGTCATATGACTTAATCAAACTCCAACAACGCAAAACCAACCACATGCAATAAGAAATGACATAGCAACCAACTAGAAATTGAATGGGAATTGAAATAGAGAAAAACGTAAACGATTCTAACCAATGAGGCAAAACAAAGTAAACTCACGAAACAACGTAAATCGACGGTAACCCATGAAAACAAAGTAAACCGAAACAAGGCACTAGCCGACATTTGGAGTCGAATGCGGAGAAGAAGCGTTTGGAACATCGACCGTCGAAGAGGGAGAATGAGAATCGTCAATCAGAGCAAAGACGCGTAGCACAAAGAAGGAAGGTGAAGAGAAGGAAGTGAGAGCATACCATTTAAGTAATAGAAGATTATAAAATAAAAAAGTTATTTAAAACCGAAACGAGAAGCGAGAGCATGAACCAAGACTCGTTCACCAAGAGCGAGAGTCGAGAAAGCGCCAAAAAAACATTAAAAACTAAGAAAATGGTCGAGAGCCGGAAGCGAGAGCGAGAGGTGAGTTCGTTGGCCTAGAGGGTAACACGGTCATAAAAAAGGTGCAATTACATTAGTAGAAGGTCATTCTCCATTAAACTGAAAAGATGGGACATTTTCCATTTGGACCTCTCAAATTGGATCATCGTACAAATTTTCCATCTTGAGGAAATTTCATGGGATAAATGATGTATCTCAAGTGTTGTTTTTCTTTTAAAAAAAATTATTATAATAATGTCTTCGTAACAAGCAAAAACTAATTACAGGTTAAATTATAAATTTGGTCCCTATAGTTTGGAGAATCCTAGAATTTAGTTCCCATAATTTTAAAATTTGAATTTTCTCCTTATGAGATTTGATAAAACATCGTTAAACAATCATCACTCCATTAAAAGTTATGAAGGGATTGATACATGGCTAATAGAAGCCACTAATGAACTGATTACATAGAAAAATAGGAACAAAATTCTAACTAATTTAATACGTAATAGAGATTACTTAATAAGGTTTTATCAAACCATAGGAACAGAATTCTAATTTTAAAATTATAGAGACTAAATTCTAACTTTCTCCAAACCATGTATGGACCAAATTTGTAATTAACCATATAGATAATTGATTTTTCATTTCTCACTTTTTTTTATTATTATTTTTGGAGAAAATGTAAGATATAAATAATGAAAATGGTGGTCTTAATACAGGGTTGTTCATCGATCGATTTGTGTCAGCTGTGAAGAAAAAAATTGTCGTTGACTGACGGATCGATTCCGTCAATTTTCCTATTTGTATTTTTTTTTTGTTTAAAAAGAAATAGAACAAAACTTTTCTACATACCGGTATGTAGGAATCTCCCTACATACTCAATTAAAATCTTGACAATAAAGAGGAAGGGAGAAAATGAGAAAAAAAAATTTATCTCTCCTAGTTATCAACATATTAATGGTAGTATACAGGAAAGTTTTTTCCAAAGAAATGAACAAATGGAGAAAGGAGAAGGCAGAGGCAACAACATCAAATGGAGAGGGGGAGATGGCAAGGAGGCGACGACATTGAATGCGGAGGTGAGAGCGAGGTGGAGACAACAAACAATGGAGATGGTGAGGTGGCGAGATGACATTGAGGAGAGAGAACGAAGGAATGACAACCTAAAATGAAAAAAAAAAAAATAGGGAAAAAATCAATTTTTACCCCTGAACTTAGCAGGTTCTATCAATTTTAACCCTAAACTTTCAATTTCATCAAATTGAACCCTAAACTTAACAAATTGTATCAATTTGAACCTCAAACTTGCATAAATGTTGCAATGTAGACCTTTGGTCAACTTTTCATTTGAATTGCTATAAAAACATGTAATTGACAATTTTCTTTTCTTTTGTTAGTTCACATTACACCTGTGTTAGTGTTTTGTAAGATTTTTTTTGGAAAAACCAGAAGAAATCAGATATCCTAGACTATTCTTCTCATTATTATCCAAAAAAAAAATCACAAAGTTATTTGCAACAAGAAAAAACTAACAAATATGAGAAATAAAAAATTTGAAATTTCTTTATTTTTGTTTACTACATTTGTACATTCTTCTTATTAGCAAGAAAAAAAAAATCGTAAAAGAAGACAAAAATCCCACAAAGTTCTTAGCAATAATAAAAAAAACCAACAAATGTTTGAAGATAAAAACCCTCAAAAGTTTATTTGCTTTCGTAATCTTAAATAGCAGCGAAAAAGCCATCACAATTAAAGTTCTCAACAATAAGAAAAAATCATATAAAATAAAGTTTATCCGATATTTTATTTATAAGAAACCAATTCAGGCGCAATGTGAATTAAGAATAAATAATCAATTACGTATGGTGGTTCAAATGGAAAGTTAACCAAAGGTATATATTGTAACACTTATACAAGTTTGAGGTTAAAATCGATACAATCTGATAAGTTTGAGGTTCAATTTGATGAAATTTAAAGTTTAGGGTTAAAATTGATACAACTTGTTAAGTTTAAGGTTCAATTTGATGAAATTGAAAGTTTAGGGTTAAAATTGATACAACCCCAAAGTTTAAGGGTTAAAAATGTTTTTTTCCCAAAAAAATACACATTGTTATTTTTTTTTATATTAAAGAACAAAACCACCGTGAAAAAACGAACCTCACTCGATTTTCTCAAGGTGGTTTTAAGCTTAGTTTGAGATTGTTGTAGCTTTTAAATTAATTGATGTTAACTTTGCTTTTAAGAAAATCAGTAAATTAGTGTTTGATAAATTTTAATTTTATGGATGAAAAGGCGAGGTGTTTGGTAAATTAAAATTCTAAATTGTTACCACTTAACTATATTTTTTTAATAAATAAATTTAATGTTGATATTTAATTTCAAAGTTTTATAAGATAATTTAAAAATTATTATACAAAAATTATTTTTTGAACATATAAGATAATTATTTTAAATTTCATTTGATTTAAAATATAATGTTATGTTTAATCTAAGATATTTTTATATTTTGTTAACAAATATATAATTTGTTACTTGTATTAAAAAGAAATATTATTTCAATTTAAATAAAAATAAAAACATTTAATTTCAATTGTGTATAAGATTATAGAATAAAAATATTTAACTTAAATTAAAAAAAAATGATTGACATGAATCACATCTCAACGTGTAGAGAAAGATAAATGGGAAGCTAAATTCAAAAGCTACAATTTTTTGATTTTCCAAATCGACTTAGTTGAAAAAGTATTTTTACAAAAATTAATTTATAATATCTTTTACCAAATGCTAAAAATGGTTAAGATTCTTTTTTAATCACTTCAATCTCCTCCAAAATCAACGCCAAATGTACTCTTAGTCTTTTTGGAGTCTGTGCATATCCAGAGAAGATATGTCAACAAGAAAAAATGACCAAGGGTCGTTTGGTACAAGGTTTTTGGAGATGGGAATGGGCAAAGGTTTCTAATACCCTTGTTTGTTTCAAGATTTCTGTGGTGTGTCCCAGAAATAACGCATTCTCAGGCATCATTTATACCCCTAAGCAAGGACTTCCCTTGCAAAAACATGGATTTTCTCTTTTCTCATCCCTTCTTTTTTATTTTTATATGCAATTTTAGTTTGAATATAGTTAATTAATTAACTAATGGATACTAAATTAAAAATAATATAATAAATTATTTAATTAGATTAAATAATAATTTGTCAAGAATTTTAATTTTTTAAAAACAAATATTTTTTTAGGACTTTTAAACAAATACTTAGTCCAAGTTTTTTAAAGGATGTAATGACATATTTACTAAAATTATAATTAATTAGTTAATATTATTGAAAATATATTTAATTATTGAATTAAAATAATTTAAATGAATTTATTATAAAAATTCATTTTTCAATAATTATAATTAATTACTTATCGATTATTTATAATCAATTAATTACTTTTTTGGATTTCCTTATAATGAATAAATAATCATATTATTATTAAATATTTATCTAATTAATTTTTATGGATACAATATATTAAATTATTGTAGTTAAAGATATTTATTAAAAAATTAATTAAATAATTTTAATTTGTTAAATTAACATAGTTTATCCCATTAAAATTATTTCAGGATTATTATTTCATTAATTTTTATTAATAGTTTGAATTAATTTTGATTATTTTATTGATTAATTTATTAAAATTACATAAAGTTTACCTGATTAATTCTAAAAAATAAATACATACATAATTTGTTCTCTTAAAACCCTGATGACATTCCCATGCACAACCAAACACAGTTATTTTTTATTCCCAGAAATCTTATTCCTAGGCAAAGTATTCCCAGGCATCATATATTCCCAGACATCTATAAAACCTTAAACCAAACGGGCCCTAAGGGTCTGTTTGAAATACATTTTAATTTAAATGTTCTTTTAAAAAAACATTGTGTATAAAAATGGTTTAGAATTTAAACACTCCTATGTTTGGTTGCATTTCCTGTCAAATGTTTTTATACACTAAGTTATTGTTTACTTTCTTTAAAAAAAAGTTGGTTTCAAGTGTTTCTGATTTATTTATCAATCTCATTTTCTAATAAGTCATTTTTAGTGGTTGACAAACACTATAATTTTTTTTCAAATTGATTTATTTTCAAAATTAAACACTTGAAAAGTTAAACCAAACACACTCTAATTTTAAATGATGGTATAGTTTGAAAAAAGACTAAACATATTAGATTTTGTAAATATAGCTAAACGTAATTTCTATTAGAATTTGAAAAATTTTCTATTAGAATTAAAATAACTATTTCTTTTTTAAAAAAACATTAGAATTTTCGAATTACATTAGGACGAAAATACCTTCCATTAAGATTTACACTATTAATCTAAAAATAGAAATTATTAAGAAAGAGAAATATGTGTAATGGAAAATATATAATATTAACAAACAAACTTGAAGAGAATATTAAGATAAATAATCCTAATAAACAAGAATGGAAAGAGTACTAGAAAAATATATCGAGAGAAATATGAGGTGAAAAAGACCATCTTAACAAACAATTGAGGGACTTTCCCTAGGTGAGGGTTTTCTCTCTAATTGAGAGGGGTGGCGGCGGATTAGGAGGGGGGTTTTGAGTGCTGAATTTGGTAGGGGCGGCGGAAGCAGTGTTGACGACTTCGTGAAGAGGGATGGATGACTTGATTAAACGGCTGAAGAAGTGGGAGTTGACGGAGAGGGAGACTTGTGCGATTGAGGCTGTTGACAATAAGATATTGTTTGCGGTTGAGGAGGTTGACTTATGCCTTGCTGCAAAAGTGTTATCAAGCAAATACATCAATGCTGATGCGTTTCGTAACGTGATGAAATCCGTGTCGAGGGTTCATCAGAATACGCGGATTGAGCCAGCAGGTGAGAATGTTTTTTTAATAAAATTCAGATCGAAAATGGAGAAAGTAAGGATTGTGAAATCGGGTCCTTGGAACTTTGATAAGTCTTTGATTGTTATGGTTTCGCCTAAAGAGAATGACCAAGTAGGGGAGTTAGACTTCACAAAGGAGGCTTTTTGGATTCAAATCCATAATGTTCCGATAAATTGTATGACGATTGATATGGCAAAATTATTGGGGGAAGCAGTGGGTATGTTAGAGGAAGTTGATTGGGATGGAGAGAATGGGTGGACGGGGCCAATAGTCAGAATACGGGTGGTTGTTGACATTCTGAAGCCATTACTACGGGTTGTTAAAATAAAAACCAAAGCTGGTAAGGAAGTGTGGTGCCCCGTCCAATATGAGAAGCTCCCCGATATATGTTTTAATTGTGGATTGATTGGGCATTCTTTTAGGGAATGCCATAGGCCGAGTGGCTCTGGGGAGTATGCATACGGGGAATGGCTGCATGCGTATGGTGCTCGAAGGATGGGAGGGACGGGGGAGGGGGATGCAAGATCGAGGGAAGGGGAGAAGGTGGAGGTTGCTAATCAGGTGGAGGGGGAGGAGGATGGGGCGAGTGAGGGAGGGAATAAGGGGGGAGGGGATACAGATGCGGTGGTAGAAAAGGAGAAAGGGGGGGTGGAGAAGGTATCTGTGAGACTGGATGGTAGAGAGGGGAGAGTTGGGGAAGTTGTGCAGGAAGGAACTGAGGTGATGGATAAAGGGAAGGGGCTGTGGGTGGATGGGAGAGGGGTGGAGAGGGAAGATGGAGTGAGGAGAGGAGTGGGTCTCATTATTAAAGATGTGAGTGGAGAAGTTGAGAGGATGGTAAGGGAAGGGGCAGTGGGTGTTGGTAGTAACGCTGTCGAAGGGGGGGGGAGGGAAGAGGTGGAAGAGGAGGGCGAGGGATGGGGCTGTGGCAATGGACTGTGAAGGGGAAGGCCAGCTGGGGAAGAGGCCTCTGAATAAGGAGAGAAGGGAGGATAAAGAAAGGGAGTTGAGCGAACCACTTAAGAAGAAAGGTAAGGGTGTGGTTGGGGAAGGGATGGTTGAGATGTTATCGGCGAATCCTGTGGAGCAGGGTCGCCGGGCATTATGAAAATCTTATGCTGGAATGTTCGGGGGATGGGGAACCCCCGGGCATTCAGAACTATGCACCAAGTGGTGCGAAGGGATGATCCCCAAATTTTCTTTGTGGTTGAAACAAAAGTTGGGAAGCGAAAAGTAGAGGGGTATAGAAGTAAGATGGGCTTTGATGGTGTCATTGTGGTTGAGAGTGTTGGGAAAAGTGGGGGGCTTTGTTTGTTCTGGAAGGAGAGCCTGGATGTCGTTTTGCGGTCGCTGAGTAGATTTCATATTGATGTGATGGTTAGAGCGGAGGAGGGGCATTGGAGGTTTACGGGGTTTTATGGCGACCCAGAGCTAACTAATAGGGGCCATTCTTGGAACCTTCTTCGCCGACTGAATGATCTCCCAACGCTTCCATGGATTGTTGGGGGCGATTTCAATGAGTTGTTGATGGAAGATGAGAAGGTATGTGGTAGTGTTCGAAATCAGAGTCAAATGCAGGCGTTCCGAGATGGTATAGATGATTGTGGGTTATCTGACATGGGCTTTAGAGGGTATCCCTTTACATGGTATCGGGTGAGGGACAGGAATGTTGTGGTTCAGGAGAGGTTGGATCGATTTCTATGTAATGTTGCCTTTTATGTTTTGTTCCCTGCTTCTCGGATTAGGCACTTGGATTTCCACATTTCGGATCACTGCCCAATTGTAGTCGAGGTGAAGTGCCGTTTTGAGGAGGTAAGGAGGAAGGGGGTGGCATGCTTTCGTTTCGAAGAGGTTTGGACCCAGTTTGAAGAGTGTAGGGAAATTGTTGAGAAGGGATGGAATGCTCAGGGTCGTGTCCCGGGTTCGTATCTTGGGAGTCCTATGGAGGCTTGGAAGGCCAGGGTGAAGGGGTGTGCAGATGGGTTGACTGAGTGGGGCAGAGCGAGGAGAGGTAATTATGCTAGCAAGATTTCCGTAGCCCGCCAACAGTTGCAAGTGGCTATGTCCAGTCAGGGGGATGTTCATGATGCGAGGGCTCAACTGGAGCGGCTGTTGAGTGAGGAGGAGATTTATTGGAGGCAGAGGGCTAGAGTGGATTGGATGCAGTGGGGGGACAGAAATTCTAGGTGGTTCCACCAAAAGGCATCCCAGAGACGAAGAGTTAATCGTATGGAAGGCTTAGTGGGTCAGGGGGGGAGTTGGGTGACAGATGAGGATGAAATGGGAGATGTTGTGGCAGATTATTTCCAGGGGTTGTTCACTTCAAATGGCCAGCAGGGAAGTGAGAGTTTGCAGGAATTCCTTGCCCACATTCAGCCGTGTGTGAGTGAGAGTGACAACGCATTGTTGAGGAAACCTTATACAGAGGAGGAATTGTTGTGTTCTCTAAAGCAGATGGGTCCTACAAAGGCCCCAGGTGAGGATGGGCTTCCAGCTCTCTTCTACCAGAAATTTTGGGGCATTGTGGGAAGGGAGGTATGTAATTTATGTCTTAGCATTTTGAATGATGGTGACCCTGTTGATGCTATAAATAGAACTGTTGTGACCTTGATTCCTAAATGCAAAAATCCCCGAAGGGTTTCTGATTATAGACCCATTAGCCTGTGCAATATCATTTATAAGCTGATATCTAAAACAGTAGCGAATAGGCTAAAGGGTGTTCTTGACTGTTTTATATCGCAGACCCAAAGTGTGTTTGTCCCTGCAAGGAACATATGTGATAATGCTATTTTAGGGTTTGAGTGCCTCCACTATATACGACAGCGGAAGGAAGGGAGTGAAGGGTGGGCAGCTCTAAAGTTAGATATGAGCAAGGCCTACGATAGGGTGGAGTGGTTTTTTCTAGAAAAGCTTATGATTGCGTTGGGTTTGGATGTGAAGGTGGTGAATCTGATAATGAGGTGTGTGAGTACGGTTTCCTATTCGTTTTTGGTGAATGGTAGAAGAGGGGGTTGTTTAACTCCTTCCAGAGGCATCCGTCAGGGGGATCCTATTTCACCCTATTTATTCTTATTATGTGCAGAAGGTTTGTCTAGAATGTTAGTCTGGTTGGAGAGGGAAGGTAAAGTGAATGGGGTTAAAATTGCACTGGGGAGTCCCTCGATATCCCATTTATTTTTTGCAGATGACTGCTTTCTTTTTTTCAAGGCCAAGCAGAATGAGGCCAGGTGGGTGTCTAAAAGTTTGAAGGCATATGCCATTCTCACAGGGCAGGAAGTGAACCTTGCGAAGTCAGGTGTGTGTTTTAGCCCGAATGTAGGGGAGCAGGTTAAACAGGGCATTGCGTCCTATTTGGGAGTTCAGCTGGTGGGTTTCCATGATCGTTATTTGGGCCTGCCAGCGGCCTTCCTTGGGAAGAAAGCCCCTTCTCTGAAGTATATTAAGGATCGAATTTGGTCCAACGTCCAGAAGTGGAAGCACACACGATTTTCGGCTGGAGGGAAGGAGGTGCTAGTGAAGGCTGTTCTGCAGTCTATCCCGAATTATACTATGTCATGTTTTCAGTTGCCGAAGAGACTAGTTCGGGAATGCAATCAAATTATGGCTAGATTTTGGTGGGGGGAGGATGGGGGAGTCAAGAAAGTTCACTGGGCCTCATGGAGGAAGGTGTGTGTCCCTAAGTGTAGGGGAGGTCTTGGGTTTAGAGACCTAGAGCTATTTAATCAGGCTCTTTTGGCGAAACAAGGGTGGAGATTGATCGAGAAGCCGGATTCTTTGGTGGGGAGGGTGTTGAAGGGGAAATATTTCCGCCATTGTTCTTTCATGGAGGCAGGGAGGAGTGGAAATGGGTCGTTTGTGTGGAAAAGCCTGTTATGGGGGAAGGACCTTTTGAAGGAAGGGCTGAGATGGCGTGTTGGGGATGGTAGATCCATTAACATTGTACGGGATAGGTGGCTGTTAAGAGAACCTTCATTAAGAGTGATCCATAAAGGGGGTGTTAGCCCTGAGGCTAAGGTGGAAAGCCTGCTAAATCTGGATAATTCTTGGAATGTGAACCTTATCCAAGAAGTATTCAATGAGGAGGATGTTAAGGCTATCCTTAGGATACCTAGGCCAAGGAGGTGGATGGAAGACAAGCTCATTTGGCACTACGAGAAGAATGGCTTGTTCTCAGTGAGGAGCGAATATAAGTTGGCTTGCTCATTGAGAGAAAATGTGGGTAGCTCTGATCCAGAGAGAGTAAAACAGTGGTGGAATTTTTTGTGGGCAAGGAAAATCCCTAGTAAAATTAAGTTTTTCTGCTGGAGATTGTTTTATGACTACCTGCCTACGGTCTCAAGCCTTAGGAAGCGTGGGATGGATGTTTCGGTTGGGTGCCCTAGGTGTTTATGGAGGGAGGAAACCGTGTTCCATGCTATTTGGGAATGTTGTCATGTGAAACAACACTGGCGAGAATCGCCCTTTTATCCAAGACCCGGGCCCCTTTCTATTATGAACGCGACAGATCTGTTGTGGTGGTGCTGGATGAATTTGGAAGGAAATCGTTTTGATGAGTTTGTGGGGCTTAGTTGGTGGGTGTGGAGTAGGAGGAATAAGGAAGTGATGGGGGATGGGTGTTTAGCAGGGGAGGAGGAAGGAGGTTGGAATTGGGTGGCTGAATATTTGAATCAGTTCAAGAAGTTCCAGGGCAGGAAGATTGTGTTGGTGGGGGAAGGGGGTCGAGAATCTGCGGATCAATGGTTGGCTCCTGTTTCATCCCTGTACAAGTTGAATACAGATGCGGGGACAAACAAGAAGACCCAAACAAGTAGTATAGGCGCTATAGTGAGGGATAGGAAAGGGGAGGTGATGCTTACCTTGCTGAAGTTGGTTCCATTTGTCCAGGATGTTGATACGTTGGAAGCGTTGGCAATTCATGACTCGATGATGGTTGCGATGGAGGCTGGGCTGCGGTCTTTGGAGGTGGAGTCCGACTCTGCCCGAGTTGTATCGCTGCTCAGATCGGATTTGGAGGACGAATCGGAAGTGGGTGTGTTGGTGAAGGAGATCAGGTGTTTGGCGAGGGAGTTGCTTGATTGCTCGTTCAACTGGTGCCGAAGGACTGCGAATTCGGTGGCGCACGCAGCGGCGAGATGGGCGATTGAAAAGAGTGCTGAAGGTGTGTGGCTTGAGGAGCTGCCTTTAGGGCTTCGGTCTCGTTTGGACAGGGAGGAGTTCGGCAGCTTTTGTCCGATAGAGAGAGTTTTGTTTGTGTAATCGTGTGGGTCCTGTAATCCACGTTCCTTTCAAAAAAAAAAAAATTGAGGGAAATAAGTGAGATTGAAAAAAACAATCTTAACAATCAATAATGAGGAAGGATACGTGAGATGGAAAAAAACAATATTTAACAAACCATAATAAATTAGAATATGAGACATCAATTCAAATTAATTGCGGTTTGCAGATTCAACTATTAAAATGTACATAAAAACTTATGAAAAATAGTTTGAGATAAATAATGATAATTACATATGAACATACCGATAAAAATGATGCTTTGAATAGCTTCATTGTGCGTATATAATCATAATGAAAGATATGATCGCATTATGATAAACTTAAATATCTATACACATTTGCATGTTAACAACTAAACGTGAGACTTGAGAAAACAATTTTTAATGATAATTACATATTTAAATATGAGTATACTGGAATGTATACACCATCTATTAACACGAAAATGAATAAACCTAATAAGCAAAATGAAAAACATTGAAATATTTTTTTAAAAAAACACTTGTTGATAGAGAAATTTTGACCAATCACGAATTGCCACGTCGTTACATAAAATTAATGACAAAATTAAAATTAATTAAATTTGGGACCAATTATAAATTGACATGTGTCTCATATTTAATTTGAAGACAAAGTTTGCCAATTAATCATTTATAGAGCCAAATTTATATTTGATCAATTAATTAAAATTAAATTATTTTGATCAAATTAATTAATTTGACCAATTAATTAAAAATAATAATTATTTGGATCAAATTTGGGTCTTTCAAATGTCTGGGTCATATGGTTTTGGGTCAAATATAAACCAAACCCAAGACCAATAAAACCCAAGCCCAAGTTGTTAGGCCCAAAAGCTACCAGAGCCCATCCTGCGAGAACTCTATAAATAGAGGGGTTCACCACCATTTCAAGGGTTCAGAATTTTGGAGCTCTCAACCAGACTTAGAGAATTCAGAGAAATTTTCCTCAAAACGGAAGACTGAAGACTCTTTGAATCTACAAGTTTCCAAGTACTGAACACTTCTTGAAGACTGAAGACTCTTTCAAACTCAAGGGACTTCAAGCTCCAAGAATCCATCGAAGTTGCAAACTCGAGATCAAGCATCACAGCCCTCGAGTGAAACACATCCACACACAAGAGAGAGAATCAGAGGATTATGTACTAGAGATTGTATACTCACGCGCATACAACATTAATACAAATCAAAGTTTATTCCACGTGTCTCCATCTCCGAAGTTACGTGTGAACAAATTGGCACGCCCAGTGGGACATCTCTACCTCTCATCTCTTTCTCTTGTTTAAAGATCCAACCAACGTGATGGCACCAAAGAAAGCTCTCGCGAAGGTTACCACATCAAGCGACTCTTACACTGGTCCTGTCACTCGTAGTCGCTCCCAAGGAATCGAGATCAAGGAGGATCATACTCCTCTTGCCGTTGCAAGCAGGATCTCAAAGTTGATTGAAGAATCCTCTAAGGATAGGGTTGCACTCAAAGACAACCCACTGTTCGAATCTGTCGTTCCAACATCTAAGCAGCCAAAGGATACACTAAATCCTGATGTGATGTCCGTCATGATGGCTGATGTAGACCAGGATGAAAGAATGGCAGAGATGGAAAGAAAACTCAATCTCTTAATGAAGGCAGTTGATGAGAGAGATCTTGAGATTGCCTATTTGAAGAACCAACTGCAGAACCGAGAAGTGGCTGAGTCTAGCCAGACCCCTGCTGTAGGAAAGAATGATAAAGGGAAGGCTGTCGTGCAGGAGGACCAACCGCAACACTCCGCGTCAGTTGCCTCTTTGTCTGTCCAACAACTGCAAGACATGATCATGAATTCCATCAGGGCTCAGTATGGTGGACCCACTCAAAGTTCCCTCTTGTATTCTAAACCTTATACAAAGAGGATTGACAATCTCAGACTGCCCACTGGGTATCAGCCTCCCAAGTTCCAACAGTTTGATGGAAAAGGCAACCCAAAGCAGCACATCGCTCACTTTGTTGAAACCTGTGAGAACGCTGGTACTCGGGGAGATTTGTTGGTTAAGCAATTTGTCCGAACACTGAAAGGAAACGCGTTCGATTGGTACACTGACCTGGAGCCTGATACAATGGACAGTTGGGAACAGATGGAGAGAGAGTTTCTAAATCGCTTCTACAGTACGAGGCGAACAGTTAGTATGACAGAACTCACGAGCACAAAGCAGCGAAAGGGTGAGCCAGTCATCGACTACATAAATCGTTGGAGAGCCTTGAGTCTCGACTGCAAAGATAGACTCTCCGAGGTGTCCTCTGTTGAGATGTGCACCCAAGGCATGCACTGGGGACTTCTTTACATCCTGCAGGGGATAAAACCCCGAACCTTTGAAGAATTAGCGACTCGCGCTCATGATATGGAGTTGAGCATCGCTAGTAGAGGGAATAAAGATCCCGTAGTCCCAGACATGAGGAGAGAAAAGAAGGAAGTCAAAGGCACCGAGAAAGTTACGAAGAGTGCCACGAAAGAATCCATGGTCGTCAACACGACCCCTGTGAAGCTTTCCACCAAAGGAAGGGAAAACAAAACAAATAAGCGAATGGAGACAGGCGAGAGACGTCGCCTAACTTTAAAAGAAAGACAGGAAAAGGTATATCCATTTCCAGACTCTGACGTTCCAGACATGTTGGAACAACTGTTGGAGAAGCAGCTAATTGAGCTCCCAGAGTGCAAACGACCAGAAGAGTTAGGGAAAGTCAATGATCCTAACTATTGCAAGTATCACAGAGTCGTTAGTCACCCGGTAGAGAAGTGTTTTGTATTAAAGGAGCTAATCCTTAAGCTTGCTCGCGAAAAGAGAATTGAGTTGGACCTTGATGAGGTGGCTCAAGCAAATCATGCGACAATAATGGCGAATGTAGGGGATCAAGTTCCCCCAATCTCTTCATGTGATTATGAAGAGAGGCTGATTCAATTTGGGACCCTTGATCCCGTAGTGGTTCGATGCCAAAGAGAAGCCACAACGAAGGGATCCCAAGGAAAATGTGATTCCATTGAAGATGAAAATGAAAGTTGGACCCTTGTCGTGCGCCGCAAAAAGCAAAAACAAAGTTACGCACGGAAAGAGTCCCGCCTATATCGAGACAATAAAAGAAAGGCCAAGTCTCAAAAGAAGAAAGGAAAAAGGAAGTCAAGGAGGTCAAAGCCTGCCGTGGAGGAAAGTGAAGATTTCTTTTGCCCTCCACAACCCGTAACTTTGGCAGAATACTTCCCAAGGCGTTTTCTCGATGATAGTGAAGGGGAGACACTTGAAACTGTCACGTGTCACATTGTGGACGTGGTGGAAGATGATAAAGTCCTCGCTAGCTCCTCGGGAGTGGTGGCAGATTCAGGAGACTTATCCTCCTTCAGCATAAAGGACTTATTGTCACTTCCTCAGGAAGCTAAAAACGTCCTTATTAACGCATTGGTAGAGTCTGATGGTACAAACATCCCAACTCCCGAGGCACGTACATGTGCTTCTTGTTGCATGTCTATCGGATTTTCTGATGAAGATTTGTTGCTAGGGTCAAAGCCTCACAATAGACCTTTATTCGTCTCAGGATACATTCGAGAACAGAGGGTTAGTCGGATCCTCATCGATGATGGATCAGCTGTCAATATAATGCCTAAGTCAACCATGAAGCAGTTAGGCATCTTGATGGAGGAACTATCAAACAGTAAATTGGTGATCCAAGGTTTCAATCAGGGTGGACAACGGGCAATTGGCATGATACGCCTTGAACTCATCATTGGAGACTTAAAAGCTGATACTTTGTTCCATGTAATAGATTCTAAGACCACCTATAAGCTGTTGCTAGGTCGTCCTTGGATCCATGGTAATGGGGTCATAACTTCTACATTGCACCAATGCTTTAAATTCTATCAAGATGGCATCAAGAAAGTTGAGGCTGACACTAACCCATTTTCAGAAGCTGAGTCTCATTTCGCAGATGCAAAGTTTTATCTGAAGAATGAAAACACAGGGGAAACCATACCTGCAGAAATCCCCTTGATAAAAAAAAATAATAAACTCGATTTAAAGCCACAAGCAGATGCAAGAAAGGAAGTTGTTAAGGATGTCAGTACTTCCGACCTAAAAAAGGGTGAAGTGTCCACGAGCCTTGTGAACCCTAAGGTTGTAAAGGATGAGAAATGTTCAAATTCACCTGTCCTACGATACGTCCCCTTGTCTCGACGTAAAAAGGGTGAATCACCTTTCACTGAATGTTCAGAAAGCATAAAGGTCGGTGACGTTGGAATTTTGAAGGAAAATTTCACTACGCCTCTTACGAAGATCACAAGACAAGAGGTTAAGAAACCCGAGGATGATCAGATAAAAGCGATCTTGCCTGATAAACGAACTGAAGACGGGTTTGACCCCAAGGCATACAAACTTCTAGCTAAAGCAGGTTATGACTTCACAACTCACACCGAGTTTAAAAGTCTAAGAGTTTTTGATGACAGATCTGAGCTCTCTGCAACACAGAAGAAGCTTCTAAAGGAAGGTTATAGTCTGCCAACAACAAGAAAAGGGCTTGGGTATAAGTCGCCAGAGCCGGTTCGCATAACAAGAAGAGGGAAGGCGAAAGTGGCAGACACAAATCATATAACAGTAGAGGAGGTTGATGACTCAAAAGAAAAAGAGAGTGTCGACCAACAAACTTCTGTTTTTAGGCGCATCAGGCCGCTAGTTGCTCGTGCTTTAGTCTTTCAAAGATTAAGTGTCAATGAAACGGAAAAAGAAAGCACACAACCTACCAATAGTTCCACTCGACCTTCAATTTTTCGAAGGTTAAGTATGCCCATTGGGGAAGAGGATAGTACATTTTCAACTCCGAATGTCACTCGACCTTCAGCTTTTCAAAGGTTAAATGTGCCCATTGGGGAAGAGGATAGTACATTTTCAACTCCGAATGTCACTCGACCTTCAGCTTTTCAAAGGTTAAATGTGCCCGTTGGGAAAGAAGAGAGTACATTTTTAACTCCGGATATGACCCGACTATCAGTTTTTCAGAGGTTGAGTGTTACCACGAGAAGAGGCAAAAAAGAACAGTCTGCTTCATCAATATCTCACCGACTTCAATATGAAGATGTGATGAAAAGTGAAAAGATCGTGAAGGCCGATGGAGAAATTCGTAGTGCAGTTCCTTCACGAATGAAAAGAAAAACCTTTGTTACGGTCGACACGGATGGTTCCTTGAAGGTAAAGCGACGTGATGTTGTTATCACCAATCCTTCGGAAGGGGATAGTGACCAGGAAGAAGAACAAACCTCTTGTCTTCATATCACCGTTGAAGAGGAAACGGAGGTCGAAGTGTCTGAGGTAGATGAGGACGAAGCACCTTTATCACTTGAAGACGGCAGCGAATCCACAGTGGATGAGCTTAAAGAGGTAAACCTGGGTACACCAGAAGAGCCACGCCCAACTTTTGTAAGCATGTCACTTACTCCTGAAGAGGAGGGTGAATACATGAGTTTACTCGCTTCGTATAGAGACATCTTCGCCTGGTCATATAAAGAGATGCCTGGACTTGATCCAAAAGTAGCGGTCCATCATCTCGCCATTAAAGAGGGGTATCGACCGGTCAAGCAAGTTCAACGACGCTTTCGCCCAGAACTTATCCCTCAAATTGAAATAGAGGTCAATAAGTTGATAGAAGCAGGATTCATCCGTGAGGTAAAATACCCTACATGGATAGCCAACATTGTTCCTGTTAGAAAGAAGAATGGACAACTTCGAGTTTGCGTCGACTTTCGCGATTTAAATAACGCTTGTCCCAAAGACGATTTTCCATTGCCAATCACAGAAATCATGGTGGATGCCACCACAGGGCATGAAACTTTGTCTTTTATGGATGGGTCATCGGGTTATAACCAGATCCGAATGGCCCTTGCAGATGAGGAAATGACAGCCTTTCGAACTCCAAAGGGAATATACTGTTACAAAGTGATGCCCTTCGGATTAAAGAATGCTGGAGCTACTTATCAACGTGCGATGCAGAAGGTTTTCGACGATATGTTGCATAAACATGTTGAGTGCTATGTCGATGATCTTGTCGTTAAGTCAAAGAGACGACAAGATCACTTGAAGGATCTAAAAGTGGTCTTTGATCGTCTGAGAAAGTACCAATTGAGGATGAACCCTCTCAAATGTGCATTCGGTGTTACTTCTGGGAAGTTCTTGGGGTTCGTTGTTAGGCATCGAGGAATCGAGATAGATCAGTCAAAGATTGACGCCATTCAAAAGATGCCAAGACCTAAAAACTTACATGAGTTGAGAAGCCTGCAAGGTCGACTGGCCTACATTCGAAGATTCATCTCTAACTTAGCCGGTCGATGCCAACCTTTTCAGAGGCTAATGAGGAAAGGAGAAAGATTCGAGTGGGATGAAGCATGTCAAAACGCTTTTGAAAGCATTAAAAAATATTTGCTTAATCCTCCTGTCTTAGGAGCCCCCATAGCTGGAAAGTCATTGATTCTGTACATCGCTGCTCAAGAAAGATCACTGGGAGCGTTATTGGCACAGGAAAGTGAAAAGGGAAAAGAACGAGCTCTTTATTACTTAAGCAGGACTCTAAATGGAGCTAAGATAAATTACTCACCCATTGAGAAAATGTGTCTTGCTCTTTTCTTCGCTATTGACAAGTTAAGGCATTACATGCAAGCTTTTACAGTGCACTTGGTCGCAAAAGCTGATCCTGTCAAGTACGTTCTATCAAGGCCGGTTATTGCTGGACGCCTAGCTAAATGGGCCATCTTACTCCAGCAATATGACATTGTTTACGTACCTCAGAAGGCAGTTAAGGGGCAGGCATTAGCAGACTTCTTGGCGGATCATCCAATCCCGTCGGATTGGAAACTATGTGAAGACTTACCCGATGAAGAAGTCTTCTATGTTGAAATCACCGAACCTTGGACCATGTACTTTGATGGCGCAGCACGAAGAAGTGGGGCAGGGGCAGGAATCGTCTTTATTTCGCCTGAGAAACACATGCTCCCTTACAGCTTCATGCTTGGTGAATTATGCTCAAACAATGTGGCTGAATATCAAGCGCTGATAATTGGCCTCCAAATGGCCTTGGAAATTGGCATAACATATATAGAGGTCTATGGCGATTCAAAGTTGGTCGTTAGTCAACTCTTACTCCAGTATGAAGTGAAGCATAAAGACTTGAAGCCTTATTTCATCTATGCAAGGCAATTGCTAGAAAGATTTGAAAGTATAGTACTGGAGCATGTTCCGAGATCAGAAAATAAAAAGGCAGATGCCCTAGAAAATTTAGCGACTGCCCTAACAATCCCAGAGGATATGTCAATGAACATCTCACTTTGCCAGAAGTGGATTGTACCGCCAATAGAAGATGAAGGCCAAGAGGCAAATATGATCTCTGTTTATGCAATTGAGGAAGAGGACTGGCGACAACCCATTATAGATTATCTTCAACATGGAAGACTTCCCACAGATCCCAGGCGTAGGGCCGATATACGAAGAAGAGACGCTCGATTTATCTATTATAAGGAGACCCTTTATCGTCGTTCTTACGAGGGACTCTTCCTTCGATGCCTTGGAAAGGAAGAAGCAGTGAAGGCATTAGAAGAGGCACATTCAGGTGTTTGTGGCGCCCACCAATCGGGTCCAAAACTTCAGTTTCAATTAAAAAGGATGGGTTATTATTGGCCTACAATGATTCGAGACTCAATGGAATATGCAAAGAAGTGCGAAGCCTGTCAATTCCATGCAAACTTCATACATCAGCCACCAGAGCCTCTTCATCCAACGATAGCTTCTTGGCCTTTTGAAGCTTGGGGACTTGACCTTGTTGGCCCTATAACGCCTAAGTCTTCAGCAGGACATTCTTATATCCTCGCAGGGACGGATTACTTTTCAAGATGGGCCGAAGCTGTCGCGTTGAAAGAAGCCAAGAAAGAGAATGTTGTGAATTTCGTCCGAACTCATATAATCTATCGATACGGTATCCCTCATCGTATCGTAACAGATAATGGACGACAATTCTCCAATAGCCTAATGGACAAGTTGTGTGAGAAGTTTAATTTCAAACAATACAAGTCCTCTATGTACAATGCCGCAGCAAATGGGTTGGCAGAAGCATTCAATAAGACGTTGTGTAACTTATTGAAGAAAGTAGTCTCCAAGACGAAGAGGGATTGGCAAGAAAGGATTGGTGAAGTGTTGTGGGCTTACCGAACTACTCACCGCACTCCTACAGGGGTCACACCTTATTCTCTTGTCTATGGGGTAGAAGCTGTGCTCCCGTTAGAAAGAGAGATTCCCTCATTAAGGATGGCCATCCAAGAAGGGTTGACAACAGAAGATAACGCTAGGTTGCGCCTTCAAGAGTTAGAAGCACTTGATGAAGGGAGGTTAGAGGCTCAGCAGGCGTTGGAATGCTACCAAGCACGGATGTCTAAAGCCTTTGATAAGAATGTGAAGCTTCGATCATTTCAAGTTGGTGATCTTGTACTCGCTGTTCGAAGACCCATCATCACGACACGACACACAGGGAACAAATTCACACCTAAATGGGATGGACCCTACGTTGTCAAAGAAGTCTACACAAACGGAGCATACAAGGTTGTAGATAAAGACGGTTTAAGAATAGGCCCAATAAATGGCAAGTTTCTTAAAAAGTTTTATGCATGAAATGTAATACTCCTTATCGTAAGAGTATAAACTACATGATACTCCTGGCCCGCATGAGTTAAAAAGGTGAACGGCCCAAAACAAATTTGTTCATTGAACTACGTTATGACTTGATCCCTTCCCATTTGAAGGGTACGTAGGCAGCTTAAGAAAAAAACTTAAGTTCAGTCAAAGCAAAAAAAAAAGGGTCCATGTTGTAGATAAATTCTAAATTTTTATTAAGGCATAAATAAAGTAAGAGTGTCTAATACAATGAACCGAAAGAATATCTAAAAAATTTCTTGTGCGGTAAAAAAAAAGCTTAGGGTGAAGTAAAGAGATCATAAATTAAGGATTCCATTGAAGTGCTTTAAGCTCGTCACGGGTACTCTCCAAAAGCTCACGAATCATCGCTAGAGTGCGAACTTCTGAAGCACTAATGGTGGGGGCACACTCGATGTCACTAATCTCCTCACGTATTCTCGAAACGACAAGTTTTTCATGAGCTAAGTCCTTTTCCTTTTCAGAAACCGAATTGGACATGCTTTCTACCTTGGCCTCTGCAGCTGTTAACTTGGCCTCTAGTTCTGCAATCTTGGACTTTAGATCTGCAACCTCTGCGACAGAGCAGGCAAGTTGTTTCTGAAGTGCATCTTTCTCCTCAACTACACGATTTTCGGTAGACAAAGCCTTCTCTAAATGGAGCTTCTTTTTCTCCAACTGGTTATCCCTACTCGAGGGGGTCAGATGAGTAGAGAGCGAAGATTGTAATCCATTGAATTCTCGCGCTTTCTTGAAGTAATTGCCTACAAATTCTTGCAGAGGTTTCAAGTTGTTTGTAGTGACCTCTGCCATTACATCAAAGACCTTGTGAGATTCTTGCTCAAGGTGCTCAAGGCTAGCAACATCTTCAAGAGAGGTGCGTACGATCTTCTGTTGTATGCTTGTCCATAGGGATAAAGCAGCTTGTCGTCGAAAGGTGGAAATTAAATCATCAGCATCGAACTGAGAAACTTCAAAGACTGGGGCAACCACTTTCTCATGAGTATGTTGAGGGGTTTTCTCGATAGAACGAGAAGACGAATTCATGACTTGTTTGCTCGAGGATGCATGGGAGCTTCCGAAGTTCTTCACAGAAGAAACAAAAGCATCAGGACTTGTCGAAGACTGATCGCTCGAACATTCTTCCTCTTCTTGAGCACGGTCATTTAAAGGAAGCTGCAAAAGAGAAATAAAACGGGATTTAGGTAAAAAAAAGAAAAAGAAAAAAAAAGAAAAAAAAAATTCAACCAAAGTCTCAATGTCGTCAAGAGTCTGTGAAGCAGTAGAGGCACTCTTAATGGACTTGTCTGCGAGATCAGAATGTTTCCTGGGTCTTCTGGCTCTTTTCCAGTGTCGATCTCCAGTGCTGTTTTGACTCTCTTCTTCGGTCGAATCATCTAGAGGCCTGGCAACCTTGAGCAGACGGAGTTCTTTGCCCCCAAATTTAGAATCGTTTTTTGTAAGTGGCTTAGGCTGGGTTCGAGAAGGAGTGGTATTTTCAACCAACTTACTTACGCCGTCCCCTAAGTAATTATCATACTTTTCAGACCACCAACTTCGATAACGTGAGGTGACATGGTCTTGAGGGTTCAATGTACGAGCTGGAAGAAATATTTGAAACTCCGCACTAGTTCGCAGGCAAACCCGCCAGTGGTGTAAAATGTTTTCCAAGGTGACTGGGGGCAAAGTTCCTCCTAAGTCATTAGGTATGTCTTGATAGAAGCCAAATTGGCGGCCGAATCTGTGGGGGTTGTAGGGTTCGATAATTAATGAATCCTTACATCGCGCTGACAGATAGCATGAACGAAGGCTCGGAAAATAGGAAAGAGGTATGAAATTTGAAGTATTTTCATACTTCATGATCTCGTTTTTGTTCCTACTGAGGTTCGTGTGCCATAGTATGGATGCGCCCCCATGGATCAGTTCGCGAGCCTCGAGCTCACCAAAATATTTAGCTCCGCCTTCGCCGGAAAAGTCAACCATGCTAGGACCTCGAACTTTTGCTGGAATCTTATAATTGGTGCTAAAATAATGGGCGAGCCAACCAAAAATGTAATGCACGGGGAGAGAAGCATCTATGCGTCCAACTGAAACAGGGGCATTGGAAACTTTACCTAACCCGTGGTAGATGTTAGCGAGGACAGGGACTGCAAGACTGAAAGTTTCCCCCTCAGCCATTAAGCTGGCAACCTTGAAAACACTAGGACGAATGTGGTTAGCATTCCCTTGGGGAAACACAAAGACGCAAAGCCAACAAGATAAAAAAGCCGCCAAGTACGTCTGATCTCTGTGTTTCATGTCAATCTTTAGCCCGCGAAACAAGTTGTTCTCCTCATCTGACCACTCGCCACGCTTGATATTTGTGCCGTCTGGGTTATGAGTCGTGCTAGGGCGAGAGTGCTTCTTGGGTCTCCGTTGAGGAGGCTTTGCGTACCTCTGTTCACCCTTGAACCAAAAGGAAATCCAGGAGCTAATTGGAACATGAGAATGGTCAGCTCTTGAAGCGCTAAGCATGTAGAATGCATGAAATAGATGCTCGCAACTTTTTGGAAGATATCTTGCCTGGTTCTTGGAACCAGTTAACTCTTTAAAGCTAGGGATAACTTCCTCATAAAATCTACCTCTAATGGGCAAACCCCCAATGGTCCAAAGGTCCCATAAGGAAATAGAAAGTTCTCCCGCATGAGTGTGAAGCGTATTGGTTGCAGGACACCAGGCTTCACAAAAAGCCCGAACTATGTCATTGTTTCGATCGTAAGTGTAAAGGGAAGCCATTACTGCATCCAATAAATAAGCATTATGAAGCACCGCTTCACTCCGACCAACGACAGATTCTAACCACTCCCAATAGCGAGGAATGAAAAGAAATTCACTTGAAATTTTCAAGGCGGATTCCCAACGAACTGATCCATCAATTATTCGGCGCCCTAACGTCACCTCTGGATGTCGGTTAGGATTTCGTGTATGGATTGAAGATTCTAGAAACCAAGCCTTAGAATCTTGGTCTAGAGGCCTTTCTACGGACCAATTAGAAATGGTATGCAAATTTAGTGGTGGGGGCCATGGGGCTGCAAGACGTCCAGTCATAGGTTTTTCTACTAAGAAGCTGAGTCCGCTTCTTGTGGGTTGATTGTTGTCTTTCAGAAGAACAAGGTACGTTTTTTCAGAGACAATATGTTCTGCAAAACACACCATGATTCTGCAAAATTTAAAGAAATGAAAGTTAACACAAGAAAAAGAATAACATATTTACGAAGGTAAGTTAAAATAATAATAAATGCATCAAGGAAAATTTCCTATGACTAATGTTGTGCAACGCCATAACAAAAAGAGTACAAGGAACATGTCCCAACTCAAGGAACATGTCCTTGCACTCGTGCTGAAAGGCGTGGCGGCGACACAAGTCCAAGGAACATGTCCCAACTCAAGGAACATGTTCTTGCACTCGTGCTGAAAGGCGTGGCGGCGACACAAGTCCAAGAAACATGTCCCAACTCAAGGAACATGTTCTTGCACTCGTGCTGAAAGGCGTGGCGGCGACACAAGTCCAAGGAACATGTCCCAACTCAAGGAACATGTCCTTGCACTCGTGCTGAAAGGTGTGGCGGCGACACAAGTCCAAGAAACATGTCCCAACTCAAGGAACATGTCCTTGCACTCGTGCTGAAAGGTGTGGCGGCGACACAAGTCCAAGAAACATGTCCCAACTCAAGGAACATGTTCTTGCACTCGTGCTGAAAGGCGTGGCGGCGACACAAGTCCAAGGAACATGTCCCAACTCAAGGAACACGTCCTTGCACTCGTGCTGAAAGGCGCAAGGTGACACAAGTCCAAGAAACATGTCCCAACTCAAGGAACACGTCCTTGCACTCGTGCTGAAAGGCGTGGCGGCGACACAAGTCCAAGAAACATGTCCCAACTCAAGGAACATGTTCTTGCACTCGTGTTGAAAGGCGTGGCGGCGACACAAGTCCAAGGAACATGTCCCAACTCAAGGAACATGTTCTTGCACTCGTGCTGAAAGGCGTGGCGGCGACACAAGTCCAAGGAACATGTCCCAACTCAAGGAACACGTCCTTGCACTCGTGCTGAAAGGCGCAAGGCGACACAAGTCCAAGGAACATGTCCCAACTCAAGGAACACGTCCTTGCACTCGTGCTGAAAGGCGTGGCGGCGACACAAGTCCAAGGAACATGTCCCAACTCAAGGAACATGTCCTTGCACTCGTGCTGAAAGGTGTGGCGGCGACACAAGTCCAAGAAACATGTCCCAACTCAAGGAACATGTTCTTGCACTCGTGCTGAAAGGCGTGGCGGCGACACAAGTCCAAGGAACATGTCCCAACTCAAGGAACACGTCCTTGCACTCGTGCTGAAAGGCGCAAGGCGACACAAGTCCAAGGAACATGTCCCAACTCAAGGAACACGTCCTTGCACTCGTGCTGAAAGGCGTGGCGGCGACACAAGTCCAAGGAACATGTCCCAACTCAAGGAACATGTCCTTGCACTCGTGCTGAAAGGTGTGGCGGCGACACAAGTCCAAGAAACATGTCCCAACTCAAGGAACATGTTCGTGCACTCGTGCTGAAAGGCGTGGCGGCGACACAAGTCCAAGGAACATGTCCCAACTCAAGGAACACGTCCTTGCACTCGTGCTGAAAGGCGCAAGGCGACACAAGTCCAAGGAACATGTCCCAACTCAAGGAACACGTCCTTGCACTCGTGCTGAAAGGCGCAAGGCGACACAAGTCCAAGGAACATGTCCCAACTCAAGGAACACGTCCTTGCACTCGTGCTGAAAGGCGTGGCGGCGACACAAGTCCAAGGAACATGTCCCAACTCAAGGAACACGTCCTTGCACTCGTGCTGAAAGGCGCAAGGCGACACAAGTCCAAGGAACATGTCCCAACTCAAGGAACACGTCCTTGCACTCGTGCTGAAAGGCGCAAGGCGACACAAGTCCAAGGAACATGTCCCAACTCAAGGAACACGTCCTTGCACTCATGCTGAAAGGCGCAAGGCGACACAAGTCCAAGGAACATGTCCCAACTCAAGGAACACGTCCTTGCACTCGTGCTGAAAGGCGTGGCGGCGACACAAGTCCAAGGAACATGTCCCAACTCAAGGAACACGTCCTTGCACTCGTGCTGAAAGGCGCAAGGCGACACAAGTCCAAGGAACATGTCCCAACTCAAGGAACACGTCCTTGCACTCATGCTGAAAGGCGCAAGGCGACACAAGTCCAAGGAACATGTCCCAACTCAAGGAACACGTCCTTGCACTCGTGCTGAAAGGCGTGGCGGCGACACAAGTCCAAGGAACATGTCCCAACTCAAGGAACACGTCCTTGCACTCGTGCTGAAAGGCGCAAGGCGACACAAGTCCAAGGAACATGTCCCAACTCAAGGAACACGTCCTTGCACTCGTGCTGAAAGGCGCAAGGCGACACAAGTCCAAGGAACATGTCCCAACTCAAGGAACACGTCCTTGCACTCGTGCTGAAAGGCGTGGCGGCGACACAAGTCCAAGGAACATGTCCCAACTCAAGGAACACGTCCTTGCACTCGTGCTGAAAGGCGCAAGGCGACACAAGTCCAAGGAACATGTCCCAACTCAAGGAACACGTCCTTGTACTCGTGTTGAAAGACGTTGTACCTACAAGAAAAAAACAACACTACAAAAAAAGAATGGACTAATGGTGGAACATGTTCTTGCACTCGTGCTGAAAGGCGTGGCGGCGACACAAGTCCAAGGAACATGTCCCAACTCAAGGAACACGTCCTTGCACTCGTGCTGAAAGGCGCAAGGCGACACAAGTCCAAGGAACATGTCCCAACTCAAGGAACACGTCCTTGCACTCGTGCTGAAAGGCGTGGCGGCGACACAAGTCCAAGGAACATGTCCCAACTCAAGGAACATGTCCTTGCACTCGTGCTGAAAGGTGTGGCGGCGACACAAGTCCAAGAAACATGTCCCAACTCAAGGAACATGTTCGTGCACTCGTGTTGAAAGGCGCAAGGCGACACAAGTCCAAGGAACATGTCCCAACTCAAGGAACACGTCCTTGCACTCGTGCTGAAAGGCGCAAGGCGACACAAGTCCAAGGAACATGTCCCAACTCAAGGAACACGTCCTTGCACTCGTGCTGAAAGGCGTGGCGGCGACACAAGTCCAAGGAACATGTCCCAACTCAAGGAAGACGTCCTTGCACTCGTGCTGAAAGGCGCAAGGCGACACAAGTCCAAGGAACATGTCCCAACTCAAGGAACACGTCCTTGCACTCGTGCTGAAAGGCGCAAGGCGACACAAGTCCAAGGAACATGTCCCAACTCAAGGAACACGTCCTTGCACTCGTGCTGAAAGGCGCAAGGCGACACAAGTCCAAGGAACATGTCCCAACTCAAGGAACACGTCCTTGTACTCGTGTTGAAAGACGTTGTACCTACAAGAAAAAAACAACACTACAAAAAAAAAATTCACCTAATTTACCTTTTGACAAATGAAAATTGTGTTCCGAAGAGAATATCGGCAATAAGGTGTTAGTTCAGAAAAGTAAATGTTAAGAAAAAAAAAAGGGGAAAAAGGAAAAAAAAATTACTTAGAGTTTGTCTCTCGGATTGGGGGCAAAAGGCGGTCAGAGTATAGATGTATTCTCCAAGTCTCTAGCGTCGAAGCTTCCTTTCTTCCTTCCTTCCTTAAAAAAATGGCAAAAAAAAAAATGAAAATTAAAAAAAAAAAAAAAAAAAAAAAAAGAAAATTAAAAAAAAACGAAAATTAAAAAAAAAAAACGAAAATTCAAAAAAAAAAAGGAAAAAAAAAAACGAAAATTCAAAAAAAAAAAAAAAAAAAAAATTCTTACTTGAATCCTTTCTTGAATGCTCCCTGCAATGGATGTGTGCTCTCCCCTGCTGAGGTTCAACCTTATTTATAGAATGGAAGGTTGGATTCAAATAGATAAATCTTATCTCCAACGATAATCTTTATCAATTTTGGGATGAGTTCAAATATAGATCTTATCTCCAACGACAATCTTCATCAATTTTGGGATAAGTTCAAATATAAATCTTATCTCCAACGGAAATCTTCATCAATTTTGGGATGGGTTCAAATATAAATCTTATCTCCAACGAGAGTCTTTGGTTCAAATTTTAACCCAAAGATATGGGATTTGATTTAAATCAAATTGAAAAATAAAAATTTGGAGATTTTGTTTCAAATTTTAGTCCAAAGTATGAGATTTGATTTAAATCAAATTGGGAAATAAATTCAAATTGATTTGATAAACTCCTACACAGATTTGGATTGAATTAAACTGAATTTGGGTATAATTAAACTCTTATCCCAAATCAAATTTTCTAAGTTCCATATGAAAATTTTATTCCAAATTACTACCAAATTTTGGATGCAGCCTTAGATTTACTTTAATTAAATTCTGGGCATAATCCAAATTTTATCCCAAATGAACCAAAGTCAAAACTTCAAATTCTATTCCAAATATGAGTTAAAAATTGGGTAGGATTTTACCTCAAATCAAAATTTGGGTATAAACCAAAATTTGCCCAAACTTCAAATCAAAGTTTGCTGCCAAATAAGAAAAAAAAAAAAAAAAATCAAAATTTTGACCAAACTTCAAATTTTGATTAATTGGCGATAAAGGTGTGTCAAATAAAAAAAAAAAAATCAAAATTTTGACCAAAATTCATATTTTGATTGACACACAAAGTGAGTCAAAATCAAGAACAAATATCTTGCATTTTGATCACAAAATATCTTTTTCGAGATTCATCCACACATAATTTGTGCCTAAATCTCGAAAAGGGGGCATTTGTTGATAGAGAAATTTTGACCAATCACGAATTGCCACGTCGTTACATAAAATTAATGACAAAATTAAAATTAATTAAATTTGGGACCAATTATAAATTGACATGTGTCTCATATTTAATTTGAAGACAAAGTTTGCCAATTAATCATTTATAGAGCCAAATTTATATTTGATCAATTAATTAAAATTAAATTATTTTGATCAAATTAATTAATTTGACCAATTAATTAAAAATAATAATTATTTGGATCAAATTTGGGTCTTTCAAATGTCTGGGTCATATGGTTTTGGGTCAAATATAAACCAAACCCAAGACCAATAAAACCCAAGCCCAAGTTGTTAGGCCCAAAAGCTACCAGAGCCCATCCTGCGAGAACTCTATAAATAGAGGGGTTCACCACCATTTCAAGGGTTCAGAATTTTGGAGCTCTCAACCAGACTTAGAGAATTCAGAGAAATTTTCCTCAAAACGGAAGACTGAAGACTCTTTGAATCTACAAGTTTCCAAGTACTGAACACTTCTTGAAGACTGAAGACTCTTTCAAACTCAAGGGACTTCAAGCTCCAAGAATCCATCGAAGCTGCAAACTCGAGATCAAGCATCACAGCCCTCGAGTGAAACACATCCACACACAAGAGAGAGAATCAGAGGATTATGTACTAGAGATTGTATACTCACGCGCATACAACATTAATACAAATCAAAGTTTATTCCACGTGTCTCCATCTCCGAAGTTACGTGTGAACAACACTAGTTGAGCCACCTATTGTATTCACTAACGAAAAAAATTCAAATCAAGACTATAATTACCTGCCACCTTTTATTCAATCAGTAAGAAACTCTTCATCTTCCTGAGCAACCACAGAAACTTGTCATCTTCCCTAACAATCCATTTGTTTGAAATTCTATTATCCATTCGATTTCCTTCGACCAACTGGCATCGATTCGGTCGGTTTCAATCGATTGAATCAATTTTTGGTCCAATTGCGAACTCCCTTTCTTTACCCATGGAGAGATGGATTTTGATAGATTTCCATCCCATGTGAGTTCTTTTTCCATATTCATCCTTTTTTAACTCCATTTATTTCATATTTGTTTAACTCATTAATTTTTCCTAATCAGTTTCTATTTTCCAATTAAAACATTTGAATATAATTCAATTTTATTATAGTATATATTTTTTAAAAAACATATAGATACACATGCATATATATATATATATATGAAACTAGAAAATAAATAAACTGTGACATGTAATGTTGATTAAGAAATCTGAGTTTCAAACCCTGAATGTTGTTGAACTTAAAAATAAATAAATAAACCAAAACTATTGTAATCAAGCTTTTTTTAGTTTTATTAAAATTAAAATTACTTAATTTCTCATTTCTTGTCGTTTTGATAGATTAAGTTCATGTACTAATATTACAACTTCACTTTTAAAAAAAAAATGTTAAGTACTACCATGATTTGCATCAGAATGTGATACTCGTAGTAGGACATTAATTAATTTTAATTTAATAAGTGCAAAATAACCCCTACCCAAAAGATATCTTAAGGGTGCGTCGGTGATCTAAAAACAAAAATTTGAAAACAAGGGATTCAATGAGAACATAGTTGTATTTCATGTTTTCAAATATATGTTTGGTAGCAAATTCAGAAATTGGATTCCAATTTCAAAAATTGTTCAAAATATGTTTGATAATAGATTTATAAACCATAAACTATATGTAGTTATCAACTAAATATTAAATTGAATATAAACTATTATTAATTAATTTATAAACATTTTATATGTTATAAATTTTGTATAATTATTAGTTTATAATATCGTATAATTTCTGAAATACTATATTTATTAAAGTTTTTATCTTTTTATTAATTTAATTATGCATTTAAATTTTTTAAATTCAAAATCTGGATACACTGAAAACATTAAAAAGTTGTTTTCAGAATCTCTCTTATTTGTATTATAGAATCCAAAAACAGTTTTCAAAGACACATCTGCCAAATGTATATTCACTAGATTCAATGAACCTAAAAAACATAAAACAGATTTTGGATTGTCTACCAAACAAACCCTTAATTATTAAGGGTAGAATTGTAAATTTGTTGTGTTTGGGTTATTGGAAGGTTCTCATATCAGCTACAAATTTTCTATAATAAATTCATATAGAGTTCCAATATAAAATCATTATTTTTGACGATATCATTTTATCTTCAAGAAATGATACTTTCATAACTATAAAAATAAAAAACTAAAAAAAAAATTGAAACTGTAAGGAAACATGCTCTCATCTGTTTTATCTCTCACAAGTCTTGTTGTGTCCATTGGTTATCAACTAATTCCAAAAGTCTCGATCGTTTCTACGGGGAGCATTTATTTCCTACCCCACCAATAAATTTTGGATTATTTTATTACCTCACTATGTAATTTAAATTTATTCTTTTTTTCTTATTTCTTTTATAATTTTTTTTTTAGGAAAAATACATTTTTAATCTCTGAGACTTGAGTTAGGTTTCATTTTGGTCCCTAAGTTTTTAAACTCAACAATTTAGTCCCTGAGGTTTGATTTTAATTTCATTTTAGTCCCTCCATCCATTTTTCCGTTAAAAACTAACGGTTTGCCGATGTGTCACCTAATTTTTTATTAAAAAATTATTTTTTAAATTTTAAAAAATAAAATAATTAAAAAATATATATTTTTTTAAATTTTCATTTTCCCTCCTCTTTTTCCCCTTTTTTTCTTCTCCCTCTCAACCATCACCATCTTCTTCCTCTCAACCATCACCCTTCTTCTTTAACTCCAGTGGCCGAAGGCCAGCGACCGACGACTGCCATCGGCCACTGGCGGTACTTTTTCTTTTTCTTTTTTCTTCTTCTCCTCCTCCTCTTCTCTTCTTCTTCTCTCTTCTCCCACTTTTCTTTCTTTTTTTTTTTAATAAAATAGAGGAAGGAGGGAGGAGGGACCTCTCTCATCTCCGGTTTCCTCTCCGGTTTCGAAAACCGGAGATGAGAGAGGTCCCTCCTCCCTCCCTCCTCTATTTTATTAAAAAAAATAAAGAAAAGTGGGAGAAGAGAGAAGAAGGGAAGAGGAGGAGGAGGAGGAGGAAAAAAAAGAGTACCGCCGGCCAGCGGCCACTGGAGTTAAATAAGAAGGGTCGTGGTTGAGAGGAAGAAGGTGGCGATGGTTGAGAGGAAGAAGAAAAGAGGGGGAAAAAGAGGAGGGAAAATGAAAATTTAAAAAAAATATATTTTTTAATTATTTTATTTTTAAATTTAAAAAATAATTTTTCAATAAAAAAAAATAGGTGTCACGTCAGCAAACCGTTAGTTTTTAACGGAAAAATGGATGGAGAGACTAAAATGAAACTAAAATCAAACCTCATGGGCTAAATTGTTGAGTTTGAAAACTCAGGGACCAAAATGAAACCTAACCCAAACCTCAGGGACTAAAAGTGTATTTTCCTTTTTTTTTAATGTTTAATTTTGCTTGTATTAATTTGTTCAATTTAATTCTTATTGTCACTAAGGTTTTAGAAGAATGATGATGTGTGAGTTGAGTGATGACGCGGATAACGAGCTATTTTTCTCGATTAATTTTAGTTAGTCTTTGAGTATTATTTGGTCAAATTATGCACTTTAATGTTTATTTTGTAGGAAATTGAGTTTTGGAATAAATTAGAGAAATTGGAGTTGATCTAGTGCTTGGGACCTAAAGAAGAGCAAAAGAAACGAAAAATAATAAAAGTTGGAGCTTAACAAAAGTGACAAAACCGAGAGGTAGCATCGAAATTCTGCCTCCTTGGCGTCTCAACACTACAAAAATTTCATATACGATTTGGGCGGAAAGCTGTCCCTAGCATCTCGATGTTGTCGACATATTTTCTATAAATACATTCTTATCTTGCACGGCCCAAGGGAGTTCAATTTGGGAGTTTTTAGACCTAAAATCGATTGGAGACCTTCTGTGGGAGCTGAAGCAAGGCGAATGAGCGGGAATTACGCAAGAACGTGTAGAGATTGTGACGGGGACGTGCGATTTTCAGCGGAATTGAGTTTTTCCTTATCTCTACCTTATCACTAGTTAGTTTTTGTGGCTTTTTCATGTTTAGCTTATATCGTAACGCAATGAATGAGTAACTAGACGTGTTTCTTAGGGATTGATGTAGTCTTTTAAGATTATGGATTGATTATTGGGATGTTTTGTGCCTTTATTTTATTCATGTGATTATGGTTAAATGCTTTCAATTAATTTGGCCACTAGTTAAATGATTTAGTGTTGAATCTTGCTCGAGAGAGAGAATTTAGCTTAGACTTTACTAATTGCATGACTAAGGTATAATTCTAAGATCGGGAGATTTAGAATAACTTTAGAAGTTGTTAAAAAGAACTAAACTCAAAGCCTGGTGTTCACACGTAACTTCAGAGACGGAGACACGTGGAATAAACTTTGATTTGTATTAATGTTGTTTGCGCGTGAGTATACAATCTCTAGTACATAATCCTCTGATTCTCTCTCTTGTGTGTGGATGTGTTTCACTCGAGGGCTGCAATGCTTGATCTCGAGTTTGCAGCTTCGATGGTTCTTAGAGCTTGAAGTCCCTTGAGTTTGAAAGAGTCTTCAGTCTTCAAGAAGTGTTCAGTACTTGGAAACTTGTAGATTCAGAGAGTCTTCAGTCTTCCGTTTTGGGGAAAATTTCTCTGAATGCTCTAAGTCTGGTTGAGAGCTCCAAAATTCTGAACTCTTGAAATGGTGGAGGACTCCTCTATTTATAGAGTTCTCGCTGGATGGGCCTTGGAGACTTTTGGGCCAAACAACTTGGGCTTGGGCTTAATTGGTTTTGGGCCCAACCATTTAGTCTTGGGTTTGGTTCATATTTGACCAAAAATCATATGATCCAAACATTTAAAAGACTCAAATTTGATCCAAATAATTATTATTTTTAATTAATTTAATTTTAATTAATTGATCAAACAGAAATTTGGCTCTATAAATTTATAATTTGCCAACTTTGTTTTCAAATTAAATTTGGGACACATGTCAATTTATAATTGCTCCCAAATTTAATTAATTTTAATTTCGTCATTAATTTTATGTAACGACGTGACAATTCGTGATTGGTCAAAATTTCTCCATCAACAAATGCCCCTTTTTGAGATTTAGGCACAAATTATGTGTGGATGAATCTCGAAAAGAAATTGTTTGGAATCAATTTTTTTTCCTAAAATTTTGACTTCGCTTGACATGTCAATCAAAATATGAAATTTGGTCAAAATTTTGATTGATTTCTTTTACACATCTGTTATTCCGATTTAATCAAAATTCAATTTTCTTTAAAACGAAATTTTGATCTTGCTTGGTGACAGGTTGTAACTTAAATCTTAAAAGAATTTGAGTTTGAGTAATGTCCAAATTCTAACTTAATTGTGATTACACCCAAATTATCTTGAGATAAACTCAACTCCATGTTAGAGAATTTGGAATAAGGCTTGATTGAGGTAAATATTAAATTATATCCAAATTTTGGTTAAAGGAATGAAATTTTAATATACCCATTCCAAATTTAATTTAGATAAGAGTTCAACTATACCCAATTTAATTTAATTCAAATTGAATCAACTCAAAATTATCCAGTTTACCTCTACTTTAAAATTGGACCAATTTGAATTTTAATTCAATATTGATTTGAATCAAATTTCACCCTTGGACTAGGATTTGAATTGGAATTTCTAATTTGATAATGATTCCAGAAAATTTGAGTTTAATCTAAATTTATCTAAGATTAAATCAAACTAATACCTTAATGAGCAACTTGACCGAATCCAAATCTTATCCCTTTAAATTAAAATCAAATTTAAATGAAGATACTTAATTTGTCAAGGATCCCCATTCGAAATAGGATTTGATAAAAATATGAGATTTGAATTCTTTTTATAAATAGGGCTCCCACATACCCCTTTTTTTCTCTTCATAGTTGCAATTTTCGTTTGCAGCAGGTAAACTCTCCATTTTTTTTTTACTTTGCATTTTTTAAAGCTGATTGCTCCTTTACTTGCCTTTTTTTTCAAAAGGTTTTGCCAATGTCTGTGGGATTCTACAAAATTTGATCATTCTTTTCTTCCCTCAAGTTTTTTTTTCAAAATTGATCTGGAATCTTCTCCTTCCTTGCACCTACTCATCTTTTTTTTTCCTTTTTTTTTGGTCCTCTCCTTCCGTCGGGCTGCTTCGAGCCGTTTGGACGAGAAAAGAAACTTGAGGCAACGACGTTGGAATCACTCGCGGCACAAGCCAATCTTCAGGCGGCGACGACGATCACATCTCCAGGCGGCGACGGCGACGAGAGGGAGATGAGAGAGAGACTGAGGGAGCGAGAGATTCAGTCTCTTTTTTTGGCGAATCGCTCCTTGCCGAAACACGACGACGTTCTTCTTTGCGGTGGCAATGGCGAGGGGGAAAGAGAGTTAGAGAGAGAGACGAGAGGGAGCTCCGCTCGGCGCTGCAAAACGAGAAGGAGAGAGGGAATGTGGTGGGGGAGAGAATGTGGAGAGAGAAAATGTGGAGAAACCTGTGACTCTTTTTCTTTTTTTTTTTTTACTTTGTTTAGTTTTTTTTTTTTTAAGTTTCTTAACATTCAGACTTTTTTTTTTTCCTTTTTTTTGTTTTTTTTTGTTGTCCTCTTTTTTACATCTTTTTTTTCACATTGCTTCATGCTCTTTTTTTAATGAGCTCTTTTATATGTATGTGTATATATGTATATATGTATATATATATATATGCAAATTTAACTTATGCTTTGTACAAATATAATCTCAATATTTCTTCCTCTTTTGTTGTAGGAACAATTTTCATAATCCTTGCTTATAGTCCATAAAGGTAGATCTTCAAAATAACCCGATATTGACTATTTTAAATTTTCCATAGGCCTCCAACATCAATCATTTAATTTGATTTAATGTCTTTTTTTTCCTTTGCCCTTTTTTTCCTCTGAAGGAAAGAAGCTTGATTTGGAGACTTGGAGAATATATATTATGACCGCCTTTTGCCCCAATTCGAGAGACAAACTCTAAGTAATTTTTTTCCTTTTTCCTTTGTTTTTTTTCCTTTCCTTTAACATTTACTTTTCTGAACTAACACCACATTGCCGATATTCTCCACGGAACAAAATTTTCATTCGCCAAAAGGTAAATTAGGTGATTTTTTTTGTAGTGTTTTTTTTATTTGCAGGTACAACGTCTTTCAACACGAGTACAAGAACGTGTTCCTTGGACTTGTGCGCCGCTGCCACACCTTTCAGTACGAGTGCAGGGACATGTCCCTGACTTTGGGACATGTACCTTGGACTTGTGTCGCCGCCACGCCTTTCAGCATGAGTACAGGGACATGTTCCTTGGACTTGTGTCGCCGCCACACCTTTTCAGCATGAGCACAGGGACATGTTCCTCACTTTGGGACACGTTCCTTGGACTTTTGCCGCCGCCACGTCTTTTAGCATGAGTTCAAGGACATGACGTGCTCCTTGGACTTTTGCTGTCGCTACATCTTTCAGCATGAGTTCAAGGACATGACGTGCTCCTTGGACTTTTGCCGCCGCCACATCTTTCAACATGAGTTCACGGACATGACGTGCTCCTTGGACTTTTGTCGCCGCCACGTATTTCAGCATGAGTTCAAGGACATGACGTGCTCCTTGAAATTTTGCCACTGCCACATCTTTCAACATGAGTTCAAGGACATGACGTGCTCCTTGGACTTTTTCCGCCGCCACGTCTTTCAGCATGAGTTCAAGGACATGACGTGCTCCTTGGACTTTAGGAAGTAGCGCAGCCGAGCGTAGCATGAGGACCTTCGAACTTGGAGGAAGGAACTGCAACGAAGCGCGTGAGAACCTTCAAACTTGGAGGAAGGAACTGCAACCAAGTGCGTGAGAACCTTCGAACTTGGAGGAAACAACTGCAGCGAAGCACGTGAGAACCTTCGAACTTGGAGGAAGGAACTGCAGCGAAGCGACGTGAGAACCTTCAAACTTGGAGGAAGGAACTGCAGCGGAGCACGTGAGAACCTTCGAACTTGGAGGAATGAACTGCAGTAGCAGAGAACCTTCGAACTTGGAGGAAGGAACTGCAGCGAAGCGCGTGAGAACCTTCGAATTTGGGAGAAAGAACTGAAGCGAAGTGCGTGAACCTTCGAACTTGGGGAGAAAGAACTGCAACGAAGCACGTGAGAACCTTCGAACTTGGAGGAAGGAACTGCTACGAAGCGCGTGAGAACCTTTGAACTTGGAGGAAGGAACTGCAACGAAGCGCGTGAGAACCTTCGAACTCTGAGGAAGGAACTGCAACGAAGCGCGTGAGAACCTTCGAACTTAGAGGAAGGAACTGCAGCGAAGCACGTGAGAACCTTCGAACTTGGAGGAAGGAACTGCAGCAAAGCGACGTGAGAACCTTCAAACTTGGAGGAAGGAACTGCAGCAGCGGAGAACCTTCAAACTTGGAGGAAGGAACTGCAGCGAAGCGCGTGAGAACCTTTGAACTTAGAGGAAGGAACTGAAGCGAAGTGCGTGAACCTTCGAACTTGGGGAGAAAGAACTGCAACGCAGCGCGTGAGAACCTTCGAACTTGAAGAAGCAGGAACAACGAACTTAGGGCGAGTGAAACACCGAACTTGAGGCTAGCAAGACATTGAATTTGGAGGAATGAAATCTTCTTTTATTCGTCCAACTCGTGGCTTCATATTTATAACGGTGTACAACTCCAATTTGTTGTATTGCCCCAAGTACTAAAGATTTTCTTCAATTTGCATTGTCATGCACCATCTTTTTGTTCATAGAGACTGAACTTAAAGTTTTCTGTAAGCTGCCTACGTACCCTTATGGATTAGGGATCAAGTCATAACGTAGTTCAAGATTTTTTGCACTCACCTTTTAAGCTCGTGTGGGCTAGGAGCATCATGCACACTACTACAAATTTGGCCTTTGTTGATGGCTAAAAAGTATCAACTATCACCTTCATTGACGCTTTTTGGCAGTCAACTAAAGTGGTGTCAATAAAACTAAAGCGTCAATATTACTGTTTTCATTGACACTTATTAGACGTCAACGAAGATGTCGTTGTTGACGTTTATAAGCCATCAACAAAGATATTATTGACACGTTTTATCCGTCAATGATATTCATAAAGCGTCAATGTAGGCATCTTTGTTGACGCTTACTAGCCATCAACAAATCGTATTATTGACATGTTTAATTCGTCAATGATATCAATAAAGTGTCAATGTTGCCATATTTATTGATATTTATAAACCGTCAATATAAAAATATGTTGACGTTTTGTAAATGTCAATTATAGGGTCGAAAATGTCAATAGATATATATTTATTGGCGCTTATGAGCTGTCAATATATCAATTTATTGACGTTTATTAGCCGTCAAGTTACCGTATTAAATTGTCAAATTGTGTATGTTCATTGACGGTTATTATATGTCAATTATGGTGTTTGTTATGACGTTTTTTAACCGTCAACGATACGTATTTGGAAAAAATAAAAAAAAAACCTCACGTTGGTTTTTGCCCCTGCATTGCAACCTGCATTTACACAATAGTAGCCAGCTACCAATTGTAATGCCTCCAAAAATCAACATAATATAGATTGTATTTCTAAATTTTACCTTGTAACCAAGTTTGATTTACCAAAAATCCGACAGCATAACGACGTAATTATAACTAACCAAAAAATTTTTGGTACCTGAAAAAACAGAAATATGCACTTCTAAACCCAGAACACAACCTTCACTTCACTTGACAATAACATAACATGTTGAATACATTATATGAAAGTAACACCAAAACTCAAGTATTCATAATAGATTTCATTAACGAAAAAGTTATCTAAGAACTCAACTTAAGTAAGTCATATAATATTCATTTCATCAAACTAAGAACATATCACAGTATCTAACAAGTTGTCTAAAAAACGAATAAAAAAAAACTAAGTATAACATTAGAAAACAATCATCCCATGTATTGTGCTACATATTCACATAATTCAACTCTTATCTCATCGAATTATGATTGGCTAAATGCATTTCCTCTCGTCAACTGCAAACAAACAAAAATTAAGTAAACATACTACATTACAAAAATTATAATAAATATAAAAAGATAAGTTGAATACAAGGTTAAATCGATCTTTACCACATCTGTAATCACTCTACTCCTATGGGATACTATATCTCGTATAAATTTAAGAGTGTAGTATCCACACTCCGTAGATCCCAATTGTTGAGCACACTACATATATAGTTTAACACATGTAATAAGAGAATTTGTATAATAATATGATTAAAACAACCTAAAAAATAAGTAAAAGTCATTACCTTAACATATACCCATTTGAAGGGGAGACTTCCTATATTAGTTTGAGAATAGAACATTCTTATAGCCCTGACACAATAATATAATAATAAGAATACTAAAAAAATATAAATAATAAACTTACATATGCTAAAATAACTATTTACTTACGTATTAACCATGTTCTTTACATCATCACGAAAGCCATGCTTCAGAGAGTCAATTGAATAAATTGTGAATGTTTTTAATGATATCACCAACAACATCCCATGATATCTATATAGACAATAATCAAATAAGGTTAATGAGCAAGTAATTTTCTATTAATCTATTAATATAAATAAAATAGACAAATACAAAACACCTAAACCAAAACCTAACACTTAAAAAAAAACTTATAGAAGAACTTCAAAACTAAACTAAATGAAATCATCTAAACTCAAAAAGATCACTTAGTGTAACGCCCCAGGATTTTAGAACTATCCTAGCAACATTACTATCTCCTAAACCAAACTAACCGAATGCATCGAAAATTTCGGCAGCATAACGACATACATAGGACTAAACCAAAATTTTTCCTTAACCTGCTAAGCATAAAACACACTTCTATAAGTCAAACAATCCACAACTACACACCACAACACCACAGATACACAACAGAACTCCTTCCACAAACTAGCGAGTCAGATCTCGCATTCTCATTTAGCCACAATCAAGCAACATAAACACCACATACTATTTTAAAGGCTTATAACATAATTACTAGAATAATAACTTCATTAAATGAAAGGAATCGAAACTTCAGATGAAGAGAAGCATAATCTTTTTCCTCTATTAATTGCAATAACCCATTCAAGTCAAATAAACGTCACAAATATGGAGCATCTTTGATACCTAAGTTAATAAAGCTAATCAATCTTCAAAATCTCTCCAAAGTTATGAATTCATTCCAAAAAAAAAAAAAAAAGAAAAACAAACAATGTATAGCAAACTAACCGAATGTACCGAAAAAAAAATAAAACTAATGAATACAACATAATCAAAACTTAACCAAATTATCAAAATTTTAAAACATAACAACTAGATCTAACTAAAACTTTTCAAAATCTATGAACAACTATAACTTAACAAAAACATAAGCATAACATAAAAACTAAACATACTAAATTTATGAACATAACAACTAAAATTATGAAAACAAATCAAATAACTCAAAAATTAAACTTATCAACAAAGCAGTTGAATCTGCCCCTACTTTTCGGTGCTTTCCTTTCAATTCACAACAATTATTTACATCTCATTATTGTCATACATTGTTATATAAAAATTAATTTTGCTTCTCTTTTTTGTGGACCCAATCAATCCACTTTTTTCATTTGTAAAATCAAATTTTGTACTACACAATTTCAAGGTTGCATTTCAGAGCACGTTTAAGCAATGTTAGTAAAACTACTTCTTTTGTAATCACTTTACCTGTAAGTGTTCAACGACAAAGCTTTTAAAAGTACTTTTCAAGTGTTTTTGGATCAAATGTGTGGACTAAAAGAATTCTAAAAGTATTTTGTTATGAAATATTTTGAAATGGTTTTTTTTTTTTTCTCTTCCAAAAGTAGTTTATTTACATTTTAGGATAAGAATGATGTTTTTAGCATTTCCAAACATAGCCAAAAAGTACTTAAAAGAATTCTACAAGTGTCTTATGCACCTAATGCAAAGGTCTCTATAATCTTTTAATTATATATTCCAAACTAATAATAATTTTGTCAAGTTACAGTTTTGGTCCATCGTACTTGTGACTTCATTGTTTCAATATGATTTCTATAATTTTAGTCAAATTTTATAAACGATCTCTATTGTTATCAAATTGACACAATATTTAACATGGCAGTGAGTTAACGACGAGTGGGTGTGGGTGGCTTGGCTTGTTTTTGTGAATGGCATATTAGAAGAGAAGGAAGGAGATGAGGTTGAGGTGTTGGGGTTTTCACAATTTTCTATCTTTTTGTGCAATTATTTGCTATCTTGTACAATACAATGTCAAGAAGGTTTAAGTTATGGATGTCGAACTTGCAGCACAGTCAGTCCAACCAAAAATACAAAACACCAATAAGTCTCCTGTGGTTGAAGACATTGACAAGGAATGCACTAAATTTTATTGCTTCAATTTTATGGTAGTGTTATGGTGCATATTGGTTTATTTTTACCATGTTATGTATGCATATGGTATGATTTTCCTATATCCTAATTTCTACCAAGTCAAGATGGTTGAACTAAAATTGACACAATATCTACCAAGTTAGGAAGGATTTATAAAGTTTAACTAGGGGACCAAATTAGTACTTTTAAAATCATAGAGACCAAATTGAAATTGTTTAAACCACCAAGACCAAAGTCTTAATTTGACGTATCTCTTTTCTTCCTTAGCTTTCTTTTTTTGAAAAGGGACCTAAACTTATCAAAAAATAAGCTAATGAAAAACCAACATGTAAATCCACTACCCTTTAAAGAGCACCCAATGATCATAAGCTATTCACAAGCTAACTCAGACAAATTCTAAGGGTTTAAAGATATTGGGACTTACCGAATAACTCCAAATTTCTGCTGGTTTGTGTTCGAATTAACCCCAACAACCAAGTTCCCAAACCGATGGGCTATGAGTAACTCGATTTAAGGTCGTTCGAGTTATGGGTATTCGTCGAAAACCAATTTCAAGTCCAAACGCGTGCTGGTTGGTTTTCAAAGAACCTTAAACCTGTAAAATTGAAGCTACTAAATAGTGGGTAATCCGAATTCCAAGTCGAATAAACATGAATCATCATCTAGAACAATTCCAAAAGAGCCTGAACTTACCAAAAGTCAAATGGTGGGCTAAACGGCAGTGCTTGTGCGAGCTAAACAACAGACGGCAGCGTTGGGCTGCTGAATGGCGCTTTAACGGCGGCTGAATGGTGCGAGCGGCGGCTGGGGAGAGGCGTGCGAGCGGCGATTGGGGAGAGGCGCGGCTGAACGGTGAGAGGTGCGGCTGGGGAGAGGCGCGGCTGAACTGTGCGAGGCGCGGTTGAACAGTGCGAGGTGCGGCTGGGGAGAGACGGCGGTTGAACGGAGCGAGTGGTGGCTGGGGAGAGGCGTGCGAGCGGCTATGTGCGAGTGGCGGCGGCGTGGGAGAGTCGTGCGAGCAGCGGCTGGGGAGAGGCGTGCGAGCGGCGGCGGCGTGCGAGTAGCGGCGAGGGAGAGTCGTGCAAGCGGCGGCTGAGAAGAGCTTCAAGAAAACAATGGTGGCTGAGAGCGAAGGAAAAAAACGGAGGGGGGGGGCGGCTGGAACGGCTAGGGTTTTTTGTTTTTTTTTTTTGTTTTTTCTTATTCTTTTTACTTTTTCTTTGAATTTTCTCAATCCAACCAAATAAACAAAATGAATTAAAAGAGTCTTGGGTCCCTTTTGTTTTCCAATTTTATCTCTTTTCTAATTAAAAATCAAATTTAAATTCCTAAAATCACTTGGTGCAATTTAAACTTAAATCCAAAATCCCAAAAATTGACGTTTATTGTGCGTCAAGAACCCCTCAATAATATTGACGTTTATTGCACGTCAATATAGGAATGTTTATTGACGCTTATTAGTCATAAATGAATACGTGTTTTATTGACGGCTAATAAGCATCAATAAAAACCGTCAACAAAATCCTTTTCATTGATGTCTTTTGTTCGTCAACTATGTGAAAAGGCGGAATTGGACGAAAGTGTACGTAAAGCACGTTTTTAATCACATTTATTGACGCTTTTTGTCCATCAATATAACCCATATCATTTCTTGATACCATAAAACCGTCAATATATCTATTTAATTATTAATAATTTATTTTAAAGTACAAAAATTACTTTTATTGACGTTTTTTTGACACAAGCGTCAATAAACATAAAAAGTCAAGCGTCAATAAAGGTCAAATTTGTAGTAGTGGCAGTTTAGGCTCTTGCGATAAGGAGCTTTTTACATTTTAAAAGCCCTTATCTACATCATGGTCTTGATCAGATCCTTGACTTGTAGGATTGGTCAAGATAATGAGATTTGGTTTCACCTTCAAGGAACCATCTATATTTATGAGAACAGAGAACTTTCTCTTCATACGTGACGGGATGCTACTTTGAAGCTTCTTGTCGTTGTTTACTTCATCAAAAAGTTTCATCTCCAAGTTATCAATATTTCTTTTAAATTGATCGTTCTTCAAAGGTTCGGGGTTTTATCCCCTACAAGATATAAAGAAGTCCCCAGTGCATACCTTGGGTGCACATCTCAACAGAAGACACCTCGGAGAGTCTATCTTTACAGTCGAGACTCAAGGCTCTCCAACGGTTGATGTAATCAATGACTGGCTCACCCTTTCGCTGCTTTGTGCTCGTGAGTTCTGTCATACTAACTATTCGCCTCGTACTGTAGAAGCGATTTAGAAACTCTCTCTCCATCTGTTCCCAACTGTCCATTGTATCAGGCTCCAGGTCAGTGTACCAATCGAATGCGTTTCCTTTCAGTGTTCGGACAAATTGCTTAACCAACAAATCTCCCCGAGTACCAGCGTTCTCACAAGTTTCAACAAAGTGAGTGATGTGCTGCTTTGGGTTGCCCTTTCCATCAAACTGTTGGAACTTGGGAGGTTGATACCCAGTGGGCAGTCTGAGATTGTCAATCCTCTTTGTATAAAGTTTAGAATACAAGAGGGAACTTTGAGTGGGTCCACCATACTAAGCCCTGATGGAATTCATGATCATGTCTTGCAGTTGTTGGACAGACAAAGAGGCAACTGACGCGGAGTGTTGCGATTGGTCCTCATGCACGACAGCTTTCCCTTTATCATTCTTTCCTGCAGTAGGGGTCTGGCTAGACTCAGCCACTTCTCGGTTCTGCAGCTGGTTCTTCAAATAGGCAATCTCAAGATATCTCTCATCAACTGCCTTCATTAAGAGATTGAGTTTCTTTTCCATCTCTGCCATTCTTTCATCATGGTCTACATCAGCCATCATGACGGACGTCACATCAGGATTTAGTGTGTCCTTTGGCTGCTTAGATGTTGGAACGACAGATTCGAACAGTGGGTTGTCTTTGACTGCAACCCTATCCTTAGAGGATTCTTCAATCAACTTTGAGATCCTGCTTGCAACAGCAAGAGGAGTATGATCCTCCCTGATCTCAATTCCTTGGGAGCGACTACGAGTGACAGGACCAGTGTAAGAGTCGCTTGATGTGGTAACCTTCGCGGGAGCTTTCTTTGGTGCCATCACGTTGGTTGGATCTTTAAACAAGAGAAAGAGATGAGAGGTAGAGAGGTCCCACTGGGCGTGCCAATTTGTTCACACGTAACTTCAGAGATGAAGACACGTGGAATAAACTTTGATTTGTATTAATGTTGTATGCGCGTGAGTATACAATCTCTAGTACATAATCCTCTGATTCTCTCTCTTGTGTGTGGATGTGTTTCACTCGAGGGCTGTAATGCTTGATCTCGAGTTTGCAGCTTCGATGGATTCTTGGAGCTTGAAGTCCCTTGAGTTTGAAAGAGTCTTCAGTCTTTAAGAAGTGTTCAGTACTTGGAAACTTGTAGATTCAGAGAGTCTCCAGTCTTCCGTTTTGGGGAAAATTTCTCTGAATGCTCTAAGTCTGGTTGAGAGCTCCAAAATTCTGAACCCTTGAAATGGTGGAGGACTCCTCTATTTATAGAGTTCTCGCAGGATGGGCCTTGGAGACTTTTGGGCCAAACAACTTGGGCTTGGGCTTAATTGGTTTTGGGCCCAACCATTTAGTCTTGGGTTTGGTTCATATTTGACCCAAAACCATATGATCCAAACATTTAAAAGAGCCAAATTTGATCCAAATAATTATTATTTTTAATTAATTGGTCAAATTAATTAATTTGATCAAAATAATTTAATTTTAATTAATTGATCAAACAGAAATTTGGCTCTATAAATTTATAATTTGCCAACTTTGTTTTCAAATTAAATTTGGGACATATGTCAATTTATAATTGGTCCCAAATTTAATTAATTTTAATTTCGTCATTAATTTTATGTAACAATGTGGCAATTCGTGATTGGTCAAAATTTCTCCATCAACACGTGACATTGTTAATGAACTTAGATAGGGATATCAAGTTTATTGTATGCATAAGAATCAATTATGCTCGGAAGAGATATTTGTGATTTAAGGTTCTTAGACTTATAAAAATAATGGCACGTTAACAATTCATTCTCTTAAATTAATCATAAATCTAAATTGACGAAATCAATTCCCTAAAAATTCTTCCAATTGAATTTCCATCTTTAAATTTGCATTAACTTTAGATCATAGTTTTTATCACTAGGTTGTTATCTCTAAATAAAATTGGGCAAAAGTATTCACGGTAATCAATATAATTAGAAAACCAATCCAAAAGACGACATTTGATTCTAAATAACTATATTATTACTTGACCCGTACGCTTGCGGTAGCAAAATTGCGCATATAGTTGGTATTGGTTGTATAGCAACATTTCTAGTGCGTTCAAATTCTTTAATGGTAAGTAATTTTAGATTGGATAAATTATAGATTTAACCTAAGTGATCCATTTTAGATTTCGTACTTTTGTTAAGATTTTTTTTTTTTTAAAGTACAATTCTATTTATTTAGAGTAGATAGCAAATTCTCCACATTAATCATCAATCTTCCTCAAATATTAGTGAACAATTTATAGACATATTTCCTACATCAGTATAAAAATTAAGAACCTATAAAAGAACATTAAACACAAGCAATTCATAAATATCCACAATAATTAATAAACATCTCTATCTTATGAATATATCAATCATCAAACATTCAAATGCCTATCCAATTTTCTTCTTTTGCTCTTCAATTAAACTTATAATCATGTAATTGGTGATAAGATAATTAAAATTATTAAAAATATATATATTTAAAATTAATAGCTCTGTTTATGAAGAAGTATAAATCATAACCAAGCTAAAATCTACAATTTGATAATTAAAAAATTATAAATATGAGAAGAAAAAAAAAAAAAGGAAAGAAGGAAAAAAAATAGATAATTTCATCCAAACAATTCTACTTTGTCATTCACACTAGTTTTTCAATCCAAAGATCTCCAAAATCAATTGTTTGGGATTACTGGTAATTGTGCTTTTAAGAAAATCAGTTGTATTATGAAATGAATTAGTGTTTGGTAAATTTTAGTTTTATATATGAAAAAGTAGGTTGAGTTGTTTGGTAAATTAAAATTCTAAATTATTGCAGCTATATTTTTTCAATAAATAAATTTAATGTTGATATTATAAGATAATTATTTTTTAAATATATAAGATAGTTATTTTAAATTTCACGTGATTTAAAATATAATGTTAGGTTTAATCTACAATATTTTTATATTTTGCTAAATAATATAACTTTCTACTTGTATTGAAAAAAAATATATTATTTCAATTTAACTAAAAATAAAAATAAATAATTTTAATTGAGTATTGTTGAAGGAGAAATTTTGACCAATCACAAATTGCCACGCCATTATTTAAAATTAATGACGAAATTACAAATGATTAAATTTGGGACCAATTATAAGTTGACATGTGTCCCGAATTTAATTCAAAGACAAAGTAGGCCAATTATAATTTTATAGGGCCAAATTTCTATTTTGATCAATTAATTGAAATTAAATTATTTTGATCAAATTAATTAATTTGACAAAGTAATTAAAAGAAATTATTATTTGGATCAAATTTGGGCATTTATTATTATTTGGATCAAATTTGGGCATTTTAAATATTTGGGTCATATGGTTTTGAGTCAAATATGAACCAGACCCAAGACAGTTGAGCCCAAGACCGATAAAGCCCAAGCCCAAGTTGTTGGCCCAAAAAAGTCACCAGGGCCCATCCAACGAGAACTCTATAAATAGGGAGGTTCTCTTCCATTCAGGGGGTCAGAATTTTGAAGCTCGAAGCCAGAGTCAGAGAATTCAGAGAACTTCATCAAGATTGAAGACTGAAGACTGAAGACTCCTTGAAATCCACAAGTTTCAAAGTGCTGAACACTTCCTGAAGACTGAAGACTCCTTCAAGATTTGGAAGACTTCAAGCTCCAAGAATCCGTTGAAGCTCCAGACTCGAGATCAAGCGTTCCAGCCCTCGAGTGAAACACATCCACACACAAGAGAGAGAATCAGAGGATCAACATTAGAGATTGTATATCCACACGCATACAAATATTAATACAAGTATATCGTTTATTCCACGTGTCTCCATCTTCGAAGTTACGTGTGAACAAATTGGCACGCCCGGTGGGACAATCTCTACCTCTCATCTCTTTCTCTTGTTTAAAGATCCAACCAACGTGATGGCACCAAAGAAAGCTCCCACGAAGGTTACCACATCAAGCGACTCTTACACTGGTCCTGTCACTCGTAGTCGCTCCCAAGGAATTGAGATCAAGGAGGATCATACTCCTCTGGCTGTTGCAAGCAAGATCTCAAAGTTGATTGAAGAATCCTCTAAGGATAAGGTTGCAGTCAAAGACAACCCACTGTTCGAATCTGTCGTTCCAACATCTAAGCAGCCAAAGGATACACTAAATCTTGATGTGATGTCTGTCATGATGGTTGATGTAGATCAAGATGAAAGAATGGCAGAGATGGAAAGGAAACTCAATCTCTTAATGAAGGCAGTTGATGAGAGAGATCTTGAGATTACCTATTTGAAGAACCAGCTGCAGAGCCGAGAAGTGGCTGAGTCTAGCCAGACCCCTGCTGCAGGAAAGAATGATAAAGGGAAGGCTGTCGTGCATGAGGATCAACCGCAACACTCCGCGTCAGTTGCTTCTTTGTCTGTCCAACAACTGCAAGACATGATCATGAATTCCATCAGGGCTCAGTATGGTGGACCCATTCAAAGTTCCCTCTTGTATTCTAAACCTTATACAAAGAGGATTGACAATCTCAGACTACCCACTGGGTTTCAGCCTCCCAAATTCCAGCAGTTTGACGGAAAGGGCAACCCAAAGCAACACATCGCCCACTTTGTTGAAACCTGTGAGAACGCCGGTACTCGGGGAGATTTGCTTGTTAAGCAATTTGTCCGAACACTGAAGGGAAACGTGTTCGATTGGTACACTGACCTGGAGTCTGATACAATTGACAGCTGGGAACAGATGGAGAGAGAGTTTCTGAATCGCTTCTACAGTACGGGGCAAACAGTTAGTATGACAGAACTCACGAGCACAAAGCAGCGAAAGGGTGAGCCAGTCATTGATTACATCAATCGTTGGAGAGCCTTGAGTCTTGACTGTAAAGATAGACTCTCCGAGGTGTCCTCTGTTGAAATGTGCACCCAAGGTATGCACTGGGGACTTCTTTACATCTTGCAGGGGATAAAACCCCGGACCTTTGAAGAATTGGCTACTCGCGCTCATGATATGGAGTTGAGCATCGCTAGTAGATGGGGCAAAGATCCCGTAGTCCCAGACATGAGGAAAGAAAAGAAGGAAGTCAAGGGCACTGAGAAAGTTGCAAAGAGTGCCACGAAAGAATCCATGATCGTCAACACGACCCCGTTGAAATTTTCCTCCAAAGGAAAAGAAAGTAAATCCAGTAAGCAAATAGAGACAGGCGAGAGACGTCGCCTAACTTTAAAAGAAAGACAAGAAAAGGTATATCCATTTCCAGACTCCGACGTTCCAGATATGTTGGAACAGCTGTTGGAAAGGCAGCTGATTGAACTACCTGAATGCAAACGACCGGAAGAGTTAGGAAAAGTCAATGATCCTAACTACTGCAAGTATCACCAAGTTGTTAGTCATCCAGTGGAAAAATGTTTTGTATTGAAAGAGCTAATCCTTAAGTTGGCTCGTGAAAGGAAAATTGAGTTGGACCTTGATGAGGTGGCTCAAACAAATCATGCAACCGTAATGGCAAATGTAGGGAATGAAAATCCCCTAATCTCCTCATGTGATTATGAAGAAAGATTAATTCAATTTGGGACCCTTGATCCTGTAGTAGTTCGATTTCAAAAAGAAGCCACAATGAGGGGACCCCAAGGAAAATATAATTTCGTTGAAGATGAGAACGAAGGTTGGACCCTTGTCGTTCGCCGCAAAAAGCAAAAGCAAAGTTACGCACGGAAAGAGTCCTGCCTATATCGAGATAGTAAAAGAAAAGTTAAGTCTTAAAGGAAGAAAGGAAAAAAGAAGTCGAGGAGGTCAAAGCCTGTCGTGGAGAAAAGTGAAGATTTCTTTTGCCCTCCACAACCCATAACTTTGGCAGAATACTTCCCAAGGAGCTTTCTCAATGATAGTAAAGAGGAGGCACTTGAAACTATCACGTGTCACGTTGTGGACGTGGTGGAAGATGATGACGTCCTCGCTAGCTCCTCGGGAGTGGCGGCAGGTTCAGGAGACTTATCCTTTTTCAGCATAAAGGACTTACTGTCACTTCCTCAGGAAGCTAAAAACGTCCTTATTAATGCATTGATAGAGTCCGATGGTACAAAGATTCCAACCTCTGAGGCACGCACATGTGCTTCGTGTTGCGTGACTATAGGATTTTCCGATGAAGATTTGCTGCTAGGGTCAAAGCCTCACAATAGACCTTTATTTGTCTCGGGATACATCCGAGAACAGAGGGTAAGTCGAATCCTCATCGACGATGGATCAGCTGTCAATATAATGCCTAAGTCAACCATGAAGCAATTAGGCATATCGATGGAAGAATTATCAAATAGTAAATTGGTGATTCAAGGTTTCAATCAAGGCGGACAACGAGCGATTGACATGATACGTCTCGAGCTCATCATTGAAGATTTGAAGGTCGATACTTTGTTTCATGTGATAGACTCCAAGACCACTTATAAGTTGCTATTAGGTCGTCCTTGGATCCACGGCAATGGAGTGATAACTTCTACATTGCACCAGTGTTTCAAATTCTATCAAGATGGCATTAAGAAAGTTGAAGCTGACACTAACCCATTTTCAGAAGCTGAATCCCATTTCGCTGATGCAAAATTTTATATGAAGAGCAACAACACAGGGGAAACTATACCTACAGAAATCCCCTTGGTAAAAAAGAATGATAAACTCGATTTAGAGCCACAAGCAGATGCAGGGAAGGAAGTTGTTGAGAATGTGAAGGCATCTAACCCAAAGAATGGTGAAGCATCTACAAGCCTTGAGAAATCTAAAGTTGTAGAGGATGAGAAGTGTTCACCTGTTCTACGATACATCCCTTTATCCTGGCGTAAAAAGGGTGAATCACCTTTCACTGAATGTTCGAAAAGCATAAAGGTCGGTGACGTTGAAATTCTGAAGGAAGGTTTCACTATGCCTCTTACAAAGATCACAGAGCAAGAGATTAGGAAACCTGAGGATGACCAGATAAAAGCGATTTTGCCTGAAAAACGAACTAAAGATGGGTTCGACCCGAAGGCATACAAACTTCTAGCGAAAGCAGGTTATGACTTCACAACTCACACTGAGTTTAAAAGTCTGAGGGTTTTTGATGGAAGATCTGAGCTCTCTGCAACACAGAAGAAGCTTCTAAAGGAAGGCTATAGTCTGCCTACGACGAGAAAAGGACTTGGATATAAGTCGCCTGAACCAGTTCGCATAACAAGAAAAGGGAAGGCGAAAGTGGCAGACATAAATCATATAACAGCAGAGGAGGTCGATGACTCAAAAGAAGAAGAGAATGTCAACAAACGAGCTACTGTTTTTAGGCGTATCAGGCCACCAGTTGCTCGTGCTTCAGTATTTCAAAGATTAATTGTGAATGAAACAGAAGAAGAAAGCGTACAATCTACCAATAACTCCACGTGACCTTCAGCTTTTCGAAGGTTAAATATGTCTGTTGGGGAAGAAGAGAGTACACTTTCAATTCCGGATATCACACGACCTTCAGCTTTTAGAAGATTAAATATGTCCATTGGGGAAGAAGAGAGTACACTTTCAATTCTGGATATCACACGACCTTCAGCTTTTAGAAGATTAAATATGTCTGTTGCGGAAGAAGATGGCACATTTTCAAGTCCGGATGTGACTCAACCATCAGTTTTTCAGAGGTTAAGTGTTACCACGAGAAGAAACCAAAAAGAGCAGCATGCTTCGTCAACTTCTCACCGACTTCAACATGAAGATGTGATGAAAATTGAAAAGATCGCGAAGGCTAATGGAGAAATTCGAAGTGCAGTTCCTTCACGAATGAAAAGAAAAACCTTTGTTACTGTCGATACAGATGGTTCTTTAAAGGTAAAGAGACGTGATGTTGTCATCACCAATCCTTCAGAAGAAGATAGTGACCAGGAAGAAGAACAAGCCTCTTGCCTTCACATCACGGTTGAAGAAGAAACAGAGGTCGAAATGTCTGAAGTAGATGAGGACGAAGCACCTTTATCACTTGAAGACAACAACGAGTCTACAGTTGATGAGCTTAAAGAAGTAAACCTGGGTACACCAGAAGAGCCACGCCCAACTTTTATAAGCACGTCACTGACTCCCGAAGAAGAAGGTGAATATATGAGTTTACTCGCTTCATATAGAGATATCTTCGCCTGGTCATATAAAGAGATGCCTGGACTTGACCCAAAAGTAGCTGTCCATCATCTCGCAATTAAAGAGGGGTATCGGCCGGTCAAACAGGCTCAACGACGCTTTCGCCCAGAACTTATCCCTCAAATCGAAATAGAGGTCAATAAATTGATAGAAGCAGGATTCATCCGTGAGGTAAAATACCCTACGTGGATAGCCAACATCGTTTCTGTTAGAAAGAAGAATGGACAGCTTCGCGTTTGCGTTGACTTTCGTGATTTAAATAATGCATGTCCCAAAGACGATTTTCCACTGCCAATCACAGAAATCATGGTGGATGCCACCACAGGGCATGAAGCTTTGTCTTTTATGGATGGGTCATCAGGCTATAACCAGATTCGAATGGCTCTTGTAGATGAAGAAATGACAGCCTTTTGAACTCCAAAAGGGATATACTGTTACAAAGTGATGCCCTTTGGATTAAAGAACGCTGGAGCTACTTATCAACGTGCTATGCAAAAGGTTTTCGATGATATGCTACATAAACATGTCGAGTGCTATGTCGATGATCTTGTTGTTAAGTCGAAGAGACGACAAGATCACTTGAAGGACCTAAAAGTGGTCTTTGATCGTTTGAGAAAGTATCAATTGAGGATGAACCCTCTCAAATGTGCATTCGGTGTTACTTCTGGGAAGTTCCTGGGGTTCGTTGTCAGACATCAAGGAATCGAAATAGATCAATAAAAAATTGACGCCATTCAAAAGATGCCAAGACCTCAAAACTTACATGAGTTGAGAAGCCTGCAAGGTCGTCTGGCCTACATTCGAAGATTCATCTCTAACTTAGTCGGTCGATACCAACCTTTTCAAAGGCTAATGAGGAAAGGAGAAAAATTCGAGTGGGATGAAGCATGTCAAAACGCCTTTGAAAGCATTAAGAAATATTTGCTTAACCCTCATGTCTTAGGAGCCCCCATAGCTGGAAAGTCATTGATTCTGTACATCGCTGCTCAAGAAAGATCACTGGGAGCGTTATTGGCACAGGAAAGTGAGAAGGGAAAGGAACGAGCCCTTTATTACTTAAGCAGAACCTTAAATGGAGCTGAGATAAATTACTCACCTATTGAGAAAATGTGCCTTGCTCTTTTCTTCGCTATTGACAAGTTAAGGCATTACATGCAAGCTTTCACAGTGCACCTGGTCGCGAAAGCTGATCCTATCAAGTATGTTTTATCAAGGCCAGTTATTTCTGGACGCTTAGCTAAGTGGGCCATCATACTTCAACAATATGATATCGTGTATGTACCTCAAAAGGCAGTCAAGGGGCAGGCATTAGCCGACTTCCTGGCGAATCATCCAATTCCTTCAGATTGGAAGTTATGTGAAGACCTTCCTGATGAAGAAGTCTTCTATGTTGAAATTACGGAGCCCTGGATTATGTACTTTGATGGTGCAGCACGAAGAAGTGGAGCAGGGGCAGGAATCGTCTTTGTTTCGCCTGAGAAACACATGCTCCCCTATAGCTTTGTGCTTGGTGAATTGTGCTCAAACAATGTTGCTGAATATCAAGTGCTAATAATTGGCCTCCAAATGGCCTTGGAGATTGGCATAAGATATATAGAGGCCTATGGTGATTCAAAATTGGTCGTTAGCCAACTTTTACTCCAGTATGAAGTGAAGCATAAAGACTTGAAGCCTTATTTCATCTATGCAAGACAACTGCTAGAAAGGTTTGACAGTATAGTACTGGAGCATGTTCCAAGATCAGAAAATAAAAAGGCAGATGCTCTAGCAAATTTAGCCACTGCCCTAACAATTCTGGAAGATATGTCGATGAACATCTCACTTTGTCAGAGGTGGATCGTGTCGCCAATAGAAGACCAATGCCAAGAAGTAAATATGATTTCTGTCTTTGCAATTGAAGAAGAGGACTGGCGACAACCCATTATAGATTATCTTCAACATGGAAGACTGCCCACAGAACCCAGGCGTAGGGCCGATATACGAAGAAGAGGTGCCCGATTTATCTACTACAAGGAGATCCTTTATCGTCGTTCTTATGAGGGACTCTTCCTTCGATGCCTTGGAAAGGAAGAAGCAGCAAAGGCATTAAATGAGGCACATTCAGGTGTTTGTGGCGCCCATCAGTCGGGTCCAAAACTCCAGTTTCAATTAAAAAGGATGGGTTATTATTGACCTACAATGATTCAAGATTCAATGGAATATGCAAAGAAGTGTGAAGCCTGTCAATTCCATGCAAACTTCATACATCAGCCGCCGGAGCCTCTTCATCCGACTGTAGCTTCATGGCCTTTTGAAGCTTGGGGACTTGACCTTGTTGGCCCTATAACACCTAAGTCTTCAGCAGGACATTCTTACATTCTTGCAGGGACAGATTACTTCTCAAGATGGGCTGAACCTGTCGCATTGAAAGAAGCCAAGAAAGAAAATGTTGTGGATTTCATTCGAACTCATATAATCTATCGGTACGGTATCCCTCATCGTATTGTGACAGATAATGGAAGACAATTCTCCAACGGCCTAATGGACAAGTTGTGTAAGAAGTTTAACTTCAAACAATACAAGTCCTCTATGTACAATGCTGCGGCAAATGGGTTGGCAGAAGCATTCAATAAGACACTGTGTAACCTATTGAAGAAAGTAGTCTCCAAGACAAAGAGAGATTGGCAAGAAAAGATCGGTGAAGTGTTGTGGGCCTACCGAACTACTCATCGCACTCCTACAGGAGTCACACCTTATTCACTCGTCTATGGGGTAGAAGTTGTGCTTCCGTTAGAAAGAGAGATTCCTTCATTAAGGATGGCTGTCCAAGAAAGGTTGACAACAGAAGATAATGCTAGGTTGGGCCTTCAGGAGTTAGAAGCACTTGATGAAAGAAGGTTAGAGGCTCAACAAGCATTGGAATGCTACCAAGCATGGATGTCTAAAGCCTTTGACAAGAATGTGAAGCTTCGATCTTTTCAAGTTGGTGATCTTGTGCTAGCTGTTCGAAGACCCATCATCACAACACGACACACAGGGAACAAGTTCACACCTAAATAGGATGGACCCTACGTCGTCAAAGAAGTCTACACAAATGGAGCGTACAAGATCGTGGATAAAGACGGATTAAGAATAGGCCCGATAAATGGCAAATTTCTTAAAAAGTTTTATGCGTGAAATGTAATGCTCCATATCGCAAGAGCCTAAACTGCATGATACTCCTGGCCCGCATGAGTTAAAAAGGTGAACGACCAAAACATAAAAAAAAAATCAAATTTGTATTTTGAACTACGTTATGACTTGATCCCGTTTATTAATGGGTACGTAGGCAACTTAAAGGAAACTTTAAGCTCAGTCCATAAAATAAAAAAATCATTATAAAAAAAATCAAATTTGTACCTTGAACTACATTATGACTTGATCCATTTTCTTCAAGGGTACGTAGGCAGCTTAAAAAAACTTTAAGTTCAGTCCCTGCAAACAAAAAAAGTGCCACAAATATTGGAGCATGATAAAACAAATTGAAGAGTTCATCCCTACTGGGGGCAACACAACGGGTTGAAGACGTACATTGCTATGAATGGAATGTTATGAATTGAGTGCATAAAAGAGGGCGTCACTCTTCAAGTTCGGCAATTCACTTGCTCCAAGTTTGGCATCTCGTCTCAAGTTCGGTGTTTCGATTCTTCAAAGTTTGGCATTTCAACCCTTCAAGTATGACACCTTGTTTCCTCTAAAGTTTGCATTCTCCATGGTGGCATCTGGCGATTTCACTTCATGACAAAAGGGTTGGTGGTGAAATCACTGCAAGTGAAAGCTGATGACAACCGTGGTGACCACCCCTGTAGGAAACTACAGTCATCAAAGTGACTGGTCTAGACAGGTGGTGAAATCACTGCAAGTGAAGCTGATGACGACCGTGGTGACCACCCCTGCAGGAAACTACAGTCATCAAAGTGACTGGTCTAGACAGGTGGTGAAATAACTGCAAGTGAAGCTGATGACGACCGTGGTGACCACCCCTGCAGGAAACTACAGTCATCAAAGTGACTGGTCTAGACAGGTGGTGAAATCACTGCAAGTGAAAACTGATGACGACCGTGGTGACCACCCCTGCAGGAAACTACACTCATCAAAGTGACTGGTCTAGACAGGTGGTGAAATCACTGCAAGTGAAAACTGATGACGACCGTGGACCACCCCTGCAGGAAACTACACTCATCAAAGTGACTGGTCTAGACAGGTGGTGAAATCACTGCAAGTGAAAGCTGATCACGACCGTGGTGACCACCCCTGCAAGAAACTACAGTCATCAAAGTGACTGGTCTAGACAGGTGGTGAAATCACTGCAAGTGAAGCTGATGGCGACCGTGGTGACCACCCCTGCAGGAAACTACAGTCATCAAAGTGACTGGTCTAGACAGGTGGTGAAATCACTGCAAGTGAAGCTGATGACGACCGTGGTGACCACTCCTGCAGGAAACTACAGTCATCAAAGTAACTGGTCTAGACAGGTGGTGAAATCATTGCAAGTGAATTTGGTGACGACCGTTGTAGGATACTTACACATTGAAGCAAGAAAGAAACAAATTGCAATAATATATATGCACAAAAAAAGTGGGAGATAAAAAGCTCTATGACACAACCAAAGCAGTTCATATGTGTGCATTCAATAAGGACACGATGAAATATATGTATATTAAAAAAAAAAGGTTTGAATATGTACATATCTTTCAAAATGATGGACATGGATTGATGTTGTATCCAAAGAGATTGTCCAATAAATTTGTTAGTTCCAAATCGTATAAAGAAAGGAAGATAGTTATGAGGAAAAAAAAAACATGAAGTTTACAAGTTGCAAAAGGTGTATGTGATGCTTGAACTAAGCAAACCCAATATTGTCGACCCCACAAAAAAAAGGCAAGAACTTGCGGCGTCAAATTGTTATTATTAAAAAAAAAACAAAGAAAAGCAATGTTGCATGAGAAAGAAGTTTGTAAATGCAAGATTATGAAATAGAATATGTGCATATTAAAAAAAAAAAAACATCTGTGTGCAAACAACAATACATACCTACGAAGGTGGCAGAACGCTTCCAAGATGGTAAAAAAAAAAGTGGGCCCTACACAGATGAGAGACAAGCGGTGGTTCATGTTAACAGATCCTATGGTGTGACTCGGTTCCTTGCGCCCAATGACCCAACGTGATGAACGGCGACAACGAGTATTTTCGACAACCAACAACGTTGGATCTGTGTCTCCGGCGTCCTAGCGGCTTCTCCCTTCCTCTGGTCGTCGTCCAACACAAGTGAAGCTCGATTCGACCACAAACAACGACAGTGGCATATTCGTGCGAGCTGATCCGACAGCGACAAATTTTTTTCCCCTCTCTTTCCTGATTTCTAGCAATCCAGCAGCTGAGTTGTCTTCTCCTTCCTTCGTCTCCGATAACAATAGCACCTTGGTGGCGGTGTGGGTTACGCACGAGCAATCCTTGAATCAGCGACCTACAGTCTTCATTGCCGCCTTCTCCATGCGAAAACAACAATCAAAATAGGCTGGTTCTTGAAATTAAGAAGAAGCCAACTCCATTTTTTTTTCCGCTGTACATGACGCCGATTTCCAAAGATGAAGATTAAGAATAAAACCATTATCTTGATTTCAAATAAGGTTTTGGTCTCATATCAAAATTTTAATTGCAAATCAAATTTGGGTAAATGCAATTTAAATATGGATAGAATTTTCCTATTCCTATATGGAGCAAAAATCTCCAACTTTGGCTCAAATCGTAATCCAAATCCGAATATTTCAATTCCTTCAAATTCAAATTCAAGGTTTACTCAAAATTCAAGCTTAGAATTCAAATTCAAAATCAAAATTTTGGCAAAATTTCTCAAATTAAAATTTGGACATACTCCAAAATTTCCCCCAAATTTGAATCAAATTCAAACTTCATCCCAAAATTCAAGTCAAGGAGCTCAGATTCTATTCAAAATTTTGACAAAATCTTTCTAAAACTAAAATTTGGGCATAATCCAAATTTGAGGAAGATTCAAATTGAAAGTTTACTACTACTTCAAATTCATATAAAAAAGTAGTAGTAGCTCGGAGGCATTCAAATTTACTCCAACTCTTTTTTTAGATTCACCCACACATACTTGTGCATAAATCTCGAAAAGGGACATTTGTTGAAGGAGAAATTTTGACCAATCACAAATTGCCACGCCATTATTTAAAATTAATGACGAAATTACAAATGATTAAATTTGGGACCAATTATAAGTTGACATGTGTCCCGAATTTAATTCAAAGACAAAGTAGGCCAATTATAATTTTATAGGGCCAAATTTCTATTTTGATCAATTAATTGAAATTAAATTATTTTGATCAAATTAATTAATTTGACCAAGTAATTAAAAGAAATTATTATTTGGATCAAATTTGGGCATTTTAAATATTTGGGTCATATGGTTTTGAGTCAAATATGAACCAGACCCAAGACAGTTGAGCCCAAGACCGATAAAGCCCAAGCCCAAGTTGTTGGCCCAAAAAAGTCACCAGGGCCCATCCAACGAGAACTCTATAAATAGAAAGGTTCTCTTCCATTCAGGGGGTAAGAATTTTGAAGCTCGAAGCCAGAGTCAGAGAATTCAGAGAACTTCATCAAGATTGAAGACTGAAGACTGAAGACTCCTTGAAATCCACAAGTTTCAAAGTGCTGAACACTTCCTGAAGACTGAAGACTCCTTCAAGATTTGGAAGACTTCAAACTCCAAGAATCCGTTGAAGCTCCAGACTCGAGATCAAGCGTTCCAGCCCTCGAGTGAAACACATCCACACACAAGAGAGAGAATCAGAGGATCAACATTAGAGATTGTATATCCACACGCATACAAATATTAATACAAGTATATCGTTTATTCCACGTGTCTCCATCTCCGAAGTTACGTGTGAACAAGTATAAGATAATAGAATAAAAATATTTAAATTAAATTTTTTTAAAAAAAATTGATTGACAGGAATCACGTCTCAACAACGTGTAGAGAAGATAAATATTTAGTTATAAATTAGATTTTTAGGAAAGCTAAACGGAAAAGTTATAATTAATGAATTTTTCAAATCAACATAGTTGAAAAAGTACTTTTATAAAAATTAATTTATAATCTGTTTTACCAAATGCTAAAAACGGTTAAGATTATTTTTTAATCACTTCAACCTCTCTAAAATCAACGCCAAACGCACCTTAAAGCAACTTAAAATCAACCTCAAATTTCATTACAATGTTTTCTTTTTTTTTTTTTTAGAAGAAAACAATTCATTAGATAGATGCAAAAATATTCAGAAAATTATCACAAATAAGACAGGATCCCCTATTTTTGTGATGTACACAACCGGTGTCTCCCTCATTTCAGCTACAAGCCAATCTGGAAATGATTGAAACCAGATTTTCGGACCATCTTCTGCATAAGCCTTTTGGGCTAAACTATGAGTCAATTGATTATGGGCCTGTGGTATATAAGTTATAGATTCCACTTGTTTAATCGAACACATATGTTGGGCTTCTTTAATGAAGAAACTCAACTCAGTTTCATCCACATCTTCCCCATTAATCAGATTCACCACTCGCAAGGAGTCACTCTCCACAAGAAGACGCGCTTCACCAGTGACCAGAGTGATCACCTGCAGACCTTCGAAAATCGATAGAGCTTCTAGCCAACTGATGTCCCACAGTAATACGTTTGAAACTCGCTGCTAATAATGTTCCACTCCAATCTCTAAGCACCCAGCCGACACTCCCACCCTCACGATCTGAACGCCGGGAGGCATCACAGCTGAGTTTCCAGTAGCCGTCGGGGATTGGGAACCAACTTCTCCGCACCGTCGAGTCGTCTGGCAAACTTCCTCCTCTGCCAGATGTTGCAAGTCGCTCAGATTGGATCCCCTGCCGATTCGTCTGGTAAGGCTTCTTATCCCCTAGTGGCTCGTGTATGGATGTACTGATTTGTTGCTAAAGTATGTCTCTGATGGTCTCTTGATTGAGTCTCTGATTGTTGTGGCTGATTGAATTACGGAGAGACCAAATTTTCCAGTATATAATAAGACTGCATTTGATGTGATAAAGGTTTGTCATAGTGTTTCCTCCTCTCTGCCACATCCCATCTAAAGTCTCTGATACCACCCGTCTATCTTTCCTGTAAAAAAAAACAATTCATGTTAGCAAGAGGTAAATATTTACCTCACAATCCTTTAGTCATCTTACAATGCCAAAAGAGGTGGGATGTTGTCTCTTCTTTCTCCCTACACAAGAAACATACTGGCCACACATCCATCCCTCTATTATTAAGATTGGATAATGTGGGTAATATGTCATTGTAGAGCTTCCAGCCACATATTTTGATCTTCGGAGGTAGTTTGTGAAGGGAATAAAAGTCCCCACGCAGCGGAAGCGCATCGATTGGACCTTACGCCGTATATTAATTAACATTAAAATACCGTTACGATAACTCAAACAAAACTTTAAACAACCTTTAAAGCCGCTATAAAATTGGTTTAAACATGCTAAAATAAATCTAAATTTATTTTTAATACTTTTCTAAAGAAAAAGGGAAGAACCGTTACAAACCTTCGTTGAAGACTTGACCGTTCTTCGCCAACGACGCTCCACGAACGAAAACGCAGCAGCCGCCTTTGTTTTTCTTCGCTGGAAATTTCTTCTTTGATTGACACAATCACCATAGAGGTTACACCGGTATGTCTCTAAGTCTAGGAGGCAAAAGACTTGTGAGAGTCTTTCTCTAAGAGGGAGGCTAGAGAGAATTCTAGGTCTTGTCTTTCAAGAGTGTCAAGTGTCATGACCAATTAGGTCTAGTGTTCTATTTATAGAAGAGAGGCCATGAATAAAATATTCAATTAAATCAATCTTTTCCATAATTGATTCAATCTTATTCCTTAATTAATCAATCATCATCAATCAATTCCATAATTGATTAATCTTTTCCACAAATGACTAATTACTTCCATAAGTGATTAGATCATTTCCATAAATGATTAATCACTTGCTTAAGTGATTAATTATTTCCATAATTGATTAATTCCCGGTTAATGAATTCTTTAATTAATTAACCACCAATTAAATATCACATATTTAATTCCCGGCCTAGAATTAATTAATTTGCCCAAACACATTTTAGGCCTTAAATTAATTAATTCATTATTTTGAACTCTTTCAAACTTCCATAAATTTATATTTGAACTTTTCAAATATTAATTTCTCTCATAATAATATATCAATATATATTATATTTGTTTCCCTTAATAAATTGAACATTTTCAATTTACTTTTATTACTTAGTTGCCTCAAATTACTTTACGAGCTACCAGTGGGACCTAATGGACCTGCAGATCAGAAGCTCCAACGATGTGAGATTAATTGGTCAAACTCATTAACCACATTAATCAATATTCGTTAACTGTGTGTACATTCCACTATAGACTCACAGTTGCACTCTTCTCACTGCAGACATTTTCTGTGTCCACGGATCTAGACCAATATCGACTAGTTAGTCCTTCACGAGTGTCCGTAACACCAGCTGGGTCAAATTACCATTTTACCCCTGGGTTACCTCTATTTCCTTAAGTACCAATTCTCCTCTAATGAACAACCTGTTTGTGGTCCAACCATCAAACAGAAAACCCTCTCGTGCCATTGAGAGGGTAGGGCCCTTTGTTCAAGACTCGGAGTAACCACTTAAGGGAACATTCATCTGCTTCCCTAAAGTCGGGAAGGAGTGAATTCCATCTTGTACGATTATGTTTCCAACTCCCCATTCGGTCTTGTCCCCAAAGTGGTAGGCTTATTGAGTCGGCGTATTGGCCACTCTCACCCATACAAATCAAAGGACAATCTCTCATGAGCAGGAGTCCATAATCAACTCAGGATTAAGACTAAGTTGTCTAGGTCGTCCTAGTGAAATAGAAAACCAACTAGTTAACGGTGTTATAACCAGTGGTTACTATTTCGCGGTCCGGTCTTATGCAAACTCATTGCATAAGATACCCCCACTCGCATGTCTCCTACACGAACACGTTGGATCGTAGCGTTTGTATCAAATACAAAGTGGGTCGTATCCATAGTGTCACCAGGATACGGCACCCAGTCTTATCCCTATACTATAGACCCTTTAGGTTGTTTCTTGAACAATGATCCCATATGTCGCTACATATAGTTCAAGACTCATATTACAACCTTGGATGTCTAGTTTATTGGATTATGGTTATTATTAGGCAAAGACAAATATAAAATAACTAATAACAATTAATGGAAAAATATATCAATATTATTTCATTAATATCCGGTCAACGGTTACATTCACTATCTACGAGTTTTAGGGCATAAAACCCAACAGTTTGAGCTTCCAAAAACTCTTCCACATATCTTCTTGGTCCTTGTAGCTAGAAGAGGAAGCTTGGAATCTCTTATTCATTTGACACCCCAAACGTTAGGCACTCTTCACCGAGAATCTCCCTTTTGAATCAAAGTTCCAAATAATTTTATCCTCCCCCATATTACACTTAGTAGGTGTGGCTAAAATGGCGAAAGCATCTTCCTCCAAAAAGGAAGCCCTAATTAGAGGTTCATTCCACATGTCGTTAATGCTTTTGAGTTGAGCCACAATAAAATGTCTAATATTAGGGTGGGTGAATATTGGTTTTGCCATTCCTCTTTGTGGAACCAAGGATCTTTAGAAATGTCTACATTGAAACCATCTCCAATTCTCCACCGATACCCTTCTTTAAAAAGCTCTCTTCCCCAAATGATACTTCTCCACGTATAGGAAGGATTGGACCCCACCGAAGCTTTAAGAAAGTAACCTGTTTTAAAGTATCGACCCCTAAGGACTTTAGCTAATAAACTATTACGATATTTGATCAGCCTCCAACTTTGCTTAGCTAACATGGCCTGATTGAAAAGGGATAAATCTTTGAAACCCAAGCCACCACACTTTTTATCAATACAAAGTTTTTTCCAGCTACGCCAATGAATTTTCCTCTTTGTATCCGAAGATCCCCACCAGAACCTAGCACAAAGAGCATTTAATTCATTACATAGGGTAATCGGGAATTTAAAACAATTCATGGCATAATTAGGAATAGCTTGTGCAGTATATTTTATAAGTAGTTTTCTCCCAGCAAATGAGAAAAACTTCCCTTTCCATCATTATAGAGCTCTCCAAACTTGATCCTTGATGCTACTGAAGATCTCCTTTTTGTTCCTGGCATTCTGGGATGGTAGTCCCAAATATTGACCTAGGCTCTTAGTATGTATGTTGAACTTTCAACTCCTTCTGGATGGAGCCGATCATCATCTCCTTCATATTTGGGCTTACCATGAAGGTTGAATTCTCATAATTGATTATTTGTCCAGATGCTTGCTCGTATGTATTTAGGATATCTCTTATAGTCCTGCAATCTGTGTTAGCAACTTTGAAAAATAATAGGCTATCATCAGCATAAAAAAGATGAGTTAGAGATGGGCAATACTTATTAATTTGCAAACCTTTCAGCTTCCTGTTTTCATCAGCTCTATTCAAAAGCCCTGATAACCTCCCAACGCATATAAGGAAAAGATACGGAGAGAGGGGATCTCCCTGACGGAGACCCCTATTTGGAGTAAAATCCTGTCTCGAAGTACCATTCAACAAAACCTGAAATTTAACAGACTCAACACATCCCATACGAGGTCAATCTATTTGTTACTAAAACCCATCTTTCCCATAACCTTTCGAATGTATATCCACTCCACACGGTCGTATGTCTTACTCATATCAAGTTTCAAGGCCACGATCCCATCTTTTCCGGTTCTTCTATTCTTTACAACATGAATACATTCGAATCCAATGATGCCATTATTCGTGATCAATTTGCCTAGCACGAACGCAGATTGTGTAGGAGATATGATCTTATCCAATACTCGTTTCAGTCGGTTGGCAATACCTTTGGCAATGATTTTGTAAACCACATTACACAAGCTTATTGGACGGTAATCCTTAATCGTTATGGGCTCCTTTACTTTAGGAATTAGAGCAATGAGAGTTTTATTGATCTCTTTTAAGGACAAGTCTCCATTAAGATACTGCAGAAAAATCTTGCAAGTGTCTTCCCCAATTGAAGGGAATAAAAGTCCCCACACAGCGGAAGCACATCGATTGGACCTTACGCCGTATATTAATTAACATTAAAATACCGTTACGAAAACTCAAACAAACTTTAAACACTCTTTAAAGTTGCTGGAAAATTGGTTTAAACATGCTGAAAAATAAATTTAAATTTATTTTCATGCTTTTCTAAAGAAAGAAGGAAGAACCGTTACAAACCTTCGTTGTAGACTTGACCCTTCTTCGCCAACGACGCTCCACGAACAAAAACGCAGCAACCTCCTTTTCTTGTGATCGCTGGAAATTTCTCCTTTGAATGACACAAACCACAGAGTTTACACCGGTATGTCTCTAAGTCTAGGAAGCAAAAGACTTGTGGGAGTCTTTCTCTAAGAGGGAGGCTAGAGAGAATTCTAGGTCTTGTCTTGAGAGTCTAAGAGCAAGAGCAAAGTGTCAAGTGTCCTGGACCAATTAGGTCTAGTGTTCTATTTATAGAAGAGAGACCATGAATAAAATATTCAATTAAATCAATCTTTTCCAAAATTGATTCAATCTTATTCCTTATTTAATCAATCATGATCAATCAATTCCACAATTGATTAATCTTTTGCACAAATGACTAATTACTTCCATAAGTGATTAGATCATTTCCATAAATGATTAATCACTTCCTTAAGTGATTAATTATTTCCATAATTGATTAATTCCCAGTCAATGAATTCTTTAATTAATTAACCACCAATTAAATATCACATATTTAATTTTCGGCCTAGAATTAATTAATTTGTCCAAACACATTTTAGGCCTTAAATTAATTAATTCATTATTTGAACTCTTTCAAACTTCCATAAATTTATATTTGAATTTCTTCAAATATTAATTTCTCTCATAATAATATATCAATATATAATATATTTGTTTCCCTTAGTAAATTGAAAATTTTCAATTTTCATTTATTACTTAGTTGCCTCAAATTACTTTATGAGCTACCAGTGGGACCTAATGGACCTGCAGATCAGAAGCTCCAACGATGTGAGATTAATTGGTCAAACTCATTAACCACATTAATCAATATTCGTTAACTGTGTGTTCATTCCACTATAGACTCACAGTTGCACTCTTCTCACTACAGACATATTTTCTGTGTCCACGGATCTAGACCAATATCGACTAGTTAGTCCTTCACGAGTGTCTGTAACACCAGTTGGGTCAAATTACCGATTTACCCCTGGGTTACTTCTATTTCCTTAAGTACCAGTTCTCCTCTAATGAACAACCTGTTTGTGGTCCAACCATCAAACAGAAAACCCTCTCGTGCCATTGAGAGGGTAGGGCCCTTTGTTCAAGACTCGGAGTAACCACTTAAGGGAACACTCATCTGCTTCCCTAAAGTCGGGAAGGAGTGAATTCCATCTTGTACAATTATGTTCCCAACTCCCCATTCGGTCTTGTCCCCAAAATGGTAGGCTTATTGAGTCGGCGTATTGGTCACTCTCACCCATGCAAATCAAAGGGCAATCTCTCATGAGCAGGATTCCATAATCAACTCAGGATTAAGACTAAGTTGTCTAGGTCGTCCTAGTGAAATAGAAAACCAACTAGTTAACGGTGTTATAACCAGTGGTTACTATTTCGCGGTCCGATCTTATGCAAACTCATTGCATAGGATACCCCCACTGGCATGTCTCCTACACGAACGCGTTGGATCACAGCGTTTGTATCAAATACAAAGTGGGTTGTATCCATAGTGTCACCAGGATAAGGCACCCAGTCTTATCCCTATACTATAGACCCTTTAGGATGTTTCTTGAACAATGATCCCATATGTCGCTACATATAGTTCAAGACACATATTACAGCCTTGGATGTCTAGTTTATTAGATTAGGGTTATTTGTTTTTAGGCAAAGACAAATATAAAATAACTAATAACAATTAATGGAAAAATATATCAATATTATTTCATTAATATCGGGTCAATGGTTACATTCACTTTCTACGAGTTTTAGGGCATAAAACCCAACACCAATAATATCCCAAAATTTCTGATAAAAAATCGCCTGAAGTCCATTTGGGCCAGGTGCTTCCGAAGGATGCATATTCTTTAGAACCCCACATATCTCTTCCTTGGAAAACGTTCGTACCAGATCATTATTTTGTGCCTCAGAAATAGAAGTGGGGATTGATTTCAGAATATGTGCAATGGAGTCCATCTGAGGTTCAGACGATTGGAAAATCTTTGCAAAATATAGTTGTTCACAGTACACTCCATTCCATTATCTTCTTCTATCCATATGCCCAGATCATTCATGATGCCTCTAATACGATTTCTTTTCCTTCTAGTGTTGCCTCTCATATGAAACCATTTGGTGTTTCTATCCCCCAAAGTAACCATTCTTCACGGGACCGTTGCTTCCAATAGATCTCGTCATCTTCTAACAAGCTTTCAAGAGTTTTCTCCTTCTCCCTCAAAGCATCCCTAGAAGTTTGGTCATCCTTTTTCGAGAGATATTGAATCTCTCTTTCAATTTTCGCAATCGCTCCTCTGATTGAGCCGCCATATTTGCGACAGCTCCACTGGTTCAGACTCATGAGACAATCCATAATCTTAGTATTAAAGTCCGAAATATCATGACATCCCTGAGATTTCCAAACTGTCTCCACAATCTCTCGACATTCCCCATACTTACACAGACCTTCTGCAAATCTCCAGGGCCTCATAGGTATAACAAAACTTGAATTCAGAGGCTCAATAGACCACTCTGCAAGCAATGGTCTATGGTCAGAAGCAATGCGCGCCAAGTGAGAGACTTTAAAAAAACTACACCCGTTTTGCATCTGGGCATTAAAAAAGAAACGATCAATTCTCTCCCAAATAGTATCTCCCTGAAACTGGTTGTTACTGAAGGGAATAAAAGTCCCCACGCAGCGGAAGCGCATCGATTGGACCTTACGCTGTATATTAATTAACGTTAAAATACCATTACGAAAACTCAATTAAACTTTAAAACCCTTTTAAAGCTGCTGGAAAATTGGTTTAAACATGCTTAAAAATAAATCTAAATTTATTTTCATGCTTTTCTTAAGAAAAGGGAAAGAACCGTCACATACCTTCGTTGAAGACGTGACCGTTCTTCGCCAACGACGCTCCACGAACGAAAACGCAGCAGCCGCCTTTGTTTTTGTTCGCTGGAAATTCCTTCTTGATTGACACAATAACCACAGAGGTTACACCGGTATGTCTCTAAGTCTAGGAAGCAAAAGACTTGTGGGAGTCTTTCTCTAAGAGGGAGGCTAGAGAGAATTCTAGGTCTTGTCTTTCAAGAGTGTCAAGTGTCATGACCAATTAGGTCTAGTGTTCTATTTATAGAAGAGATGCCATGAATAAAATATTCAATTAAATCAATCTTTTCCAAAATTGATTCAATCTTATTCTTTAATTAATCAATCATGATCAATCAATTCCATAATTGATTAATCTTTTCCACAAATGACTAATTACTTCCATAAGTGATTAAATCATTTCCATAAATGATTAATCACTTCCTTAAGTGATTAATTATTTTCATAATTGATTAATTCTCGGTTAATGAATTCTTTAATTAATTAACCACCAATTAAATATCACATATTTAATTCCCGACCTAGAATTAATTTGCCCAAACACATTTTAGACCTTAAATTAATTAATTCATTATTTGAACTCTTTCAAACTTCCATAAATTTATATTTGAACTTTTCAAATATTAATTTCTCTCTTAATAATATATCAATATATATTATATTTGTTTCCCTTAATAAATTGAACATTTTCAATTTACTTTTATTACTTAGTTGCCTCAAATTACTTTACGAGCTACCAGTGGGACCTAATGGACCTGCAAATCAAAAGCTCCAACAATGTGAGATTAATTGGTCAAACTCATTAACCACATTAATCAATATTCGTTAACTGTGTGTACATTCCACTATAGACTCACAGTTGCACTCTTCTCAATGCAGACATATTTTCTGTGTCCACGGATCTAGACCAATATCGACTAGTTAGTCCTTCACGAGTGTCTGTAACACCAGTTGGGTCAAATTACCGTTTTACCCCTGGGTTACCTCTATTTCCTTAAGTACCAATTCTCCTCTAATGAACAACCTGTTTGTGGTCCAACCATCAAACAGAAAACCCTCTCATGCCATTGAGAGGGTAGGCCCTTTGTTCAAGACTCGGAGTAACCACTTAAGGGAACATTCATCTGCTTCCCTAAAGTCGGAAAGGAGTGAATTCCAACTTGTACGATTATGTTCCCAGCTCCCCATTCGATCTTGTCCCCAAAATGGTAGGCTTATTGAGTCGGCGTATTGGCCACTCTCACCCATACAAATCAAAGGACAATCTCTCATGAGCAGGAGTCCATAATCAACTCAGGATTAAGACTAAGTTGTCTAGGTCGTCCTAGTGAAATAGAAAACCAACTAGTTAACGGTGTTATAACCAGTGGTTACTATTTCGCGGTTCGGTCTTATGCAAACTCATTGCATAGGATACCCCCACTCGCATGTCTCCTACACGAACGCGTTGGATCGCAGCGTTTGTATTAAATACAAAGTGGGCCGTACCCATAGTGTCACCAGGATAAGGCACCCAGTCTTATCCCTATACTATAGACCCTTTAGGCTGTTTCTTGAACAATGATCCCATATGTCGCTACATATTGTTCAAGACTCATATTACAACCTTGGATGTCTAGTTTATTGGATTAGGGTTATTATTAGGCAAAGACAAATATAAAATAACTAATAACAATTAATGGAAAAATATATCAATATTATTTCATTAATATCCGGTCAACGGTTATATTCACTATCTACGAGTTTTAGGGCATAAAACCCAACAAACTCCCACTTGAACTAAAACACTAGTTAGTAGGATGTAAATGCAATAATCTAAAGCTGAAAATGTCATGTATATTAAAATAATACAATTAACTAGGGCATCCTTATACCCATTATACATTTCTCCCACTTGCCCTAGATTAGATGGCATACATATCTCGTAGACCTAGACCCTCTAGATGACCCTCAAACACTTTAGCCGTGAGAGCCTTCGTAAATGGATCAGCGATGTTGTGCTCCGAGGCGATCTTAGTGACGATCACATCTCCTCGTTGCACAATCTCCCGTATCAGGTGATACTTCCTCTCGATGTGTTTACCTCGTTTGTGGCTTCGAGGTTCTTTTGAGTTGGCTACAGCCCCACTGTTGTCACAGTATAGTGTTATGGGCACGTTCATATTCGGAACCACTTCCAAATCAGTCAAGAACTTTCTGAGCCATACTGCCTCCTTAGAGTCTTCGCAAGCTGCTACATACTCAGCCTCCATGGTTGAGTCTGCTATGTATCCTTGTTTGATGCTTCTCCACACTACTGCTCCTCCATTGAGGGTGAATACTGACCCTGATGTGGATTTCCTTGAATCTTTATCAGCTTGAAAGTTAGAGTTAGTGTATCCAGTAAGAATCAAATCCTTAGCTCCATACACAAGCATGTAGTCCCTCGTTCTCCGAAGATACTTGAGGATGTTTTTAACCGCTCCCCAGTGGTCCAACCATGGATTAGACTGATACCTACTGACTACTCCCACTGCATAACATATGTCAGGCCTTGTGTAGAGCATAACATACATTAAGCTACCCACAGCTGAGGCGTAGGGAATGTGTCTCATGTTCTCAATTTCTTGAGGTGTCTTAAGAGACTGTTCCTTAGACAGGTGTACCCCATGTCTGAAGGGTAGTAGTCCCTTCTTGGAGTTTTGCATCGAATATCGAGACAACATCTTGTCAATATACGTTGCTTGAGACAGAGCTAGCGTTTTTTTCTTACGATCCCTAATGATTTGGATTCCCAGAACATATTGAGCCTCTCCTAGATCTTTCATTTGGAATTGGGCTGCTAGCCATTTCTTAATGTCAGTGAGGTATCCTACATCATTCCCAATGAGTAGGATATCGTCTACATAAAGTATTAGAAAAGCTACTTTCCTTTTGTTGACTTTTTTGTACACACAAGGCTCATCAACATGGCTACAGGAGAAAAGGTTTCCTCATAGTCAACCCCTTCCTTTTGGGTATAACCCTTAGCTACTAGTCTAGCTTTGAAGGTCTGTACCTTTCCAGCTGCATCTCTTTTTCTCTTATAGATCCATTTGCACCCTATGGGTCTTACCCCATTTGGTAGATCTGTAAGTTCCCATACAGAATTGGAGTACATTGACTCCATTTCCAGGTCCATGGCTTTGACCCATTCATCCTTATCTACGTCATTCATTGCCTGTCGATAGGACAATGGATCCTCAATGCCATCATTAGGTATGACAACCTGAGTTTCAGTTAAACCCAAGTAGCGGTCAGGTTGTAATACAACCCTCCCACTGCGTCGAGGCATTCCCAACGTTTGAGATGGACGGGATGGATCTGAAGAACTAGTTCCTTCATCAACCCTTGTTGAAGGTCCAACTTCATCAACAACTCTTGATGATTCTTCAGTAGCTTCTCCTAATATTATTTTGTTGCGTGGTTTATGATCTCTCATGTGGTCTTCCTCTAAGAAAGTGGCGTTTGTCGATACAATCACCTTATTTTCTTGTGGGTCGTAGAAATAACCACCTCTCGTTTCTTTAGGGTAACCAACAAATTGGCACAGTTTTGAACGAGGTTCCAGTTTCTTAGGATTTGTCACAAGCACATGTGCTGGACAACCCCAGATGCGAAAGTGATGCAAACTAGGTTTACGCCCCTTCCATAATTCGAAAGGTGTTTCAGAAACACTTTTCGAGGGAACATTGTTCAGGATGTATACTGCAGTCTCTACTGCATACCCCCAAAACGGGCTAGGCAATTGAGCATAGCTCATCATTGATCGAACCATGTCTAACAAGGTTCTATTTCTCCTTTCTGACACACCATTCTGCTGAGGTGTACCAGGGGCTGAGAGTTGAGATTGGATTCCATGTTCTATCATATAATCTTGGAATCTTTGATCCATATACTCCCCTCCTCGATCAGATCGAAGTACTTTAATAGATTTACCTAATAGGTTTTCAACTTCAGCCTTAAACTCCTTAAACTTTTCAAGGGCTTCAGACTTATGTCCCATTAGGTACAAGTAACCATATCTTGAATAATCATCTATAAATGAGATGAAATATTCGTACCCTCCTCGAGCTTTTACATTCATTGGACCACATAGATCCGAATGTATTAACTCTAAGGGTTCTTTGGCTCTGTAACCTTTTCCAGTAAAGGGTCTCTTGGTCATTTTTCACTCGAGACAAGATTCACAAGGTGGTAGTGAATCATCTTCTAACTTGCTTAGAAGTCCATTCGTTACCAAACGACCGATCCTATCGATGTTTATATGACCAAGTCTGAGATGCCAAAGATGAGTATTGTTACTTGATGGAGAAATCTTTTGCCTTTTACTTTGAGTTTCAGCAGTTTTAAATAATTCGTGATTTAAAAGTGCTTTGTTTTCTGTTGGTCTTAAAATATACAAGTTATTTTCCAATTTGGCTGAACAAATAAGTACACCATTTTTATAAATGAACGCTTCATTCATATCAAAAGTAACTGTATACGATTGTTCAATCAAACATGAAATAGAAATTAAGTTCCTCTTAATCTTGGGAACGATTAACAAACTTTCTAAAAGTAAGAATCTATTTCTAAAAAATAACTTCGCAGCTCCCACTGCTTTAGCTTAAATGACTTCTCCAGTTCCGACCCTGAGTGTCATTTCCCCATCGTTCAACTGCCGAAAGGAACTATTTTCCTGAAAAGAAGAGCAAACATGATTAGTTGCTCCTGAATCAAGTATCCAGGTAAACTCATCATGTTCTACCAGGCATGTTTCTAAAACAAGTAAATCAAATTTACCTTCCTTTTCCTTCTTTTTCTCAGCAAGGTACTTTGGGCAGTGTCTCTTCCAATGTCCATCTACATTGCAGTGGAAACACTTGCCCTTATCTGCCATAGCTTTGGCTTTTCCCTTGCTTTTAGCAGCAGTATTGGGTGTTTTCCCCTTGTTTCCTTTCTTCTTCTGAGTTTTCTTTGAGGAAGTTACTACAGATTTAGTTCCAGAGGATGAACCCTTCTTGAACTTTCTTTTAGAGTGAACAACGTTTGTCTCTCCTTCTATCTGTCCCTTATTCTTAAGAAGAGACTGATAGAGTTGTAGCTCATTCAGGAGGCTAGTCAGGTTGAATGTTATTTTATTCATCATTGCATTGCTTCGAAACTGCAGAAAACTCTTCGGAAGAGATTCTAAGATGAATGCAACCTGACTACGCTCATCTATGACCACCCCGTTTGCTTCTGCCACGTTGAATTGGACCATCATATCCAGGACATGCTCTCGAACAGACGTGCCCTCTTTCATGCGACAGCTATAAACGTATTTGAGAGCGTCATGGTGGAGTTGGTAGGACGGTTGTCCAAACATTTCCCGGAGAGAGTTCATAATCTCCCTCGCTGTTACCATGCCCTCATGCCTTTTAGCCAAAACTTCAGATAAGCTGGCTAGGATATAGACGCGAGTCTTATCATTGGCCTTTGTCCAGCGATCATAAGCATCCTTAACTGCTTGGGATGCATTACGAGCAGGAGCTGGAGGACAATCCTCCGTTAAGACGAACTGCAGATCATGGGCAACAAGAATCGTATTTAGGTTCGACTTGCACGTAGCATAATTTTCGCCGGTTAATTTCTCATTTGTAAGCAGAGAGACAATTGAGGAAGACATTGCTGAAATTTAAACAAACAATGACCGTATTAGTTATCTTTTCCTTAACCCATCATACAAGCAAACAATTGCACACAATCCAATCAATTTAGCAAAACAGACAATCACAGAACCCTAAAACTATCGATTTAGTTTTGCAACGATGTTTCAGAGGTTTAGAATATCAGCCACCGAAGGGTGATCAGGCACTCCTCCTTTGAAATGAGACACCTCTCAACTAATTCTAATTCCAGAATAACTCATATTCCTATAGACATTAGCCACCGTTGTTCGGTCAAGGATTCGTTAACACTTTTAACTCATCCTCGTAAGTGTAACCCTCCCACTTTCAGATCTCAGAGGCACGCACCAACAGGCTACCGAAAGGAAAGACAACTGTTGGTGATTAGCCTAAGAGCTCCTATCCTTTTTAGGAGTTCACGATGTTCCGAATCCTATGACCAGACCCTCCGAAGGGATGGTTGCGCCAGGACAACCTGCAGGCGGATCACAGGACTCTCACGGTGCGAACTATGGGTGGAGACCGAGGGATACGTTGACACGTGTCCCGCTCCCACTTACTCTAGACATTTTTCCCATTCACCTTGATATTGATTCATGCAAACACTTTCCAAAGGGAGGCCGCTCCTAAGGCGACTCGAAGCCGAGCATGAATCTCACGTTGTGAATATAGGGACATAGGAGCAAAACTTGATTTAAATCTTGTTTTGTAATTTTCCTCCCACTGAAAATGTCCTGGGATTAATATAGGGTTGTTTAACTTAGATAGTATTCGGCTAAGTCAATCTATCTAAGTCTGATCCTATTATAACAATTATGGAAAGGATTTAACTGCAATCTTTTGGGTGAATTAAACTTCTTTTAATAAACCCAACATTGCAAGTCAACATTACTATGGTTAATTCAACTCAATGTTCGGGTCAGTTCCCAGGTAGGAGGTGTTCCGTAAACCGTCAACTTAAATACCTCCAGCCTTAGACAGAACTTTACTGAGAGAGTTCCCTTATAACCTCAGTAATGTAGGGTCTTTACTCTAAAGATCTAGGTGCATTAAACACTTTTAATAAACCTAGTGACATTGCATGCTAACATTTAACTATGATTAATTCAACTCCGGTATTCCAGGTCAGTTCCCAGGTAGGAGGTGTTCCGTAAACCGTCAACTTAAATACCCCCAGCCTTAGACAGAACATCACCGGTGGAGTTCTCTTATAATCATAGCAATGTTTTTCCTACTTAGTCAATTAAAACTATTTTTAATTCTAAGTAAGAAAAGATTCTAATCCTATTAGAAACTGATTTAAGTCTAATTAATTTTTAAACAATTTAAAATTAATCCAATTCATCCTATGATCTTATGTTTGCATGCAAATCTTGATTATGGATTGACGGTTTCTAATCATTAACAATAAAGAACTATTTCAAATTTTAATGATTAATCCTATAATCAAGAATCTAGGGTTTAATTCATTTAACAATCTCATTCAAATTAAATAATTAAACCATACTAATTGCATGAATAATATAACAATTATATTATTAACTATGGATGTTTCATGCTTCATGCAATTTTGATTTTCTTTTATTATAACAATTATAAGCCAATCAAGAAAATCAATCAAGCATGCTTCATTCATCACATTAAACATAACTATTTATATTTAATTTAAGTAATGACATGCTTCATGCTTTCCAATTTTTCATATAATTAATATACACTTATATTAAAAAATATGAAAACAAATCCATGCATTTAAACATACATTATAACAATTTATAATATATAAAAAATGCATGAGCATGTTTATAACCTAAGGTGGGATTAAATATTCTATATGACATCCATAAAGCATATAAATAGCAATTGAACCGGTTAATTTTGGCCCCTAGGATAAAATAAAGCATTAAATTACATTAATTTAGCTAAATTCTATCCTAAAAAAATCCTTGTACAGCTCCAGAATTGGTCTAGACAGCACGAACCGCCCCGAACCACCTCGAACCGGCCTCCAAAATCACAAACCATGCCAAAAATTGGCTGAACCGGACCAAATAGGTCCCAGCCCAACCGAACCGGTCCGAACCGGACCGGCCGAACCGCGCCTTTTGAAACCCTAATGCGCGCCTCCATCGTGACAGCGTCGAGACGCTGTGTAGATAGCGTCTCGACGTTGTGCGCTTTCCATGTCTGGCGCCTGCGGTATCGAGACAGCGTCGAGACGCTGTTGAGGTAGCGTCCCGACGTTGTGCGCTTTCCTTACCGAGCGCCTTCGAAATTGAGACAGCGTCAAGACGCTGTTGAGGTAGCGTCCCGACGCTGTTGCGTCTAGAGGCAGAATCTGGGCAAAACAGCAGCGATTTCTTCGGTTTTGGCCTCGATTTCAGCGGCGATTTCTCCGATTTTCATCTCATAAAAACCTATTCTAGACCCGGACTTACATAGGACTCAATTTTACTAAAATACCCGAAACACCAGGCCTTACATTATCAAAATCACATAAAAATAAAATCTATGGCCATAAAATTAACCCAAACAGTTCAACGCAAACCGAACATACATTATGCATAAATCCCACCTATTAGAGCCTATCGCAACTTTTAAAATTAATTAATAGGGTCAGCGATGGCTCTGATGCCGATTAAAGGGAATAAAAGTCCCCACCCAGCGGAAGTGCATCGATTGGACCTTACGTCGTATATTAATTAACGTTAAAATACTATTACGAAAACTCAATTAAACTTTAAAACTATTTTAAAGCTGCTGGAAAATTGGTTTAAACATGCTTAAAAATAAATCTAAATTTATTTTCATGCTTTTCTTAAGAAAAGGGAAAGAACCGTCACATACCTTCGTTGAAGACTTGACCGTTCTTCGCCAACGACGCTCCACGAACGAAAACGCAGCAGCCGCCTTTGTTTTTCTTCGCTGGAAATTCCTTCTTGATTGACACAATAACCACAGAGGTTACACCGGTATGTCTCTAAGTCTAGGAAGCAAAAGACTTGTGGGAGTCTTTCTCTAAGAGGGAGGCTAGAGAGAATTCTAGGTCTTGTCTTTCAAGAGTGTCAAGTGTCATGACCAATTAGGTCTAGTGTTCTATCTATAGAAGAGAGACCATGAATAAAATATTCAATTAAATCAATCTTTTCCAAAATTGATTCAATCTTATTCCTTAATTAATCAATCATGATCAATCAATTCCATAATTGATTAATCTTTTCCACAAATGACTAATTACTTCCATAAGTGATTAGATCATTTCCATAAATGATTAATCACTTCCTTAAGTGATTAATTATTTTCATAATTGATTAATTCCCGGTTAATGAATTCTTTAATTAATTAACCACCAATTAAATATCACATATTTAATTCCCAGCCTAGAATTAATTTGCCCAAACACATTTTAGGCCTTAAATTAATTAATTCATTATTTCAACTCTTTCAAACTTCCATAAATTTATATTTGAACTTTTCAAATATTAATTTCTCTCATAATAATATATCAATATATATTATATTTGTTTCCCTTAATAAATTGAACATTTTCAATTTACTTTTATTACTTAGTTGCCTCAAATTACTTTACGAGCTACCAGTGGGACCTAATGGACATGCAGATCAAAAGCTCCAACAATGTGAGATTAATTGGTCAAACTCATTAACCACATTAATCAATATTCGTTAACTGTGTGTAAATTCCACTATAGACTCACAGTTGCACTCTTCTCACTGCAGACATATTTTCTGTGTCCACGGATCTAGACCAATATCGACTAGTTAGTCCTTCACGAGTGTCCGTAACACCAGCTGGATCAAATTACCGTTTTACCCCTGGGTTACCTCTATTTCCTTAAGTACCAATTCTCCTCTAATGAACAACCTATTTGTGGTCCAACCATCAAACAGAAAACCCTCTCGTGCCATTGAGAGGGTAGGGCCCTTTGTTCAAGACTCGGAGTAACCACTTAAGGGAACACTCATCTGCTTCCCTAAAGTCGGGAAGGAGTGAATTCCATCTTGTACGATTATGTTCCCAGCTCCCCATTCGGTCTTGTCCCCAAAGTGGTAGGCTTATTGAGTCGGCGTATTGGCCACTCTCACCCATACAAATCAAAGTACAATCTCTCATGAGCAGGAGTCCATAATCAACTCAGGATTAAGACTAAGTTGTCTAGGTCGTCCTAGTGAAATAGAAAACCAACTAGTTAACGGTGTTATAACCAGTGGTTACTATTTCGCGATCCGGTCTTATGCAAACTCATTGCATAGGATACCCCCACTCGCATGTCTCCTACATGAACGAGTTGGATCGCAGCGTTTGTATCAAATACAAAGTGGGCCGTATCCATAGTGTCACCAGGATAAGGCACCCAGTCTTATCCCTATACTATAGACCCTTTAGGCTGTTTCTTGAACAATGATCCCATATGTCGCTACATATTGTTCAAGACTCATATTACAACCTTGGATGTCTAGTTTATTGGATTAGGGTTATTATAAGGCAAAGACAAACATAAAATAACTAATAACAATTAATGGAAAAATATATCAATATTATTTCATTAATATCCGGTCAACGGTTACATTCACTATCTACGAGTTTTAGGGCATAAAACCCAACAGTTACACCACGTGAAATTAGGCTCGATAAAGCCAGGATCAATAAGGCCACCACAAATGTCACCCACATCTCTAAAATCTTGCTTTGCACTTTGCTGGCGAGGCACTCCACCTTGTTTTTCCCCACTGCTAAGAATTTCATTGAAATCTCCCCCTATCACCCATGGCACATCACTATCATCCTTCAAACGTCTCATTAGGTTCCATGTTTCTTTATGAAAGTCCCTCCTAGGATTGCCATGGATCACTTTGAATCTCCACATGAAGTTATTACCCTTCACCAGACCATCAATGTGCCCCGAGGAATAGGAGCGGATCGCCACATCTACCTCTTTTTGCCACAAAAGCAAAAGACCTCCGCTCTGGCCGTTGCTTGGCACTGATAAACAAAAATCAAAATGTTACTCGCTCTTATATCTATCTCCACTTCTAAACTGACGACGGGTTTCCATTAAGAAAACCAATTGGAGTTGGTAACTGTGAATGATGTGTCGTTGCGCTCTTAATGTCCGGGGGTTCCCAACCCCTGGACATTCCAACTTAAGGTTTTCATTGTGCCCGACGGGGTTGGCTCGCAGCCTCCACCGATTGTGCATTAGATTCTGATTCCAAAACCAGCAACTTCCTTTTGCATACACCCTCATCCTCCTCCTCAAAATTAATGGTATGTTTAGCCCCACTGTTAGGTTTGTTCAATATTTCCATCTAATGTTCCTCATCCTTTTTATTCCAAACAACTCGTTTCCATCCTTTAGTCTTAACCTTGACCTTACTGATGTTACTTGTATTATCACGCAAAACCCCCTTACCTTTTGGATGTAGCAAAACACCTACATCATTGTCCTGTGTTGACTTCATCTGTGTGGACGCAACCTCCAAATTTGACCCATTATCTTCTAAATCCACTTTCATAATTGAGCAATAACTTTCCTTTTCTATTGGACCGTTATTCCCAGAATATCCATCCATATTCGGTGAGTTTACTTTTTCATTTGCAATAATATTTTCATTTAAGGGCACATTTAAATCACCTTCCTTTACTTGCACCTTCCTCAATTCTGTTTTCTTTTCCACTCTTTCCATATCTGAATTAGTAGCCGTTGGAGCCGTTTCCGAATTTGCCTCAGTCGGAATGTTCGTCGACGGTTTGTTCAGCAATGAGAGCCCAGTCGCCGATGGTTGTTCCCGGATCACAACTTCCTCAGTTCCTTTACCGTTTCCGGCCTACTTCCTCTCATACCCATCAGCAGCCCATACTCCCCTTCATCATGGTGCCCTCCCCTCCAACCACCCCTGCCACCTTCCCACGTTCGCCCTCTCCCATGACCAGCCTGATTAACTATGGACCTAGGCAAAGGCTCATACTCTCTAGATTTCAAAAGAACCAGCTCCCGAAGCCACGCCCCATATGGCAGTTCCTCAACAGGAGAGCCGTCATGGTTAGAACCCTCACATTCTTTTAATGTATGACCCAACAAGCCGCATCCATAACAAAAGTCTGGTAACTTTTCATATGTAATTGGAATCCACCAGTCATCTTTAGAATCCTTCGAAGATAAGAAAATTCCCCTCTTCAAAGGCTTGGTAGCATCAATTTGAATTTTCACCCGTAAAGTGACACCCCGACATTGATCAACTTCCTCCTTTAGATAAATCTGAGACACCTGTCCAAGTATGCTCCCTAATTCTGCTGCCACTTTCCTGGAAAAACAAGCAAATGAGAGTTTATGAAAATGAATCCAGAAGGATACATACCTGAACTCGATATCATCCCCGTAGTTTCCTCCTTTTGGTTCCATGAATAATAATAGAGCTTTATCAAAGAACCAAGGACCATTGTCTGCGATTAAGCTTTTTATTTTCCCATTCTTGAACTTGCACAGATACAAATTGAATCCCACCATGTTGATGGTAGTCTGCTCTTGGTTCCATATGTGAGGCATCTTGGACTTGAACATCTCAGGATTACTTTGTTTTTGTGATAATATCTTGCAGACCAACGCATTCTCTAACTTCTTCTTCGATCTGTCAATTTCCTCATCTTTCAATTTGAAAACACTAGCACGCTCTTCTTCAGTAACTTTAAGTCCCATGAGTTGTTTGACCAAGGTTTCCTCAGCCTTCGAATCTGTCATGGTGGCTGTAACAACCCTCTACCCTCGAAAGAAGTAAAGAAAGACCAGACGCGTATCCCACCGTCTCACACTCACCACCGCTTAGCAGATCGAACTGCTCCAATCCGGCACCCTGGTCGCCCTTATTCCACTGTTAACTCAGAGAGAAAACGGAGAACCATTTCAGTCCCATAGGAAATTGATTCACATTTGAAAGTTTATGGTTTTATTTCATTACAATGTTGTCGCTATTGATATCAAAAACATTACTTGTGTGTCTCGCACGTTGCAACATGTGAACCTCCAAATTTTGCAGTACGCAAATATCTATTGAGGAAGACAAAATATCAATAATGGAGGAAAAAAAACTATTTATTGACTACGAAAACAATTTTTTTTTTGGAAGTTATTAAGAAAACAATTTTGACACCTTTTGCCACGGAACATAGGAATGGGCCATAAAAGTAAGGAGAAATTGCATAAAGAATTTGGAAAGCCTACTAATTTGACCTTTAATTTTCAAATTAAAATTTAAATATACAAAATTATTCCTAATCCTACCAAATATAGATGGGAAAAAAAGGAACAAAACTTCCCTGCATACCGGTATGTAGGGATCTCCCTACATACCCCATTAAAATCTTGACAACTAAGAAAGAGGAAGGGAGAAAATGAGAAAAAATGAGAAAAAATTTTTATCTCTCCTAGTTGTCAACATTTTAATGGTGGTATGCAGGGAGATTCCTACATACCGGTATGCAGGGAAGTTTTTTCCGAAAAAAAGAGGTCAAGTTATGATGTTGACATTTTTTTTTTGGACAACATGTAGGGATGAGAGATTGAACCTCTGACCTCATGATCATCAAGTTACAAGTTTTATGCTAGTTGAGCCAAGCTCTCGTTGGCTGATGTTGAGAATTAAACAAAATTACTTCAAAACTTTCATGAAATCTACTATTCAAATCTGTAGACTTAATACCAGAGTTTGCTTGGAGATTCGATGATTTATTTAAATCTAGTGTGTGTTTTTTTTAATAATTCAAAATTACAAGGTTGATTAAAATATTGAACTTTGGAATGATAATTCTGAGTCATATTCACAAGCTATATTCAAATTAGCATATATACATACATATATTTACTTTAGACACATAATCGTTAATTTAATAGTCAAAGAATTTATAGAATACTTAAAGTTTGTTCAATGACATTTCTTGCTAGATTTTTGTTCTTTTTCTTTTTTTTTAGGTCCATCTGGCAACAACTATTTTTTGTTTTCTAACTTTCAAATTTAGATGCAAGAAAAATAAAAGGATATATGAGAATTCCTTTATAAATTGTATAATACATTTTTTATTTTTGAAAAATAAATTGTATCATACACTTGTTAACCGTGGTAGATTTTTGTTAGCCTCCTTGCGATGGCCTTCTTTTACAAGCACTAGTGTCTCACCATGTGTGATGCACGTTTATCTCATTTTTTTTATTTATTCATTTAAAAATAAATAATTTTTATTATATTCATTAAAAAGAAGTATGTGATAAAATTAGTTTTTATATATCGCAAATGAAAATTCTATTTTATGTTAGACAATTTATTTATCATCATTTAAATGACTCCTAGACATAAAATATGTATCACATTAATTGATAATTAATATAATATATAGTTTGTACTAATTAATTATAATAATTATTGAATTATCATTGTTACATTTTTTTTCCCGTAAATAAAGGCAAAACTTTTCATATCCTAACATTTTTTATTCTTTTCATTTATCAACTTTATATGTTCTTTTTTCTATTAAAAAAACTTTATATGTTCTTATAAATTTCAAATTTCTAATAAAACTATATTTTTTATATTAATAAATTATATATTATTGTTTTTATTTTAGGTTTCGTTAGCTTTAATTAAAATTAGAATTAATGAAACCCTAAGTAATTAAGAATCTTAATTTTATCATTCATTTATAATATTGAAGAAAAACATTTCATATTTCCACCATTTATAAACTTATTATTATTGTATTTAATTTTTTTATCTAAATTAATTTTTCAATTAAAAATAATAATTTTAATATCTCAATTTAAAATTAGAGATATTATCATTATTATTATAAAAAATTAAAACATTTCTAAGTTATGGAATGATATATCTTTTTCATCTAAACACAAAGTATAATTGTAATATATTATACTACTAACTAAACAATAGAAAATTACCAAAAATTAAATTATCAAATGATATATGTCTTTCATAAAATTAAATAATAATTTTAATACAATATATCATTAATTTTAAATTTAATAAATATGAACCAATCAATTAAAATTTAATTACATTTTTAATTAATTAGAGATGAATTTCATTTTTTTTAATTTAAATAATTTTTTAAAAAGAAAAACTTTTAATTCATTCATTAATTATTAATAATTAATGGCAATGGCATATGTGTAAATTTAAAAATTGAGGGGCATAATAGTCTAAATTTTTTTTTTCAAGATCCTGACTTTTTAATATACTAGTTTTATAACACGTGTCATGCATGTGGTTTGTAATGTTTAAAATATAATTTAGTTTATGTCTCCTTTGAAACTTAGATTTGTAATCAACTTCATAGTGTTTTCGTCAATTGAACTATGTATTATTATTATTATTATTTATTATTTTGCCAACAAAAACATAGTTCAATATTGAATTATGTGTTTTTTTTTTTTTTGACACATCCTCACTCAAAAATCAGCGGTTTAAGTCTCTATCCCATATGTTATTGTTGATGGTCAAATTTTGCTTATGAACTTACCCTTCAATCCACGCAACGACCAACAGTGAATTTGTAAGGAAGCGGGAAGAGCGTGACCTGCAAGACGGACAAACGCTGCACACCGGTGTGGTGTTGGCCACACGCACTCCGATGCTTAAGTTAGTCCTTGGCCGAAGAACAAGTAGAGAGTATTTAGGGTAGGATTTTTTCATACCTCAGTGCACCGGTAGTTTCTCCTTTATAAGCCCCCCTTAGGGTTTCGGCGGCTTCCACCCGAGTCGGTGTTGGGCCTTTGGCCCTGGTCGGCCTCGGCAATGGGCCGAGGCCGACCACATGCTCGGCCTCTCCCATAGGATGAGGCCGAGCGCTACTATTGAGGGGCCGGAATGAGCTCCGGCCCTTCTCCCTTCTTCATCTCGGCCTCATTTAGCTCTTGGGCCTGCTTATCTGGGCCCATCCTGCACAAAATATCGAATAACGATTTTGCTCATAACATTAAGCCCCCACTCTCTATTGGAGTTCTGGGCCTTTTCTCGGACTCCAATGGAGAGTTGGAATTTAATTATCTTACCTGCAGAAAAAAGGGATGTCACACATGCAAAACCCCTCACACTTTGTCATCAATTATGCAACCGTTTGATTGCTTCTTTGTGAGACGAAAAATTCCTTTCGTTGGTTTTGAACCAACCTCGGAACTAGGTGGTTAAGGCCCCATTGATGTTTACATCAGGCAAACAAGACAAAGGGTAAAAGGAGTTTCCTAGTTGGCTTAGAACCAGCCTAGGAACTTGGAACATAGGAATCCCGCTGGGGTCCAATTAGGCGAATAAGACAACAGGAAAAGACAAAGTTGGGGGCTAACCGAGGGGGTCAGCCCCCTGCTGCCGCGCCAGGCGCGTGCCTGGCGCAACAGGTACCTGCTGCCCAAGGCAGCAGGTGTGCTTAGCCTCAGCTTTTTGCCGAGGCCGAACATGCTAGGCCTGTCGTGGTAGGCCTAGCGTGACTCGTCCCTTCCACTGACTTCTTTTTTTTTTCGAATTTGAAATCCGAGATTCTCTTCAACTTCCCTCCATTTTGACTCTATAAATAGCCTCCATATTCTCTATACTCCTCACCAAACTTCTTTCTCAAGCTCTTTCCAAGGTAGCAGCTTTTCATCTTTTCTTTTTCTGTTTACTTTGAAACGTCTTTCCTTACCATGTCGAGTGAGGAATCTGTCCACACTGATTTTCATTCCGGGAGCGGTTCTAGCTTCTATGACGAATCTCCCTACTCGGAGGGGGAGGAGGATGCTGAGGAAGCTGAGGATTCCGAGCCTTCGTCGCCTCCTTTAGTTACGTCATCCTCGGTGACCGAGACCCACTTAGAGTGCCTTCGGTACGAGTATGGCGTTCCTGACGATGTGCACATGAGGGTCCCGGATCTGGAGGAAAGTTTCTCCCATCCCCCCGTAGGTGAGGTAGCCTTCTACAGGGCTATGTTCAAATTTGGAGTTCGCCTACCCCTCCCTCTTCTTCTCCAGCACTTCCTGACGATCACTGGGTTGGCCCCTGCACAGATCGTGCCAATGGGTGGGCTCATCTCATTGGTTGCATCCTTCTGTGGGCATATGGCAACCCGGATGCCGCTATGGACCTGGATATTTTCTTCTCTCTACACTCCATCAGTCTCAGCCCCAACCTCGGGCACCTTTTTTATTATATTAGTGCCAAACGGGGAACTATTGTCAACACCCCCTCACCTGTGAAAAATTGGAGGAGTGGGTGGTTTTTTGTAAGGGGAAATTGGTTAGAAAGAAACCCAGACGGCAGCCATTATGCCGTTTCTACATGCTTTCGCAAATATGGTGAGTATTTGCACACTTATTGTCTTGATCAATTCTTCTAACTCACCTTTCATTTCTTTCACTTGTCCAGTTCCTCGGAAGGCTCGCCGAACTGTAGAAGCCCGCCTATTTGCTGAGGTTGTGCAATGGATCCCGCTCTGCCATCGCTTCGGTCCCGACCTCATCAATCAAGAAAATCTCGTATTCCTTAGGCTCGCTCGCCCTTTGTCCAGTAAGCTCCTACCAACACGGTGCTGTGCCTTTGGCCCTGGTCGGCCTCTTGCATGGGCCGAGGCCGACCACATGCTCGACCTTCTCCGTTTCGTTACACCACTAATTCCAGCTTTGTTGTTCTTTTTTTTTTAGCGATGCCGCCACGCCTAATTTATGATGGGAGCCGCAAGCCGAAGAAGAACAAGGGTGTGGCGAGCACTTCCCAAGCAAACGTCACTGATTTAACTGAAGACGATTCTGTCGCGCCCCAGGTTGTCACCCGTTCTTCCACTGCGGGTTTAAGGAGGTCATCGCGCCGTCGCCCTTCGGTCGCCCCTTCTCCGATCAGAGAGGAGGGGACTTCCCTCCCCGTTTGCGTTCTTCCGGAGGACTATTCTGGGACGGGAAGCCAAGTGGATATGCTCGCTCACGACTTCCGCTGCTGGCAGGGCTTGCAATCCCATAAACCTGAGGGGGAATTAGGCTACGACGACCCCGCAGAGAGCCTCCAATCTGTCCATCGCCACCTCCGCGAGGTAAGATCTTCCCCAAGCTTACGATTCAGTTACTTTCTTCTTTTTCGGGACAATTTCTTACCAAGTCTCGCTTCCTCCACAGGCTTTCACCAAGGTCACTGTGTCCGCCATGAGTCTAACAAATAAGATAAACGAGCTGCAGTCGACCAGTGCTCCAAGGCAAGAGCTAATCCAAGCGCAGACTAGTCTTAATCGTGCCAATCGCCTCCTCGAGGAGGTGAGGGCCGACCTCGATCGCCACAAAACGGGCTGGGACCAAACCAAAGCCCAGCTAGCCGAGGCTCGAGCCCACCTTGCTGATGCTAAGTACCTTGTCGAAGCGTATCGGAAGACGGAGGACTACATTCTCACCAATAACCAAATGTGGGAGGATGGGGCGACCTGGGCTGTTCGGCGCATGCGAAAACATTTCCCCGACCTGGACCGATCCATTCTGAAGACTGAGCTGGTTGCTATGATTGTTGACCCTGACTCCTATCCAGCGTCGGAGGGCTCGTCTAGCGGACGCGAGGATATGGAATTCTCCGGGGACGACCGTCGCTAAGAATGTTTAAATGCTATCGATGTCCGCTGCATGCCCTCAGTCTTGCTTCTTTGAATTATGCTTTTCAAATTTCTGCACTGAATGTATTTCCGTAATGTCTGCTTCCTGCACTTGTACTCTTTCCTTCTCATCAATGAAAAAAGAAATAGGCCCCGGCCTTTTTATCTCTCAACACTTTTGCCTACTTCGAATGGCCCTTGGGATTACCAAGGAAAACCCCACCAAAGCAGGCGAGACCACACGCATAAGAAACAAGCAACTATGAAATAATAAGGAATAAATATAATAGCCACAACAAAAGGGGATGGACCTTAGCCAACAAAAAACAAAAAGGGAATAAACAAAAGGAAATGGGATGACTCTCTTCATCTTAGCAAAAAGTCATTCTTAATCCACCCCTATCCTCAGTCCCCTCTCAAAATGTGCACCCAGCATCTCAAGAATTGCATATTTTGAGAAAACAAGAACAAGCTCATACCTAGCCTTTCAAGGAAAAAACGTATTCCCGGCGCGCATGGTTGACTTTGTGGGCCTTTGGGCTGGCCTCATCTCCCGAGCGAGATGAATAATCTCACCTTTCCTCCGCTTTCATCCTGGTTGTGTATTCCCCAGGACATGCTCCAGATCGACCTCGGAATCTGGGTGCTCGGCCTCGGCCTCGGCATGAGGCCGAGCATATGTTTTTTTCCCTACAAAACGTCGGTCGCAACCTGGTTCAGCTACACTTAGAGCTTGGGGAGGCCTAGGAAGTCCTCGAACCTCTCTTCAAGCCAAATGCTCATCCCAGGGGTGCTCACACTCTTCTGGGGAAAAGGTGTTTGGGGAGGCCTAGGGAGTCCCCGGACCTCTCTTCAAGCACGTTGTTCATCCCAGGGGTGCGTACACTCTTCTGGGGAAAAGGCTTGGGGAGGCCTAGGAAATTCCCGAGCCTCTCTTCAAGCATAATGTTCATCCCAGGGGCACGTACACTCTTCTGGGGAAAAGGCTTGGGGAGGCCTAGGAAATTCCCGAGCCCCTCTTCAAGCATGATGTTCATCCCAGGGGTGCGTACACTCTTCTGGGGAAAAGTGCTTGGGGAGGCATAGGGAGTCCCCGGACCTCTCTTCAAGCACGTTATTCATCCCAAGGGTGCGTACACTCTTCTGGGGAAAAGGCTTGGGGAGGCCTAGGGAGTCCCCGGACCTCTCTTCAAGCACGTTGTTCATCCTAGGGGTGCGTACACTCTTCTGGGGAAAAGGCTTGGGGAGGCCTAGAAAATTCCCGAGCCTCTCTTCAAGCATGATGTTCATCCCAGGGGTGCGTACACTCTTCTAGGGAAAAGGCTTGGGGAGGCCTAAGAAATTCCCGAGCCTCTCTTCAAGCATGATGTTCATCCCAGGGGTGCGTCCACTCTTCTGGGGAAAAGGTGTTTGGGGAGGCCTAGGGAATTCCCGAGCCTTCCATTAGGTACTTGCCAACTTTACGAAGCAAAATTCTTTATTTCAAAATTAACAAATTGATTACAAGGAATAGAGAAATCTGAAAATGGTCCCGGAGGACTGAAAACATAGTAAATAACAAACTAATACTCCATTGGGAGGGGAAGACTTGTCCCCTCAACTGCTCGGCCTCGGACATATCCCGAGGCTGGTGTCGCTTGAAGCTTTTTGTCGATGTTCCTGAGTGCCATGAAGTAGCATTCCCTTGACATTCTTTGCTCGCCATATACTGCTCCTACACCTTCTTCCGTTGGGAATTTCAGGACTTGGTGGTAGGTTGAAGCCACAGCCTTGAGCCCATGCAGAGTGGGTCGTCCCAAGATGGCATTATACGTTGGGACGCAATCAACCACCAGGAAATTGATCATCCTCGTTACTGTCTGAAACCCCTCTCCAAACGTCACCGGTAATTCGACGCTTCCTCTCGGGCTTACCTTTTCTCCGCCGAAACCTACCAGTGGCGTAAGGCTCGGTTTCAGGTGTTCACCCCCCAGCTTCATGGCGTCAAACGCTGCAGTTGAGAGCACATCAGCGGAACTCCCCCCATCAACGAGGATTCGGTGGACCTTTGCATTGGCTATCGTTAGAGCGACTACCAGCGCGTCGTTGTGCGGATGACGTACCCCTTTGGCCTCCTTTTCTGTAAACTCTAACTTTGGTGAGTTTTCATCAAGATGGAGTGAGTACATACCTTGCCCGTCGGGCTCTTGCTGCGCCTCTCGAACAGCAGCCTTCCGTTTCCTCCCCGACTCCCCTCCTGAGGGTCCCCCTAAAATGGTTCGAATCTCAAGCGGCGGGTTGGCTCCTCCTTTGCCTTGGTCCGCTGGTAGCGGCCTCTTGTTTCTATCGCCCCCCACGAACTCCTTGAGGTAACCTTCTTGGATCAGGGTTTCTATCTCATCCCGCAACTGGATGCATTCTCGAGTTGTATGGCCGTGATCCCCGTGAAACATGCAGTATTTGTTTCGGTTCCTCCTGTCGGGTTCCGATCTCAGCTTATCCGGGCGTTTCAACAGATTCGTGTCCTGTATTGCGGTCAAGACTTGTTCAAGCGAAGCTGTTAGTGGGGTATACCTGTCGTACCTGGACTTAGGCTCTGCTCAACCTTGCAACTCCTTTGCCGCTGGTCGGCCTCAGCCATTGGCCGAGGAGTGCTCAGGTCGGCTCCGGCTTCTTCCCTCGGCTTGGTGACTCTTTCCCTTGTCCTCGCGGCGCCGGTCCAGTGTTGACATTCCCCGACTCTCTCTTTCTTCCTGCTTGGATTTCAACAGCTCCTCGGCGCTTATATATCTTTGAGCCCAAGTCATGAACTCTACGTACGTCCGAGGCTGGCTTTCTCCGATTGAATTGGGTAGCCTTTCGTCCGGCAAACCTGAAATCACTGCAGTCAAGGCAACTCCATCATCGTAACTTTCTACCTGCAAAACCTCGTTACTAAACCTGTTAATGTAATCCCTTAGGCTTTCTCGGGGCCCCTGCTTCACCGTTAGCAAGTTGATTTGAGGTTTCTGTCGACTTCGGGCTCCTAGGAACTGCGTGACAAACACCCGGGCCAACTCTCTGAACGAGCCTATTGACCTCCGCGGAATCTTCCCAAACCACTGCCTTGCTAAGCCCGTGAGTGTAAGTGCAAAGGCTCGGCACCTTGTCGCTTCGTTTGCCCCGTGAAAGTCCATCCAAGTTCGGTATGCATCTAGGTGCTGTTTCGGATCCTTTTTCCCATCGTACTGCGGGAAGTTTGGTACCCTGAATTTGTGCGGCACCTCCCCCTTCATGATCTCGTCGGTGAAGACTGGCCCCTCCTGTCCAATCAAACCCTCTATATCCTCATTCTCTGCTTTTTTTTGGGAGGTCTCGTGACTACCTTCCCCTTTTAGCCATCCGGACGTCTCTCTCCCTTTTCGACCCTGCTCGGACTTTTGCCAAGCCTCCGACCTGCCATTGTTTCCTGTATACATACCTGGTGCCTGGGTTAGCGGAGAACTCCTGCGGGCCTTTTTGCGGCTCGGCCCGGCCTCCTTCGGGACTCGGTCATCCCTCAGAGGTGGCATCCGGCTGGTTACACTCTCCGAATCTCCTACCTCCTCGCTGGCTATCTCCTTACCCTTCTTTGGGTCTCTGCGCGGATGCTCTTCCTCGTGCCTGGCAGGCTCGGGTTTTTTCAACAGAGTGAGGATTTCAGTCAAGTTCTGTCCCATCTCGTCCATCCTCCCCTTAATCTCTGCGATCTCAGTCTCTTGGGCCTGGAGACGAATTAAAGAACTCGGCTCACCCGTGGTCGGTCGATTCTCGTTCTCCATTGTACTTACCGGACGTGCACAGCGTTCGCTCGCCAACGATCTTTCCCACAGACGGCGCCAACTGTTGATGGTCAAATTTTGCTTAGGAACTTACCCTTCACTCCACGCAACGACCAACAGTGAATTTGTAAGGAAGCGGGAAGAGCGTGACGTGCAAGACGGACAAACGCTGCACACCGGTGTGGTGTTGGCCACACGCACTCCGATGCTTAAGTTAGTCCTTGGTCGAAGAACAAGTAGAGAGTATTTAGGGTAGGATTTTTTCATACCTCAGTGCACCGGTAGTTTCTCCTTTATAAGCCCCCCTTAGGGTTTCGGCGGCTTCCACCCGAGTCGGTGTTGGGCCGAGGCCGACCACATGCTCGGCCTCTCCCATAGGATGAGGCCGAGCGCTACTATTGAGGGGCCGGAATGAGCTCCGGCCCTTCTCCCTTCTTCATCTCGGCCTCCTTTAGCTCTTGGGCCTGCTTATCTGGGCCCATCCTGCACAAAATATCGAAGAACGATTTTGCCCATAACAGTTATAATAATTATTATTTTTTAAAAAAATTAAGATAAATTTCAATGACATATTAATTAGATAAATTCAATATACAATATATTGCCTAAAAAGAATTTGCAAATTAAATTAAAGATTGGATTTCATCGGGATAATGGAATGTGATCCATCACATTAACTTAACTGGTTTAGGGTTTAACTGGTTAAAGGATTCTTGAATCTCCTTCCGAATTGTTGAACAATAAAATAAATTAAATTAAAGTAAAAAAGAAAATGATGGTAGGAGACTCGAAAGACGCTCAGATAAAATCGAAAAAAATGTGAAATATAGTGTGTGAAGAAAGATGTGGATTGTTTGAAAGTTCTTTTTTCCTTTAATAGTTTTATGTCATTAATATTATTGCTTACTCTTTTTAAATCTTTTTTATCTTTACAATTTTTTCTATTCTGATTTCTTCTTATAATTTTTACTTTTAATTTATAATTAATTATTATTATTATAAATGAACCAAATACATGGCCAAAAAAAAAAAAGAACCAAAACACTGAAAATTGCAATGGTATTATGTTATTATTTTAAAAGAGTTTAAGAATTAGATTTAAATATAAACATGATTACATATTAATACAAAAAAAAAAAAAAGAAAAAAAAATTGAAACTCACCTTACCTAATCCAATTCGCTCTGATTTATATTAAATGAAACTTTTTTTTTCTAAAAAAAGAAAAGCCCATAGAGCTAGGGTGCTTCTCTTCTCATCATCTTGTTGTTGTCTTGATCAATTTTGAGTCATTCATTCATGATTCACAGTTGCCATCTTCAACATGCCATGAAATCGAGATGTTTTTTTGCTATGTGTAGCACCCAAATTTAAATCAATTTGGTTGGGCTTAAATCCAATTTTTTTTTAAGATAATGAAACAACTTTGAAGTTTCAATTTTTTCATTTTTCAAAATTTTAATTTTTTTAATATATTAATAATTCAATTAAAGTTACGTTTAAACCAACCATTAAATTAGCACTAATTATTTTTTCGTTTAAAAAAAAAACAAAAAACAAAAAACCATCTAATTTCAAGAGCATCCCAAAATGTCTATTGAAAATTTTGAGAGGATGAAAAAAGCATATTGAAGAGATTGAACTTTTTTCGTCCTCTCTCTCATTTCAAAGAAAGAAAAAGGAAAAAAAATATTGATGAATTGACTCCTCTCTCCTAACTATACATGATATTGTGTAATAGAAAAATAACAATATATATACAAAATGAAAAAATAAATATTTAAAAGAAATTCCTTCATCTACCACACATTGGTGAAGATGGAGAATAATCTTCACCTTTTTGCTTCTTCCCCTCAACTTGATGTTTTTTGCAATTTCAATTCTTCGTGTACATACCAATGAACTTGACATATTTTGTGGCAAGGAGAGAATAGATATTTATATGTTAAAAAGTAAGGGAAGCCAAATGGTTTAATTTGAGAAGTTTAATAGTTTTCTTCATTAAATTCATCTTGAATGCATAAAAAGGGTTGAACAATTTTGGTTTTAACGACAAGCAAACCCACGTAAGAATTTTAAATGTAATCAAATATTTCAAAATTGAAGAGGGAGGTGAAAGAACAACTCAATTTATTATTGTAGGAGGAAGGGCATTATTGTCTCACTCAAAAAATTGAAAGGGTAAAATTGATACAAAAAGTTTCTCCTCATTGTGGCTTTTATATATAGTATAGATTATATATAGTATAGATATAGATATAGACTAGTGTCTTACCACGTGCAATGCACGTGATTTTTTTTTTTTTTTTAATTTTCAATGACTTGAGTAAAATTTTCTAATTCATGCTATAATTGTAAAAAATAAAAATAAAAATAAGAATAAGAATAAGAGTTGTAATATTTAAAAAATATTAAATTTAAAGATAGGGAGGGGAAATTTATCTCCCTTTTTTTTAAATTATTAAATATGAACTTGTAGAAATAAATTTATGAATTAGTTTTCAAATAATAAATTAATTATTTTATAGTAGCACGGATTTTAAATTGATTTATGCAAAAAAAAAAACATTATTATTGTTCATTCTCATTAACACATCATTATTTGTCGTCGCTTTTGCTTCACTATTGTATGCCATTACTATTTGTCTACCATTGTTTGAGTTTGTAGCTCATGTTGATCATGTTTGACTTCTTTCATCTTTATTGTTGATTACTTGTTCCTTGAGTTCTTTCTATATGTTTAATTTGCTTACTAAACTTTTCATCCTGTCCTTGATTTTATGATTTCTCTCTATTCATTTATAATTGCTTTATCTTTGTGGCTTTTTTTTTTTTTTTTGGAATTACCCCACTCAATTGATCTCTCCCAGAAATTCATGGCTCGAATAGAAACACTCAAAAAATTTTAACCGATGAAAAACACAATTTGATATAATCCAAGAAACTCACAACTTCAAAAATAAATAACAAAAAAATTATTTATTTGTTAAGTTATTTGAGATTAAAAAAGCATATTCTAGTTTTTTCTTTTATTGTAAAAATCATATTTTGAGGGGGGAAATCATATTCTATTTTCTTTAAAGAAATCATATTCTAAATTTACGTGATATTTGATGTTTTAAATTAAATATATAAATTATTGAAATTATAAAATTTTGTATCAATTAGTTTTCAAATAATAAATTAATTATTTTATAGTAGCACATATTTTAAATTAATTTAGGCAAAAATAACATTATTATTGTTTGTTCTCATCACCACATCATTATTTTTTGTCGCTTTTGATTCACTATTGTATGTCATTACCTTTTGTCTATCATTGTTTGAGGTTGCAGTTTATGCTAATGATGTTTGACTTCTTTCATATTTATTGTTGATCACTCGTTCCCTAAGTTCTTTCTATATGTTTAATTTGTTTGCTAAACTTTTCATCTCGACCTTAATTTTATGATATTTGTCTATTCATCAATAATTGCTTTATCTTCATGCCATTTTTTTTAATTACCCCACTCAATTGATTTCTCTCATAAATTCACAACTCGAAAATAAACCCCATAAATTCATATTCTATTTTCTTTAAAAAAAATATATTATAAATTTATGTGATATTTGTTATATTAAATTAAATATATAAATTATTGGTATTATAAAACTCTTGAAATTTCAAGAGTTTTGATAGTTTTTAATTAAATTAAATATAATTAAAGTCAGTGATTATGCACCTAGAAAGACCTTTATATATTTCAATATTCCAACTATTTAAATGTTTAAATGAGCTAACTAAAATATGTAATTTTATAATAATTATTAATTAATTCTAAGTGCACATATTCTCAAAAAAAAAAAAAAAAAAAAAAAAAATCTAGGTGCATGCTTTGTAAATTTTGTCAAAACCTTTAACATAAATATAATTTATTTTGTGTGTAAATTGTCAGTTTGTTTTTTCATGTAAATTTGAAGGGAAAGATCCATATTCTAGTTTTTTTTTTTTTTTTTTTCAAAAATTCATATTTTGAGTGGAAAAAAATATCATATTCGAGTAGTTTTTTTTTTCAATAACAAAAATCATATTTTGAAGGGGAATATTCATATTCTATTTATTTTTAAAAACCATATTATAATTTTATGTGATATTTTATGTTTTAGATTAAATATATAATTTAGGGAAAAATACATTTTTGGTCCCTGAGGTTTGGGTTAAGTGACACTTGGGTCCCTGAGTTTTCAAACTCAACAAAAATACCCCCGAGGTTTGAGATAAGAGCACTTTGGTCCCTACCGTCAAATTTTCTGTTAACTTTTAACGGTTGCTGACGTGGCACTATTATTTTAATATAAAAAAATTATTTTTGTTTTATTTTTTAAATAAAAAATATTAAAAAAATTAAAAAATTAATATTTAATTATTTTTTTTATTCTTTCTCTCTTTCTCTCTCACCTTCTTCTTCTCCATCTTCCTTCTTCTCCATCTTCTCCCTCCTTCTTCTTCTTCTTCCTAAGTCCGGCGACCGGCGGCCACCACACGCCGCCGTCGCCGGCCGCCGGTCGCCGGTCGCTAGCGACTGAATTTTTTTTTTTTTTCTTTTTTCTTCTTCTTCCCTTCTTTCTTCTTCTTCTTCCCTTCTTTCTCCTTCTCTTTTTTTTCTTCAATGTTTTTTTTTAAAAAAAATAGAAAAGGGAGGGAGGAGGGACATCCCTCCTTCGTCTTCGGCGCCAGAAACGGAGGAGGGAGGTCCCTCCTCCCTCCCCCGTTCCAGATCACGGACGAGAACGCACAAGTCGCTAGATCTAGAACGCCGCTGAAGTCTTTTCCCTTCTCCTCAGATCTGAAACGCAGCCGGAGTCTTTTCCCTTTTCCCCAGATCTGAAACGCCGCCGTTGAACATGGACGAGAACGACCCACGAACGAGAACCCACGAACTCGCTGGATCTGGAACGCCGCTGGAGTTCCATCCCTTCTCCTCAGATCTAGAGTGTCGCCGTCGAGCCTGGACGAGAACGAGTCACGAACTCGCTGAAGGAAACGGGGCCACGAACTCGCTGTTGAATCTAGAAAACCCACAAATTCACTGGAAAAAACAGATCAAATGGTTGCAGCGGGTGACGACGACGACGAAGAGCGGCAACGGCGGCGGCGAGCGGCAGCGACGACCGGCTCCGACGGTGGTGGCTGAAGAAGAAGAGAAAGAAGAAGAAAGAGAAGAAGGAGAAGGAGAAGAAGGGAGAGAGAAAAAAAGAATAAATAATAATAATATTTTTATTATTTTAATATTATTTTATTTTAAAAATTAAAAAAATATATATTTTTTAAATAAAAAAATAGCCACATCAGCAATCTGTTAAAATCTAACGGAAAAATGGATGGAGGGACCAAAATGAAACGAAATCCAAACCTCAGGGACTAAATTGTCGAGTTTGAAAACTCAGGGACCAAAGTGTAACTTAACCCAAACCTCAAGGACCAAAAGTGTATTTTTCCCTATAATTTATTGAAACTGAAAAACTTTTGAAATTCCTTGATATTTTTTAATTAATTAAATATAATTAAAGTTAGTAATTATATATAAATAAGGAGAAACATTTTAATTATTTAAATGTCGTTAGGAAAGTTCAATTAAATATATAATTTAATAATTATTAGTAATTAATTGTATGTGATATGCTTTGTAAATTTAAGTTGACAAATGATAATATAGTCCAATTTTTTTTTCAAAGATGGTAGCTTTTTAATAGAAGATTATAAATTATAAATATAGATATAAATTATAGGTATAGATTATAGATTATTATAGATTTGTGAGACATTAAATTGCACATTATTTTACTTATTTTTTGAACAAAAGAAACATAAGCTTGATGCAAATATTATAAATTAAAAAAATTACACAAATTGTAAAAGAACAATAAATAAAATAAATAGCAAGAAAAAAAAAAATCAAGATCTAAATATACCCTCATTTCTTAAAATAGAATTGCTCACTTGACAAATATTGATATACAAATACAAATCCAATGAAGTATCTCTTTTCAAAAAAAAAAAAAAAAAAAAGTGAAATTGTAACCTCAAAAGTCTATGATCTAGGATATAGATTCGGCACATGGAACCCTTGCTATTTGAATGTACCGACCAACACCATGAAACATTTAGAAGATCGAAAAGGTATTGAGAGCAAAGAAAACATAAAGAGAACAAAAACAATGGAAGAATGAAAACTCAAGTATTGGTGAAGAAAATGGTGGAAAAAGAACCCATTTTATAGTAGTAGAAGATGAGAGTTACAATCCTTTTGAATTCTATAACTTCTAAAATTTCATTATGAATTATAATTAAAAAGAGTGGTAGGAAAAACCTTTTGTATTCCAACATTTTAGTAAATCCTACACATTTATTATTGATGATTAATTATTAATTAATTTATTTATTATACTATTTATATAATTAATCGATAATGGTATATTTGTAAATTAGTAAATTAAAGAAAGGACAAAAGTGTCCAAAAAAGTTTTTCCAACATCCTCACTTTTTAATATAGTATAGATATAGATATAGATATAGATATAGATATAGATATTATTAAGGAAGGGTTATACTTCTAGTGCTTCCTCCAGTGGCGGCATCCACCATACTTCGATCCATGGGTAGCAGTCCCTCATAAAAATATTGAATCAATAGTTGATCCGAGATCTGGTGATGTGGGAAACTGGCACACAAACGCTTGAATCTCTCCCAGTATACGTGAAGTGTCTTCCAAGTGATCTGCGAAATCCCATAAATCTCTTTCATGACGTTGGCAGCTCTACAAAATCTACCCTTGACAATTAATTACAAATAGTAAATTAATTAATTAGGTATTATTTATTATTTAAAAATATAAATGGTTAGTTTTTTAGCACGTGCGATGCACGTTTGTCTATCAAATTATTCATATTTTTTCATATAACAATCAAATAATTTTATGAAAAATACAAATGATAGATTAATTACTAATATAATATAATATAATTTATAATTTTATAAATGATTTAAATTAATTTATGTAATTTTCATTTCATAAACTTGTTAATCTTTTATATCAACATATCTATCATATTTTTATTTGACAATAACATGTATATTTTATAATTTATTTTTATAATAAGTTATATCTAGAATTAAAAACAATTTTTTACAAAAATTCATTAAAACAAAATGTGTTAAGTCATTTTGTAAGGTACATATCGTTGGATAAAAGGTGAGGTTCAAACTCCCACCTTTGCATTAAAAAAAAAAAAAATAAAGCATGTTCAAACATTTTAAATAAAAAATAAAATAATAAAAAAATATAAATCGCGATGTTGATTTGATATATGCATCCTATAGACTTGAATGCATAAGGTATGTCTAGAGTTATTTTCAATATTAGAGAGGCTTTGAGAGTAAGGAAATTAGAAATAACTAAAAATAAAGAGAAAAAATTATGGTTTTTTTTTTTTAAATGTTACAATTTTTTTGGAATGGTAAACTTTTGAAATTCTATTACTCATTATTTCGAGTGAAAATCATTTAATTTTTGAGAAATAAATAATACCACATTTTCATATTCTAACTTTTTAGATCCCTTTATTTATTATGAGAAATAAATTATGCTAAAAACGTTTTTTAGCATTATTTATTTATTATGGTTGATAATGATTTACTTATTATTGATAATTATTTTTAAAAAATTAACAATTTATATTTAATCAAGGGGGAGAGATATTGTCAAAAAATAAAATAAAATAATCAAGGGGGAGAGATTTTAGGGAGGTGGTGAGGATGAGAGTTGGAAATTTATTAGAACAGAGTAATCCAAAAATGACGTTTTAACACACTTCATTTTATATACATATATATATAAATCAATTATATGAAGTAAAAAAAATTATCTAACAAAATTAGCATTTGTTTTAATTTTAAATTTAAAAAAAATTATAAGTTTTTTTTTTATATTATAAATAGATAAATTTATTTCATTATTGAATGTTAGTGTAATTGTAAAGATGACAAAATTAAAAGAAATTGTTATTAATAATAAAATCAAGTTAATTGTGGTTTTTATATAAATAGTTATTATTATTTTTTTACAATTATAAAATAATATCAAAATTAACATATTCATTTCTTATTTGTCAATATTTTTTCTTACAATTATTATTATTATTATTATTTTGAAATTGTTTTTTACAATGATTCTTAATTATTATCAATACATATTTTTTAATGTTTTTACTTGTATTCTTAATTTTTCCTAAAAAAAAATCTTAATTTTCTTAAATTTGAACTTTCAAATTGTTGTGAAAAATGGGTAGAAGAGACAAATTTAGGGTCGAAGGAAATGAAATAATTAATTATAAAACTTTTGATCTTCCAAAAATTTAATATTCTATAATTAAATATAATTAATTTTAGAATTTAATTTTATCTACATGGAGGAAACTTTTTACATTCTACTTTTTTTCACATTCTATATATGCATTTAATTTCTATGAGTGCATTTAAATTACATTATCTCATACACCAAAATCTTAGTAAACTTTAGGTTACATTATATTGTTTTTAATATATCAATTAAAAAATATATAGCTCTTTTCTTTAAAAAAAAAAGTTGAAAAAGTTATTTTATCTAATTTGGACTAATTATTTTTTTTAATTACCTTGTTTTTTTATTAAAAATTCTAAATTTTTCTAACTTTTTGTTATGTATTGTTTTTTTCAACCTTAATAAAGATAAAATTAATTTACTAATTTGATTTCATATTATAATTATAATCAATGAAAAATTATTTAATTTTTTGGAGAATGTGGAATGAGAAACTTTTTGTATTACAATCGTTCATATTCCATATAAATTATGGTGGATAAATAATTCTTAATTTATTATTGACAATTAATTAATGTATTGTTTATAATTAATTTACAAGTTTGTGGGATATTAGGTACATGATTATTTTCTCAACAAAATAAGCATAATTTATGATTGATCAATAAGTTCTTATTTTTTCAATAAACATTTTAAATTCAAAAAATACACGAATTATAAAAGAAAAATAAAAATTAAAAAAAAAAGATATTAGCTATACACTCGTTTCTTCAAATAGATTTGCTAACTTGATCACAATTGATATAGACAAATACACTGTTATTCAAGTTCATCAAACTTGAGTTGTCATGTCGCAACTCCCAAGGTCTGGGATATAGATAATAACACATGCATTCTTTGCATCTTGAATGTAACATCAACAACTAAGAAATTTCTCTAATGTTACTTCGAAGGCGCATGATACTAATACCTAAGGGGTTCATCTTAAACGGAGATTTTCTTCATCTTTCAAGAACCCTCTATAGAGCTTATGGATGTCCTTCCTCTTGTCTTGAATTTGAAAAGTATATCATCTTAAGAAGTTTTGAAGATTGGAGAGCTTTTGGGAGCAAGACAAGGGGAGAACAAAAATAAAGAATGAAGAAAGAACAAAGTTGTTGGTGTGTGGTGAAAAAATGGTGAAGAAAACCCATTTTTATAGTAGTAGAATGTGAGAGTTATAAAACTTTTTGAATTCTAAAACTTTTAAATTTACATTTTGAATTAAACTAAAAAAAATCATTTAAGTGGTAGGAAAAACCTTTAGTATTCCAACCTTTAAGATTCTATAAATTTATTATTGATAATTAATTAATATATTATTTAGTTAAGTGATAGAAAAACCTTTAGTATTCCAACTTTCTATAAATTTATTATTGATAGTTAGTTATTAATTAATTAATATATTATTTATAATTCATCGTTAATGGCATATCTTGTAATTTAGTAAATCAAAGAAAGGATAAAAGTGTCCAAAAATGTTTTTCCATCATCCTCACTTTTTAATATAGTATAGATATAGAAGTATAGATATAGATTTAAACCCTTTTAAAAAAAACAATTTTTTTTTTTCTTTTCAGATTCTTATAATATGCATTCTTTAACCTTTTTTTTTCTTTTGTTTTTTTCTCTTTTAGTTGCTTTGTAACATGTGTAACACTAGTTAATTTTTTTATTCAATTTCAACTCCATTTTTTTTTTGTCTTCGATCAAATATACATGAAAATTAATAAAATTAATTTTTCAATATATTATTTTCTAAAAAATAAAAGCATGAAACAACAAATGTGTAGTTATTGTAAAAAAGAAAGAAAGAAAAAAAAGTTGACTTGTTATTTCAATATCATTCTTTTTTCTCTTTTTTTTTTAGGGAAAAAATCATTTTTAACCCTAAACTTTGGGGGTTGTATCAATTTTAACTCTAAACTTTCAATTTCATCAAATTGAACACTAAACTTACTAAGTTGTATCAATTTTAACCCTGAACTTTTAATTTCATCAAATTGAACCTCAAACTTATCATATCGTATCGATTTTAACCCCAAACTTGCATAAGTGTTACAATTTATACCTTTAGTTAATTTTTCATTTGAACCACTGTACTTAATTGATTATTTCTTCATTTTTTTCCCTTAATTCACATTGCACCTGAATTAGCTTCTTGTAAATAAAATACTGGCGAAACTTGATTTTAGATGACTTTTTCTTGTTATTCAGAACTTTGTGAGAGCTTTTTTTTTTACTTTTATCTAAGATTATGAAAGCAAGGAAACTTTGGAGGTTTTTTGTCTTTAAATATTTGCTAGTTTTTTCTTGTTGCTAAGAACTTTGTGTGGTTATTTTTATTCTTTTACTGTTTTTTTTCTTGCTAATTAGAATAATGTACAAATGTAGGAAACGAAAATAAAGAAATTTCGAGTTTTTTTATTTCTCATATTTGCTGGATTTTTCTTGTTGCCAATAACTTAGTGATTTTTTATATATAATAATGAGAAGAATGATATGAGATATTTGATTTCTTTTGATAAAGACTTTTTTCAATAATTTTACAAAATACTAACTCATGTGCAATGCGAATAAAAAAAAAAAAAGAAAAGAAAATTGTCAATTACATATTTTAATAGCAATTCAAATGAAAAGTTGACTAAAGGTCTACATTGCAACATTTATGCAAGTTTGAGGTTCAAATTGATACAATTTGTTAAGTTTAGGGTTCAAATTGATGAAATTGAAAGTTTAGGGTTAAAATTGATACAATCTGCTAAGTTTAGGGGTCAAAATTGATTTTTTCCCTTTTTTTTTATATTTATATTGAAAATCCTTTGAACGAAAATTTACTTAAGGTAAAATTGCAACACTTTTTAAAGTTAAGGTGAAAATTGCATCACTAATCCAAGTTCAATGTGCAACTAGATGACGTTGAAATTTTAAGGAAAAAAAATTGAAATATCTTACCAGTTTTAGGTTAAATTTGATATTTTCCTTTATTTCTAGGGATAAGTACATGATTAGCCTATAAATGGACCCTATATTTCGTTTTTGTCCAAACTTACCATTTTTTACGCAAATAGCCTAAGAGCTTAGAGTTTTTTCATATAAGTTGTTATTCAATTACATTTATGTCCTCTTTCATATTTTTTGTATTTAAAATACAACAAAAAACCATAAAAGGAAAACCATATTTTATTCTTTCCTATTAAAAAAAATCAACTCATTAATTCACCCTCCAATTTTGGAAGGATCCCTAAAATCACTCACCATCTCAAAAAAAAAATCTCGATTTTATTTTATGCATATTTTCCTTCCATTTTATTCAATTTACCTGTAGATTTTTCTTCCATTTTCGTGCTCTAGTTTGGTCTGATTTTTTTTTTCATTTAAAAAAGTGTTGATATTCGTTTATAATTTCATATATACCTTATATAATTTCATATATACCATATATATATCATGTATATATGCGTGTATATATATATATACAATACGAAGCTCAATGAGAAGTCACATGGTCGTCGGGGAATGAGAGTTTTTGAAAAATAATAAAGTCTTTTTTTATATATATAGTCGTGTATTTGTTGCATAACATGGTCTTTTTTATATATATAGTTGTATATTTTGTTTCATATCATGTATATATTTCCTAATGTAGTAGTATATTTAATATTATGAGGGATATTGTATATAACTTTTTTTTTGGAAAAGATATATATATGTGTGTGTATATATTTATGCAAAGAAGTGGTGACGAACAAATATATGGAGTATATATTTGCAAATAACGAATTATACCAAGTGTATTTGATGAATTCCAAAATAGGAGAAGATTTTTTATTATTATTTAAAACAGTAGAGTTTTTATTGTTGTATATTGATTTTTTCAATATTAATGTAGTATATTTTCTTAAAAAAATATAGGGGTGTATATATTAGCAAGTAACTGTGTATATTTAATACTATAGTTATGACAAAAAAAAAAAAAACTCAGGTATATGTGGCTACAGTAATGATTAAAAAAAATAAAAACTTAGTACATATTATATATAAAATGGTATATATAAATATAAGTGTTTTTCCGCAAAATAAAAAATCATAGAAAAAAATATATGATACAAAATCAATGCTAAGATTGTGAGACATTTAAGAAAAACGTATCGTGTATATATATACACATGCGTATATGATATATATAGAAGTATATATGAAATTATATACGAATATCGACACTTTTTTTTTTTTGTAAAATGAAAAAATCTAGAAAAAATCGTTTAGCAAACCAAATCACGAAAATCTAAAGAAAAATTTGCTGCTAATTGATAAGATGGAAGAAAAATCAAGAGAAATTATGCTAGATATAACCCATCTTCCAACCATATATTTCAAGAATGTCCAAAATATAGATATTTTACAAGAGTAGAAATTTCGTGATTTTTAGGACCATTATACCCATGCTTTAATATCTCTCTCCTCAATAATTATGGTGGTTTAATTCCAATTTCTTTTATTATTTTCTACCTTTACAAATTATTATGTTGCATGATTTTCTCCCCAATTTTAGGCTATCAATAATTAGGGTTTAGGGTTTAGCAGATTCTTTTTTTAAAATGATTTTAGCAGATTCTTATATAAAATATTATCTAAACAAATTCCTTAATTTTAGGAAAATATTATTGTACTGATTTTATTTCATGCCATAATGAATAAGTTGATTATTCTATATAGCCCCAACATGAAGTTCTGGATCCACCATTACCTGTTAAAAGCTTCGCATATTAGAAAATTATAAAACTCTAAACCGAGAAGATATATCTGACATTTATATTTTCATGGATCAAAAGTTTCAGAATTGATAATACAATAGACATCCCCATAAAAATATGCGTTTGAAAAGTACCAACAAAAAGCACCAATTTAAGTATAGATACCAATAATAAGATTTAAAACTTATTAAACGAAGTGTAAAATCCCCCTTTGTTAATCAAAATAATTTACAGCAGTTCATGATTTCCATCATTTTTTTAGCAATATCCATCCATATGAATATTCTTGCAATATATCCATCGACATTTTCATAAAATTGAGGTCCCAACATTTCCATCCACATTGATATTATAGTCCTTGGAATACCGTGTTACTTCTGACTAGTCATTAATATCCCAATAAGATACACATTTCAACCATCAAGGTTATAATAAACTACGCCAACAAGAGCATAGTAAAGTTATACTAATGACCGAGAGGTCTATTGTTCAAATCCCCCCACCCCCATATATTGTCAAAAAAAAATTATAATAAACTACATAATGAACAAGTGTCAAAATTTATTTCTTCAAGAAGCCAACAGAATCCTTGACCTTGCATTGTTGTGTCCCTCAGGCTTTTCACATATCATGAAAAAGCCTTCTGATGTGATCAACATTTGCAGGCATTAATATAATTGGGCAGCGCTTGTACTGATCCAAAGCAACATAAACAACACAAGAATACTGACTGTTCGATGCATTTCAACCAAGTCCACGAGTAGTGTCACTAAAAGATCTAATAATTACATTGAATATCACACGGAAGCAATTTCACTGAAGCAGTTTCATTTCACTTTCTTTAGTCTCGTTGGATAACAATTTTGTCCATTATTTTCTGTTCTTTGAAATTATGCTCTTATAAAATCTATTGTTTTCTTTGTTGTGTTACTCAAATTTTAGTCAAGTTTTGAAACATGTCTCAAATGTTAGCTCTCTTGTTTGGTGGCAATCTAACTAGAGAGCTAGCTTAGACAATCTCTCTCCTATAATTGAGATTGAAAATTTATCATTTACTATCTCCTTGTTTTGCACACTATAGTGAATACTACACAAAATTGAAGAGGGTAACCCTTTTTTTTACGAATAACTTACAGAATAGAAAAAGAGCTCATACTTGGCTAAATAACTTCAGAAACCAACATCTCCTTAAATAACTTCTCCATCTCATCCTTCTATGAGAACAGTGATAAGACCTCACAATGATAGTGTTTGCTCCCACTTTTCTGTCTTTCTTTTTTCTTTTTAATAATCTTAACTATCCAGACTAGCTTACGGACACCTCAACTATTCTCAAACATGATAGTGTATGTTCACAAGTGTCCTTTTTTTAACATGATGGTATGTGTCACAGGATCAAAACTCACTATAGAATTTTTCCTTCCGTGCGGCCTAAGAGTGCTCCTTTTAATCCGTCTTTACCCTTTCCAAGAACATGGGACAATATTTACGAAAAATGCAACACAACACAACAAACTCAACACAAATGACGAAAGGGAGGATTCTCCCAGTTTTACCTTTTTCTCTCAAAGCTTACTACACAAGAGTTGTGTGAGGGAATGAGATGTCTTCCACAGAGCAGGCTTTGCCTTTTACAGTACAAGTGATCTATCAACCACTCCAACACTATTAGGGTGGTTCAGAGATATTTGGGTCTACCAACCCCTACATTTCACGTAAGTTTCCTTGAGCTTTTTCACAAGATTTGTTTGGAGCTCCAACTATGAAGAGAAGTTGAGGAGATCCTTACCATCGTACGATAGGATAATAAAAAAGAACCGATGGACTGATTTCCTTGTGAAATGGAAGGATGAAGTCAACTAAAGGTTCCTTTGGAGAGAAACGTGACACTGGCAATTTAAAGACCAAATACAGCAGTATTGGACGAGGCCAGATTTGACAAGGACGTCGGCAAGCTCAAATGGAGGAGGTTTGTTAGGACCTCGATCTTGAGATATACGGCTAGGTTCGACAAGCCTTGTACAAGCCAGTGACACAGTGCGCTGTAGGGGTGATCAATGATTGGTTAGCATCAATCTTTTCGATGTGAGATCCTCAACAAGATGGTGCCTCTTTGGGTTCACCATTCTTGGATATGGACCGAATACCCGTTTGAGTTTAATGAGCTCTGATACCATATCAAATTACATGGGCTTCCATCTTAAAACCAATTGGCAATGAGTGGAGTGACTCTTGTAGCTTATATATTGTGAGGTCTCCACCAATCTTTCCGATGTGGGATCCTCAACATTCCTGACTTCAACAAACTAAACGAAAAAATGTGAGAAGGAAAATGAGAGGAAAGAAGAAAAATGGAAGAGAACAAATAAGGGAGAAAAAGAGAATGACGAAAAAACTATGAAAAAAAAAAAGAAAATAGGAAAGAATGATGAAAAAGAAGATGAAATGAAGGAGAAGCAAAAAGAAGTAAAAAATCTAGAGACGAGAGAGATTATAGAAAAAAATATTTATTATTATTTCTTTAATAATTTCCTTGGTGATGTCTTTCTAGGGGCTGCTTCAAGCGACACTGACTTGACTTAAAGTTTTTTTTAGTCGGTTGGGTTAAGTCCTTTTTGGGTTCGCCTACCAACTGACCTCTGACCGATTTTTTCATAAAACCGATTGACCAAGGTGATTACAAAAAGCCTTAGTGACCAAGGCATATAAAGAAACGAAAAATCTAATATTAGCCCAAAACTCACAAGAAAGTCTTTCAGTCACTCTAATAATTCTATTATTCCTTTCCTCCCCCCTCCCAAGCCCCACAGAATAGCACAAACGCCAGAATGCCATAAAAACCTTCCCTTCCTTTAAAACGGCGGATGGAGGAGGAACTTCTCGATCATCGCCTTGCAACAACGTTGGCCAACAATCTGAAACCCGAAAACCTCAAAGAAGAGGCTCCAGACTGAGCGAGCAAAATCACAAGCCCACAAACTTTAGGGTAAGCAGATGAGTTGTCCTCTTAAGTGCTGACTCCGAGACTTGAACAAGGGGCCACATCCTCTCATTGGCCTAAGAGGGACTTAGTTTATGGTAGGACCATAAACAAATTGTTCATTAGAGAATTAGTGGAACCTAAGGAGCAAGAGGTAATTACAAGGGTAAAACGGTAGTTTGACCCAACTGCAATTACGAACAACTCGTGAAGGATTGACTTACTAGTAATGGTTAAATCTGTGGACACAAAATATTCTACTGTGAGAAGAGTGCAGTTGTTGGTCTTTAATTTAGTTAAGTGACCCACAGTTAATGAATGTTGATTAATTTGATTAATTTGATTAATGAGTTTAATCAATTAATCTCAAATAATTGGAGCTTCTAATCTGTAGGCCCATTAGGTCCCCCTACTACTCACAATGTGTAAACAAGGATTATTAGTTTTTGAAAGAATTTGAAATGTTCAAATTAAATAAGGGAATATAAGTTAATTGTATGAGATGTTGAGAAAATGAAAGGTTTTCCATTTTCATTATTAAACTTTATTTGGCAATTAGTGTGACTTTTGGTTTGTGTGACTTTTGGCTTTTGGTTTCTTGTAACCAATAGTGACTTTTGAGTTTTGGGAGTTAGTTGAGTTATGAGCATTTTATCTCATTTAAAATTTTGAACCATTGGTATTTTATGGTTACTTTTGTAAGCCTATATAAAGGCATGCCTAGTTTAATGTAAAATTATCTCCATTAATACTTGTCTTCCACGTTTTTCTAACAAAGTGGTATCAGAGCGAGTAGCAAAAAAAATTGAGAGAAATGGCCAACGGTGGGATGGGTTCGCTTCAACTACCGATGCTTTCCAAGCTCAACTATGACAATTGGAGCATCAAGATAAAAGCGTTACTAGGAGCACAAGATGTGTGGGAGATCGTAGAGAACGGTTTCCAAGAGGCGGAAGCTGGAGCCGATCAAGCGCAAAGAGAAGCGTTAAAGGAGACAAGAAAGAAGGACAAGAAGACCCTTTATATCTTGTATCAATCGGTGGATGAAGACACGTTTGAGACCATCGCTAATGCCGAGACGTCAAAGGCGGCATGGGACAAGCTCCAATCGACTCATAGAGGAGCTAATCGTGTGAAAAATGTACGGTTGCAAACTTTACGTGGTGAGTTTGAATCTTTACAAATGAAGGAGACGAAGGTGATAGCGGAATATCACACAAGAGTAATGACCGTCGTCAACCAATTGAGACGGAACGGTGAAGAAATTGTTGATGTTCGTGTCATGGAAAAGGTTCTACGGAGCCTAAATACAAAGTTCCAGATTATTGCCACGACAATCGAGGAGACACAGGATCTCGAGATTATGACGATTGAATAATTTATAGGCTCGTTGCAATCCTATGAGGAGAAAAAGAAAAGGAGGATGGAGCAAACAGAGACCATTGAACAACTTCTCCAACTCAAACTCAAGGAGGAGAATAGTCATGGACGTGGAAGAGGACGTGGTGGTCGGGGCCGTGGTGGAAGAGGTGAAACCAACACCGAAGTTTCTCAAAATTCGAGTGATTCCTCAAGAGGAAGAGGAGGTCGAGGTCGTGGAAGAAGTGGTGGAAGATCTGGGAGAGATAAATCTCAGGTAAAATGTTATAATTGTAATAAGTATGGACATTATGCAAATGAGTGTTACTCATCTCAATCAGAATCAAGTGATCAGAAGCATCAGGATCAGTCAACCGCTAGCACATCCAAAGCCCATCAAGGGCAATCCAATTATGCAGAGGAGAATGAAACCTTATTTATGGTTTCAAAGGGAGAAGAAGAGAGTCAAGATAGAATGTGGTATCTTGACACTGGAGCCTCAAACCACATGTGTGGAAAACGCAAGATGTTTGTGGAGTTGAATGAGATGAAGAAAGGCAATATTGCTTTTGGAGACAATTCTTTAGCCGCCATCATAGGAATAGGTAAAATTCTCATTCGGTTAAAAAATGGAGAAAATCAATATATTACAAATGTTTATTACATTCCCAGTATAAAAAATAATATATTGAGTGTAGGACAATTGTTAGAGAAAGGTTTTGAAGTTCAAATGAAAAACAATTGTTTGTATTTGAGGGATAATCATGAGAGACTTATTGCTAAAGTTTCCATGACAAAAAATCGAATGTTTCCTTTGAATATATGTAATGATGTTCCAAAATGCTTGAAGACGTGTTATGAGGATCTCTCTTGGTTATGGCATCTACGGTTCGGGCACCTCAATTTTGGAAGTATAGAAGACTTGTCGAAGAAGAAGATGGTGTGGGGTTTACCACATATTCACAAGCCGAACCAAGTGTGTGAAGGATGCCTACTTGGCAAACATCATCGAAGTAGTTTTCCGAAGGAGTCTATGACAAGAGCCAAGAAGCCTCTAAAACTCATCCATGTTGATGTCTGTGGAATGATCAAACCGGAGTCTCATGGTAAAAGTAAATACTTCCTTCTGTTTATTGATGATTTTTCTAGAAAAACATGGGTGTACTTTTTGAAGGAAAAATCAGAAGTATTTGAAATCTTCAAGAGATTTAAAGCAGATGTGGAGAATGAAAGCAATCTTACAATCAAGGCCATGAGAACTGATCGAGGTGGTGAATTCACATCAAATGAGTTCAAACAGTTTTGTGATGAAATAGGCATTCGACGTTCGTTAATAGTACCAAGGACACCACAACAAAATGGCGTGGTGGAGAGGAAGAATCGGACAATCTTGAATATGGCAATTAGAACCATGCTAAAGACAAAGAAAATGCCAAGGGAATTTTGGGCGGAGGCCGTAGCTTGTGCGATCTATTTGACAAATCGAGCACCAACCAAAAATGTGCTTGACAAGACGCCTCAAGAAGCATGGAATGGAAGAAAGCCCGGAATTGGTCACTTCAAGGTATTTGGGAGTATTGCATATGCTCATGTGTCAGAGGAAAAAAGGACCAAGCTCGACGATCGAAGTGAGAAACTCATATTCATCGGTTATGATGCAAGTTCAAAGGGTTATCGCCTTTACAATCCTTTGAATGGGAAGGTAATTATTAGTCGTGATATTGTTTTTGATGAACAAGCATCTTGGGATTGGAATATACAGGAGGAGGAGTATGATTTCCTTCCATATTTTGAAGAAGACGATGAAAATGAGCCAACCAGAGATGAAATGGGTGAAGTTTTGCCTAGTCCAGTGCCATCCCATTTGACCGATCGATCGTCATCTGAAGGTTCATCCAGCGATTCTGAGAATGAAATTGGTCCAAGAGGAACCCGGAGTCTACATGAACTTAATGAGGTAAATGAAAATCAAAATGACATAACTCTCTATTGTCTTTTTGGTGATTGTGAGCCTATTAGTTTCCAAGAAGCCATTGCAAGCAAGAAATGGAAGGATGCAATGGATGAAGAAATTCGAGCGATAGAGAAAAATGACACATGGGAGTTGACCTAGCTTCCAAAAGGGCACAAATCGATCGGAGTGAAGTGGTTATACAAGACAAAGAGAAAGGCCAATGGTGATGTTGAAAGGCACAAGGCGAGACTAGTGGTGAAAGGGTATAGTCAACGACATGACATCAACTATGATGAGGTATTTGCCCCCGTTGTTCGCCTTGAAACTATTCATTTGATTATTGCTTTGGCAGCTCATAATCATTGGAAAATACATCAAATGGATGTCAAATCAGCATTCTTGAATGGAATTCTTGAGGAAGAAGTCTATGTGGAGCAACCATTGGGTTATGAATTCAAGGGTGAAGAAAACAAAGTGTTTCGATTGAAGAATGCTCTTTACGGTTTGAAGCAAGCACCGAGAGCATGGAATTCGAAAATTGACAAGTATTTTTAAGAGAAGAAGTATATGAAGTGTCCTTATGAGCATGCCCTTTACATCAAAATGCAAGGTGAAAGCATACTAATCATTTGTTTATATGTTGATGATTTAGTATTTACCGGAAACAATCCTAGCATGTTTGATGAGTTCAAAAGAGAGATGGCAAAGGAGTTTGAAATGACGGACATTGGTCTCATGAGTTACTATCTTGGGATCGAGGTCAAACAAAGTGAAGATGGGATTTTTATATCCCAAGAGGGTTATGCTAAAGAAATGCTCAAAAAGTTCAACATGGATGATGCTATTCCAGTTGGAACACCGATGGAATGTGGAGTCAAAATCACCAAGCAAGGAGGAGGAGAGAAGGTAGATTCTACCTATTTCAAAAGTTTGGTTGGAAGTTTGAGATACTTGACATGCACAAGACCGGATATTCTTTATTCAGTTGGAATTATTAGGCGATTTATGGAGGAGCCAACAACTACGCATTGCAAAATGGCAAAAAGGATACTTCGCTACATCAAAGGGACGATTGGGTATGGTCTTTCCTATGTCTCTTCTAGTAATTTTGATATTGTTGGATATTGTGATAGTGATTGGAGTAGTGACTTGGATGATCGAAAAAGTACTACGGGGTTTGTATTTTTTATTGGTGAAACGGCGTTCCCATAGATGTCAAAAAAGCAACCCATAGTCACATTATCAACATGCGAGGCGGAGTACGTTGCGGCAACTTCATGTGTATGTCATGCAATTTGGCTAAGAAACTTAGTGAAGGAGTTGAAGTTTCAAATGGAAGGTCCAATGGAGATTTTTGTTGACAACAAATCGGCCATTGCTTTAGCCAAAAATCCGGTATTTCATGGGAGGAGCAAGCACATTGATACCCGATTTCACTACTTTCGGGATTGCTATTGATAGCGAGCATAGCTAGCTATTTTTCTCTGATTAATTAAGCTAGTCTTTTTCAATTATTTGCCCAAATTTATGCATTTTTATGTTTTATTTGTAGGAAGTATGTGCTTGAAGCTTAATTCAGCAATTGGAGTCAAATGGAGCTTCCAATCTTAAAAAAAAAAAAAAAAAAATACATAGCGTCGCGACGCTATAGAAAATTTTCCAAATTTGCGGATCGCTACAGCGTCGCAATGCTGTCTTGACAGCGTCTCGACGCTACAACGAAATTTTGCTATTTAAGCATCTTTTCGGCTAGGTTTTTGGGGACTTCGAATTGGGGACTTTTGGAGCTGACATTAGAACAGAAAGAGGACAGAATTGAGCTGAAGCAAAGGGGATTAGTTGGAAATCAACCCATTGTTCGTGGGGATCGTGACGGGGACGTTCGGTCTCGGCCTACAACGAGTCTATTTCTCTTTTCCCTTACTTTAGACACTTTTTATGGCTTATTTAGACTTAGTTTATATTGTAACGAGGATTATGTGTAGCTAAGTTTAATTCTTAGGGATTGATGTAGCCGTTGGACAAGTTTTGGATTGATTTACGGTATTTATGCTATTGATGTCATTTATGCATATGTTGTATGTTTAATGCTTTCGATTTACTGGCCATAAATTGATTGATGTTTATATTTGAATCTAACTCGGGAGAGAGGATTTAAATTAGTAATCAATATGCATAACTAGAATTTAGCTAAAAATCGGGAGATTAAGGTTAATTCTAGAAATTGTCATAAAGGTTAGCCTTATTGCCTTGTATGTTTATTGGATTTAGATAGGGATATCGGGTTCAATTGCATATGGGAGAATCATGTATGCTCGGGAGAGATATGTGTGATTTTAGTTGCCAAGATTTATGAATCATAGCATGTGTTAATCCGTTTATTAATCCATAACTCCAATTGGTGAAATCAATTCCCTAAGACCAATTATTCCCATTTGATTGTCACTTTTTAGCTTTAGTTTCATGTTTGATTAAATCATATTCTCATTCTATTTGATTCCGTAAATAAAATTGGTCAAAAGTATCTTTGATAATTAAAATTTGGCTAGACACCAATCCAGATGACGACATTCGATTGCAAAATCACTATATTATTACTTGACCCGTACACTTGCGGTTAGCAATTTGCACATCAAGTTTTTGGCGCCGTTGCCGGGGATTGGCATATTTAGTCAATTTTAATATCGTAGAAAAATTGTCCGGTCTTAGTTTAGGGTGTATTTTATTTTTTTGTTATTTTTGTTATTTTTGTTTTTAGGTAGATTGCATTTTTCCTTTATTGTTTTTCTTTTCCATTCTTAAATTTTTCCTTATTTAGATTTTCCCATTTTTGTTTGATTTTTCCATTGTTAGATTTTTAGTTTTTCCTTTTTAGATTAGTTTTTCCTTATTTGTTAGTGTCCTTATTGGTTTTTGTTTTATCTATTTTTGCATTCCATATTAGTCAATTTTTTTTTCCTTTTGTAGATTATATTTTTCCTTATTTAGATTTAGTTATTTTCCTTTTCTTGTTTCTTTCCTAATTTATTTTATTTCCTTTTCTTTGCAATTTTAGGTTAGTGTAGTCGGTGTATGCGAAAGGTTAGGGAATTGGCCTTAGTTCCCTTGGATCCAGAAATAGAAAGAACATTCAATAGACTTCGAAGGGAAAATCAAGAAAACATCCAAATGGCCAATCCTAATCCTGAAGAACCTAAGCCCATCAGGGACTATTTTCAGCCGATCTTTCACGAGCAACAGTCGGGGATTGTCTATGCCCCAATTAATGCTAACAATTTTGAGCTGAAAACAGGTCTCATTCAGATGGCTCGAGATTGCGCTTACAGAGGATCACCCATGGAGGATCCAAATTCTCATATGAAATCCTTCCTAGACATATGTGGGATGGTAAAATTAAATGGTGTTTCTGAAGATGCCATTCGCTTACGTTTATTTCCTTTTTCGTTGCAGGACAAAGCGAGGGACTGGTTACAATCTATTCCACCTGGGAGCATTACCACTTGGGATGCTTTGGTCCAGGCATTCTTAAAGAAGTTCTTTCCTCCTGCCAAGACGGTCAAGCTGAGGACCGAAATTGGGACATTCCAGCAACAATTCGATGAGCAGCTGTTCGAGGCTTGGGAGAGATTTAAAGAGCTGCTAAGGAAGTGCCCTCAGCACGGATACCCTGACTGGCTACAGGTTCAATTATTTTACAATGGATTAACTCCTAGCACGAAAACTATTGTTGATGCAGCTGCAAGTGAGACTCTGTTGTCCAAGACTGTTGAGAGTGCTAGGACTTTGTTAGAGGATATGGCCACCAACAGCTATCAGTGGCCATCTGAGCGGTCGGGACCCAAAAAGATTGCTGCTGGAGTATTTGAGATCGACAACGTAAGTGCACTTCAGTCTCAGATGTCTTCCTTGGCTAATGCATTTTTAAACTTTTCAGGTTCAGGGAATGCTCAATCAATTGAGTCTGCAGCCGCCCTTGCATCCCAGACTCAGGGGGAAAATCTCGAGCAGGTTCAGTATGTTTCGAATTATAATTCTAGGGGGTATAATAATAATTCCACACCTACACATTATCACCCTAGCAATAGAAATCATGAGAATTTTTCCTATGCTAATAATAAGAATGTTTTGAATCCTCCTGGCTTCACTCCTCAAAGTCAAGAAAATAAGAAATCTTTAGAAGACCTTGTTGGAGCTTTTATTGCAGAATCAAGTAACAGGTCAAATAAGCTTGAGGAGGCCGTGATTGCAATAAACACTACTGTCAATGGTCATTCTGCAGCAATCAAGAATATAGAGACTCAGCTGGGACAACTAGTAAGTGTTGTCAACTCTATGAATAAAGGTAAAGCCCCAGTTGAACAGGAGAAATCTTCTTTGGAGTACTGCAAGGCCGTATCTGTGCATTATGAGGAGGAGACTAAATTAGCTGAAGAGGAGAAAACAACTGAACCAGAGGAACTCACAGGAGGAGTTGAAGAAGGCACCACCTCAAACGAAGCTGAAAAGCTTAATCCTGAGCCTTCTATCCCTTCTCCTACTGTTTTAGTTCCTAAATAAAAGAAGAAGAAAAATTCTAAGGTTAAGTTTGACAAATTTTTAGATGCTTTTATGGGTTTGCATGTTAATATTCCTTTTTCAGATGCCTTGGAGCAGATGCCTCACTACAGAAAATTTATGAAGGAATGGCTCAACAAGAAGAAAAAGGAAAAGCAGTTGGAGACTGTATATCTTGCATCGACGTGCAGTGCTCGTGTCCAACAGGGAGTACCAGAGAAATTGTCTGACCCAGGGAGTTTTACTATTCCTTGTAATTTTGGTACTTATTCTTGTAGAGCACTATGTGATCTAGGGGCTAGCATAAATATTATTCCATTATCTCTATTCAAAAAGCTTAATATAGGAGAAATAAAATCTACCTCTGTTAGACTTCAGTTGGCTGACCAGTCTGTGGTTAGTCCATATGGGATTGTTGAGAATATTCTGATTAAAGTAGGTAGATTTTTCCTTCCTATTGATTTCTTTGTGCTAGATATTAAAGAAAATCATGTTATGCCTATCATATTAGGGAGACCATTCCTTGCTACAAGGAGGGTTATAATTGATATTGAACGTAGGGAGCTAATCATAAGAGTCCAACAGGAGAAGGAAGTTTTAAAAGCTTTTGAGGACCCCAAGAACACATCAGATACAATGATGGTGGGCTACAGGAGAGGTGCTAGGAAGAGCACCAGTGATGGAAAATCTGACAGGAGACCACCCTGATGCATAGTTGGTCAACACGTCGAGCTAATGACGTTAAACAAGCGCTTATGGGAGGCAACCCAAGTGAGTTAGTTATTTCTTTATTTTGAGTTTTATTTATTTTTTGTGTCTGTTTTGTAGGTCTTGTTTTCTTTCTCTCCTTTGCTTTCAAGCTATCAAGGTTCCAAGCATTCAGTCAAGAAGTCATCATCATTCCAGGGCAGTATTGTTCACTCCTTTCATTCGTTTATTGTTCTCATGCTTGTTTATGCTTTATTTTCGTTATACATTGAGGACAATGCATACTTTAAGTTTGGGGGTGGATTAGCATGTTTGTGGAGCCCTTGAGCATCTAAGTTCGGGCTATAGTTTTGAGCTTTCTTTGAATTATGCATATGGTTGTTTTCTGGATGCTACTTTTGCATGATTATCATGTCCTAGGATAGGCTTTCTTGTCAATTTTCAAGCTTGTGATGAGTTGTAAGCATGAGTGCCCAAAAAGGGAGACTTTTTAAAAATTTTCTAGGAGATGGCTTGCATGAGTAGAGTATTTGTCTTGACTAGATTTGGATTTGAATGCTTAGGAGCGAATTATTGGGTTCATATGCTTGTTGTCACCTCGATAGGTGTAGGGTAGAGCTAAAGAGTTAATTTTTTGCAAATTAGCATGTTTGATCTTGCTTAGGAGAAAAGAAAAGAATATCTGCTATTTATGCTCATAAAGAAAAATCATTCTTGTTGTTACTGTTGAAATAAGATAATAATGTCATGGCTTGTGCACAATATGCAATGGTTAATAAAGATTAAGGCAAAAAGAGCTACCCCTATTGTGATCAGTTAGGCCAACCAGAGAAAACTCAGGTTAAGGGTCCCTGCAATGGGTGTGTGAAAGCTAGTGCCACATATACATGCTTAATTCAATTGTTAATTAAAAGCACCTAAGTATGGAGAAAAACAAATTAATTTGTTCCATTAACTCATTAGTGAAACCTTAGTGCCAGTGTAGAGGGAAGATGAGTTGAGAGTTTAATAATCCAATCCTGGGCTAGTAGAGTCTGATCTTGTTGAGTTAGATCTCGCTTGTGCAAGTTAATTTTGGAAAAATTTTAATTTGTCTCCCTCATTGGTCCTTATGTGCATGTCTCTTGCTTGCTTGACTATTGACCTTTGAGCCTTGAGGATTGAGTTATGATTATTGCATCCATTCTTCTACTGTATGCTTGATTTTTAGTTTGCTCGAGGACTAGCAAAAGCTTAAGTTTGGGGGTATTTGATAGCGAGCATAGCTAGCTATTTTTCTCTGATTAATTAAGCTAGTCTTTTTCAATTATTTGCCCAAATTTATGCATTTTTATGTTTTATTTGTAGGAAGTATGTGCTTGAAGCTTAATTCAGCAATTGGAGTCAAATGGAGCTTCCAATCTTAAAAAAAAAAAAAAAAAAAAAAAAAAAAAAAAAAAATAGCGTCGCGACGCTATAGAAAATTTTCCAAATTTGCGGATCGCTACAGCGTCGCGATGCTGTCTTGACAGCGTCTCGACGCTACAACGAAATTTTGCTATTTAAGCATCTTTTCGGCTAGGTTTTTGGGGACTTCGAATTGGGGACTTTTGGAGCCGACATTAGAGCAGAAAGAGGACAGAATTGAGCTGAAGCAAAGGGGATTAGTTGGAAATCAACCCATTGTTCGTGGGGATCGTGACGGGGACGTTCGGTCTCGGCCTACAACGAGTCTATTTCTCTTTTCCCTTACTTTAGACACTTTTTATGGCTTATTTAGACTTAGTTTATATTGTAACGAGGATTATGTGTAGCTAAGTTTAATTCTTAGGGATTGATGTAGCCGTTGGACAAGTTTTGGATTGATTTACGGTATTTATGCTATTGATGTCATTTATGCATATGTTGTATGTTTAATGCTTTCGATTTACTGGCCATAAATTGATTGATGTTTATATTTGAATCTAACTCGGGAGAGAGGATTTAAATTAGTAATCAATATGCATAACTAGAATTTAGCTAAAAATCGGGAGATTAAGGTTAATTCTAGAAATTGTCATAAAGGTTAGCCTTATTGCCTTGTATGTTTATTGGATTTAGATAGGGATATCGGGTTCAATTGCATATGGGAGAATCATGTATGCTCGGGAGAGATATGTGTGATTTTAGTTGCCAAGATTTATGAATCATAGCATGTGTTAATCCGTTTATTAATCCATAACTCCAATTGGTGAAATCAATTCCCTAAGACCAATTATTCCCATTTGATTGTCACTTTTTAGCTTTAGTTTCGTGTTTGATTAAATCATATTCTCATTCTATTTGATTCCATAAATAAAATTGGTCAAAAGTATCTTTGATAATTAAAATTTGGCTAGACACCAATCCAGAGGACGACATTCGATTGCAAAATCACTATATTATTACTTGTCCCGTACACTTGCGGTTAGCAATTTGCACATCAGCTATGCGAATAAAGAAGTGGAATTCAAATATATCAAGTCACAAGACCAAGCGGCGGACATTTTCACAAAGCCCCTCAAGTTGGAGACTTTTATCAGAATGAGGAGTTTACTTGGTGTAATAAATCAAGTTTAAGGGGCGGTGTTGAGAAAATGAAAGTTTTTCCATTTTCATTATTAAACTTTATTTGGCAATTAGTGTGACTTTTTGTTTGTGTGACTTTTGGCTTTTGGTTTCTTGTAACCAATAGTGACTTTTGAGTTTTGGGAGTTAGGTGAGTTATTAGCATTTTATCTCATTTAAAATTTTGAACCATTGGTATTCTATGGTTAATTACTTTTGTAAGCCTATATAAAGGCATGCTTAGTTGAATGTAAAATTATCTCCATTCATACTTGTCTTCCACGTTTTTCTAAACAATTAATATAATGTATATTGATACATTATAATATAAAGTTAATTTTAAATGTGATTCAAAATTAACATATGAGAGAATAATATATTTAAATGAGATTCAAATAGAAATTAAAATGAATTGGATTCATATTAAAACCATATGTTATGAGAGAGATGTGGATTTAAATATGATTCAAAATTAAAGAAATACCTACAGAAAATAATACAAAGCACTTCTTTTCTCTGCTATAAAACAAAGTACTTCCATAACAGATGAAATTATTCAAGGGATTGGATTATAAATGAACCATAAGAAACAATGTAGAACGACACGCTAGAAGAGAATCTTCAAGCCCTTCCATAATTTACACCTAAGCTCTGATCACCAGCAATCCAACGAAAATAGGAACACTGTGTTGAGACTTTCTCCATTTTGTAGAGAGACCTCCCAGGACGGCAATCTTTAAGCTTCCAAAGGGACTTTGAAAACTGGGGGGAAGGACAAAAGAACCTTCTAAAAGGGTAGCAAAAAGAGATTTAACAAAGAGTAGTTGACTCTTGTCAAGGTTCCACACCCATTGAAGTTTGATCTTCCACCCCATAAACTTGCTTGAAGCCTGGCTTCCCTTTCCTTATTGTAAATTGAGTGCAACTTTGACTTGAAATAGGGCAATACAGCCTGAAAATTATATATTCATTGAATTAATCATTCAAGATGCGTAGTGTGTTGCAAGGAAGTCTAGTTTGAATCCACATGAAATAATAATTGTTCATTTCAAACTTATGTTAAGGAAAACTTAATTATACACAAAAAAAAAACCATTCTGAACTTTTATTGGGCAATATGCTACCAAACAACAATTTTTTGTATCTTGTGTTAACTGTCTAAATGCCCTTGTCTAGTGAGAGAAGTATGACAAAAAGTTGAGATAAATGGGTAGTGATTTAACATACATGTAAACCCACTATATATATAGATTGATAGATGTAGATAGATAGAGAGAGAGAGAGAGAAGTGTACAAAGCATCAAATTTCCAAGGAGATAAGCAAGGTGAACTAAATGTCAAAAGCACAAAAAAAGTTAACAGTAGAATAATAGCTGCCTCCTCGGTATCTTTTTTGAATGAACAAGATTTAGATCATACCAAGGAAGCAACAAAAAGAACTTTTTGATGCTTTTCTAACCCTCTTTGTTGAATACCATCACTAGAGACGGAACGAGCATCTTCCTTTTTTACTTTTACATTTACAGCTCTTCTTCTTAAGCCATACAGGGATTCTGAAAATGAAGCATCTGAAGAAAATGTAGAAAATGAATAACAGTTAGGTACAGAGAGAGGAACAGTATTTTCAAATTAAAATCATGTGCTTTATGAGAACAACCATCATTCACCTGTAGTTCATAAGCTATGTGTTTCAAGAACCAGCATTAGCAAAGAAAAGAATTCATCTTCATAGTCTAAAACCCTGTGAAAGAATGGTCTTCTTAGAGCTAAAACCTGAAAATTTTTCACCAACCCAGAAGAATTTAAGCATTAGGACTTGACAGTGAAAAAAAAGGCGATGTTACAATGAAGAAACAACGTACAGCCATATGAAAGGATACATAATGAGCACAACCATGTATGCCAACTTCGAGATCGATCAGTACCGCCCAAAAGAAAAAATTGATTGAACAACCAACACCAACCATTTTATTATTTCACTATGGGTTTATCATCTTTTTTTGCAAATTAAAAGACTTTTTCGTAACATAAATTGGGATGAGGCTTCCCCTACTCCTTTTCATATGTCCATACTTTCAATGAAATAGTTTCTTATCTAAACAAGTAGATGGAAAGAACCAGTTGTAAATTGTTGAAGAAACAAGATATCCTCTATCAATAATCACTTTTGACACAAGCCATATGTCCTCCACCAAAAGCCTAAAGCACATAAATTTCAATGAAATTTTCAACCCTATACCCTATTCCAAATTAAGAGGAAGAAAAATACAATCAAAACCATTACAGGAGCATGAAAAGGGGAAATTCAATAACCCTTTCTCAACCAAATAGAGCCCCACCTTTTTATAGAATCAATTTGAATACAAAAGTGCAGATAACTCATAACTACCAAGAAAAAGTCCAAATTCGCCAAGCATCAAGCACAACAACGAAGTTGCCATAGAAATGGAGGGTCCGAGTTTACAGTAGACAAGTCTCTGACAAACACAAACACAAACACAAAATCAAAATTATTGAAGACATGCTTCCAAAAGAGAGGGAACCATACACCGATGGAGTAAGTGAGAGCAGCACGAAGGCTGGTAGGGAGCTACTGAGCAGCGGCCATCTCAAAGAAGGTGGGACGAGTCCCTTGCCCTCCAACCTGAAACAACATCGTTCTTCAATTTGTGTCGATGGAGGTTCTGATGGAATGTTGTGCTTCATAGCAAAAAGTAGAGCTCGTGTTAGCGAAAATGGCAAATTGTTCGCATCAACCATCAAATGAAATCAAATTTTGATAAATTACAAATCTATACTATTCATAAAAGTGGCTATATCTTTTGGAAAAAATAAAGTGGTTTTCTAGAAGATAAATTTTATACCCTTTGTCCATCATTTTTTAATAAATAAGAATTAAAATTATGAATTAATTGTAGTTTACGAAAAATTATTAGGGTAAGTGATTTCTTTTTTTTAGTTCAACAACATTTAGGGGTGAGGGGATTCAAACCTCTAACCTCTCAGTCCTTATACATGCTAATTACCGTTGAGCTATGCTCACTTTGGCTAGGGTGAGCGAATTGAATTAGGGAAAACCCCATTAAACTTGTCAAAATATTCAATTTCACGATCATGTCCCTTCTCTCCATCCTTTTGATCTTCCTCTTTGTATCTGTATATATATGTATGTATTGATAAACCTTTCATTGAGAAAAAATGAAAGAATACATGTTCATCCAAAAAAACATCAAGCCCACAAAATGGAACCCCCTAAAGAAAAGGGCTCCAATCAAGTAAAACGAGACCAATTGAATAATTATAAAACAACTGCATCACTGATGCCCAGAGAAAAACATAGAATCTGACAAGGGACCTCACCTCACTCGGGTCTCTCTCAATCCCTCTAAAGGTCGTATTATTTCTCTTACCCTACAAATGCCATAAAATAGCATAGACCCAACCTGCCATAAGAACTTCCCCTTATCCTAAAAGGGTGGATGAGGGAAGAACTCATCGACATCTCTCAAATACCTTTGTGACTAGCACACTGAAAACCAACGACCTCCAAAAAGGAGTCGCAAACAAAACAACAAAGTCACAGTTCCAAAGAATATGGTTAAGGTCTTCCTCCATCATCCGACAAAGAATGCAACAAAACGGTCCAAACAAAGAGGTCGGCTTCCTAGAGAGCCCATTTAAGGTGTTAACCCTTTTGTGTCGACCTGCCAAATGAAGAAGTGAACCTTCTTTGGAACTTTCAAAGAAAAAATGGAATCACCAACCGAAGAAGGATACCGAAAGAATGAGTGACAAGAAAAACCCTTGAGGTTAGGGCTAGGAACATTCCTTCACCCCGATTTAAGAACGATATCTCCAATCAAAGATAAGAGACACAAAACATCCCTAGTTTTCCTATCTAATAACGAGTGGGCAACAAAAACCAAGCAAGAAAGAGGGAAACCTCCCTAACCGGTTCAGAACATCTGCTACAACATGATTTTTCATCGAGGACAAGTGAAATAACCAAGGAAATGTAGTGCAGAAGGGTCTACCCCCAACCACCTATCCTCCCAAGAGTACGTTTTCTTACCATCCCCCATAGTGTTTTGGACAAAGAAGAAAAGAAAATGAGCTCTAAGGAAATGTCTTTCCATGTATTTCTATAAGTGCTTTTGACGCCACTCGAAAGGATAAAGACCATACTTGCTCACGATAATCCTATGTCACAAAGTATTAGTTTTGAAGGGGAAGCACCAAAGCCATTTAGCCAATAAAGCTTTGTTGCAGCTCATTAAATTCCCCTCTCAACCCCCCTCCCCCAAAGCTAACTGGCTTCCCCACTGACTCCTAACTCACTAAGTGCATGCTTTTCCCCTCACCAACCCCTTCCCAAAGAAAGTCTAACATTAATTTTTCTAAAGAACTACAAACCAAACAAGAGGTTCTAAAGAGAGAGAAAAAATAAATAGGGATGTTCATGTTGCTCAACACCGAGCGAATGAGAGTTAGCCTACTGCCCTTTGAGAAAAAAGAGAATTTTCTCCTCCAATTAGCAAGTCTCTTATGCACTTTATCCACCACAGGGTCCCAAAAAGGGAGAGATGTTGAATTATGGTCGAGAAGAAGGTCGAGGTAGGATGAAAGGAGCGAGCCCACCTTGCACCCCACCTAGGCATCTTGTCACCTTACCCTCGTCGCAGTGTAAACTAATGATTTGACATTTTCCCCTATTAATCTTAAGACTCAACATGGCTTCAAAAAAGGCCAAGATATGATTCAACACAAGGACTCCTTACTAGAACAGAATAAATTGTGTCATTAGTAGATTGAAGATGAGATAAGGGAATTCTACCCTAACCTACCTCAAAGCCTTCAACGATTCCACCCTCACTCTCGAGATAAACCCTAGACCCTAAACCTAAATCCTCTTGAGATAATCCTGTTGAAAGTGTCCACAATAAGCACAAAGAGAAAAGGGGAGAGGGGATCGCCCTGGCAAAGACTTCACGTAGCACGAATCCTCCCTCTCGACCTACCATTAATGAGGATTGAGTAAGAAATTGATCTAGTACAACTCCAAATCCAAGATCTCCACTTGTACTCAAAGCCTTTCTTTTCAAGAACTTTGTCCAAAAAAATTCAATCCACATGGTCGTAGGTCTTCTCAAAGTCAATCTTAAAAATAACCTTGTACATAATCGTAATCATAATGATGTCCCTCCTAACCACGACCATTTTTGTCCTCGATAGCCTCATTGGTTATGAGGGTCTGATCCAAGATTTGCCTCCCCTCGATGAAAGCACCTTGGGCCTCAAAAGTCATTGAAGGAATAACCTTTTTTCAATCTGTTGGACAAAAAACTTAACAAAAATCTTGTACATACTCGTAATCATAATGATAGGCCTAAAATTCTTAACCCAATCTGCATTTTCTTTTTAATTCATCTTGGGAACCATCCAGAATAACTCTCTCAAAGAACTCCTGAAACACTCTTCCCACGTCTTCCTTAAGGACCTCCCCCTACCCTGAAAAAGGGCCTGGGAAACCATCAAGTCCAGAGGCCTTTTTTCTATCACACTCAAAGACCACCTTTTTTATTTCCTCCTCTAAGAAGGGGGCATCTAACTCAACCTTCTCTCTCTCGAATATGGAGCATTGATCCACCCCTTCATGAAAGGCTTAGGAAATACCTCCAGAGCATGGAAGTTGGATCAAAAGGAAATAATCTCATCCTCAATCTTCTTCTTCCATCTAACCAAAACCTCCCCTTTCATTCTCCAGGGCCGCAATGAGGTTCTTACTTCTTCTACCACTCGTCACCCTCTAGAAAATAGTTGAATTACAATCTCCATCCTTAGCCCATCTCACTTTTTCCTTTTGTCTCCAGCTTGTAGCTTCCTTCTTAACCAACTCTGCAAACACCAACTTAAGAGCCATTCGCTCAGCCTTGAGGGTTCCTCTCTTTATCTATATATATAAACCTTTCTTCTCTCATTCAACAAAAGGCAAAGAACATAGCAAAGGGACATTAGACGGTAAAACTATAAATAAATAAGTAAAAGAGCAACGACAAGGAAAATGTAGAGATTAGTGAGAGCATTGGAGTACAGAATCACGTGCAGAGGGAGAGATCTTTAGGGTTTTATTTTCCTTCCACTCTTGCCTCTCCATTGTTTTTCCATTTTTTAGTCTCGTAATTGTGTTTTTTTTTATCACTGCCCAAATTTTCAAACCCTTTCACTGTTTTTTGTTCATCATTTTGCTGCAAAACTAATTTTATAAATTAATGTAATTAAACCAATTAATACAAATAAGGTTAAAGTTGTTCAGTCAATCAATCAAAGCTACGAATTATAAGAGAATTGGATGCCTGATTAAAAGAAACGGAGGAGACGACATGAGGAAGAAGAAGTGGCGTGTTGCAAAGATTAAAAGAGTTTTGGATTTTTCTCTATTTTATTCATTTTTGTTTTAATTTACAGAATGGGTTAAGTTTGGGATGTCGATATCCATACACAATTTTTTTTTCGATACACTCGGATTTACTAATATATTATTGAATATTTGAATATCGACAGATGTTTTGGAAAAAAAAATAACGGAGCATAAAAGTTTAAAATATTAAAATCATACTACTAATTTTTCAAATGAAAATAATCTACGATATTTAATAAATTAAAAATAGGTTATAATATTCACAAAATATTCATTTTATAGGTTGAGCATACAACACAAAAGTTGATAGAATAATATATCTAAAAAAAACTTAGTAGAATAATGTATGTTTCAAGAAATCAATACAACTTTGATTAATTTATTAATTACTAATTAATAGATATGTCAATAAAATATACATTTAACAGTATTGCAATGCAAGATATCTATAATCTATAATCTATAATTTATATCTATAATCTATAAGATATATAAATGGCTTAAGGGGAGAAACTTTTGATTTATTTTTTCGTTCATTTTTTAATCTTCAAATTCCTCATTTGTCATTCCTATTTAATTATTTAATATATAATCAGATTCTTGATTTTTAAGTTTTCTTTTAAAAAATATCTTTTAATATTCTCTTAGTTGAATTAGGCCTTTTAAGCATGTTTAGGGTTGCTTTAAGTTGGTTCTAATTTAGTAGGTTTTATCCTTGTTATGCATTGAGCGAAATTCATGTGGGGTAGGTGCGAAGCATGACGCGAAAATCATGTAATTAGCACAACACATGGCGCGGAATTCATGTGTAGCGGAGCATGACGAGAAAATCATGTAATTAACGCAACACATGGCGCATAATTCATGTGTAGCAGAGCATGACACGAAAATCATGTATTAGCGGAGCATGTCGCAGAAATCATGTGGAGTCTAGTGCGTGTGTTGCATAGCGTGTGATGCATTTGCACGAGTTTGTTGTTTTTAGGCATGTTGTTAGTTCATGGCTTAAAAGCATGTTGGATGTTTGTGTTGGGTTTTATGCCCTAAAACTCGTAGATAGTGAATGTAACCGTTGACCGGATATTAATGAAATAATATTGATATATTTTTCCATTAATTGTTATTAGTTATTTTATATTTGTCTTTGCCTAATAATAACCCTAATCCAATAAACTAGACATCATAGGTTGTAATATGAGTCTTGAACATATGTAGCGACATATGGGATCATTGTTCAAGAAACAGCCTAAAGGGTCTATAGTATAGGGATAAGACTGGGTGCCTTATCCTGGTGACACTATGGATACGGTCCACTTTGTATTTGATACAAGCGCTGCGATCCAACGCGTTCGTGTAGGAGACATGCGAGTGAGGGTATCCTATACAATGAGTTTGCATAAGACCGGACCGCGAAATAGTAACCACTGGTTATAACAACGTTAACTAGTTGGTTTACTATTTCACTAGGACGACCTAGACAACTTAGTCTTAATCCTGAGTTGATTATGGACTCCTGCTCATGAGAGATTGTCCTTTGATTTGTATGGGTGAGAGTGGCCAATACGCCGACTCAATAAGCCTACCACTTTGGGAACAAGACCGAATGGGGAGCTGGGAACATAATCGTACAAGATGGAATTCACTCCTTCCCGACTTTAGGGAAGCAGATGAGTGTTCCCTTAAGTGGTTACTCCGAGTCTTGAACAAAGGGCCCTACCCTCTCAATGGCACGAGAGGGTTTTCTGTTTGATGGTTGGACCACAAACAGGTTGTTAATTAGAGGAGAATTGGTACTTAAGGAAATAGAGGTAACCCAGGGGTAAAACGGTAATTTGACCCAGCTGGTGTTACGGACACTCGTGAAGGACTAACTAGTCGATATTGGTCTAGATCCGTGAACACAGAAAATATGTCTGCAGTGAGAAGAGTGCAACTGTGAGTCTATAGTGGAATGTACACACAGTTAACGAATATTGATTAATGTGGTTAATGAGTTTGACCAATTAATCTCACATCGTTGGAGCTTCTGATCTGCAGGTCCATTAGGTCCCACTGGTAGCTCGTAAAGTAATTTGAGGCAACTAAGTAATAAAAATAAATTGAAAATGTTCAATTTATTAAGGGAAACAAATATAATATATATTGATATATTATTATGAGAGAAATTAATGTTTGAAAAGTTCAAATATAAATTTATGGAAGTTTGAAAGAGTTCAAAATAAATGAATTAATTAATTTAAGGCCTAAAATGTGTTTGGGCAAATTAATTAATTCTAGGCCGGAAATTAAATATGTGATATTTAATTAGTGGTTAATTAATTAAAGAATTCATTAACCGGGAATTAATCAATTATGGAAATAATTAATCACTTAAGGAAGTGATTAATCATTTATGGAAATGATCTAATCACTTATGGAAGTAATTAGTCATTTGTGGAAAAGATTAATCAATTATGGAATTGATTGATCATGATTGATTAATTAAGGAATAAGATTGAATCAATTTTGGAAAAGATTGATTTAATTGAATATTTTATTCATGGCCTCTCTTCTATAAATAGAACACTAGACCTAATTGGTCATGATACTTGACACTCTTGAAAGACAAGACCTAGAATTCTCTCTAGCCTCCCTCTTAGAGAAAGACTCCCACAAGTCTTTTGCTTCCTAGACTTAGAGACATACCGGTGTAACCTCTGTGGTTATTGTGTCAATCAAGAAGGAATTTCCAGCGAAGAAAAACAAAGGCGGCTGCTGCATTTTCGTTCGTGGAGCGTCGTTGGCGAAGAACGGTCAAGTCTTCAACGAAGGTATGTGACGGTTCTTTCCCTTTTCTTAAGAAAAGCATGAAAATAAATTTAGATTTATTTTTAAGCATGTTTAAACCAATTTTCCAGCAGCTTTAAAAGGGTTTTAAAGTTTAATTGAGTTTTCGTAACGGTATTTTAACGTTAATTAATATACGGCGTAAGGTCCAATCGATGCGCTTCCGCTGCGTGGGGACTTTTATTCCCTTCAGTTTGTGGTTGTATAAACATGTTGCATGTTCGTGGTTGTGAAAGCATGTTGGATGCGTGTGTTAAACATGTTAGTTGTGTTGTTTGTGGCTTGGTAAGTGTGAGCTGCTTACCAGTACCATGGTTGTACTGATACCCCCTTCCCCATCTTCCCCCAACATTTTAGATGTTGCAGGTTTGGACGATGAGCTGGACCTTGGTGATGAGAAGGAGAGCTACGAGGAAAGATGTTTATGATGTCATGGTTTTAATTTGCCTCCTAAGTTTTGGATAGGCTAGCGTTGTTATGGTTTTATTTTGTACCTATGTTTTGATACGCTAGTTTGAATTGGTTTGGTTATATTGTAGTCCTGTTATGGTGAGAGTTTCACCTTAGATGTTTTAGGCTTTTGTTAAGCTGTGTTTTGGCCTTATTGATAGACTTAAGGTTTAATTTTGTTGCTATCTCATTTAAAGAATAAAGATGTTTAGTTAGTATTCTTTTTGGGATAAGTTGCTAAAAGTTGAATTAGTAATCTGGGTTGTGCATGTTTTATTTACGCTTGTTGATACGAGGCCTGACTCGTATAGTGAAGTTAGGTTGTGAATCTGAATCGTGGTTTGGTGGAGTTGGGTTGATTGATTAAAAGTGTTTTGATACTTATCGGGTTTTGTAAAATTTTGGTTCAGGTCATTTTACATCGTTATGCTGCCGAAATTTTTGGTACATCCGGTTTAAAAGTGGTTCAGATCTGTAGTTAAGGGTTTAGAGTTGTACCAGCGTCTCTAGGTTAGAGGTTGGAAAACCTGGGGCGTTACATGCACCCTATAAATAGTGGTCTAAACCACCAAGACAAATCACATAAATGAAAAGAGGTGAAATTTTGAGTTTAGAGAATATAAAGTTTTTTTTAAAAAAACTTTTGTCAAATCTTTTTTATAGCTACAGTTTGCCAAGACAACACAAAGATCCTAAGACAAATTGAGAGATGAGAGTGAAGACAAATTGAAAGAGATGAGAGTGAAGACAAATTGAGATAGATGATAGTGAAGACAAATTGAGAAATGAGAGTGGAGCTTTTCATCGTGTGGTGCATGACAAATTGAAAAAATTGTAGCAAACATCAACCAAGTGTGAGGGGAAGGAGACAAGGATTCCTACTCCATCTTCAGCTGTGAGTAAATATAGAAATATTCGGTAAAATTTTATTTTTCATTTAGTGTATATATATATAGTTTTTTTTTCTTATTTCTTTTTTAAGTACGTTACTGTATCTTTATAAGATTTTGTTAGTTTTCTTTAGTATCGATATTTTATGAGCTTATATTATATCCGTTTGTTTCTCTAATACAAACACACAGTTGTGTGAGTTCATTAGTGTTGAATTTACAATTTTTTCAATAATTATAAATTCATGTGTAGTATTTATTATTTTATATTTTTTGGTAAATTATAAAGTCATGTTTCAAAATTTCTAATTAATTTGGTATTATAACACGTGCAACGCACGTAGTTCAAACTAGTCTTACTAAAGACGAGATGTTTTTTTTAAACGAATTAGATGAGATTTGTTTTTTTTAAACGAATTAGATGAGATTTAAAACGAATTAAAAAAAACATAAATGTGAGAATGATCTACTAAAATTAAAAAAGAGATTTTTTTTTAAAAAAAAAAACTAAACGTGGGAACGAGAATGAGATTTTTTTTTTTAAAAAAAAAAAACCAATTCTTAATCTTACCAAAGGTGAGATGAGATTTTTTTTAAAACCAATTTTTAATCTTACTCGAGATGTGATGAGATTTTTTTTAAACCAATTCTTAATCTTAGAGATGAGATTTTTTTTTAAAACCAATTTTTCATCTTAGATTTTTTATTAAAAAAGAAAACCTAAACGAAAAAGATTTTTTTTTAAAACCAATTATTAATCTTACTAAAGATGAGATGAGTTTTTTTTTTTAACAAATTCTTAATCTTACCAAAGATAGATGAGATTTTTTTTTTTTTTTTTTAACATAAATGTAAGAATCATCTACTAATTTTTTTTTTAAACAAACCTAAACGTGGGAATGAAGATGAGATTTTTTTTTTTAAAACCAATTCTTAATCTTACCAAAGATGAGATGAGATTTTATATTTTAGACCAATACGTGTGAATGTTCTACTAATTTTTTTTAAAAAAAAAAAAAAAAAACAACGTGGGAATGAAGATGAGATTTTTTTTAAAAAAACCAATTCTTAATCTTACCAAAGATGACTTGAGATTTTATTTTTTAAACCAATATGGGAATGATCTACTCAAATTAAAAAAGAGACCTAAACGTGGGAATGAAGAGATTTTTTTTTTTTAAAACCAATTATCTTACCAAAGATGGGATAAGATTTTTTTAAAAAAAATCAATTCTTAAACGTGGAAATGATCTACCTTTTAAAAAATAGTTGATCTACTAAAATTAAAAAAAAAAAAAAAGTTTTTTTTTAAATAAAACGTTAACGTGGGAATGAAATGAGATTTTTTTTTTAAGCAAATTCTTAATCTTACCAAAGATAGATGATATTTTATTTTTTAAACCAATATGTGGGAATGATCAACTAAAATTAAAAAATTTTAGACCTAAACATTGGGAATGAAGATGAATTTTTTTTTTTAACCAATTATCTTATCAAAGATGAGATGATATTTTTTTTAAAACCAATTTTTAAACGTGGGAATGATCTACCTTTTAAAAAAAAAGTTGATCTACTAAAATTTAAAAAAAAAAAAAGATTTTTTTTTAAAATAAAACCTAACCGTGGGAATGAAATGAGATTTTTTAAAAAAAAAAACAAATTCTTAATCTTACCAAAGATGAGATGAGATTTTTTTTTTTTTTTTGTAAACCAATTTTTAAACGTGGGAATGATCTACCCGTGAGAATTTGAATAATAAAATATTAAATAATTAAATAGGAATGAAAAATGAGGAATTTGAATATTAAAAATTGGCTAAAAAGGAAATCAAAAGTTTCTCCCCTTAAACGCCATAGATATTTTTTTGAAAAAGAACTTGCATTAATAACGAACTCAACTACCAAAACTACATCTGGCTTCCTCATTTATAATAGATGAGAACCAGTCAGGGGCTCCAGCTTGCCCACCAAAAGAATACAAGTCCTCCACAGAGGAGGAACTGGGGAAAATACAAAAAACATGATCCTCTAGACCAGAAACAAAACCGTTCGATAGAGGGGGCATCGACACGGTTTTGGAGGCTTCGACTGCCAGTCGATGGGTTGCCCGATTGTAACTTCTTGGGCACCAAACGAAAGCTGATATGCTTAGGTTTCTCACCATCTTGCCAATATTGTCCACCACCAATTTGGTTTCAAAGAGATCCAAAGCTAGACCGTTGAGCAACTTGATCAGAATTTGGGAGTCTGATTCCACCGTTAGCACATGAGGCAAGTCTTTGCACCAGGTACGAAACGCCTCTAAACCCTCATTCATAGCCAAAGCTTCCAGAATTAGAATCGGCCTTTCCTTCCTAATGGGTTTTGCTCTCGCCAACACTAGAGATCCGCCGGAGTCTCGGATTGTCTAGCCCAACCTTCCCACACTCATCGAATGGCACCAAAAGGAGTCTGTATTATTTAATTTCAGGGTGCCAGAGGGGGGACTCTTCCACAACGCCGTACTCCGGAGGTTCTCCGTGCTGCATTTCGCAGATAAGGTAAGCTCCTTTCTCCCATGTTCTAAGATGGCTGCTTCAATCTCTTTTTTGCATTGATCTGAAACTGCTTTGGCTCCACTCAAGGAGATTCTGTTTCGGTACTCCCACAATTTCCAATTTAAAATCACTGCATCTTTGAGTTCTTCTTCCTTTAGAAAATGCGAGATCATCTCCCACAATGTTATTGCTTCCATAGAGCCCCTGCAAGCTGAAAATGAGGTGTGTAAGCTTGGAAAGAAGTTGACCCAGAGCTCCTTAGTGAACTTACAACCCCAAATTAGGTGAGGAGTGGATTCTTCTCTTTTCCAGCATAAAACATAGAGAGGGTTAATGTCAATTCCTTTAGCAATGAGATTTGTCTTCGATGGAATGAGATTGTTTAAGACCCTCGACACATAGATTTTTATTCTGGGCATGATATTGATCTTGAAGGAATGAAAATCCTTAACAGCGGAATCATATATCAAATCGAATCGTTGTTAATTGGGTTAAAACGAAAACACCGATACATTGGCCTTAAAAATTACAGAACCTATTCTATAATTCAAACAGATTAAGCATATTGATTTCTAAAACAAAACTACTAATGATTAGAAACCTACTTGTTGAAGAACGAATTTCTTCCCTACACAATGCTCCTCAACGAACACTACCAATCGGATCACCCGCTATGCTCTGAATCCTTGAGGCTTGGATTGTGGGATGAAGAATGGAAATCTACAACAAGAGAGTTGTTGTCTTTTCTTTTTGAGAGAAAATTTTTCAGAGAGACTTTTCCAATAGATACCAAATTGGAATAATGAACTGAACCCTTATGCCCCCATTCACAGGTTGGTTGTAGGGAGGGGAATTACAATCATGTAACTCCCCAATGAGGTGTCAATACCTCATTCCTTGAATTATTAATTTAACCTATTAAATTAATAATTACACAGACTATATATTATTCACCAATTTAATCAAATAAAAAATTCAATTAAATTAATTTTAGGGTAAAATACATTTTTGGTCCCTCATGTTTCACGTTCGTTTCCAATAGGTCCCTAGGTTTCAAAATCGAACAATCAAGTCCCTACTATTTCAGAAATGCTTTTATTAAGTCCCTCCACCGTTAATTTTTTTAACGGTGCTGATGTGGCAGTTAAAAGTAATAAAATAATAATTTTTAAATTAAAATAATAAAAAAATAAAATTAAAAAATTAATAATTAAAAAAAATAAAAAGAAATCTCTACTCTCTCTCCTCTTTCTCCCCCACCCTGTGACATTCTCTCTCCATCCCCACCTTCTCTCTTCTTCTTCCCACATCCTCCTCGTCGATCGGCACCGCCGCCGCTCTCCACCACCGCCGCTCCATTTCTTCTTTCTCCTCCATCCACCAAATCTCTTTTGCAAGTTTTCTACAATCGTTCATGAATTACAACCTTCACAGCCAACGAAATCTATCTACGCCATGACTCTGCCATGAATGAAGCTTCTGACCTTTACTTTTACAGCTCCACTCATCCTCTTCACGTTCTTTGTAAACCCAAACAACTCTCCTTCCTCCATCTTCCTGCTCGAAGAAACCAAGACCACTTTTGTTCCACAAAATTCATCGTAAATCCGCTCGAATTCGTTCAACACCTCTTTCAAAATCCCCAATCTCTTCTTCTCAATCAACATCTTCGTCATCTTCACCACAAGCCTCTCAAACCCTCCTTTCGCTGGCAATTTCCCGCACCAATCGCCCTTCTCCTCCTCCCCGACCAACAGATCGTCCAAAACCCATCCGATTCATTTCGTTCTCGGCAGCTTTGAGAATCGCCCAACGTCCTTCGCCACCGAGTGAACCGAGGGCTGGATTGAGATGCATCCACGAGTACAGCCGCGTATCTGGAAGACGACTGGCGGTGGAGGATCGGCGAAGAGGAGCACCGCGTGGAGGAATAGGAAATTTGAAGCAGATCTATGATTTTCTGCGTAGAGAGAAAATTTGGGGGTTTTGAGATTGAGTTGGATCTGCGAGAAGACGAACGATGAGGAAGACGAGCAGTGTGATTCTTGAGGTGAAGAAGCTCGCGAGATGGAGTTAGAGTCGATGGAACTCTGAGGGCTGAAAGCCTGAAACAGAGGATGTTAAAGTATCCATGGAAGATGAACATAGAGATTGAGAGGGGGTTAGCTGGAAGATGAAGAGTTAGAGTTAGGGTTAGGGTTAGGGTTAGAGTTTATGTGGAGGTTAATCGCCATGGAGATAAGGAGGGGATTGTGAGCCATTGATTTTGGGAATGGGATTTCGAAAGGATAGTCTGAAGCAGTGGATGTTTCGATGAAGTAAAAAATTAGGGTTTGATTTTGTTGGAGAATTGATGGTTAGGTCTGCAATCTTATCTCTTTCTTCTTCTTTTTTCAGGGGAAACTCCGACGACGGCGAGGAAGAGGCTCCAGTGAGGAGGTGGGAAGAAGAAGAGAGAAGGTGAGGATGGAGAGAGGAAGGTCACAGGGGTGGGGGAGAAAGAGGGGAGAGAGTAGAGATTTCATTTTTTTTAATTAATTATTATTTCATTTTAATTTATTATTATTTTAATTTAAAATTATTATTTTATTATTTTTAACTACCACGTCAGCACCGTTATTTGCCACGTCAACACCATTAAAAAAATTAACGGTGGAGGGACTTAATAGAAGCATTTCTAAAACAGTAGGGATTTGATTGTTCGATTTTGAAACCTAGGGACCAATTGAAAACGAACTTGAAACATGAGGGACCAAAAATGTATTTTACCCTTAATTTTAACATATAGTTCCAAATTCAATTAAATCATATTTAATTGAATTAATTCAACCAACTAATTAAATATCATATATCTAATTGACTTTATATTTGAATCTAATCCAAATATGTTTCTCTCTTTTAACCTATAGTTTTAATGTGCATCAAATGTACATTAATTATTAACTATGAATTAATTTAATTAAATCACATTAAATTAAATTAAATTAATTAATTCTACAATTAATTAATTCATTAGTTAAATATCATATATTTAATTAATTTACTATTTGAATCATAATTCAAATAATTCTCTCATATACTATAGTTTTAATATGAGTTTCCTTCACATTAAATTTAACCTATAGTTTCAATATGAATCTAATTCATATTTAATATTTGAACTCTTTCAAATATTTAATTCTCTCATTAATTACTTTTGAATCACATCAAAAATTAATTTTATACTATAAAGTTTAATTCATCAATTAAACTTATATTATAATGTATCTTTATACATTATCTTAATTTTATCAAATACAATTTAATTCCCTTAACAAATTTGAACACTTCAAATTCTATTCAAGACTATTTAACCTCAAAACTCTTTACGAGCTAGCAGGTGGACCTAATGGACCTACAGATCAAAAGCTCCAACGATACGAGACTAATTGGTTAAACTCATTAACCAAGTTAGTCAACATTCGTTAACTGTGAGTCACTCCACTAAAGACCCACAACTGCACTCTTCTCACTGTAGAATATTTCTGTGTCCACGGATATCGACTAACAACGATAAGTCAATCCTTCACGAATGTTCGTAACGTCAACTGGGTCAAATTACCGTTTTACCCCTGAATTACCTCTGGATCCTTAAGTACCATTGATTCCTCTAATGAACAATCTGTTTATGATCCAATCAATAAACAACAGTTCCTCTCGGGCTAGGAGAGGATGAGTGCCCTTGTTGAAGACTCGGAATCAGCCATTAAGGGGACACACATCTGCTTACACCAATAGGGAAAGGAGTGAATTCCATCTTGTAATGTTATGTTCCCAACCCCCACTCGGTCTTGCCCCTGAAATGGTAGGCTTATTAAGTCGACGAACTGGCCACTCTCACCCATACAAATCTAAGGACAATTCCTCCTTAAAGGGGTTCATAACATACTAAGGATTCAGATTGAGTTACCTAGGTCATCCTATTGAAATAGAAACTTAAACTAGTTAACGGTGTTACATCTAGTGGTTACTATTTCGCGGTCCAGTCTTACGAAAACTCATTGCATAGGATACCCCCACTCGCATGTCTCCTACATGGATGTTTTGGATCATAGCATCTGTATCGAATACAAAATGAATCGTATCACATAATGTTACCAGGATAAGGTACCCAACCTTATCCCTATACTATAGACCATTTAGGTTGTTACTTGAACACTGATCCCCGTATGTCCCCACATACTAGTTCAAGTTTCATCTAAACAACATAGGATCTTAGTTTATTGGATTTGGGTCAAATTGTGCAATTTTAGTAACAATAACTCTTTATTGTACAAACCTCAATAACAACGTATTGAGACAAGTGAACAATTTGTCACCATTCACAACTACGCGTTTTAGGGCATAAAACCCAACAGATCTTCCACAACCTCATCCATAGATTAGGGCCATCTTTAACATTCGAGCTTGTAGACTCCTTGGACTCAACAATGTTCATAGTAAGTTGATAGGTTGACTTAACCGAGAATATGCCTTGAGAACTCTCTGCCCATATAATTGTTGGGTTTTATGCCCTAAAACTCGTAGATAATGAATGTAACTGTTGATCGGATATTAATGAAATAATATTGATATATTTCCATTAATTGTTATTAGTTATTTTATATTTGTCTTTGCCTAAAAATAACCCTAATCCAATAAACCAGACATCCAAGACTGTAATATGTGTCTTGAACTATATGTAGCGACATATGGGATCATTGTTCAAGAAACAGCCTAAAGGGTCTATAATATAGGGATAAGACTGGGTGTCTTATCCTGGTGACACTATGGATACGGCCCACTTTGTATTTGATACAAACACTGCGATCCAACACGTTCGTGTAGGAGACATGCGAGTGGGGGTATCCTATGCAATGAGTTTGCATAAGACCGGACCGCGAAATAGTAACCACTGGTTATAACACCGTTAACTAGTTGGTTTTCTATTTCACTAGGACGACCTAGACAACTTAGTCTTAATCTTGAGTTGATTATGAAGGGATAAAAGCCCTTGCGCAGCGGAAACGAACAGAACCTTAACTCTTATTTAATTTGAATTAAAATACCATACGTTAGCAAATTAAATTACAGCAGAAAAATACTATAAATCATGCTGTAAATTTATTATAAAACATGCTAAAACTCATTAGGAAAAATCTAGATCTAATCTAAATGGATCCTAATGATCCTAGATAAAGAACTCTTACTTTGTATGAGGTTCTTGATGTGTTTCGCCTTTTTTCCTTGATGTTTACAGAAAAATCCAGCAACTAAAGGTCTCCTTTTTCACAGCAAAACTCTTGTGAACACCACCAAAAACGATGCACCAATATTCTCTTAGAGAATGGAGTTGAGAGGTTTGTGGGAACCAAGTAAATTCTAGGAATTTTGGGAGGAGTTCTCTGAATTCACTGGAGAGGAAAATCACAGAGAAAGCTTCTGAGAGAGGGAGAGAGATACACCACTGAGGGACAACCAGAGATCTCAGAGACCAAAATTGGGATTAAACCCTAACTGAATCACTCAGTTACTAAAAAAACTCTTTATCTTACTCCACATCGTGTGTACTGCAGCATGAGTGGGTAGGATTAATTCTTATCAGTTATTTTTAACTGATGAGAAAATATTAATTATTAAATTAATTATTATATTAATAATAATTAATTAAATAATATTAAGTAATCCATAAATAAAATTTATGTCATCCTCCCACATAACCCATAGTTTTAATGTAAAGTAATTAAATCAAATTAAATTAAATTAAATTAAAACCAAACAATATTAATTAATTCATCAATTAACTAATATTATAATTAAATATCATATACTTTATTATATTTTTCTCTCATAAACTATAGTTGTAATGTACATCAAATGTGCATTAATTATAACCTATAATTTTTATTATGAATCCAATTCATAATTAAACTCAATATTCGAACACCTTCGAATGTTCTAAACCCCTTTAGAATTTTACCTCAACGCCCCTAATGAGCTACTGGTGGGACCTAATTGACCTACAGATCAGAAGCTCCAACGATATGAGATTAATTAGCTAAACTCATTAACCAATTTAATCAATATTCGTTAACTGTGGTTCACTCCACTATAGAATCACAGCTGCACTCTTCTCACTACAGATATATTTCTGTGTCCACGGATGTCGACCGTCAACAGCAAGTTAGCCCTTCACGTGTGTTCGTATCCTAGCTAGGTCAAATTACCGTTTTACCCCTAGGGTACCTCTTGGTCCTTAAGTACCAGTGCTCCTCTAATGAACAATCTGTTTGTGGTCCAACCAACAAACAGAAATCTCTCTCGTGCCATAAAGAGGGTAGGGCCCATTGTTCAAGACCCGGAGACACCACTTAAGGGAACACACCTCTACTTACCCTAATATCGGGAATGAGTGAATTCCATCTTGTAAGACTACGTTCCCAGCTCCCCATTCAGTCTTGTCCCCAAAATGGTAGGCTTATTGAGTCGGCGAACAGGCCACTCTCACCTGTACAAATCAAAGGACAATCCCTCATGGACAAGAGTCCATAATCTACTCAAGATTAAGGCCAAGTTGCCTAGGTCATCCTAGTGAAATAGAAACCGAGCTAACTAACGGTGTTACAGTTAGTGGTTAACTATTTCGCGGTCCGGTCTTTGTGCAAACTCATTGCACAGGATACCCCCACTCGCATGTCAACTACATGAACGCGTTGGATCAGTACGTTTGTATCAATATACAAAGCGGGTCGTATCCATAGTGTCACCAGGACAAGGTACCCAGCCTTATCCCTATACTACAGACCCTTTAGGCTAAAACTTGAACATTGATCCCCGTATGTCCCTACACACTAGTTCAAGCTTCATTCTATTAGCCTTGGATGTTTAGTTTATTGGATTAGGGTTATTAAGACAAGATATAATACAAACATTGAATACTACATTACTTTTATTAATGTTCGGTCAAAAGTACATTTACTATCTACGAGTTTTAGGGCATAAAACCCAACAGATTATGGACTCCTGCTCATGAGAGATTGTCCTTTGATTTGCATGGGTGAGAGTGGCCAATACGCCGATGTAGACACCATATTTGGTCCGGCTAGATTTATTTTATTTATATTATGCTTTTTATTATCATGAATATTTTTATTTTTTATTGTTAGCAAAAAAAAAAAAAGAATTAAAATAAAAATAAAACAAATTAAAAAAATCTTCTAACCAACCTTCTTTTTAAAACGTTTTTTCTCCCATATTTTTCTCATCCTTCCCCCACTAACGTATCTTCTCCCTCAAAATCTCAGCCCTCTCACCCACATTACCACGTTCTCCCTCTCTCACTTTGGAGAACGATGATGCTTATAAATGTGGGAGGCCTAAGTAAGAAAGGGGAGGAGTTTTGGAGATAAAAATATAAAAAGAGAGATTGTAAAGGTTGAAACGGGAGGAAATTTGGGCCAAAATTGATATTTTGATTTTGAACCCCACTTTCTCTCTCCTCTCCTTTCCTTTCCTCCATGAAAATTTCATTATTCCTCCACTCAAACTCATTTTCTTCTTCCTAAAAAAAAACCCCACACACTTCGAATTTCAGTGAACGGTAGCAACCGTAAACTTAGCACACTCATACACCCATTTTCGACGAACACCGCAACATTGCAACAAACCCACGCTAGTGACCCATTTGAATCCAAGAAACCCACATCTCAAATCTGTCACCCAACTCATCAACGTCGTCGCAGCCACCCAACGAACACAACTTGCATGCCGTCGCTCGAGTCCGAAGCCCCAACGTCGAACATCTCCAACCGCCACAGAATCTGCAGCTCCAACACTAAGCGTCGACGACCCCTTTGAACATCCCCAACGCCAGTCGAATCCGATCTCTGGCGACCCATGAGTGTTAAGCTCCATTGACTGCTGATCCAAGATTAGAGATAAGAGGGAAAGTGGAGGGGAGAAGAAAGGAAATGAAAAGAAGAGAGGGAGAAGAGAATCGGGGGAGAGAGAAAGCAAATGGAGAAGAAGGGAGAAGATGAAAGTTGGTGGGACCCATCTTGTCATTCATTCTTTTTCTTTTTCTTTTTTCTTTCAATTTATTTATCTACCATTTTTTTTTATATTTGCTTAAAGAACTTTTTTTTTCCTCTCAAATTTTAAGTGGTAAGTGTTTTTTTTTACACATATTTCCTCAAATCAACTTCAATTAGGTTTTAATTTTAAAAGTCTAATTTGAAATTTAAATTGATTTATTTTAGATTTCCAAATCTAATTTTTAATTAGAATTTAATTGAGAGTCTCCCAATCTAATTTCTAACTTAATTTCAATTGGGTTTTAACTCAAATTTCTAATTTAAATTTGGATTTGTATTTCCCTAATTAGTTTCCATTCAGTTATAATTAGAAATTTCAATTTGCCTTATATTTGAATTTTCAATCTGATTTTAATTTGGATTTTCAAAATGGTTTTACTTTGCCATTGAAATTCAATTCCTCTTTCAAATTAAATTCAAATTGGACCTAATTTGAATGTTAATTTTACCTTAATGATTTAAATTTGGAATACCCAAGATGAATCTCAAAGCGTTTGAAATGGCCAAATGAATTTCAAAATGACCTTTCAACTAGGATTTTTAATTGAATTTCAATTTGATTTTAACTCGAATTTTTTTAAATGATTTTAAACTTTCCTTCGATTGGTTTTATTTTCAACTTGAAATTTTCTAATTAACTTTTAATTGGAGTTGATTTGTGGAAATTAACAAAAAAAATTGTTTGTTTGTTTTTTTGTTATTTTACTATAAACACGAGACATTTATAGTAAAGTAAAAATCATGTAAAACCTATGAGGTGACAAATTTTCTTTAGTTAAAAGAAAATTTCAACATGACAATAATGATGGGAATAACCCCACTCACCATATCCTATCCTTACTTTATTTTTAAAGTTAAGGCAAGATAAAGTGAGATATTTGTCGTTTAATTATTTATTTGTTTATTCTTTTCAAAATAAAAGACCAATTTATGATCGGATAAAAGGATAATTTTAAAATAAAATATGGTAACCCTTTTTAAACGGGTGTTGTAGGGGTGCTAATACCTTCCCTACACTCAATCGACTCCCGAGCCTAACAGGTTGTTCATTAGAGGAGAACAAAGGGTCCTACCCTCTCAATGGCACGAGAGGGTTTTCTGTTTGATGGTTGGACCACAAACAGGTTGTTCATTAGAGGAGAACTGATACTCAAGGAAATAGAACTAACCCAGGGGTAAAACGGTAATTTGACCCAACTGGTGTTACGGACACTCGTGAAGGACTAACTAGTCAATATTGGTCTAGATCTGTGGACACAGAAAATATGTCTGCAGTGAGAAGAGTGCAACTGTGACTCTATAGTGGAATGAACACACAGTTAACGAATATTGATTAATGTGGTTAATGAGTTTGACCAATTAATCTCACATCGTTGGGAGCTTCTGATCTGCAGGTCCATTAGGTCCCACTGGTAGCTCATAAAGTAATTTGAGGCAACTAAGTAATAAATGTAAATTGAAAATGTTCAATTTACTAAGGGAAACAAATATAATATATATTGATATATTATTATGAGAGAAATTAATATTTGAAGAAATTCAAATATAAATTTATGGAAGTTTGAAAGAGTTCAAATAATGAATTAATTAATTTAAGGCCTAAAATGTGTTTGGACAAATTAATTAATTCTAGGTCGGGAATTAAATATGTGATATTTAATTGGTGGTTAATTAATTAAAGAATTCATTGACCGGGAATTAATCAATTATGGAAATAATTAATCACTTAAGGAAGTGATTAATCATTTATGGAAATGATCTAATCACTTATGGAAGTAATTAGTCATTTGTGGAAAAGATTAATCAATTGTGGAATTGATTGATCATGATTGATTAAATAAGCAATAAGATTGAATCAATTTTGGAAAAGATTTTTAATTGAATATTTTATTCATGACCTCTCTTCTATAAATAGAACATTAGACCTAATTGGTCCAAGACACTTGACACTTTTTGCTCTTGCTCTTAGACTCTCAAAGACAAGACCTAGAATTCTCTCTAGCCTCCCTCTTAGAGAAAGACTCCCACAAGTCTTTTGCCTCCTAGACCTAGAGTCATACCGGTTTAACCTCTGTGGTTATTGTGTCATTCAAGACAAAATTCCGGAGCTGTGCAAGGATTTTTTAGGATAGAATTTAGCTAAATTAATGTAATTTGATGCTTTATTTTATCCTAGGGGCCAAAATTAACCGGTTCAATTGCTATTTATATGTTTTATGGATGTCATATAGAATATTTAATCCCACCTTAGGTTATAAACATGCTCATGCATTTTTATATATTATAAATTGTTGTAATGTATGTTTAAATGCATGAAATTGTTTTCATATTTTTTAATATAAGTGTATATTAATTATATGAAAAATTGGAAAGCATGAAGCGTGTCATTACTTAAATTAAATGTAAATAGTTATGTTTAATGTGATGAATGAAGCATGGTTGATTGATTTTCTTGATTGGCTTATAATTGTTATATTAAAAGAAAATCAATATTGCATGAAGCATGAAACATCCATAGTTAATAATATAATTGTTATATTATTCATGCAATTAGTGTGGTTTAATTATTTAATTTGAATGAGATTGTTGAATGAATTAAACCCTAGATTCTTGATTATAGGATTAATCATTAAAATTTGAAATAGTTTTTTAATATTAATGATTAGAAACCGTCAATCTATAATCAAGATTTGCATGCAAACATAAGATCATAGGATAAATTGGATTAATTTTAAATTGTTTAAAATTAATTAGACCTAGATCGGTTTCTAATAGGATTAGAATCTTTTCTTACTTAGAATTAAAAATAGTTTTAATTGACTAAGTAGGAAAAACATTGTTATGATTATAAGGGAACTCCACCGGTAATGTTCTGTCTAAGGCTTGGGGTATTTAAGTTGACGGTTTACGGAACACCTCCTACCTGGGAACTGACTTGGAATACCGGAGTTGAATTAATCATAGTTAAATGTTAGCATGCAATGTCACTAGGTTTATTAAAAGTGTTTAATGCACCTAGATCTTTAGAGTAAAGACCTTACATTACTGAGGTTATAAGGGAACTCTCTCGGTAAAGTTCTGTCTAAGGCTGGGGGTATTTAAGTTGACGGTTTACGGAACACCTCCTACCTGGGAACTGACCCGAACATTGAGTTGAATTAACCATAGTAATGTTGACTTGCAATGTTGGGTGAATTGGGTTTATTAAAAGAAGTTTAATTCACCCAAAAGATTGCAGTTGAATATTTTCCATAATTGTTATAATAGGATCAGACTTAGATAGATTGACTTAGCCGAATACTATCTAAGTTAAACAACTCTATATTAACCTTTGGACATTTTTCAGTGGGAGGAAAGTTACAAAACGAGATTTAAATCAAGTTTTGCTCCTATGTCCCTATATTCACAACGTGAGATTCATGCTCGGCTTCGAGTCGCCTTAGGAGCGGCCTCCCTTAGAAAAGTGTTTGCATGAATCAATATCAAGGTGAATGGGAAAAAATGTCTAGAGTAAGTGGGAGCGGAACACGTGTCAACGTATCCCTCGATCTCCGCCCATAGTTCGCACCGTGAGAGTCCTATGATCCGCTTGCAGGTTGTCCTGGCGCAATCATCCCTTCGGAAGGCCTGGTCATAGGATTCGGAACATCGTGAACTCCTGGGAGCTCTTAGGCTAATCACCAACAGTTGTCTTTCCCTTCGGTAGCCTGTTGGTGCGTGCCTTTGAGATCTGAAAGTGGGAGGGTTACACTTACGAGGATGAGTTAAAAGTGTTAACAAATCCTTGACCGAACAACGGTGGCTAATGTCTATAGGAATATGAGTTATTCTGGAATTAGAATTAGCTGAGAGGTGTCTCATTTCAAAGGAGGAGTGCCTAATCACCCTTCGGTGGCTGATATTCTAAACCTCTGAAACATCGTTGCAAAACTAAATCGATAGTTTTAGGGTTCTGTGATTGTCTGCTTTGCTAAATTGATTGGATTGTGTGCAATTGTTTGCTTGTATGATGAGTTAAGGCAAAGATAACTAATACGGTCATTATTTAAATTACAACAATGTCTTCCTCAATTGTCTCTCTGCTTAAAAATGAGAAATTAACCGGCGAAAATTATGCTACGTGGAAGTCGAACCTGAATACGATTCTTGTTGTCGATGATCTGCGGTTCGTCTTAACGGAGGATTGTCCTCCAGCCCCTGCTCGTAATGCATCCCAAGCAGTTAAGGATGCTTATGACCGCTGGACAAAGGCCAATGATAAGACTCGCGTCTATATCCTAGCTAGCTTATCTGAAGTTTTGGCTAAAAGGCATGAGGGCATGGTAACAGCGAGAGAGATTATGAACTCTCTCCAGGAGATGTTTGGACAACCGTCCTACCAACTCCACCATGAAGCTCTCAAATACGTTTATAGTTGTCGCATGAAAGAGGGCACGTCTGTTCGAGAGCATGTCCTGGATATGATGGTCCAATTCAACGTGGCAGAGGCAAACGGGGCGGTCATAGATGAGCGTAGTCAGGTTGCATTCATCTTAGAATCTCTTTCGAAGAGTTTTCTGCAGTTTCGAAGCAATGCAATGATGAATAAAATAACATTCAACCTGACTAGCCTCCTGAATGAGCTACAACTCTATCAGTCTCTTCTTAAGAACAAGGGACAGATAGAAGGAGAGGCAAACGTTGTTCACTCTAAAAGAAAGTTCGAGAAGGGTTCATCCTCTGGAACTAAATTTGTAGCCACTTCTTCAAAGAAAACTCAGAAGAAGAAAGGAAACAAGGGGAAAGCTCCCAGTACTGCTGCTAAAAGCAAGGGAAAAACCAAAGCTATGGCAGATAAGGGCAATTGTTTCCACTGCAATGTAGATGGACATTGGAAGAGAAACTGCCCAAAGTACCTTGCTGAGAAAAAGAAGGAAAAGGAAGGTAAATTTGATTTACTGGTTTTAGAAACATGCCTGGTAGAACATGATGAGTTTACCTGGATACTTGATTCATGTGCAACTAATCATGTTTTCTCTTCTTTTCAGGAAAACAGTTCCTTTCGGCAGTTGAACGATGGGGAAATGACACTCAGGGTCGGAACTGGAGAAGTCATTTTAGCTAAAGCAGTGGGAGTTGCGAAGTTATTTTTTAGAAATAGATTCTTACTTTTAGAAAGTTTGTTAATCGTTCCCAAGATTAAGAGGAACCTAATTTCTATTTCATGTTTGATTGAACAATCGTATACAGTTACTTTTGATATGAATGAAGCATTCATTTATAAAAATGGTGTACTTATTTGTTCAGCCAAATTGGAAAATAACTTGTATGTTTTAAGACCAACCGAAAACAAATAACTTTTAAATCACGAATTATTTAAAACTGCTGAAACTCAAAGAAAAAGGCAAAAGATTTCTCCAACAAGTAACAATACTCATCTTTGGCATCTTAGACTTGGTCATATAAACATCGATAGGATCGATCGTTTGGTAAAGAATGAACTTCTAAGTAAGTTAGAAGATGATTCACTACCACCTTGTGAATCTTGTCTCGAGGGAAAAATGACCAAGAGACCCTTTACTGGAAAAGGTTACAGAGCCAAAGAACCCTTAGAGTTAATACATTCGGATCTATGTGGTCCAATGAATGTAAAAGCTCGAGGAGGGTACGAATATTTCATCTCATTTATAGATGATTATTCTAGATATGGTTACTTGTACCTAATGGGACATAAGTCTGAAGCCCTTGAAAAGTTTAAGGAGTTTAAGGCTGAAGTTGAAAACCTATTAGGTAAATCTATTAAAGTACTTCGATCTGATCGAGGAGGGGAGTATATGGATCAAAGATTCCAAGATTATATGATAGAACATGGAATCCAATCTCAACTCTCAGCCCCTGGTACACCTCTCAGCAGAATGGTGTGTCAGAAAGGAGAAATAGAACCTTGTTAGACATGGTTCGATCAATGATGAGCTATGCTCAATTGCCTAGCTCGTTTTGGGGGTATGCAGTAGAGACTGCAGTATACATCTTGAACAATGTTCCCTCGAAAAGTGTTTCTGAAACACCTTTCGAATTATGGAAGGGGCGTAAACCTAGTTTGCATCACTTTCGCATCTGGGGTTGTCCAGCACATGTGCTTGTGACAAATCCTAAGAAACTGGAACATTGTTCAAAACTGTGCCAATTTGTTGGTTACCCTACAAAAATGAGAGGTGGTTATTTCTACGACCCACAAGAAAATAAGGTGATTGTATCGACAAACGCCACTTTCTTAGAGGAAGACCACATGAGAGATCATAAACCATGCAGCAAAATAATATTAGGAGAAGCTACTGAAGAATCATCAAGAGTTGTTGATGAAGTTGGACCTTCAACAAGGGTTGATGAAGGAACTAGTTCTTCAGATCCATCCCGTCCATCTCAAATGTTGGGAATGCCTCGACGCAGTGGGAAGGTTGTATTACAACCTGACCGCTACTTGGGTTTAACTGAAACTCAGGTTGTCATACCTAATGATGGCATTGAGGATCCATTGTCCTATCGACAGGCAATGAATGACGAAGATAAGGATGAATGGGTCAAAGCCATGAACTTGGAAATGGAGTCAATGCACTCCAATTCTGTATGGGAACTTACAGATCTACCAAATGGGGTAAAACCCATAGGGTGCAAATGGATCTATAAGAGAAAAAGAGATGCAGCTGGAAAGGTACAGACCTTCAAAGCTAGACTAGTGGCAAAGGGTTATACCCAAAAGGAAGGGGTTGACTATGAGGAAACCTTTTCTCCTGTAGCCATGTTAAAGTCCATAAGAATTCTCTTATCCATAGCCACATATTATGACTATGAAATATGGCAAATGGACGTCAAGACTGCCTTTCTGAATGGTAATCTTGAAGAGAATATCTTCATGTCTCAACCCGAAGGGTTCATAGCCCAAGGTCAAGAACAAGAGGTTTGTAAGCTCAATCGATCCATTTATGGATTGAAACAAGCGTCCAGATCATGGAACATTAGATTTGATACTGCAATCATATCTTTTGACTTTGACCAAAACGTTGATGAGCCTTGTGTGTACAAGAAAGTCAACAAAAGGAAAGTAGTTTTTCTAATACTTTATGTAGACGATATCCTACTCATTGGGAATGATGTAGGATACCTCACTGACATTAAGAAATGGCTAGCAGCTCAATTCCAAATGAAAGATATGGGAGAGGCTCAATATGTTCTGGGAATCCAAATCATTAGGGATCGTAAGAACAAAACGCTAGCTTTGTCTCAAGCAACGTATATTGACAAGATGTTGTCTCGATATTTGATGCAAAACTCCAAGAAGGGACTACTACCCTTCAGACATGGGGTACACCTGTCTAAGGAACAATCTCCTAAGACACCTCAAGAAGTTGAGAACATGAGACACATTCTCTACGCCTCAGCTGTGGGCAGCTTAATGTATGTTATGCTCTGCACTAGGCCTGACATATGTTATGCAGTGGGAGTAGTCAGTAGGTATCAGTGTAATTCAGGGTTGGACCACTGGGGAGCGGTTAAGAATATCCTCAAGTATCTTTGGAGAACGAGGGACTACATGCTTGTGTATGGAGCTAAGGATTTGATTCTTACTGGATACACTAACTCTGACTTTCAAGCTGATAAGGATTCAAGGAAATCCACATCAGGGTCAATATTCACCCTCAATGGAGGAGCAGTAGTGTGGAGAAGCATCAAACAAGGATGCATAGCAGACTCAACCATGGAGGGTGAGTATGTAGAAGCTTGCGAAGCAACTAAGGAGACAGTATGGCTTAGAAAGTTCTTGACTGATTTGGAAGTGGTTCCGAATATGAACATGCCCATAACACTATACTGTGACAACAATGGGGCTGTAGCCAACTCAAAAGAACCTCGAAGCCACAAACGGGGTAAACACATCGAGAGGAAGTATCACATGATACGGGAGATTGTGCAACAAGGAGATGTGATCGCCACTAAGATCGCCAAGGAGCACAACATCGCTGATCCATTTACGAAGGCTCTCACGGCTAAAGTGATTGAGGGTCATCTAGAAGGTCTAGGTCTACGAGATATGTATGCCATCTAATCTAGGGCAAGTGGGAGAAATGTATAATGGGTATAAGGATGCCCTAGTTCATTGTATTATTTTAATATACATGACATTTCCAGCTTTAGATTATTGCATTTACATCCCACTAACTAGTGTTTTAGTTCAAGTGGGAGTTTGTTGGGTTTTATGCCCTAAAACTCGTAGATAGTGAATGTAACTGTTGACCGGATATTAATGAAATAATATTGATATATTTCCATTAATTGTTATTAGTTATTTTATATTTGTCTTTGCCTAAAAATAACCCTAATCCAATAAACTAGACATCCAATGTTGTAATATGTGTCTTGAACTATATGTAGCGACATATGGGATCATTGTTCAAGAAACAGCCTAAAGGGTCTATAGTATAGGGATAAGACTAGGTGCCTTATCCTTGTGACACTATGGATACGGCCCACTTTGTATTTGATACAAACGCTGCGATCCAACGCGTTCGTGTAGAAGACATGCGAGTGGGGGTATCCTATGCAATGAGTTTGCAAAAGACCGGACCACGAAATAGTAACCACTGATTATAACAACGTTAACTAGTTGGTTTTCTATTTCACTAGGACGACCTAGACAACTTAGTCTTAATCCTGAGTTGATTATGGACTCCTGCTCATGAGAGATTGTCCTTTGATTTGCATGGGTGAGAGTGGCCAATACGCCTGTTGGGTTCCTAGAGTGAGTAAAAATATGATATACAATACTCTAGAATTCCTGTGCAAGTATACACAGTTTGCAACAAGTAATATTATCAATCTGAGCCCTGAATTAGTTTCCACTCTACCTATTTTTGTGTAACTTCCTAATGGTTTCAAAGATAGTAAAATGATTTGGTTTTATCGGAATTATGCTGAAGCAAAATAAATGACAGAACAACAAGTAAACAACTAGATGGACAGACTAAAGACAGACGCTGGTTAGGATTTAGTGATCGTTCTAAAAGATGCTCTAGCAATATTATTGATCATGCATTTCTCGCAGTATTATTAGCGGATTCCTCTCGGAACTCCGGATCTTTTGGGATATGTTTCAAACCCAATGAAGTACGACCGATCAAGCACTAGGCAACTGGCTATCCCTAGCTCAGTCACTGGCGTTCACCAATACACAATGATCGTAGTGTGGATAATTGCCACACACCCTCTAAATCATCCCTGAAACTAGAGAGAGCTATTCACACCGGCTGGCCAGACGGGCATAAAATGGAAATAAGCACAACAATTAACCAAAATGCGATAGTCAATTTATTACTAGGGATGAAGCACAGTAATCACATTATTCCTACCCAACACCTTAAGCTACTTAGTTCATAAAAGGCATAGGAATACGAATTACAATCTGAGTATGCATGTCCATAACCACAAGTTAATAAAGAAAATAAACTCCCTAATCAGCTTGCGGAAGATGGTGTTCTTGATGATCTTCAATCTCTCTAAAATATTCGGCTTCCAAGGGAAAACATGGAATGACTTTGACTTTGACGGCTACTTCCTTTTATAGAAGGATGGGAGGCTTTGAATTAGGTCAACTAGGACACGTGTAAGGCTCTCCTTGATCCTTTATCACGAAATTAACTCAACAGAAGTCGGTTCATGAGGTTGGCTAACGAGCTGTGATGTGGCAGTCCTGTTCCCAGTTTTTGCTGCAGCATAGAATTTGCTCCCTCCAGTCGCTCAGCAGCATAATCTGCACAAAATAATTTCTAATGCTTCCATTCTTCCAAATGGGTTAAAACATGCAATATCTATCCAAAACCAACCCTAATAAGCATAAAGGACACACAAATCCCTATATAATTGAGGCCTAAATAACTACCTTTTGGGCAGTTATCATACCCCCAAACTTGAACTATTGCGCGTCCCGAGCAATACTAACCAACCTTCCTTCAAGAATTCAAAACATTAGACAAAGAATAGCTTAATCAAACCAGACAGTCCAACACTACCTTTAACCTTTACCTGGGCACTCTGCGAAACCAAGCTCTGCTGCAACAAAATGATTCCTCCGGCATGGACAAATAATCACCACTTTTCAACTTAATTCTAAGGACTCACCACAGCCTAGCTCTATTATCAGACATTTCAAAACATATTTTCAAAGGGGTTTATATCATTATCTATCAGACTTAAAGCAGCCTTACAGTCATAAGCTCTTAAGCATGGGATGACCCACTTTATGGTGCAGTATACCCCTGCCTCAAGCTTATCACCAACTAGGCTCAATACTCATTATAAAGCTAAAAAATCATTTGTTATTCTATCTCTTGCCCCTCAGAATGGCGACATTTTATGATGAAGCTCACCTAAGTTCTGGGAGACAGAAAAACTGCTGGATCATCATTCATCCTTCAAAACTTTTGCTCTGTCAATTTTTTCAGCAAAATCTTCAACAAATAATTTTTTTCAGCAAATAATTTTTCTCATTTCCTAGGTCATCTTTTGACGCGGAAACAAACTGTGGGTATCACAATTGTCCCCGTTACTCAATAACCTAACAAATTTTAATTTGAAGGAGAGGAATGCTCGAGCAAAATAATTGGAGTTGCAAAAAGTCCCCCAAACTTGAATTATTCATTGTCCCCAATGAATCATTAAATAAGCAAGTATACCCCAAACTTAAATTTTTCTATCTGAATTTTTAAAGTAAACATGGGACTCAGATTAAGCTTAAAGTGGATCGTACAAGTCAATACTACCTTCAAAATCTTCTTTGCCGCAGCAACAGTCCAGGCTAGAAGAAATGCTCAAGCAAAAGGGTTATAGAGATCAGAATACCTTGATCTAATTAAGCGTAATCAGTCCAAGCTTCAAAAATTCAGAAGAAAATTAGTTAAGTTAGGCATTACTCAGTGCTCATGGAACAGAAATATCGAAAAAATGTCATTAAAAACATAAGAAAAGAAAGTACATAGCTGAGATATATTTAAAAAAAAAACAGAAAAATTAAAAAGACAAGCAGACGGGGTCAAATATGCACGAGCAAACAAAATTATAGGATCAAAATTAATGCTCGCCGAAGATCATCTTATCCATCAATCTTCCTGACTTTGTTCTTCATCATCATTCTCTTCTCCTCTTTCAGCAGGTGGGGGCGGAATCCAGGGGTTCAACAGATCGTCAGGGAATATGGGAAGGGCTGGGTATGGGTTTGAAAAATTCTCTTGCAGCGCCCTCTTTAAGCCGGCATCCCGATTCTTAACATAGCTCCAGAAGGTTAAAGTTTGCCTCTCAGCAAACTCCTGCCTACTGGCCGAAAGTGCCAGTTGTTCTAGAATCGTGTTGATGTCGTAGATAAGCCCACCTTGACATACCTCCTACACACGCTGGAGTCGTGCCAAATTGGGCGTGTCTATGATCCCTTTATCAAACAGGATCACATCTCCCTCATCCACCGGAACCCCTGCTCTTCTGCACAGCATCGTGATTGTGTTCGGAAAGAATAGTTTCCCCACCTTCTTTTTCCAACATCCAGAAATCTCATTCGCAATGATCCTCCCTACGTTAATACTGAGAGACCGTAAGATGGCAAAAGCTAGGAGAACCCGTTCCCTGGAGATTTTCGAGTCATGTGTTGTTGGAAGCATCTTCTGTCTAATAAATCCCATCCATGTGTTCGCTTCCCTTTTCAAATAAGCCGACTGGAATGTCCTCTTCTGAGTCATGGATAACTGCCACTGTGCCCCTTCATTTCCTACCTCCCTTACAGCCTCACTTAGTTGTTCATCAGATGGCGCCACAACCATCTCATTATACGCCGCATGGGGGAAGTTTTGAACGTTGTACAGTGCATTGATAGCACTTGGACTCCAATCCACCTCGACTCCTCGGACAATTACCTGGAAACCATCCTCCTTGACAATGTTAGCATAAAATTCACGCACCACCTGTGCGTTTACAGATTCCGGCTTCGCACAAAACAGCTCCCAGCCGTGGTCTGCAATACCGATCCTCAGAAATTGTGGAAGATCACCACTGAAACCGCGTTCGAACAAGAAATCCCTTTTCAGAAGCTCAGCGTATTTTGCTCTGGAAAAATTGTTGACGAAGCGATCAAATGGAACCTGCTGTTCTTCTATCGCCTCGTGTTCTTCCGATGCTTCAGCAATATTTTTGCCCTTCTCTGCCCTGCGCTTGAGCAACTGCTCTTCCTCAGTCTTCTTCTCTGTTTCTTCTCTTTCTTTGTCCTCAGCTTCTTTCTTCTCTCTTTCCTCTCGCTCTGCCTTTTCTCTCTCAGAATCTGATGATGGTGGTGACGGGGTATCAGTCCGAATCACCTGAATACGGCCGGCCTTTCTCTTTATGCGGCGGCGTTTCGGCGGTTCGGGCATTATTACCTCAACACGAGCTTCTTGGTCCTGCTCGTTTCCTCTTTCAGACACTACATCTACCTGCTCGTCTCTCACCATCTCAGCCTGCTGTTCTTGATTCTCCTCAACATTTTCCTCTCGAGTTGTATCTGTATCCGCAAGTCTCTGATCAGCCTCTCCTGGGGTCTGTTCTTGTGGTTCTTCCAGGTCTCCTTCAACCACTGCAGCAGCCTCATCCTCTGTCACTTTTTCCTGTTCTTCCGCCCTCTGTTGTCGTCTTCTTCTTTTAGCTTCTTTCTCCTCCGGTGTTCTTTTCTTCTTAGTTTTTACTTTCGGAACTTCGGGGGTAATGGGTATTTCCTCTTCACTCTCTCTCTCTCTTTCTTTCCTCACTCTTGTTTTGGCCATGGATAACTCAAAGGGTTTTGTAGAGAATGAAAAGGAGAAAGAAAAAATGTAGATGGCAAGATAGAATCAAGAAGACGAAGTGAGGAGAAACGTACCAATGTCTGCAAATAAATAAGGCTCCAGCAATTTGAAATCCTAACCGAAAGGATTTGCTCCGTAATAAATGGTTTTACCGTTCATATTTACTTTGCAATTCAAATCCCTAACGGTAAAATCGTGGAATTTCAATCATCTATGGTAAATAACGGCATGTTGTCAATGGCTAAACCGTTGGATTATCCCTGCACGACATGTGGCAGCATCCCTGCAATTCACCTGCCCATAGAAATTCAAAAATCCCAACGGTAAAAATAATTACTCACACTAAAATCCTTCCTATTTGTACGAGAAATTTGCTCCAGCATTATCTTTGCTGCAACAATCTTCTGAACCTGCCGAATCTTAGATACGGAATTTAAATTTCAAAATAGGAAAATCTAATCTTTTAAATTCAAATTGAACTTAACCGATCAAATCAAACTTAATTTTTTTATTCTTAAATCCGAATCAATTAGAGAAAATCTTTATTAACTAACAAAATTCAAATAACTGAAAATAAAATCCACATAAAACAAAATCTAATTAATGAAAAGATAATCCTAAAAATAATCTAAATAAATAACCTGAAAAATCAAATCAAATTCAAAACGAAATCCTAAATAAACAAATACTTAAAGATAACAATCTAATAAACCATGCAAAATTAAATCTAACCTAATCAAAATTAAAAACAAGTCAGAAAAATAAAATCAACATAACACTGGGAGCTCAAAAAAATTTCTCTGTGAAATGCTCCCGCAAAAATCCTGCTCTCTCAATCATCAACTAACTTTAGGGAAGGATATTTCGCCTGAAATTCCTCTCCCCAATAATTTTTCACACGTTGTCCATTCACTTTGAACACTCTCCCATCTTTTTCATCCTGCAAAGTAACTGCTCCATGGGGAAAAACCTCAACCACAGTAAATGGTCCTGACCATTTAGATTTTAGTTTTCCAGGAAACAATTTCAATCTAGAATTATAAAGCAAGACTTTTTGACCCTTGACAAACTCTTTAGATTTTATTCTCTTGTCATGCCACAGCTTAGTCTTTTCTTTATACATTTTCATATTCTCATAAGAAAATTGGCGAAATTCCTCTAATTCATTAAGCTGCAGCATTCTTATTGCTCCTGCACGACTCAGATCAAAATTTAACTTTTTCAAAGCCCAAAACGTCTTATGCTCTAGCTCCAATGGTAAATGGCAAGCTTTTCCATATACTAACCTATAGGGAGACATACCTAGAGGAGTCTTATAGGTTGTCCTATAAGCCCAAAGAGCCTCATCCAACCTAAAAGACCAATCCTTTCTAGATGGATGGACTACTTTCTCTAAAATCGATTTAATTTCCTTATTACTGATTTCAGCTTGACCATTTTCTTGTGGGTGATAAGGGGTAGCTATCCTATGCTTAATCCCATACTTAGCTAAAAGCTTAGTTAAGATATTATTAACAAAATGTGTACCCTCATCACTCACTAGAGCCCTAGGTGTCCCAAACCGCGCAAAGATGTCCGATTGAAGAAACCTTGCTACTGTCTTGGCATCACTCTGATGGCATGCAATGGCCTCCACCCATTTGGACACGTAATCAACTGCCAATAAGATAAAAACATTGCCATTAGAAGGGGGAAATGGCCCCATAAAGTCAATACCCCATACATCAAATAATTCAACTTCTAAAATATAAGTAAGAGGCATTTCATCTCTAGGCCCCAAATTTCCTCTCCTTTGGCAAGCATCACATTGCTTGTAGAACCAATGGGCATCCTTGAATAACGTAGGCCAGAAAAATCCGCAATGCAAAATCCTCATAGTTGTCCTCTGACCGCTGAAATGACCTCCATACGGCGAAGAGTGACATTGCTCCAGGATTTCCTTTGCTTCAGGACCTGAAACACACCTATGAATAATACCGTTAGAGCATTGCTTGTACATAAACGGCTCATCCCAATAGAAAAACTTCGCATCATGCTTAAACTTTTTCTTCTGCCTCCAATCCATGTCAATAGGGGTGACTCCCTTTACCAAGAAGTTTGCAATATCAGCATACTAAGGGACATCTCTAACTACCTTTACTTCAACAGCAAAGAGTTGTTCGTCTGGAAAAGAATCGGAAATGGCAGATTGCTCTGGCAAAGATGATGATGGATCAAGACGAGATAAATGATCTGCAATGACATTTTCTGATCCCTTCTTGTCCTTTATTTCCAAGTCGAATTCCTGCAATAATAAAACCCAACGAATTAGTCTAGGCTTTGCATCTTTCTTAGACATTAGGTACCTTATTGCTAAAGGAATTGAATCCTCTAGCGGAAGCGGTTTTCACCGTTTGTGATTTAATTTCTAATTAGAATACCGATACGTTGGGCAAAAATAAAAACAGAAACGATTTCTATTTAGATCTATGTTAAGCATGCTGAAAAAATTACTCTAAACCACTTTAGAGTTGAAGAAACTTACGTGAATTGTAGTGGCCAAACTCCTCAGCACAATGCTCCAACTTGAAATTCACGTATAACCTTTTTGCTCCAAGAACACTACCAAATCGATTCACCCGCTACGACTCTTGGGTCTCAAGATTGGCTTGTGGGAACCCAAAGATCGTCTTGGAAGGGAAAATTACAGCAAGGAAGTGCTGGAATTTTTTGAGAGAATTTTTAGAGTTCTTTTCTCTATTTTTCGTGAAAAATGAGAGAGTGAGTCTATTGGGGAAACTCCCTCCCAACTTTACGATAAGTGGGGAGGGAGTTATTCCCTCCTTGATCTCTACCGTTGATCATAATCAACGCGATCCAGGCCGTCTATTAATTAAATAATTATAATTAATTTAATTAAATCAATATTAATTAAACCAATTATAACCTAAGCTATTTAATTCAATTTGAATCATATTCAATTGAATTAAATTGGCCATTCAATTAATCTCATCAATTGAATCCACATTAATTAAATATCAAATATTTAATTAATTTTATAATTGAATCACATTCAATTTTATCTCTCATTTAACCTATAGTTTTAATGTGCATCAAAATGTACATTAATATAAACTATAGTATTAATTTGATTAAATCACATTTAACCAAACTAATTCCCAATTAATTAATTCATGAATTAATCAAATATCACATATTTAATTAAATTCATAATTCTCTCTTTAATTAATTTTGAATCATATCCAAAATTAATTATAAATTTTAATTCTATAATTAAACTTTATACTATAATATATCTCCATACATTATATTAATTCCCTTTAATATCAAGACTAAATCATCTGAGAACCCGTTATGAGCTAGCAGGTGGACCTAATGGACCTACAGATCAGAAGCTCCAACGATACGAGATTGATCAGCTAAACTCATTAACCGAGTCAATCAACATTCGTTAACCGTGGGTCACTCCACTAAAGACCCACAGCTGCACTCTTCGCACTGTAGAATATTTTTGTGTCCACGGATATCGACCAATTGCAGTAAGTCAATCCTTCACATGTGTTCGTAACACCAGCTGGGTCAAATTACCGTTTTACCCCTGGGTTACCTCTGGATCCTTAAGTACCACTGATCCCTCTAATGAACAACCTGTTTAGGGTCCAACCTCTAAACAGAAATTCCTCTCGGGCCAGGAGAGGACAGCGCGCTTTTGTTCAAGCCCCGGAATCAGCCCTTAAGGGAACACACATCTACTTGCCTCAATGGGGAAGGAGTGAATTCCATCTTGTACTGTTATGTTCCCAGCCCCCATTCGGTCTTGCCCCTGATATGGTAGGAATATTGAGTCGGCGAGCAGGTCACTCTGACCCATACAAATCTAAGGACAATCCCTCCTGAAAAGGAGTTCATAACAGACTCAGGATTGAGATTGAGTTACCTAGGTCATACTATTGAAATAGAAACCTAGACTAGTTAACGGCGTTACATCTAGTGGTTACTATTTCGCGGTCCGGTCTTATGCAAACTCATTGCATAGGATACCCCCACCCGCATGTCTCCTACATGGATGCTTTGGATCATTGCATCTGTATCGGATACAAGGTGGGTCGTATCACATAGTGTCACCAGGATAAGGTACCCAGCCTTATCCCTATACTATAGACCATTTAGGTTGTTACTTGGACACTGATCCCCGTATGTCCCTACATACTAGTCCAAGTTTCATTTAAACAACCTCGGATCTTAGTTTATTGGATTTAGGGTTTATTAATACAAACTCGATTTATTCAATAACCAAATTACTGAATCACTCAAATAACGACTTATTGAGATCGATTAATTTGTTTCATTTACTATCTACGAGTTTTAGGGCATAAAACCCAACAATTGCTGCATGATCCATGAAAACCGTGACTTTGGATCCAACCAAATATGGCCGGAACTTCTCAAAAGCGAACACCACAGCTAACAACTCCTTTTCAGTAGTTGTATAGTTGACTTGTGCTTCATTTAAAACCTTGCTTGCATAATATATAAGATGGATAAATTTGCCTTGCTTTTGCCCCAGCATCGCACCTACCGCAGCATCACTCGCATCACACATTACCTCAAATGGTAAATTCCAATTAGGTGCGCAAAGAATGGGTGCTGAGATTAAAGCAGCCTTTAAAGTCTCAAAAGCCTTCCTACAATCTGCATCAAAGTAAAAAACGTGATCAGTACACAATAAGTTACAAAGAGGTTTACTGATTTTGGAGAAATCCTTTATGAACCTCCTATAAAAACCAGCATGTCCTAAAAAACTCCGAATTCCCTTCACTGAATTCGGTGGCTCTAATCTCTCAATAACCTCAACTTTTGCTCTATCAACTTCTAGACCATTTTTAGAAATTTTATGACCTAACACTATGCCCTCCTTCACCATGAAGTGACATTTCTCCCAATTAAGAACTAGATGGGTATCCTCACATCTTTTTAACACATTTCCTAAATTATCTAAACAACTCTGAAAATACCCTCCAAATACTGAAAAATCGTCAATAAATACCTCAACAGTGGACTCAATCATATCAGAAAAAATTGCTAACATACACCGCTGAAATGTTGTTGGAGCATTGCAGAGGCCGAAAGGCATTCTCCTAAAAGCGAATGTCCCATAAGGACAGGTGAAAGTGGTTTTCTCCTGATCCTCAGGAGCAATAGTAATCTGGTTATACCCAGAATAACCATCCAAGAAACAGTAATAGGCCTGACCAGCCAATCGGTCCAACATCTGGTCGATAAATGGTAGAGGGAAATGATTTTTTCGTGTAGCTTTATTAAGCCTTCTGTAATCCATGCAAACCCTCCAGCCAGTTACTGTCCTGGTTGGAATCAACTCATTATCTTTATTGCCCACCACAGTGACACCTCCTTTCTTAGGAACACATTGGACAGGGCTTACCCAATTGCTATCGGCAATTGGATAGATGATCCCAGCATCCAACCATTTAATTACCTCATTCTTAACAACCTCTTTCATTGCAGGGTTAAGCCTTCTTTGTTGCTCAATACTTCTAAAGGATCCCTCCTCAAGAGTGATTTTGTGCATACAAAAAGATGGGTTAATTCCCTGAATATCAGCCAATGTCTAACCTATAACCTTGCGGTATTGCTGCAGCAATTTTATTAAGGTCTCTTCATGCTCTGGCATTAAATCTGATGCAACAATAATGGGCAACGTCTCACTTTCCCCAAGATACACATACTTTAGATGCTCCGACAAAGGCTTCAGATCTAAAGTGGGTGCCTCAATCAGGGATGGCTTAATTGGGGGAGCCTTTCTTTGATCTAAATCTAAAGACTCAAAAACATCCTCACATCTAAACAATTCTTTTTCTTTTTTTCTATCTAAAGAACAAAATTCAAAATCTTCTACACTAACCTCTCCATGCTTTTCCGAATGCTTATCAGCCAAATCTTGTATTGCTGTCTCAATAACTGTGCTCTCCAGAATCTTGATGAAGGAGCAATCCTCCATTTCGTCTGGATATTTCATGGCTTTAAACACATTAAATTTTACTTCCTCATGACAGACTCTCATTGTTAATTCCCCTTTTTGAACATCTATTAACGTCCTACCAGTAGCCAAAAATGGACGACCTAGAATAATTGGGACATTCTTATCAGCCTCGTAGTCTAAAATAATAAAATCAACAGGAAATATGAACTCATCAACTTTTACTAAGACGTCCTCAATTTTACCCTCTGGATATGTGATGGTCTTATCAGCTAGTTGGAGTGTGACTGTGGTAGGCCTAGCTTCACCAATACCAAGCTTCCGATAGACCGAAAGAGGCATAAGGTTAATGCTTGTGCCTAAATCACAGAGTGCTCTACCTAATTCCTTTCCACCTATAGACACAGGTATAGTAAATGACCCTGGATCCTTAGCCTTGGGTGGTAGCCCATTCTTAAGAATAGCACTACACTCCTCCGTAAGAGATACGGTTTCAAACTCGCCCAACCTCTTCTTTTTAGTCAAAATATCCTTAAGAAATTTAGCATAATTAGGCATTTGCTCTATAGCTTCTACTAAAGGGATATTTATATGCAATTGCTTAAGAATCTCTAGAAACTTCCTAAATTGACCATCCTGATTCTTAGGCTTTTGCCTTTGTGGAAAAGGTAGAGGTGGTACATAAGGTGGGGGCGACACATAAGGTGGTTCCACATCTGGCACAGAACCAGATGCTCCAGCATCTTTATTGCTGCCTCCAGCACCCTGACCAGACTCCAACTCTTTCTCAACAACAACATTATTATTTCTATCACCATTTTTATCTATAACCTGGGTTTTACTAGGCTCAATTCTTTCTTCTAATGGCTTACCACTCCTAAGAGTTACTGCCTTTACCTGCTTCTTACCTTCCCTTCTAGGGTGTTCAGTATCTGATGGAAGTTTCCCTTGAGGCCTCGCCTTTAGCTCATTAGCTAGCTGACCCACTTGCAATTCCAGGGCCCTCATCGAAGCTTGATTACTTTGAATTGTGACATCTGTGCGAGCCATAAATTCTTTCATCATCGCCTCGAGAGAATTTCCCGAATTTTGCTGGGGCAAAACCTACTTATTTTGCTGGGGCATTACCTGCGGTTTAGCAAATCCCGGCTGGTTCATCTTTTGTTGCGCTTGTACGTTATTTCCTTGACCTCCCCATGAGAAGTTGGGGTGGTTGCGCCAACCTGGATTATAGAAGTTAGAATAAGGGTTGTTCCTCTGATTACCTACAAAAAACACAAAAGCTAGATTGTTGGGGCAAAACTCGTAGTTGTGGTCTTCACCACAATAGATACATGCTTCGTCCGTGACTTGGTTCACCACTGCAGTAGGCTCCATAGCTGGTGGCTGCTGATGACTAATCACTGTCACATTCTTAAGAGCATTAACAATCATAGCAAGATCAGCCCTAATGGTGGACACACCATCAACTTCTAATACACTCTTAACTTTCTTATTTGTGCCTCTGACATCCGACCACTAACAACTATTAATAGATATCCTCTCTAAGATCTCATAGGCTTCATTAAAAGTTTTTGCCAAAAGGGCCCCTCCAGCTGAAGCATCAACTATACCTTGGGTCACTCCATTTAAACCATTGTAGAATGTTTCCATTTGAATACAATGAGGTAAACCATGGTGGGGACACTTTCGCAAAAGCTCCTTAAACCTTTCCCAAGCCTCACTAAAAGTCTCATCTTCAAGTTGCCTAAACCCTACTATTTCACTACTCAATTTAGCATTTCTATTAGGTGGGAAATATTTACTCAAAAATTTTTCAGCTAACTCATCCCACGTCCTAATTGACCCTGGAGCAAAAGAATTTAACCATGACTTTGCTCCATCTCTAAGAGAATACGGGAACAAAGTTAATCTAAGAGCATCTCTAGGCACTCCTTGAATTACAAAAGAATCACTAACTCCTAGAAAAGACTTAAGATGTAAATGAGGATCGTCAGATATCAAACCATGGAATTGTCCCACGGTTTGCAACATCTGAAACATTATCGGTTTCATTTCAAAATTTGCCGCTTGGATTTGGGGACGTGCAATCCCTAGATTCAACTCATTAAACATCGGGACAGCATATGCTCGAATGGCTCTGGTCCTATCGTTCGCTATCAAGATAGGATTCTCAGCCTGATTATTTTGCTGCTCTTTTTGCTCAAACAGTGGGTTTTGCTGCAGCAACGGATTCATCTGGGGATTTGCTGCATCTTCAGGATCTTGCGGAAGACGCGGCACGTTCTCTATCTGGTTTCTGCGCTGCTCCCTCCTTCTGTTCCTAAATGTCCTTTCAATTTCTGGATCAAGCTCAAACCGTACCCCAGGCGGATCGTTCATGCAACAAACTCACACCTGCAAAAACAAAAAGAAACAATAAAAAAAAATTCTAGCACCAAACCACTAAAACACATACACAAAACAAATCAGATAAAAACTTTATTCAAGTCCCCGGCAACGGCGCCAAAAACTTGTTGGGTTCCTAGAGTGAGTAAAAATATGATATACAATACTCTAGAATTCCTGTGCAAGTATACACAGTTTGCAGCAAGTAATATTATCAATCTGAGCCCTGAATTAGTTTCCACTCTACCTATTTTTGTGTAACTTCCTAATGGTTTCAAAGATAGTAAAATGATTTGGTTTTATCGGAATTATGCTGAAGCAAAATAAATGACAGAATAACAAGTAAACAAATAGATAGACAGACTAAAGACAGGCGCTGGTTAGGATTTAGTGATCGTTCTAAAAGATGCTCTAGCAATATTATTGATCATGCATTTCTCGCAGTATTATTAGCGGATTCCTCCCGGAACTCCGGATCTTTTGGGATATGTTTCAAACCCAATGAAGTACGACCGATCAAGCACTAGGCAACTGGCTATCCCTAGCTCAGTCACTGGCGTTCACCAATACACTATGATCGTAGTGTGGATAATTGCCACACACCCTCTAAATCATCCCTGAAACTAGAGAGAGCTATTCACACCGGCTGGTCAGACGGGCATAAAATGGAAATAAGCACAACAATTAACCAAAATGCGATAGTCAATTTATTACTAGGGATGAAGCACAGTAATCACATTATTCCTACCCAACACCTTAAGCTACTTAGTTCATAAAAGGCATAGGAATACGAATTACAATCTGAGTATGCATGTCCATAACCACAAGTTAATAAAGAAAATAAACTCCCTAATCAGCTTGCGGAAGATGGTGTTCTTGATGATCTTCAATCTCTCTAAAATATTCGGCTTCCAAGGGAAAACATGGAATGACTTTGACTTTGACGGCTACTTCCTTTTATAGAAGGATGAGAGACTTTGAATTAGGTCAACTAGGACACGTGTAAGGCTCTCATTGATCCTTTATCACGAAATTAACTCAACAGAAGTCAGTTCATGAAGTTGGCTAACGAGCTGTGATGTGGCAGTTCTGTTCCCAGTTTTTGCTGCAGCATAGAATTTGCTCCCTCCAGTCGCTCAGCAGCATAATATGCACAAAATAATTTCCAATGCTTCCATTCTTCCAAATGGGTTAAAACATGTAATATCTATCCAAAACCAACCCTGATAAGCATAAAGGACACACAAAATCCCTATACAATTGAGGCCTAAATAACTACCTTTTGGGCAGTTTTCAACGCCGACTCAATAAGCCTACCATTTTGGGGACAAGATCGAATGGAGAGCTGGGAACATAATCGTACAAGATGGAATTCACTCCTTCCCGACTTTAGGGAAGCAGATGAGTGTTCCCTTAAGTGGTTACTCCGAGTCTTGAACAAAGGGGCCTACCCTCTCAATGGCACGAGAGGGTTTTCTGTTTGATGGTTGGACCACAAACAGGTTGTTCATTAGAGGAGAACTGATACTTAAGGAAATAGAAGTAACCTAGGGGTAAAACGGTAATTTGACCCAGCTGGTGTTACGACACTCGTGAAGGACTAACTAGTCGATATTGGTCTAGATCTGTGGACACAGAAAATATGTCTGCAGTGAGAAGAGTGCAACTGTGACTCTATAGTGGAATGAACACACAATTAACGAATATTGATTAATGTGGTTAATGAGTTTGACCAATTAATCTCACATTGTTGGAGCTTCTGATCTGCAGGTCCATTAGGTCCCACTGGTAGCTCATAAAGTAATTTGAGGCAACTAAGTATTAAATGTAAATTGAAAATGTTCAATTTACTAAGGGAAACAAATATAATATATATTGATATATTATTATGAGAGAAATTAATATTTGAAGAAATTCAAATATAAATTTATGGAAGTTTGAAAGAGTTCAAATAATGAATTAATTAATTTAAGGCCTAAAATGTGTTTGGGCAAATTAATTAATTCTAGGTCGGGAATTAAATATGTGATATTTAATTGGTGGTTAATTAATTAAAGAATTCATTGACTGGGAATTAATCAATTATGGAAATAATTAATCACTTAAGGAAGTGATTAATCATTTATGGAAATGATCTAATCACTTATGGAAGTAATTAGTCATTTGTGGAAAAGATTAATCAATTGTGGAATTGATTGATCATGATTGATTAAATAAGGAATAAGATTGAATCAATTTTGGAAAAGATTGATTTAATTGAATATTTTATTCATGGCCCCTCTTCTATAAATAGAACACTAGACCTAATTGGTCCAAGACACTTGACACTTTTTGCTCTTGCTCTTAGACTCTCAAAGACAAGACCTAGAATTCTCTCTAGCCTCCCTCTTAGAGAAAGACTTCCACAAGTCTTTTGCCTCCTAGACCTAGAGTCATACCAGTGTAACCTCTGTGGTTATTGTGTCATTCAAGAAGAATTTTCCAGCGATCACGAGACAAAGGAGGCTGCTGCGTTTTGTTCGTTGTTGTGTCGTTGGCGAAGAACGGTCAAGTCTACAACGGAGGTTTGTAGCGGTTCTTCCCATTTTCTTTAGAAAAGCATGAAAAGAAATTTGGATTTATATTTCAGCATGTTTAAACTGATTTTCCAGCAACTTTAAAGTATGTTTAAAGTTTGATTGAGTTTTCGTAACAGTATTTTAATGTTAATTAATATACGGCGTAAGGTCCAATCGATGCGCTTCCGCTGCGAGGGGACTTTTATTCCCTTCAATAATCTCGTCTATTGAGGAGTTGGACCCTAGGGGAATGTTTAAGATATCATTAGCATCAAGGGGCATAAATTTGTTTATTATCTCCATTTCCTTCCAGCACCCATCCTTTCCAATAAGGCTGCAAACATTGATGTTCCTTAGCTCACTGGGAGTGCACAAGACCGCTTTGCAACCTTCTCTACTGATCCATGGTGCTTTTATGGATAAAGATGTATTTGTCGTTTCCAACTCTCCATCTATAACCTTGAAGGAAAAGATCCCGCCCCCATAATATGTTTCGCCAAGTTAGGGAGGGATTATGGCCTGTAGTGGCGTTAATAAAGTCTCTGTTCTTGAAATATCTACCCCTTAAGATCCCGAAGAGAAGGCAATCAGGGTTTTTCAGAATCTTCTAGCTTTGCTTCGCAAGCATGGCTTGATTAAAAAGGCTGATACCCCTGAAACCCATCCCTCATCGAGCTTTACTTTTGCAAAGGCGATACCAGCTCATTTAGTGAATTTTCCTTTTTTCTTGCGAAGATCCCCACCAGAACCGAGCACAGGCCCTATTGATATCCTCACACAATCCTTTAGGAAGCATAAAACAAGACATTGTATAAGTGGGGATTGTCTGGGCGATAGCCTTAATAAGAACTTCTTTTCCCCCTCTGAGAGAACAGGGCCTCCTTCCATTCTTGAAGCGCTTTCCCCACTTTCTCCTTTAGCTTTTTTAAAAAGGAGGTTCTTGCTCCGAGCATTTTGGGAGGGCATTCCCAGGTATTGGCTGATAGAATTTGAGTGCTAAATCCCTAAGATCTCCGAGAGGCCTTTGATCTTCTCATCAATAGTGTTTTTGCCAGGCATAAATATGGACTTCTCAAGGTTGATGGTTTGCCCCGAGGCCGCTTCATACTCTTTTAGAATCTCTTTTATGCACCTGCAATCCTTCTCTGTTGCCCTACAAAAGACCAAACTATCACCAGTAAAAAATAAATGGGAGATAGGGGCAATGATTATTAATACAGAGACCATTAATGTTTGAGAGAGATTTTTCCCTGTTCAAAAGGCTAGAAAAACCTTCAGCACAGATGAGGAACAAGTAAGGAGACAAAGGGTCTCCTTGCCTTAAACCTTTTTCAGGTTTGAAGGACTTGCTCGGGTTGCCGTTCACCAAAATTAAGAACTCCATTGATTCCACGCAACTCATAATTTTGTTGATCCAACAATCTTCAAAGCCTAGCTTGGACATCATCAATCTTAGAAACGACCATTCCACTCGATCATAAGCTTTGCTCATATCGAGTTTTATGGCCACGTGCCCTTTCCTACCTTTGCCTTTACTGTTAATCGCATGGATGCATTCGAACCCAATAGTGACATTATCAGAGATTTTCCTGCCCAGGACGAAGGCCGATTGCGGTTGGAAAATGATGGAGTCGAGCACCCTCTGGAGCCTGTTTGCAAGATCTTTAGCTATAATCTTGTAACTCACATTACAGAGGCTTATGGGCTAGAACTCTTGCATCTTTTTGGGATTTTTGGTTTTGGGGATGAGAGTAATGAGAGTTTTGTTTAGGCTATTGATATTAGACTCCCCATTCAACACTTGGAGGCAAAGAATGTATATATCATTACCGACCACGTCCCAGTATCTTTGGTAAAAAAATGTCTGCAACCCATCTATCTCGAGAGCTTTTTCGGGTTCAGGTTGAGCATTTGAGAACTATAAGCAAAGTTATTCAGTCGAAGCAACAGGAGGAAGGGGGAAAGACGGGGACCAGGAAATCCAGTCGGGGAAGACGATCAGAGAAGCGACGAGAGAAAAATTAATAAAATATTCTCCACCAAGTTCGAGGAACCAAAATATAACAGTTAGGCAAGAAGAGGGACATAAAACTCTGTACTTCCATGACAGTGAAAAAGACAAGTCAGAAAAAGCTCACAGCGAATGGGACAAGCAGTTGGAAAAAAAATAAAAGTACAGGAAAGGATATCATTTCAATGACTGGGTTTGTCCGTGACAACAATAGAGTAGGAAACAAAAGCCCAAAACCAGTAGCTCATATATATGTGGAAAACAAAAAAAACTAAATCAGAAAGAAGCGTATCAGAAGACAAAAAATCAGAACAACAATAAGTAAAACACAATGGCACTACCCCAAGGAATTCCAATGGAAGAAAATGGAAAAGAATGACTAGGAAGGAAGGGGGCAAGTGGAGGAAGAAACCATGGAGATAGATTCAGAAAATAAGAGAATTAGATAAGACTTTGAAGGATGTGAGGAGTCCACAAAGAAGGGAAGAACAAGCTACTTCGACAGAACCGAAGGGATATCGGCAGAAGCTGGTTGCCAGCCCCGCCGGATGCCATGAAAATCTTGAGTTGGAACGTCCGGGGTTTGGGGAACCCGAGGACGTTCTGGGCGCTTCGCCATGAGGTGAATATTGAGAAACCCCACTTCGTCTTTTTAGCCGAGATTAAATGTGATATCAAAATTGAACCAAAGCTCAAACGGGAGCTTTAATTTTGACAGTTGCTTTATTGTGCCAAGTAAAGGAAGTAGTGGGGGCCTAGCCCTGCTTTGGAATTCCAGCACCCATCTTCAGATTAGATCCTTTTCTTTGAGCCATATTGATACAATTTTTAAAGTCAATCTTGAGTGGTGTAGGTTTATTGATTTCTATGGCAATCTGGTAGTTGATAAAAGGAAAGACTCGTCGACGCTCCTTAGGAGACTTTTCGATAATGATCAGTGCAATCTCCCGTGGGTTGTCGGAGGATATTTTAATGAAATCCTCTTTAGTAACGAGAAATCTAGGGGTGCGAACAAGAGAGGCTCTTGTATGGATGACTTCCATGAGGTCCTTGATCATTGCCAGCTGATGGATCTGGGTTTTGAAGGCAGCAGGTTCACTTGGTTTAAAGGGAAGACAACCGCTAAAAGAATCAAGGAAAGACTGGATATCCTTATAAATTTCAGATTACAAAACTTGCTCAAAGGGATAAAAGTCAGGCACTTAAGCTTCCATTCTTCAGATCATAGGCCTATTGTAGCCACCCTTGGTTGTCAAGACTTGGCGCTCAATAACCATAAAAAGCGCCATAGATATAGATTATAGAATTATAGATATAGATGTAGATATAGATTATAGATTTTTCATAATTTTTGTTTCGATATACGTGTAATTTGAGAGAAGAAGCCCACTTAGAAGGCCCATTCATCTTGAAGGGGCAATTAAGACCTTTCACATCCCCCATTGCCCTCATTCTGAAGAACATCACTGTAATTTGGCATCCCTTCAAATTCCCTCTCATTTCCTCTAATTCAGCTCTGCAACACAACACGCCCACATTTCTGAGATTTCTCTTCCACCACCGGCCTCATTCTCTCCCAATATAACTCCAAGATTTTCCCCCAATTTCCGCCGCTCGCTCCGTCTTGCCTCTTGTTTCTGCCCTCGCCGGAGCACCGACGGAAAACCCGCTTCCCGTCTTGCCCTCACTACCCTCCACCGTGGCCCTGCCGGAAACAGGTTCTTTTTCTCTACTCTATGATTTTTGCTATTTTTCTGCCTTTTTCTCCCCGTTCTTTCCTGTTTCCTGTCGGCCTCTGCTGATTTTCGTACATTTTGATTTTTGTCTTGTTGTTTGTTTTGTTCTTCTCTTCATTCTCATAGTTGTGTGCACGGGTTTTTTACTGATCGATTCGTGCGAAGGCTGAATCCGAGCATGACTGTGGAGGTGATTTCTCAACCGAATGGAGTTGTCGCGAATGGTGGCGACTTGGACCTTAATTCTAACCCTAAATCTGGCGCCGCCAAGAAGTCGCGGGAAAGTGAACGTCGTCGTCGTCGGCGAAAGCAGAAGAAGAACCAGAAGGCTTCGAAGGTGAAGGAGGCTACTGCTGGAGAGGACAGTGACGCTTCTGGCGACGACACGAAGGAGAACGATAATCCACTCCAGGTTATTTTTTCGTTTTCTGTTTAACGTTGAGGAAATTTTCGTCGGCTTGTTTTAGGGTTGTGTTCTCTCAGTGTTTCGGTATTGTTGGCAAATAGTGGTTTTTGGAATGAAGAATGAACCAGATAGGTAGAATTTGCGGGTTGCCATTTAGGAAGGAGCATGATGTCTAAGACATCTATCATTGTTCGACCATTGGAAGCGGGTTTAAGTTGAGAGTTAGAGGATGCTCTACGTACGTTAGAAAGCGAGTACGTAACACAAGGCACTAACCGTACCAGATAAAGCTAGGTTTATTTATTATTTTTCCATGGTCTTTCGAAAAATCGTAGAGAATACATGGACAAACTAATCTGTAAGCAATTTCAGTATCTTTTCTCGGTACATAGTCCATCTTTAGGTGTCATGATACATTAGGATCTGTTCCTAAACGTTCTAATTCTATTTATGCTTAACCCTTTCATTGAGCTGAATTTAGTCACTCAATTGAGGACCGCAGTGTCAATTTTTTTCTCTGATATTTCTGCCTGGAAGTTATTTAATAAGGATACAAGGACTTAGGGTTTTGATTGTTGGACAGCAAGTACATTCATGGGTCAATTTCCTCTTGTTTTTGTTTTTTTTTTTTGCTTCATTCCATATAGCTAAATTAACTTTTTGATGTTGAAAAGTCGTTCTATTTGTTTTTGAACTTATAGGTTATTGAGAAAGTAGAAATTGAATATGTACCTGAGAAGGCTGAATTAGATGATAGCTTGGACGAAGAATTTAGAAAAGTTTTTGAGAAATTCAATTTCAGTGAAGTAGCTGGTGCTGAGGTAAACATAAACTTTCCACAGAAATCTTGGTTCTCAATTCAATTTTTTCAGTCATAGTGCAATTCTCTCAACTTTCTGCTTTCTATTTCTACATAGGAGAATGAAAACAAAGATGAATCTGCCCAAAATGCGGCATCTAAGAAGTCGGACTCGGATTCTGAAGATGAAGAACTCGATAACCAGCAAAAGGAAAAAGGCTTGTCAAACAAGAAAAAAAAGGTTTAGAACCCTGCTATTATCTTACCATTTATATATAAAAAAACGACATTGGTTATTGCTTGTTGTAATAATCTGGAAGTAAATTGTTTTTGTCATCTTTCAGCTGCAAAGGCGTATGAAGATTGCAGAGCTGAAGCAGATTTGTTCGAGACCAGATGTCGTTGAGGTAGAAATGGAACACTTTATACTGTATTGCATGTATCTTTTACATCAAAAATCATCATAAAAACCTGACTCCATAGCGTGGTTGCATTTTCTGGTTATGATATTTTTGCTGGCTAATTTATTTACTGTTCAGATCTGGGACGCAACTGCAGCTGATCCCAAGTTACTTGTTTATCTAAAATCGTATCGCAACACAGTTCCTGTGCCAAGGCATTGGTGTCAAAAAAGGAAGTTTTTACAGGTTAGTAAATCTGCTAACATTAAATTTATGGGTATATATGTATATGCACAATTGATGGGTATGTTCAACATGAGGGAATGAGAGAGTTGAGTGAGGGAAGATCGTGTTGATAAGGTTTCTCTTATATATACATATCTGGTTCTTGCAGGGGTGTGGCTGTGACACTGTTGGAGCCGGAACTTGTAGGTGTTTGCTAAGAGCACCCTTGGATTATTTCTATTTTAGCATATTTGGTGGTGTGGGTTGGGATGTGAACATTTTTTTTTTGTTGCATTGATGGGCATATTTAATTTTGTATTGCATGATTTTCTTTCTTCCTATATATCTGCATCAATTTGACAATCAGTCTACTTTGAAGTTTTATATGCCTTTCTGTTAGTAGAGATCCTCTGTTCTATGATTCTAGTGGTGAAATAATAGCTTAGTTTGGATGTATTTTATCAGTAGTTGGATTTATTTTGTAGGGGAAGCGTGGTATCGAGAAACAACCATTCCAACTTCCAGATTTTATTGCAGCAACAGGAATTGAGAAGATTAGACAGGTAGCTTCTACTACAACTTATAGTTCATATTATGCTGATGTACCATGAAGCACAGACACTTGAAAGTAGGGGAATAATCTGTGTCGGACACGGATATGTTTGGACATGCACTAGACACGTGTTGGACACGCAAATTTGTGTGTTCATTATTTTATTTTATTTTTCTTTTTAATTCGGATACGTGGGGACATGGGGAGGACACACCAATGGACACGACAACCAGATTTTTAAAGGAAAGCTTTAATCAGCCTGGGACCAAATGAAAAGCCCAAATCATGGGCTTATGTTTAATTAAAAAAAAGAAAAAACAAATGAAACCCTATCAGTATTGAAACGAAAACAGCACAACCTTCCTTTCTTCTCAATCTTCAGTTCTTCACGATTCTATGTTTTATTTTCCTTTCATCTCCCTCCATCGCACTTGTCACTGCCGGCATCGTCGACCATCTTCACCATCGCTGTCACTGGTGTACTTTAGAAATTGACGTATCCTCGGTGTACTTTAGAAATTGACGTATCCCCGGTGTACTTATAGTATTTTTTATGTTAAATTTTTATATATACTAATTTTTTTTTTTAAAAAAACAACGTATCCTTGACGCTTCCATGTCCTAGTAGTTTTTTAGAAATTGACATTTCGACGTGCCATGTCCTGCTGTGTTCGTGTCCCGTGTCCGTGCTTCTTAGCTGATGTAGTTAGTCTACATGTATTTCAATACTCATGCTATGCCCAATGTGATGCCTGTAATTGCCAATTTTTTATTATATTTGTTATCCAGGCCTACATTGAGAAAGAGGATAGTAAGAAGTTGAAGCAAAAGCAAAGAGAACGAATGCAGCCAAAGATGGGAAAGATGGATATTGATTATCAGGTTTTTACTGCCTTTTTATCACTTCTAGTTTTATGTCTGCTGCTAGGTGTCTATGTTGTGTTCAGAATGTGAACATTCTAGCTAATTTAATTGGCTGTTGTACATTAGGTTCTTCATGATGCCTTTTTTAAGTACCAAACGAAGCCAAAGCTGACAACACTTGGAGACCTGTACTATGAAGGGAAAGAATTCGAGGTATTAGGCTGATGCTATTATTTATCCACAAAGCTGTTTGGTCTCTAGGACCCAGTACATCTGGTTATTTTTCACGCATTAAGATAACATTTTGGCCAATATGCATTTTCATTTTTAAGTTTATAAACAAGGAGCTGGTATAGAAGTAACTATTTGTAACTAGAAATTGAATGGTTAATCCATGGGGATTTCTTTCTTATTTATTTGTTCTTTGTTATACAGGTTAAGTTAAGGGAGATGAAACCAGGCATGCTGTCACAAGAACTGAAAGAAGCACTTGGTATGCCAGAGGGTGCTCCTCCCCCATGGCTCATTAACATGCAGGTTGGACAATTAAATTTATTGCCAAACTCCAATCTGACCTCATGTTTTCTTAAAGCTGTTTTTATGTTTTCTTTTTTCATAGAGATACGGTCCTCCACCATCCTACCCAGATCTAAAGATTCCAGGACTCAATGCTCCCATTCCACCTGGAGCTAGCTTTGGTTACCATCCTGGTGGCTGGGGCAAGCCTCCTGTAGATGAAGTTAGTATTTGACTATCGTAGATTCGTATTATATCTTCAGGTTAAGGTCTGTCGGCTGAATCTTACCATTGTTCTTTCTGTTTTCATGGATAGTATGGCCGTCCACTGTATGGAGATGTTTTTGGTGTTCAGCAGCAGGAGCAAGCTAACTATGAGGTATCTTATTATTGTTATTATTATTTTTTAAAAAATATATATTTTTATTGATTTAGTGAAGAATGGATACATGAAAAACAAAACTAACGCCCGTTTGATAACCCCTTGGTTTTTGGTTTTTCAATATTATGCTTATAACTTGTTTACTCTCCATTTTCTTACCATGGTTTTCATCTTTGCTAGGGAGGCATTTGAGTTTTTAGCCAAATTTCAAAAACAAAAACAAATTTTTGAAAACTATTTTTTTTGTTTTCAAAATTTGACTTGATTTTGGAAATTTGGGAATGATGTAGATAACAAATCAAAGAAATGTATGGGTGGAAGGAGTGTTTATAAGCTTAATTTTCAAAAACCCAAAACAAAGAACGAAATGGTTATCAAATGGGGCCTAAAATACCCAAGTTTTGGATACTTATAGGACTTGCTCAAACTAGAGCTACAGAAAAGGGGTAGAAATACAGAAATAAGTTGATGGTGAACACCAATTTGAAGATATAAAATTTACTAAATCAAATATTTGCTCTTGAACCCTCTATGTTCAAGATACTTTGTTGCTGATTTCTCCTTTTTGACTTCAATGTGGATTATCTTTTATTCCAACGCCTTTGTTTACAGCACTGAGATTTTAAGACGTTCTTTTATGCTAAGTTTATTTTAAGAAAAAGCCTTGGCAAATAGTGTGATTCTCTCATCCACCACCTCTTGAGATCTGTGTACATTTGTGTTATTTGATTGTATGATGCCACATATAGGAGGAACCTGTTGATAAGACCAAGCATTGGGGTGATCTGGAAGAGGAGGAAGAGGAAGAGGTGGAGGAGGAGGATGAAGAGGAAATGGAAGAAGAGGAAATGCAAGATGGCATTGAGTCCGTGGATAGTCTATCAAGGTATGCCCTTCATTCATTGCCTTTTTATATCAAGCTCGAGTTTTGAAATCTCTTTCCTGGTTTAACCAATATTGAATGTTCTTATCCGAAAAAATAAAATGTTCCTGAATGGTCAAATTCCAAACATGGACACAATGAAGACAAGTCAAAGATATGACATGTTTTTGCCACGAGATCAAGACATTTGATTGATTAGAGCACCTCAGTTAATATGAATGCTTTAGATAAAATTTGGATGTTTTAGTTTATTTCATGTACTGAGCTAATCCTGATGAAATGAATTTCCAATTTGGGTGGGTTTGTGGTTGGTAACGTGGTTTTAGGTTTCTCCTTTTCAGAAGAATCCTTAATATCTTGAGCTAGAATAGCCTGAACTTAAACAATTAAAGCTGTATAACTGCTCCAAAACTATTATATTCTGTTCCAGCCATGTCCAAGTCCAATTTAGCTGCATGTTGAAAATGAATAACAAATAGATCGAATGCTTATTTAGCCTTGTATCATATGCATCTCTGTTGAAACATGCCTTCATATGATTGTGCGTCCTGGACCTTCTGGATATCCAAACCTGAAGTTTGGAGTTTGTGTATGCTTCTCAGTTAGATTCTATTCTCTGGATTGACTCAGTAACGAGTTCCAATATCTTTCTTATTCTGGATTCTGGACCTCTGTGAATATCCTTTAAGCAGTTCAAGAATTGGCTTTTCTGTTTCATGCAGCACTCCTACTGGTGTGGAGACTCCTGATGTTATTGACCTTCGGAAACAACAGAGGAAGGAACCGGACAGGCCTCTTTACCAAGTAAGCAGTCTGTGAATGTGACTTCATTAGAACTTGCCTTCTCTCTCTTAATTGAAATGTGATTTACTCTTAACTGTTTGGTTTCTTGAAGGTTCTCGAAGAAAAAGAAGAGAGGGTTGCTCCTGGGACTTTGCTTGGAACTTCACATACGTATGCAATTTATTTGCTCTAATCTTTTTATGATAGTCATTTAACCTTTCTTATTTTACTTAACACTTTGATGCGTGTCTCTTTTCAGTTATGTTATTAGTGCCGGTACTCAAGATAAGACAGCAGGAGCCAAAAGGGTTAGAAACTTTTTGATGTCTCATGTTAATATGTAAAGGGTGATTATTTGACAATAAGTAATAATCTGTTTTTTCATTTCTATTTATCTTGTAGGTTGATTTGCTTAGAGGTCAAAAATCTGATAAAGTGGATGTTACTTTACGACCGGAAGAATTGGAAGCTATGGAAAACGTTCTGCCTGCGAAGTATGTGATATCACTTAGATGTATAGTTGCAGCATTCGTGTCATAGTGCAGGTGCAGCTCCTAATTCTCTTTGTTCTCTTTTCACAGGTACGAGGAAGCTAGGGAAGAGGAGAAGTTACGGAGTCAGAGGGAGGACTTCAGCGACATGGTTGCAGAGGTTCGATTTTTTTTTTCTTTAATCAAATGAATTAACCAATCAGTTCTTTATTCTTTGTGTTGTTTTTCTGGGAAAAAGAGAAGAGGGGGAAAAATCTTTGAAATCTTTGAACATATTACGAATCTGAAAATTTTCTTGCAGAATGAGAAGAAAAGAAAACGTAAGATGCAGGAGAAGGAAGGAAAATCTAAGAAAAAGGATTTCAAGTTCTAGGCCAATTTTTGTTACAGTAATTGAACCACTCTATCAACTACGACTGCCATGCCCGTCACGCTTTTACTTGAAGAAACTGGCCTGTGCTTTCGGTGTAGATGTTCTGATCTTGTGTAGTAGTATCATGTGCTATCCTATAAACTTCAGCATTATGTAGCCCTTCCTAAAACCATCCGGATCCTCCTTGCGGGGTAATCTACGGGGTAATCTACGTAGTAGTTGGTCGTAGCATACGACTCTTCAATGGAAGTAGTTTTCTCATATATAGTAGGTTCTGTATTCGTTCTTTTTAGTTCCCGAGGGCTGCTGTGCTCTGTGACTTAACTGAATAGTAGCTACTATTATTAGCGATGGAAGAAGAGATAGACAATCTACAGATGAGTTTCATGCTGTTTTGTCGATGGCTGCCATGCCTGTTGCACTCGAAACACCAATTAAACCATGGATAAAGGATAAAATGGTGTTGAGTTATGGCTGCTTGACTTATGTTTTTATTCCTTTGAAATGCTAAGGTTAGTTGATATTTTATACAATTGGATGCAGTTTTTGCCTCAGTTCAATCCATTAGTTTTGTCAAGTTGTAAAATTTCTGAAGTTGACTGAGCCATCTCAACGATAAATCAGTTTCAAAATAATACATGACCAGTATAATTCTAAAAGGATTCACCAATGTCAATTTTTTTTTTTAAAGTTGTAGAGTGGTGTTTTTTTTTTCTTTTTTCTCTTTAAATTTAAGTTTTTATTAAAATTTAAAACTCATGACTTTTTTTTTTTAAAAAATAAAAATAAAAAAGGGAAAAATACATTTTTGGTCCCTGAGATTTGGGTTAAGTGACACTTTGGTCCCTGAGTTTTCAAACTCAACAAAAATACCCCTGAGGTTTGAGATAAGGAGCATTTTGGTTCCTGCCGTCTAATTTTTCGTTAAATGCTAACAGATTGCTGACGTGGCCAAATTTTTTTAATTAAAAAATTATTTTTTTAATTTTAAAATAAAAATAAAGAAAAAACAATAAAAAACAATAAAATATTATTATTTAAATTATTTTTAAAATTTAACTCTCCAACCACTTCCTCATCTTCTTCCCTCAATCCCTTCATCTTCTTCTTCACATCTTCGACGGCCGGCTACCGCTCGCCGCCACCGACGACTGTAATTTTTTTTCCTTCTCCTTACTTCCTCTCTTTTACCCCATTTTTCTTCTTTTCTTTAAAAAAAAAAAAAAAATTCAAGAGGGAGGAGGGACCACCCTCCTCCCTCCTCCTCCGTTTCCGGTCGGAAATGGAGGAAGAGGGAGGATTGATTTTTTTTTTTTTGAAAGAAAAGAAGAAAAATGGAGTAAAAGAGAGGAAGTAAGGAGAAGAAAAAAAAAAATACAGTCGCTGGCCGCCGGAGATGTGAAGAAGAAGATGGAGGGGTTGAGGGAAGAAGATGAATAAGTGGGTGGAGAGTTAAGTTTTAAAAATAATTTAAATAATAATATTTTTATTATTTTTTATTGTTTTTTCTTTATTTTTATTTTAAAATTAAAAAAATTAATTTTTTAATTAAAAAAATTTGGCCACGTCAGCAATCTGTTAGCATTTAACGGAAAATTGGACGGCAGGGACCAAAATGCTCCTTATCTCAAACCCCAGGGGTATTTTTGTTGAGTTTGGAAAACTCAGGGACCAAAGTGTCACTTAACCCAAACCTCAGGGACCAAAAGTGTATTTTTCCCAATAAAAAATAAGTCGCAACTATGAAGTCGTCATTTTTCTGAATCATCAATCTTGTACATAGGGGTGATCATTGGTCGGCATCGGTTTTGAGCAAAAATCCATGTCGATCACTGACATGTCGGTTCTGATCGGTCGGTGATCTCGATTTTGGGAGCTATTACAAAAATCGACCGACTATAAGAAAAAATCGGTCGGTTTCAGTCGGTTATGGAAGTTTGTATGGAGAAGAGAAAAAAAGCGTTTAGTTTATGGGAGCTCCGACGAAGAGATCAGTTTAGATGAAAGAAAATCAAAGAGAAAAGAGAGAAAACTAGAAGAAAAGAAAGGAGGAAAAAAAAAATGCTCCATGTCGTGTAGATGGTGTAACATTGTTCGATAACAACTTCCTTTGAGTTAGAGCCTCAGAACGGTTCTGTTTGAACAAAAAAAAAACAAAGAGAGAATCGAAGAAAGAAATGGAAACAAATGAGAAAGGAAGAGGGAAAGAGAGAAAGGAGAAAGGAGATGGCGTGATGAAGTGTGGAGAAAGAGAATGAAGTAAAAAAAATCAAATAATAAGTTTTTTTAAAAAATAATAGGTAATGATTACCTATAAAAATAGGTAATCATTACCTAGGAACCAGCGGGTGGTTTTAGAAAACCATCTATTGGTTTTAAAAAACTACTGGTTGTTTTCTCTGATGTGATAAGTCCACATATGTTTTCCAATTTCCCTTATTATTTTCTTTTAATAATCAATTTCGATCGGTTTGGTCGGTTTAAGCTTTCTTGGGCTCGTCGACCGACCGACTGGTAGAAAAATCGACCCGATCGATTCTCAACCAAAACCGACCGACCAAAGTCGGTTTGGCCGGTTTCGGTCGGTCGACTCGGTTTTTCGGTTAATATTGCTCACCCCTACTTGTAAATATTGTCTGCTACTATTGTACATCCAGTAAAAAGCAACCACGCCAGGAGATTGTCGAAGCCTTGAGATGTGAAAGCCTTCGGAGTCTGAAATTCAGTGAAAGGCAGAGGAGGTCTGGGATGGATCGTGCGTGACTCCAGTAGATCTCTCATTTGTATGGGCCTGAAATCGGTGAAAGAGAAAGGACCAATCAATGTGCTCGAGGCGATGGCGTTGAGGGAAGGATTAAAATTATTATGTGATATACTTGGAAATCCGTCGACGATCGTTGTGGAATCTGATTGTATTGACCTCGTTAGCTGCTTGATCAATACTGAAGAGGATTTAACGAAATTGAAGGTTGTAGTCGAAGAGATTCTCGTATTGGCTCAAAATCTAGGAGTACTCCAATTCAAGCATGGTCCTAGATCTCAAAATGACGCGACTCATTCCATTGCCCATGTGGGTGTCGAATTCAATCGCCAGTTGTTGTTGTTGTTTTTTTTTTTGTTTTTTGTTTTTTTTCCAATCAGGGGTCTCCTTCCACACTGGAAGGTGTTAGGTATTTTTGGCCCCTCGATATCTTGCCTTTTTTGTCCTCGCTCGTTGGAGAGGACTTAAATGTTGTGAACTGCTTCTCTTCTCGTGTTTAATGAAGTCTTTTTCCTTTTTTAACCTATTGAAAGCGTGGGAAAGGTTTACTAAATTCAAATAAAATTACATTGGAAAGGAAACCTGGTATAATGTTATTGATGAAAGTGAAAATTAAGGGTTAACTCAAACTTTTTATTAAAAAAAAGAAGGGAAAAAGTGGGGAAATTGTGGCAGATGGCTAGAAAAAAAAAGCTCATTTGTTTTATGGCTAAAATAGTTTCGTATTTGAAGGGATGGCTAACATGAATCAAGGAACAACCAACCGATCTATTTTTCCCATTTTACCCCTGGTAAATACTGTATACACAGATGCCGTTTTCAACTGCCGTTATACATCGAGATTCATTTTTCAAATTTCATTGGATGCACGCCAATTTGGTCTCCAACCGAATTCCATGGACTCCGTTTTTTTCTCCCTCCCCAACAATCAAAAAGGATTTTCCTATATTTTTGTTTTCTTCACCGTCTCAATCGAAAAATCTTAAAGTCACGTGGATTTTCCTCAATATATGTTAAAAAAAAAACTATAATTTTATCCTATATTTTCTCGGTCCCAACAATTTTCAACTTTTGCTACATTTTCACTCGTCTCTTTACAATGGAACATTCAATCTTTGCCTGAATGTTGCATTTCTTTATTTATAGAATTCAAATTTCATCTCCACTGTCTTTGCACGATAGAGTTTAGGAGAGAAAAATTCCTATAGTATTTTCAAGTGCAACGAAGTAGTAGCCAGTCATGACTCAACCCTTCCTCATCTCACTGAATTCGTCACAATCCTTATTAGGCTTGATGCTTGAAATTTTTTTTCATAGATCTCCCTCTTCAATAATGGTCATGACAAGTTTCAAATTATAAGTTTTTTTTGATAACAGAGATCTTGTCAGGATGCTCGTTGGGGTATGTAACATGATGTACCATGATTGTTGCCTTGTCGTATATGCTAAAAGTGTGGATACTAGTATCCATAGGGATGGTGCAAGTCTGAATTCAATGGAAAACACAAACAAACAGATGAAGGATTTCATGTAAGTGTACATATAAATACATTACAACGATTTTGTTGTCGATGTGGATGTTGAGCCTGTAGATACCAATATACACAGAGGCAGTGTTGGACCAAATCCACTAAGGAATGCAAATTGGAGAAGGATGATGTTTGTTTCCTTAATTCAGTTGTAAGTGATGTTGATTGCAGGGATAAAAGCCCTTGCGCAGCGAAAACTTACAGAACCTTTACTCAGTTTTTAATTTGGAATAAAATACCAATACGTTTGGCAAAATAATAAAAATTACAGCAGTAAAATCAAAATAAAACTACTGAATTTTTAATAATAAAACATGCTTGACCTTATTTAGATCTAATCTAAATTGGATCCTAGAATTCAAGAATAACTTACCTTTGAAGATTTCTTGAATTGCTTCACCAAAATTCCTTGGTTCTCCGCTGGAAAAAATTGTCACGAACACCACCACGAGGTTTCACCAGTATACTCAAAGGGATACCCGTCAAGAGCTTGTGGGAACTTGAAAATTCTAAGGATTTTCTTCTTCTCTGGAGACACACACTGATTTCCCAGAAAAACCAAAAAACCACCGAGAGAGCGAGAGAGAGGGAGAGAGGCGTGAGATTGGGAGAGATATCTGCAACCACCCACTGACCACGTCTCTTTATTTAAAAAAAGAAAAAAAAGATAATTTCAGATAACTGAAATATCAGTTATCTGATAACTTAATTAATTATAATTTTTAAAATCATAATTTTAAATTATAATTAATTATATTTTAATTAATCTAAATTAATTAAAATAACATTAATTTAAATCCAATTTAAATTAATATCCCTCTTATCTTATAGTTTAATTAAATCAAATTTAATTAAACTAAATCAATTAATTAATTCGAAATTAATTAATAAAAATAAAATTGAACATCACATATTCAATTACTATTTTCTCTCTCAAAACTATAGTATTAATATACATCCAATGCATATTAATTATAACCTATAGTTTTAATATAAATCAAATTCATATTTTAGTATAATATTCGAACACCTTCGAATATTCAATCCATCCTTAGAATTTTACCTCAACGCCCTAAATGAGCTACCGGTGGGACCTAATGGACCTACAGATCAGAAGCTCCAACGATATGAGATTAGTTGGTTAAACTCATTATCCAAGTTAATCAATGTTCGTTAACTGTGGTTCACTCCACTAAAGAACCACAGCTGCACTCTTCTCACTGCAGACATATTTCTGTGTCCACGGATATTGACCGTCAACAGCAAGTTAGCCCTTCACGTGTGTTCGTACCCCAGCTAGGTCAAATTACCGTTTTACCCCTGGGCTACCTCTTGGTCCTTAAGTACCAGTGCTCCTCTAATGAACAACCTGTTTGTGGTCCAACCAACAAACAGAAATCCCTCTCGTGCCATGAAGAGGGTAGGGCCCATTGTTCAAGACCCGGAGACACCACTTAAGGGAACACACCTCTACTTACCCTAGTATCGGGAAGGAGTGAATTCCATCTTGTAAGACTACGTTCCCAGCTCCCCACTCGGTCTTGTCCCCAAAATGGTAGGCTTATTGAGTCGGCGAACAGGCCACTCTCACCCGTACAAATCAAAGGACAATCCCTCATGGACAGGAGTCCATAATCCACTCAGGATTAAGGCCAAGTTGCCTAGGTCATCCTAGTGAAATAGAAACCAAACTAACTAACGGTGTTACAGTTAGTGGTTAACTATTTCGCGGTCCGGTCTTTGTGCAAACTCATTACACAGGATACCCCCACTCACATGTCAACCACATGAACGCGTTGGATCATTACGTTTGTATCAGTATACAAAGCGGGCCGTATCCATAGTGTCACCAGGATAAGGTACCCAGCCTTATCCCTATACTACAGACCCTTTAGGCTAAAACTTGAACATTGATCCCCGTATGTCCCTACATACTAGTTCAAGCCTCATTCTATTAGCCATGGATGTTTAGTTTATTGGATTAGGGTTAACAAGACAAGATATAATACAAACATTGAATAATACATCACTTTATTAATGTTCGGTCAAATATACATTTACTATCTACGAGTTTTAGGGCATAAAACCCAACAAACTCCCACTTGAACTAAAACTCAAGTTACAGGGAAAGTATATACAATATAATCCAAAGCTGGAAACGGTACATGTATGTTTGTACATTACATAAAAAGTAAATATACAAAATACAATAAACTAGGGCATCCTTACACCCATTACACATCTCCCACTTGCCCTAGATTACGCTATATACATGTCTCGCAGACCTAGACTTTCTAGATGACCCTCGAACACTTTAGCCGAGAGGGCCTTCGTAAACGGATCAGCAATGTTGTGCTCGGAAGCGATCTTGGTCACGACCACATCTCCTCTTTGCACAATTTCACGAATCAGATGATACTTCCTTTCTATGTGTTTACCTCTTTTGTGGCTACGAGGTTCCTTTGAATTGGCTACTGCCCCACTGTTGTCACAGTATAACGTAATGGGCAAGTTCATATTTGGAACAACTTCCAAATCTGTCAAGAACTTCCTTAGCCAAACAGCTTCCTTAGCTGCTTCACAAGCAGCTACATACTCAGCCTCCATTGTGGGGTCTGCTATGCATCCTTGCTTTATACTCCTCCAAACTACAGCTCCCCCGTTAAGGGTGAAAACTGACCCTGACGTAGATTTCCTAGAATCCTTGTCAGTTTGGAAGTCAGAGTCGGTGTAACCCGTGAGAACTAACTCCTTAGCCCCAAACACCAACATGTAATCTCTCGTTCTCCTAAGATACTTGAGGATTCCTTTAACGGCGGTCCAATGGTCTAACCCTGGATTCGACTGATATCTGCTGACAATCCCTACAGCGTAACAAATGTCAGGCCTCGTGCATAGCATGGCATACATTAAGCTACCCACTGCAGATGCGTAGGGAATCCGTCTCATATCCTCAACGTCTTGAGGTGTCTTAGGAGACTGTTCCTTAGACAAGTGAACCCCATGCCTGAAAGGCAACAAGCCCTTCTTGGAATTCTGCATCGAATATCGAGCCAACATCTTGTCGATATACGTTGCCTGAGACAGAGCTAGCGATTTGTTCTTTCTATCCCGAATAATCTGGATGCCAAGAACATATTGGGCCTCACCCAAATCTTTCATTTGGAATTGAGCTGCTAGCCATTCTTTTACGTCAGACAGATACCCTACATCATTCCCAATGAGCAGGATGTCGTCTACATAAAGTACGAGGAAAGCTACTTTATTCTTGTCGATCTTCTTGTATACACAAGGCTCATCAACATTCTGGTCAAAACCAAAAGATTTGATCGCAGTATCAAATCTAATATTCCAAGATCGAGAAGCCTGTTTCAACCCATAAATGGATCGATTCAGTTTGCAAACTTTTTGCTCATGACCTTGGGATATGAACCCTTTGGGTTGAGACATAAAAATACTCTCGTCAAGATTGCCATTCAGAAAAGTTGTCTTGACATCCATTTGCCAAATTTCATAATCATAAAATGTGGCAATGGATAAGAGGATTCTTATGGACTTAAGCATAGCAACTGGAGAAAAAGTTTCTTCATAGTCCACTCCTTCTCGTTGGGTATAACCCTTTGCTACAAGTCTTGCTTTGAAAGTCTGAACTTTCCCAGCAGCATCTCTTTTCCTCTTATAGATCCATTTACACCCAATGGGTTTGACCCCCTCAGGTAGATCTACAAGTTCCCAAACTTGATTGAAGTACATTGACTCCATCTCAAGGTCCATGGCTTTGGCCCACTCGTCCTTATCTACATCATTCATTGCCTGACGATAAGACAATGGATCTTCTACGTCGTCATCAGGTATGACTACTTGTGTTTCCGTTAAACCCAAGTAGCGGTTAGGTTGTGTCACAACCCTCCCACTGCGTCGAAGCTCTCCCACTACGTGAGGAGGACTAGATTGACGAGAAGAACTGCATTCTCCAACAACTCTTGTTGAAGGACCAGGTTCATCAACAACCCTTGTTGACCCTTCTGTAGCTTCTCCTAATACTAACTTACTTCGTGGTCGATGATCTCGAATGTGGTCTTCCTCCAAGAAAGTTGCATTTGTCGATACAAATACTTTATTATCTTGAGGGTCGTAGAAAAGACCACCTCTCGTTTCTTTCGGGTAACCAACAAATTGGCATATTCTCGTACGTGGTTCCAATTTCTTAGGATTTGTCACTAACACATGTGCAGGACAACCCCAGATTCGAAAGTAACGTAAACTAGGTTTACGCCCCCTCCATAACTCAAAAGGAGTTTCAGAAACACTTTTTGAGGGAACACTGTTAAGAATATGTACTGCAGTCTCTACTGCATACCCCCAAAACGAGCTAGGCAACTGAGCATAGCTCATCATAGATCGAACCATGTCTAACAAGGTTCTGTTTCTCCTTTCTGATACACCATTCTGCTGAGGTGTACCAGGTGCTGAGAGTTGTGATTGAATTCCATGTTCTATCATATAGTCCTGGAATCGCTGATCTAAATACTCTCCACCTCGATCTGATCGAAGTGTTTTAATCGTTTTACCTAACAGGTTTTCTACCTCAGCCTTAAACTCTTTGAACCTTTCAAGAGCCTCAGACTTATGGCCCATTAGGTACAAGTAACCGTATCGTGAATAATCATCTATAAAAGAGATGAAGTATTCAAAACCACCTCGAGCCTTTACATTCATTGGACCACAAAGATCCGAATGTATCAGTTCAAGTGGTTCTTTGGCCCTATAACCTTTTCCGGTAAAAGGCCTCTTGGTCATTTTACCCTCGAGACACGATTCACAGGGTGGTAAAGATGTATCTTCTATGTCACTTAGAAGTCCATTTTTAACCAAACGATCGATCCGATCGATGTTAATATGACCAAGACGAAGATGCCAAAGATACGTGTTGTTACTTAAAAGAGAAACTTTTTGCCTTTTGTTTTGCGTTTCGGCCGTTTTAAACATTTCATGACTTAAAATAGCCTTAACATCATTTGGTCTTAACACAAATAAATTATTCTCACGCTTAGCTGAACAAATGTAAACTCCATTCTTTGAAATTAAAGCTTCATTAAGCAAGAAGGAAATTGAATAACATTGTTCTAACAAAGCTGAAACAGAAATAAGGTTCCTTTTAATTCTAGGAACCAAGTACAAGTCCTCTAAAATTAAAAACCTATTTCTAAAGAATAATTTTGCAGCTCCCACTGCACGAGCTGAAACGACGTCTCCCGTTCCGACCTTGAGCGTCATTTCACCCTCTGCCAGCTGCTGGAAATTATTTCCCTGAAAAGAAGAACAAACATGATTAGTGGCTCCCGAATCTAGTATCCAGGCAAACTCATCATGTTCAACGAGACAAGTCTCTAACACAAGTAAATCAAATTTACCTTCTTTTTCTCTTCTCTTCTCAGCAAGGTAGCGGGGACAGTTGCGCTTCCAGTGACCATCTGCATTGCAGTGGAAGCATCTACCTTTTTCGGCCACGACCTTGGCCTTCCCCTTCCCTTGCACAGCCTGTGCAGGAGCCTTCCCCTTGTCTCCCTTCCTCTTTTGGATCTGCTTCGATGAAGAAGCCTGAGGTACAGATTTAGTCCCTGAGGATGAACCCTTCAGGAACTTCTTCTTGGAATGGGCCACATTGGCCTCTCCTTTAACCACATTTTTGCCCTTGCTCTTTTGCAAGGACTCATAAATCTGTAACTCCGAGAGGAGGGTAGTCAGGTTGAACTGAATCTTATTCATGCTCGCGTTCGTCCTGAAAGACAGATAGCTCGCTGGGAGCGAGTGAAGGATGAACGCAACCTGACTGCGCTCGCAGACAACCCCGCCATTTGCCTCAGCTATGTTGAACTGGTTAATCATGTCCAGGACATGTTCCCGAACAGATTGACCTTCCAGCATCTTGGCATTGAAGACGTTCTTCAAGGCGTCGTGGTGGAGCTGGTAGGACGGAAGTCCAAACATCTCCTGCAGGGAATTCATAATTTCCCTGGCAGTTGCCACGTTTTCGTAACGCTTGGCCAACACTTCAGACAAGCTGACCAGAATATAGACTTTGACCTTTTCATTGGCCTTGGTCCAGCGTTCGTAGGTGTCCTTAACTGCCTGAGAGGCAGTGCGAGGGGGAACGAGAGGACATTCCTCCGTTAAGACGAATCTTAAGTCCTCAACCACGAGTATTGTATTGAGGTTTGATTTCCATTGTGGAAAATTCTCGCCGGTAAGTTGTTCATTTTTAAGCAGGGATATTATAGAGGAAGACATTGCTGAAAAACAAACAAGTGACCGTATTAGTTATCTATGCCTTAACCCATCACACAAGCAATACAAACAATTGCATACATCCAATCAATTTTGCAAACAAACAATCAAAGAACCCTAATAAAACTATGATTGTGTTTCGCAACGATGCTTTAGAGGTTTAGAAGAACAGCCACCGAAGGATGATCAGTTGTTCCTCCTCTAAAATGAGACTCTTCTCAGTCAATTTCTAATACCAGAATAACTCATATTCCATTAGATATTAACCACCGTTGTTCGATCAAGGATTTGTTAACAAATTAACTCCTCCCCGTAAGTGTAACCCTCCCACTTTTAGATCCCAGAGGCACGCACCAACAGGCTACCGTTAGGAAAGACAACTGTTGGTAATTAGCCTAAGTGACCCTATCCTATTCAGGAGTTCACGGTGTTCCGAATCCTATGATCATGCCCTCCGAAGGGATGGTTGCGCCGAGACAACACGCAGGCGGATCATAGGAATCTCACGTTGTGACCTAGGGGCGGAGACCGAAGGATACGTTGACACGTGTCCTGCTCCCACTTACTATAGTCACTTTCCCCATTCACCTTGGTATTGACCCATGCAAACACTCTTCGAAGGGAGGCCGCGCTAAAACGACACAAAGCCGAGCATGGATCTCACGGTGTGAACATCACATGGACGTAGGAGCAAAACTCGATTTAAATCAAGTTTTGTAATTTTTCCTCCCACTAAAGTAACCTATTATTAATTTTAGGGTTTGATTAAACCTAGATAAATCCGGCTAAGTCATTTATCTAAGTCTAGTCCTATTATAACTATTATAATAAGACCTAATGTCTAGGTGTATTAAACCAATTTAATTAACCTAGCGACATTGTTCTAACATTAACCTGAGATTAATTCAACTCCGGTGTTCCAGATCCGTTCCCAGGTAGGAGGTGTTCCGTTTACCGTCAACTTAAATACCTCCAATCCTTAGACAGAACTTCACTGGTAGAGTTCCCTTATAATCTTAGGAATGTTCGTCCTACTTAGTTCATTAAAACTATTTTAAAACTAAGTAAGATATTCTAATCCTATTAGAGAATGATCTTAGGTCTAATTAATTTTAACCCATTAAAATTAATTCAATTTAACCTAAGATCCTATGTGAACATGCATATCTTGATTATAGATTGACGGTTTCTAATCATAAAATTTTAAACTATTTCAAAATTTTAATGATTAGCCCTATAATCATGCATACTATAGTTTTTAAAACAATTAACAATCATATTCAAGTTAATGAAATTCAAACTATAGTATTTTGCATTGCATGAAAATTAATATAACCTTTATATTAACCTATGGATGTATCATGCTCAATGCAACTTGATTTCCATTTTAAATAATAAACAATTTTATTATAGCCAAAAGATGGAAAATCAACTTAGCATGCTGCAAACAAATTATTTTTAATATAACTCTTATATTAAAACTATGTAATTGCATGCATCATACTTTTCCATTTTCATGAATTTAATATAACTCAATTATATATTAATAACTCATGAAAATCAAACCATGCATTTCAATCATATATTATAATCTAATTATAACATACATAAATGCATGAGCATGCTTTATAACCTAAGGTGGGATTTCTAATTTTTATATGACATCCATAAAGCATATAAAATAGCATATGAACCGATTAATTGGCCTCTAGGACAAAATTAAAGCTAAATTACAATAATAAAGCAAAATTCTATCCTATTACAGCCTGCTGCAGCCCCGAACCGGACCAAAACCGCTTTAAAATCGCCAAAACCGCTCGAACCAGCTCAAAACCGCTCGAACCGGACCGGAAAAACACGAAACCAGCGTCAAAAACCGCCCAGTCAACGAACCAGGCGAACCAGTCAACGAACCACGCGGACCAGTCAACGAACCGGACGCCAGTCAACGAACCACGCGCGAACCGCACGAATCCGAAGAACCGGGCGACGCAAACTGGACCGCTCCCTGGACCGCGCCTCATGACGTCAGCGTCCTCCATGCTGACGTCAGCCCTCGTCTGAATTTCGATTTTTTTTTTTTTCTTCGAAATTTCTGGAAAATCCTGCACTGTTCCAGCCGCAATTCCTCGCCGTTTTCCGCCGCTTTTGGCCAATTTTGGTCCCGATCTTCATCGTTCTTCAGCCTAAACTAGACTTGGACTTACAGAGACTCGATTTACAATTTAATTGCCCAAAAACGCAGGGGCCTTTACATTTGATCGCATCAAAAAAATTGTAAATCTAAGGCCAATTAATCTCCAGTTCACAGCAAATTAACATTCATAATGCAATTAAATCCCACCTAAAACCAACGCAAATTTTAATTCACAAATTAAAATACAGAGAAGGCTCTGATACCAATTGCAGGGATAAAAGCCCTTGCGCAGCGAAAACTTACAGAACCTTTACTCAGTTTTTAATTTGGAATAAAATACCAATACGTTTGGCAAAATAATAAAAATTACAGCAGTAAAATCAAAATAAAACTACTGAATTTTTAATAATAAAACATGCTTGACCTTATTTAGATCTAATCTAAATTGGATCCTAGAATTCAAGAATAACTTACCTTTGAAGATTTCTTGAATTGCTTCACCAAAATTCCTTGGTTCTCCGCTGGAAAAAATTGTCACGAACACCACCACGAGGTTTCACCAGTATACTCAAAGGGATACCCGTCAAGAGCTTGTGGGAACTTGAAAATTCTAAGGATTTTCTTCTTCTCTGGAGACACACACTGATTTCCCAGAAAAACCAAAAAACCACCGAGAGAGCGAGAGAGAGGGAGAGAGGCGTGAGATTGGGAGAGATATCTGCAACCACCCACTGACCACGTCTCTTTATTTAAAAAAAGAAAAAAAAGATAATTTCAGATAACTGAAATATCAGTTATCTGATAACTTAATTAATTATAATTTTTAAAATCATAATTTTAAATTATAATTAATTATATTTTAATTAATCTAAATTAATTAAAATAACATTAATTTAAATCCAATTTAAATTAATATCCCTCTTATCTTATAGTTTAATTAAATCAAATTTAATTAAACTAAATCAATTAATTAATTCGAAATTAATTAATAAAAATAAAATTGAACATCACATATTCAATTACTATTTTCTCTCTCAAAACTATAGTATTAATATACATCCAATGCATATTAATTATAACCTATAGTTTTAATATAAATCAAATTCATATTTTAGTATAATATTCGAACACCTTCGAATATTCAATCCATCCTTAGAATTTTACCTCAACGCCCTAAATGAGCTACCGGTGGGACCTAATGGACCTACAGATCAGAAGCTCCAACGATATGAGATTAGTTGGTTAAACTCATTATCCAAGTTAATCAATGTTCGTTAACTGTGGTTCACTCCACTAAAGAACCACAGCTGCACTCTTCTCACTGCAGACATATTTCTGTGTCCACGGATATTGACCGTCAACAGCAAGTTAGCCCTTCACGTGTGTTCGTACCCCAGCTAGGTCAAATTACCGTTTTACCCCTGGGCTACCTCTTGGTCCTTAAGTACCAGTGCTCCTCTAATGAACAACCTGTTTGTGGTCCAACCAACAAACAGAAATCCCTCTCGTGCCATGAAGAGGGTAGGGCCCATTGTTCAAGACCCGGAGACACCATTTAAGGGAACACACCTCTACTTACCCTAGTATCGGGAAGGAGTGAATTCCATCTTGTAAGACTACGTTCCCAGCTCCCCACTCGGTCTTGTCCCCAAAATGGTAGGCTTATTGAGTCGGCGAACAGGCCACTCTCACCCGTACAAATCAAAGGACAATCCCTCATGGACAGGAGTCCATAATCCACTCAGGATTAAGGCCAAGTTGCCTAGGTCATCCTAGTGAAATAGAAACCAAACTAACTAACGGTGTTACAGTTAGTGGTTAACTATTTCGCGGTCCGGTCTTTGTGCAAACTCATTACACAGGATACCCCCACTCACATGTCAACCACATGAACGCATTGGATCATTACGTTTGTATCAGTATACAAAGCGGGTCGTATCCATAGTGTCACCAGGATAAGGTACCCAACCTTATCCCTATACTACAGACCCTTTAGGCTAAAACTTGAACATTGATCCCCGTATGTCCCTACATACTAGTTCAAGCCTCATTCTATTAGCCATGGATGTTTAGTTTATTGGATTAGGGTTAACAAGACAAGATATAATACAAACATTGAATAATACATCACTTTATTAATGTTCGGTCAAATATACATTTACTATCTACGAGTTTTAGGGCATAAAACCCAACAGTTTTTACACTAATATATATAGTTAATTACATGTTGTAACTGAGTAATAGTCCTCACAAGAAAATTTTGAATTGTGTACATAGGGTCCTCAAAACGAGGTTTTAAAGCAATTTACAAGCAAGTTTTGGATTTCATAAAAGTGTCTGTAGAAAAAAAGTATATTTCATCAATAATCACCATCAATTTCCAGTCTATATTGAGCAAACAAAAAGAGAAAGCGAAAAATGATGAGGAATCCATTGTCAAGGAAGATGGCGAGAACCGGATAATGTTTAGTTACTGTATTAATTATATGTATATACTTTGTACATAGAGATTTTAGAGATATATACCCTTATCCATATGCGAGCGATTGATAGGATCGTTGAATATGATGCTTGGTTGTATATAAACAAATATAAATATATGTTGTTATACTTATTGTAGACCCCTAAATTTGTCCGATATTTTATTCTTTTAATCGATTTTGTCATTTTTAAATAAAAGAAAAAAGAGCGTTCTAGAACATTTAATTGGCCCAATCATATTTATTAATTTTGGTAGGAATAATTAGGTCAAATATTTTATTTTGATTAATTGATTTGCCAAATCAAATATTAGGTTTATTTGACCAGGTTAATTAAACAAAATATTTTGTTTCCTTGGAGATTCGATTGACAAATAATATTTTGTAAATTTGGAAGGTAGAATTTGTGTATTTATTTAACTCCTTTTTCATTTTTTTTATTTTTTTATTTTTTTATTTTTAATTTTATTTGACCACCTTCCTAATATGTGCTTGTTGGAATTGACTATAAAAGGGGAGCCTCCCATCTTGCATTTTCACGATTTCTTTGCCAGGAAGACCTCTACAACGTTTTTTTGGGCTAAAATACACTCCCTAAATCTCTCCCCTTCTAAACCCTAGATACACTTCAATCCCTTTCCCACCTAACTTCCTTCCCCTACTCCTCAAGATTTTTTTTCTTTCTCCTACTGTTCACGTTTTCTCCCACTCACCATCACTCTCTCTCTCAACCCCACGTAGCCACTTCGTCCAACGGTCATTGATCTTAGCCATACACATTCTCGACTAACCTCATGAATTGCTAGGATCTCAGCATGGTTTGAGGAAGTAGTTGTTATTGTCTGCTTCATAGATCGCCATGATATAGCAGTTCCTCCATATGTAAATAAATAACCTGTTTGAGATCTAGCTTTATGTGAGTCAGATAAATAACCTGCATCTGCATAACCAACTAGATCAAAACTTGATTTATTAGAATAAAATAAACCTATATCAATTGTCCCTCGAAGATAACGAATGATGTGTTTAACTCCATTCCAATGTCTTTTTGTTGGAGAATAACTATATCTAGCTAGTAAATTTACTGAAAAATGTTATATCAGGTCGTGTATTATTAGCAAGATACATAAGTGCACCAATTGCACTAAGATATGGTACTTCTGGACTAAGAAGCTATTCATTATCTTCTCGAGGTCGGAAGATGTCTTTCTTTACATCGAGTGAACGAACTACCATTGGAATGTTCAATGGATGTGCTTTGCCCATGTAAAATCTCTTTAAGATCTTTTCTGTATACGTTGATTGATGAATAAATATCCCATCTACTAGATGCTCAATTTGTAAGCCAAGGCAAAACTTTATTTTTTCGAGATCTTTCATCTCAAATTCTTTCTTAAGATATTCTATTGCCTTTGGAAGCTCTTCAGGAGTTCCAATTATATTCAAATCATCAACATATACAGTAATAATGGCAAATCCTGACTGTATTTCTTTATAAAATACAGTAATAATGGCAACACATGGACAAATTGGATTATTTTGATACCCTCCTTTCAATAAATATTCACTCAGGCGATTATACCACATTCGTCCTGATTGTTTTAATCCATATAAAGATCTATGTAATTTGATCGAATATAATTCCCTAGGATTTGAATTATATGACTCTTGTATTTTTAATCCTTCAGGGATTTTCATATAAATATCATTATCAAGAGATAAATATAAATATGTTGTAACTACATCAATAAGATGCATGTCAAGCTTTTTATACACAGTCAGGCCAATTAAATATCTCAATGTTATTGCATCCACCACAGGAGAATATGTCTCCTCATAATCAATACCAAGTCTTTGCGAGAATCCTTGTGCAACAATTCTCGCTTTATATCTTGTGACTTCATTCTTTTCATTTATTTTTCTTACAAATACCCATTTGTATCCCACAGGCTTGACATCTTCTGGTGTTTGGACAACTGGTCCAAAAATCTCACGTTTTGAGAGAGTTTAATTCTGTTTGGATTGCTTCTTTCCACTTAGGCCAATCTTTTCTATGTCGACATTCTTCGACAGATTTTGGTTCATAATCATCGTTCTCAGAAATGATGTCATAAGCAACATTATAAGCAAAAATGTTATCAACAACTATATTGTTTCGGTTCCATCTTTTTCCATTCATTACATAATTTATCGAAGTTTCATTATTATCCTCAGGTATTTCACCTTCTTCGATATTATTATGAGATATTATTATGAGTAGTTACATTCGAGATTTCTTCTTGAATATCCACATTATCAATTACGTCATTTTGATTATTGACTACTTTTCTTTTTCAAGGATTTTTATCTTTGGGAACCCATTGGTCTACCACGCTTCTGGCGTGTCGCAGAATCATTAGTTATGATAACTTGTTGCATTGGGATATCAAATTTAGATGGTGTATTTGCAGCTGGTATATGTGACTTGGTCACTTTCGTAACATCTGTAAATGCATCTAGCATTTGATTTGCAATATTTTGCAAATGAATTATCTTTTTAACTTCTAGTTCGCATTGATTTGTACATGGATCTAAATGAGACAATGACGCAGCATTCCATGTAATTTCATTTTCCAACTTCTTAATCTCTCCCCCTAATGTTGGAAAATTTGTCTCATTAAAATGACAATCAGCAAATCGTGTTGTAAATACATCATCCGTCAAAGGTTCAAGATATCTAATAATTGATGGGGAATCAAATCCAACATATATTCCTAGAATCCTTTGAGGACCCATCTTAGTACGTTTTGGTGGAGCAATTGGAACATATACTGCACTTTCAAAAGTTCGTAAGTGAGATATATTTGGCTGTTAGCCATAAGCTAATTGTATTGAAGAGTATTTATGATAGGCTGCTGGCCTAATGCGTATAAGCGATGCAGCATGTAAAATTGCATGACCCCATACAGATATTGAAAGCATTGGTCTTTATCATTGTGAATTTTGTTCCTCTAGGCAAAATAATATTTATTTTTCAAAAACCTTCAATCAAGTCTGCAGGACCTGATATTGTATTGACTTTTGCTTCTAGCATTGTCAATTCTGAAAAATATTTCATACTTTTAAGGATAGTGTGTGTTGTTGCGTTATCTGCCAAACATAAATTTTCATTGTTCATCTTGGAGTCAACCAAAATATGTGAAATATTCATGTTTCTTCAGGAAAATAAAATAACACATAGTGAGCCCCAGAAAAAGAAATTGAATATAAAATCAAACTTAATAAATAAACATAAATTAAACATTAAATAAAACAATATTCACTTAATCTAATATAATATTTGTTGCTCATTTAATTATGTTCATTTTCTCTTCAGGAGATTTAATGAGATTTGCAACATCTATTTCATATTTCCAAGATTAATTATCTCTTTAGGAGATTTTCAAAGTTTCCTTTTACATATGGTTTCAATTTTCGTACAACAGGTATAAAATTAATGCTTTAAAATATGAAACATTTCTTTTAGTTAACCATATATGTGTGGTTTTCCAAATAGTTCACGATGACCACTGAATGAGTAATTGATTCTTCCTTTATTATTGATTATTGATCATGATCTCGACATTGACCATAATTATTCGATATTACAATATTCACTTCAGGGAATAATATTGAAACAATTTATTGAGATTTATGATTTTAATCAAATGGCTTTAATCTCAAGAAGACATGGTGTTTGCTCATCACAATATTTAAAACTTTCTTTCTCAATATTGCTACTACAAGAGCATATTCTATAATTGAAAAGAAAGATAAACAACATTATTCTTAACATATGCTCACTTCTTTAAAATCACTTATTGATTAAAATTATGCAACTACAAGTGCATTTAATTAAATTGAGCATTTCTTAATTTAAACTTCTGCAACTACAGGTGCATTTAATCATGAGCAATTCTTGATTTGAAATTATGCAACTACAGGTACATTTAATCACAAGTAATTCTTGATTTGAAATGATGCAACTTCATGTGCATTAAATCAAAATGAACATTTTTATGCAACTTCGTGTGCATAACATCAAAATTAACTTTAGAAAGAACAATTAACTACTATATAAGTCTTGCAAACTTTGTCATAGGAGAATTTACACTAATGCATGTGTCTACCATGAATTTCAAAAGTTAATCAACATAAACAAATTAAAATATTCAAATGTATATATGATACCCAAATAAATTTTAACATTGAATATTCGTGAAAAATCATATATTGACTTTGATATTAAGAGACTCAACTCTAATCATACACAAAGAAATATCTCATATATGCATTCTAAAAAACTGTAGGTAAAAAACATATTGCAATATTTATATAAGATATATTACAACATGTATAACATGTTTTGTACATAAAGGATCTGTGATAGTATATCAAATATGTACATTGTATATATATATATATTAAATACACATGATATAAAGTATACAAATGATCATGTGAAAATTATACTGGACAAAGAATGCATAAACTAACGAGATCAATGTACATTAGCTTATTAGCAAAATGAGCAATTTTAGAAGATGTATATGCTTCAAAAATGATACATACATACATATATATATATATATATATATGCATCATGTTTATCGAATATGTATTAGATTATTACAACAAAAATAATTAAGATATAACATACTCTCAATATCTAAATTATTTGGACAATATAAATATCATAAATATCATTGACAAGTATAGAATCACGATGTTAATATCATCATAAACAAACATGATACTTAATAATCTCATATAGTTTGCACAATAATAAGAACATGATAATCTTGCATAGAATATATGTTGTCAACGTTCAATACACAATGTATATATGAGATATATATAACATATACAACGTATATGTGAAACGTACCGAAGACAATTGCAACTAATAATGCAAAGTAAAATGAACCCTACCTTCAACTGAACAAAAATGGCAGAGACTCATGCTGATAATGTGTTATAAAACGTGAAGAGCAAATTTGAGAGAGCAAAGTAGAGAGAAAAGAGAGCAAATGTCTTTTCATTCAAGTATGCGTTTTCCATACTTCATACAACCCATATTTATACTAATGCAATGAAGTGATTTACAACTTCAAAATATTGAAAATAGAAGAAAGTGAGAGCCTCATGACTATTCCTAAGGGAGTAGGAGAGTCATGGGGAAGAAGAGCTACAATTATGGGTTGACTAAAACTAATGGAGTAATATGGATACCTATATATACCAGGTATATATATTTACAACAGTTTTCAATTTTTTCTCCAATGGTTTTCTTTTGTTCATAAGATTAATTTTTCCATGCTTTCATAAACTTAGTTCATTTTTTTTTATTTTCTTTATTTTAATGTGTTTTTTCTTTTAGGGAAAAGTACACTTTTAGTCCCTGAGGTTTGGGTTAGGTTTCATTTTGGTCCCTGAGTTTTCAAACTTGACAATTTAGTCCCTAAGGTTTGGATTTCGTTTCATTTTAGTCCCTCCATCCATTTTTTTCGTTAGATTTTAACATATCGCTGACGTGGCACCTATTTTTTTATTAAAAAATTATTTTTTATCGTTTGAGATAAAAATAATTAAAATATTATTATTAATTATAATTTAGTTATTTTTATTATTTTCTTCTTCTTCTTCCTCAAGACTTTCTTCTTCTTCCTTAGGACTCTTCTTCTTCAAAGCTTTCCAGCAGCCACCCCGTCGCCCAATGCTTCTCGCCGGCCACCGTTGTTTTACATCCCTCTCTTCCTCTCCCTCACATGCCTCTCTTTTACATCCCTCTTGTTGGGTTTTATGCCCTAAAACTCGTAGATAGTGAATGTAATCGTTGACTGGATATTAATGAAATAATATTGATATATTTTTCCATTAATTGTTATTAGTTATTTTATATTTGTCTTTGCCTAATAATAACCCTAATCCAATAAACTAGACATCCAAGGCTGTAATATGAGTCTTGAACTATATGTAGCGACATATGGGATCATTGTTCAAGAAACAGCCTAAAGGGTCTATAGTATAGGGATAAGACTGGGTGCCTTATCCTGGTGACACTATGGATACGGCCCACTTTGTATTTGATACAAACGCTGCGATCCAACGCGTTCGTGTAGGAGACATGCGAGTGGGGGTATCCTATGCAATGAGTTTGCATAAGACCGGACCGCGAAATAGTAATCACTAGTTATAACACCGTTAACTAGTTGGTTTTCTATTTTCACTAGGACGACCTAGACAACTTAGTCTTAATCCTGAGTTGATTATGGACTCCTGCTCATGAGAGATTGTCCTTTGATTTGTATGGGTGAGAGTGGCCAATACGCCGACTCAATAAGCCTACCACTTTGGGGACAAGATCGAATGGAGAGCTGGGAACATAATCGTACAAAATGGAATTCACTCTTTCCCGACTTTAGGGAAGCAGATGAGTGTTCCCTTAAGTGGTTACTCCGAGTCTTGAACAAAGGGCCCTACCCTCTCAATGGCACGAGAGGGTTTTCTGTTTGATGGTTGGACCATAAACAGATTGTTCATTAGAGAAGAATTGGTACTTAAGGAAATAGAGGTGACCCAGGGGTAAAACGGTAATTTGACCCAGCTGGTGTTACGGACACTCGTGAAGGACTAACTAGTCGATATTGGTCTAAGTTCCGTGGACACAGAAAATATGTCTGCAGTGAGAAGAGTGCAACTGTGAGTCTATAGTGGAATGTACACACAGTTAACGAATATTGATTATTGTGGTTAATGAGTTTAACCAATTAATCTCACATCGTTGGAGCTTCTGATCTGCAGGTCCATAAGGTCCCACTGGTAGCTCGTAAAGTAATTTGAGGCAACTAAGTAATTAAATGTAAATTGAAAATGTTCAATTTACTAAGGGAAATAAATATAATATATATTGATATATTATTAAGAGAGAAATTGATATTTGAAGAAGTTCAAATATAAATTTATGGAAGATTGAAAGAATTAATTAATTTAAGTCCTAAAAGTGTTTGGGCAAAATTAATTAATTCAAGGCCGGAAATTAAATATGTGATATTTAATTGGTGGTTAATTAATTAAAGAATTCATTAACCATGAATTAATCAATTATGTAAATAATTAATCACTTAAGGAAGTGATTAATCATTTATGGGAATGATCTAATTACTTATGGAAGAAATTAGTCATTTATGGAAAAGATTAATCAATTGGGGAATTGATTGATCATGATTGATTAATTAAGGAATAAAGATTGAATCAATTTTGGAAAAGATTGATTTAATTGAATATTTTATTCATGGTCTCTCTTCTATAAATAGAACACTAGACCTAATTGGTCATGACACTTTTGACACTTGACACTACAAGACCTAGAATTCTCTCTAGCCTCCCTCTTAGAGAAAGACTCCCACAAGTCTTTGGCCTCCTAGACTTAGAGACATACCGGTGTAACCTCTGTGGTTATTGTGTTAATCTAGAAGGAATTTCCAGCGAAGAAAAACAAAGGCGGCTGCTGCATTTTCGTTCGTTGGAGCGTCGTTGGCGAAGAACGGTCAAGTCTACAACGGAGGTTTGTAACGGTTCTTCCTCTTTTCGTTAGAAAAGTTTTTAAAATAAATTTAGATTTATTTTAGCATGTTTAAACCGATTTTACAACAACTTTAAAGCATGTTTAAAGTTTTGTTTGAGTTATCGTAACGGTATTTTAATGTTAATTAATATACGGCGTAAGGTCCAATCGATGCGCTTCCGCTGCGTGGGGACTTTTATTCCCTTCAATCGGCATCAGAGCCATCGCTGTCCCTATTAATTAATTTTAAAAGTTGCGATAGGCTCTAAAAGGTGGGATTTATGCATAATGTATGTTCGGTTTGCATTGAACTGTTTGGGTTAATTTTATGGCCATAGATTTTATTTTTATGTGATTTTGATCATGTAAGGCCCGGTGTTTCGGGTATTTTATGTAAAATCGAGTCCTATGTAAGTCCGGGTCTAGAATAGGTTTTTATGAGATAAAAATCAGAGCAATCGCCGCTGAAATCGGGGCCGAAGTCGAAGAAATCGTTGCTGTTTTGCCCAGATTCTGCCTCCAGACGCAACAGCGTCGGGACGCTCCTTCAACAGCGTCTCGACGCTGTCTCGATACCGAAGGCGCTCGGTAAGGAAAGCACACAGCGTCGGGACGCTACCTCAACAGCGTCTCGACGCTGTCTCGATACCGCGTGCGTCAGATATGGAAAACGCACAGCGTCGGGACGCTATCAACACAGCGTCTCGACGCTGTCACGATGGAGGCGCGACCTAGGGTTTCAAAAGGCGCGGTTCAAGGTGTAACCGGTCCGGTTCGGACCGGTTCGGCTGGGCTGGGACCTATTTGGTCCGGTTCAGCCAATTTTTGGCATGGTTCGTGATTTTGGAGGCCGGTTCGAGGTGGTTCGGGGCGGTTCGTGCTGTCTAGACCAATTCCGGAGCTGTACATAGATTTTTTAGGATAGAATTTAGCTAAATTAATGTAATTTAATGCTTTATTTTATCCTAGGGGCCAAAATTAACCGGTTCAATTGCTATTTATATGCTTTATGGATGTCATATAGATTATTTAATCCCACCTTAGGTTATAAACATGCTCATGCATTTTTTATATATTATAAATTGTTATAATGTATGTTTAAATGCATGGATTTGTTTTCATATTTTTTAATATAAGTGTATATTAATTTATATGAAAAATTGGAAAGCATGAAGCATGTCATTACTTAAATTAAATATAAATAGTTATGTTTAATGTGATGAATGAAGCATGCTTGATTGATTTTCTTGATTGGCTTATAATTGTTATAATAAAAGAAAATCAAAATTGCATGAAGCATGAAACATCCATAGTTAATAATATAATTGTTATATTATTCATGCAATTAGTGTGGTTTAATTATTTAATTTGAATGAGATTGTTGAATGAATTAAACCCTAGATTCTTGATTATAGGATTAATCATTAAAATTTGAAATAGTTCTTCATTATTAATGATTAGAAACCGTCAATCTATAATCAAGATTTGCATGCAAACATAAGATCATAGGATAAATTGGATTAATTTTAAATTGTTTAAAATTAATTAGACCTAGATCGATTTCTAATAGGATTAGAATCTTTTCTTACTCAGAATTAAAAATAGTTTTAATTTACTAAGTAGGAAAAACATTGCTATGATTATAAGGGAACTCCACCGGTAATGTTCTGTCTAAGGCTGGGGGTATTTAAGCTGACGGTTTACGGAACACCTCCTACCTGGGAACTGACCTGGAATACCGGAGTTGAATTAATCATAGTTAAATGTTAGCATGCAATGTCACTAGGTTTATTAAAAGTGTTTAATGCACCTAGATCTTTAGAGTAAAGACCTTACATTACTGAGGTTATAAGGGAACTCTCTCGGTAAAGTTCTGTCTAAGGTTGGGGGTATTTAAGTTGACGGTTTATGGAACACCTCCTACCTGGGAACTAACCGGATTGAGTTGAATTAACCATAGTAATGTTGACTTGCAATGTTGGGTTTATTAAAAGAAGTTTAATTCACCCAAAAGATTGCAGTTGAATCCTTTCCATAATTGTTATAATAGGATCAGACTTAGATAGATTGACTTAGCCGAATACTATCTAAGCTAAACAACCCTATATTAACCTTAGGACATTTTCAGTGGGAGGAAAATTACAAAACGAGATTTAAATCAAGTTTTGCTCCTACGTCCCTATATTCACAACGTGAGATTCATGCTCGGCTTCGAGTCGCCCTAGGAGCGGCCTCCATACGGAAAGTGTTTGCATGGATCAATATCAAGGTGAATGGGAAAAATGTCTAGAGTAAGTGGGAGCGGGACACGTGTCAACGTATCCCTCGGTCTCCGCCCATAGTTCACACCGTGAGAGTCCTATGATCCGCCTGCAGGTTGCCCTGGCGCATCCATCCCTTCGGAGGGCCTGGTCATAGGATTCGGAACATCGTGAACTCCTGAAAAGGATAGGAGCTCTTAGGCTAATCACCAACAGTTGTCTTTCCCTTCGGTAGCCTGTTGGTGCGTGCCTCTGAGATCTGAAAGTGGGAGGGTTACACTTACGAGGATGAGTTAAAAGTGTTAACAAATCCTTGACCGAACAACGATGGCTAATGTCTATAGGAATATGAGTTATTCTGGAATTAGAATTAGTTGAGAGGTGTCTCATTTCAAAGGAGGAGTACCTGATCACCCTTCGGTGGCTGATATTCTAAACCTCTGAAACGTCGTTGCAAAACTAAATCAATAGTTTTTGGGTTCTGTGATTGTCTGTTTTGCTAAATTGATTGGATTGTGTGCAATTGTTTGCTTGTATGATGGGTTAAGGCAAAGATAACTAATACGATCATTGTTTGTTTAAATTTCAGCAATGTCTTCCTCAATTGTCTCTCTGCTTAAAAATGAGAAATTAACCGGCGAAAATTATGCTACGTGGAAGTCAAACTTGAATACGATTCTTGTTGTCGATGATCTGCGGTTCGTCTTAACGGAGGATTGTCCTCCAACCCCTGCTCGTAATGCATCCCAGGCAGTTAAGGATGCTTATGACCGCTGGACAAAGGCCAATGATAAGACTCGCGTCTATATCTTAGCCAGCTTATCTGAAGTTTTGGCTAAAAGGCATGAGGGCATGGTAACAGCGAGGGAGATTATGAACTCTCTCCGGGAGATGTTTGGACAACCGTCCTACCAACTCCACCATGACGCTCTCAAATACGTTTATAGCTGTCGCATGAAAGAGGGCACGTCTGTTCGGGAGCATGTCCTGGATATGATGGTCCAATTCAACGTGGCAGAGGCAAACGGGGCGGTCATAGATGAGCGTAGTCAGGTTGCATTCATCTTAGAATCTCTTCCGAAGAGTTTTCTACAGTTTTGAAGCAATGCAATGATGAATAAAATAACATTCAACCTGACTAGCCTCCTGAATGAGCTACAGCTCTATCAGTCTCTTCTTAAGAACAAGGGACAGATAGAAGGAGAGGCAAACGTTGTTCACTCCAAAAGAAAGTTCGAGAAGGGTTCATCCTCTGGAACTAAATCTGTAGCCACTTCTTCAAAGAAAACTCAGAAGAAGAAAGGAAACAAGGGGAAAGCTCCTAGTACTGCTGCTAAAAGCAAGGGAAAAGCCAAAGCTGTGGCAGACAAGGGCAAGTGTTTTCACTGCAATGTAGATGGACATTGGAAGAGAAACTGCCCAAAGTACCTTGTTGAGAAAAAGAAGGAAAAGGAAGGTAAATTTGATTTACTGGTTTTAGAAACATGCCTGGTAGAACATGATGAGTTTACCTGGATACTTGATTCAGGAGCAACTAATCATGTTTGCTCTTCTTTTCAGGAAAATAGTTCCTTTCGGCAGTTGAACGATGGAGAAATGACACTCAGGGTCGGAACTGGAGAAGTCATTTCAGCTAAAGCAGTGGGAGCTGCGAAGTTATTTTTTAGAAATAGATTCTTACTTTTAGAAAGTTTGTTAATCGTTCCCAAGATTAAGAGGAACTTGATTTCTATTTCATGTTTGATTGAACAATCGTATACAGTTACTTTTGATATGAATGAAGCGTTCATTTATAAAAATGGTGTACTTATTTGTTCAGTCAAATTGGAAAATAACTTGTATGTTTTAAGACCAACCGAAAACAAAGCACTTTTAAATCACGAATTATTTAAAACTGCTGAAACTCAAAGTAAAAGGCAAAAGATTTCTCCATCAAGTAACAATACTCATTTTTGGCATCTTAGACTTGGTCATATAAACATCGATAGGATCGGTCGTTTGGTAAAGAATGGACTTCTAAGCAAGTTAGAAGATGATTCACTACCACCTTGTGAATCTTGTCTCGAGGGAAAAATGACCAAAAGACCCTTTACTGGAAAAGGTTATAGAGCCAAAGAACCCTTAGAGTTAATACATTCGGATCTATGTGGTCCAATGAATGTAAAAGCTCGAGGAGGGTACGAATATTTCATCTCATTTATAGATGATTATTCAAGATATGGTTACTTATACCTAATGGGACATAAGTCTGAAGCCCTTGAAAAGTTTAAGGAGTTTAAGGCTGAAGTTGAAAACCTATTAGGTAAATCTATTAAAGTACTTCGATCTGATCGAGGAGGGGAGTATATGGATCAAAGATTCCAGGATTATATGATAGAACATGGAATCCAATCTCAACTCTCAGCCCCTGGTACACCTCAGCAGAATGGTGTGTCAGAAAGGAGAAATAGAACCTTGTTAGACATGGTTCGATCAATGATGAGCTATGCTCAATTGCCTAGCTCGTTTTGGGGATATGCAGTAGAGACTGCAGTATACATCTTGAACAATGTTCCCTCGAAAAGTGTTTCTGAAACACCTTTCGAGTTATGGAAGGGGCGTAAACCTAGTTTGCATCACTTTCGCATCTGGGGTTGTCCTGCACACGTGCTTGTGACAAATCCTAAGAAACTGGAACCTCGTTCAAAATTGGGCCAATTTGTTGGTTACCCTAAAGAAACGAGAGGTGGTTATTTCTACGACCCACAAGAAAATAAGGTGATTGTATCGACAAAGGCCACTTTCTTAGAGGAAGACCACATGAGAGATCATAAACCACGAAGCAAAATAATATTAGGAGAAGCTACTGAAGAATCATCAAGAGTTGTTGATGAAGTTGGACCTTCAGCAAGGGTTGATGAAGGAACTAGTTCTTCAGATCCATCCCGTCCATCTCAAACGTTGGGAATGCCTCGACGCAGTGGGAGGGTTGTATTACAACCTGACCGCTACTTGGGTTTAACTGAAACTCAGGTTGTCATACCTAATGACAACATTGAGGATCCATTGTCCTATCGACAGGCAATGAATGACGAAGAAAAGGATGAATGGGTCAAAGCCATGAACCTGGAAATGGAGTCAATGTACTCCAATTCTGTATGGGAACTTGCAGATCTACCATATGGGGTAAAACCCATAGGGTGTAAATGGATCTATAAGAGGAAAAGAGATGCAGCTGGAAAGGTACAGACCTTCAAAGCTAGACTAGTGGCAAAGGGTTATACCCAAAAGGAGGGGGTTGACTATGAGGAAACCTTTTCTCCTGTAGCCATGTTAAAGTCCATAAGAATTCTTTTATCCATTGCCACATATTATGACTATGAAATATGGCAAATGGACGTCAAGACTGCCTTTCTGAATGGTAATCTTGAAGAGAATATCTTTATGTCTCAACCCGAAGGGTTCATAGCCCAAGGTCAGGAACAAAAGGTTTGTAAGCTAAATCGATCCATTTATGGATTGAAACAAGCATCCAGATCATGAAACATTAGATTTGATACTGCAATCAAATCTTTTGGCTTTGACCAAAACGTTGATGAGCCTTGTGTATACAAGAAAGTCAACAAAAGGAAAGTAGCTTTTCTAATACTTTATGTAGACGATATCCTACTCATTGGGAATGATGTAGGATACCTCACTGACATTAAGAAATGGCTAGCAGCCCAATTCCAAATGAAAGATCTGGGAGAGGCTCAATATGTTTTGGGAATCCAAATGATTAGGGATCGTAAGAACAAAACGCTAGCTCTGTCTCAAGCAACGTATATTGACAAGATGTTGTCTTGATATTCGATGCAAAACTCCAAGAAGGGACTCCTACCCTTCAGACATGGGGTACACCTGTCTAAGGAACAATCTCCTAAGACACCTCAAGAAGTTGAGAACATGAGACACATTTCCTACGCCTCAGCTATGGGCAGCTTAATGTATGCCATGCTCTGCACTAGGCCTGACATATGTTATGCAGTGGGAGTAGTCAGTAGGTATCAGTCTAATCCAGGGTTGGACCACTGGGGAGCGGTTAAGAATATCCTCAAGTATCTTCGGAGAACGAAGGACTACATGCTTGTGTATGGAGCTAAGGATTTGATTCTTACTGGATACACTGACTCTGACTTTCAAGCTGATAAGGATTCTAGGAAATCCACATCAGGGTCAGTATTCACCCTCAATGGAGGAGCAGTAGTGTGGAGAAGCATCAAACAAGGATGCATAGCAGACTCAACCATGGAGGCTGAGTATGTAGCAGCTTGCGAAGCAGCTAAGGAGGCAGTATGGCTCAGAAAGTTCTTGACTGATTTGGAAGTAGTTCCGGATATGAACGTGCCCATAACACTATACTGTGACAACAGTGGGGCTGTAGCCAACTCAAAAGAACCTCGTAGCCACAAACGGGGTAAACACATCGAGAGGAAGTATCACCTGATACGGGAGATTGTGCAAAGAGGAGATGTGATCGTCACTAAGATCGCCTCGGAGCACAACATTGCTGATCCATTTACAAAGGCTCTCACGGCTAAAGTGTTTGAGGGTCATCTAGAAGGTCTAGGTCTACGAGATATGTATGCCATCTAATCTAGGGCAAGTGGGAGAAATGTATAATGGGTATAAGGATGCCCTAGTTCATTGTATTATTTTAATATACATGACATTTCCAGCTTTAGATTATTGCATTTACATCCCACTAACTAGTGTTTTAGTTCAAGTGGGAGTTTGTTGGGTTTTATGCCCTAAAACTCGTAGATAGTGAATGTAATCGTTGACCGGATATTAATGAAATAATATTGATATATTTTTCCATTAATTGTTATTAGTTATTTTATATTTGTCTTTGCCTAATAATAACCATAATCCAATAAACTAGACATCCAAGGCTGTAATATGAGTCTTGAACTATATGTAGCGACATATGGGATCATTGTTCAAGAAACAGCCTAAAGGGTCTATAGTATAGGGATAAGACTGGGTGCCTTATCCTGGTGACACTATGGATACGGCCCACTTTGTATTTGATACAAACGCTGCGATCCAACGCGTTCGTGTAGGAGACATGCGAGTGGGGGTATCCTATGCAATGAGTTTGCATAAGACCGGACCGCGAAATAGTAATCACTAGTTATAACACCGTTAACTAGTTGGTTTTCTATTTTCACTGGGACGACCTAGACAACTTAGTCTTAATCCTGAGTTGATTATGGACTCCTGCTCATGAGAGATTGTCCTTTGATTTGTATGGGTGAGAGTGGCCAATACGCCGACTCAATAAGCCTACCACTTTGGGGACAAGATCGAATGAGGAGCTGGGAACATAATCGTACAAAATGGAATTCACTCCTTCCCGACTTTAGGGAAGCAGATGAGTGTTCCCTTAAGTGGTTACTCCGAGTCTTGAACAAAGGGCCCTACCCTCTCAATGGCACGAGAGGGTTTTCTGTTTGATGGTTGGACCATAAACAGATTGTTCATTAGAGGAGAATTGGTACTTAAGGAAATAGAGGTGACCCAGGGGTAAAACGGTAATTTGACCCAGCTGGTGTTACGGACACTCGTGAAGGACTAACTAGTCGATATTGGTCTAAGTTCCGTGGACACAGAAAATATGTCTGCAGTGAGAAGAGTGCAACTGTGAGTCTATAGTGGAATGTACACACAGTTAACGAATATTGATTATTGTGGTTAATGAGTTTAACCAATTAATCTCACATCGTTGGAGCTTCTGATCTGCAGGTCCATAAGGTCCCACTGGTAGCTCGTAAAGTAATTTGAGGCAACTAAGTAATTAAATGTAAATTGAAAATGTTCAATTTACTAAGGGAAATAAATATAATATATATTGATATATTATTATGAGAGAAATTGATATTTGAAGAAGTTCAAATATAAATTTATGGAAGATTGAAAGAATTAATTAATTTAAGTCCTAAAAGTGTTTGGGCAAAATTAATTAATTCAAGGCCGGAAATTAAATATGTGATATTTAATTGGTGGTTAATTAATTAAAGAATTCATTAACCATGAATTAATCAATTATGTAAATAATTAATCACTTAAGGAAGTGATTAATCATTTATGGGAATGATCTAATTACTTATGGAAGAAATTAGTCATTTATGGAAAAGATTAATCAATTGGGGAATTGATTGATCATGATTGATTAATTAAGGAATAAAGATTGAATCAATTTTGGAAAAGATTGATTTAATTGAATATTTTATTCATGGCCTCTCTTCTATAAATAGAACACTAGACCTAATTGGTCATGACACTTTTGACACTTGACACTCTTGAAAGACAAGACCTAGAATTCTCTCTAGCCTCCCTCTTAGAGAAAGACTCCCACAAGTCTTTGGCCTCCTAGACTTAGAGACATACCGGTGTAACCTCTGTGGTTATTGTGTCAATCTAGAAAGAATTTCCAGCGAAGAAAAACAAAGGCGGCTGCTGCGTTTTCGTTCGTTGGAGCGTCGTTGGCGAAGAACGGTCAAGTCTACAACGGAGGTTTGTAACGGTTCTTCCTCTTTTCGTTAGAAAAGTTTTTAAAATAAATTTAGATTTATTTTAGCATGTTTAAACCGATTTTACAGCAACTTTAAAGCATGTTTAAAGTTTTGTTTGAGTTATCGTAACGGTATTTTAATGTTAATTAATATACGGCGTAAGGTCCAATCGATGCGCTTCCGCTGCGTGGGGACTTTTATTCCCTTCACCTCTCACCTCCCTCACCGCGCGACGTCAATCACGAGCAAGAGGGAGAGAGCCGCACGGTGAGGGGACAGCGACGAAACGACAGCGTGGGTTTCGTGGGTACGGCGGCGTGAAGATCTTGGGTTTCAGATTTGCGGGTTCACGAGGGTTTTCCAGCACCGACGACAGGACTAGAGTTTTAGATCTGATTTACGGGTATAGTTTCAGATCTATGGGTTCGCGAGTATCGTTTTCTTCTGAGTTTTAGATCTATGGGTTCATTCCGTTTTAGATTTGCGGGTTCGTTCCTTTTTCTTTTTCTCTTCGCGCCGTTGTTGTCTCCTCACCACGCGACTCTCTCTCCCTCTTGCTCGTGATTGAGGCCGGCAACAAGAAACCCATCCTCCCGTCTTTCCCATCGACATCAACGCCCAACCATAGTAAGAGAGGGATGTGAGGGAGAGGAAGAGAGAAAGGAAAAAAAAACTCTGTCGTCGCCGCCAGCGGACCACGATCGCCGACGAGAAGCATTGACCGACGAGGTGGCTGCTGGAAAGCCTTGAAGAAGAAGAGTCCTAAGGAAGAAGAATAAGAGTCTTGAGGAAGAAGAATAAGAAAATAATAAAAATAATAAAATTATTATTAATAATAATATTTTAATTATTTTTATCTTAAAAAATAAAAAATAATAATTTTTAATAAAAAAAATAGATGCCATGTCAGCGATCTATTAAAATCTAACGGAAAAATGGATGGAGGAACTAAAATGAAACGAAATCCAAACCTCAAGGACTAAATTGTCAAGTTTGTAAATTTAGGGACCAAAGTGAAACCTAACCCAAACCTCAGGGACTAAAAGTGTATTTTTCCCTTTCTTTTACATTTAGGAAGTTATGTGGTTTTTCTTTAGGCAACATTTGACAACTACATTCATGTTTTCAATTCCAATTTTATCATTTTCATTTTGTTTAGTTAAACCTTAGAGTTGTTTGTTATGTGTTTATGTTTAAATTGTCAATTTTAGTTGCAATTGGAACTTTTATTATTTCTTATAATTTAGCCATCTAATCTCATTGAATTAATATGTTTGATACTTACTTTATAGAACCATGATTCTATTGTTTATTACAAAATAAAGGAATCTCCAAAACGGAATCTCAATCTTTTGAATGCCAACGTTGAGTTTTCTTGAGGTAAGAAATCAATGTCTTGGAATGCCGAGATTTGATTTCAATATGTTTCCTTTAAAGCAAATGAATTTAATGAACTTTTAATTCTTGAATATGATAGTTTTCTTTCCTTTTTAAGCATTTTCTCTCAATTATATGTTGCTGATTTTTTTTTTAATTTTATTTCATTATGTTATCATGTTGTATTCAATCTATATTTCTCTCTATTTCTTTTCGTAAGTAAATATTTCCAAAACAAAAATCTTCCAACGATGGAATCTTGAATTTTTGAAATGCTGATATTTGAGTTTCTTGAGGAAAAAAAAAATCTTGGATGCCGAGATTTGATTTTAATATTTCTTTTCCTTATAAAGCATAAATAAAAATTCTTCATACTTTTCTTTTAAAACATTTTTTTAAAGAAGCATATTTCATAAAAGGCATTTTCTTTAAAAAGAATGTATTAAAATTTTTTGCTAAAATTGTTTCATAAACCTTATTTTAAAAATAATAAATCAATCCAAAATCTATTTTCCACAAAGGGTCACTTTCTTTAAAAATAAAATTAATTAAGAGTTTTTCCTTAAAAAATATTCTTTACTCACACATTTTTCCAAAATTAATAAACCAAATGTTTTTTTAAAAAATAAACTTTCCTATGACTTAAATTAGGAAATCAAGATATTGACTTTCCTAATATTTTTGAGGTGATGAATTTAATTTGGGATCCAAATTAAATTCAAACAAATTCTGAATGGTTGTATGCCACCCACAATTATTGTTAATTATTTATTTATGGAATAATGAGAATTAAAATGTGAGACATTTAAAAATCAACAAAAAAAAAAAATCTTCTTTAGTATTTACAATAGCCAATTTCCTTAAATAACACAAGAAAAATAAAATTTCATTCTTTGAACGAATGTTGTGGGGTGCTAATACCTTCTCCATACACAAAAGATCCCCGAACCTTGAATCTTTTATTTTCAGCCCATTTTAGCATATTTTGGGTGTCCAGTCACGCCCTCTAAATCAAGACTGGTGGCAACTCCATTTTCCTTCTCTTGGGAACAAAGTCGGCCTCTCCGCGTCGCAAACCCGTAGCAACACTTATTGTGTATTTGTACACAATTACTTATGTGCTTCTATGCATGTGTTATTGTATACACATAAGTATTGAGTGATTTTGTACGAAAAAATGTATATTGATAGTTCAACACAAGTTTTTTTCTCTCTCTCTTCAGGATTAAGAATTTAGAATTTTTCTTTAAATGATGTTAATTATGATTTTAGGTTTATGCTAGGTTGTCAAATTCAGTTTCTCTCTACTTAAAAGATGCTTTTTTAAAATTAAAAAAAAAAAATTAGTTGGTTAATCTATTAAAATTAGATTTTCTTTTTCTATTTTGATTTAGTTTGGTTAATCTTGTGTTAAAATTAGATTTTCTTTTTCTGTTTTGATTTAGTTGTATTTCTTCTTCTAAAAAGTCTGAACGGTAGGTTAGGGGCAATTTTATCTATTTTAATTAGAAATTTATTAATTAAAATCATGTTTAACCATTTATTAATTTCTAAACATGTTTAGCCATTTTTCAAATCACCCTATTAAATCTACTCATTTTTTTTGTTTTCCAAAAAAAAAAGTTAACTCACGAGGATAAATTTTGGTTTAAATACTATTTTGGTCTTTATACTTTTAATTTTGGTTTATTTTGATCCCTATACTTTTAAAATGTTCATTTTAGTTACTTTTGAACTTTAGTTCATTTTAGTCCATGTACTTTCAAAATGTTCATTTTAGTTCATATACTTTTAAAAAGTAACCAATTTAGTCCCTATTTGCAAAATTTAAATGTACATGTTACACACAATGGAAACACTTTGATCAAATTTATGACTACATTCAAGGAAATTTAGTAAATGAAGTGTCTTGCTAAAATTATGATCGAAAAAAGAAAAGAGAATTGAAAATGAAGGAACTTAATTTGTTATTTTTTAAAGATATAGGGATCAAAAAGAACCTTTTGAAAGTACATGGATCAAAATAAACCAAAATCCAAAATACAGGGACCAATATAGACATTTTAAAAGTACAGAGATCAAAATGAACCAAAGCCAAAAGTACAAGGACTAAAATAGTATTTAAACCTAAAATTTATTTTTTTTTTCCTATGTAAAAGTTAAAAATAAAAATTATTTCTTGTCGTTTTTGTCTAATAAGATAGAAGAAAACAAGATATTGTTTGGTCCGTGACCTGAAATTTTGTTTTTTTAAACAAAGAATTTTGTAGAAAACTTTCTTATTTTATATAATATAATATAATAATATAATCATTAAAAAAAATAAACGCGAAAATGTGGAATATGATGGGAACCCGTCCTTATTTAGTTCATAGAGAAAATTTTTTGCCCGCTCCCTCTATTTCTTGTGGGGAAAATGGACCTCCTCAGCATAAAGTAATGTACCCTCAACGAAGAGGTTAGAAGTTTGAATCTCTCACCTTACGTGTAAAAAAAAAGGGTTAAAATACTGTTTTGGTCCATATACTTTGGGGTTTGTTCCATTTAGTTCCTATACTTTCAAATGTTTAATTCTAGTTCTTGTAGTTTTAATAAAACTTAAAATTGGTCTCTACGATGAGTTTATTGTCAATTTTTCTTTAAAAAAATTATTCTCTATTAGTTTTCCTTCTATAAATTTTAGAAATACATTCACATTATATCTTTTCTCGTATAGAAATTATTATTATATTTTTGAAATAAATATAGAAATTATTATTATTATTTTTTTTTTTTGAAAAGGAAATTATTATTATTATTTAACTGCCTTGAATTTTAATACTCGTTCTTTTTAAAGTTTTTTATTTGGGGCAACAAGAAAAATGACTAGGTTTAATAAGTGGATTTGAAAAATGGCTAAACATGTTTAGAAATTAAATAAATGACTAAACGTAATTTTAATAAATAAATTTCTAATTAAAATAGACGAAATTGCCCCAAACCACTTTTTAGAGAGAGGAATGCAACCTTTGTTGAGCATAATAAGGAGGAAAGAAAATCTAATTTTAACAAGAGTTTAACCAACTAAATCAAAAAAAAAAAAATAATAAAAAAAAATAAGGAGAGGAGAAACAAACAAAAAAAGAAGCATAGGGGAGAAACCGAATTTGACATCAACAAGATTTAACAACATTGCATTAAATCTAAAACCGTAATTAGCATCATTAAACAAAAAATCTAAATTCTTAATCCTAAAAAAAACCTTAGGTTGAACTGTCAATATACATTTTATCGTACAAAATCAAAAAATACTTATGTGTGCACATACATAGAAGCACAAGAGTAATTATGTACGAAAACACAATAAGTACAACAACATATTTTTATATATGCGTATATACAAACAAACATCATACTCAATAACTCTATCAATAGCTCGCATATGGATAAAGGTATATATCTTAGAATCTCTATGTACATAGGAGTATATATATATACTCAATACAATAATTAAACATTACTTGATTCTCGTCATCTTCCTTGACAATGTAAAATGCTTTAAAAACCTTGTTGACACAATCCAAAATTGTAAGAAATATTACTCAACTACAACTTATATTTAACCATATCTATTGGTGTAAAAACATCACTTACCATTGAATTAAGGAAAGCAATATTATCCTTCTCCGAGTTGCATTCTCCTTAGTGAATTTGGTCCAACACTGCCTCGGTGTATATTGGTATCTATAGGCTCAATATCCACACTGACAACATAGTCACTGTATTGTGTTGATATGAAATCCTTCCTCTGTTGTTTGTATTTTCCGTTGAATTCAGGCTTGCAACGACTCTACTGTAGGTGTTAATATCACACATGCGGAAGCAATTTTGGATCTTAGGCACACAATTTGGTCAATTTAATCCTAGAAGACATGTTGTCCATAAGAACAAAAAACAGAGTAATAAGGTACCTACCTCTTGTAGCTCCCAATTCGTATAATCCGATGCTTTATAATTCACACGAACAGCTTTTAGACAACCAATTGGATCTTCTCTACTATCCTCAGGCCTTGGAACGGATTGTGGGACCCTCAATTGATAGAAATTTGAAAGGAAAACTTATGGGTATAAACAAGCTTGAAAGTACGAACATGGAAGTTCTTGGGAGAATTTTGGCAGCATTTTAGGTTGAAGAATTCCACCAATTCTCATCAGCTCATCCTCTATATAGGAAAATCATGCACAAGAATTGCACCAAAAATTGACAACTATTTGGGAGTGATTTGAGTCATGGATTAGGTGGTGCAAGAAGGCTAATCTAAGGTGATTAGTCATTAAGCACCACCTCCAAAAATTACCAACTTTTTGAATTTCTTTTAAATTCAAAATTTTGTAATTTTAAATATAAAATCTGAACCATCCCACTCAATTATGATTTTATTTTAATTTAAATAAAACTTTATTTAATTAAAAATAAAATCATTTAATTTAATATCTTATATTAAATTAATACCAATTGTGCAATCTTGGTTTTTTTTTTTCCAACGAAATTTCTCGAACATGAATCTTTATTCACGTGTTTAATATTTAAATCATATTTAAATACATCCAACTCTCATTTTAAAGTTTAATTCGTAATTAAACTAATATGTCGTTAAATATTGCATATAACCGACTTTTGTATCATTTTCCAATTTTGAACGTTTCAAATATTAACCTATCATATTGTTCCAAGTTTTATTCCTATTGAGCTAGTAGAGGGACCTAATGGACCTACAGGTCATGGGCTCCAACGAAATGATGATAACCACTCAATCTCATTAATCTAGTCATTCATCGTTCGTTAGCTACCGGGACACTCCACTATAGCCCGTAGCTGAACTCCCCTCACTGTAGATATATTTCTTGTCCACTTTAGATTACCATGATTAGTAAGTCGACCCTTCACCGATTGTTCGTAACTAGAGCTAGGTCAAAAGTCTGTTTTACCCCTATAGTTACATCTTGCTCCTTAAGTTCCACTGATCCTCTAATGAACAACTAGTTCGTGATACAATCACTGAACCAAGTCCCTCTCAAGTTATGAGAGGGCGGAGCTCCTTTGTTCAAGACTCGGAGTCAGCATTTAAGAGAACAACCTTTACTAACCCTAAAATGGGTAGTAGTGAATTCCATCTTGCAAAGCTATGTCCCCAGCTATCCATTTAGTCTTATCCCCAAAATGGTAGGCTTATTGAGTCGGCGATGTTTGGCCACTCTCACCCATGCAAATCAAAGGACAATCCTAAATAAACAGGAGTTCATAGTTAGCTCAAGATTAAGATCGGGTTACCTAGGTTATATGTATGAGATGTTCAACTTCAACAATAAACGGTGTTGTAAAGTGAAAGTGACTTATCTCCTGGTCCGATCTCTATGCAAACTCTTTGCATAGGACACCCTCACTCACATGTCTTATACATGAACGATTAGGATCACATCGTCTGTCTTTAAGGAACAAAGCGAGCCACGCCAATAGTGTCCCCTGGATTAAGGTACCCAACCTTATCCATATACTATAGATCGTTTAGACTATTTACTTAAACTTGATTCATACTTTTTTTTTTGAAACATAAACTTGATTCATACTTATGCCACACATAAACTTCAAGTATACACAATATAGTCATGGGTTCTTAGTTTATTGGATTTGTGGTTATATTTTAGGCAAAACAAATATATAGAAATAATACTTCATTGAAGCAAGTCAAATGTTACATTTACTATCTACGAGTTTTAGGACATAAAACCCAACACCTACAAGTACTGATATCCACACTTTCAACATATACGACAAGGCAACAATTGTGGTACATCCAGTTATATACCCTAGCAAACATCTAGGAAAGATCTTTGTTCTCAGAAAAGCTTATAGTTCGAAACTTGTCTTCACCATTATTGAAGAGGTAGATTTGTGAAATTTTCTTTCAAGCATCAAGCCTAATAAGGTCTATGACAGAATCAGTGCTCAAATGCTATCGAATATATGACAAAATTCTGGGGGTGCAAAGACAGTGGAGATGAAATTTGAATTATGGATTTCAGGCAAAGATTGGAACGTTGATCGTGAAGAGATGAGTGAGAATGTTGAAAAAGCTTTATTGGAACTGAGAAAATATATGACAAAATTAGTTTTTTTTAACAAATATTGAGGAAAATCCACGTGACTTCAAGATTTTTTGGTTGAGAAAAATCTTACGTTGATTTTTTAAAAAAACTGAATATTGGTAGTTGGGTTGAGCAGAGTGGTAAATAACAGTATACACCAGGGGTAAAATAGAGAAAAAAGAATCGGTTGATTGTTTCTTAATTCACAGTAGTCATCTCTCCAAATTTGAAACTATTTTAGCCATAAAATAAAGGTTTCTTCTTCTTCTTCTTCTTTTAGCCATCTGCCACAATTTCCCTTTTTATTTAAGTAAGGGCAAATGAAGGGGTAAATTAGATAAACAAATAGACTTTAAAAAAAAAATTGGAAAACCATATAGTTTTGAAAAAAATTAGAGAAAACGAGTGAATATTTTGTCCTTATTATGTTCCGTGTGTTGAACACACGGAACACAACGTGAATCCGTGGTTTAAGCCACAGATTCTCCACACATCACTAGTCAGTTTGACCAGTCAAAAAGAACCACCTGAATCCGTGGCTTGAAGCCACATATTCAACTTTTTAATTTTTTTTTAAAAACTTATGTCACATCATGCCGCAACCACGGTTAAAAGCTCATGTCACATCTTTTTTTTTTCTTCTTCTTCTGATTAACATAAATTAATTTTTTTCAAAGGTTAAAAACTCATGTCACATCAACTTTTTTTCCTTTGTTTCGATAACCAAAAATTAAAGACTGATGTCAAATTAATTATTCTTTTTGAGAAAAAAAATATTAGTTTTAATTTTAGTACAATAAATATGGAGGTAGGAAATTGAATTTCGAAATCTAAAAAACAAGTATATGTTTTAATGCATGTTTGAGAATTATTTTAAAAAGGTCAAAATCATTTTTTCACATTCAAAATCACTTTGAAATATCCCTTAAATGATTCAAAATTAAACTTGATGGTATGAAAATCACATTTAAAAGTGCAAAATCAATTAAATTGATTTTGAATAATTAAATGTATGTTTTTTTTAGTTCAATAATTAAATGAATGTTTTGGGGTGATTTTGAACCTAACTTAATGATTTTAGTCACTCAAACATGCACTTAACCAGCTATACTTACTATAATTAGTGGAAAAAAAAGTTGAAACACTTATTTGTTCAATTTTATTTTTTTAGAGCAAATGGTCAATTTAAAATTTTTACCAGCGTGAAAAATTATTAATTTAATCCAAAGTGATATGAAACTTCTCATTACTAAAGTAAATTAAAAAAAAAAAAAGTAAATGGATCAATTTGATATTTATAGTACCAGTCAAATTGTTACCTGAGTATTTTGATCAATTTACTTTTTTTTTTTTTATTTACTTTAGTACTATAAATATGACAAGTTTCATGTCAAGTTATGCTCAAAACCACCCAAAAACATACATTTAATTATTGAACTAAAAAAACATACATTTAATTATTCAAAATCAATTTAATTGATTTTGCACTTTTAAATGTGATTTTCATACCATCAAGTTTAATTTTGAATCATTTAAGGGATATTTCAGAGTGATTTTGAATATGACAAAATGATTTTGACCGTTTTAAAATCTCTCAAACATACCTTAAAACATTTACTTGTTTTCTAGATTTCAAAATTCAATTTCCTACCTCCATATTTATTGTACTAAAATTAAAATTAATATTTTTTTTCTCAAAAAGAATAATTAATTTGACATCCGTTTTTAATTTTTGGTTATCCAAACAAAGGAAAAAAGCTAATGTGACATGAGTTTTTTACATTTGAAAAATAATTCATTTATGTTAATCAGAAAAAAAGAAAAAAAAAAGAAAAAAGAGATGTGACATGAGCTTTTAACCGTGGTTGCCGCATGATGTGACATAAGGTTTAAAAAAAAAATTAAAAAGTTGAATCCGTGGCATCAAGCCACGGATTCAAGTGGTTCTTTTTTACGGGTCAAACTGGCCAATGATGTGTAGAGAATCCGTGGCTTCAAGTCACGGATTCATGTTGTCAACACACGGAACATAATGAGGACAAAATATTCACTCGTTTTCTCCAATTTTTTTTCAAAACTATTCGGTTTTCCAAATTTTTTTTAAAAGTCTATTTTTTATCTAACTTACCCCAAATGTAGTCTAGGCGGTTGACAGACAGTTTGCTAGGAAGGGCCATGAAAGACTTGGGAAAGCATGTTTTACGCATTTTGATGGTTCTTTACATTCTCTCAATGAGTTTTATTTTGTACAATTTTTGTTGATTTTTTTTTAGTTCAACAACATTTGGGGATGGGGGGTTTCATCAAATCTCTGACCTCTTGGTTGAGGGTACATGCCAATTAACGTTGAGCTATGCTCACTTTGACTTTTGTTGAGTGTTTTAATTAATCTTTGAGTTTGCAAGGTCATGAATTGAACTTTTATGTTCTAAAAGTTCCTTGGGGTCCCAAATATAAGTTCTTTTTTGGATTTGGACGGGGTTGATTTGTTGTTTGCTAAAATTCATTAAACTTTTTAACATCTTCCTACTTTGCATGTAACTAATGATCTAGTTAGTTGATGTCTTAAATGTTGGGTTGTTACACTCTTTCTAATCTTTGCATGCAAGTTGCAACACAACATCAAGCATCACAAAAGAACAATGTTCATATTTGCAATTTTAACCATGATTAGAAATATGGTAGGTGTAGACACCGTATTTGGTCCGGCTTGATTTTAGTAATAATGTTTGAAGTTGTTCAATATTTGGAAGTCAATTTGTTTTTTGTATGTTAACAAGAGCATAGCTCAAGTGGCATAAAGTCGTATTAACAATCACAAGGTCTTTGGTTCGAATCTTTCTCCTTGCATATTATCAAATTTTGTTTTTTAGTTTTCATGATTTATTTTCATTTTCATCTTATTTTCTTTTTTTTTTTGTTTTATTTAATTTATTTCTTTATTTTGTTTATTTTATTTTATTTTATTTTTGTTTATTTATTTTATTTTTATTTATTTTATTATTTTATTTTATTCATTTTTTTTCCTTCACTCCTCTTTCCACGTTCTCCATCCCCCCTCATTCTCCCAACCTCTCCTATTCTTTCTCCCTCTCCCTTTTTCTTCTCCATTCCCCTTCCTTCTCCCAACCTCCCATTCTTTCCCCATCTTTCTCAACTCTCCCCCTTTCTTCTCCCAACCTCTCATTCTTTCCCCATCTTTCTCAACTCACTCCCCCTCTTTCTCAACTCACTCCCCTTCTTTCTCCCAACCTCCCATTCTTTCCCCATCTTTCTCAACTCTCCCCCCTTCCTTCTCCCAACCTCTCATTCTTTCCCCATCTTTCTCAACTCACTCCCCCTCTTTCTCCCAACCTCTCATTCTTTCCCCCTTTTTCTCAACCTCTTCCTCCAAGCTCTACTATATAATGAGAGCTCATGGAGGATGGAGGGAAGAAAGAACAACAAGGACACAAGAAAAAAGAGAAGAATAGTGAGAGAGCTTAGAGAGAGAAAGTGAGTTTGAGAGGGAAAATAGAGTTTGGAGAAGGATTTTCCAAAAACCAAAGCTACCGTCACCACTGTACCGCCGCCGCCACTCACTGCCGTACCGACGCCGCCACTCACTGCCGCCGCCGCCACTCACTGCCGCCGCCGCCACTCACCACCGTACTGCCGCCGCCACTCACCGCCGTACCAACGCCGCCACTCACTGTCGTACCGCCGTTGCCGCCACCACTGTCACCGCCGCCACCGTGCCGCCGCTTTTTTTTTTTTCAACAAGGCTCCTAAGTGAGGGAAAGTGGAAGAGAAAAAAGAAAAAGAGAAGGAAGGAAGTTGGGGAAGAAGAAAGAGTAAAGCGAATAAGGTGGGTCCCACATGTTTAAATTCTTTTATTATTATTATTATTATTTTATGTATCCAAATTTTTCCATTTTTCATTTTGGTTATGAATTTGAGTTTCCCAAATCAATTGCAATTTATTTTATTTCATTTTCTAATTAGAAATTTAAATTGATTTATTTTAGACTTCTAAAGAACTTTAATTGGATATTAGTTGAAAGTTTTTTTTATCTAATTTCAATTAGAGTTTATTTGGGAGTTTCCAAACTAATTTTAATTGGCTTTAAATTGAATTGTTATTACCAATTTCAATTTGATTTTAATATGACATTTTCAACTTTAATTGTCTTTCTTATTAATTTTAGTTGGATTCTAACATAAAATTTCTAATTTGAATTTGAATTTGTATTTTCCTAATAAATGTTCACTAGTTTGTAATTAGAAAATTCAATTTTCTTTAAAATGGAAATTTTAATGTTTTGAATTTTACTTTAATTTGAATGGTTCAAATGAATTTCAAAGGGTTTTGAAATGCTCAAATGAATTTCAAACAAATGACATTTGAACTAAGATTTTCAATTTGATTTTCACTTGATTTTTTTTTTAAAAAAAAGACGATTTTAAACTTTCCTTCCATTGGTTTCAATAATTAATTTGGGATTTTATAATAAATTTTTAATTGGATTTAATTTGGGATTTCAACTTTTGTTTGTTTTTAATTTGATTTCATTTTGACATTTACAAATGAATTTTAATTTGGAATTGCCCAAATGAATTTCAATTGGAATTTTATTTGAATTTTCACCCTCAATTGGTTTTAATCTTGAATTCATGGAGTTTCAAAGTGATTTGGAATTTTTCAGTAAATGTCAATTTGGTTCTAAATTAAAGTTTCCAGTCAATGTCTTTTGGTCTTAGATTGAAAATCAATTTCAATTTTAAACTAAATTGGAAATCAATTTCGATTTTGGAAAGGTTAAATCAAATTTCAAAAACATTGTTTAATATTTTGAATGGTTAAAATAGATTGATTATGAAAACTTTAATGCTAATTTTGTCTAAGAACGGGTATTTAAGCTGACCGAAAGGGAACACCCTGCCTGGAAATTAGCCTAAAGTTTAACTAGTCAATTATTTTGGCAATCAAAATTTCAATTTGATCTTAAATTAGAAAATTTTCAAATCAACTTCGATTTGATTCTAAATTGGATTTTCCAAATGAACTTCAAAATAGTTTTACTTTGGTAATTCCAAATGAATTTCTAATTGAATTTGATTTAAAAATGAAAAAATATTTTTCCATTGAATGGTGTCATACCACTCATGATTATTACTTCATATTTTATTTTTGAAATGTGAGGTAATAGTTGAGAGACAAATTAGCTCATGTATAGCCTATGACGGAGTTGAAATAATTTTCAAATTCTTGAGGTGAAAGATTTTCTTTAATTAGGAAATTTTTACATGATAATAAAGTCATGGGTTAACCCCACTCACAAAATTAAATCCTTACTTTATTTAAAGATAAGGTGAAATTAGTGAGACAATTAATTTTCAATTTTCATTTTTTGTTTATTTTCGACACGGACCTTTTGTTTAATGAATTTGAGTAATAAAATAAAATGTTTTCAAACGGGTGTTGTAGGGTGCTAACACCTTCCCTACACACAACTGATCCCCGAACCTAATTTTTGGTTTTCAAAGACCACTTTTTTTAAAATGGGTGACCAATCACACCCCAAGATGATTGGTGGCGACTCCAAACCTCTCACCTCGAAAGATACCCTTAGGGAAGGACGTCGGCCGCTCCGCGTCGCGATGACGTTGCGACAGCTTGGCGACTCCACTGGGGACTTTTTTTTTAAGAGGGTCAATGCCGTTTTCATTTTTTTTATTTATTATTCGATTCATTTTGTTATTTATTTATTTATTATGTGGTCCATCTTATTTTATGCATAGTTATTATTGGAGTGACTTGTGTGAATATATTTTGTGCTTTAATGAATGCATGGTTAATTCATATTATATTGTCATGCATATCACACACAATCACAGCTCTATACCCGGGCTTTACCTTTAGGATTAGGATCGAGGATGTAGTAGTGTCGACCTTCGAAGGGACATAATTGCCCTCGTGCAGGCGCATGAAAAATCCTCACTCAAGTTAGTTCATTTGTTATTTTATAACACTTGGATTAATTTGGGGACCTTTTTATCCATTAGGGTTAGAATTTCTCTACCTCACTTCATATTCATGTCATCATTTTGTATTATCATAGGTTTCAAAGTCCACTCTTTTAGGTGTCACTTGTTTTTTTTCTTGTTTTAAAAAAAAGGCTTAAACTTTAAGTTTTCTTTTCAAGAATTTAAGTTTTGTAAAAGAAAATTCTTTGAAAAATAAAGTTTAAACTTGTTTTAAAAAAAAAGGGTTTTCTTTTCAAGAATTTAAGTTTTTGTCAAGAATAAAAATTATTTAAAAAAAAAAAACTTAGACTTTGTAAAAACAAATTTCTCTTTTAAAGGATTAAATTTTTTTTTTTCAAATAAAATTCTTTAAAAAAGTTTAACTTTGTTTAAAAAAAAAAAAAAACTGTTTTCTTTTCAAGCATTTTAAGTTTTGTCAAGAGAAAAATTCTTTGAAAACTAAATTTGAACTTTATTTTTTTAAAAAAAAAATTGAAGTTTTGTCATGAATAGAAATTCTTTGAAGTTTAAAATTAAGACTTTGCTTGAAATTCTAAAGAGTTAAAAGTTCTGTCAAAATAAAAGTTCAAGTTTTGTTTACATGAATTTTATTTTTTTTATTTTTTTTTTAGCTTAATTTTTGTTTTGAAAGAGGGATTTTCTTTTAATAAAAAAGTTTAATTTTGACAAGACAAAGAAATTTTTGTAAGATTGGTTAAAGAGTTCAATTTTTTTTTTTTTGTTTAAAAAAAGAGTTTTTAAGAGATTGAAGTCTTGCCAAAACAAAAAACTTTCTTTAAGAGGAAAAACTTGTTTTCTAAAAAAGTCTTTCTATTTTGTTTAATTGGAGAAGTAAATATTTCTACATTCTTTCCATTTTAGATTTTTACTCTCCATTTTCTTTTTCTTTTTTTTTTTTTATTTTATTATTTTTTTCCCTAAAAAGAGTTTATCCCAAGCGTTTTTTTCCCTTTACTCCATTTGAAGTCGAATTTAGTATTTAGTTTAGCCATACCATTTAGTTTGGGTCCTGCATCATGTTTTGGAATTAGTAGTGTCGACCTTCGAGGGGATTGCGAATGCTCCCGTGTAGGCACATGAAAAGTCCTCCCCATTTTTCATGACATTAAGTAGTTTTCTCACATTTTCAAATTAAATTCATTTCTTCATGGTACTATCTTGCTTTTTTGGATGAAGTAATGTCGACCTTCGAGGGGATTGCGAATGCTCCCGTGTAGGCGCATGAAAAATCTATTTTAATTTAAAGCGGTAGTTAATTATTATTTCCTTACATTTTCTTTTTCTCCAAAAAGGAACAAAATGAATGCCAACGTACCCATAGAGTCGATACGGTCATCTTCCTCTGAGTATGATGAGTTGAGTACTGTGCTACAATGGGCAGAGCAAACACAACTAAAGCATGGGGATAATCTACCTTTTAAAAGCCCTGTGTCGTCATCCTTCTCAAGTCAAGTTCAGATCATTGCTAACGAGCTAGGGGAGCTGAAAGCCATTTGGGAAGGTTTAACGCCAGAAAGAAGATTTTTGTTCTCAAAGAGATACGGCCATATTGCAGACCTCATGTATATTCCAGTTAATCGGTTCACCGTCCAGGCTGTGTTAGAATTCTGGGACCCGGCCTACAGGTGTTTCGTATTTCAAGATTTCGACTTAGTCCCGACCATTGAGGAATACCATACGATGCTGAACATTGAAGAAAAAGGTGGAGAAGTGATCTATTGTTTCAACCCACAACTAACTGCAAAGAGAACTTTATCCAGATTTCTAGCTGTACACCTAAAGGAAGTGCAGAAAAATGTGAAAGTGAAAGGGGTTGAAGAGTCTATATCTGCAGATTATCTAACAGAACTCGCTCGCAAACACATAAATGAAGAAAGGGGCCTGGTGCTGTTAGCCTTGTGCATCTACGGATGGTCTTGTATCCCAAAGTTAAAGGATATGTGGACGGTGATGTTTTGAAGTTATTCTTCGGCATTGAGCAAGGGGTGGATCCAGCCATACCTCTTCTAGCGGAAACGGTTCGAGCGCTCAATTACTGTAAGTCCAACAAAGGCGGGAAGTTGAGATGCTGTGTGCCCTTACTCTATATTTGGGTGCATAGTCATTTTAAGTTCCCAGAAGATTTTGGCTGTCCAAAAATCAACTTCAGCAGCACGTGGAATCTAACAAGGAGTACAATTGCAGAATTTGGCACGGCCCCATGGAACTCAAGTTTTCCGAGGAAAGAAGCATGGATGTCTTTCTTTTCGAATTCCAAATTAGAGCATGTGATTTGGAAGGCACATTGGATGCCCCTAAAAGCCTTAATCTACAGATGCGGGAGCTTCCACACAGTTCCTCTAGTAGGCCCTTGGGGATGCGTCCATTATGCTCCGTTGTTGGCCTTGCGACAAAGTTGGTTTAAACAATTCATACCAACAACTCATGGTCTGCATAAATTAGAATTTTCCTACAGTTGTGAGGATTCTAACGAGAAGAAGCGACAAGTGCTGACTTCCTGGAGAACAGTTAGAAGGATAAATGGCAATAGTCACTCTGAGGGAGTTACTCCAGAATATCTGCAATGGCGCATTAAGAGAAGTAAGATCCCAATTACGACTCGTGACAATGTGGGAGAATCATCCAGTAGAGCAGTAGATAAGCCTAGCCAGCTAGCGACAGAGCGAAATGAGTTAGTGGGAAGAAATCAAACATTGAAACTAGAAAATGAAAAATTACAGCAAGAGGTCAAACGTTTGATGGACCAGGTAACTCAAGCTAGTGGCAAACTCGAAAAAGTAGAGAGAGTTTCAAAAAACCGAGCCAAGCGGGAAAGAGATTATGATATATTGGACGAGGAGAATAGAAGATTGATTAAGGAGAATCACGCTTTGAGGAATGAAAATACTGCATTGCGAAGGACAACTCGTTCACAAGAGGATAAGATCAAAGACCTTTCAAGAGGCAAAGAGACTCTCTTAGAGTTAGTTGTGGAATTAAACGAAACCATCAACAAGCAGAAAACACAACTTATCGAGTTTGAAGAGGCCAATACTGCTCTAAGGCGAACGCTGGACAATCTACGCGTGAATATACAGGCTCAGTTAGAAGAGTCTGAAGCTTTTAAAAGTTATTCAAGCTCGTTGGAACGTCAGCTCCAAGCATTTCAAACGGCAAGCGAACAGTTGTCACTAGAGAGAGGACAATTAGAGGAGAAATACTCCTCATTAAGGGAAGATTATGCCACTATGAGAGATGACATGCAGATAATTCTTGGGAAAGTAAGTCGAACCATGAACACTATCAAGATCATGGCTAGGAGAGCCCGAGGATTTTCAGAATGGGCAAGGGATCTGCGAGAGAATACGTCACCTATGGCCTCTAATGCGGAGGAGTTGTTTGAGTTTTTAGGGATGATTCGTAGAGACCTTGGGTACTTTGGTCACTTTCATTAATGTTCCCTGTCTTCTTGTTTTCCAATTCTCCAATTGTTTATTTTGTAGATATATTCATTGTTTTTTTCCTTCAATAATAAAATTTCATTCATTCATGCATCTCATACTTTTCTTATTTCTTTTTACTTTCTCTAAGACTTTTCTTTTAAAAATAAAAACAGAACAATAAAATAGCTCGTTCAACAAGAGTCTACCACACTAGGCGTAGAACAAGGATTATGGAAGAAAAGGGTGAACAAGAGAAGACTAAGCGGGACATCGAGGAAATCAGGGAAAAGGTTGATGCAATCATTGCCGCTTTGGAAAAGGGCAAAATGATTGCAGATACAACTGCACCAGACACTCCGATTGGAAACCCTCAAGCTGGCCTACCATTTCCACCCAGTTTCGCTTCACATATTCGTACGACAGCAGAAACGTCCATGCCACAACATACTTCCTACAACCCCTTATATGACATACCTGTTGGGCAATACCCTTTTCCATCATTTAAAGAAGGTCAAATTCCTCAATTACCCATGGCAAGCCAAGCTGGTGCTTCTTATTTCAAGCCAGAATTTTCAAAAATACCTTTTGCGGTCCCTAACTTGGATGACCCAGAAGTAAAGAACGAGTTAGCCACACCCTCTAATGAAAAACTTGAAGTTCTAGAGGAAAGGTTAAGGGCGGTTGAGGGCACTAGTGTTTTTGGAAACATGGATGCCACTCAATTATGTTTAGTTCCAGACGTTGTGATCCCACCAAAATTCAAACTTCCTGAATTTGAAAAATATGACGGGACAACATGCCCTAAAAGTCACATTGTTATGTACTGTAGGAAGATGGCAGCGCACGTTCATAATGATAAGCTGCTCATACATTGCTTTCAGGATAGCTTAAAGGGTCCAGCTGCCCGTTGGTATATGCAGTTGGATAGTTCACATGTTGTCACATGGAAGAACTTGGTTGATTCCTTCCTCAAACAGTACAAGCACAATATTGATTTGGCTCCCGATCGACTGGACTTACAGAGGATGGAAAAGAAGAGTACTGAAGACTTTAAAGATTATGCTCAAAGGTGGCGGGATACGGCAGCTCAAGTCCAACCCCCTTTAACGGATAAGGAGCTTTCTGCCATGTTCATCAATACCTTAAGGTCCCCATTCTATGAACATATGGTTGGAAGTGCGTCAACCAATTTCTCTGATATCATGACAATTGGAGAAAGAATTGAGTACGGGATCAAACATGGTAGGATAGCCAAAACTGCTGAATCCTCAAGCACAAAGAAGAGCAATACTTCAAAAAAGAAGGAGGGAGAAGTACAGATGATAGGGAAGGTGGATAAGTCCCATCGACAAATCCACCAACCCATCACACAATATCCTTCGAATTATTTACCTACGTACGGATATTATCCACACCAGGTGAATAATGCATCAGCGCAGTACTCCCCATTTTATGGCCAAAATACCAGACCCCAAATGAATCAAAACTTTCAGTCTCGAAGGCAACAACAACCAGTCACTCCAGGTCAGCAAAATAATCGAGCACCTTACAAGCAAGCCCAATTTGATCCGATTCCGATGACATATACTGAGCTCTTGCCTCAGTTAATTCAGAACCATCAGTTGGCACCCAAGCCTGTTGCTCCACTGCAACCCCCTTATCCAAGATGGTATGATCCCAATGCAAGGTGTGATTACCATGCAGGTGCTGTTGGGCATTCTACAGAAAATTGCACTGCTTTGAAGTATAGGGTGCAAGAGCTCATTAAGGCCGGATGGTTAAATTTCAAAAAGGAGGAGGGGCCCAATGTTGATAATAATCCTTTACCAAACCACCAGGTGAATGCAATAGATCAGTGTCAGGATATTATCAAGAAGGCAGATGTTACAGAGATCAAGACTCCCAAGGAGAAGCTTTTTGAGATTCTCCTCGTTAACGGATATGTATCAATTGAGTATGCACACAAGGATCTTGTTCAAGAAGAATTTGATGATAATCTGACTTGCCTATTTCATGCTGGGGCAAAGGGACATTCTTTGGAACAATGTCATCGTTTTCATAAAAGGATCCAAGAACTGGTGGATTCAAAATTTCTTGTGGTTGTCCAAGCCCATCACCAGGATAATGAAATAGGCGCCGTGGAAGAATTGTTGCCTAAAGAAAATTTGAATCCATCTTTCAAACTAAAGCCACTCACGATCTATTACCGTGAGAAAACTACTACTCATGATCCAAAGTCGATCACCATTCAGGTGCCAACTCCTTTCAAGTACAAGAGTTCTAAGGCAGTACCATGGAGTTATGAGTACAAAGTAACTATTAACTCAGAAACGCCCTCACTTCCAGTTGACAACATTTCCGGAACGGGAGGCGTAACACGGAGTGGGAAATCCTACACTCCAGATCAGTTATTGAAGTGCTCAAAGAATACAATAGAAGAGAAAAATGAGAAAGTCGAAAGTAACACAGGTAGCAATGTCAAGCCTAAAGAAACAACAGTGATGAAGAAATCAAGGGGCAAACAGACTGTGTCTGAAGAAGAAACTCAAGAATTTCTAAAGTTGGTTAAGCAGAGTGAATACAAAGTAGTGGAACAGCTAGCTCAGACGCTTGCTAAGATTTCCATATTATCTTTGTTGTTATCCTCTGATTCGCATCGAGACACGATATTGGAAGCTTTGAATCAAGCATATGTTTCCAAAGACATCACTCCAGATGGTCTAGATAATATCGTGGGGAATATAACTGCTCACAACACCATAACTTTCACTGATGATGAGATACCGCCCGAAGGCACAGGACACACGAAGGCACTTCATATTTCAGTCAAGTGCAAGAACTTTTTAGTAGCAAAAGTCCTGGTGGATAATGGGTCTTCTTTGAACATAATGCCAAAATCAACGCTCAAAAGATTGCCAGTGGATATGTCCCATATGAGGCCAAGTACCGTAGTAGTAAGGGCCTTCGATGGGGCACGCAGTCAGGTGGTGGGTGACATTGAGATTCCAATACAAATCGGCCCATGCACATTTAACATAACCTTCCAAGTTATGGATATCCCCTCTGCTTACAGTTTCTTATTAGGGCGACCTTGGATACATTCTGCAGGAGCTGTGCCATCATCGCTGCACCAGAAACTTAAATTTTCAATTGGAAGGAGCCTAGTAATTGTATCTGGTCAGGAGGATATCTTGGTTTCTAGGCCAGCTTCGATGCCATATATTGATGCAGCAGAGGAAGCTTTTGAGTCATCATTTCAAACATTCGAGGTGGCAAGTGCTACAACACTATATGGGGAAGGCAAGAAATCTAAATCTCGATCTTCAGTCAAGACGTTCAAAGAAAGCAACAGTCGTTTAGATGATGTTTTAAGCCTATCAAAAAATACAAAAAGATTTGGGCTTGGGTATAAGCCGGATAAAGCAGATATGATCAGGGTACAGAAGCGAGAAAAAGATAGGCGTTTGGCCAGATTTGAAAGTCGTGAACCAGAATATGGGGAAAAATTCATCCCTCATCTCTACCACTCATTTGAAAGTGCTGGTATAATTCGTCCAGGAGATTTTGCAGTTGCAGTAGTGACTAAAGAGGAAGAATTTGGTCCATGGATCTACCCGTGCCCAGAAAACTTCGAGCTCAACAATTGGAGTACTATTGAATTACCGTCATTTGCTGTTAAGATGTCAAAGTAATTGACCACTTTTTTATTGTTTTTTTGCAATTTCAATTTTCAATTTCAAGTTAGGTTAGTCATTTTACTCATTTCATTTTCCAGACTTCTTTCTATGTGTTCAAGTAAATTTCTTCATTCAATAGTAAATTTCATCATTCAATGAAGGTTTTAGTTCATTTCCTTTTGCTATTGCATAATTACACTCTCCAGGGCAAAATATTTACTCTTCTTTTCTTCTTTTTTCCAAATTATCAACATCTTAAGCAGTAATACTGAGATTGAATGTGCAAACGATTCTCAATACGAACTTGATATTCCTATACACAATGTTGAGTCTGACGAGGAAGAAGAAGATTTTGAACCTAGTGCTGAGTTGTTAGAAATGATAGAGGAAGGGGAAAAAGCGTTGGGCCCCCATGAAGAGTTAACAGAGATAATTAACCTGGGATCACAAGCAGAAGTCAAGGAGGTTCAAATTGGCGCTAATGTCTCTACAGAAACTCGCAAAAAGCTTATTGATTTGCTCACAGAATATGTCGATATCTTTGCTTGGTCCTATCAAGACATGCCTGGACTAGACACGAATATTGTAATGCATCATTTACCACTCAAACCTGAGTGCAAACCAGTAAGGCAAAAGTTGCGAAAGATGAAGCCAGACATGTTAATTAAGATAAAGGATGAAGTCAGGAAACAAATTGATGCTGGATTTCTGACTGTGTCCAATTATCCTGAATGGGTTGCAAACATTGTTCCTGTGCCAAAGAAGAATGGGCAAGTTAGGATGTGTGTGGATTATAGGGATTTAAACAAAGCAAGCCCTAAAGATAATTTTCCACTCCCTCACATTGATGTGTTGGTAGATAACACTGCTGGTTTTTCTACCTTCTCTTTTATGGATGGTTTTTCAGGCTACAATCAAATAAAAATGGCACCTGAAGATCAGGAAAAAACTACATTTATTACATTGTGGGGAACATTTTGCTACAAAGTTATGCCGTTTGGTTTGAAAAATGCTGGGGCCACCTACCAGCGAGCCATGGTTACTTTATTCCATGATTTGATGCACAAGGAGATTGAAGTGTATGTAGATGATATGATTGCCAAGTCAAAAGAGGAGGAAGAACACACAATCGTTCTCCGCAAGTTGTTCGATCGATTGAGAAAGTTCCAGCTGAAGCTCAATCCGAGCAAATGTATATTCGGGGCAACCTCTGGTAAATTGTTAGGATTTGTGGTTAGCCAAGAAGGTATCAAGGTCGACCCTGACAAAGTTAAGGCAATTCTGGAAATGCCGCCTCCGCAAACACAGAAAGAAGTTAGAGGATTTTTGGGTCGGATAAATTATATTGCCAGGTTCATAGTGCAATTGACCACAACATGTGAGCCTATTTTCAAATTGCTTCGCAAAAACAATGATGGCATTTGGAATGAAGATTGTCAAATAGCATTTGATAAAATTAAGCAGTATTTACGAAATCCACCGATTCTCGTACCACCAGTGCCTGGACGTCCGCTCATTTTGTATCTCACTGTAACAGAAAGTGCAATGGGATGTGTACTGGGGCAGCATGATAACTCTGGTAGGAAAGAGCGAGCTATATACTATTTGAGCAAAAAGTTCACCAGTTGTGAAACCAGGTACTCTTCGATGGAAAAAACTTGTTGTGCTCTTGCTTGGGCTGCACGTCGCTTAAGGCAATACATGTTGTATTACACGACATGGCTTATTTCAAAAATGGATCCTGTGAAATACATCTTCGAGAAGCCATCTTTATCGGGACGAATTGCAAGGTGGCAAGTTCTTTTATCCGAGTATGACATCACATATGTGACTCGAAAGTCAGTAAAGGGGAGTGCTCTAGCTGATTATCTGGCACAACAACCTATAGAGGACTATGAGCTGATGAAGTTCGACTTCCCTGATGAGCATATCCTCACTGTAGCAACAGAGAAAGAAATATCGAATCCAGATATGTGGACCATGTTCTTTGATGGGGCTTCAAATGAATTGGGTCACGGAATAGGTGCAATATTAATATCACCTCGAGGAGAATTATTCCCTCTCACTGCTAAGCTGTGTTTTGATTGCACGCACAACATGGCTGAATACGAAGCTTGTTCAATGGGCATTCAAGCTGCTCTAGATATGAAGATTGAAAAGCTTCAGGTCTTGGGGGACTCTTTGCTAGTGATTCATCAGCTAAGAGGGGAATGGGAAACCAGAGATGCTAAATTATTGCCTTACAAGCAACTTATAACAAGATTATCTCAACAGTTTGATCAAATTACTTTTGATTATTCCCCAAGAGAGAATAATCGGATAGCAGATGCATTGGCTACTCTAGCAGTCATGTTTAATGTGGATTTTGATGAAGGGGTCCAGCCAATTAAAATCGAAAAACGAGATGTTCCCGCCTCCTGCATGAATATTGAGAATGAGTCAGATGAAAAGCCGTGGTTTCAAGACATCAAACAATATCTGAAATGTGGAACCTATCCTCCTAATGCATTAGAAAATGACAAGCGAACTCTGAGAAGGTTGGCAATGAAATTCTTCTTGAATGGGGAGATACTTTACAAAAGAAACTATGACATGGTACTGTTAAGATGTGTGGACGCCACAGAGGCTAACCAGATTATGAAAGAAATCCATGAGGGAATTTGTGGTACCCATGCAAATGGGCATATGATGGCTAGACAAGTTTTGAGAGCTGGTTATTATTGGCTAACTATGGAAACGGATTGCATTAAGTATGCAAGAGAATGTCATAAATGTCAAATTTATGCAGACAAGACTCATGCCCCTTCATCCGAGTTACACATTTTAACTGCTCCTTGGCCTTTCTCTATGTGGGGAATAGATGTGATTGGACCCATTGATCCTAAAGCTTCAAATGGACATCGATTTATCTTGGTGGCCATAGATTACTTTACCAAATGGGTGGAGGCAGCCTCTTATCGTGATGTGACAAAAGGGGTCGTGATCAAATTCATCAAGAAGGAGATCATTTGTCGATACGGCCTCCCTGAGACCCTAATATCAGATAATGCTAGAAACTTGAACAATAAGATGATGAGTGAGCTATGTGAACAATTCAAGATTAAACATCTCAATTCCACCCCCTACAGACCAAAAATGAATGGGGCTGTTGAAGCTGCAAACAAAAACATAAAAAGAATTGTTGAAAAGATGACTATAACGTACAAAGATTGGCATGAAATGCTCCCCTTCGCTCTACACGGCTATCGCACGTCAGTTCGTACATCAACTGGGGCAACACCTTTTTCCTTAGTATATGGTATGGAGGTTGTGCTCCCAATTGAGGTGGAAATTCCATCACTAAGAGTTCTTATGGAAGCTAAATTGGAAGAGGCTGAATGGGTCCAGAATCGTTATGAACAACTCAATTTCGTTGAAGAGAAGAGATTAACAGCATTGAGTAGAGGTCAGCTCTATCAAAGAAGGATGATGAGAGCATATGATAAGAAAGTTTGCCCAAGAAGATTCAGAGAGGGAGATCTGGTGCTGAAAAGGATCCTTCCATTTCAAAAGGATCATCGAGGAAAATGGACTCCAAATTATGAAGGACCATTTGTGGTGAAAAAGGCTTCTCTGGTGGGGCATTAATCTTAACCAATATGGATGGCTGTGAATTATCAAGCCCAGTCAATTCAGACTATGTTCGGAAGTATTATGCATAGATTGCCTGACTACCCTTCCTAAGGAGGCTAAACAAAGTTGCAGAGCACTCAATAAGTGTTTTGGAAAGTTTCATTTCAGTCTCAGTATTTTGTTTAAAAAAGAGTTGTTTATCCCTCACCATTTCCACCCTCTCAATTTGGAGATATTTCTTTTCTTCATTGCGTACTTTATTGATTAATAAAAGATTTGCTTCCTCCATTTTGACCAGTATAGTTATTATTTTTATGTCAATCACAAATGCAAATTATGCATGTTACATCTCAAGTTCGGGTATTTCATTGTCCAGCCTCTCCACTCTCTTTCAAAAAAAAAAGAAAAAAGAAAGAAGAGAAAAGAAAAAGAGAAAAAGAAAAAGAAAGAAAATAGATGCTTTCACTATAATCGTTGAGGAAAATTGGTCAATTCTTGCCTATTTTACCCTTTTCATGGAAAGTATGTTCGTTGTTATCAGCTATACTCTCAATCAACTACAACCTTTATTTTGACCGTCGTTCATGTGCAAAGTTTCAAATTACCATTTCTTCCCAGACAAGGTTCCAATTATCATACTGGGGCAAAGCACCCCCTCGTGAAGTAAGAATTCGAAATTACTTACTATGAAACCTTGAGCCTAGCCCACCACGCGTGATTTTTGTGGTAGGCCAACATGAATTACTGACAATTGAACCCTTTGCTAAACTCATCGCGTATAACTGCGTTGAATCTCCATATTTGTCTACCCACTTGAGAGCTTTTTTGCTAAGCCTGTCACATCTAACCATGTGGCAAACATTTCAAAATATCCACCCAATATTACCAAGGGACCTTCAGTAGTAATGAAATAGGGATTAAACTCTTATGATTTAATGCTTCATAATTAAGACTTGTAGTTCTTTGAGGATTCCTATATTTCGACTTTGTTCAGTCTACACTTTTCCTACCATTTCTATCGTTTATCTTCTCTCCTTTTATTGGAAGGTGACTCCAAGACTAAAGACGATAATCTTGAGAATTTGGACTTAGTAACTTGAGAAGGGGTCTCGAAGTCTCAAATCCTTTCAATAAGTTTTGCGTGAGAAATAACTCTATCATGGTATCAAGGAGCGCTGACAAAGAAACAAAATGGAGTGATGACTTAACAAATGGTTGATCTTCTACATGTGATTGTATCATTTGCTAGTCATGAAAGCATGTATTTGGCCTAAAAAAAGGAGTTATGAAAAACAGAAAAAAAAAAAAGAAAAAAGAAAAAGAAAAAAGAAAAAGAAAAAGGAAAAGAAATGTACAAGGCCAAGATAATTCTTGAAATGCATGATTGGGGCAATCAATGTAGATCAAGAGGTCACACCTCCAAACGATTTGGAGATTTTCTTTGTCAATTATCATCTGGGGCAAAACTTTCATCATTATACTGGGGCAAAACCGTTATTATTAAATTGGGACAAAAGGTCTTCACCACTATACTACAGTAAAGTCATTTTACCATTTATGTAAACTGTTTTAGACTGGGGCAAGAGCCAAGTTAAGAGAATCACGCTTCTCTTATGAAGAATCTTCCAATCTCGAGCAGTTCTCTACATTCAAGAATAGAAAGCTGAATCACATGTTCATAGAAGAATCACATGCAGATAAATGACAATCACAGTAATGTGGGTTTTTCATCAAAGATTTCGAGCTGACTTAAAGAAAGAAAGAGATATATGAGATAATCCCTTGAGGAGCTACTCCTTGTTCTCGTAGTGGTTGTCCAAGGAATTGGGGTCACCTTAACAAATATTTTCATTTGAATTATGTTTAATCTCTTATTGTTCAAGAGATTTCTTATGAAGGCATTTTTGACCCATGTTTTCTTCCTTCAGTCATTTATCTCTTTCTTTGTTGACTACCATTCCCATTTGTCTCTAGGCCAAATTCATCTTCTTGTATCGAACCTTTTTTTTTGTCCACTACAAGGCTAAGGTTATGAAGCGTTTGAATCAGGTAGATGTTTGATGCTATGAATTACCATTGATAGCTCTCTAAGCTAGCACATGAGACACTTCTAAAAAACCTACCATACTCTATATGATTGAGCAATCTTTGATTAACATACATGATCTCTTTTAGGTCGAGCAACTTTGATTGACACATACAATTTCTCTCGAGTGTTGAAAGCATCAAAAAGAAAAGAAAAAGAAAAGAAAAAGGAAAAGAAAGAGAAAGAGAGGCAATCAAGATCCGAAGATGTCTATTGTTATATATTTTGAAAGCTTCCTTGACTGATAAATCTTTATTTCCTCTCATTAGATTCATGGGCGGCTTAATGTTTTTATTGTCAATGCAATACCAATTGAAAGTTTTCAATGTCTGCGACATCTAAAGCAATGTCATTTATTCAATAGACTTCGATAGAAGAGAATCCGAAGTGCAAAGGGTTTAGTGGGAGGAGCATTGGAAAATTCCACTCACAGGGCGTTTTGCTATGAGACGTTCGGAAGTCTTTAAATCAAGACCTCAAAGTATTTTGGTTCATCGTCAGCAAAACAGCTTACTTCACTTCGTCTATGTCTCTCAATCTATAAATGTGGAACACAAGAAATGAGCTACTTTATAGTTCTGGTTTTCAAAACTCGCTAATTTTGAAGTTTGTGTTTTTTGAAACTTGTGCCCTGCACATTTTCATGCTGCATGTAAATTTGAATCTCATACATTTAAGCATACTCTACATTTTGAGATTTTGCAAGTCATTGATTCACTTCTTTGATGGTTAAATCGAACCCCACTAGTCAGTGGAGGTCGAAGCCTGGTTGGAGTCAGGTCCATTTCATGTTTTATTTGGTTGGTTAAATCGAACCCTGCTAGTCAGTGGAGGTCGAAGCCTGGTTGGAGTCAGGTCCATTTAATGTTTTATTTGGTTGGTTAAATCGAACCCTGCTAGTCAGTAGAGGTCGAAGCCTGGTCTGAGCCAGGTCCATTTCCCTTTTCTTTTGGTTAAATCAAACTTCACTAATCAGTAGAGGTCGAAGCCTGGTTGGAGTCAGGTCCATTTCATGTTTTATTTTGATTGGTTAAATCGAACCCTGCTAGTCAGTAGAGGTCGAAGCCTGGTTGGAGTCAGGTCCATTTCATGTTTTATTTTGGTTGGTTAAATCGAACCCTGCTAGTCAGTAGAGGTCGAAGCCTGGTCTGAGCCAGATCCATTCCCCTTTCCTTTTGGTTAAATCGAACCCTGCTAGTCAGTAGAGGTCGAAGCCTGGTTGGAGTCAGGTCCATTTCATGTTTTATTTTGGTTGGTTAAATCGAACCCTGCTAGTCAGTAGAGGTCGAAGCCTGGTCTGAGCCAGGTCCATTCCCCTTTCCTTTTGGTTAAATCGAACTTTATCTTTGATTAGAGATGAAAATCTGGTCAAAGTGAGGTTCATTTTCCTTTCCCAATTATAGGCTATGTTTGTTTTAGGCATGAAGCCCTTTCTTTTATTTTTAACGAAAATCTTCGCCTTCCCAATACTTTGTCTTTTTCCTTTGTTTACCCTTTCAATCCTTCAAGGATACACAACGGGGGGCAAACTGTAGACACCGTATTTGGTCCGGCTTGATTTTAGTAATAATGTTTGAAGTTGTTCAATATTTGGAAGTCAATTTGTTTTTAGTATGTTAACAAGAGCATAGCTCAAGTGGCATAAAGTCGTATTAACAATCACAAGGTCTTTGGTTCGAATCTTTCTCTTTGCATATTATCAAATTTTGTTTTTTAGTTTTCATGATTTATTTTCATTTTCATCTTATTTTCTTTTTTTTTTTTTTGTTTTATTTAATTTATTTCTTTATTTTGTTTATTTTATTTTATTTTATTTTTGTTTATTTATTTTATTTTTATTTATTTTATTATTTTATTTTATTCATTTTTTTTCCTTCATTCCTCTTTCCACGTTCTCCATCCCCCCTCATTCTCCCAACCTCTCCTATTCTTTCTCCCTCTCCCTTTTTCTTCTCCATTCCCCTTCCTTCTCCCAAACTCCCATTCTTTCCCCATCTTTCTCAACTCTCCCCCTTTCTTCTCCCAACCTCTCATTCTTTCCCCATCTTTCTCAACTCACTCCCCCTCTTTCTCAACTCACTCCCCTTCTTTCTCCCAACCTCCCATTCTTTCCCCATCTTTCTCAACTCTCCCCCCTTCCTTCTCCCAACCTCTCATTCTTTCCCCATCTTTCTCAACTCACTCCCCCTCTTTCTCCCAACCTCTCATTCTTTCCCCCTTTTTCTCAACATCTTCCTCCAAGCTCTACTATATAATGAGAGCTCATGGAGGATGGAGAGAAGAAAGAACAACAAGGACACAAGAAAAAAGAGAAGAATAGTGAGAGAGCTTAGAGAGAGAAAGTGAGTTTGAGAGGGAAAATAGAGTTTGGAGAAGGATTTTCCAAAAACCAAAGCTACCGTCACCACTGTACCGCCGCCGCCACTCACTGCCGTACCGACGCCGCCACTCACTGCCGCCGCCGCCACTCACCACCGTACTGCCGCCGCCACTCACCGCCGTACCAACGCCGCCACTCACTGTCGTACCGCCGTTGCCGCCACCACTGTCACCGCCGCCACCGTGCCGCCGCTTTTTTTTTTTCAACAAGGCTCCTAAGTGAGGGAAAGTGGAAGAGAAAAAAGAAAAAGAGAAGGAAGGAAGTTGGGGAAGAAGAAAGAGTAAAGCGAATAAGGTGGGTCCCACATGTTTAAATTCTTTTATTATTATTATTATTTTTTTATGTATCCAAATTTTTCCATTTTTCATTTTGGCTATGAATTTGAGTTTCCCAAATCAATTGCAATTTATTTTATTTCATTTTCTAATTAGAAATTTAAATTGATTTATTTTAGACTTCTAAAGAACTTTAATTGGATATTAGTTGAAAGTTTTTTTTATCTAATTTCAATTAGAGTTTATTTGGGAGTTTCCAAACTAATTTTAATTGGCTTTAAATTGAATTGTTATTACCAATTTCAATTTGATTTTAATATGACATTTTCAACTTTAATTGTCTTTCTTATTAATTTTAGTTGGATTCTAACATAAAATTTCTAATTTGAATTTGAATTTGTATTTTCCTAATAAATGTTCACTAGTTTGTAATTAGAAAATTCAATTTTCTTTAAAATGGAAATTTTAATGTTTTGAATTTTACTTTAATTTGAATGGTTCAAATGAATTTCAAAGGGTTTTGAAATGCTCAAATGAATTTCAAACAAATGACATTTGAACTAAGATTTTCAATTTGATTTTCACTTGATTTTTTTTTTAAAAAAAAGACGATTTTAAACTTTCCTTCCATTGGTTTCAATAATTAATTTGGGATTTTATAATAAATTTTTAATTGGATTTAATTTGGGATTTCAACTTTTGTTTGTTTTTAATTTGATTTCATTTTGACATTTACAAATGAATTTTAATTTGGAATTGCCCAAATGAATTTCAATTGGAATTTTATTTGAATTTTCACCCTCAATTGGTTTTAATCTTGAATTCATGGAGTTTCAAAGTGATTTGGAATTTTTCAGTAAATGTCAATTTGGTTCTAAATTAAAGTTTCCAGTCAATGTCTTTTGGTCTTAGATTGAAAATCAATTTCAATTTTAAACTAAATTGGAAATCAATTTCGATTTTGGAAAGGTTAAATCAAATTTCAAAAACATTGTTTAATATTTTGAATGGTTAAAATAGATTGATTATGAAAACTTTAATGCTAATTTTGTCTAAGAACGGGTATTTAAGCTGACCGAAAGGGAACACCCTGCCTGGAAATTAGCCTAAAGTTTAACTAGTCAATTATTTTGGCAATCAAAATTTCAATTTGATCTTAAATTAGAAAATTTTCAAATCAACTTCGATTTGATTCTAAATTGGATTTTCCAAATGAACTTCAAAATAGTTTTACTTTGGTAATTCCAAATGAATTTCTAATTGAATTTGATTTAAAAATGAAAAAATATTTTTCCATTGAATGGTGTCATACCACTCATGATTATTACTTCATATTTTATTTTTGAAATGTGAGGTAATAGTTGAGAGACAAATTAGCTCATGTATAGCCTATGACGGAGTTGAAATAATTTTCAAATTCTTGAGGTGAAAGATTTTCTTTAATTAGGAAATTTTTACATGATAATAAAGTCATGGGTTAACCCCACTCACAAAATTAAATCCTTACTTTATTTAAAGATAAGGTGAAATTAGTGAGACAATTAATTTTCAATTTTCATTTTTTTGTTTATTTTCGACACGGACCTTTTGTTTAATGAATTTGAGTAATAAAATAAAATGTTTTCAAACGGGTGTTGTAGGGTGCTAACACCTTCCCTACACACAACTGATCCCCGAACCTAATTTTTGGTTTTCAAAGACCACTTTTTTTAAAATGGGTGACCAATCACACCCCAAGATGATTGGTGGCGACTCCAAACCTCTCACCTCGAAAGAGACCCTTAGGGAAGGACGTCGGCCGCTCCGCGTCGCGATGACGTTGCGACAGTAGGGTTAAAGGCGCCTCTAGAAACTCGTAAAAATATATTTCTATCGAGTTTCCTTTTCATTCTAAGTTTCCACCTCCTCCTCCCTTGGGATTTTGTTATTCATTGTCCAATAAGAAATTGGTGGTTGTTGATAACTTGAAAAAGTAAGTTATTATTCATCTAAAATTAAATTAAAATAAGCTAGAAAAGAGTAAGTTGTGTCGCATTGTAGCGCATAAAAGGAAGAAAATGCAATAGAAGCGCTCAAAGTAAATTCTAATGATGCGATGAGGTAGCACATGTTTATTTTGTCTAATGCATCTTCTGTAGGTCTTAAACTTACCCAAATTATCTAGAGACAAAGCGCTAGAAGAAAGTACTAATGCAAGTTGTCTCAAGCAAGCACTGACAAGTGGCAGTACTTTGACCTGGCGTGAAGATAAGTGGAGCATGCAAGCCAATTGCTTGGTGAAGTCAGTCTCCCTCGTGCCTATAAATTGGGAGTCCAAATGCAAGAAAAGAGAGTTGGACCGGAGAGAGAATAGAGACGAAAGTCCCAAGAGCTGAACCCAAGACGTTATGTTTATGCTTTTATTTTTATGCGCTATGTATTCATATTGTAGCATGAACTAATTCTTTTTTATGAAGGCTTAGCCTAGGCACCCACGTGGCGTTAAGACTATTTTTATATGCGTTACAATGAATGAATGATATTGATATTTTCTACTTAGATGTGATACTTCTTTTATTACTAATATCCGTCTGGCCAACCGATAGAGGTAATAGCATGCTAAGGCGCCGAAAGGGTAATGCATGTGGAACAATCTAAGTAGAGCAAGATAACACATGAATGTAGTCTGGTTGCTTTAGTAATAATTCAACGACATATGATATTTCATGAATGTGTTTGTGTTGCTTTAGGGATAATTCAACCATTTGAAAGTAAAAGAGAATTGAACTAACACATGAATTAAGTAATAGGAATATTCTTAGTTCAACGCTGGTGTAATACCAGGACGAAAACACATGATTATTATTTCTCGTTATGCGCTGCATTAATGTTTTATCTCTCATTGTTTTTTTCCTTTAATGCATTAGCTTTTTTTTATTCTGTTTATATTATTGCATGTTCCTGTCGCATCTCAAATTCTTTAAAGTTTTCAGCATTGTCACACTATAATAGGAGTTAACAAAGGCATTTTTACTTTACTCCCCTCCCTTGTGTTCTGACCCTAGAATACTCCAGGTATTACTTGGTAGTGTATGATTTATACTTGGATTAATGCACAACAACGACATATTCTCTAATTATTTCAATATCATAAGAAGTAAATACGATCCACACTAGTTGTATTTTCTGTTAAATCACCACTCAATAATCCAAAAGCTTAGGTTGATGGGTTATGATAAATTTAATTATATCAATGATAGCGAGCAGAAATTTCGCTATTTTAGTCCCAATTTATTAGGCTTTTTTGTGCTTTAATTGTGTTTTTATTGAAAATATTTAATGTAATTTGTCATTTCGTTTTTAGGAGCAAAATTATGGATTTTGGGGAAAAAGTGGCCAAAATGAAGTCATTCAAGCCCAATTTTCATGCTTGGGTCAAAGGGGAATCAAAAGAGATCAATCATGTGAAAAAGACCCAAAAGAAATGAAGTGAAGGCCCAAAAAGAAGCCCATAGCGTCGAGACGCTGTAAGGACAGCGTCGCGACGCTGTCCATTTCTTGGGCGCCAAGTCGATGACGTCACAGCGTCGCGACGCAACCCCCTTTCCGAGTCTATTTAAGGCGCCCCATTGTTCCTCATTTTACCATCAATCACAATTTCCTTCATTCTTTCCTTCCTTCCTTTGGCTCCTTTGGAGCCTCTCTCAAGGCTTTCTAGCCTTTTTGAGAGCTTTCTTTAGTGGGAAAACTTTGGGGAATTTTGGGGAGCATCCTAGGAGACTCAAGGAGTGTTCGGCGGGACTCCGAGCGTCAGCGAAGGGGTTTTTCGACGGTCAATTCCTTTCCTTTTTATTATGCTCTTAAGTATGCTTTCCATTGTAAATTTTGTGGATATTTTAGTTATGTATAGCTAAACCCCAATTTGGGGTCTTGAAATGAAATTATAGTCAAAATGTTGTTATAATTACCTGTCTCTTGCCCTTTTTTCTTAATTATTTGTATGGATGTGCTTAATGCTTTATGCAATCTGGCCAATTGTGTATTGATCTGATTCTTAATGGAAACTCGACGGAGAGAAATTAGGATAGATCGTAATCCATGCAACTAGTTTAATTGTCCGTCGTGACAACGAGATTAGTTAATTAAACTTAGATTCCTAAAATGAATAAGAGCGTGATAATTAATGATTTTTAATGGCGCTAAGGACACTTAGGTTGTTAAAATGAATTAATTACAATTAGGGGAGACCGACAGGAGAACCTATGTGATTAACGGAGATTCTAGGATTATAATTAGTTGAGCAATGAGATAGGATAATTATAATGAATGTTTAACTAATAATTGATTTTCAAGACCCATTTTCCCATTAAAAAAACTCTTTCTCCACATTTTTTTTTTCTCGATCGATCAAATTTTCTCTTTAATTGTTTTGATTTTTAAATTCCTTTGATTGCATGATCTGGTCCCTAAATATTATCTCGCCCAAGTATTTTTAGTACTCAAGGAATCTTTGCTTCGCTTAATTTTCGCTTCGCCTCCCTGTGGATTCGATACTCGGTATTACCTACCGTTTTATATTACTTGTGACGACCTGTGCACTTGCGGTTAGCAACAATCAACATTTTAATATTTCTCCTTACTTGTGGACTTGGAATTTTTTTAGGTCCAACAAGTGAAATTCAGTATTAATTGGGGAGGAAATGACTTTATAGGAGTTCAAACACAGGACTTCTTGATATGATACCATGTTCAATCACCAAATTTAATTATATCAATATTAACAACCAAGGTCGAGGCCAAGGCCATGGAATTGTGCCCTGACCCAATTTCTTTTGCCTATCTCTCCTTTGGGATTTGCTTCCTGGTCGTGTCCTCAGGTTTGTGTTGTATTGCGCTCGTCAAATCCTTAAACTCCGAAATGATTCAAAATTACCTATAACATTGATTAAATATAGAGAGTTTTTTTTTTTTTCATATTCCAATATTTTAAATGAAATTGAGTAAAACTAATGCTATTGAAAATAGAATTTCAAAGACAACCAAATTCAACCAATTTAATTTTAAAATGAAAAACTATGTAACTTTCTAAATAGATACTATCATTATTATATAACTAAAAGAAAATCCTCAACAAATACATGAGATTGAAGTTTTTCTTCTTGGAAAAGAATTTATGAAATTGTGAGATTGAAGTTTTTGTTCTGCTTTTCTTTTTTTGTTTTTTAGTACATCTTGGGATTGAAGTTCTTTTTTTGTTTTTTAGTACATCTTGGGATTGAAGTTGTTACAGCTTTTCTAAATTTTTATTTATTTTTTCATTTTAATATTTAAACGATAAAAAGAATGTGTGGTTTTTTTTTCTTGCAAAGATGCTTTTCATTTTTACTTAATTAAAAGGGAAACAAGGGTGCGAGTCTTCTAAAAAAAAGACGTGGGAACACTTTTTTTTAGTGTGGAAACATAAAAGAAACATAAATGAAGGTTAATTTGGATATTCCAACCATTTATATATCATTATGTGAATTAAATTAAATATATTATTCAATAATTATTAGTAACTAATTGGGTCGGGCCATGTTGGCCCGACCCTTTGGTCCGGTCTACCTCTGGGTCGGTCTTTTGGTCCCACCTCTGCCCGATTGTCCTTGTCAGCTCCCTGTGCATCTGTGTGGTCCAAAATCACCTATAACAAGTCTATTACCACGTGGAATGCACATTTTCTGACAGAAAAAATTGTTTAGTTGATTTCATAATAACACTTACAAAAGAACAAAGAACAATATGGTTTATAGTAAAAAGTAAAAAAGAAAGTATAAAATAAGAAAACTAAGATGTGTTTGTGCAAATTTTCTTAAAATATATATATGTATTATGAATAATAGCATATTCTTAGATGCCCATAACCTCCCAAAGGTTACATATCCCAATATTAATCCATCTCTTTAACCCCCTCAAGAGTTACAAATCTCTTTATGTTAGATCTTGTAACCACTACCTTCACAACCCTATAAATAGAGGTTGTAGAGAACATTTGTAAACACACCTCAATAGAGAATCACTTTGCTCTCTACTTTCTTCTCCTCTCCTATTTGCTCTCTAATTGTTCTTATTGTTGTTGTTCTTGTGTTCTTCTTGTTCTTCTTTTACTCTAGTATTATAATACGTTATCAGGACGAATCTCTACCACTCTTCTTTGCTAGAGGTAGGTTTTATTTTTGTTTTTGTTTGTGTTATGCATGTTCTACATAGACAGTGTATATGTATTGAATACCTCATATATACACTGTGTATTCTTTGAACGTTGACAATCTATTATTCTATTCACATTGGCATGTTATTTTTATAATCTTCATGTTATGCTTAAAAGTAATTTTTCTCTTTTTCATAATTCTATGATTGAATCCATATTATTGTTTATGATTCAACATGTAAATTCATTTTATCGTTCTTGATTCAACATTTGAATTCATTTTATCGTTCATGATTCAACATTTGAATTCATTTTATCGTTTATGATTCAACATTTGAATCCATCTCATTCTTCATGATTCACCTTAATTGTTTATAATTCATCTTATTTTACATGTTAAGTTTAATATTTGTGGCAATTCATATAATTCCAATGCTTTTACCTAATTGTTATTAATTATTTGACATCAATCGTTTTATGAGTATATTGAATTGAAATTGTTTACTTGTTTAAATATAAAGTGTTTGTATTGTTAAATCACAATATTGCAATCAATATTTTATAACATGTATTTGATATTGCAATTTATTTATTTCTTTCTTTAAATAATCAATATATATGTTGAGAGATATTGTATGTTTAAATTCTTATTAGTTGATAATCTAAAATTTGATATATATTTGTTATGCATGATGTATAAAAATGCTATGTACATAACCTAATTTCCTATATTGATTTTTGTGTTATATATATACATTATTGTTCAAATTTTCCTTGAATATCATATGAGCAATACATATTTCTCATGTATATAGAGCATGTTATATATTGATCAATATGTGTTTTATAGACACAACACAACATGTTTAATTACCTACAATTTTTAGAATTCATGTTTGATATATCAAATTTATAAATATTTCTTATGATAGTTTTATCCATATGAAAATAATTATTTTTCATGAATACTTAAGTATTTTCATATGGATATTTTTTTTGTATACTCATATAATCATCGTTAGTGTGAAATATCTTATGACAAAGTTTGAAAGATATATATGCATATCAGTTAATTATTCTTCCTAAAGCTCATTTTGATAAGATGCACTTAAAGTTGCATAAATCAATAAGTGCTCATTTTGATTATAAGCACTTAAAGTTGAATGATTATAAATCAATATAAGTGCTAACTTCAATAAAATGCACTGTAGTTGCATGATGTCAAATCAATAAGTGATTTTAAAGTATATGCTAGAGAAGACATGATATTCTTTTCTATATAAAATATGCTCCTGGAGTAGCAATATCGAGAAATGGATTTTAAATATATTGTGATAAGTAAATATCTTGTCTTTGAGATTAAATAAAACAATGAGCACTTGATAGGAGGAACATGAGTCTCAAGACCAAATAGTCCAATATCATTCCCTAAGGTGAATGTTGTAATATTTAATAATTATGGTCAAGATTAAGGTCATGATCATAATAGAGGAAGGAATAGTTACTCATTTTGTAGTGGTTGTAGATCCTTATTCAAATTTCAAGAAAACCACACATATATAGTTCGTCTTTTGATCCTCTAAATATGACATATTTGGATGTTACAAATTTCTTTTAATCTCCTGAAGAGAAATGTTTTGACTCATTTAAATATGAAATCTTTTGATGTTGCAAATTCTTTTGATTCTCCTGAAGAGAAGATTGAAAACACTAAAGGAGTAACAAATACTTCTTTTAACTATGAGAATGTCCAAAATTAGTCTTGATTTATGTTTTAGTTGTTTTATTTTTATGTTTACTAGTTGAGTTGAAATTTTACATTTCAAGTTTTGTTTTAAATTTCCATTCGTGAGACTTATTGTAATCTTTCATTTTTAATGAAGAATCATGGACATTTCTCATATTTTGGCTGATTCAAAGATGAACAATGGAGATTTATGCTTGGCAGATAGTGCAACTACGCATACAATACTTACAGATAGAAAATACATTTATAAATTGACAATGCTTGAAGCAAATGTCAATACAATATTAGGTTCTGCAAACTTGATTGAAGGCTTTGGAAAAGCAAATTTGATTTTGCCTAGAGGAACAAAGTTTACAATTAATAATGTTTTGTTCTCTAGCAAATCAAAAAGAAATCTGTTAAGTTTCAAAGATATGCGTTATAATGGTTATCATGTTGAGACTAGTAGTAAAAATAATATAGAATATCTATATATTACATCTACTACTTCACATGAAAAACATATATTAGAAACATTGCCTGCTTTTTCCTCTGGATTATATTATACTCATATACGAGTAATTGAAACATATGCAACAATGAACCAGAAGTTCATGAATCTAGATATATTCACTGTTTGACATGATTGATTGGGTCATCCTGGGTCAATAATGATGAGGAGAATTATTGAGAATTCACATGGACATCCATTGAAGAACTAGAAGATTCTTCAATCTAATGAATTATCATGTGTTGCTTGCTCTCAAGGTAAATTAATAATTAGACCATCATCAGCTAAAGTGGGTGTTGAGTCACCTACATTTCTAGAACGAATTCATGGTGATATATATGAACCTATTAATCCACCAAGTGAACCATTTAGATATTTTATGGTTTTAATTGACGCATCCAATAGATGGTCACATGTATGTTTATTATCAAGTCGAAACCTTGCAAGATTACTTGCTCAAATAATCAAATTACGAGCACAATTTCCTGATTACACAATTAAAAGCATTCGTCTTGATATTGCTGGTGAATTTACATCCCAAGCGTTTAATAATTATTGTATGTCAATTGGGATAAATATTGAACATCTTGTAGCTCATGTTCATACACAAAATGGTTTAGCAGAATCATTTATAAAACGTTTACAGTTAATTGCTAGACCATTACTTATGAGAGCAAAACTTTCAATATCTGTATGGGGTCATACTATTTTGCATGCAGCGTCACTTATATGCATTAGACCAACATCTTATCATAAGTACTCCCCATTACCATTAGTTTATGGCCAGGAGCCAAATATATCTCATCTACGAATTTTTGGATGTGCAGTATATGTTCCAATTGCTCCACCACAACGTACTAAGATGGGTCCTCCAAGAAGGTTGGGAATATATGTTGGATTTGATTTCCCATCAATTATCAGATATCTTGAACCTTTGACGGGTGATGTTTTTACAGCAAGATTCGCTGATTGTCATCTTAATGAGACAAATTTTCCAACATTAGGGGGAGGAATTAAGAAGTTGGAAAAAGAAATTACGTGGAGTGCATCATTGCCTCATTTGGATCCTCGTATAAATCAATGTGAACTGGAGAAGTTCAAAAGATAATTCATTTACAAAGTATAGCAAACCAAATGCCAGATGCATTTACGGATGCTAAGAAAGTGACCAAGTCATATATACCATCTACAAATACTCCATCCAGAATTAAAATCCCAACAAAACAAGTTGTCACAACTAAAGATTCTACAGTACACCAGAAGCGTGGTAGACCAATGGGTTCCAAAGATAAAAATCCTCAAAAAAGGAAAGTAGTAAATAGTTGAAATGACTTAATTGAAAATGTGGATATTCCAGAGGAAACTCTAGACATGACTAACCATAGGAATATCGAAGAGGATCAAATAAATGAGGATAATAATGAGGTTTCGATAAACTATGTCATGACTGGAAAACGATGGAACCGGGTTGATCCAGTTATTGACAACATTTTTGCTTATAATGTTGCTCACGATATTATTTATGAAAATGAGGATTCTGAACCTAAATTTGTAGAAGAATGTCGACATAGAAAAGATTGGCTTAAGTAGAAAGAAGCAAAGCAACCAGAATTAAACTCGCTTTCAAAACGTGAAGTTTTTGGACCTGTAGTCCATACACCTGAAGGTGTAAAACCTGTGGGATACAAATGGGTATTTATACGTAAAAGAAATGAAAATAATGAGGTCATAAGATATAAAGCACGCCTTGTTGCCCAAGGATTTTCACAAATACCAGGTATTGATTATGAGGAAACATATTCCCCTGTAGTGGATGCGATTACACTAAGATATCTAATTAGCCTGACTGTATATGAAAAGCTTGACATGCATCTCATGGATGTAGTCACAGCATATCTATATGGATCTCTTGATAATGAAATTTATATGAAAATCTCTGAAGGATTTAAGTTACCTGAGTCATATAAATCCAATTCTCGACAATTATATTCGATCAAATTACAGAGATCACTATATGGATTAAAACAATCAGGACGAATGTGGTACAATCGTCTAAGTGAATATTTATTGAAAGAAGGATATCAAAATAATCCAATTTGTCCATGTGTTTTCATTAAGAAATCACAGACAGGATTTGCTATTATAGCTGTATACGTTGATGATTTAAACATAATTGGAACTCTTGAAGAACTTTCAAAAGCGATAGAATATCTCAAAAAGGAATTTGAGATGAAAGATCTTGGTAAAACAAAATTTTGTCTTGGCTTGCAAATTGAACATCTAGCAGATGGAATTTTTGTTCATCAATCGACGTATACAGAAAAGATTTTTAAAAGATTTTACATGGACAAAACACATCCATTGAACATTCCAATGGTAGTTCAATCACTAGATGTGAAGAAGGATATCTTTCAACCTCAAGAAGATAATGAAGAACTACTTGGTCCTGAAATACCATATATCTTAGTACAATAGGTGCACTAATGTATCTTGCTAATAACACAAGACCAGATGTAGTTTTTTCAGCAAATTTATTAGCTAGATACAGTTTTTCTCCAACAAAAAGACATTGGAATGAAGTTAAGCATATATTTCGTTACATTCGAGGAACGATTGATATGGGTTTTTTTATTCAAACAAATCGAATTTTGATCTAGTTGGTTATGCAAATGTAGGATATTTATCTGACCCACACAAAGCTAGGTCTCAAACAGGTTACCTGTTTACATGTGGAGGAATTGTTATATCATGGCGGTCCGTAAAACAAACCATTACGGCTACATCCTCAAATCATGTAGAAATCCTTGCAATTCATGAGGCCAGTCGAGAATGTGTATGGTCGAGATCAATGACTCAACACTTTCGAGAAACATGTGGCTTGTCTTCCGACAAAAATCTTCCAACAATATTATATGAAGACAATTCAGCATGTATAGCCCAAATAAAAGGAGGATACATTAAAGGAGATAGAACAAAGCACATCTCGCCAAAACTCTTCTACACGCATGACCTTGAAGAAAATGGTGACATCACTGTTCGACAAATTTCTTCAAAGGACAACTTGGCGGACTTATTTACAAAGGCGTTGCCAACCACAACATTTGAGAAGTTGGTGCATGACATTGGGATGCGACGACTTAAAGATCTCAAGTGATATTTCCATTAGGGGGAGTTGTATTGCACTCTTTTTCCCTTGACTATGGTTTTTCCCATTGGGTTTTCCTAGCAAAGTTTTTAACGAGGCAGAAATGTTAAAGTATATGAATAATGTACTTTTTTTCCTTCGTTAGGATTTTTTTCCCATTGGGTTTTTTCCTAATAAGGTTTTAACGAGGCATATATTCTATATACAATGAGCATCTAAAGGGGGAGTATTATGAATAATAGCATATTCTTAGATGTCCATAACCTCCCAAAGGTTACACATCCCAATATTAACCCATCTCTTTAACCCCCTCAAGAGTTACAAATCCCTTTATGTTAGATCTTGTAACCACTACCTTCACAACCCTATAAATAGAGGTTGTAGAGAACATTTGTAAACACACCTCAATAGAGAATCACTTTGCTCTCTACTTTCTTCTCCTCTCCCTATTTGCTCTCTAATTGTTCTTATTGTTGTTGTTCTTGTGTTCTTCTTGTTTTTCTTTTACTCTAGTTTTATAATAATATGTACCTTTTTGTTATTATAAAATAAAATATATTTATCTCTTGATAATAGCTAGACAATCACCGTTATACAATTTCTTCAAAATGGAGATGAAGTAGTTGATGAAATAAAAATGGAAGTAAAATAGTTGTGGAAGAACATCCCTATTTATAAATTGTAGAGAATAGGAAATTGTTATGCTTTTAAAATTTTTCAAATTTCAACTCATTTAAAAAATTATAATTATAATTAGATGTAATTAAAGACAAATCTTTAAAATTTTAGAGAAGGGAAACACAAAACCTTACATATTCAAACTCCTTCAAATTTTGTTTATTAAAAATTTAATAAATTTTAGGCTACTAAAATATACATTATCTTGTTTGGAAAATAAAATTAAAAGAAAAACTTATTTAAAATTTTTATTTAATGAAAATGAGTTAACTTTTAGGAATTTGACACAAATTATACCATGAAGATAAATAAAAAAATATAAATCAATTTTAGTGTTATATATATAGGAATGTAAATAAAAATAGGAATGTATGTTAAATAGGAATGTTCTATTAGTGATAATCAGTGATACAATGATTATCACTAATAGAATTCTATTTGTATTGAAGTCTATTAATGACTATTGATAGCTCTTAGAAATAAGAGCTATTGGTTTTCTTTTAGGCTTAAAAACTCTACTCTTTGATGTGTTTGAGCTTTGGTTTGTGCTTGAAAATGAGTATTCTTTGATGAACATTTTTATATATCAGTAGGCCAAGCTTGAATTTAATTGAGTGCAGATTTCTTTTGTTTCTAGCTGATTTTTCTGGTGTATGGTCACTCAGGTTGTGCTACAGCAACTAATTTCACAAGCAGAAGGCAGAAAGTCTGGGAAGTAAAATTCTGCACGTGCTAAATCCGTGAAAGCTTTCATTAATTGAGCTGGCAGCCATGTGAGCTGATTTGTCCCATCTCAGCCAATTAGGGAATATCCATGTGGATTTATGTGTCTAATCAGCTCTGAAATCAATGCAAAGAGATGGTATAAATGCTTCTTTTGTCCAAAGAATGAAGGAGGAAGCTGGAGAAGTTGACCTAGAAGTTGCTGCTGTCATTGAAGGAGAAAAAGACAAGGAGGCTGCTATTTTGGAGGATTTCCAGCTTGGGAAAGCTGGAATCTCCCTTGGAAGCTTCTTCTCTTCTCTTCCCTTCTTTTATTCTTCTTTCTTCTAGTGTTTAGTTGGTATTTAAGGTTGTAATCATGATTGATATGGTAGTTTGCTGCTGTATTTTCATTATTTTCACCTTGAACATGAGCTAAATCCTCTTAGGTGAGGATTAGGGTGCTTAAGCTTGAACTTTTTGTTTGTTTTTGTGGAACTTTATATATTGCAACTTAAAGCAAAGTGTTCTTCATGTTTAAAGCTGGAATTTCGTTTGGCCAACCATTTTCTAGCATTGTTATTTAGTGTTTGGAAAAACAATAGATAACCGACTACTTTGCTTTACCTTAGTCTTTAATGATCATGAAAATGAGTGGGTATTTAGGGATAAATAACCACCTAAGGCACTAAATCGGTTGGGCTAAAAAGAATGGGTTAAATGGGAGTTTAATCACCTAAACTATAGGAGAATTGGAAAATTCCCGTAGAAAATACTGGGTGAGTTGTAAATATAGAGTACTGCTACAGCAAACAGCTTGTGAGAGTAGACAGCCCCTAATCTGAACCTTGTTTTCTCTGTGTGATTTTCTGTTTTTGTTGAATTTCTCTTAAGTTCTTATCATTTTAAGCTTGTTTACCATTTTAATCTCTTGCACTTAGTTAAGAAAAAAATATTTGGTTCTTGGTTACTTTGAATTTCATTGGAAATAGGCTTAAGAATAGTGATTTTCGTGCATCAATCCCTGTGGAGAACGATATAAAAATACTTATCACTTGCTGCTGATCATGTGCACTTGCACGTGTGTTTGTGAGTTTTTCTTGCATATTTAGAATCACTTTGCACAAGGCAACAACTATTACATAAAGTTTAGTTCAATTTGAGTATCTAATTACATATTAACGTTTTCATTTTATATCTTGATCATTTTATAGAATGTGCACGAGCTCACTTCTCAAAACCAACATTGCTAAGGTATTCTCGTAGAGTAGCATGTATCAACTTTATCCATCTCATATTCTATTCAAATTCATCCATTATACAAGCTTTTATGCAACTATAATATAAATATTTACGTTGCTTATACAAATAGCAAAATAGACTCCTTCCATCACTGATAGTCACTTATAAATCAGTGATATCAATAACTATCAAAAATAAAATTATATTTGTATTTAAGTCTATAGTCACTGATAGCTAGACTCCTTCTATTATTTGATAAAATCCTATCTGCATTGAGTTATTGAAATCTATTAGTAACTATCATCGAATTATTTGATCTATTAAATAATAGAAGTCTACATGTCATGATAGACTTCTATCATTGATAGAATTTTATCTATATCGAAATCTATCAATGATAATCACTTATATAATTATATTTGTATTAAAGTTTTTAGCGACTATCAAACTCAATACAACTAGAATTTTATTTGTGATAGTCATTGGTAAACTTCAATAAACAAAATTTAGTTTAGTTTAAGCATCGTTAATGTTTAGTGGATAGACTATCATTGTGAGTGAAATCTATTAGTGATAGAAACCTATCGCTGATAGACTTTAATCACAATTGAAATTATCATTGATAAGTGATAACTCAACTGATAGACTTTCAATACTATCCGTGATAGTCACCGTAGACTTCAATACAAGTAGTATTATATATGTGATAGTCATTAATAGATTTTAATATAGAAAAATTAGTTCAATTTGAGCATTTCAATTTCTTTTCATTTGGATTCCTCCATTTGCGTTTTTCACCGGTGACCATGACAAAAAATAGATAAAATTCTAATAAATGATATTACTCTATTAATGACTATTACAGATAGAATTCTATTTATAGTGACTATCATTGATAGAATAAAGGGCAAAACAAAAATAATAAAAAATCATTTAAGAGATTTGCCATATTTGCAAATAGGAAAACATAAATTGCTACCCATTACAATTATCCTATTCCAAACTCTTCACATTCTTATTTAATTAAAGTTATTAATAATTAAAATGTCATTCTTAGTAACTTTAGAAATAAATAAAGGGATATCATTAAAAAAAAAAAAAAAAAAAAAAAAAAAAAAAAAAAAAAAAAAAAACTCAAGATTGTAGCTTTTTAATATATATATTATATTTTTTTTCTTGTAAAAAAAATATATATTATATTATATTATAGATTCCAAGGCAAAATCTTTAAATTTTTAGAAAATTGAAGGAAAAAACATTTAATATCCGAAACTTGTAAGGTGCCACAAATTTATCACAATACATTGAAATTAAACATATATTATTAAGATGAAGAACTATTTTTTAATTATTTTGTTCAAACTCCAAATAAATAAAAATGACACAAAAAATAGAGTAAATAAATTCACCACAAAAAAGTATATAAAAAATAATAAAATAATAAATCAATGAGAAAAAATTACAATATTAACTATAAAATAATCTAGAAAATCTATGTGAAGAATCATACTTCTGTTTTAGACAATTTTCTGAAAGAATCTTCTCGTTTGATTAGTGTTGAAGATATCATGACTTCCAATGATGAATAGCATCACTACTTGATCCAATAAAACTATTGCACTATCAGTTGTGTAATACTAAATCTAATAGAAAAGTTAAACTGTAAAAAAACATACTAGGAAGAAAACTCTGTTGTTGTATAAAAAAGTAGAAGAAAGATCATCATATACATGCATGACATCAAGAAAAGTTGTAAAACCTTTTAAACTCTCAAAACCTTTGAATTCATTATTAATTTTAATTAAATGTAAAATCATAAAGTTTTGTAATTAATTTCAAGAAATAAATAAGAAAGAGTTTTCATATTTAAGTTAGTCATATTTCAAACTCTTCACATTCTTTTTTAATTAAAGTTATTAATAATTAGCCAACATGATCATAGCTCAACTGGTATCAGGCTTATACTAATGATCGAGAGGTTTGTGATTCACCCCATGTTGTCCAACAAAAAATGGCATTCTTAGTAAATTTAGTGAGGGTGGGGGGATTTACATCACAAACCATTCGGTCATTAGTACCAGCCTTGTGTCAGTCAAGCTATGTTCATGTTGGCAACTTTTTAATAGATTATATATATGTAAACAATTTTTTTTAATTCCAACAATATTTTTTCAATGTTGCCTCATGCATTGACCACTATTATTATAAAATATTTTTTTTCAGGTGGAAGGTAGAATAGATTTCATATCAAATTTACGTCATCATCTTCATTGAGTTATTATTCTTTAGTTTTCTATATTTGAAAATTATGTTTATTCCCTCCTAGTTTCTTTGATGTCTTTCATCTTTCTTAATACACATTTGAATTTTTATCCAAATTTTATAAACAAAAAACATATTGGACCATGACATACTTATCAAATACCATTTTAGTAAAAAACAAATAAAGAATATATCTTCGTAATAATCATTTTGAAACCTACATTTTTACTAAAATATTACATTAAAAATATGTATTCATGAAAGATGAACAATTAAAAAACAAAATTACATGAACTCAAAAAAAAAATTATATTAAAGCAAGCAATGGGGAAAGAAAAACGGAAGCAAAGACAAACAAATAAAAAAATAATTCCTTAAAACAAACCATATCAGAGAGTGGGGTGAGAAGAGATTAAAAAGGAATAAGACTACTAATGCAGTACCTAGAGGAACAAGAAAATATAAGAGTTCTTTGTAATTTCATAGATTTTTTTTTTTTTTGGGTAATAAAAGATTAAAATAAAGATTTACTAAATATTTATAAAATTGTGTTGGGCTCCTATCTAATTAAATTTTATTCATAGAAAAAAATAGAATGTTGAGTGAGATGAAAATGGAGACAAATAAATCTATGGTGAGTGAGACTGAGAGGGGAGAGTATGGACCGAGGGAGAAAAACAATAACTCTAAAAAACAAAACTTCAATAAAAGAGAGAGAAATAATGCTACATTTAAATCCGAAGTAATGAAATCCTTTCTATTTTGCATGAAAATAGAATTTCATTTCCTAACTAGTACGACATTCTCAAAATAACTCTATACAAGATATATGTTATACATGAAAGGTGGAAAATAGAACCTTTTGATCGAGATTATAATACTCTAAGGGCCCGTTTGGTTTAAGGTTTTATAGATGCCTGGGAATACATGATGCCTGGGAATACTATGCCTGGGAATAAGATTGCTGGGAATCAAAGATAACTGTGTTTGGTTGTGCATGGGAATGTCATCAGGATTTTATGAAAACAAATTATGTCTGTATTTATTTTTTAGAATTAATCTGGTAAACTTTATGTAATTTTAATAAATTAATCAATAAAATAATAAAAATTAGTTCAAACTATTAATAAAAATTAATGAAATAATAATCATGAAATAATTTTAATGGGATAAACTATGTTAATTTAACAACTTAAAATTATTTAATTAATTTTTTAATAAATATTTTTAACTACAATAATTTAATATATTGTATCCATAAAAATTAATTAGATAACTTTTCAAAAAAAAAAAAATTAATTAGATAAATATTTAATAATAATATAATTATATATTTATTATAAGGAAATCCAAAAAAAAGTAATTAATGGATTATAAATAATCGATAAGTAATTAAATATAATTATTGAAAATTTAATTTTTATACTAAATTAATTTAAATGATTTTAATTCAATAATTAAATATATTTTCGATAATATTAACTAATTAATTATAATTTTAGTAATATGTAATTACCATCCCTACAATAAACTTGGACTAAGTATTTGTTTAAAAGTCCTAAAAAAGGTATTTACTTAAAAAAATTGAAATTCTTGACCAACTATTATTTAATCTAATTAAATAATATATTATATTATTTTTAATTTAGTATCCATTAGTTAATTAATTAACTATATTCAAAATAAAATTGCATATAAAAATAACAAAGAAGAGATGGGAAAAGAGAAAACCCATGCTTTTGCAAGGGCATAGAAAACTCTTGCTTATGGGCATAAATGATGCCTGGCAATGAGTTATTTCCTAGGCCCACCACAGAAATCTTGAAACAAACAAGGGTATTATAAACCCTTGCCCATTCTCATCTCCAGAAACCTTGTACCAAACGGGCCCTAACTAGTTGAACTAAACCTACCTAATTACAATATAATCTTTTAACACTCGTTAATATTATCCAAGTTATGTACAACAGACACAACTTGAAAATAAAATAACCGAAATTATATATATATGAACTGAACTAAAACAATCCAAAAATACCATGATATTCTGAGATTAAAAAATAATCTCATCTTGCCTAAAAAAATAATTATAGCTAACTACAAATCTTCCGCCAATTTAAAATTTTGAATGTTAGACTAAAATCGACAAACTTTGCCAAAGGAAGAAAAAAAAATGAACTGTTAAGCTTAAAGCATGGTCATTGTCTAAACCTCCAAAACCTCATGTCATTTGGCTCCTACAAAGGAAAAACGAAATAACAAGAGGGCTAAAAGTGTACCTAGAGAACTATGCAAAGACAAATGGAACTAAGTTAGCAGTAAAGTGATGTTCACATTAAGCAAAGGCAGATTTTTTAGGCTCAAGTATTCACATCAATTGGGTAGACCAGAGAACTTAGGACAAAAGAGGCAAAACATGCCTTAAAAACATTTTAAATACAGCCTTCAAAACGCATTTACCTTTTCCTATATAAGGTAACTCCAACCCACCCCCCCTCCTCCCCAACCACCTGAATAATCAGTTAATTTTGTCACTGTGAGTAAAATGCAAGAAGACAATAAGGAGGGGGAGGAATTTGGTTACCTATCTCTGACTAAATTACTGTCTAAAGATCATCAGCGGCAGTGTCATAACCGTTGGCGCCAGACAGGCTGACAACCATGAGTAGAAACAAGAATTACTGACCACCTCAGACCGTCAATTGCCAGCTAGTCACAGAGAAAGAGGCTTTCAGTTTTAAGAACCCCACCCCCCACTGTTACTTGCACCAGAACCACCCCAATTTCCTTTGGAATTTCCACCAGTCCCACCCCAACCGCCACCGCCACCACCACTGTCACTCCATCCATTACCACCACCACCACTCCCACCAGAGCTCCAGCCACCAGGAAAGGCTTCTTTGCCAGGTGAATTTTGAATTTTAGCGCCTGGGAAGTTGCTTAATCCATCATCCCCATCCTTGGAAGATGAATCCCATCTGGAGCCATCATAACTAGAATCTGGCCTCTCATTATTCCCTCTATTATTATTGTATGAGCCTCGACCACGCCCACGTCCACCATATGGTCTAGGCAGACCACTCGGATGTCCATCACGACCACCAGAATTTCTGTTGTCATTTCGCCCTGCAGGCAGAAATATAAAGACCAATTAGGAGGTTAAACGAATGAGGAGAAGAAATACCATAAAATGTTATGAATCTCTACCAGGACCTAAATCCACAAGGGCCCCAAAAAGGAGAAAACAACCAAAAAAGAGCAACCTGAGACTGGGGAAGAATCACAGCCAGGCCAATCAAGGATAAGAAAAAAATATTCACAAAATTTCCGACTTTCAATGGTACTTATCAATGTATAGAACATATAAAGAAGGGTTGGAAGGTGAGAATGCCAAAAAGAAAGCACTCTTACACGAGCAAACTTTAAGAAAAGAACAACAGTTATGAACCCCAGAACCAACCCTCGCCCCCCCCCCCCCCCCAACACCAGAAAGATGCACGCACAAACCCAATGAAGGATCGAATCATTAGATGAGTCACTCCTCTTACTACATACAGATCAGAGACTTAACACAGCCGCAAAATACATGATATTAGTGATGGGCATAATGTAAGCGGGAATAAACATAGTGATTCAAGGTAAAGTTACACTGATATGTTCGTGATCTACATTTCCTCATAAGAAGTGAAAGCTTTAAGCCATTTAAAATCTAGGTTAAAATATCAAGGTAAAAACTACACTAATATGTTACATGATCTACATTTTCTCATAAGAACTGAAATGGCTTTAAGGTTTTAAAATCTAGGTTAAAAACCACGTTCGGTCCCTGAACTTTCATAGAAGTAACAGTTTAGTCCCTTTCTCACAATAGATATTAAGTAGTACAAACTTTTAAGTACAGGGACTAAATTGTCACATACTACCATGGACAAAATTGATACAAAACTTAAAGTACAAGAACTAAATCGTTACAAATCAAAGTACAATGACTAAATTGTTACTTCTACGAAAGTTTAGGGACCAAAAATGTTTTTAACCTAAAATCTATAACAATGTAACTCATTTATGATATTTGAATGTGTTTAGTAAACTTTTGGTTTCCATCCCACCTAAGGTTAAAGTTTAACCAAGTTAACACTTCTTTTCACTGGTTAATAACTTTTCTACATTCAGCCATGACAGAATATTTTTCCTATATAAATTTTGAGTTAGGATATTAACCTATTTTCTGTAGAAATCTTATGATAGGATTCTAGGCTAGGGGTCACCATGGGATTTGAATTTACTTTTTCACTTTTCCTAACAACTATTAGGTCAACACATGGTTTAAAGAAGCTCTAGATGTTTCTTTTCTTTAAAAATAAATAAAACAAATCCTAATTACAAAAACTCTTTAAAGAGAGCACCAAGAAGAGGAAAATAGCCTATGTCCCAGAAATGAAGCTCTGGTTGTTTAGAATAAGAAATAACATTATTCAACCTGAATGTTTCAAGAGCAGAAATAATTTGAATGTAGTTCAAAGTTCTCATAAAATATTCAACAAAAAAATTGAATGCAACATTTTGTAGACCTCACCTGTTCTAGATCCAGGAGTAGAAGAACGATCCCTATCAAATGACTGGCTTCTCCAGCCACCATCATGCGATGAACCACCCCAAGGGCTACCTGCAGATGCTGCTGAAGAGCCACCAGTTGCAGGGCTCCGCATTGGTACCATAGCAGCAACTGATCTAATTGATGGTGCCGAATCATGCTGGGGATCATCGATGTGCCTTTGAAAATAGGCCACAAGCCTATCAATATCTTCAAACATTCTTTTCCTAAATTTAAATCCCTTTGGATAGAGGCCAATATACTCATGGTGTGGATTTGTACTTCGTATGTATGTCAAAATGAATGTACCCGGATGTTCATGAGAAATTCCAAAACCATAAACTATTCTCATAGGATATTCTGACTTCTCAATCTTCATGAGTTCATCAACTTCTGCTTTTGTGCCCTTCCTAAACTTGCGGTAACTTAGCATTGCCTTCAAGTGAGCAACTAAGGGATCAACATACCGATCCATCACCTGCATTTTTTAGGGGATGCAAGAGAGGTTCAATAGAGGTGCCAAATCAAATTCAACAAAAAAATCAAGACATGCAGAAGTTCTGAAGAAGTTAGTTGCACAATCATATGGTAGTTATTCAATAAAATCTTTTAAGAATTTTTCTAAAGTATCAACAGAGAACAGGGTACCAAAAATTAATTTTAAAAAACCATTATCTAATATTTAAATGCAGAAGCCTAAAGATTAACAGTTCCCAAAAAGTCGTTAATAATTACTACAACTTATGACATGAATCACATTGAACACCCCCACCTATGGCTACCAGAATACAACACTAACCTCGTCCAAATCCTCAAAAGTGTCCTCCCCAATTTTCAAGGTCTTCCCAATACGCAACAAGCTTGTGATATCTTTATGCTCCTTTCCACCTTCAACTATATCTTTGTGAGCGTATACTCCGTCATAAATTTTAAGTGTCAAAGTCAAGAAAGAAGGTCCACGAGAACTAGGTCGGACAATGCTTTCACCAGGATCCTTGTCAGACAAGAGCTGCCATAATGAAAAGAATGTTAGAAAAGACTTGACAAGAGAATAAAGTACACGAAAAGTATTAGTATTACTCACAAAAAAACCATTCAACCATTGTTAAACATATATCCTTGAAGACTCATTATTCTCGACTAAACATGAAATTCAAGAAATCAAAGCACTCCCCTCATGTCGTAAATATCAGTAACTTAAAACTAGAATGTTTACACGGTTGCCCCAAAATCAGTTCCACAAAACATTATCCCTCTAAATCCTCTAACTGAACAGACTACAACAGTCTTTTCCTCTTATGACCTCTCCTCTCCCAGAATTTTGCAGAATTAACATCTTAGGTACCAGATTAGTTGCATTTGAACCTTAGACCTCTCTGGAATTTTCTCTTCCAAATCTCTCTTTAATCATTTGGTGACCTCCATAATTTCCACCGTTCCCCTTTCTTTTCTAAGTCGTGGACGTTAAAATTTTGAAGAAAATATTTATAGCTCTTGACAGGATTATCTCATGCAAAAATCTTCTAGGGTGTGTTTTCTCCAGTTGTGCATCTTAGGCAAGCACGATTTTAAATATATTAATCATCTGGCTTCATCTATTATCTTGGCAGACTTGGGAGCATTGATTAAAGTCTTTTCAATTCTCATTTGCTCTCCCTAAAAGACGTTGAGATATGATGGAGGAATTTTATGGGGGAAAGAAAAAGTCTTACAGAAGTTCTGTTTTTTTCACTGTCCACTGGAATTTTTGGTTGAAAAGGATGGCAGGGTTTTTTTCTGCATAGAGGATTTTTGGTTAGTTGTGGAATTTGGTTGCGTTAATGCTTCTTTGGCCAGTGTAATAAGTACTTTTAGGAAGGATAAAATCTCATGGAGAAAAGGCTTCAGGTTCAAGTGGAGATCTGGATTTGAAATTGCCCAAGGTTGGTTAATTACTCTATCCTGCTTAAAAGTTAGTGGATCGATGTTCTTGGTATATTTATGTTTATAGGTATGGCAGGAATCGTGTTAGCGGTTTTCTTTCATGTGACTAAGGGGAGAGCTCATCTTACACATTTGCTCTTGTACAAGGAGGGAGGATGTTTTCCTTAATCTTAAAAAAAAATGCAATGTGTCAATGTCCGACTTAAGATTCACATGGAGAGGTGTTCAGCAGCTAGTATTAATTGTGAGCCTTCCAAGTTTGCTAGATAGGTATCTTGCAGAGTGACATTACTTTTCTTCCTACAGCTTATTTAGGTCTTCCTCTTGATCATAATAATCCCAAACATCCATCATTTTGATATTTTATTGTGAAAAAGACCATAATGTCTTCCCTCTTTGGAAAAGGCAGTCTTGGTGGCAGGTTTAACTTATCGAATCTATTGTGTGTAAGACCTTCGATTTAATTTCAAAATATTTGTTTAAGATTCCTTCTCCATCAATTTAAGGACGGACAAGATCACGAGGAACCCAGTGGAAGGTGTTGAGGAAGGTTGCCCCTCTCATTTTGTCAGATGAGAGGTTGCCTTGCATCCTTGTAAGAAAGGCATGTTACATAAAGGAAATTTGATTAAAAAATTTAGCTCTCCTTGCTATGGTTATGGTGATCTGCAAGATCCTTGGTTGCATGATAGCCTGCCTTGCCTTGTCACCTTTATTTTTGAAGTTCGCTTTTGCCCTTCCACTTCATACAACTTTAATTTTGGGTGTCCATTCTTCAAAAGGAAAGGAGGTCTGCTACATGGCTCAATCCAAATGCCTTGAATGAGAGGCTCCATTTTATCTGGGCCTCTTCCGTTCAATGTAATTTTCTTTTGTTCCATCATCTATCTTAATAAAGTTTAGGTTCTCATAAAAAAAAAAAATTAAGATTTAAAAATAAAGGGTCCTTTTAAGAATATTCTTCTCTTTTCTTTGTAATTACCAACTATTGAGGCTCTTTTGTGTGTGTAGTATTGGATAGTCCATCTTCATTTTACTTGATGAGAGGTGTTCTTTATTATTTTTCTCAGGACTTCTAAAGCATACACCAATCGAACATTTTTATCTTCACTAGTTGTGCATCTGGGTTCTTAACTTTGTGCAACCAAAATTTAAACTAAGAAAAAGTCTCTTAGAGGAAAACAAACCTCCATTGCTTCATCTGCTGTGATATTCTGGAATCGAGGGTGAACAATCATTCTTGGCTTGAAATGCTTTTTCGCAAGTTCCTTCTCTTTCCGAGACTTTTCTTGCTCACTCTGTAGGCTGCTTCGATCTTCATGATAGTAGGGATCAAGATTTCGAGTAATCTGGTGTCGGTTATTTCTCATCTCACTCTCCTTACAAACAAGGAAAACCTGATACCTATTCTTCTGAATTGATTTGATCTTGCAAGTAACAATATCCCCCTCACGCAACCTATCAGATAAGTCAGAAATCTCTCTAGAATCATCTGCATAATCTTCTTTCATAAGCATCCCTGTTAATCCAGATTCCAGTCCACAAATTGCTTTTTGACCTATTACCTTGCGGACTGTCGCCTGCACAATTCTCCCTTCCGCAAGGGTATCCTCTGTTTCACCAGATATCATGTAAAACTCTTCATCCTGACTGGGCTCTTCATATTGCTTACGCCAATCCTGAAAACCCTGCATCAGTTCTCTTTTTATGTCAAGAAAGGTCTCTCTTTTATCTTCCCGTTTCTTGCTCTTGGCATATTCATCAACATCAAGAGTCCTTAGTAAATGAGGTCGGTCTCTAACATGCTCTATGGCCATCTCTGCATCCTCATCGTCATTAGCATCACCTTTAACATCTTCATCAAAAACATCTTTTGCTAATTCTTGTGCCAGAGCATAAGATTCAGGATGAATTCTCGTATCATCCAATAGATCTATAAATTGGCTGCTGCTCGCAGCCAACCCACTCCGCCTAACACGCAAGAACCCAACTGCATTAACAAATACCTTTTTACCAAGACCATGTGCTGTAACAAAGTCCTTCCGTGTGAAAATTGATCCAGCCCTCACCAAGGATCTCTGCAAAGAAGCTGCCTTCCTAGGTCCAAGTCCAGCTATGAATTGCAATGGGCTGAACAACCATTCATGGCTTATAGCCAAATTAGTGTCCAGGCCAACCTGGTTGGTCACATCCACCATAACCTGTTCAACCATCCCATATTTTTCATCTGGGGTCAGAAAATTCTCCAAGGGATTTAGTTTCCAAGATAAGATCTCCCTTCCTGGACCACAAAGTGTTGCAACCATAGCCAGAGGATTTTGCAGATAACGTCCAAGAGCAACAGCACGCTTCACAATGCCTAATGAGAAAAAAATTTATAAAATCACTACCAAAAAATAGGAGTTTATAAGCAAAAAGAAAACAATACATAAAAAAGGTCAGTGTACAAATACCTGATTGCCCTTGCAATTGGTCAGAGGAAATCCTAGAATTTTCATACAGACGAGGAAGGGACTCATCACCATATACAATACTCAATCCATCCATCTCATGTCCAACGTCTCTAGGATTCTCCTCCACCATCTTAAAGATAATCTGATCAAAGAATAAAATAGAAAATAAATGAGAAGATAGATGCCATCTGGAATGTGGTACATATAAACTTCGAACTTAATAAAGCAAACAGGACCAAACAAAGGAATATGACTCAGCCATTACAAGCTGAAATGCAGACCCTTAGTAAAGCCTTGAGAAGATTTATTATTATTATTCAACCACTACAAAGTCGTCTGAACCCTACTTGTTTTCTAAAGCAAACAAAAAGAAAAGTCATTGAAAGAGAAACATGTATAAACCTGGGAGAAGATAAGATATCATCCCCAAATAGAGCTAAGAGAGATTAATACCCAAAAATATGCTCTTTTTCATCCATCTCTTCCTTAAAAAATAATTTTTCCCACATGTAAGACCTATCGAATAGTTACAAAAAGTCTTCGAAACCAAAGCCTGGAGAGAAACATGAAATCTAATGTGGGCCCAAACATCGGATGGGGTCCTCTCCACACCTCTAAAGACTCTAATTCCTCTCTCCCCATAAGCCCCACAAAACAGAACACACCCCAGCAAGCCTTAACTCTCTCCCTTCTCTCTGTATGGCAGATGGTGGCAGATGGAGAAGGAACTCCTCAATCATCTATCTTCCTCGATCATCTCTCTGCAACCCAAAAGCCTCAAAAAAATACAAACTCCAGGCTGAACGAGCAAAGGCATAACTCCGCAAAATGTGATCCAGATCTTCCTTCCGCCCTCCAACAAGCTCCTACTTTGAAGGCTTGGTTTAATCCAAGGGTCTTTGTCATTATTTTAGTACCAAATCATGTTAGAGATTACTGATCAAAATCTTGCCAACAAGCCAAATTCCAAGGACGGGATGAATAACTCCATTTCAGTAAGAAGGCATGTTGCTCCAACATAAAGGCCCTTCTGAAAATTCCCAGCACCACTGAGAAATCTCACCAAAAACTTCTGAATTATCGTAACATAGACTCTCTATTAACAAAAGCCACGAGGTGCTTATATACACAATATAATTATGTGATTTTCTTTTATAATGCAACGGATAGCGCCATATATATGATACATTTACAACCTCCCAAAGAAATTAAAGCCAATGAGAGAGAATTGATGGTAATCAAATAGTAGTAGTGAAATATCATCAAGCACCACTGCTAAACAAGCATAGAACACTTCTAAAAGAGGGGAAAACTATAATCTCATTATAGAATTTAACGACCAGTACCACTAGTTATAGGAACACTAACCTCGTAAATATCGTCTTTCAATCGAGTACAGGATAAATTAACAGCTCCTAGAACAACAACATGTGGTTGATGGTCAGTCATGAACTTCAATACTCGCTCTTGATCATTTTTCTTCCGTTGTTGGTCATTCACATTTTGAGAACGTAGGGTGAGAGATCCAGTGTAAAGAACATCAAGCACCTCGCCTGATGAATCTAACATCACAAAGGTGGTAGCTGGCTTTCCAGGACCCCAACAGCATGCCATTACCCTTGGGGCAGCTTCTTCATCAGAACTAATATCATTTTCTTTGTGTTGATATGGACCAACAGATATTTTATTCCATAAATTCTTTCCATATTCCATAAGTAACCAGTTTTTTGCTTTACTGGTCATCAGGGATCTTGCTTCTTTCTCCATTGAAGTCAGAAGAAAACCAGAAAGTGCATCCTGCAATATTAACTTTCTCTGCTCATTCCATAGCTGGGCAGATTTGCTAACACCATCACTGAGATAATATTCATTAAAATCACTTATCAACTTGTTTAAATGCTTTTCGGGTAGCTTGAGAGTGACATTCAGAAGTTTCTCTTCTTCAGCCTTCTGGATAAGAAGCCACTGTGCATCCTCAAATCTATTCAATGGCTTTTCACGGAGCCACTTAACAACTGAAAATTGATGAAAAGAATCTATTGCAACATTTCCATCTGACGTAGGACTTGTCGATATCACGGCATAGTCCATAAAGTAGCTCCTGACATGCTTCCTTACACAAGGTTCACAGCTAATCTCAATAGCTGCCTGAAATCACATGAAGAGACAGAAAAGACCATGAATAATGCTATATAGTATTCTATAATTAAATCTAGGAAAACAAAACTATAATACCATATGCCTAGCTCCCTTGAGTACAGCTTGAGGAGTCTCAAACATCGCACAGGTAAAGTTTGATGCCATCTCTTCGGGCGTTTCCTTTGGATCCTCCAACTCATCATTTCTCTACCAAAAAAAAAAGAAAAAAATAACAGGCGTCACTAGCATATCCAAGATTATGAACAAAATCATATCAAATAACACTGACCATCTTTTCTAAGGATAACTGCAACCCAAATTGCTCAGAGCTATAACCAAATTTTCCTGCGACCTCCCATAAGCCAGCCTTACTACATATACTGTACAGTGATTTCCTCTTAGGCCTTTTGAACTGCCCTTCATCAGCACCAACTTCACCAGGCGGAAAATGCAAATTAAACTTTGAGTCGACATCATCTACCTCTCTCTCTGATTCAGCTGCCTTGAGAGATTTCATGACTGACTCAAAAAGCTGATTATTCAATGAGAGTCTAGTTTCATCATAAATCCTACGTGACTCCTCCTCAAATCGCTTGCTGTAATATGATTGAAGAGCATTTTTTCGCTTTTGAAGAAGCAGCCACTTTTTATCCAAGTCTTGAATTGCCCAAAGTATCTACAATGAAAAGTAAAAATACATTGCATCTCATTTTCCAATCCTTACAAGTAAAGCATTACTTCCAATTAAATTTTTACTCACCTTATGCCACTTCAATGTGGGTGGTTTTTCATTTTTATCCTGATCATCACCAGCTTCATGTTCGGTATCTTTTAACAAGCTTAGAATCTCCTCCTTCCTATACGTGGCAATGAATGGTATCTAAAAGAAAGAACAAAATTGAAAAATATTAGAATGAACAAGTAAAGATGAGAAAAATAAGAATAAAAGATAAGAGAATACTAACATCTAATTTTTGGACATGTACAAGATCCAGAAACCGCAGAATATCAACCCTTGCTATGGAAAGGTCTTGGCCACTGGCATTACTAAACAAAGAGTTCATTCCATTTGCAATATGACCTTGTATCCACGAGGTCTCATCCTCCAGACTAATCTCATCCATAGGTGGAGCCCCAGTGCTTTCCTCTGAAATCTAAAATAAAGACAGTAAAATGAAAAGACCGTGAAGATGGCGGCGCATATACAATATGAAGTTATATCATATATGAAAAGAAACCTGCATTCTTTCAGGCATATCAATCTCCCTTATCTGGTCATCTTTTTCTGTCATATACTTCTCAGAAATTACAATTGGTTCAAATTCATCTTCTAATCTCTTCTCACGCCACTCATGAGTATCCAATTCTCTCTTGCGAAGCTGAAGAAGCTCATCGACATCACCAAAAATTTCATGCGCCTCCTGCAAAGCAGTTGATGAAACACCAGGTGCTTGTCTGGACTTCTTTTTCTTCAACTTCCTCCTCCTAGATCGAACAGTTATTAAATTGAGATTATATATGTACAATAAGATGATTATTGTTAATAAAAGAAAAAGGGAAAAGATCAATTTATACCCCTAAACTTTGGGGTTGTATCAATTAAGACTCTAAACTAATAGTTGTATCAATTTAAATCCTAAACTTTCTTAAGTGAATAGTTTAGACCATTTGTTAGTGATTTATCGCAATTTTCACTTGATTCCATTTAATCAGCTTTAAATCACCTAACTGTGATCGTTTTTCTCCCAAATTTCTATCAAAGTAGCAAGAAATATTATCACGTAATTCTTTCTAAATAAGTAAAGAAAATAAAGGAAGACAAGAAAATGAAAACCCGTTCATGTCAATGAAAAACCGGTACTATCCATTTATCGCTATTTTTTTAAGTGAGTCAGTTTAGACCATTTGTTAGTGATTTATCGCTATTTTCACTTGATTCCATTTAATCAGCTTTAAATCACCTAACTATAATCATTTTTCTCCCAAATTTCTATCAAAGTAGCAAGAAAAATTATCGTGTAATTCTTTCTAAATAAGTAGAGAAAATATAGGAAGACAAAAAAATGAAAACCCGTTCATGTCAATGAAAAACCGGGACTATCTATTTGGTTCCAACAATTCTTTCTAATTTATGTTAATCTCTATATTTAAGGATGCCTTTCACAAGGGTAAGTTATAAACGGTTTTAAAAAGAAATTCTAGTGGAGGGTCTAAATTGATTGCCTCAAGAAAGTTCAGGGATTGGTTTTAAGTGAAATAACCCCAGAGTTTAGGGGTATAAATTGATTTTTCCAAAGAAATAAAAAGACTAGAACATGTGGTCTGACTTCTGAGGTTCCTAAATATATGGAGTAAAAAAAACCTTAAGGGAGCCCCATCTTCATCAACTTCTTCATCTACAATGAAATCAGCCATTTCATCCTCATCTCCAATGTCAGCATCTTCTTCCTCCTCAGGTTGTTCCTCCTCTTCCGCAATATCCTCAAGTGGAGCTTCAAATAATTACCATGATGTTTCAAAAAGTAATTAAGATTTAAGAGTGACAACTCAATGAGAAAGTAGCTACGGTACTTCAGTAAGAAAAAAATTAATTCAAACGCATACCCTCATCATCACCAAACAAACTGCGTTTAAGTTTTTCCTCCGCAGTTCGCCCACCTCTACTGCTTTCTACAAAATCCTCGTCATCTGAAAACCCAGAAGGCTCCAAATTGTCCCTTCGAGCTTTTTTAAGCCTCTTAAACTTTTTGCTCCCCTGAGAAAGATAATAACAAATGCTCAGAAATAAATAATATGAAGCAACATTATCAAAATTCAGTACCATTACCTTTGGCCGTTGAATGCTAATATTGTTGTCCTCAAGGAGTTCGTAGTCATCTTCATCGAGCACATATTCCTCCCTAGGAAAGTGAAAATCATCTCTTATCAATAGAAGATATATTGAGAATTTTAGACATAAAGAGCTATTTGGCCTACCATACACTCCATACGCCACAACATATAAAGGGAGATGGACAGATATGCCAACCCAATGTCTTACACTGTGTTTTTATTAACAAATCCAGTCCTTATGACTCCATTTGCAAATCATAATTCAGAGAAAATTATAGCGTCCAACCTTCAACACTGTTATTTCAGACTAAACTCATTTGAACAGGTAGAAAAACAAAATCCATTTCAACTATAAAGTAATATGTATAATAACAAGTCAGAGAGTAAAGTTCACTTTTTCTTCCTTTTCTTCTTCTTCTGCCTTTCATCATCACTGTCTTCCCTCTCCTCTACATCTTCTTCATCTTCTTCTTCAACATCATCAACTATGAAACCATCCTTTTCATACTCATCCTGTCCTTCTTCTATAAAACAAAAAGAAAAAGGCTTATTACCACCAAGGCACTGGCAGCAGCAAAAGAAAAGATCGTGCATTTAAAATTAATTGTAGCCACAAACAGAGATAGAATGAAAAAGGCAAGATGAATAATTGCTATTCGACCACAAATTAATTCCAATGTCTTATGGTGGGGGATAAAGTTTTCCTTAATCCTTTTAGATCCAATGTTTTAAAAGGCTTAAGGTGGCCTCAAGGTTTTTTCTCAGAGAAGACGGGGCATAAGCCTCAATTGATTTGAGATAGAAAAAACTAATTAAAAAAAAAACATAAAAATGCAGCACCTTATGATCATGATATTTAGATAAAATTACAAAATATACTTTAAATTAACAAGAAAAATCTCAATTCTCCATATATAATGACATGGAACTTTCTTGAGTTAAAAATCTAGAGCTCATCCTCAAAATGGAGAAACAAAACTGGAAACAACAAAAAAAAAAAAAAAAAAAAACATTTTTTGTCTTGCTGCCACAGAAAAGACAAAACAACGGCCATAAACCCTATCAGACTCTTTTTTCTTGTAAAAAATAGTTTAAATGACAAAAAGTAATAATCAAAGAAAAGAGAAAAGGAAAAATAGTAAACGAGAAAAACAAAAGAAGAACAAAAGGAAAGAGAACTAATTTATTAGTATTGCTGGGTGTGGTGGGAGACACTTGTTTCTTCTCCAAATGGAGACAAATAGTTGCTGTTTTTAGTGTGCAACCTATTACTTTATAGGGATAGGATAGTGAGACCTTCACTTAGATAATGTGCCACGTTGTTAAGTCTACAAGACAATTAATATCATTTGGGTGCTCTTCTCACCCCATTAAACATAAACCCACTACCAGCCCACTATTTAAAATTCTAAAGAGTAAAGAATTTATATTAGCAGTGAGGCTTACGCCTTAAACGCATAAGCATGAAAGCATGTGCCTCTAACATTAGAGGCGTAAACATCTTTTTGTTCAGCATAGGCATAAGCCTTAAGACACTTCACAACTGCCTGGCCTTGAGGCACACCTCAGCCAATTTTAGAAACATTGTTTAGATCAAAACCATTTTATTAAATAAACATCCTTGATCCTACAAACATAGACAGGAAGATGAAATACCCTTTTCCATTCAAAAAGCCAAGAAAAGATTACTAGAAGGCTCTCTAATTAGCTTGAATTGACAAGAAATAACTACAAAACCCCTATAACAAGAACGTCAATCTCAAAGCACACCGACATGAACCCCTTGATATAACAATTACGTTAACATGTATTGTCAAAAATTCTAATATTCTTCACAATAAAGAATCTAGCAGGTTTCCATAATTGCATTGAACCAACAAATTTTAGCTTTTCCATTAAATGGGTGTTCCATAAATATAAGCAGATACATTAAAAGCCGCAAGTCTCATATGGGTGTGCACCAATTGAAATCAAACAGCTTAAGAATTTTCACTAAAAGTGGCTGAAGGGACAGTTAATGCAGATATGGTCCTGATTTTCACCATTCCAGTTGCGTACCTTACATCAGCCAAGAGAAAGGACTGAAGAGGATTTTTCTTTTGAATGCCATCATAAATTTGCATTTTACCAAGTATAAGGGATCAAGTTAAAACTTCACCCTTTAGGCATCCTCAACTCTAAACAAAGTAGCAAACTCCTTGTGAAGAATGTCCATTCTATGACACACAATAATGAATAAAGACTTGAATTGAAGATGCCTCAAGCTACAAAAGGATGACCACATAAAAGAATTTTGCACCTAGAAATTATGAGAGAGGAGCTTTGGAGCGTGGTACAATCTAACCCCTCTCTGTGGATTCTTTCCAATCAAGTCCTCCACATTGTGAAGAAACTCATCTCCAATAAGAAACAACTTTCTATCCTAAAAGGGAAAATCTAAGGCTTCCTCCATCATCAAACAGAAACCTCAAACTTGAACCATAAAGATATCAAACATCTGCCAGAAATGCACACTTAGTAGTAAAAGTGCAAAGGTACAAAAGGTGGTTTAAATATTTTGAAGTGCACTTGTATAGAACACAACAATGGGGGCCAATGACAAGAATAGAAACTCTCCAATAGAATCAAAGGTATTAATCCTCCCCGACAAGCCATGAAAAGAAGGTATTCCCATTGGCATATTCAACTTCTTAGCCTTAGAGAATAAAGGATGGAGAGAGAGAGATCGGAACAAAACCATCTGGATGTACAAAGGTTTGCAGGAGAAAACATAAGAAACTGTAATAGACCAAACACGATAATTTTTATTATGATTAGGATAAAATAAGACCCAATGAATTACATTCATAAAGAAAGGAAGCTAGCTAACTCATTGATCTCTCTACCCAAAAGGGCTCTACAAGAATGAAAATCAAAAGAGCCAGACTTGCAAATTGACGAAATGAGCTAGATGTTTTGGTACCTATTTGTACGAGTTAAGGAATATAAGTAGGAGGACTAAGTACCACTTTCAAGCCAAATTATCTTCCAACAAAAAATTTAACAGAAGTCGGAACATGTGAGAGATTCTTGAGTTTGTAAAGAGGCCCAAAGATCCTAATCTTGAGAGTCCAAACCTTTGGAGTGAATCTCATATTTACAATAACCAATTTACCTATGCCACAAAGCATGTAGTTTTAAGAGAAACCACCAAAAACATTTGGACAAAAGGGAAACACTCTAATAATCTAAGTTCCCCCAATCTAGAAATGCTTTCCTCGCAAGATCTCGAAACACACTTCTACTTGACTAAATGGGAATTCCCCTCCCCTCTTCAACCCCTTCCCATAAAAACTTCTCATGATCCTTCTCAATTGCCGTTTAATAGTTAATGGAAATTTCAAGTCCTAATCAATACCGATAGGATAAAAGTAAAGTTTCCCCCTTTCAAGAATTAAGCCTTCCTCCCAGAAAAAAGTCTTTTCTAAACCTTGTCAGTCACCAAGCTACAAAATGAAGCCACTCAAGAATTGTGACCTAACCTAAGAGGATACCCATATGCATAAAATGTAAAGCCATAAAGGTGAAACACCTTGTTATAGTTAACTCACAGAATAAACATTCATCCCTTTTCACCTTAAGACCTGAAACCAACTCAGAAGTGCGCAGGGTAATAATTAGGTTAAGAAAAGATAACTCTTCCTCAAAACAAAAGAAAGTATCTCCCATTTTATATATTACAGTATGTCGATCATCAATTGCACTTTAGTTACAAATGTTCCTAGTTCCATCAAGAACCCAGCAAAAAAAAGTACACTCTTTTCCATGTGGAGCCAAGAAGTTTCATTTAGTTCAAGACCTAAGCATTTGACAATCACTGACTCACGAACTCATAGGATATGCCACATACCCTAATGAGTTACAAATATGCCACGCCCTTCAGTTTCACCCTTAGTATTCACCCCAGCTCAAGAAGTCCAGCCATAACTTAAAGAATTGTGACAGTTTGTCATCCTCTATAAACGAACGGGAGAAGAAAGGAGGGGTGAATAATGCACTCCTCCCGAAAGAAAATGGAAGAAAATAGAAAGTAAAACCGATACACTGACGCACTGACCAGAAATCGAGCCACAGAAACCCAAAAACATCCAACGAAACTAAGACACAAGCAACAATTTCAGATACAAAACGAAGACCACAAACCATCTTCTTCGTCTTCCTCGTCCTCCATGTTGTGACCATCGACATCCTCACCGTCAAGCGGCTCCCGGTCGTCCAATTCGACCTCATCTACAGAAACACGCCAGTGAGAAAAGAGGGGAAAATGCAAAGAAAGCCACAAAATCCGAGGGAAAATTGAAAGACGAAAGACGAGGTCGAACCTTCTTCATCAGAGATCACCGCCTTGCCCATTGATGGAGACGAAAAAGTAATGTATGGGGAAGTAGAAGTGAGGAACGAGTGGGGGAGAGAGGAAATTGGAAGCAGAGAGCACCTGCAATGCAATGGAGCCCTAAGTAGAGAGATGGTAATGAAGCTTAAAGAAGAAAATGTTGTTCTCAAAACGAAGCAAGCAAACAGAGCCTGAGCGAATTCAATTGCACCCTCTTCGAAAATCGCAGCTCGGTTCGACTCCGGTTCTCATAATGAACCCTATTTGGTTTAAATGTTTTTTTTTTTTTTTTTAATTTGGTTTAAATGTTTTTTTTATTTAGTTTAAACATTTTGTATAAAAATTATTTAAAATTTAAACACTTATATGGTTGGTTACATTTTTCATATTTGTTTTTATACCCAAGTTATTATATACTTAAAAGCTCTTTTTAAAAAAATTTCTTTCGAGTGTTTCCCTCAAAATGGTTTATTTCTCACTTTCATTTTTTAATAAGTCATTTTTAGTGGTTGTTAAACACTATAAATTTTTTCAAAATGATTTTTTTTTTCAAAATTAAACGCTTGAAAAGTTAAACCAAACACAACTTTAATAAATTTTCTAAGGAGTTGTTTGGGGCGCTGGGTTGGTTATAATTGCGGAGAGTTATAATAGTCTGGGTGTTATAATAGTCTGTGTTTGGGGTGCAGATTATTATAGTCTGGGATAAAATAGTCTGTGTTTGGGGTGCAGTGTTTGAGATGTAGATTATTTTAGTCTGGGTTAAAATAGTCTATATTTGGAGTGTTGATCTGTTTAACATTTGGTTCTAAATCAAATGTTCAAGTCGACTGTTTTTTTTTCTGATTTTTTTTTTTTTTTTGTTTATTTTCCTCATACAACTTTGTACTTCAAATATTAATAAAAGAAAAAATTGGGTTTAGTTGTAAAAAAAATAAAGTTTTGGGTATGGGGTTAAATCATGTGTTTAACTTAAAATGAAACAAAAATAACCTAAGGTAAGGGTTAATTTTCTTTGTTTTAGAATAATGGTTTTTTCACAAGTCATTTTATGATTACATATAGAAAAACCATATTTGTTTCATTTTTTGTATTTCCAACATAAAAATGGTAAAGGCTTATTGAAAACTCATTTTACCTTCATTATCAAAAGAATCAAATAAAATAGAAATCACATAAAATAAAAACTTGAGTAGTATTTTTTTAAGATTATTATTATCATGGTAAACTTAAATACGATAAGTATAATTTAGAATGAAAAATATGGTACGATGAAGGTAAATATTCATATACTTCATTATCAAAAGTAATTATGTAATAAAACTCCATATTTATATATGTACAAAGACAACCTAGTATCTAACTCCCTAGAAATTTTCCGACTTTTCCAATGAGCACCAACAAATTTTTCGGCGACCGAAATTTTATTCCCTCTTTTTTCCTTTCGTGTCTTCTACCTCTTTTCTTTTTTTTTCGTTTTTTTTTTCGTTTTTTATCTTTTTCGAAATGAAAATGAGAAGAAATTAAAAAAAAAAAAAAAAAGTCACCGGAAAAGTCGTTGGCGATCGCTGGAAAAGTGGTCGGAAAGTTGACGGCGGTCGTCGGAAAAGTTTTCGGTGGTCGTCGAAAAAGTCGTCGGTCGATCGATGGCAGGAAAGTCAATGAGTCATATGGAAGAAGAGATAAGAGAGTTACTGTAGATAATAGATATAATAATTGGGTGGGTTGAATAGTGACTACTATAGCAACACGGAGGGGAAAAATAACTCACTTCACCCCTTATTTTTGTTGATGCCCCAAACACTGGGTGGGTTATAATAGTCCCCACTATTATAACCAACACAGTGGGCCAAACAACCCCTAAAATATTAATTTTTCTAAGTCCCAACTTGGCCCAAGGTCTAAATTAATAAGATAATATTTTTTTGGAAGACCCGTATATAAATTTATGGTTCGTTTAGTATTATAAATTAATAACTCTAGAAAATTACAAATATAACTAGGACAACTTAGGGTGTGTTTGGTTTAACTTTTCAAGTGTTTAATTTTGAGAATAAATCATTTTGAAAAAATTTCTAGTGTTTGGCAACCACTAAAAATGACTTATTAGAAAATGAGATTGATAAATAAACCATTTTCAAAGAAACACTTGAAACCAACTTTTTAAAAAAGACTTCTTAAGTAAACAATAACTTGTCTATAAAAACATTTGTGAGGAAATGCAACCAAACTATGAGTGTTTAAATTTTAAACAATTTTTATAACAAAATGTTTTTAAAAATATGCATTCTTGAAAAACATTTAAATTAAAATGTATTCCAAACGGACCCATAGTAAAATATGATTCTATTGTTGTTGTTGCTATGAGTGTTTCCTTCCACATAATTGGTTGCAAAGGCATTGTATTATCTTCAGTTTCATCCTAAATACGATTTTCAACAACACTAGGTACGATTTCTTCTAAACTTTGGGCCTCTGAACATGTATCTTTTGCACCAGGGTAATCCACTAGGTGATGGACATCCACTTTGTTGCGGTACCAAAGGCCATTAATCATCGTAACAAGTTCATGAATGCCTTCTTCAATAGTTCCTTCATTTAAATTCATTAAAGTTACTTCATCCTGCAAACGGATTTTACAGTGTCAAAAACAATTTGCTCTTGTCTCTTGCTGAACATTTATCGTCCAAGCTGAGACTGCAAGATTGATGGCATCTAAAACATTAATCTTTTTTGGATTAGATTCTCTCAACTCATAGCCCTCTATGGCAGTGCATCTTGAAAGTTCTCATTACCCTCGTATTTGCATGGTTGGATTTTTTATGTCATTTTGGTTGGCCAAAAATACACCTCAACATCATGTAACCCTTCAATATTTTTTGGTTGGGTTGGACAATTATCTACCAACAACAAATTAAAATTCTTCTACCATACATTTTTTGGTCCAACCAACGAACATGTTCATCAAAAAGCACACTCGTCGTCCATGCTCGTGTGTTGGAATGATATTGACAATTCAAGCTATTCATATTGAGATTTTTGAAGCAACGTGGCTTTGTGTACTTTCCAATAACACATAAAGGAATTTTTTAGAGTCATCCTCATTGCAACAAATAACAATTGTTAGTCTTTCTTTACTTTGTTTTCTTCCTTCAAATTGTTCTGTTGCAAGAGAATGATCAACTTAAGTTTCACCCATATTAAAAACATCCTCATAGGATTTTCCTTTATAGCCACCAATTTGTTCTTCATGTCCCCTATATCAACAAAACATCTCTCCAAAGCAACGGAATAACTTGATACCATGTCTTAGCTTGAACTTCTCAAGGCAACCTTGAGAAAATTTGTGCGACTCAGGAGGTTGTTGAGGGTATAGAAGTTTCATCGCGTCTCTTGCATTCTCCAAAATTAGCTCTCGAGACATTTTTACACGTTCTTGGTATTGGAGAAACCACTCATAAAGAAATTTCTCCATTTGTGCATATTTTGCAGGTTTGTGTTGTTTGGTATCTCCTCCTTTTTCTAAGTTGTCGAAAGATATTCAGATGATTGCTTGAGTGTGATCGATATTGTACCTTGACTAATTTTCAAATGAAGATTTTCATTAATCCATTGTTGCAAATCTTTTTTGGTGCATGTGGGATGATCTCTCTTATACTCATATAATGCATTGTGTATTTGATTTGTCATGGTTGATTTTTGGACACCTTTTAGATGTGAAGTCATTGTTGGTTGGTTTTTATTGATTTGACTAATTAGAAATGTTTGATGTTCTTTATACAGTAAGTGGTTGATTTCCTTATCATACCTGAACTTACATTAAGTTTTAATAACAAGTATTGCGTACTATAACGAACTTTGGTTTTCTAACAATTAGTCAATACAATATATATGTTTTATTCATGAAGAATAATGTAGGTTCATTGGATCGGAAAAAATCTCTTATTAATAAATTATTAATTTATCGATTAATTAATACCTCTTTAAATTAATAAAATTATGTGGTCGTGACATTATTAATTTATAGAGGTTTTACTATATCTCTATTTGGTCCTCTGATTGATTTTAAAAGGTGTCTAACAAGTTTCTAAGTCTTAATTTGATAACTATTTAATTTTTACATTTTTTTTAAAATTGTGCTTGTTTTCTCACCTTTTCTTTACAATGTTTTTCATATTTCTTAAGGAAAACATTTGAATTCATAATCAAATTTCAAAAAACAAAAATAAGTTTTAAAAAACTACTCTTTTCTTTTTCTTTTTCTTTTTTTCTTTTAGTTTTCAAAGCTTAACTTGATATTTTAAAACATAGGAAAAAAAGTAGATGACAAAACAAAGAAACTCATAGGTAGAAGTAATATTTATAAGCTTAATTTTCAAAAATCAAATGATTATGAAACGAGACATAAACTGTCAATTTTGTATCTAACAAGTTCTTAAACTTTTCATTTTAACTTTATTTTCAATTATGTGTCTAATAAGTCATCGACTTTTGCTTTCTAGATTAGCTTTTTGTCATTCTTTTCGACATTAGATTTTGTTCTTTAAATAAAGCTAAACAAGATTATTCGCGGTAATTAATTGAATAAATCCAATCCCTATGGAGACGATACTCACATACTCACAATCACTATATTACTTGCGACCCGTGCACTTTGCGGTCATCAGTAGTCAACTTAAGAGAAACTTTAAGCTCAGTCCATAAAATTAAAAAAAAAAAATCATCGTCCCATGTCAATAAAAGTAGAACTCATTAAAAAAAAAATCAATTCATTATTTGAAACAAGTTTGACATTGAATAACAAATCTTGCCTATTACGAAAAGAGACACCTTCAATAAGAAAAAAATGACATAAAAAAAGGGGAAATCGTTACGAAGATATAGATTTGAAAAGAATGAAGTTTGATCACGACATCCACTTGTAGTTCTTCAGCTCTTGTTGTGCATCTTCCAACATTCCACGAAGCATCGCCAAAGTATTAGCATCAACATCAGTAAGAACAGAGACATCTTCAATACTACTTATAGTTCCTTGCAGTTTAGAAGCCTTGAGTTGATGTTGATTTAAAAGGTCCTCCTTCTTGACAATCAACTTAGAAATCTCATCTCGCTTAGCTTTCACAGCTTCAAGTCTAGCTTCTAATTCTTCTTCTTCTCACAATATTTGCAAAAATGTTGTTGTTGAAGGGTACCCTTTGCTATGAGTATTTCACTTTCACTATATAGTATCTTCTCCAAACTAAATTTGGTCTCTTCCAATTGACGGTTCTTATTCACCATAATCAATTGAGAAGAAAACGACGATTGTAGCTGGTTATACTTCTCTACCTTCTTGAAATATGCACTTACAATTTCTTTAAGAGGGGTCAAGCTGGATGCATAGGTCTCAATAATCGCGTGGAATATTTTGAACATCTATTGTTTAAGATGAGGTATCTTGTCAAAGGAAGTGTGTATGATTTTCTGTTGTACGCTCTCCCACATGGCAAAGACAGCTTGTCGCCTATAGTTGGAAATCACATCATCAGCACAATAATTAGAGACCTCAGACACAGCTGCATGTGTTGTTGTCTTTGTTTGTTCAGGAATCTCGTTGGTTACAGGACGACAAGATTGAGTCACAATGATAGCATTAAATGCTTGTAGAGTAATCTTCTCATATTTTGCTTATCTTCGTTGAATTCCTTGCGATTTTTTTTTTTTAAATGAGGATAATAAGTGCATAGGTCCCTTACGAAGGTTTTGAGCCATTTTGGAGCTAAAACGAGCAAAACCGGAGCAATTTGGGCTATTTTCCCGAGGCCAAGTGTCTAGACCCTGTGGGTAGCATCTCAACGCACTGTAGACTTCAAATTCAAGCCAAAAACTTGAGAGAAGAGTGTCAGAACACTGTGCAACGCTAGTCTCAATGCTGAAAATCCAAGACCTAGCATCTCGACGCTAGGCAGATTTTCCAGATGGTGTTTTTCACGTGAATTTCAGATTTTCCATATATAAAGGGGCAACGTCTCGACGTTGCAACTAGATATAAAAGGGGATTTTTTCGTGATTAGGTCAATCTCTCTTAGTTTTTCCCCCTCTTAGCTGATTTCTTCCCCTCTTTCTCTATACCCTTTTTATTACTACTGTAATTTAGGGTAGTTTTCTTGTAATTTGGGATGTCTAATCAAACCAAGGAGCTTAGTTGGAGTGTCTCGATGATCGACTAAGTTTAGATCGTCGCAATTGGGGACATCTAATGTAAGTTTGGCATACTCTTGAGATCTTTTCTTGTAATTTCAATAGATTATTGTTGATTATGCTTCAAATTCCCGTTCTTAATCACAATCAAATTAATAGAATAGCTTGACAACCTATTTGTTGACTTGATTTGATTGTTTGCTATATTGGTTAGTTATAGATTTTTTGTTTGAATGTGTTGAATGAAGTGTTATCCCAATTGATATAATTGCATGATAGATTTAGGAATTTAAGCCTAGAATTGTATAAACCCAAGTTGTTCCTAGTTTAGATAAATCCACTTAACGATCCAACTCACATAATGCGATTAGATTCTACTAATGAGACATCGTTAGTTAGAATCCTAATTAGGCTCTAACTTTGATGTATTGATAAAGTTGGAAAGGTTAGAGGTCTAAATCATTGGTTCCAATGATAGTTGAGTGATTAATAATAATTCTATTAATTTGAGAGTCAATGATTGAGTTTCCAAACTGAAGTTAGAATAACCAATTGTGCGATTCCGATGTGAGATTAGTCAACTTATCTTTACTTTTCTGTTATTTTAATTCATTGCAATTGCAATTTTATGTTTTTAGTTAATTCATCATCCAAAACTGCACTTGGTTACTAATCGAGAAATCTAATTAAATTAATTAATTACGTTGCTCATTGTGATCAACCCCGACCACTATTGCTACAAGTTAGCTCTAGTTGTTGTGGATTATAAATTTATTTGATACAACCTTCGACAAGTCGTCCATCACACAACTCTATCCATCGACGCCTTGAAGTTGCCCACACGCATAGCCACATAATAAAAAACATTTTGACTCATAAAAGAAGGTGGACTACTCTAGCTTCTATAATGAGATCATGTAAAGGCGACTGCAAAATAAAGAAAAAAATGAATAATGATAAAGAAATATTACAGTGAAATAAAAAGAAAGGGTAGAAACACTTACCAATGGTGGTGGGGAGTGCAGGAAATTGTGATGCGCTAGGAACCCCATAAAAAATTCATCTTCACATACCGATGGTTTATTGGACTTTTCCAATGATGATCGCTACTACTGCTCTGACTACCTGAAGGATTGGAATTCCGTAATTCCGTAATTCCGTAAAGCGGAAGCGTGATTGAGACCGATTCGTAGTTAATTTTGTTTAATCTAAAATACCAATACATTGACAATAATCTTAGAACTATTCTAAATTTATATTAAGGCTAAACATACAAAAATATTAGACTAAATCTAATTTATATAGTAACAAATTACTTACACTCGTTGACGACTCAGATTAAAATCACCAACTACTTGTGAAATAATCACAAACTACTGTGAACACCACCACTATGGCTACACTGGTATGACTCTGAGACTTCTAGAGGCAGAAGACTGGTGGAAGTCTAGAGGGAATTGATAACTTGAAAATATCAAGTTATTAAGCGTCTAATTTAAGCTTATTGTGAGCCTTAAGAGAGTGAAAATACCCAAAATTTAACTAATTTATATGCTAGATGCAGTAATATTGATTTTTTTTTAATTAATGTGCTCATATTGATTATTATCTTTAAAATTCATACAAAAGTGCACTAATTCTAATTTATTGTTGCATCAGGAAAAACTTGGCCAATTATGCGCTAGAGCATGATGCGGTTGGGGCATGACATATTGTAGCAGCTAGAGCATGGAAAGTTTGTTGCTGTAGCAAGGGATGCTTGTTGCTGTAGCAATGGAAAGCATGTTGTTGTAGCAAGGGATGCTTGTTGCTGTTGCAATGGAAGCTTGATGTTGTAGCAGCTGGGGCATGGAAAGCTTGTTACTGTAGCAAGGGATGCTTGTTGCTGTAGCAATGAAAGCTTGATGATGTAGCAGTCTAAAGCATGGAAAGCTTGTTGTTGTAGCAGTCTGGCGCATGGGATGCATGATGATGCTACAACAAGTTTCTATCCAAGCAACACATGCTTTGGCTCCATGCAATACATGCTTTGGCTCCAAGCAACACATGCTTTGACTCAAAGCAATACATGTTTTGGCTCCAAGCAAGAAAGGTTTATAATTAGGTGGGAGATGAAGAATCAAAAGCAATCCAGGGATCCAAGGATCCAAGTCTCTCTTAGAGTTTTTTTTTTTTTGTTTTATTGTATGTTGTAGCATGAACTAATTTCTTTTTATCAAGGCTTAGCCTAGGCGCCCATGAGGCATTAAGATTATTTTTTGTATGCAATGCAATGAATTAGTGATATTGATGTTTTCTACTTAGATGTGATAATTCTTTCATTACTAATATCCGTCTGATCAACCGATAGAGGTAGTAGCATGATAAATCCCGGAAGGGTAATGCATGTGGAAATATCTAAGTAGATCAAGATTATACATTACATGTAGTCTGGTTGCTTTAAGAATAACTCAGCCGCTTAGGATATTTCATGAATGTGTTTGGGTTGCTTTAGGGATAATTCAACCGCTTGCAAGCATATAGAGAACTAATTAAACGCATGAATTAAGCAATAGGAATATTCTTAGTTCATCGCATGTGTAATACCGGAAGGGAATCACATGTTTATTTCTCGCTTAGGCATCAATATTCTGTCGATTCATTGTTATGCGCTACATTAATATCTTATCTGTCGCACGTGGTTGCTGCGACGAAAGTCTTGATAGCTCATCATCCACCGTATCTTTCTATTGCATTATTATTACTTTTCTTTATCTCATGTTCGACCTGTCACATCCATATTTTATTCTTAGCACAATGTCATTAGAATAAGATTTAATTTGAGATATTTTCTCTAATCGCCCCTTCCCTGTGGATTCGACCCTGGAATACTCCAGGTATTACTTGGTAGTGAATACTTTATACTTGGATTAATGCACAACAACGATATATTCTTTAGTTAATTCAATATAAATTAGAAGCGATTAAATTTCCTATCAGAAGCCTTCACGAAAATTCTCTGAGAGTAGGAGAATGAATGAGATGTCTTTCACCCCACCCCAGGGGTCCTATTTATAGGAAAAGACCAAGACCTTTTCCTAATAGGAAAATGTCATGAATAAGATCAAATCTATTATCTTATTCATATCTAATTTTAATAAATAAATAATTAATTCCATAATTAATTAATTACCCAATTAAATATCACATATTTAATCTTATGGATTTTATTAAATTATTTATATTAATATGAATCCAATTCATATTAATTATTTGAACTCTTTCAAATATTTTCTCTCAAGAATTAATTTTGAAATTAGTTCAAAATTATAAAGTTTCATAAACTTTATATTATAATGTATCAATATACATTATATGATTCCCCTAAATAAATTGAACACTTTCAATTTACAATTTATACTTAATTGCCTCAAGTCTCTTTACGAGCTACCAGTGGAACCTAATGGACCTACAGATTAGAAGCTTCAACGATATGAGACTAATTGGCTAAACTCATTAACCAAGTTAGTCAACATTCGTTAACTGTGGGTCACTCCACTAAAGACCCACAACTACACTCTTCGCACTGTAGAATATTTCTATGTCCATGGATATCAACCAATGCAGTAAGTCAATCCTTCATGTGTGTTCGTAACACCAGCTGGGTCAAATTACCGTTTTACCCCTAGGTTACCTCTGGTTCCTTAAGTACCCCTGATCCCTCTAATGAACAAGTTGTTTAGGGTCCAACCACTAAACAGGAGTTCCTTTCAGGCCAGGAGAGGACGACGCGCCTTTGTTCAAGCCCCAGAATCAGCCTTTTAGGGAACACACATCTACTTACCCCAATAGGGGAATGAATGAATTCCATTTTGTACTGTTATGTTCCCAGCCCCCATTCGGTCTTGCCCCTGAAATGGTAGGATTATTGAGTCGGCGAATTGGCCACTCTCACCCATACAAATCTAAGAACAATCCCTCCTGAAAGGAGTTCATAACAGACTCAGGATTGAGATTGAGTTACCTAGGTCATCCTATTGAAATAGAAACCTAAACTAGTTAACGACGTTACATCTAGTGGTTACTATTTCGCGGTTCGGTCTTATGCAAACTCATTGCATAGGATACCCCCACCCGCATGTCTCCTACATGGATGCTTTGGATCATTGCATTTGTATCGAATACAAGGTGGGTGGTATCACATAGTGTCACCAGGATAAGGTACCCAACTTTATCCCTATACTATAGACCTTTTAGGTTGTTACTTGGACACCGATCCCCGTATGTCCGCACATACTAGTCAAAGTTTCATTTAAACAACCTTGGATCTTAGTTTATTGAATTTAGGGTTTATTAATGCAAATTCGATTATTCAAAAACCAAATTACTGAATCATTCAAATAACGCTTTATTGAGATCGATTAATTTGTTTCATTTACTATCTACGAGTTTTAGGGCATAAAACCCAACACTACCATCATTATCCCTAGAAAGAAACTTACCAGGTTCAAACACGTGAATCCTTTTACGTTTGTTACCATCACCGACCTTTTTAGGAAATTTCGGCTTGGGAGGAGGAGGAATAACACTAGCCACTAACTTTTCTATGCCTTCTTCAAGATAATTTCCATTTTTGGCTACCAACTTTACCTCCGATAACGTTGGGTAATTTGGATGTGTGGATTCATCACACGTGCAGAGAGATAAACTTGAGACAATGTTTTTTCTTGAACACATGCCATCCAAAGACGCAATACATTATCTAAGTTAGCTTTAGAAATTTCTTCGCTCAGATTATTTGACATGTCTTGGTAAAACCCAAATTGTCGACTAAATCGACAAGGACTATAAGCTTCAATGACCATCGAAGATCCACATCGTGAAGATAAAAAACATGATTGAATTCTTGTAAAGAACGAGGAATGCCAAAATGACAGCTTGTCATCATCTTTCAAAACCATGCATTTATTTTTGGGATGGAGATTAACATACCATGATACATATTGACCTTTATAAATATGTACACGAGCCTCAAAATCGTCAAAGTATTTAGCTCCACCCTCTTCGAAAAACTAGACCATCAACGGGCCCCTACCTTTTTCTAGAACGACATAATGCGTGTTAATGTAATAAGCAAGCCAAACATAAACATAATGCACGAGAAAACAAGCCTTTGAGCAACCTGTCGGAGGAGACGCTTTATAAATATGGCCCAATCTATGATAGATATTAGCCAAAACTGGAATAACAAGACTAAAAGAATAACCTTCAACCATAAGACTTGCAACTTTGAAGACCTTTGGACAAAGAGAAATCTGCTTGTTGGGAAATACAAATACATATAACCAATAAGAAAGAAAAGCAACCAAGTATGTCTTTTCTCTCAATTCATCTTCTACACCCAGCTCACGAAAGAACTCGAGTTCTTTCTTAGACTAGTCAAGACACCTAATAGAAACTCCATCTAGATTATGAGTCGAGCGAGGATGACTAGCTTTCTTTGCTTTTTGAGTGGGAGGCTTCTCATACTTCAAATCTCTCTTAAACCAAAAAGAAATCCATGAACTAATGGAAATCTGGGAATGATCACGCCTCTGAGAGGCGATATGATAATAAACATCAAAAGATACTCACAACATTTTGTGCCCTTCATAGTTTTGATCAGATGACGCTAATAATTCCTTGCAGTAAGGAATAACTTCATCATAAAACTTCCCTTTAATGGAAAGACCCCCTAATCTCCACATGTCCCATATGGAGATAGACAATTTGCCAGACGACGTATGAAAAGTATTTGTTGAAGGACACCTACCTCACAAAAGGCTTGAATAATATCAGTATTACGGTCATAGGTGTATAAGGAACCCATCACACCATCAAACAGACGAGCCTTCTTAAGTATCATCTCATTGCGAGCAACTACAATTTCCAATCATTCCCAATAATGGCAGATGTAATTGAATTCTCCATGGAGTTTAAATGACGAACTCCATCGAGCTTTGCCCTCAATAATTTGACGACCTAGTGTCGATTCTAGGTTCTGACTTTCCAATTTGTTATGTATTGGAGATTCTAAGAACCACATTTTCAGGGATGATTCTTGATTCATGAGCCTCCCTTTAGACCATCTAGATAGGACACTAGAACTATCTAAGGAAGACTGCGATGTCCCAAAGTTCTCATGCACCACCTCTCCTACATGAAGAATGACTCCATTTTCAACAGGTTGATATCTATCCTTCAAGATGACTAAGCAGTTTTTCTTTGGATCGGGATGCTCGCAAAAATACACCATGATAGAGTTAAACTTATCTACAAAAAAGAAAATTAATGTCAGTTTTCTACAAGAAACTATGAGAGTAAGAAAATGACGTGCAAATAATAAATCAGTAAAAAAAACATAAGTTAACAAAAAAAAAAAAAGTGGGGGGATGATTGATAACTCTCCAAAAAGGGTAGGCCTTAATTCTATAGAGATTTGTGTGGCTTTTGTGCTTAATAGGGTTGCTTTTAGATATATATTACATGTTTTAACCCATTTGGAAGAATGAAAGCTTTGGGAATTATTTTGTGCAGAATATGTTGTTGGGCGACTTCCGGGAGCAAAATCTGTGCTGGAGCAAAGCGAGGAGCAAAACTGCCACGTCACAACTCGTTAGCCAATTTAACAAACCGAATTTTGTTAAGTTATTCTCGGGATAAAGGAGCAAGGAGAGCCATCCACGTGTCTAGGTCAACCTAATTCAAGCTTCCTATCATTCTATAAAAGGAGATAGCCGCCCAAGTAAAAAACATGTCATCCTTGGGAGAAACATTCCATTCTTGGAGAGTTACTTCTACCTTTGGGAGCCGAATAGAGGAGAGAGATTGGAGACCATCAAGAAGACCATCATTTGCATGCTGATCAAGGGAACTAATATTTTCTTGCATTATTTTGTAAATATGGATATGCTTACTCAGATTGTAACGTGTGTCTCTATGCATCTTATGAACTAAGTAGCTTTAGGCGTTGGTTAGGGAACATGTGATTGTTGTGCTTAATTTATAGTAATAAATATTGATTAATGCATCTTGATTAATTGTTGTGCTCAATTCTATTTTGTGCCCGCCTGGCCAGCCGGTATGAATATCTCTCTCTAGTTTCAAGGATGATTTAAGGAGTGTGTGGCGATTAATCACACTAGATCATTGTGTATTGGTGAACGCCAGTGATTGAGCCAAGGATAACCAGTTGTCTAGTGCTTGATCGGTAGTACTTCATTGGAGTTGAAACACATTCCAAAAAATCTGGAGTTCCGGGAGGAATCTGCTAATAAGACTGCGAGACTCGAGAGTTTTGCATGATCAATAATATTGCTAGAGCATCTTTTAAAACAATTACTAAATCCTGATCAGTGCTTGTTTCTAATCTGTCTGCCTATTTGTTTACTTTATGTTCTGTCATTTCTTTTGCTTCAACATTTTATCAAAAACCAATCATTTTTTACCACTTTTGAAACCATTGAAAAACTAAGCAAAATAGATAAAGTGAAAACTAATTCAGACATTGGATTCGATAAATACTTATTACTTGCTGCGGACTGTGTATACTTGCACAGAGTTCTAGAGTCTTTTTATATCATATTTTTACTCACTCTAGGAACCCAACAAGTTTTTGGTGTCGTTGCCAGGGACTTGAATAAGTTTTTATCTGATCTGTTTTGTGTATGTGTTTTAGTGGTTTGGTGCTAGAACTTTTTGATTGTTTCTTTTGTTTTTGCAGGTGTGAGTTTGGTGCAAGAGCGATCCACCTGGGTAAGGTTCGAGTGTGATCTAGAAATCGAGAGGACATTCAGGAGAAGAAGGAGAGAGCATCGTAGAAACCAGAATCAAATGGATAATGTGTTGCGTCTCCCGTAGGGTCCTGTAGATCCAGCGAACCCCCAGCAGAATCGTTTGCTGCAGCAAAACCAACCGCTGGAGCAAAATGAGCAGCAAAATAATCAGGCTGAGAATCCTATCTTGGTAGCAAATGATAGGGCCAGAGCCATACGAGCGAATACTTTTCCAATGTTTGATGAGTTGAATCCAGGGATTGCACGTCCTCAAATTGGTGCAACAAATTTTGAAATGAAACCGGTAATGTTTCGGATGTTGCAGACCGTGGGTCAGTTCCATGGTTTGTCATCTGAAGACCCTCATTTACATCTTAAGTCTTTTCTAGGAGTTAGTGATTCTTTTGTAATTCAAGGAGTGTCTAAAGATGCCCTTAGATTAACTTTGTTCCCGTACTCTCTTAGAGATGGAGCAAAGTCATGGTTAAATTCTTTTCCTCCAGGATCAATTAGGACATGGAATGAATCAGCAGAAAAATTTCTTAGTAAGTATTTCCCACCAAATAAAAATGCTAAATTGAGAAGTGAAATAGTAGGGCTTAGGCAACTTGAGGACGAGACTTTTAGTGAGGCGTGGGAGAGGTTTAAGGAGCTTTTGCGAAAGTGTCCCCACCATGGTTTACCACATTGTATCTAAATGGAAACATTTTACAATGGGTTAAATGGAGCAACCCAGGGTATGGTTGATGTTTCGGCTGTAGGGGCCCTTTTGACAAAAACTTTCAATGAAGTCCATGAAATTTTAGAAATAATATCAACTAATAGTTGTCAGTGGTCAGATGTTAGAGACACAAATAAAAAGGTTAAGAGTGTGTTAGAAGTTGATGGTGTGTCCACCATTAGGGCTAATCTTGCAATGATTGCTAACGCTTTTAAGAATGTGACAGTGATTAGTCATCAACAGCCACCAGCTGTGGAGCCTGCTGCATTGGTGAACCAAGTCGCAGAGGAAACATGTGTCTATTGTGGTGAAGACCACAACTACGAGTTTTGCCCCAACAACCCAGCTTCTGTGTTTTTTGTAGGTAACCAGAGGAATAATCCTTATTCTAACTTTTATAATCCAGGTTGGCGCAACCACCCCAACTTCTCATGGGGAGGACAAGGAAGTAACGTGCAAGCACAACAAAAGGTGAACCAGTCAGGATTTGCTAAAGCGCAGGGATTGCCCCAGCAAAATAAGCAGGCTTTGCCCTAGCAAAATTCGGAGAGTTCTCTTGAGACAATGATGAAAGAATATATGGCTCGTACAGATGCCACAATTCAAAGTAATCAAGCTTCAATGAGAGCCCTAGAATTGCAAGTGGGTCAGCTAGCTAATGAGCTGAAGGCAAGGCCTCAAGGGAAACTTCATTCTGATACTGAACACCCTAGAAGGGAAGGTAAGGAGCAGGTAAAGGCAGTCACTCTTAGGAGTGGTAAGCTGCTAGAAGAAAGGAAAGAGCCTAGTAAACCCCAAGATGTAGAAAAGAATAATGATAAAAATGTTGTTGTTGAGAAAGAGTTGGAGTCTGGTCAGGATACTGGAGGCAGCAATAATGATGCTGGAGCATCTGGTTCTGTTCCAGATGTGGAACCACCTTATGTGCCGCCCCCACCTTATGTACCACCTCTACCTTTTCCACAAAGGTAAAGACCTAAGAATCAGGATAATCAATTTAAGAAGTTTTTAGAGATTCTTAAGCAATTGCACATAAATATCCCTTTAGTAGAAGCTATTGAGCAAATGCCTAATTATGCTAAATTTCTTAAGGATATTTTAACTAAAAAGAAGAGGTTAGGTGAGTTTGAAACTGTATCTCTTACTGAGGAATGTAGTGCTATTCTCAAGAATGGGCTACCAACCAAGGCTAAGGATCCAGGATCATTTACTATACCTGTGTCAATAGGTGGGAAAGAGTTAGGTAGAGCACTTTGTGATTTAGGTGCAAGCATTAACCTTATGCCTCTTTCAGTCTATCGAAAGCTAGGTATTGGTGAAGCTAGACCTAATACAGTCACACTCCAACTAGTTGATAGGTCTATCACGTATCCAGAGGGTAAAATTGAGGATGTCTTAGTAAAGGTAGATAAGTTCATATTTCCTGTTGATTTTATTATTTTAGACTATGAGGCTGATAAAGATGTCCCAATTATTCTAGGTCGTCCATTTTTGGCTACTGGTAGGGCATTGATAGATGTTCAAAAAGGGGAATTAACAATGAGAGTCTGTAATGAGGAAGTAAAATTTAATGTGTTTAAGGCCATGAAGTATCTAGAAGAAATGGAAGATTGTTCTTTCATTAGGATTCTGGAGAACACAATTGTTGAGACAACAATACAGGATTCGACAAACAAGCATTTGGAAAATCATGGAGAGGTTAGTGTAGAGGATTTATAAGTTTGTTCTTTAGAAAGAAAAAATGAAAAAGAATTGTTTAGGTGTGAGGATGTTTTTGAGTCTTTAGATTTAGATCAAAGGAAGGCTCCTCCTATTAAGCCATCCTTGATTGAGGCACCCACTTTAGATTTGAAGTCTTTGCCAGATCATCTAAAGTATGTGTATCTTGGGGAGGGTGAGACGTTTCCCATTATTGTTGCATCAAATTTAATGTCGGAGCATGAAGAGACCTTAATAAAATTGTTGAAGCAATATCGCAAAGCAATAGGTTGGACATTGGCTGACATTCAGGGGATTAACCCATCTTTCTGTATGCATAAAATCACTCTAGATGAGGGATCCTTTAGGAGTATTGAGCAACAGAGAAGGCTTAACCCTGCAATGAAAGAAGTGGTTAAAAAAAAGGTGATTAAATGGTTGGATGCTGACATTATTTATCCAAATGCAGATAACAATTGGGTAAGCCTTGTCCAATGTGTTCCTAAGTAAGGACCATTTCCTTCTACCATTTATTGACCAGATGTTGGACAGATTGGCTGGTCAGGCCTACTACTGTTTCTTGGATGGTTATTCTGGGTATAACCAGATTACCATTACTCTTGAGGATCAGGAAAAAACCACTTTCACCTGCCCTTATGGGACGTTTGCTTTTAGGCGAATGCCTTTTGGCCTCTACAATGCTCCAACAACTTTTCAGCGGTGTATGTTAGCAATTTTTCAGATATGGTGAGTCCACTGTTGAGGTATTTATGGACGATTTTTCAGTTTTTGGAGGGTCTTTTCAGAGTTGTTTGGATAATTTAGGTAAGGTATTAAAGAGATGTGAGGATACCCATCTAGTTCTTAATTGGGAGAAATGTCACTTCATGGTGAAGGAGGGCATAGTGTTAGGTCGTAAGATTTCTAAGAATGGTCTAGAAGTGGATAGAGCGAAAATTGAGGTTATTGAAAGATAAGAACCACCGAGTTCAGTGAAAGGGATTCAGAGCTTTTTAGGTCATGTTGGATTTTATAGGAGGTTCATAAAGGATTTTTCCAAGATTAGTAAACCTCTTTGTAACTTATTATGCACTGATCATGTTTTTTACTTTAATGCAGATTGTAGGAAGGCTTTTGAGACTTTAAAGGTTGTTTTAATCTCAACACCCATTCTTTGTACACCTAATTGGAGTTTACCATTCGAGGTAATGTGAGATGCAAGTGATGTTGCATTAGGTGCTATGTTGGGGCAAAAGCAGGGCAAATTTATCCATCCTATATATTATGCAAGCAGGGTTTTAAATGAGACACAAGTCAACTACACAACCACTGAAAAGGAGTTGTTAGCTGTTGTGTTTGCTTTTGAGAAGTTCCGGCCATATTTGGTTGGATCCAAAGTCACGATTTTCACGGATCATGCAGCAATAAGGTATTTAATGTCTAAGAAAGATGCAAAGCCTAGACTAATTCGTTGGGTTTTATTATTGCAGGAATTCGACTTGGAGATAAAGGACAAGAAGGGATCAGAAAATGTCATTGGAGATCATTTATCTCGTCTTGATCCATCATCATCTTTGCTGAAGCAATCTACCATTTCCGATTCTTTTCCAGATGAACAGCTCTTTGCTGTTGAGGTAAGGGTAATCGAGGATGTCCCTTAGTAAGCTGATATTGCCAACTTTTTGGTAAAGGGAGTCACTCCTATTGATATGGATTGGAGGCAGAAGAAAAAGTTTAAGCATGGTGCAAAATTTTTCTATTGGGATGAGCCATTTATGTATAAGTAATGCTCTGATGGTATTATTCGTAGGTGTGTTTTAGGTGATGAAACAAAGGAAATCCTTGAGCAATGTCACTCTTCGTCGTATGGAGGCCATTTCAGCGGTCAGAGGACAGTTATGAGGATTTTGAATTGTGGATTCTTCTGGCCTACCTTATTTAGGGATGCCCACTGGTTCTACAAGCAATGTGATGCTTGCCAAAGGAGAGGAAACTTGGGGTCTAGAGATGAAATGTCGCTCACTTACATTTTGGAAGTGGAGTTATTCGACGTGTGGGGTATTGATTTTATGGGGCCATTTCCCCTTCTAATGGCAATATTTTTATCTTATTGGTAGTTGATTATGTGTCCAAGTGGGTGGAGACCATCGCATGCCATCAGAATGATGCCAAGAAAGTATCAAGGTTTCTTCAATCGCACATCTTTGTGCGGTTTGGGACACCTAGGGCTTTAGTAAGTGATGAGGGTACACATTTTGTTAATAATATCTTAACTAAGTTGTTAGCTAAGTATGAAATTAAGCATAGGATAGCTACCCCTTATCACCCGCAAGCAAATGGTCAAGCAGAGATTAGTAATAGGGAAATAAAATCTATTATAGAGAAAGTAGTCCATGTTGGGTTTTATGCCCTAAAACTCGTAGATAGTGAATGTAACCGTTGACCGGATATTAATGAAATAATATTGATATATTTTTCCATTAATTGTTATTAGTTATTTTATATATGTCTTTGCCTAATAATAACCCTAATCCAATAAACTAGACATCCAAGGCTGTAATATGAGTCTTGAACTATATGTAGTGACATATGGGATCATTGTTCAAGAAACAGCCTAAAGGGTCTATAGTATAGGGATAAGACTGGGTGCCTTATCCTGGTGACACTATGGATACGGCCCACTTTGTATTTGATACAAACGCCGCGATCCAACGCGTTCGTGTAGGAGACATGCGAGTGGGGGTATCCTATGCAATGAGTTTGCATAAGACCGGACCGCGAAATAGTAACCACTGGTTATAACACCGTTAACTAGTTGGTTTTCTATTTCACTAGGACGACCTAGACAACTTAGTCTTAATCCTGAGTTGATTATGGACTCCTGCTCATGAGAGATTGTCCTTTGATTTGTATGGGTGAGAGTGGCCAATACGCCGACTCAATAAGCCTACCACTTTGGGGACAAGACCGAATGGGGAGCTGGGAACATAATCGTACAAGATGGAATTCACTCCTTGATGGCATGCAAAAATGTCATCATTTTCCTATTAATTTTAGCTAGTTTTGTGCATGAATTGTGAGCTTTAATGTACTTTTATGTTGATTTTACAAAAAACCGAGTTCGGGAAACAAAACTGAGATTTTAAGAGAATTTGGGTAAATTTGGAGACTTTTTGGGCAATTTAAAGAATAATCATCGAAGATCCAAGCCCTAAAGTCCAAGAAGAGAAGATAATTAAAGTGGGAGGCCCAAAAAGCCCAAAAGTTTGAAGAAAGGAGGCAAAAATCTGCAAATCAGGCTTCTAGAAGGCCTAGCGTTGAGACGCTAGGACCGTAGCGTCTCAACGCTAGGTGGTCAGAATAGCGCGTGCAAAAATCGCGACAGCGTCGTGACGCTGTCTGCGTAGCGTCGCGACGCTGCGACGACTTCTGCCCCAAGACAACATGACGTCACAGCGTTGAGACGCTGTGACGTAGCGTCTCGACGCTGTCGACTTGTTCAGCAAGAAAATTCCAGCCCCTTGCACTATAAAAAGACCCCTTCCCTTTGGTTCAAATCATCCCAAAATTTGGGGGAGCTCTCTCCTAGCTCAATAGAGAGAAAAAGTGAGAAGAATTGTGGAGAAAAAGTGGGAATTAAGCGAGATTCTAAGGCTCAAGATTCGAGATGATCGTAGCGGGAGCTTGGGATCGACTTATCGGTTATTTCTTCCTTACTTCTTTATAATTCCTTGTTGTAATTTGAGTTAGGCCTATGGATCAAGATCATTTTGGCAAAATTATTTCCATTTGTGAGTAGATCTTGAGACCTAGGGTCGTTATTCTAGTTAATTGGATATTGTAGCGCAATTACTTGGATTATGTAATGAAATTCTCCATATTTCATCTATGCAATTCTTGCTTAATGCTTTTAATCTCTTGATCACGGATTAATTGTTATGATGGTCTAAATTGATACTCGACAGAGAGAAATTAGATTAGATCCTAATTGCATGGCTAACGATTGCTTGGAACACGAGAGTGAAAGAGAATTGTTAGAAATTGATTATGAAGTTGCTTAATGTCATACTATGATTAACTAAGGAAATGGACACATAAATTAGTTATGTTAGTATGAGATGTGGAGGAGCTTGAAAGAGAAATGCGCTTAAAATTACTTTTAGAATTATGGAATTGAAGATTATTAGTTACATACATCCATGTAATTGAGCTACAAATCCAAGAAAACTAGATAACACCCTAGGTCACGCCCCCCCTTAGTTGGATATTTTCATTTCATTATTTCATGTTTATTTTTATTAATTCCTTAAATTTTCGCACTATAATTCGAGTTGATCTTCTATATAAAATTAAAACATGATGATTCTTGGTACTTAATGGAATTAATTCAATTTCCCTGAGGATTCGATACTCGGTATTACTACCGTTTTATATTACTTGTGACGACCCGTGCGCTTGCGGAAAATCGCCCAACAAGTTTTTGGCGCCGTTGCCGGGGATATTGTAATTTTTTCCGTTAATATTGAGAATTAAGTGTTTGATTTTAATTTAGAAATTTATTTTTCTGCATTTTTTTTTGTTTTAAGGAATTATAAGGTGGATAATCTGTTCTTTTGAGATTTAATCATGACAGAAGACAAAGCAATCCGAGATTATTTCTTGCCTGAATTTCCATTAAACTATTCTGGAATAGCTTACGAGTCAGTCACTGTCAATAATTTTGAGCTCAAGGCTAGTCTCATTCAAATGGTGAGAGAGAATGCTTTCAAAGGCCATCCATCAGAAGATCCACACAATCACCTAAGATCATTTTTGAATAGCTGTGGAACGGTAAAAATGGGAGGAGTTAGCCCTGACTCAATTCGGTTGCAGTTATTCCCATTTTCTTTACAAGACAAGGCTAGAGATTGGTTAGACTCGTTAACCTCAAATAGCATCCTTGGTTGGAATGATTTAGTCAAAGCTTTCCTTGCAAAATTTTTCCCATTAGAAAAGATTACCAAGCTTAGAGCTGAAATTGGAAAATTTCAACAATTAGAGGAAGAGCAATTATATGAAGCTTGGGAGAGATATAAGGATTTGTTAAGGAAATGCCCACAACATGGATATCCTGATTGGCTTCAAATTCAACTTTTCTACAGTGGGTTAAATAGGAATTTAAAGACAATTCTTGACACTACGGCTGGAGAAAACTTTTTAGCCAAAACTGTCAAGGAGGCACGAACCATAATAGAAGAGTTGGCTTTGACAAGTTACCAATGGCAACCAGAGTCCAAAATTAAGGAGAAACCATGTGAAAATGAAGGAGTGAGTGCTTTAAGGTTGCAAGTCGAAGCTCTAACCAAGGCTCTAAACAAGCTCACAGGATCAGAAATTCCAAGTTCGTCGAAAGCTGAATTAAAAGAGGAGTTTAAACCTGAAGAAAAGAAAAGCCCTTTGGAAGAAATGCTAAGAAACTTCATGAATGAGACTAGAAATTTGAATGAAAATGTTCAAGCCAAAGTAGATATTGTCATTAATAAGATGGAAGCAAAAATAGATCAAATGACAATATTCATGAAGGAAATCCAGCAAGGAAATTTATCTAATGTCATCGCCATGGACACACAAGAACAATGCCTGGCCATAACTCGACGAAGTGGAAAGCAGGAAGCAGAGAGAAAAAAAGTCAAACAGACCAGCACTAGGAGGATTCTGGATGAAGATGATGATCAAAACACAGAAGAGGAGGAGAAAACGCCGCCAACTCCACCTGAAAAGACGTCCCATGAGTTCGTGGACTGCTCCAGTGGATATCGCATTATACCTCACACCCCACTACCCGAGGAGACTTTGATTGAAAGCTTCTACGAAAGGTTAAAAATGCTAGAATCAGTTATTGATGGTGATGTGCTTGTTACGACACCCAATGAGGCATGGGAGATCAATGAAAATCTGACAGAAACTACTCAATCTAACGGAATTTTAATGTTAATTAATATACGACGTAAGGTCCAATCGATGCGCTTCCGCTGCGTGGGGACTTTTATTCCCTTCAATCGGCATCAGAGCCATCGCTGTCTGATAACTGCCCAAAAGGTAGTTATTTAGGTCTCATTTATATAAGGATTTGTGTGTCTTTAATGCTTAATAGGGTTGGTTTTAGAGAGATATTACATGATTTAACCCATTTGGAAGAATGGAAGCTTTGGAAATCACTTTATGCAGATTATGCTGCTGAGCGACTGGAGGGAGCAAATTCTATGCTGCAGCAAAACTGAGAGCAGAAACTGCCACATCACAGCTCGTTAGCCAACTTCATGAACCGACTTCTGTTGAGTTATTTTCATGATAAAGGATCAAGGAGAGCCTTACACGTGTCCTAGTTGACCTAATTCAAGCCTCCCATCCTTCTATAAAAGGAAGTAGCCGTCAAAGTCAAAGCCATTCCATGTTTTCCCTTGGAAGCCGAATAGTATAGGGAGATTGAAGATCATCAAGAACACCATCAACCGCAAGCTGATTAGTCAGTTTACCTTCTTTATTAACTTGTAGTTATGGACATGCATACTCAGATTGTAATTCGTATTCCTATGCTTATTATGAACTAAGTAGCTTAAGGTGTTGGTTAGGAATAATGTGATTACTGTGCTTCATCTCTAGTAATAAATTGACTATTGCATTTTGGTTAATTGTTGTGCTTATTCTTATTTTATGCCCGCCTGGCCAGCCGGTATGGATAGCTCTCTCTAGTTTCAGGGATGATTTAGAGAGTGTGTGGCAATTCTCCACATTACGATCATTGTGTATTGGTGAACGCCAGTGACTGAGCTAGGGATAGCCAGTTGCCTAGTGCTCGATCGGTCGCTCTTCATTGGGGTTGAAACATATCCCAAAAGATCCGGAGTTCCGGGAGGAATCCGCTAATAATACTGCGAGAAATGCATGATCAATAATATTGCTAGAGCATATCTTAAAACAATCACTAAAGCCTAACCAGCGTCTGTCTTTAATCTATCTATCTATTTGTTTACTCGTTGTTCTGTCATTTATTTTGCTTCAGCATAATTCCGATAAAACCCAACATTTTATTATCTTCGAAACCATTAGAAAGTTATACAAAATAGATAAAGTGGAAACTCATTCAGACCTTGGATTGATAATATTACTTGCTGCAGACTGTGTATACTTGCACAGGAATTCTAGAATATTTCATATCATATTTTTACTCACCCTAGGAACCCAACAACGACCTAGACAACTTAGTCTTAATCCTGAGTTGATTATGGACTCCTGCTCATGAGAGATTGTCCTTTGATTTGTATGGGTGAGAGTGGCCAATACGCCGACTCAATAAGCCTACCACTTTGGGGACAAGACCGAATGGGGAGCTGGGAACATAATCGTACAAGATGGAATTCACTCCTTCCCGACTTTAGGGAAGCAGATGAGTGTTCCCTTACGTGGTTACTCCGAGTCTTGAACAAAGGGCCCTACCCTCTCAATGGCACGAGAGGGTTTTCTGTTTGATGGTTGGACCACAAACAGGTTGTTCATTAGAAGAGAATTGGTACTTAAGGAAATAGAGGTAACCCAGGGGTAAAACGGTAATTTGACCCAACTGGTGTTACGGACACTCGTGAAGGACTAACTAGTCGATATTGGTCTAGATCCACGGACACAGAAAATATGTCTGCAGTGAGAAGAGTGCAACTGTGAGTCTATAGTGGAATGTACACACAGTTAACGAATATTGATTAATGTGGTTAATGAGTTTGACCAATTAATCTCACATCGTTGGAGCTTCTGATCTGCAGGTCCATTAGGTCCCACTGGTAGCTCGTAAAGTAATTCGAGGCAACTAAGTAATAAAAGTAAATTGAAAATGTTCAATTTATTAAGGGAAACAAATATAATATATATTGATATATTATTATGAGAGAAATTAATATTTGAAAAGTTCAAATATAAATTTACAGAAGTTTGAAAGAGTTCAAAATAATGAATTAATTAATTTAAGGCCTAAAATGTGTTTGGGCAAATTAATTAATTCTAGGCCGGGAATTAAATATGTGATATTTAATTGGTGGTTAATTAATTAAAGAATTCATTAACCGGGAATTAATCAATTATGGAAATAATTAATCACTTAAGGAAGTGATTAATCATTTATGGAAATGATCTAATCACTTATAGAAGTAATTAGTCATTTGTGGAAAAGATTAATCAATTATGGAATTGATTGATCATGATTGATTAATTAAGGAATAAGATTGAATCAATTATGGAAAAGATTGATTTAATTGAATATTTTATTCATGGCCTCTCTTCTATAAATAGAACACTAGACCTAATTGGTCATGACACTTGACACTCTTGAAAGACAAGACCTAGAATTCTCTCTAGCCTCCCTCTTAGAGAAAGACTCTCACAAGTCTTTTGCCTCCTAGACTCAGAGACATACCGGTGTAACCTCTGTGGTGATTGTGTCAATCAAAGAAGAATTTCCAGCGAAGAAAACCTTAAAGCGGCTGCTGCGTTTTCGTTCGTGGAGCATCGTTGGCGAAGAACGGTCAAGTCTACAACGGAGGTTTGTAACGGTTCTTCCTCTTTTCTCTAGAAAAGTTTTAAAAATAAATTTAGATTTATTTTAGCATGTTTAAACCAAATTTTACAGCGGCTTTAAAGGTTGTTTAAAGTTTTGTTTGAGTTATCGTAACGGTATTTTAATGTTAATTAATATACGGTGTAAGGTCCAATCGATGCGCTTCCGCTGCGTGGGGACTTTTATTCCCTTCAGTCCATCCATCTAGGAAGGATTGATCTTTTAGGTTGGATGAGGCTCTTTGGGCTTATAGGACAATCTATAAGACTCCTTTAGGTATGTCTCCCTATAGGTTAGTATATGGGAAAGCTTGCCATTTACCATTAGTGCTTGAGCATAAAACATTTTGGGCTTTGAAAAAAATTAAATTTTGATCTATGTCGTGCAGGGGCAATAAGAATGCTGCAGCTTAATGAATTGGAAGAGTTTCGCCAATTTTCTTATGAAAATTCGAAAATGTATAAAGAAAAGACTAAGTTGTGGCATGACAAGAAAATTAAATCTAAAGAGTTTGTCAAAGGTAACAAATTACTTACCCTCGTTGAAATTACTTTATAAAGTAACAAATTACTTACTGTCGTTGACGACTCATATTAAATTCATCAACTGCTTGTGAATTAATCACGAATTAGTGCGAACACCACCACTATGGCTACACCGGTATGACTCTGAGACTTCTAGAGGCAGGAGACCGATGGGAGCCTAGAGGAAGCCTTGAGGGGAATTCTCTAAGAGTAGGAGAATGAATGAGATGTCTTTCACCCCACCTCCTATTTATAGGTAAAGGCCAAGACCTTTTTCCTAATAGGAAAAGAAAGACCTTTTCCTAGAAGACTTTTTCCTAATAGAAAAATGTCTCTAATTTTAATAAATAATTAATTGATTTCTCTAATTAAATATCATATATTTAATCTTAGAGATTTTGTTAAAATTAAAATTAATATGAATAAAATTCATATTAAATTTATTTGAACTCTTTTAAATATTTTCTTTCCTAATAGGAAAAAATCTCTAATTTTAATAAATAAATAATTAATTCCATAATTAATTAATTTACCCAATTAAATATCATATATTTAATATTAGGGATTTTATTAAAATTAAAATTAATATGAATCCAATTCATATTAATTTTTTTTGAACTATTTCAAATATTTTCTCTCAAGAATTAATTTTTGAAATTATTTCAAAAATTATATTATAAAATTTCATTAACTTTATACTATAATGCATCAATATACATTATACAATTCCCCAAATAAATTGAACACTTTCAATTTACAATTTATACTTAATTGTCTCAAGTCTCTTTACGAGCTACCAGTGGGACTTAATGGACCTACAGATCAGAAGCTCCAACGATAGGAGACTAATTGACCAAACTCATTGACCAAGTTTAGTCAACATTCGTTAACTGTGGGTCACTCCACTAAAGACCCACAACTGCACTCTTCTCACTGTAGGATATTTCTGTGTCCACGGATATCAACCAAGCAGTAAGTCAATCCTTCACGTGTGTTCGTAACACCAGCTGGGTCAAATTACCGTTTTACCCCTGGGTTACTGTTGGGCTCCTAGAGTGAGTAAAAATATAGTATAAAATACTCTAGAATTCCTGTGCAAGTATACACAGTCTGTAGCAAGTAATATTATCAATCCAAGGTCTGAATGAGTTTCCACTTTATCTATTTTGCGTAACTTCCTAATGATTTCGAAGATAATAAAAATGTTGGGTTTTATCGGAATTATGCTGAAGCAAAGTAAATGACAGAACAATAAGTAAACAAATAGATAGATAGATTAAAGGCAGGCGCTGGTTAGGCTTTAGTGATTGTTCTAAGATATGCTCTAGCAATATTATTGTTCATGCATTTCTCGCAGTATTATTAGCGGATTCCTCCCGGAACTCCGGATCTTTTGGGATATGTTTCAAACCCAATGAAGAGCGACCGATCAAGCACTAGGCAACTGGCTATCCCTAGCTCAGTCACTGACGTTCACCAATACACAATGATCGTAGTGTGGATAATTGCCACACACTCTCTAAATCATCCCTGAAACTAGAGAGAGCTATTCACACCGGCTGGCCAGGCGGGCATAAAATAAGAATAAGCACAACAATTAACCAAAATGCGATAGTCAATTTATTACTAGAGATGAAGCACAGTAATCACATTATTCCTAACCAACACCCTAACCTACTTAGTTCATAATAGGCATAGGAATACGAATTACAATCTGAGTATGCATGTCCATAACCACAAGTTAATAAAGAAAATAAACTCCCTAATCAGCTTGCGGTAGATGGTGTTCTTGATGATCTTCAATCTCCCTATACTATTCGGCTTCCAAGGGAAAACATGGAATGACTTTGACTTTGACGGCTACTTCCTTTTATAGAAGGATGGGAGGCTTGAATTAGGTCAACTAGGACACGTGTAAGGCTCTCCTTGATCCTTTATCACGAAAATAACTCAACAGAAGTCGGTTCATGAAGTTGGCTAACGAGCTGTGATGTGGCAGTTTCTGTTCCCAGTTTTGCTGCAGCGTAGAATTTGCTCCCTCCAGTCGCTCAGCAGCATAATCTGCACAAAATAATTTCCAAAGCTTCCATTCTTCCAAATGGATTAAAACATGTAATATCTATCCAAAACCAACCCTAATAAGCATAAAGGACACACAAATCCTTATATAATTGAGGCCTAAATAACTACCTTTTGGGCAGTTATCATACCCCCAAACTTGAACTATTGCGCGTCCCGAGCAATACTAACCAACCTTCTTTCAAGAATTTAAAAACATTAGACAAAGAATTAGCTTAATCAAACCAGACAGTCCAACACTACCTTTAACCTTTACCTGAGCACTCTGCAAAACCAAGCTCTGCTGCAGCAAAATGATTCCTCCGGCATGGACAAATAATCACCACTTTTCAACTTAATTCTAAGAACTCACCACAGCCTAGCTCTATTATCAGACATTTCAAAACATATTTTTAAAGGGGTTTATTTCATTATTTATCAGACTTAAAGCAGCCTTACAGTCATAAACTCTTAAGCACGGGATGACCCACTTTATGGTGCAGTATACCCTTGCCTCAAGCTTATCACCAACTAGGCTCAATACTTATTATAAAGCTAAAAAATCCTTAGTTATTCCATCTCTTGCCCCTTAGAATGGCGACATTTTATGATGAAGCTCACCTAAGTTCTGGGAGACAGAAAAAACTGCTGGATCATCATTCATCCCTCAAAACTTTTGCTCTGTCAATTTTTTCAGCAAAATCTTCAACAAATAATTTTTCAGCAAATAAAATTTTTTCTCTTTTTTTTCACATTTCCTAGGTCATCTTTTGACGCGAAGACAAACTGTGGGTATCACAAATGTCCCCGGTTACTAAAAAACCTAGCAAATTTTAATTTTGAAGGAGATGAATGCTCGAGCAAAATAATTGGAGTAGCAAAAAGTCCCCCAAACTTGAATTATTCATTGTCCCCAATGAATCATTAATTAAACAATTATACCCTCAAACTTAAATTTTTCTATCTGAATTTGTAAACTAAACATGGGACTTAGATTAAGCTTAAAGTGGATCGTATAAGTCAATACTACCTTGAAAATCTTCTTGCCGCAGCAACAGTCCAGGCTAGAAGAAATGCTCAAGCAAAAGGTTTCTGGAGATCAGAATACCTTGATCTAATTAAGCATAATCAGTCCAATCTTAAAAAATTCAGAAGAAAATAGTTAAGTTAGAGTTAGTCAGTGCTCATGGAATAGAAACATTCAGAAATTTCATTAAAATCATAGAAAAACATTACAAAGTAGATATATTTTTTCGCAGTAAAAATTAAAAAGAAATAAGACAAGCAGTTATAACAATGAGCAGGGTCAATATGCGCGAGCAAACAAAAATGGAGAAACAAAAGTAATGCTCGCTCCAGGTTATCCCATCAGTCAATCTTCCTGACCCTGCTCCTCATCAACATCCTCTTCTCGCTCAACAGGTGGGGGTGGTATCCAAAGATTAAACAAATCATCGGGAAACACTGGAAAGGCCTGATACGGTGTTGAGAAATTGGTTTGCAAGGCCCCCCTGAGCGCATCATCTCTCCTTTTAGCATAAGTCCAGTAGGTCTGAGCTTGCCTTTCAGCAAATTCTAACCTACTGGCCAACACTGGCAGTTGCTCTAGGATCTGATTAACGCCATACACCAACCCTCCTTGGCGAGCCTCTTGCGTACGCTGAAGTCGCGCCAGATTAGGTGTGTCAATGATTCCCTTATCAGTCATGATCATATCTTCTTGAACCGTGGGCACTCCTGCCCTGCTGCATAACATTGTGATAGTGTTTGGAAAGAACAGTTTCCCCACCTTCTTTTTCCAGCAATCAACAATCTCAGAAGAAATAATTTTTCCTACATCAATACTCATCGAGCGAAGAATGGCAAAGGCAAGTATTACCCTGTCCCGAGATACTGTGGAGTCGTGTGTTGTCGGCAGCAAGCGTAGCCTGATGAAACCCATCCAAGTGTTGGCTTCACTCTTCAAATAAGCAGCTTGAAACGTATGCTTCCGCGTCTGCGACACCCTCCATTGAGCCCCCTTAATGCCTACCTCCCGGACAGCCGCACTCAGTTGATCACTAGATGGTGCAACCACCATCTCATTAAAAATGGCATGTGGAAAATCCTGGAGATTGAACAATTCATTAATGGCCTCAGGACTCCATTGTACAGGCACTCCTCGAACGATAACCTCAAAATCATTCTTAACGTCAAGATTGACATAAAATTCTCGAACAATGTTGGAATTGACAGGTTCTGGTTTCGCACAAAATTGCCTCCATCCGAGGTTCACTATTCCAGACTCCAAGAACCTGGGCAACTCACTGCCAAATCCTCGTTCGAACAAGAAGTCCCGTTTCAGCACCTCCTGGTATTTTGCTCGAGCAAGATCGTTGACGAAGCGAATGAATGGTGCCCTCGGCTCCTCAATTTCTCCCGATGCTTCGACAATTCCTTTGCCCTTGCTTTCTCTCTGTTTGTGCAAACGCTCTTCTTCTGCCTTTCTTGCCTCTTCTTCTTTTTCCTTATTCTCAGCTTCCCTTTTTTCTTCCTCAGAGTCCGACGTCGGAGGTGATGGAGTGTTCCGAATCACCCTCACGCGACCCGCCTTCCTCTTGATGCGGCGGCGTCTGGGCGGTTCAGGTATAATGACTTCAACATGAGCCTCCTGCGCCAGCTCCGGTGTTTTATCCTTGTTAGGCTCACCTTCAGCCTGCTCTTCAACCTCTGTTTCTTGATTTTTCTCAGCAATCTTTTCTTGAACCGTATCCGGGTTTTGTACTTCAAGTTCTTGAATAATTCCTTCTTCCGCAGTAGTGGCAACAACGTCTGCCACCTCCTGAACTTCCTCCTGTTCTGCAGCCCTTTGCTGCCTTCTCCTTTTCTTTGCTTCCTTTTCCTCCGACGTTCTTTTCTTTTTGGTTTTGCCTTTTTTCACTTCCGGTGTGACCGGTACCTCCTCTTCTTCACTCTCTCTCTCTTTCCTAGCTCTAGTCTTAGTCATGGAGGTATGAACGGTTTTGACAGAGAAAAAAGAATACAGATGGCAAAAATGGGATTAAGAAGACGAAGTGGGAGAAGCTTACCAGCGTTTGTGAATAAATAAGGCTCCAGCAAATTCAAATCCTAACTAAAAAGATTTTCCACATTAATTATATTACCGTTTAAATTTAAAAATGCAAACCTGAAAATTTGAAACCAACAACGGTAAAATCGTGGATTCCAAACGCCCATGGTAAAAATTGGTGTGCTGTCCATCATTGAAGCCTTCGAATGATTACTCTGCAACACGTGGCGTCATCAGATGATGCATGCAATTTTACCTGCGAAAATTCAAAGAAAATCTCAATGGTAAAAATAATAAATTTCCAACGGAAATCCTTGTAATTCAGATGATTTTGCTTTCGCCATATCTTTGCCGCAACAATCTGCTGAACCTGAAGAATCTTAGATACGGAATTCGAATTTCAAAGCCAGAAAAATTAAAGATTGTTTTTTCTTTAAATTCAAATTAAATTTTAACCAATCATCCCCAATCTTTTATTTTCACAAGAAGCCGAATAAATTAGAGAAAATCTCTATTAATTAAAACTAGAATTCAAATAACTGAAAATAAAATCTAGATAAAATCTAATAAAATCTAACTAATTAAAAGATAATTGAAAGATAATTTAAATAAATAACCCGAAAATAAAATCAAATCAAATTCAAAACGAAATAAAATTTAAAATAATAAAAATACTGAGATCTAATAAACTATGCACAAATCAAACCTAACCTAATCGGAATTAAAAACAAATCAGAGAAACTTAAAATCAATACAAATCCTGAGAGCTCAAAATTTTGCTCTGTGAAATGCTCCCGCAAAAATCCTGCTCTCTTAATCATCAACCAACCTTAGGGAAGGATATTTCGACTGAAACTCCTCACCCCAATAATGCTTCACACGCTGCTCATTCACTTTGAACAATCTCCCATCTTTGTCATCCTGCAAAGTAATTGCTCCATTGGGGAAAACCTCAATCACAATAAACGGTCCTGACCATTTAGATTTCAATTTTCCAGGAAATAGTTTTAATCTAGAATTATAAAGCAAAACTTTTTGACCCTTGACAAATTCTTTGGAGTTTATTTTCTTGTCATGCCACAGCTTAGTCTTTTCTTTATATATCTTCGCATTTTCATAAGAAAATTGACGAAATTCTTCTAACTCATTAAGCTGCAGCATTCTTATTGCTCCTGCGCGACTCAGATCAAAATTTAACTTTTTCAAAGCCCAAAATGTTTTATGTTCAAGCTCTAATGGTAAATGGCAAGCTTTCCCATATACTAACCTATAGGGAGACATACCTAGAGGAGTCTTATAAGCTGTCCTATAAGCCCAAAGAGCCTCATCCAACCTAAAGGACCAATCCTTTCTAGATGGATGGACTACTTTCTCTAAAATAGCTTTAATTTCCCTATTACTAATTTCAGCTTGACTATTTGCTTGTGGGTGATAAGGGGTAGCTATCCTATGCTTAATCCCATACTTAGCTAAAAGCTTAGTTAAGATATTATTAACAAAATGTGTACCCTCATCACTCACTAGAGCCCTAGGTGTCCCGAACCGCGCAAAGATGTGCGATTGAAGAAACCTTGCAACTGTCTTGGCATCACTCTGATGGCATGCGATGACCTCCACCCACTTGGACACATAATCAACTGCTAATAAGATATAAACATTGCCATTAGAAGGGGGAAATGGCCCCATAAAGTTAATACCCCATACATCGAATAATTCAACTTCTAAAATGTAAGTAAGAGGCATTTCATCTCTAGGCCCCAAATTTCCTCTCCTTTGGCAAGCATCACATCGCTTGTAGAACCAATGGGCGTCCTTGAATAACGTAGGCCAGAAGAATCCGCAATGCAAAGTCCTCATAGCTGTCCTCTGACCGCTGAAATGACCTCCATACGGCGAAGAGTGACATTGCTCCAGGATTTCCTTTGCTTCAGCACCTGAAACACACCTACGAATAATACCATCAGAGCATTGCTTATACATAAACGGCTCATCCCAATAGAAAAATTTTGCATCATGCTTAAACTTTTTCTTCTGCCTCCAATTCATATCAATAGGGGTGACTCCCTTTACTAAAAAGTTGGCAATATCAGCATACCAAGGGACATCCCTGACTACCTTCACCTGAACAGCAAAAAGTTGTTCATCTGGAAAAGAATCGGAAATGGCAGATTGCTCCAGCAAAGATGATGACGGATCAAGACGAGACAAGTGATCTGCAATGACATTCTCTGATCCCTTCCTGTCCTTTATCTCCAAGTCGAATTTCTGCAGTAATAAAACCCAACGAATTAATCTAGGCTTTGCATCTTTCTTTGACATTAAATACCTTATTGCTGCATGATCCGTGAAAACCGTGACTTTGGATCCAACCAAATATGGCCGGAATTTCTCAAAAGCAAACACAACAGCTAACAACTCCTTTTCAGTAGTTGTATAGTTGACTTGTGCCTCATTTAAAACCTTGCTTGCATAATATATAGGATGAATAAATTTGTCTTGCATTTGCCCCAGCATCGCACCTACCGCAGCATCACTCGCATCACACATTACCTCGAATGGTAAATTCCAATTAGGTGCGCAGAGAATGGGTGCTGAGATTAAAGCAGCCTTCAATGTTTCAAAAGCCTTCCTACAATCTGCATTAAAGTCAAAAACATGATCAGTGCACAATAAGTTACAAAGAGGTTTACTGATTTTGGAAAAATCCTTTATGAACCTCCTATAAAATCCAGCATGCCCTAAGAAGCTCCGAATTCCCTTCACTGAATTCGATGATTCTAATCTTTCAATAACCTCAACTTTTGCTCTATCAACTTCTAGACCATTCTTAGAAATCCTATGACCTAACACTATGCCCTCCTTCACCATGAAGTGGCACTTCTCCCAATTAAGAACTAGATGGGTATCCTCACATCTTTTTAATACCTTACCTAAATTATCTAAACAACTCTGAAAAGACCCTCCAAAAACTGAAAAATCGTCCATAAATACCTCAACAGTGGACTCAATCATATCAGAAAAAATTGCTAACATACACCGCTGAAATGTTGCTGGAGCATTGCAAAGGCCAAAAGGCATTCTCCTAAAAGCAAATGTCCCATAAGGACAGGTGAAAGTGGTTTTTTCCTGATCTTCAGGAGCAATAGTAATCTGGTTATACCCAGAATAACCATCCAAGAAACAGTAATAGGCCTGACCAGCCAATCGATCCAACATCTGGTCGATAAATGGTAGAGGGAAATGATCCTTTCGGGTGGCTTTATTAAGCCTTCTGTAATCCATACAAACCCTCCAGCCAGTTACTGTCCTTGTGGGGATCAACTCATTATCTTTATTACTCACCACAGTGACACCTCCTTTCTTAGGAACACATTGGACAGGGCTTACCCAATTGCTATCGGCAATTGGATAGATAATCTCAGCATCAAACCATTTAATTACCTCCTTTTTAACAACCTCTTTCATTGCAGGGTTAAGCCTTCTTTGTTGCTCAATACTTCTAAAGGATCCCTCCTCTAGAGTGATTTTGTGCATACAAAAAGATGGGCTAATCCCCTGAATATTAGCCAATGTCCAACCTATAGCTTTGCGGTATTGCTGCAACAATTTTATTAAGGCCTCCTCATGCTCCGACATTAAATCTGATGCAACAATAATGAGCAACATCTCACTTTCCCCAAGATACACATACTTTAGATGATCCGGTAAAGGTTTCAAATCTAAAGTGGGTGCCTCAATTAGGGATGGCTTAATTGGGGGAGCCTTTCTTTCATCTAAATCTAAAGACTCAAAAACATCCTCACACCTAAACAATTCTTTTTCATTTTTTCTATCTAAAGAACAAAATTCAAAATCTTCTACACTAACCTCTCCATGCTTTTCCGAATGCTTATCAGCCGAATCCTGTATTGTTGTCTCAATAACTGTGCTCTCCAGAATCCTAATGAAGGAGCAATCCTCCATTTCGTCTGGATATTTCATGGCTTTAAACACATTAAATTTTACTTCTTCATTACAGACTCTCATTGTTAATTCTCCTTTTTGAACATCTATTAATGCCCTACCAGTAGCCAAAAATGGACGACCTAGAATAATTGGGACATCTTTATCAGCCTCATAGTCTAAAATAATAAAATCAACAGGAAATATGAATTTATCAACTTTTACTAAGACATCCTCAATTTTACCCTCTGGATATGTGATAGACCTATCAGCTAATTGGAGTGTAACTGTGGTAGGTCTAGCTTCACCAATACCTAACTTCCGATAGACCGAAAGAGGCATAAGGTTAATGCTTGCACCTAAATCACAGAGTGCTCTACCTAATTCCTTTCCACCTATAGACACAGGTATAGTAAATGACCCTGGATCCTTAGCCTTGGGGGGTAGCCCATTCTTAAGAATAGCACTACACTCCTCAGTAAGAGATACAGTTTCGAACTCACCTAACCTTTTCTTTTTAGTCAAAATATCCTTAAGAAATTTAGCATAATTAGGCATTTGCTCTATAGCTTCTACTAAAGGAATATTTATATGCAACTGCTTAAGAATCTCTAAAAACTTTTTAAATTGACCATCCTGATTCTTAGGCTTTTGCCTTTGTGGAAAAGGCAGAGGTGGTACATAAGGTGGGGGCGGCACATATGGTGGTTCTACATCTGGCACAGAACCAGATGCTCCAGCATTCTCTTTGCTGCCTCCAGCACCCTGACCAGACTCCAACTCTTTCTCGACAACAACATTATTATTTCTATCACCATTTTTATCTATAACCTGGGTTTTACTAGGCTCAATTCTTTCTTCTAATGGCTTACCACTCCTAAGAGTAACTGCCTTTACCTGCTCCTTACCTTCCCTTCGAGGGTGTTCAGTATTCGAAGGAAGTTTCCCTTGAGGCCTTACCTTGAGCTCATTAGCTAGCTGACCCACTTGCAATTCCAGGGCCCTCATCGAAGCTTGATTGCTTTGAATTGCGGCATCTGTGCGAGCCATAAATTCTTTCATCATCGCCTCGAGAGAATTTCCCGAATTTTGCTGGGGCAAAGCCTGCTTACTTTGCTGGGGCATTACCTGCGCTTTAGCAAATCCCGGCTGGTTTATCTTCTGTTGCGCTTGTACGTTATTTCCTTGACCTCCCCATGAGAAGTTGGGGTGGTTGCGCCAACCTGGATTATAGAAGTTAGAATAAGGGTTGTTCCTCTGATTACCTACAAAAAACACAGAAGCTGGATTGCTGGGGCAAAACTCGTAGTTGTGGTCTTCACCGCAATAAACACATGCTTCGTCCGTGACTTGGTTCACCACCGCTGCAGGCTCCATAGCTGGTGGCTGCTGATGACTAATCACTGTCACATTCTTAAGAGCGTTAGCAATCATTGCAAGATCAGCCCTAATGGTGGACACACCATCAACCTCTAATACACTCTTAAACCATTGTAAAATGTTTCCATTTGAATACAATGAGGTAACCCATGGTGGGGACACTTTCGTAAAAGCTCCTTAAACCTCTCCCAAGCCTCACTAAAAGTCTCATCTTCAAGTTGCCTAAACCCTACTATTTCACTCCTTAATTTAGCATTTCTATTAGGTGGGAAATATTTACTAAAAAATTTTTCAGCTAACTCATCCCACGTCCTAATTGATCCTGGAGCAAAAGAGTTTAACCATGACTTTGCTCCATCTTTAAGAGAATACGGGAACAAAGTTAATCTAAGAGCATCTCTAGGCACTCCTTGAATTACAAAAGAATCACTAACTCCTAGAAAAGACTTGAGATGTAAATGAGGATCTTCAGATGACAAACCATGGAATTGCCCCACGGTTTGCAACATCTGAAACATTACCGGTTTCATTTCAAAATTCGCCGCTTGGATTTGGGGGCGTGCAAACCCTGGATTCAACTCATTAAACATCGGGATAGCATACACTCGAATGGCTCTGGTCCTATCGTTCGCTATCAAGATAGGATTCTCAGCCTGATTATTTCGCTGCTCATTTTGCTCAAACAGTGGGTTTTGCTGCAGCAACGGATTCTGCTGGGGGTTTGCTGCTGCTGGACCTTCATGAACCTGTGGAAGTTGCGGGACGTTCTCCATCTGGTTTCTGCGCTGCTCACTCCTTCTGTTCCTAAATGTCCTTTCAATTTCTGGATCAAGCTCAAACCGTACCCCAGGCGGATCGCTCATGCACCAAAATCACACCTGCAAAAACAAAAGAAACAATCAAAAAGTTCTAGCACCAAACCACTAAAACACATACACAAAACAAATCAGATAAAAACTTATTCAAGTCCACGGCAACGGCGCCAAAAACTTGTTGGGCTCCTAGAGTGAGTAAAAATATAGTATAAAATACTCTAGAATTCCTGTGCAAGTATACACAGTCTGCAGCAAGTAATATTATCAATCCAAGGTCTGAATGAGTTTCCACTTTATCTATTTTGCGTAACTTCCTAATGATTTCGAAGATAATAAAAATGTTGGGTTTTATCGGAATTATGCTGAAGCAAAGTAAATGACAGAACAATAAGTAAACAAATAGATAGATAGATTAAAGGCAGGCGCTGGTTAGGCTTTAGTAATTGTTCTAAGATATGCTCTAGCAATATTATTGTTCATGCATTTCTCGCAGTATTATTAGCGGATTCCTCCCGGAACTCCGAATCTTTTGGGATATGTTTCAAACCCAATGAAGAGCGACCGATCAAGCACTAGGCAACTGGCTATCCCTAGCTCAGTCACTGTCGTTCACCAATACACAATGATCGTAGTGTGGATAATTGCCACACACTCTCTAAATCATCCCTGAAACTAGAGAGAGCTATTCACACCGGCTGGCCAGGCGGGCATAAAATAAGAATAAGCACAACAATTAACCAAAATGCGATAGTCAATTTATTACTAGAGATGAAGCACAGTAATCACATTATTCCTAACCAACACCCTAAGCTACGTAGTTCATAATAGACATAGGAATACAAATTACAATCTGAGTATGCATGTCCATAACCACAAGTTAATAAAGAAAATAAACTCCCTAATCAGCTTGCGGTAGATGGTGTTCTTGATGATCTTCAATCTCCCTATACTATTCGGCTTCCAAGGGAAAACATGGAATGGCTTTGACTTTGACGGCTACTTCCTTTTATAGAAGGATGGGAGGCTTGAATTAGGTCAACTAGGACACGTGTAAGGCTCTCCTTGATCCTTTATCACGAAAATAACTCAACAGAAGTCGGTTCATGAAGTTGGCTAACGAGCTGTGATGTGGCAGTTTCTGTTCCCAGTTTTGCTGCAGCGTAGAATTTGCTCCCTCCAGTCGCTCAGCAGCATAATCTGCACAAAATAATTTCCAATGCTTCCATTCTTCCAAATGGGTTAAAACATGTAATATCTATCCAAAACCAACCCTAATAAGCATAAAGGACACACAAATCCCTATATAATTGAGGCCTAAATAACTACCTTTTGGGCAGTTATCAGTTACCTCTGGTTCCTTAAGTACCACTGATTCCTCTAATGAACAAGTTGTTTAGGGTCCAACCACTAAACATGAGTTCCTCTCGGGCTAGGAGAGGACGACACTGTGATTAACAGGTGTTAAAAAACTAGGATGTCAACAATGAAAGATCACTGTGCCATAGAATCTCACCCCCACAATTAAATACATCGTCGATATATTATGTGCTTATTAACTGCTTTTCATAACTAACTTATATAAGTGCAAGCATACAGTATTTTGGTGTGTGTAGTTCTATTAAATACATATTTAACTACTGACCCCCAACACTTAAATACATCATCGATATATTATGCGTCCCAAATTTTTCGTTGTTTGCCACGAGAAATACTCTGTATTTGTCAGATTATGTGCTTAGAAACTACTTTCCATAACTACCTCACATAAGTACAGGTACACAGTATTTTGGGTTATCGAATGTTAAATACATATTTTACTACTAACAGTAATTGTATAATATCATTTGAAAAATGACTAAATAATTTAAATCGAGTACAACCAAACAACCAATAAACACACATATACTAACTGCCACCTAATACGAAACCTACACAACCAAACAGAGAACTACCACATTGGGGTACAAAACACCCATAGAAAGGTGACTTCGCCAAAAACATAAGATTAAATAAAAGAAAATGGTAAGTCACCTCGATATGGGGTTTTTACATGACCTATGATTATGTCCAGTCTTACCACACCGACCACACTTCACGGATTTTCTCTTCTCTTTGCGAGACATGATTCTCTTTTTCCTTGGTCTGCCAGCTGGTCGTTTGACATTGGGCGACAATATTGGATCATCATCAATGATAGTGTATCTGAAAAATTATTGAACATTGCCAATAGGACGTATATCTTTACTATATAGTTGAACAAAGTTTAAAATCCGATAAGACTCATGAGAATATGAGTGAAATTCCAAGTTCCTACGAGCCAAGGCAAGAAATGCATGAGGGCACGATATCAAGTCTAAATCTCATCATCTACAAGAGCATGTACGATTAAGGATGTCAACCTCAAATTGTTTTGTGTGGTCATGTACTTCAAACTGGTACTGATTGATATGATATAACTAGAACAAACAATATTTAAAAATGTTAAAAAAAATACGACAAGAAAGGGAAGGGGTAAAAATAAATTGGATTTGATAAATACAAAACTCACATCCATTGTTCGAATTTCGTTTAAAGATAATCAAAGCATGTTCTCTACCCATGGAGATAAGTTTGTACGTTGAAAACTTGAATGACTTTGATGATAATAGAACCATTGTTGCATTAGATTTTGTATGGATTCAAGAAGAGGAATAAAAGGAAATTTTCGTGCATTCTTCAAAATTGCATTCATGCTCTCACATATGTTGGTCGTCATGATCGAATATCTCTTCCTAGCAAAAAATGCCCTTGCCCACTTGGTCCTCCCAAGACTTTCTAGCTCTGTCCTAATTGAGGGAACTATGTCTTCTAACTGCCTCATATAATATTCATAGTCCAACATTGTATATGCCCTAGCACACATGTGGAATGGGTTGTCAATTAAATTCGACTTGTGACTTTTTTTTTTTTTTATGTTTTTCAATAAATGGTAAGCACATAGACCATGCTCTGCAATATCGTAGCTACTATTGACACCCTTTGGTATACTAAGATGCCCATCAGAAACAATTACTAATTCATTTTTCTCCCCTAAGGTAGATTTCAGGTTGCGAAAAAACCACACCCAAGAATCGTCATTCTTTGAATCTACAATGGAAAAAGCTAGTGGAACAATTTGAGAGTTCCCATCCAAAGTGCAAGCAGATTGAAGTGTACCAAATAATTTGTTCGTCAAGGTTGTACCATCTACTGATATGATAGGAAAACAATACCTCCATGCATGTATGGCAGCAGAAAGACACATGGAAAAGTATTTGAACCTGCCTTCATTGTGAAGGGAATAAAAGTCCCTACGCAGCGGAAGCGCATCGATTGGACCTTACGCCGTATATTAATTAACATTAAAATACCGTTACGATAACTCAAACAAAACTTTAAACAACCTTTACAGCCGCTGTAAAATTGGTTTAAACATGCTAAAATAAATCTAAATTTATTTTTAATACTTTTCTAAAGAAAAGAGGAAGAACCGTTACAAACCTTCGTTGAAGACTTGACCGTTCTTCGCCAACGACGCTCCACGAACGAAAACGCAGCAGCCGCCTTTGTTTTTCTTCGCTGGAAATTTCTTCTTTGATCGACACAATCACCACAGAGGTTACACCGGTATGTCTCTAAGTCTAGGAGGCAAAAGACTTGTGGGAGTCTTTCTCTAAGAGGGAGGCTAGAGAGAATTCTAGGTCTTGTCTTTCAAGAGTGTAAGTGTCATGACCAATTAGGTCTAGTGTTCTATTTATAGAAGAGAGGCCATGAATAAAATATTCAATTAAATCAATCTTTTCCATAATTGATTCAATCTTATTCCTTAATTAATCAATCATGATCAATCAATTCCATAATTGATTAATCTTTTCCACAAATGACTAATTACTTCCATAAGTGATTAGATCATTTCCATAAATGATTAATCACTTCCTTAAGTGATTAATTATTTCCATAATTGATTAATTTCCGGTTAATGAATTCTTTAATTAATTAACCACCAATTAAATATCACATATTTAATTCCCGGCCTAGAATTAATTAATTTGCCCAAACACATTTTAGGCCTTAAATTAATTAATTCATTATTTTGAACTCTTTCAAACTTCCATAAATTTATATTTGAACTTTTCAAATATTAATTTCTCTCATAATAATATATCAATATATATTATATTTGTTTCCCTTAATAAATTGAACATTTTCAATTTACTTTTATTACTTAGTTGCCTCAAATTACTTTACGAGCTACCAGTGGGACCTAATGGACCTGCAGATCAGAAGCTCCAACGATGTGAGATTAATTGGTCAAACTCATTAACCACATTAATCAATATTCGTTAACTGTGTGTACATTCCACTATAGACTCACGGTTGCACTCTTCTCATTGCAGACATATTTTCTGTGTCCACGGATCAAGACCAATATCGACTAGTTAGTCCTTCACGAGTGTCCGTAACACCAGCTGGGTCAAGTTACCATTTTACCTTTGGGTTACCTCTATTTCCTTAAGTACCAATTCTCCTCTAATGAACAACCTGTTTGTGGTCCAACCATCAAACAGAAAACCCTCTCGTGCCATTGAGAGGGTAGGGCCCTTTGTTCAAGACTCGGAGTAACCACTTAAGGGAACACTCATCTGCTTCCCTAAAGTCGGGAATGAGTGAATTCCATCTTGTACGATTATGTTCCCAGCTCCCCATTCGGTCTTGTCCCCAAAGTGGTAGGCTTATTGAGTCGGCGTATTGGCCACTCTCACCCATACAAATCAAAGGGCAATCTCTCATGAGCAGGAGTCCATAATCAACTCAGGATTAAGGCTAAGTTGTCTAGGTCGTCCTAGTGAAATAGAAAACCAACTAGTTAACGGTGTTATAACCAGTGGTTACTATTTCGCGGTCCGGTCTTATGCAAACTCATTGCATAGGATACCCCCACTCGCATGTCTCCTACACGATCGCGTTGGATCGCAGCGTTTGTATCAAATACAAAGTGGGTCGTATCCATAGTGTCACCAGGATAAGACACCCAGTCTTATCCCTATACTATAGACCCTTTAGGCTGTTTCTTGAACAATGATCCCATATGTCACTACATATAGTTCAAGACTCATATTACAGCCTTGGATGTCTAGTTTATTGGATTAGGGTTATTATTAGGCAAAGACAAATATAAAATAACTAATAACAATTAATGCAAAAATATATCAATATTATTTCATTAATATCCGGTCAACAGTTACATTCACTATCTACGAGTTTTAGGGCATAAAACCCAACACATTGTTGACGTCATACGCTATATATGTACCTACAAGACAATCAGGTTATCAAATATTAAACAAATATCAGGTTATCAAATGTTAAACAAATACACAGTAATTGTGACTATGAGAATGTGAGTGCAATAAAGTTGAGACATTATACTTGGATTCTTCTCAATTATTGCAGCAGAGAATGCTGGGATGAGACTGTAAGAGACATCTGGAGATCTCCGAATAGAAATAAGTGCAAGTTCAAGGCCCCTCTGCGCTTTATCGTAGTTGATGTTAACCCCATTCTTTCTTCTCATGTAGTCAATTACATCACGAGGGCGGCACTGAATCCTGTTGTTCACCCTTAATAGTGCTTTGACACACTCACCAACAATCCAAGCTGTGGCTTGTCTATGATCATTCTTTACAATATCAATGCAACACTCATGTCTATTGATGAATTTACAAATCATCCACAACTCACCATCTAAATATCAGGATGACCAGAGGTACCAACTACATGAATGTTCCTTGCAGCTGAACACTAGTGATTTCTGGTTTGATTTAATAGTACGTAGTTGAAAGCTGTTTTTGAAAGCAAGTAAGTATACGAATTTTTTCAATTCATCATTGTTCTGAAATACTGAACCTTCATTGAGCGTTGGAACTGATGACAACAGGTCAACATCCACGTGATCAATAATGCCACCCCCATTTCTGCTACTTCCATGTTGGAGGATCAAATTATGGTTGACAGACTGGTGAGACACTGTATTTGTAGATGAAGCATTGGTTTCACAATGGTCAACAACAACGCATATACCGCTTGACACATAGTCCGAGCTATTGGACATAAACCATATAACATCCCTATCATCGGTGATCCTGATTATATTTGATTTGTTGACCACATTCCTATACATGGTTAAACAAGTGATGATCTGGTTGTCCAATGAAAAAATCTTACTCCAGATGCTTTCAGTGAAATTTTGAATTGTGCATTCGGTTGGAATTTTGATGATAATAAATTTGAAGTCATGGTACCGATTGCTTCCTACCCATCTTCCATCATACAACACAGTTACAACTTAAACAGACATGGAGACTGGAAAATCGATTATTGGTGAAACTACTGGATTAGTTGAAATGTGGGCGGTATTAAAAAAAAAAGACGATTAGTTGAAATGTGGGCATTATTAAAAAAAAAAAAAAAGACGATTAGTTGAAATGTGATATTTTTTCCATTGGATAAAAACGTTTTTTAAATGGGAGATTTGAAACTAAAAAACGATTTGATAATTAATAGGAGATTTGAAATCAAATATTCATTCAAATGAGAAACTAAAAATAAGAGATTTGAAATTAAATAATTAGATTTGAATAAATAAATTTTAAAATACCAAGATTTGATAACAAATCAGTATATTCAGCGGGATAAAAAACGATTTTTAATCTGAATATAATTTAAAAACTAGAATATTTGATATCAAATAATTAGATTTAAGATTTGATAGCAAATTTGGATATTGAGTTGGATAAAAAAAAACAATTTTTTATCCGAATATAAGTTAAAAACTAGAATATTTGAAATCAAATAATTATACTTGAGTTTACCACAGAATAAAAGATAGTCTCCTTGAAAATCGGGGATGGTCATAGATTTGAAATACAGACTCCTAGTCCAAAATCAAGGAGGCCCACAAATTCGGTGTCCATAAAATTCGGGAAGGTCACAACCTGTTACTATTGAAGGATTGGAATTCCCAATTCCGTTACAGCGGAAGCAATTGGACCGTTCGTAAATTAATTTTGTTCTACAAAATACCAATACATTGGCAAAAAGTTAAGCGATGAGAAACATACCTCCGTTGACGACTCTGAATACTTCAACGGACACCACAACGAGGCTACCCCGCTATAACTCTGAGATTAGCAATGTAGTTGTGGGACTACTTAATCTTGAATGAGAAAAACTCTAGAGAGAAAATTCTCCCTAGAGTTCTTGAGTTGAGAGAATATGAGAGGGCCTAATGGTGGTCATATGTTGTAGTCACTAAATCCTAGGGTTAGTGTTCTATTTATAGGAGAAAAACCATGAATAAAATATTCATTTAAAATCAATTATTTCCATAATTGATTTAATCTTTTCCATAATTAATCAATTCCATAACCAATCAATTCCATAATTGATTAATGTTTTCCATAAATGATTGATCACTTCCATAAGTGATTAAATCATTTTCATAAATGATTAATTACTTCCATAAGTGATTAATCATTTCCATAATTGATTAATTTCCAATTAATTAATTCTTTAAATTAATTAATCACCAATTAAATATCATATATTTAATTTCAGACCTTCAATTAATTAATTTTATAATATGAATCAAATTCATATTAAAATTGGAACTCCTTCAAATTCTCTTATATCCTATAAATTTAATATGAATCAAATTCATATTAATATTTGAACTTCTTCAAATATTTATTTCTCTCATAATGATAAAGTTTAATTTCAAATTAGACTTTACATTTTAATGTATCATTATACATTATATTAATTTGTATCTCATACAATTAACTTAATTCCCAATATGAATTTGAACTATTCAAATTCTCTCAAGGTATAATTGTTCCTAATTACTCTTTACGAGCTAGCAGGGGGACCTAATGGACCTACAGATCAGAAGCTCCAATGATATGAGGTTAACCGATTAAACTCATTAATCAGGTTAACCAATATTCATTAACTGTGGGTCATTCCACTAAAGACCTACAACTGAACTCTTCTCACTGTAGAACATTTCTGTGTCCACGGATATAGACCTATACCGGTAAGTCAATCCTTCACGAGTGTTCGTAATCACGGCTGGGTTAAATTACCGTTTTACCCCTGTGTTACATCTGTCTCCTTAAGTACCAACGCTCCTCTAATGAACAACCTGTTTATGGTCCAACCATTAAACAGAAAGTCCCTCTCGGGCCAGTGAAAGGGCGGGATCCTTTTGTTCAAGTCTCGGAGTCACCATTTAAGGGAACACTCATCTACTTCTCCTAGAAGTGGGAATGAGTGAATTCCATCTTATATTGTCATGTCCCCAGCCCCCCCTCGGTCTTGTCCCCAAGAAGGTAGGCTTATTGAGTCGATGTGCAGACCACTCTCACCCATACTAATCAAAGGATAATCCCTCGTGAGAAGGAGTTCATGACACACTCAGGATTAAAACTGAGTTACCTAGGTCATCCTATTGAAACAGTAACCTAACTAGTTAACGGTGTTATATCTAGTGGTTTACTATTTCATGGTCCGATCTTATTCAAACTCATTGCATAGGATACCCCCGCTCTCATGTCTACTACATAGACGCTTTGAATCAATACGTTTGTATCAAATACAAAGTGGGTTGTATCTCATAGTGTTACCAGGATAAGGTACCCAACCTTATCCTTGTACTATAGACCTTTTAGGTTGTTACTTGAACATCGATCCCCGTATGTCCCTACATACTAGTTCAAGATACATACAAACAACCTTGGATCTTAGTTTATTGGATTTAGGTCAAATTGTGCAATATTTAACAATAACACTTTATTATAGAAACTCAATAACACTTTATTGAAACAAGTATACAATTTGTTTACATTCACTATCTACGAGTTTTAGGGCATAAAACCCAACAACTACATCTTAAGGGCAATCTCAGAATTCAAAAAAGCTGGAGCCATGTGCCTGTTACTTCCCTTTTTAATTGGCCATCAAGAAACATTTCCCAAAAAGATTTGATTAAAGTCCAAATGTAGCCCAAGTCCACAAGTTGGCCCCAAAATCAACCAAGCCCAAACACATATGAGGTTCATCAAACTCTATAAATAAAGGAGGCCACCATTCATTTTGGACATTTAGACAGAGCTAGAGAACTCAAAATCCAGAGTATTCAGATAGAGTCAAAGAACTCAAAATCGAGAGCATTCAGATGGAATTAGAGAACTCAGAATCCAGAGCCTTCGACCAAAGTCCAAAGTAGTCAAAAGTCAAAGAGTCTAGAGAATTCAGTAGATCCAAGATTAAAAAATCGGCCAACTTGGGACCTAGAAGATCCAACGACTAGAAGACTCCAAAGAATCAACCATTTCTTCATCAAGATACAAGTTAAAGATTCGACCTCCCTCCATCTAAGAGCAAGCTCATTAGCCCTTAGATCAGACTCTACATTTTGCGAGAAAGCATCAGAGGATTATACATTAGAGACTGTAACACTCATACATCAAATTCAATAAAATCAAGTTCATTTCCACGAATTAAATTTCCTTGTTGAAATCTCGTGTGAACACTGACAAATTGCTTTCTTGCTCTTAAATTAATTAACAATTCATTATGAATTCAATCTACTTATTATTTATTAATAATACATTAAACTAACATAATACATTCCAAAAATTCAAAAATAAAAAAGAAATTGACAAGTTTAAATTTTATTTGGTAATAAAAATAAGACTACATTAAGAAATTTATTTTTTACAAAAAAAAAATGAGACTATACATTAAAAATAAGACTATACATTGATTGGATTTACGATCTTATATTGAGATATTAGGGCCTGTTTGGTAGGCAATCCAGATTCTGTTTTATGTTTTCAGATTCACTGAATTTAGTGAATATGCGTTTGGCAAACATGTTTTTAAAAACTGTTTTTGGATTATGTGATCTAAATAGTGGAAATTCTGAAAACAACTTTTTTATGTTTTTCAGTGTATTCAAATTTTGAATTTGAGATTTTTAAATGCATAATTAAATTAAAAAAGATAAAAACTTTAATAAATATAGTATTTCATGTTATAAACTCTTTTTTTTGTGAAATTAAAATTTGTATAATATAATGTATTATTAATTATATGATATTGTAAAATAATAATTATAACAAAATTATAACACATAACATGTTTAAAAATTAATTAATAATAGTTTATATTCAACTTAGTATTTAGTTGGTAACTACAAATAGTTTATGGTTTATAAATATATTATCAAAGGAAAAATACACTTTTGGTCCCTGAGGTTTGGGTTAAGTTACACTTTGGTCCCTAAGTTTTCAAACTCAACAAAAATACCTCTGAGGTTTGAGATAAGGAGCACTTTGGTCCATGCCATCCATTTTTTTGTTAAACTCTAACAGTTTGCTGACCTGACACCATAAAAATTATTTTTAAATTTTTCTAAATAAAAATATATTAAAATAATATAAATATTATGATTTTATTATTATTTTTTTTAATTCTTTCTCTCTTCCTTCCACATCTCCTTCTTCAACTCCGGTGGCCGGCCGCCGCCTGGCCACCGCCGGCTGTCGAAATTTTTTTTCCCTTCCTTCTTCTTCCTTCCTTCTTCCCTTCTTCTCCTTTCTTTTTCTTTCTTCTATTTTTTTTAAAAAAAAACAGACCGAATCAGGGAGGAGGATTCGTCGATTCAAAATCTCCCTTCCGATTTCCACTCTCCCACTCTGATTTCTCCAGATCTTTCTTCTCTGATTATGGACCCCAATCCTCCGCTCGACTTCTCCCCCGCCGATTCCTCCACTGATTGGATTAACTCACTCGCCTTCACCTCCGCCGATGCTGCCTACTTTTTCTCTGCCGATAGAGAATCCACCATCCTCATTGAATTCGGATGAAATTTCCACTCCGACGACGTCCAACCTGTCCGAATCCTCCACTCCGACTGGATCGCCCCCGACGACAATGGCAGCGGACTTGAGAGCCCCGACGCTCCTTCTCCAGTCGGATCGCTTAACGATGCAGTCGCCTCGAATCCTTCATTTTCGTCGAGATCCAGCAGAGAAACAGCCTGAGATTCCATGAGTTCCGATCGATTAACGATAATATCTTCATCATCGTGAATTTCTGTTTCTGCAAGTTTAATGGCGATTTAACTTCTGTCTTTTTCTTGTTTCTAAAAATAAAAATCACAGGTTCTTCGAAATTCGTGAAAGTTAATCGAAAGAACCGTATTCAAATCCATGCGGTTCTAGTTTTTGGTTTGTTGTATTTTGGTTTCGATTCGAAAAAAGAGCACAAAAATTAGGGGAGAGAGTGCAAGTACTCTTTGCTTGAACTCATCCTGCAAGTTGGGGAGGTAGTTTCATAAATTCGGTGAAAGCAGGGGCAATGAATGTGATTACATTAAAATATAGGAGGATCCTCCCCAATTCGGTCTGTTTTTAAAAAAAAAAATAGAAGAAAGAAAAGAAAGGAGAAGAAGGGAAGAAAGGAAGAAGAAAAAAAATTTGGCAGCCGCCGCTGCTGTTTGCTGGCGCCGGCGGTGGCTGGCCACCGGAGTTGTAGAAGAAGGAGATGGAAAAGGAAGAGAGAAATAATTAAAAAAAATTTAAAAAAATTAATAAAATAATAATATTTATATTATTTTAATATATTTTTATTTAGAAAATTTAAAAAATAATTTTTTTTATTAAAATAATGGTGCCACATCAGCAAACTGTTAGAGTTTAACAGAAAAATGGATGGCAGGGACCAAATTGCTCCTTATTTCAAACCTCAGGGGTATTTTTGTTGTGTTTGAAAACTCAGGGACCAAAGTGTAACTTAACCCAAACCTCAAGGACCAAAAGTGTATTTTTCCCTATTATCAAACACATTTTGAACAATTGTTTAATTTGTGATCCAATTTCTAGATCTACTACCAAAACACTCTGAAAACATGAAATACAACTTTGTTTTCATTGAATCCCATGTTTTCAAATTTTTGTTTTCATTGAATCCCATGTTTTCAAATTTTTGTTTTCAGATCACCAACCAAACGCACCCTAAATTCCATATTTTTCAATTATGAGGTTTCATTAAACCTCATTTGTTTTATTACTATTTATGTTTTTAGGTATTTATATATATTTGAATTTTAAACAAAAGTTTCTGAAATTTAATTAAAATTATAGAATTTTTATAGGGAAAAATACATTTTGGGTTAGGTTTCATTTTGGTTTCTAAGTTTTCAAACTCAACAATTTAGTCCCTGATGTTTGGTTTTAGTTTCATTTTAGTCCCTCCATCCATTTTTCCGTCAAAAACTAACGGTTTGCTGACGTGGCACTATTTTTTTATTAAAAAAAGTATTTTTGAATTTTTTAAAATATAAATATATTAAAATAATAAAATATTAGTATCTTTTATTTTTTATTTCTTTCTCTCTCCCCCTTCTTCTCCTTCCTCATCTTCTTCTTATACACCTTCTTCTTCATCAACACCGCTGAAATTTGAACCTAAGAAGAGACAACTATACCACATTGCCAACTGCTGAAATTTGAACCTAAGAAGGGAAGGAAGGGAAGAGCACACCTATACCACATTGCCAATCTTGAGTTTGTATTATATATATGTGGAGGTCGTCTATTGAAAAGACAGCTCGCAGATCCATGTGTGTCAAAATGAGCATAGTAGGGACGACCTTCAATTGAAAATTTAAAACAATAATATTTTAATAATAAGTTTGAAAACAAACATATTAATATTAATAAAAGATGTCCTATAATTGAAACCAACTTGATAGGTAAGACATTTTTGATAATTTAACGAATTATAACTTTCATTTTTGATAATTTAACCAGTTATAGCTTGAGAATATGTTTAGCAAATACTTTCGATTTCTTTGGCTGGTTTGCTTTCTCTCTCCTATAACAACATACATATTTTATTGGTTAGTTAATAGGAAAGGTGCAAGGTTGAGACTTTGAGATACTTTTAGAAACATCTATTAGATATTTATTTTGTGTAAGATTTGTTTTTATTTCTATAATTGCCCCTGTTATAAAGTATCAACTTTCAATTTAGTAATAATCATTTGGTTTTTTGTTTTTAATTTTTGATAATTAAGCTTGATTTCTCCTAATTTTAGGATGGTTTTCATCTTTGTCAATGACACATTTGGATTCCAAGTCAAATTCCAAAATTAAAAATAAGTTTTTGTAAACTTTTTTTTTTTTTTTAATTTTCAAAACTCGACTTATTTATGAAAACATAGAAAAAGGGTAGATAACAAAATCAAGAAAACTATGAGTGTAGGGTTTATAAACTTAATTTTCAAAACCCAAAAGTCAAATAGTTATCAATACTTGACATAAGAGATTGTCGCGGTCTCTTGTCAAATAAATTTAGCAAAGTCACGGTCTAACATTCACTAAATTTGTATGCATAGAGCCAAAATCACAAAGACAATTAACTAAGCAATTAAGAATAGAAATCTCATAAAATTAAATCAAACTTACTAACCGAGGTCCCAAATGTGGCTACTATTGAGAGAATATTCAACTTTTTTTTTTTTTTGACAACATGTAGGGTAGGGGAATCGAACCACAGACCTCGTGGTCGCTAGTACAACTTTATGCCGGTTGAGCTATGACTTGATACAACCCTAATACCCGCTATATATTTATAGGAGTCTTTGGCTTTAAAATTGTCTGAATATGGCGAGGGCTCAAAATAGGAAAGATCGCTACTCAAATAAGGAAAATTCATTTTTGGAAAAACTGCCTAGCGTCGAGACTCTAGTCTGATTTATGCCTTAGCGTTCAGACGCTCTTTTCTAGCGTCGAGAGGCTATCCTCTCGAGTTTTTTGCTTGGATTTGCTGCAGACATGGCATTGAGACGCTACTTTGGGAGAGTCTCGACGTTGGGCTTCGGCTCCAAGGGCAATTTGGTCATTTATGCTCCAGTTTTGCTCGTTTTAGTTTCGAATTGGCTCTAAACCTCCGTCAAGGACCTATACACATATTATACTCATTTTAAAACATTTTTTTCAAGGAATTCAATGAAGATAAGAAAATTGAGAGATTATAAATGCATAACAAATTAGACCTATCAGGACCATAGTTTTTTGTTTTTTGTTTTTTGTTTTTTAAAATTAAGCTTATAAACATACTACTCCAACTTATAAGTTTTTTTTTTTTTTTTTTGTTACGTACCTTCTCATGATCTCAAAAATCAAGTCAAGTTTTGAAAAAAAAGAATAGTTTTAAAAAACTTGTTTTTGTTTATGGATAAGATTTATGATACTGAAGTAACATCAAGAGTGGAAAGTTTAAAGAATTAAGTGAAATTTTATCAAACTAAAAAATTGACATTTTAAATTTAACTCAGTTAGACTAAAATTTCTAACTCAAATAAATCTAATCATGTGACTAACTCTAGTTGCTAGGATTTTATTTCTCCCACTAAGTTAAAAAATGGTAGTTTAATATAATGTATTAAATTTCTATCAACATTTCCACATGTTTATGAGTTTGACATCCATATGGAGTTAATTGAATAACAACAAAATGTAATGAACATAAGATAATATTACTAATAGTACTAAAAAAAAGAGATAATATTAATAATAAGTATTTTAACTTATTTTAAAAATGAAAAATATTTATTTTTTTTGATATAAATATATATTTTAAAAAATATATATATTTTTAATTTTTTGTTTTAGGTAAAAAATACACTTTTTGTCCTGAGGTTTGGGGTTAGCTTTTATTGTGGTCCCTAAGTTTAAAAACTCAACAAATATATCCCTGAGTTTTGCATTTAGTTACACTCAAGATTCTTCCGTCATTGTGATCCCTACATCAAACAATTGAAGGTCCTCGTTGCGCTCTAGACAGATGTGGAACCTTGTGCTTTGGATACATTTCATCTAATTTGCGCTTGGACGAGACGCAAGGATGACGTTGAGGCTGAGAGTGGTGGCGATTAAGCCGAAAGATCTGGAAGGAAAGGTTTCCCCGTCGTTCCCTAAACCCTAAACAGAAAAGAAGAAAAAGAGCAAGAGAAAAAAATAAAAGGAAATAAGGAGTAAGGAAAAAGAAAAAGAAAAAGAGGAAGAAAGAGAAATGTTTTTTTTTAAAAAAAAAAAAGTTGTGGCTACTAGGGTTATGGAGAAGAAGAATAAGATAGGGTTATGGATGAGGAAGAGGAGGGAAATGAAAATAACAATAATATTTTATTAATTTAATATTATTTTATTTTAAAAATTATAAACAATTGACTATGAATAGAGTAGCTCATACATCTTATAAATTCGGAGGTGCCTCTTTCACCATTCTTAGATCGGATTCTAATTTTTTTTTTATTGAATCAAATACCCGTTTGGGAGCCATAACATGGAGTTCCATCTCCAAACCAATTGACAATGAGTAAGGTAGCTCATCTATCTTATAAATTGTGAGGTCTCTACTTATATTTTCAATATGGGATCCTCAACAAATTCTAATCTCCCATTTCTCAAATATTGTTGAACTAAAAAAAATCATGAATATTTATGTTTGCCATTGTTATTTTTTAAAAATGGTTTTTGGACTATGAGCTCAAAATGTGGAAATTTCAAAAACGGTAATTTTTTGTTTTTAATGTATCCAAATTTTAAATTTTAAATTATCAATTGCAAAATCACAATATATATAAAATACCAAATTTATAACATAAAATATGTTCACAAATTAATCAATAATTATAAGTTAACATTCAACTAAATATTTTGTCTCTTATTGTTTATAAATATATTACCTAATTACATTTTGAGTAACTTTTTAAATTGGGATCTAGTTTTTAAATCTATTACCAAACACATAATTTAAAACGGAAAAACTTGAAATATAATTTTATTTTTCATGGAATCCCTTTCAAATTTATGTTTCCGTTTTCAATTTTTTGTGCTTACATCCCTAGTTATCCCCCTAATATATTCTATACACTTTTGAATCAATTATCAATTATGATGAGTTGATCTAGTGGTGAACAAGGCCATAAGAAAAATATGTTAGCTTTAGGGCTTCAATCAAACCAAGTATTTTGATGATAACAAACTCAGAATTTTTGGACTAATATTTTCAGTGTTTCAAAGTCACTATCTTGTAGAGCTCGAAACGATTCCAACGCCTTTCGAATCACTCAAATCGGAGCTCAAACGAAGAAGTTATGGCCAAAACAAAATTGATGGAGAAAAATCCAACGTGGCAATGACACGTGTCAGCTGCTGACGTGGCATCCGATGTGGCGCTGACATGGCACGTAGAACGATCAAAATTGGTGACGTGGCAGATGACGTGGCACTCCAACGTTCACTTTGCTGACGTGGCGAGTTTATATTAAAAAAAAGGAAATGAAAAAGATGAGAAATCATTGATTGACGCGTGGCCCTACCAAATGGCGACACGTGGCGCACTCAAAGAATTTCCAACCTTTATTCTGCATTTATTAAAAAAATAATAATAATAATAATATTCGGTCGCAGGTCATTCACGCGCAGGACGCGCGCGTGCCTGCTATTCCTTCAGCCGCGCAATTCTTCCATGTGCGCGTGGTGTTTGCTTCGCCCGGCAGTGTTTTATTTTCAATTTTATTTTTTATTTTCCTTTTAATTTCCTGATCTATTTTTCTCAAATTTCTCCTAAATTTTCACCCAAAATTCCTTCCAATTCAAATTTTATTCTTTCCAAAATTCATCCCAAAAATCCTTGATTTATTCCCATTATCTCCAAAATTCCATATCTTCAAAATTTGCTCTTAATTTCAAAATCCCTTCCTTTTCTAATTTAGATTCAATCTCCACCATCCATCTTTAGTTTGATCCAACGACCAAAATTCATCCTCCTTGCTTATAAATTGGACTTGATTTTTCCATTCATTCACACAAACCAAAAACTATCAAGTCTTTAAGCTCTCAATTCTCTACTCCTAAAATTATTGTCCTCCCTACTCCAAAATTTGCCTAGTTCTATTTTTGTGAGGATTTTTTTCTGAGTGCTCAAATTGTGTACTTAGCCTTCAAAGAGGTAATTTTTTTTCTGAGTGCTCAAATTGTGTACTTAGCCTTCAAAGAGGTAATATTTGTGAGGTTTTATTTTTCTTTTGGGGATTTGTATTAAGGTGTGGGTACATCTTGGGTTGTGAGAAAAAGGAATTGGTTTGATCCTGAACCAGTTAAAACGATCTTAGGTTTCTCTTTAGCCTAGGAAAAAGAAGGTCGTGTGTCGGTTTGGTTCTCACCCGCAAGAGGATCACTCAGTGAAATACCCAAGAAGGAGTCTTTGGGAGTGGGGTAGGCAATTTGCCGAACCATTATAAATTCTCGGTGTTTTCTCTTCCTCTCTATCTTTTATTTTCTGCTCTTAATTATCTCCTTTGCTCTATTATCTTGATTTTTAATTTCTCTTTAATTGCATGATTTAATTTTAGTTGGTTATTTAAATTTCTCTTTGACTAAATCATATTTAAATTCAAAGCTATCTTAGTGTGCATGCTTTAGGTTTTATCTTGCTTAATTTTTTTTAAATTGAATTTGTGGGTTAATCTTTGATTGAGCATATTTCATAGATAAAATTATTTTTTAAAAATTGGTAGTCAACCCTATTCACCCCCCCTCTAGTGTTGCCTTTCGATCCTACAAAATAAAAGATTTAAAAGGGAATGAGTTTAATCTAGATATCTACCTAGATCTAAAAGATATAATTGAGAAAAAATTTTGTTCTAATTTTAACTTCAACTTCATTACATATATGTTGTCTATAACTTAAAATTTTAGTGTCAAAGCGAGCATAGCTCCGCGGTAATTGGCATTATCCATCCAAATGTTGATGAACTAAATTTTTTTTTTAGAAATTTAGTATTTTATGGTTAAACTTAGTATATATATTGTAACTTCATCTTTTATGATGTTTTGTTATCTATGATTTCACAACCAAATTAAGTAAATTTTGTTGTTTATTATCATATGAAATTGAATGATATTTTTATGTAAGAAAAAATTACAACAAGAGCAATCATGTTTTGCTAGTTTTCTTATAATTTTAAAATTATCATTTAAACACAACTTTTTTTTTTTTTTTGGACAGCAAGTGCGGTGAAGGACTCGAACCACAGACCTCTAAGTCATTAGTACAAGATTTATACAAGTTGAGCTATGCTCATGCTGACATTTAAACATATATTTATATGTATACATATATATATGTATACATTTAAACATATATTATATATATATGTATACATATATATATTGGTAAAAAAAATTAATTGCATAACAGTGTTTGATGTTTAATGTAAAAGATAGTTGAGAAAAATATATATGTTGTTCTAATTTTAACTTCAACTTCATTGGATATCTATTCTCTATAGCTTATAAAAATTTAGTATTTTATTGTTAAACTTAGTGTATATATATTGTAACTTCATCTTTTATGATGTTTTCTTTATCTATGATTTTAAAACCAAACAAGTTTTAAGTAATTTTTTCTGTTTATTATCATATGAAATTAAATGATATTTTTATATAAAAAAAAATTACAACAAGAGCAATCATGTTTTGCTAGTTTTCTTATAATTTTAAAATTATCATTTAAACACATCATTGTCTGTATGCATACATACATGCATATTTGTCAAAAAAAAAAAAAATAATAATAATAATAATTAATTGCATAACAATGTTTGGTGTTCAAGATAAAAAATCAGAAAAATCTTTTGTTCTAATTTCAACTTCAACTTCATTGCATATTTATTGTCTATAGCTTATAGAAATTTAGTATTTTATGATTAAACTTAGTATATAAATTGTATTTTGTTTATCTATGATTTCAAAACCAAACGAGTTTTAAGTAAATTTTATTGTTTATTATCATATGAAATTAAATAATATTTTTATATAAAAAAAAAGTTACAACAAGAGCAATCATGTTGTTTATCAAAAAAAAAAAAAAAGAGCAATCATGTTTTGCTACTTGTTATATATGTTATGATTGCACATTAGTCACGTGACGTACACGTGTTTTATTTTCTGTTTATGTTAGTTATAAAGGTGCGATCCTCTGTTTTTCTTATGTAATTGAGTTGAGGTACTTGCAAAGAGTTCTCCCTTCCTCATATAAATACTCTATTGTTTATCTCTGTATTTCACATGATGAGATGAATAAAAGATGGAAGGGTTTCTCCTGTAAATTTTCTTGATTTTCTCTCTAGTTTCACATGGTATCAGAGCCCATGTCTTACGACTAATCACGATCTTGGAGATTTTTTTTGGGGGCGATTACTTCAAAGATTTCTTGGTGTTGATTCTCAGCGAAATCTTCGGCTAGTTGTTTTTCATATCTTTTGACGTGCGATTGGATTCTATTTGATCAGCAATGGACTCTTCAAATACAGAGATTCAATTGGCTAAAGATCTTGGAAATCAGACAAATTAGATTGTTAATCCTGGTAACAAGATCTCAACGGTTAAACTTAATAATGATAATTTTCTTATGTGGAAGGTCCAAATTGAATTTGCCCTAGAAGCACATAATCTTGGAAATTAAATAGACATGATAGTTTGATTTCTTCTTGGCTTCTTGGATCCATGTCCGAAAATATCTTAGAACAAGTGATACATTGTAAAACCGCAAGAGAGATTTGGAAATGTTTGTTTCAATTTTTTAATTCAAAAAACGGAGCTCAGATAATGAGGCTGAAATCTAAACTACAAACTATTCAGAAAGGCTCCTTATCATTGAATGAGTACTTTTCACAAATTAAAAAGTGTGCAGACGCTCTTGTTGTTGTAGGAAAAGTTATAGATTATGAGGATCACATCATGTATAACTTGAATGGCTTAGGATCGAAATATGAATCTATGGTTTCTGCACTAACCACTTCTACAGATCATCAAGAAGTTCAAGATGTTATGACATTACTGTTGGGTTTTATGCCCTAAAACTCGTAGATAGTTAATGTAACCGTTGACCGGATATTAATGAAATAATATTGATATATTTTTCCATTAATTGTTATTAATTATTTTATATTTGTCTTTGCCTAATAATAACCCTAATCCAATAAACTAGACATCCAATGCTGTAATATGAGTCTTGAACTATATGTAGCGACATATGAGATTATTGTTCAAGAAACAGCCTAAAGGGTCTATAGTATAGGGATAAGATTGGGTGCCTTATCCTGGTGACACTATGGATACGGCTCACTTTGTATTTGATACAAACGCCGCGATCCAACGCGTTCGTGTCGGAGACATGCGAGTGGGGGTATCCTATGCAATGAGTTTACATAAGACCGGACCGCGAAATAGTAACCACTGGTTATAACACCGTTAACTAGTTGGTTTTCTATTTCACTAGGACGACCTAGACAACTTAGTCTTAATCCTGAGTTGATTATGGACTCCTGCTCATGAGAGATTGTCCTTTGATTTGTATGGGTGAGAGTGACCAATACGCCGACTCAATAAGCCTACCACTTTGGGGACAAGACCGAATGGGGAGCTGGGAACGTAATCGTACAAGATGGAATTCACTCCTTCCCGACTTTAGGGAAGCAGATGAGTGTTCCCTTAAGTGGTTACTCCGAGTCTTGAACAAAGGGCCCTACCCTCTCAATGGCACGAGAAGGTTTTTCTGTTTGATGGTTGGACCACAAACAGGTTGTTCATTAGAGGAGAATTGGTACTTAAGGAAATAGAGGTAACCCGAGGGTAAAACGGTAATTTGACCCAGCTGGTGTTACGGACACTCGTGAAGGACTAACTAGTCGATATTGGTCTAGATCCGTGGACACAGAAAATATGTCTGCAGTGAGAAGAGTACAACTGTGAGTCTATAGTGGAATGTACACACAGTTAACGAATATTGATTAATGTGGTTAATGAGTTTGACCAATTAATCTCACATCGTTGGAGCTTCTGATCTGCAGGTCCATTAGGTCCCACTGGTAGCTCGTAAAGTAATTTGTGGCAAATAAGTAATAAAAGTAAATTGAAAATGTTCAATTTATTAAGGGAAACAAATATAATATATACTGATATATTATTATGAGAGAAATTAATATTTGAAAAGTTCAAATATAAATTTATGGAAGTTTGAAAGAGTTCAAAATAATGAATTAATTAATTTAAGGCCTAAAATGTGTTTGGGCAAATTAATTAATTCTAGGTCGAAAATTAAATATGTGATATTTAATTGGTAGTTAATTAATTAAAGAATTCATTAACCGGGAATTAATCAATTATGGAAATAAGTGATTAATCATTTATGGAAATGATCTAATCACTTATGGAAGTAATTAGTCATTTGTGGAAAAGATTAATCATGATTGATTAATTAAGGAAATCAGATGCAAGTTGGAAATGGTACAGGCCTTTCTATATCTCATTGTGGTTATTCTCCCTTTTCATCTCCTACTCATATTTTTCACCTTAAAAATCTTCTCCATGTCCCTCAAATAACAAAAAATCTGATAAGTGTAAGCCAATTTGCCAAAGATAACTCTGTCTATTTTGAATTTCACTCGACTGTTTGTTATGTGAAGGATTCTCTTACTGACCAAATACTACTTCAAGGATCACTCCATGATGGGTTGTACCGATTTGATATCTCTTCATGTTCTTCAACAAAGAGTAGCTCAACTCCCCAATGTTTGTTATCTCATTCTTCAACTACTTCCACTGTTAATACCAATATTAAACTCTCTGCTTTAGATGTCTGGCATAGAAGACTTGGTCATCCTGCTTATTCCATTGTTAAGAGCATTGCTAAACAATGTTTTCCTACTTTGCCTTTGAATAATCTTGTTGTTTTTTGTAATGCTTGCACTATTCAGAAAACACATGCCTTGTCATTTCCTTTATTTGTTACTCAATATACAGCCCCTTTACAACTTGTTGTTGCTAATGCTTGGAGGCCATCTTATACATTGTCTAGAAATGGATTATGTTATTATATCAACTTTGTTGATGTGCTTTCTCGTTACACCTGGGTTTATTTTCTCCAGTCGAAATCTGAAGCTTTACAGACCTTTATGTCTTTTGAAACATCTATTAAAAAATTGTTGGGCTGCTCCATTTTGTGTTTCCAGTATGATGGGGAGGGGGGGAGTTTAAATCTTTTACTAAATTTCTTAAAAAACATGGCATAGAACATAGGTTCTCTTGTCCTTATACCTCCCAACAAAATGGGATAATTGAGCACAAGCATAGGCAAATTGTAGATGTTGGTCTAACTATGTTATCTCAAGCTTCTATGCCATTATCCTTTTGGGATGATGCATTTTCTACAGATGTATATTTCATTAATCGGTTATCTTCCACAGTCCTAAATGGGGTGTGTCCTTTAACCAAACTTTTTCATATCCAACCTAATTACCATTGTCTAAAAACATTTGGTTGTCATTGCTATCCTTGCCTTCGTCCATATAATTCCCACAAACTTGGCTTTTGATCTCTTCCTTGTACATTCTTAGGCTATAGTAACCAACATAAAGGTTACAAATGCCTTTCTCCTAATGGTCGACTTTATGTATCTCGATATGTTATTACCTTTAATGAACTCTCTTTTCCATTTGCTTCGAAACCACCTCTTTTATCACATCCTACTTCATCCCAATCTTCTATTATTCAAACTTTGCCTTTACTTTCTACTCCTATTACTTTACATCCTTCACCAAACCCTTCTCTTTCTACATCAGAGTCCATTCCTATTGCATCTGATTCCTCCTCTGTAACTATGTTGTTCCTTCCACAACTACTGATGCCAATGTTCCTTCCGGTCATGCTACGGCTTCTATGCCCACTGTTGGTACTGATGGTGATGATACTAATGTCAGTCATGCGACTTGTATTTCCTACTGGCACTATTGTAAACACTCATCCTATGATAACTAAAGGGAAATGAGGAATTTTTAAACCCAAAGTTCTTACTGTTTCTTATGTTGAATCTGAACCACCCAATGCTCGAGAAGCTATTAAACATTCTCATTGGAGAAAGGCTATGCAAGTTGAATATGATGCATTGATAGCTAATCAAACTTGGGATATTGTTCCTTCCTCTCCTTATTATCAAAAAGTTGTTGGTTGCAAATGGGTGTTCAAAATTAAGAGGAATTCAGATGGTTCTATAGCTTGATACAAGGCTAGACTAGTGGCTAAGGGGTTTCATCAATCTGCTGACATTGATTATACAGGAACCTACAGCCTGGTTGTTAAACCTGTCACGATTAGAGTTTTACTTACACTAGCTCTAGCTCATAATTAGACCATTCGCCAGGTTGAAATTAACAATGCCTTCCTACATGGTTTACTCAATGAAACTGTTTTTATGGAGCAACCATTTGGTTTTGAACAAAATACTACTTTTCCACCTGTGTGTAAACTTCGTAAAGCCTTATATGATCTTAAGCAAGCTCCCCGAGTTTGGTTTGAACGTCTCATTCACTATCTGCATTCTCTGGGTTTTATCTCATCTCGGGTTGATTCTTCATTGTTAATTAGACACAGAAATGGTGAATATTGTTATATTTTAGTATATGTTGACGATATTATTATCATAGGGAGTTCCTCATCTGTTGTAGCTAATTTGATTACTGATTTGAATACTAAGTTTGCCTTGAAAGACTTAGGCAAGCTAAGTTATTTTCTTGGAATTAAGGTTTCATATCCTCCTAGTGGTGGTCTTTTCTTATCCCAATCTAAAAACATTCGGGACTTATTGGATAAGATTAAAATGAGTGGTGCAAAAGCAATATCCACTCCCATAATGAGTGGCTCTTTGCATTGAGCTAGACATGGTGCACACTTGTCGTTCGTTTTTATAGGAGTATTGTGGGAGCCCTTCAGTATGCAACCCTTACTCGTCCTGAAATTTCTTTTAGCATGAATAAAACATGTCAATTCATGCATGCTCCTACTATTATCCATTGGCAGCTTGTAAAGAGGATATTACGATACTTAAAGGGTACTGTTTCTCACGGTTTGTTGTTGTCTGCTCCACGAGTTTTATCTCTTCAGGGCTTTGCTGATGCTGACTAGGCATCCGACCCAGATGATCGAAAATCCACGTCTGGTTTCTGTATATTCTTCGGTGGTAACTTGATTTCATGGGGATTCAAGAAACAATCTATTATTTCTCGTTCTAGTACTGAAGCAGAATATCAATGCCTTGCTACTGCTGCATCTGAATTGATATGGTTACATTCTCTTTTTTGTGATTTACAAGTTTCTTTGTTGCAAAAACCCATTCTATGGTGCGATAATCTTAGCGCTAATCCAGTTCTGCATTCGAAGACCAAACATGTAGAAATCAACATATATTTTGTTCGTGACTTGGTTTCGCAGAAACGTTTACTAGTGCAATACCTTCCTGCTGCTGATCAAATAGCAGACATTCTTACCAAACCTTTATCTGCATCTTTTCATCTGCTTACTTTCAAGTTTAATGTTCGAGATTCTCTGACCTTTGGCTTGCAAGGGTGATAAATATGCAAACTTCAATAGTAAACACTATCAAAGTTGATAGACTTCAATGGTAAACACTATTTAAATTGATGGGGGTGGAGTTAAAGGTGTTGTGAAGTATGTGGGTCAAACAAAGGGGTGAGATATTATAACATCCTCCCCATCCAACTCCAAGTTTGTGCACAAACATCCCTAGGAGTTATCTTCTGAACCGACCAACTTTTTTGGTTGGCAAGGATATTAGTCCTCTCCTAATTAATCAAACATTTTTAATCAAATTTGTAATTTTATAACTATCACTATAAAGTTTACTTCCTAAACTGCTACATCTATGTATACTCAAAAGAAAAATATAGAGGTTCTATCCAATAAAAAAAATAATAATAAATAAATAAAATAATAATAATAATAATAATAATGAAACTTCCAAAGGGAACATGGCGACTGTAAGATTTTTTTTTTTTTTTGTTCAATGATGTGGGGTAAAGGGATTCAAACTTTTCGACCTCTCGATAGAAGATATATATCTTAATCAATTGAGTTAAGCTCAAGTTGGACAAGTTAAAAAATACTTGAAATAGAGGGAAGTATGGAAAAAAGAAAACATATTCTATTATAAAGACGAAAAAGTAAGGTAGATTAAAAAAACTAAAAGAGTAAGGAAAACTGTATGGAGTTGTAAAGTCGTGAAGCAAAATATTGACATGCCCATGCTCATATTACAGACCTATAGTACGTACTTTCTCAATAGGTGGTGGGTCTTGGTTGTTGCAGGCCATCACCTAAATCTCGAGTAAACAAGCAGCACAAAAATAGACCTGGATTACAACACAGACAAGCAATATATACGTTCATTGCTTTTGTTTCCATGTATATATGTGTCTATATATATATTTCTATCCCTTTGGTTAAATTAAAAATTTAGCTCTCAACTTTCACGTATTTAATAGGTCTTTGAACTTTAATAAACATCTAATAAGCTCTTAATCTTTCAATTTTGTGTCAAATATATCCTTAAATTTAAAAATCTCTAATAGGAATTTTTAATTTTATGTCTAATAAGCTAAGTTTAACCTATTAAATATTTATTAAAATCTATGAATTTATGAACCTAATGAATGCAATATTAAAAGGCCGGGGTCTTGTTGGACACAAAATGACAATTTAAAAAAGAAAGTTGAATAAGATAGGAATTTATTAAACCTAAAATTTATGCCCAGTCTGATAAAGTGTCAAATGTGTCCTTAACAAAAATGCAAATCATAGTAAGAAAATTGAGAGAAAACAAGCATAGTTTTCAAAAACCAAAAACCAAATGGTTATCAAAACACAACCTTAAAGTTTAATAATGATTTATAGACCCTTTTTAAGTTCCACAAAGTTGGAGACTAAACTTGTAATTTAACATTGTAATTTTTTTAAAAAAAAAAACATAACTAAAAGCATTATTTATCGTTTTCAGTCCTAAAATGCATATTACACATACAAATATGCATGCATATTAAGTTTAAATCCTATTTTATTTATTTCATCTTGGTTCATGAACATTTATAAAGTATTTTTAATTGCTAAACTTTTAAAATATAACGATTTGACATTTTAGCAATCAAACTTTCAAATAGTAATCATTTTTGTCATTATTTTACCATTGAGTAACTGCATGCACACACACAATACTTGCCCTAACTAATCTATGTGACTCTACATATCAATGTCAACTCATTAATCAATCCTTATATCTACATGTTAAATGAATAACCAAATAATGTGAATTAAAATAATGATGGACTAAAAAAATAGTTTAAAAGTTTAGATCTGGTTTGATAACTATTTGGTTTTTGAAAATTAATTAAGTCTATAAACACTACTAATACCCATAAGTTTATTTGTTTTATTATCTACCACATTCCCATGTTTTAAAAATCAACTTGTTTTTGTTTTTGAAATTTGGCTTAGAATTCAAATGTGTACTCAACAAAGATAAAAATTATGGTAAGAAAATTGGGAGAAAACAAACATAATTTTTAAAAACCAAATGATTATCGAAAGAGGTCTTAGTTATCTAATAGATTTGGAAGTTTAGAGTGAAATAAATCCAAACCTAGAGGTGGAATTAGTCTTTATAAGCTTCATTTTCAAAAATAAAAAAGCTATGAGATGGGACTTTAATTTTTTAAAATTAATTTGCAAGTTTTTATTATGTTATTCAAAAGTCGAGGAAACAAAAAATAAAGTGAAAAAAATAAGAAAATGTTATCTACACATTTCCTACAAGAAGTGGATGAACACTCACCAGTCACCACGATGGAAAATTTCTGACGGATCAGATAAATAACGCAAAGTGGAGTGGCCCCCTTCATTCCTCGTTTATTGCTCCGGTCAACGTCCAACCTATTCCCATTCCAACACAAGATAGTGATGAAAGTAATAACAAAAAAGTATGATTTCGGTACATATTTTTCACAAACATTCACAGCATTGCTTAATAACTTCTCTATGCATGAGACAGGGTTGTTACACTTGCACATTGATGTAATAGATTTTAAGATTCTTTTTATATCACTTTGTTGTTATTTTAGTATTTTATGACTTGGGGGCATAAAAAAAACACTCCAAGATAATATATATACTACTAGTAGGGTGTGCATCGGTCGGTCAGTATTGATTTTTGGCCAAAACAGGCATCCATCTCTGTCGAACACTAAATCTTATCTATTAATAAATTGAAAGATCTTCGTCAAATACCAAACTTTGCCTTCTTTTTTAGAAATTCCTCATATCCAAAGTAGCTTACCACAAAAGGGGAGGAGGGGTAAGCACGTCGAGACTCTCTTTCGAAAGTGAGATCACCATTGGCTTGCAGAAGAGGAAAAGATCAACCCTAAATGCAACATTTCTCTTGTATACGAAACCAGCAGATGCCTTGTTCGAGCTTTCTCCCCTAACTTGAGTCCCTAATACTACTTCTAACACACCCAACTCAATGCTTAAAAAAAAAAAAGTATGTTCACCCTCCCTCTCATCTTCGAGTCGAGCTACTTATCTGCCCATTTTCCAAACCCTACCCTTTCCCTTTTAGAAAAAAAAATTGATTTTTTTTCTAAAAAATAGTACCTTGGGAAGACCACACTGGTACCAGCAGAGCAGTATTAAAGCTGCTTTTAACTTTTTTTTTTTAATTATGATTATCGATCGGTCTGGTCAGTTTGAGCTCTTCTTGGACTTGCAAATCGACCAACTTTCTTTTAGAAAAACCAACCCCAACCGAACTTGTACAAAAACCGATCAATTGAAGTTGGTTCAATCAATTTCGATCGATTGATTCAGTTTATTGAATTATATTGTTGATCCCTAACTACTGGTATGGAAATTGCATGCAATTAATGGGGCTGTGAAAATTGTACCAACCAATATTTTGGAAAATGCATTTGAAAGGATAATACAGTTTCAAGATGTTATTTCAGGATAAAGTATCCGCACATGATGATTAATGAATAAATCCATTCTTAGAAAGGTATGACCAAGGGCATTAGAAACACATTCACCAATATTGACTCTTCTCAAAACTTAAAGGAAACATCAAACTAAGTTCAAATTTCAACATGAAAATTACAAAAGAAAGAAAGAAATTCAGACCAATTCTTCACAAAATAGCCAAGTTACGAGAGTAATCATCAACAAAGGTAACAAAATATCAAAATTCAGTTTCAAACACATCTGGACAAGGACCCCAAATATCCGAATGAACCAAGTTAAAAGTTTCACTTGCTCGCTAATCAATTCTATGACTAAAACTAAGATGAATGAAATTTGGCAAACTAACATGAGTCACTATTTAATGAGGACAAGTAATGAACCGAAGGACAAAGTTTTCTTAACATTGGAAGAGATGGATGACCTAGACGACAATATGGACATCAAAAAGAGAACAGCTCCAAAAAAAAAGGCAACTACTTTTGGTACTTGATAAAAAATACAAAGTCCTCTAGATTCATGTCATCTACCAATAATCTTATTCATCACAACATCATGAAACATAGCACCAAAGTCAACGATCCATTTGGTAGAGGATGAAAGAAGTGTTGAAATATAAACTTGATTTTGGATAATTAGTATTTGGTCCTAGCCCAAATAAAAGCCCAAATTCTAGAAATGTCTTAAGTAGGGGAAAAATCTAGATAAATCCCTTGGGAAGATTGTTAGAGTGTGATGTAGAATTCTCTAGAATATTAGAGAAAATTGTGTATTTCAGAGAATCATTTATAGCAACAAGATTATAGTTATGTGTTGGAAAAATCCTAACCACAAATTGAGGAGGTGGAAACTAGTATAAATAGGAGTGATGTCTTAGTTTTTGTATCAAGCCAAAAGAAGCTAGAATTGAGTAATAACACAAGTAGCCTCTTTCTCATAACCTCTTTCTCAAAAATCCATCTTTCAAGTTTACCCTCCAATCTCCAAAAAGTGGTATCAGAGCTTGAAGATCTTTGCTAAGAGAAGATGGCTAGCAACGGCATGGTCCCATTCCAAATTCCAATGCTCAACAAGAGCAACTATGATAATTGGAGCATCAAGATGAAGGCTCTCCTTAGTTCGCAAGACGTATGAGAGATAGTAGAGAAAGGATACACCGAGTTAGTCTTTCTCAAGCACAAAGGAATGGTTTGAGAGACTCAAGAAAGAGAGACAAGAAGGCTCTCTATCTAATCTATCAAGGATTAGATGACGATGCTTTTGAGAAGATTTCAGAAGCAAAGACAGCAAAAGAAGCATGGGGGAAGCTTCAAACATCGTACAAGGGAGCGGATCCCGTCAAGAAGGTACGTCTTCAAACTTTAAGAGCTGAGTTTGAAACTTTGAATATGAAAGAAGGGGAAGCCATCTCCGACTATTTTTCTAGAGTTTTAACGGTCACCAATCAACTTAAGAGGAACGGTGAAAAGCTAGTTTGAACATATTGTTGCCATAATCGAAGAAACAAAAGACTTGAATGCTATGACCATTGAGCAACTCTTGGGATCGTTACAAGCATACGAAGAAAAGAAAAAGGAGGAAGGAATCGTGGACCAATTACTCAAGCTGCAAGTTGACTCACCCATTAGAGGAGTTGGTCAGAGTGATAGAGGCCAACGAGGACGAGGTCATGGTGGACATTGAGGATGAGGGAGAGGTCATGGACAAGGACAAGGACGAGGACGAGGTTGGAGGCCCTATGAAGACAACAACAATAATTTCCAAAGGGGAGAAAACTCAACAAGAGGTCGTGGGCCAGACAACTCAAGATCAAGGTACGATAAATCAAACATTAAATGCTACAATTGCCAGAAGTTTGGTCATTATGCCTCTGAATGTATAGCTCCTAGCAACAAAAAAGTTGAAGAGAAGGCAAACTTCATTGAAAGGAGTCAAGAATGTGACACATTATTGATGGCTTGCACAGATAATGAAAGGAACAAAGATAATAAATGGTATCTAGACATTGGAGCAAGCAACCATATGTGTGGAAAAAGGAGCATATTCGTGGAACTTGATGAATCAGTGAGCAGCAATGTAGCCTTCTAAGATGAATCCAAGGTGGAAGTAAAAGAAAGAGGTAACATTCTTATCCGATTGAAGAATGGTGAGCATCAATTTATTTCAAATGTTTATTACGTGCCAAGTGTGAAGAGTAATATCTTGAGTTTGGGCCAACTCTTAGAGAAAGGTTATGATATTCAATTAAAAGATAATAACCTTTCTATAAGTGACAATGCAAATAATTTGATTGCTAAGGTGCCAATCACAAAAAATAGAATGTTTATACTCAACATTCAAAACGACGTAGCAAAATGCCTGAAGATGTGTTATAAAGATGCATCTTGGCTTTGGCATCTTCGATTTGGGCATCTCAATTTTGGAGGATTAGAATCACCCTCCAAGAAGAACATGGTGAGAGGATTACCTTCCATCAACCACCCTGATCAAGTGTGGGAAGGATGTCTACTTGGAAAGCAATTCAAGAAAAGCTTCCCGAAAGAGCCCAACTCAAGAGCTCAAAGGCCTTTGGAACTCATTCATATGGATGTGTGCGGTCCAATCAAGCCAACCTCACTTGGTAAGAGTAACTATTTCCTTCTCTTTATTGATGATTTTTCATTTCTTGAAGCATAAATCAGAGGTGTTCGAGAATTTCAAAAAGTTCAAAGTTCTTGTTGAGAAAGAAAGTGGCTTAGTCATCAAGGCCATAAGATCTAATCGTGGAAAGAAGTTCACATCAAATGAATTCCAAAAATATTGTGGAGACCATGGAATTTGACGACCCTTAACAGTGCCAAGATCTCCTCAACAAAATGGGGTGGCAGAAAGAAAAAACAAAACAATTCTCAACATGGCAAGAAATATGCTCAAAAGCAAGAGAAGCTACCAAAGGAGCTATGGGCAGAAGCGGTGGCAAGTGCAGTCTACCTATCCAACCGATCTCCAACAAAGAACATACATGGAAAAACACCACAAGAAGCATGGATCTCATCTCAGAGTCTTTGGAAGTATTGCTCATGTGCACATTCCAGATGAAAAGAGAAGTAAGTTGGATGATAAAAGTGAGAAGTACATACTCATCGGCTATGATTCCAACACTAAAGGCTACAAGCTCTACAATCCTGATACGGGGAAAACAATAATCAGTCGAGATGTAATATTCGATGAAGGAGCATGGGATTGGGGACAACGTGATGAAGACTATAACTTCTTTCCATACTTCGAAGAAAATGACATGGAGCAAACAATGATGGAGCAAACAAGAGAGGAGTCTTCTACTCCAACAACTTCACCAACGACTACAAGTTCTCTGAGAACTCAAGTGAAAGAATTCCACGTTTCAGATAATCTTACTCTCTTTTGTCTTTTTGCCGACTGTGAGCCCATGAACTTCCAAGAAACAGTGACAAACAAAAATTGAAAAAGCGCTAAGGATGAGGAGATCAAGGCGATCAAGAAGAATGACACATGGGAGCTAGTCTCACTTCCAAAAGGGCATAAGGCGATCGGAGTGAAGTGGGTTTACAAAACCAAAAGGAAACTGAAAAGAAGACTTCATAAGATAAAGAGATGGGAGTAACAAAATCAAGTTTAAGAGGGGTGTTGAAATATAAACTTGATTTTGGATAATTAGTATTTGGGCCTAGCCCAAATAAAAGCCCAAATTCTAGAAATGTCTTAAGTAGAGGAGAAATCTAGATAAATCCCTTAGGGAGACTTCTATACATTACCAAACCATCCTCCAAAATTTTGGGATCAAACTTTGAAAACTTGGGGTGAGTTTGGTTTGGTTAGCTAAAAACAAAAGATTTAATGGAAAACAAAGTTGAATTTCATGTTTGAATTGTTTAGAGACGTGTTTGGTAGTAGGTTTAGAATTTGAAAACACAAAAAAAAAACCATGTAAATATTGTTTTCAAAATTTGTATTTTCTTAGCCATAGAATTCAAATATAAATCTAAATGCTGCTTTAAAAAATTAACCTACCAAAGACAAATGAATTTATCTGATTCAATAAGCCTGAAAACGAGCAATTACATATGGATTTGTAACCAAATAGGCTTTTAATAACTTAAAATAATCGTTGTTGCCTTTTAGATTTGGCCCAAGGCAGTATTACGCCTTCCAAGATTATTGAGGGTAAATCAATCTCATTGAAAGATATTTCTGCCAAATTAAATAGAAACAACCAAAAACCATTAATTATTGAAGAAGACAACGCAAGTGTACCTATAAAAGTGCTTCCTTATGTTTCTTCTTCGCATCTCGACAAAATGCACTTCCACAACAGCATTGAAATGCCTTCACGGGATGATCTTCATCGTCAAAGTCAATTGCATAGTCCTGTAGATTCTCACAGACGTACAACTTCAAATGCAGTTATAATCAATGGCACATAAAGTAGAACGTTAACTCAACCAGAATACATCAAAACTGAGATATATATACTTGTTCGAACATTCCAATCAATGTACTTTTCTAACCAAGACTCCAGCATACTTTATATATTTTGAAACTCAAGTATAACAAGTACTCTCTGAAACAACATAAAGCAAATATATTTTTTACTTCAATATTCAGATAGGAGGATTTGAACCTCTCATCTCTTGGTCGAGAGTAGATATCAATTACCGTTAAACTATGCTCACTTTGACAACATAAAGCATATGTATTTTGTTTTAGAGAAGTACAATTTATTTTATTGGAACTTAAGGGCACAAACACTTTAGATTGTCTAATGTGTTGCCAATACTTGATGCACATGTATCAAATATTTGTTAACACAATAGACCCGTGTCAAAAACTAGGAACAAAATTGAATACAAATTTGACACTTGTCAGGCACATGCAGAATAACTGTCATGCATAGTATGTATCGAGTATTGTGGAGGTGTGACAAACAACTATTAGACACAAATTAAAATATTAGAAGTTATGTTTTTGGAAAATGTACACTTTTGGTCTCTAAGGTTTGTGATAGATTTGTATTTAGTAGCATTTTAATATCTTTGTCACCTTTTACGTTAATTAGCTAACATAATGCCGACGTGACATTTTTTTATTAAAAATATATTTTTTAATTTTTTAAAACTAAAAAATATTTTAAATGTTTATAGTACTTTTTTTCTTTTTCTTTCCTCTTCCTCTTCTCTCCCCACCTTCATCTTCACCTAAATAGACTTTGTTACCGGTGGCCGTCCACGATCATCAGCAACAGGCACCGTTGATTCTTGCTCAACTAGTGGGTGAGGTCGGCGAGGAAGACAAAAAGAAGAAGATGAGAAGAAAAAGGAAGAGAGAGGAGGAAGAAAAGGGAAAAAAGAAATAGCGGGGATCGGTGATGGGTGGTAATTAGAGCTTAGGTGGAGAGATGAAGGTGGGGAGGATAGAGAGAAGATGAAGGAGAATTTTTTTTTATTTAGTACATCAACATTTGGGGTGAGAGATTCGAACCTCTGACCTCTTGGTCGAAAACACATGCCAATTACCGTTGAGCTAAGCTCGTTTTGGCAGATGAAGGAGAAAAAGAAAAAAAAAACAAAGAAAAAATATTTACAATATTTGTTATTTTAAAAATTAAAAAAAAAAACATATATTCTTTTTAATAAAAAAAAATGTTACGCTAGCATTTCATTAGCTAATTAATGAAAAAAGTAACGAAGGGACCAAAATGCACCAAATACAAACCTCAAAAAGGTAAAATTGTTGAGTTTAAGAATTCAAGAAACCAAATGCAACATATCTCAAACCTCAAAGACTAAAAGTGTAATTTTCCCTACTTATTTAAGTTAAGCATTATGTATTTAAGTTTAGAACTTAAATAAATGAAATTGAAAGTTTAATGTTCAAATTCATGCACTAACCTAAGTGTATTTTTTGGAATGATTTTGAAATGGCTAAAATCACTTTTGTTATGTTTGAAATCACCTCGAAACATATCTTTAATTATTCAAAATCAAGTTCATATTTGATTTTTCACTTTAATACGTGATTTTCATATCATCAAAATTGATTTTAAATTATTAAAGGTATTATCGGAGTGATTTTGAATATGAAAAAAAATTGATTTAACTCTTTCAAAATCACTCTCAAACATCCACTAAGTACAAGATAAAAACTAAAATTTTCTCTATATATATTCAGACCTAATATGCATAAAATTAATAGTTTAGGAACATATTAAACTTTATTTAAAGTTCAAGGATGTATTATTGGACTTAATAGATTTTTTTTTTAAAGTTTTTAGGGAGCTACTAAACAGATACAGGACCTAATAAATTTCTCTTTTCGTTTTTTTTTTTAAAAAAGTTTTAGGGAGCTACTGAACATAACTTCGAAAGTTCCAAAACCAACCTTGTGATTTAACCTAAGAATAGATCAGAATAGAATTTAGTTTGTTAGTAAAGCATACCTACCCATGTAAGCTCTTCCAAGGCTTTCACTTCCCTACTAGTGAAAAAAGCAAGCTGCACATACAGGACACAACGAAATGAAATGAGATAAACTACTTTAGCTAAATTATTAGATGCTTCCATTTTCCAGTAGAAGAGGCAGAGTAATATTCTACTTTTTCCCAAATACAGAGACATCTAATTAGTTGAAAACATTTCTAAATTTGTTAAGATTCATACATGATAATAGTGGCGATCAGGGGTTTCGACTTCAACAGGAATGTCGATCAAATTTGCATCAGAACATCTAACGAAGAAAAACAAAATATGTACAAGTTAGGAAGAAAGTGGGTTAAGAGGGATTTTTTATAACAAGAAACAAAATATATTGTAAGTTGTAATATAATATATATTAAAAAACGTAAAATAATGTCCACAAAACAAGTTTAATGGAAAAGAAATAATCTCAGTAAAATAACACTCTTCAATCTATAGAGTTGCCTAAAAATTTATTCCTTTCTGTATTTTACATGAAGTTCATTCGGTACTTAGCACAACCACAGCTCAACCAAGCAGATTATCTTGTCTATGGAAAGGAAAATACTAGTGGAATACAGACAGGTTTTCCAGTTCCTAAGGATGAGCTAAACTCTCCCCAATTTTGGTCCTACTGCATATTTATGAAGTGCACACTGTTGAAGTCAATACCTCTGGTATGGTCTCAAGATGGCCAATGTATGGAGTTATTTATGGAAAAATTAAATAAAGCTAGAAGTAGAAAAAAAGTGGAACAATTATAAGTAGGAGCTGTAATGCTGTATACATTAGTGAAGCACTCAGAACGAGGAACTTTGTATAATTGACAAGTAATTAGCCGTATCCCCTGATCGTGAAAGCCTTAGAATATGTCAATTATGAGAACATTTGAGTAAAATGCCAAGTACGTTGGACATATTTATTCAGAAAATTTCGAAACAAAGCAACAAATCAGGCATAGTAATAATGTAGTAGAAAACCACATTGAGCAGGAGAATTAAAAAAGCTCCATTAGCCGATACAAACTGAGATAACTGCATTTGACAGCGAAAAACCATCCTTTTAAGTCTATCTATGGTGAGGGAGAACATATTGTAAATCTAGTTGGCATTGTCGAAATATCATTTAACTTAGCAAGATTTTGGATACTAGAATATGCAACTTAAGGATTATCTAACTTGAAAAATAGTACACAAGGCTTTAATGGGGAAATGATCAGGAGGGTATGAATGTTAAAAGTTGGGAGGTTATAGATGAACATGCAATTGTAAATGAGGTTACTATCTAATCAACCAAGCTCAGTTAAGATTATGTTTAGTGACAAGTTAAATGATATTCAATTGTTGACGTATTTACCAAATAGCTAGAAAGTGGCAAGGAATCCCCATCAGGCTCTTCTTGGTTGTTCAGAAAGGTAAAGAAAAGTTTAGATCTGATGATAGGACAACAAAACAATAGCAAACAAAGGGGATTAAGGAAGTTAAAAATTATTACTACCATAAGAAGGGCTACTTCAAGAGACTGAAAGAAACTGAAGGAGGCCTTATGAAGGTAGAGGCAAATGCAGCTTTGCATAACACTCTTGTTTGTGTCGAGGATAATAGCACAAAAATGGAAGACCACTCATCAATATGAGTAATTGATAGTGCAACTACCATACATATATCTTTAGAAAAAAGATTGATCACATCTTTTATTGAAGGCAATCATAACTTAGTAATGGTGGAGAACGGAAGAGTCTTCAAGACAAGTGGAACTGAAGACATTTGTTTGAAGACTGACAATGAAAGTGAGCAAGTGTTGAAGATATAGGTATGTGCCTACTATCAAAATGAATCTTATCTCAAGAGGTAAGCTAGACGATAATGGTTATAGGAACGAGTTCGGTGGTTGCCAATGAAAACTCAATAGAGGATCCGAGTTAGTGGCAAGTAGCCACAGGTGATTTACAGTCTACAGTGAAACTAAGTATGACCAGAAGATTAGTGAGACGGTGGATAACAAATGAAGCTGCAGATGGTTTCCAAGAAGGGAGGATATAACCAGCAGCAATGACAGAAAAGACAGAATAGTTAGATTATGATCTATTAATTCAGGTACAAACAGCATTATGTTTGCCATTGCCAATTCCTTCTTGGGAAGACTTATCCATATATTTGGTTTGGTCCACGGCTTATCTAGAGCAAAAAGATGGTATCACCCATCGTTTAGCTACAATCTAGTTGAAAGTTTTACCATCCCTTAGTGTATCTTTGACTTTAAAGTTTCAGTTTTTTTCTAACACAAGATTGAGGATCTTTTTATCTTGTGATTTTTTTTACCAAGTAGTTTCAAAATTTTACATTTTTTTTCTTTTCATGATTATACGATTGTGTCTTGTTATGTTTTGAAGTTTTTTACCTTCATTTTTTTTAAAGGATTTTCTTCTTCACTTTGTCTTAGGATTCCATATATTCTTAATTCTATAGTGATATTAAATAAATTCCTGTTAGCAGCAACTACTCACAGCAATTAGAATACATATTAGAACTTTAAAGATGCAATGAAGGAATGAGAGCATTTGATAAATCCATAACATTGAGTGTTAGTTATATCTCTCCTGGGTTGATCTCATACAATAAACTTCCATTCTCAGTTAAGGAAACTTACACCAAATAAACTAGTGTATGCAATGCTTACATTACCTGTGGTTGATAAATCTTGCAACATTTCCATGATACGTTGCATCCAAACAAAGTAACTCATCATCCTCTAAAACTCCCTCTGAACCCCAGTCTGCATCAAGAGTTACTGGATACGTATGCCTCTCGTTGCCATTGCTTTGCATATTTCGATCATACAACTCCGTATTTGTCAATACTTCACCAACGTACTCACAGACAAAAGACCCTTTTGGCAAGTTCTTCAGTGTTCTGAGACCCCATCCTTTTCCTTCACAAGTGAAGAAAACCTGAAACATAAAGGTCAAAGTATGCATCTTAACTAAAATAAAGTCATAAAAAGAAATCTCGTTTAAAGTTAGCAAGTCAAACAAGTATCATGAAACTTCACGAGCTAGAGTCACCAAGGGAAAATATCAACAAAAATGCATAAGCCGGAATTTGAAAAAGGTAATTAAACAATTCAAGAAAGAAGAACTAGTTAAACAGTTTCCACGTTTATATCTCTATCTTGCTAATTAATAAAGGATAAAAAATTATCTGTTGAAGATTGAAGCAACCAAACTTTTGAAATTATTCTTATAGGACCGTACGAGTAATTTCTGATTAGCAAGGACCATCCTACAAGACCACATACTCCCTGGTAAGTGGTAGCCAATGGTGGAGTAGTATTGTAAGGGAAGAGTGAAAAGAAATCCACATCAACTCTAACCTACAATCCCTTTTCCTTTTTTCTGTTGGGCCAGTCGGGGAGGAGAGGCAAAGAGAGTGAAAAGTGAAGTGGTGGATCAGGTTCTGCACCTAGTCATTGTTGTGATTCCCTGTGAGAAGAGGCATCCCTTCTCCCAAAGTTTGGGCTATTTTGTCGAGTTTCTTAAAGAGAGTTGCCTAGCACTCCTAGGAATTCTCTACCTACCTACCTATATTGATTTCAAGTACAGGTACTCTTTTGAGCTTTATATGGAGTACTTTATTAAATGCAGTCATAGTGAACAGGTTAAATCAATAATATCCAAAAACTTAGTAAATTATACAAGTTGGAGAAAAGCAGTTTCAGAACAGCAACATCATAGGAAGATACAAAGAAAATCTAACCTGCAATTTGCAAGAAATACCTCGTTGTACAACTCGATTTCCACACTGCATGTCACATCCACATTTGCTCCAGCATTCTTTAATGAACTTCCTGATCAAATGACCCTTGCATCGCTCAGGCTTGTAGTCATTCTTTAACCTCTCATTTGGGCAATCTTCACAATAAAAGAGATGCTCCTTCTTAGGCTCGCATCTCATAGACATACAGTGATTTAGAAATTCTTCTTTCAGCAGGCCTTCTCGTGTATAAGCAAATTCCCCACCAGTTTCACGAGCACAAGCACATGGATAAGATGATAAAAGGCAATCGCCTGAGCAAGTTGAACAGCAATCATCGTCTGAAATCCGAGCCAATGAAATGTTGACATTGGCATTTTGAAAAATTATATTGTTTGGTATGTAATTGAACTTAGGGATAGACTCATTTCCTAATTCATTAACCCAAGATATTCTGACTTTCTCTGCACCCTTTGTCAAGTCATACATATGATGCAAAGAATGATTTTTATTTTTTCTGTTATGTTGATCACGAGCAATTGGCCTCAGATGCTCAGAAGAAGTTGAACGCTTGCTACAGTAACTGGTGCATTGATCGTGAAAAGGTGCAGTGTTCAATGGCCTCGCACACTGTGAAGAACTCGAGCACTGCTTGTATGAATTGGATTCCATGTTTTCATTTGTTAATGTTTTCTTATCTGATTCAGCAAAAATGAAGATTACCGTAGAAGTCAATAACAGCTTTAAAAGAAATATTATGAGTAACAGAAAATTACAGATAACTCAATATTTTCACAGAAAATCATGATCTTCCAGCTGTTGTAGATGATGCAAAGGAGAAGTTAGTTTAACAAGTTTTACTTCTCCAAAGGGCAAGGAAGAAGTATCAAACGACCTAATTGGCTTAAATTATTATGTGACGGTGAATATATATCCTTGTTCTAGTTCCTATCTACCAAACGAGAAGATAAAGACTTAGCAGCACCATTTCTGGTTGAGCTGCTTATGAAACCTTTATTTTAAAAAATACGATAAACTCCCAATCTCAAAAACCAATGGAGATTGTCAAAAAGCTATTCATTTGGCATGAATGGAAAAAAATGGTTAACCCAACAGGTTTTAGGCAAAATTCCATCTACAAGCTAGGCAACATGTTTCATCCATAATATTCATGTCAATGATTGTCTCAGCTTTTGACTTCAAAATCTTCATGGTTCCTCTCCTACCAGATTTCCAAGCAAGTAGCCATGATGTTCCTGTTCCAGCCTACCTCACTAATTATATCAATTAATTAAAGGGAAACTACAATGCAGTTAATTAAAGGAAAATTACAATGAGTGGTTAAACTGTATGTCGTATTTGTAAATTTGTAATATGAAAAAATAATTTGCAAATATGACAATCTTCCACTCATATATCATTGCTATACCATTTCGTATGATTGATATATCTACTATTTCTCAGCTTTTGACTTCAAAATCTTCAGTAGGTATTCTCCAACAACACAAAGGGCAATGTCCTTCAACTTCTTATCTGGTTTTCTTTGGCTCCAAAGTCAAATTTATTATGGGTGAATGCAGTTAAAGCTTTACTTTATGAATTATGGATGGAGTGGAATCAAAGGATCTGTGGAGCAGAGTAGAGAGTGGCATTCTGTTTTTGTGGGTGTGTGTGTCAGAAAGGAGAGTCCATCTCTCTTGAATAGCTGGGAGACTTTGATCCCTTTTTGTGTGAACACCTTCATTGAAGAACTCTCAACAGGATAGTGTAGGTTAATTTCTATACTTATTTGTGTGTTGTTTTGTGTCTATGCAGGTCAATGTGAGTTTGGATACCTAATAATTGGTATCAGAGCACGTTTCAATCTGGGGAGAACGTAGAAAATGGCTCAAAAACAGATCGAAGAAAGGACAAAAGGAACAGAGAAAGAAATCTCTAAGATGAAGTAAGCAATACCAAGTATGGTAAAAAACCTCAAGCGTTTATCACTAGATATGCGAGAGAATAAGAAGACCCTGATATTAATGATGGTTGAGAATGCATCAAGGAGAGAACATTTATGCATGACTACCACGAATCGATCATCTCAAAGTCCAAAAATGGGCTAAGGCTTTAGCCTAAGGGATTCGAAAATTGGAACAAAGGAAGTGGAATCTGTACAGACAAAGAAGGAGGTACAAGGGGGAGACCCAACAAGTTTAAGAAAGTGGAAATGTCTGTCTTCTCGAGAACAAACCCGAATTCTTGGTTGTTTCATGTTGAAAGATACTTTGAGGTACATCAACTGAGTGATACGGAGAAGATCACCATGGCCATCATCAACTTCGATCAAGACATTGTTGACTGGTATCACTAGGAAAATAACTAGAAGAAAATTACATAATGGAGATGACTAGAAGGCCAAACTATTCGAGAGGTATAAACCATCCAAGGAGGAAGCTTATGCGCAAGATTCCAAGAGGTTAAACAAGAAGGGATTGTCGCCAGATTCAGGAAGAAGTTTGAGATATACTTGGCATTGTTGTCAGAGCTACCAGAGGATGTGTTAGAAAATACATTCTTAAATGGGTTGAACCCTGCTAGGGGTGATCATCGGTCGGTCGGCATCGGTTTTGGGCTCAAACCGACGCCGACCACCGACACCTCAATTTGAGTCGGTCGGTGGAGGTCGGTTTTGGGAGTTTTATGGGACCGACCGACCGACCATAAGCAAAAATCGGTCGGTTTCGGTCGGTTTGGTTTTGAAAGTTCCAGCGATGTGTCGTTCCGGTAAGGTGAAAGAAAGAACGAAGGTTTGGTTTTGAAAGTTCCAACAATGGTGTCGTTCCGGTAAGGTGAAGGAAAGAACGAAAGAGAAAGGAGAATGTTTACAACAAGAAAGCATGGAGAGAGATGAAAGAGAAATAAACTAATAAAGAACTAAGAAGAACAAAATACAGAGACTAAGACTAAGAAAAAAGTACATAGAGATGATCCGTGACCGTGTAACGCTGAGCTCCGGTGAATATTCCGACGTGTTGATGAAGATGACTCATGACTGAAAGTTAGAAACGAGACTAAGAGTAAAAGAGAGATTTGAAAAGAAAGAAAATAAAGAGAAGGTAGGAAATGAAGACACGGCTGATAGAGAAAAATAATAATAATTTTTTTAAAAAAATAAGTAATGATTACCTATATATAGGTAATCAATGCTTTCTTGGGAAGTTGGGATGACATTGATTGCAGCTCCATCACGATTCACTTTCACGCGTTTTCTTTTTTTTTAAAAAAAAAAAAAAAAAAAATTTATATATAATCGGTCGGTTCGGTCGGTTTGGGCCTTTTTAGGCCCACCGACCGACCGACTGGTCGGTTTTTCTAATGGAAAAACCGACTCCGGCCGAACCTGCTATAAAACCGACCGACCGACGTCGGTTCGGTCGGTTTCGGCCGGTCGGATCGGTTTTTCGACCTATGATGCTCACCCCTAAACCCTGCAATTAAGGCAGGAGTTGTGAGCAAACAACTAGTTGGGCTGGAGGACACAATGAAGCATACCCAATAGATAGAGGATCGCGACCCGACTGTGACAATGGCTATTGAACAAATGGGCTCAGGGTCACCAAGAGATACGAGTAAGTCGGCCCAATAGGATACTAGTAAAAATTCTAGATCGACATCTTACAAAATCGAAAATTGGGGAAATGAACTGCAACAAACGCGATCTATAATCCTACCTAACAAAGAGGGAGAAATTGTAAATAACTGCCTTCCAAAGATATTGGATGCGGAATTTCAAGCGAGAGAGAAAAAGACTTGTGTTTCAGGTGCGACAAGAAATATATGGGGAATCACTACTACAAAAATCACGAGACCAGGGAGTTACAAGTCCTTGTGAAGGATTTTGAAGAAATTGAGTTGGTACAAAGTGGACTAGTCGAGGAAATATCAGAGGATCAAAACCTAGAAGTTAGAGATTTGGTAGAACTAGATCTTAAATCGGTAATCAAGTTTTCTACATCAAGGACTATGAAAGTTCGAGGAAAAATTATTGAAATGGAGGTGGCGATTCTAGTTGATTGTGGGGCTACACATAATTTTATTTCTCAATGATCAGTTGATGAACTGAAATTAACCAAGACAGACACGTCCAAATACAGAATGGTCATGCAAACCGGCCTAGCAGTAAAAGGCAAAGGAGTGTAAATCCGAGTTTGTTGCTCTACTAGAATTATTATCCAAGAAGATTTTCTTCTGCTGGAGTTGGGGGTTGTTCACACGATTCTCCGCATGCAGTGGCTATGAACTATGGGATTTATGAGGTCAACTGGATGGCCTTGACAATAACATTCGACATGGGAAGTACTAAAGACACCATTAGACGGGATCCCTCTCTCACAAAGGCAAAATTCGCACTAAAGATGATGGCTAAGACTTGGTCTTATTTGGATCAGGGTTCTTAGTGGAATTACAAGGAATGAATATTGACGAGCCGCAAAAGGGAAAAGAAGTTCACTGGAGAAAAGCCAGAAGAGTTGCCTAGATCTATCATAGAGCTATTGGAAAAATATAAATCCGTTTTTGAGTTACCGAAAGGGTTATCACCTAAGAGGGCAACTGACCATCGTATTGTACTTCATGAACGGTAACCACTAGTCAACGTTAGGAAGTATGCGCACGTGCAGAAAAATGAGATTGAGCGACTAGTAAGCAAAAAGTTGGCATCGGGAATAATCCAGCCAAGTGTAAGTCTATTTTCTAGCTTGATTTTGTTAGTAAAGAAGAAAGACTGTGGATGGAGATTTTATGTGGACTACTGAGTGCTAAATCAGGTGACCAACTCAGATAAATATCTGATTCCAAAAATTGAGCAGCTATTAGACGAATTCAATGGGTCTTTTGTGTACTCGAGGCTCGATATAAAGTCTGATTTACATCATATTTGTATGCACGAGGCTAGGGTTCCTAAAACGATTCTCCACACGCACAGAGGACATTATGAATTTTTAGTGATGCCCATCGGATTGACCAATGCCCCCAACGACTTTTCAGTCCTTGATGAACTAGGTATTCCGACCCTATTTGCGTAGATTCATATTAGTTTTCTTTGACGACATTTTGGTGTTTTTTAGTATGTCGAAGGAACATTCCTTATATGCAATCACTAGTTCGAAACATTAATGTTGAGTTTGAATGGTTGATAGAATTGAAGGATGTGTTGGGATTGAGGTGGAATGAAGAAGAAATGTTTATTCATTGGCAAGGACAACAAGCGTGTGAGGCAACTTCGGAACCAGCTACTTCCATCAAGAGACACTTTTCAGAATTCCACCTTGAGACAAGATGTATCTGACCCCGGGGGTATTATAATTGTTAGACCTCCAATTATGCATACATACTCTAGGAAGGGTAGAAATGGGAAAAGAACAATTTGGTTTGATGAAAGGGGGACCATGGGATTGTGGGATCGTGCTGTGGGGATGGTTTTTGTATTGTGGAGCAGAGCAGGGAGTGGCATTCTGTTTTTGTGGGTAGATTTTTGTGTCCGAAAGGAGAGTCCAACTCTCTCAAATAACTTGGAGCCTGTGATCCTTTCTTGTGTTGTAGTTCATATCAATACATGGAGCTAATAACCCACTTTTAATTGAAGAACTCTTAATAGAACAGTGTGAGTTCATTTCTATACTTGTTTGCGTGTTGTTCTGTGTTTATGCAGGTTAATCTGAGTTTGGATACCTAACAAGTGCATCACTGATATACCTAATATTTACTGTATCGCTAACCTAATATTTAGTATATTACTCATATATCATTTTCGTAGATAAGTATATTACTGATATACCAATATAACTATAAGTATATCACTAATATCTTTTTTATATGATTGATATAGTATGTCGTTGATATGCATAATATAAAGTAAGTCACTAAACCTATGTATATCACTAACATATGTTTTTACATTTGTGCCATTTTTACAAAATGTTTTATCATGTAACAAATCTATTATTATTGCAAAAGCCCCTTCACACCAACTAAGTCAAAGCTAAAAACAGGAAATCTATCAATAACCTGTGTTATTATGATGTATGATTTTTCTACGAGCACAACCAAGGGTTCATTTTAAACAGCAAACTTGGGAAAAACTATATTCACGACAGTAATTAGATAATTACATGATGTTTCTTAATTAAACAAATATATTGGCATATTCAATAGTCAATTTTTATTCGTTTCAAAAAAAAAAAAAAGAAAGAAAGAAAAAGCTACCTGGATAAACTACTGAGACGGGTTTCACTGATGACAATCTTTCTCTGGGCATAATGACTAAACCTTGTTGAGACAAGTTTGTAGTCTTCTGTCCTGCATCTACTTCAGAAATTTTATTCTTTCTTACAACTAATTTATGGCCTGAGCTACCGATGGTAGACAAAGCCTGATTCTGTTCTTCTCCTTCACGTGGTCTCTTTAGTGTTATCGGAGACTTCTTGTCATCCATAAGACAACCTCTCTTTCCTTCTACTCCCTATTCACGACACATGAAAAGAAAACACTCTCTGGCATTATTGAAGGGATAAAAAATACAAGAAAGAGAGTTAAAAATTCATATTGGACAGGCAATGACATAATATAGTTTAAATTAAAACTGTTTGGTGATTGAACTTTTAGGTTTGTGTTTAATAGATTTGAAACTTTAAAAACTATCTATCATAACTTACAATTTTGTAACTAATAGATCCTTGAACTTTCAAGCTATCTACTAAGCTCCTCAACTTTTTTTTCTTTTTTTTGAAAATAGAGTTATAAAATAAGTCCATGACATGTTTAATATTTTTTTAGAGATGCTAACATGAGCATAGCTCAGCAGTAATCAATATGCACTTCTTTCCTTGAGGTCAGAGGTTCAAATCCCCATAACAAATCTATTAGACATAAATTTGAATTTTGCATCTAACAAGACCCTAAACTTTTAGTTTTATGTCTAATGAATCCGTGAAATTAAAAAAAAAAAAGTTGAATATTTTAAGTACCTCTTAGACTCAAAACTAAAAGTTCAAGGATGTACTAAACATTATATTGAAGATTCAGGGACCTACTAGGCACAAAATTGAAAGTTCAAGAACCTATCCACTTTTAAAAGTTCAAAAACCTATTAGACACAAATCTAAAAGTTCAATCACCAAACAGTTTTAAAGTAACACATTGTGTTATATTTTTGAGATGGTAGGCAGAGGAAAAACTGGAGAACAGGTTTTCATTTTTCAGCACTGATAAGTGACCCAAAGCGACTCACACTCGCTTCATAAAGACATTGATTAACCAAGTTCATATATGCCGACCAAAATTGAACTCCATGCTTCACTTAAATGTGATGGTCATTGTACTTCTATATTCGATAACAACTTCTATTTCTCAGAAAAGAAAAAACAAATAAAAAAAGTAACAGTCAGATTTTATCACTATATCAAATGAATATAAGTGAAGCATCTCAAGAGCTTTAGAAATTGGTCTGACAGATGCAGCCCATCAAATTCTTTATTTGATTTAAAGGACTCGAATACCGAATTGCAGATGTCACTTATTTTTTCGAGTTCTACAACATTTGGGGTAGGGGATTCGAACCTCTGACCTCTTGATCAAGGGTATATGTCAATTACCGTTGAGCTATACTCATTTTGGCAATTGCAGATATCACATTTAACAAGCTTAAATAAGAAAATGTTCTCTAACAATAAAATAGTTAACTAGAATCATTATTTCAGGCATTTCTTTTCTATCTAGCATGAAATCAATAATAGCCTGAATGCAGTATAATAACAAAAATAAGTTGAATGCAGTTTAAGAACATAAATAAGCTAAATGCAGAAGAGTACATGTTAAACAACAAGGATAATATCTATAGGTTAAATAAATATAAAGGATTGCTAAATATACATATTTTTCTTTAAAAAAAAAAAGGAGAAATAGAAACCTCGTCTTCCTTGTGCTCGAAATAAGCATCTACTAGGGTGCGATAATTGTCTTCTTCAATGAGCTTCCAGTTTTCATCGTACATCGTTAGCAGATTCCTCAAGATTGGTTTTACTTGGTCATCAGGGATTCCTAACGATCTCGTTGCATTCAAAGCCTTGAAAATTTTCTCTTTCTTTTTTGAAGACATTGGCACACCCAAATATTGAGGGAGTTGGAGGAAACTTGTTTCCTGTTCTCAAGAGATAAATTTTAGGCAAAATCGATACTGCTGGTATACATAATACCAATTTATAAAATTAAAACAATCTTCAGATTCATTGGAACGAATTTCATAATGTCTGAAATAGATATAAACAACAAGATGAAAGAAATCGAAACAAATGGAAAAACATGCAGCAAAAAATTAGAAAATGTTTAAGTTCATTAAACGAGTAAAATATACTGAGGCAGACCTTGCATGTGGATTTTAAAGAAAAGAACTCATGCACCATAAACATTGTAGCCAGTTAAAGAAATCTCATTAAAAATAGCTTTCGCAGAAATATAAAAGCAAAGACGAAATAGTTTTTATATTCCACCGAAATTAAAATTTTTAAATTTAATCTTGATAACTGCAGAACTCAAATTAAACAGTTGAATCCAAATCAATCTTTTTCATATTCTTTTCTGCTTCATCATCATCCTAGGCACTAAAAGACGCAGCAACGATTGATCCTTCACAAGAACAGAAGCCAAAAAGAGAAACACTACAATATCTCTATTTGTATTGTTTCCTAGACTTCACAAAAATCGATTTTAAGCAGTCGATGAACAAAACAAAAAAAAAAAAGAATATTCAAGAACAAACGAGCAAAAACGTCGACTGGCAAGCCGCAGTTTATTCTCAACACCAAAGCATTGTCTGTCTTCGCCATTATCATTACCAAACAGAAAACAAAAACACACAACACCAATACATATTGGTAACACTCTCAAACGTTGAAAACAAGCATTCTCAGCATCCAAACAAGGGAAAACACAGAAAAACAGAACATCAAAAAACGAAAAACAGAGAAAGAAAAAGCACATGCAAGAAGATAACCTCCAAAAAGAGTGTCTCCACTCTTGTCAAGGCTTCAGCAAGCACACACAGTAGAAAATAGTCTCCGCAACCGCAATGGCGTAGGACGCAAGTTTTCAGCAGAGAATGAGGGCGAAAATCCAGAGAAACGACGGCATCGATTGAGAAAGGGGAGAGAAGATTGTTGGAATGGTTTGAGGGATCGAGGTTGAGAGAGAAAAATGAGTGTTGAGGGAGGTAGTGGGAAAGTGAGAAGAATGAGAGACGGGTTACAGGTATTCTGAAAGTTTTAAGTCTGGACGATTGATTTTCCAGAGAGAATCATGTGGGGTCGAGTTCGTTACCCCATTTCATCCGCTACGCGCTGGAATACGCAATGACCGTGTGCTTTTTACGTCTTCAAATTCTATTGGTCTCCAAATTTTATTGGTCTAAGCTTAGTTTCGGGTTGCGGTAGCTTTTAAAATTTGGTAAATTAATATTAAATTGGTGTGAAATAGGTATAATGACCAAAATAGACATATTTCAATTTAGCATGGGATTGCATTAATATTTACATTGAAATTTTTCCTAAAGATAAATTTATATCATTTATTTTATAAATTATATTTTGTTTACTTTGTAAATTGATAGAAAAAAAATATCAATTATAGAAAAAAATTGTGTGAAACGAAATCTATTAATTTAAATAAAAAAAAACAAATTAGAAGCAACCAATTAAATTTAAAAATAAAAAGAATGAAATGAGATAAGATAAATTGTGAATAATAATATTTGAAAACCTAAAATATGGAAGGATAAAAAAAGAATTTTAAATATTGGTTAGTTAGACCAGATTTTCCTAAAATCTAAATAACTACAAACGAACGTGATTCAAAAATTGATTTGTTCTAGATTATTAAAAAAATCAGTTTAAGCAAACACAAAAAACGATTAAAATTGATCTACAATCACTTTTTACGTCTTCAAAATCAACCTGAGCACTTATATAAACCAGACTGAAGTTAAGTTATAGACAGAAACTAACCAAGAAGTTAAGTTACAGATAGGAACAAGGTCAGGCCGAAGTTAAGTTACACACATAAACTAACACATAAACTAACCAGGTTGAAGTTAAATATATACTAGAACAAGACCAGGTTGAAACAGGACACAAATGAATTTGAAAGTTTAGGATCAAAGTTACAAACACAAATGAGACACGAATGAATTTGAAAGTTTAGGATCAGAGTTACAAACACGAAGAGAAACGAATGAACTTGAAAGTTTAGGTTCAATGTTCAAACGCGAGGACACGAACGAACTTGGAAGTTTAGGTAAAATGTTCAAACACTAACGACATGAAAAAACTTGAAAATTTAGGATCAAAGCTACAAATATGGCATGAAGAACCAAAGTGACATCCTAAACTAAAAATTTTAATCTAGGATTTTATTGACTTTAATTTTAAGTTAGATTTTGTTACTTCGCTATATTAATGGGAATCAAAATCAATCTAAAATTAGGGTATGTTTTAAAATGACTTATTAAAAAATGAGATTGAAAAATAAACCGAGAAACACTTAAATTTTTTTAAAAAGAGTTTTTAAGCATATAATAACTTTTATATAAAAACACTACATATATGAGTGTTTAATTTTGAACAATTTTTATACCAACACTACATATATGAGTGTTTAATTTTGAACAATTTTTATACCAAAATGTAAAAAAAAAATGTATTCTTGAAAAACATTTAGATTAGATATGTTTGGTTACTTTTTCTAATTTTTTTTAAAAAAAAAATCAATGTGTCAATCACTAAAAATGACTTATTAAAAAATGAGATTGTAAAATAAATCATTCGGAGAGAAACATTTGAAATCAAATTTTTTAAAAGTAATTTTTAAATATATAATGACTGGGGTATAAAAACCCTTTAACATAGGTTTAAATTCTAAACCATTTTTATACCAAATGTAAGGATGTATTTTTGAAAATTAAAAAAGTATTTCAAATGGACTTTAAACTAAAAGTATTACAGCGGTCCTTTAATATGGAAACTCGAAAAAGAAAATAGTAGTAATAAAATAAAAAACGGTAAGCACGAATTTGGAAAAGGAAACAAGGATCTTACTTTTAAAAATAGAATATTATTTTCCAAAATTTAGAATCTCACTAATTTTAGTATAAAACCCATAAATGAATCATTCCCTTACTTGTGATAAATGATAAACACAAAAAATGATAGTGACTAATAACCATAAAGTTGTATTGTCATTAACGTACCTCTGACTAGGAGGTTAGATTTTTGAATCTCTCACACTCAAATAATATCACTTAAAATTTTTTAATGAAACTTTGTAAAACTTATTTTTTATTTCCGGTATAAAGTATAAAAATTAAGGTCACAATTGATAACGGGTTTTGGTGTTTAGTTTTTGAAAATTAAGCTTCAAAACCCAAGGGTCCATTTGGAATACATTCCAATTGAGATGTTTTCAAGAATGGATTTTTTAAAAAACATTTTGTATAAAAATTATTTAGGATTTAAACACTTAGGTTGAGGAGTTTCGTATTGTATAAGTTGGTTTTAAGTGTTTGTCTCACAAATGTTGTTTTTCTAATAAGTTATTGTTTAGTTTTTTTTAAAAAGTTGGTTTCAAGCGTTTCTTTCAAAATGATTTATTTATTAATCTCATTTCATTTTCTAATAAGTCATTTGATTTATTTTCAAAATTAAACACTTGAAAAGTTAAACCAAACACACCCTTATTTATTAATCTCCAAGTCTAAATTTTTTCAAAATTAGGAATTTGGCTTTTCTCAAAATGGTTTTTTTTTTTTCAAAATTAGGAATTTGGCTAGCTAAGAATTTAAATGTGCCCTTGATGAGAACCATGGAGGAAACAAACTTAATTTTCAAAAACCAAAAACCAAAAATCAAAATGTTTGATAAACATTTGGTTTTTTGTTTTTGAAAATTCAACCAGCGTTCTTTGTTTTTTAGAATTTGGCAAAAATTAGGGTGTGTTTTGTTTACTTTGCAGGTGTTTAAATTTTGAAAAAAAAAAATCATTTTGAATAACTTTTGGAAAACCGTTCTGAGAGAACTTGAAAGTAAATTTTTCAAAAAGAGTTTTTAATATATAATAACTTTTGTTTAAACACAATGTAACCAAACAAATGGGTTTTTAAATTCTAAACGATTTTTATACAAAATGTTTAAAATAAAATGCATTCTTGAGCTTATATTTGTAGGCTTAGTTTGAGATGGCTAGCTTTTAATGCGAAAACTTCAAACATTGATACTAAATTATTGTGATTTAGTTATAATTACTAAAATATATATATTATTTCAATTGTTTTTATATTAATTTTTCATATTTAAAATGGGTAGACAATTATTTTAAAATTTTATATGATTTCAATTATAAAAATTATATTCAAATTACACTAAATTTTTTGATAAAATATTAGGAAAATTAATTTTTATATAAAAAATATTGAATTAATTAATAAACCAAAACATAAAGACAAAAATAAATAATTTTTTGTTATAATTTATTTCATTAAACAATAAATATGAAACTTAAAAGTTATTAATTGAATAATAAAAGGGTTGGTTTGTAATTGTGACTTGAAAATAATGAAAAAAAAATAATATTTAAATTAATAAAATATGCATTTGGTGATTGTTTTTTCCATTTAGATGTGGGCAAGAGGATTTGAACCACGAACTTGAGTGGCGATTGATGGTTGATTGTATTTGAATTAATAAAAAAATAGTTCCCCATCCCGAACAAAAAAAAAATATATATATATATATATATATTTTGAAAAATACAAAAAAAAAAAGTATAAAATCAAAATTATGGAGCGTAAAGTTTGAAGTCCAAAATAAAATTATAACATTTTGGCTAAAATTTGACTCAAGAGTTAGGTTTGTGCAATAGAGGATAAAAGATCAAGTTGTTGGTACGTAGATATAAATCTATAAACCAAACATTCCAAAGAAATTTACTCAAAACTTTGGAAAAAAATGGATGGGAGATACCTATAAGTTGTATTCAAACAAAAAATTTATTGAGATATTCCATAGGATGTTTATCTCATACAATGAAAAAGAATAGAACAAAAACATACCTAAATAGTTAAAAAAAATGCTTCAAATCTTCAGCCGATGACTTGACTTCGACTACACAAGATGAAGCCACCCTCTCTATTTCTTCCTTTCAAAGCTTTCCAGTAAAAAATGCTTCACTTTGCCTCATCTATTTATAAGAAACCAGAGATAACAAAGAAAATATTATTGGGTTTATGGTTTATTTGAATACTCAAGATTTTGAGGGATCTGTGAATTTCTCCCGTTTTTTATTCCCTAAAATACAGGATTTGAAATCATGTAGATTTAAAATTCCATCTTGAAGTGATTACAATATCTTTATTTTTCTTCACTTTCGATTTATTCTTTGAAATTAAACCATTTTAAGTGTGGATTTTTTTTTTAAAGAGTTTAAATCGGGTTTGAAATCACATCTCAATAGATTAATTCTATCAAATTTAAAAGTTGCTGATGTTTCAATTCTCACGTATGATAGACTTTTTAAAAAGTTTAGACTCTCTATTGGAAAATCGTCGATTATTCGAAACAAGTTTGTTTAAATTATAATTATGATTTTGAGATTTTTATGGATACAATCCTAATTCTAGGAATATAAATTGATTTTTTTGCCCTTGGTCCGTTTTGAATATTTAAATGTCACGCGTTTTGGGATTGCACAATTCTAGGAGAATCTTAACCAATTTTTGTTAGGCGTAGACCAAATTGGAATCAAAATTTCATAAATATCTAATTTTGAAAAGAATATCGACTTTGTTCTAATCCAGACCAAAATAGAGACGTCAATACCCATTCTATTATATTTAAATACATATAATAAAGATAATTAATTAAAAGAATCCAAAATTTTCCTAAAATATCTCCCCCATAATAATTATCTCCAATTAATCTCTTCCCATTCTCTCTCCCAAAAAAAACTCCTCAATTCTCTCAATTTTCCTTTTAAACTGCCAAAATTATATTTTCTTTATTTAATTAACTATCTGATATGTTTTCTGATGTTTATATATTTTCAGTTTGGGTGTATATAATATATCATTGGTTTATATTTAACCATCAGAATTATTGTGTTATTGTTTATTTAGTTGAGTTATTGGATGGTTGTTTACTTAATTGTGAGTTTATATAATATATTAGATGATTTATATATATAACGAACAGATAGTTGTATTCGATTATACAAATTATAGGGAGATTATATTTTATACATATGGTACATTCGAATGTATGACTTTTATGGCTTATTAATAATCCTAGATTGAAAAATGTATTCATGGGCTATATTATAATGACTATACAGAATTGCACATTTTTTGAAATTTAAAAGAATTTCATTTGAATGATAGAAAGGTAGTTTCTTATTAATCTGTTGGAAAATGATACTAATAATATTGAAAATTCACTTGTAAACCATGACGTATATATACTATATAATGAGGTTTATATGATAAACTTCTAAATATATATTTATTATACAATATACAACCTGGTATATATTTATCATTATGATATTTTACTTACAATGACGAATATTTACTATATAATGATTTCAATATATTGATTATATATTATAATAAATAGTGTATATTTATCATCTGCATAAGTATCACATATTCTACAAGCAATTGAGTCATTAGATATAAATAAGAGTTAATGTGAACAAATATATAAAATTACAAACATCTTATGTCATTAGATATTAATAAAAAAAATTATAAAAAATGCACACCATATAGTATGCGATCTTATGAAAAAAAACATACATATTTTTGCACAAAATAAATTGAAAAATGAAAGAAAAATTATAAAAATATTGATTGAAAATGAAAGAATGCTATTCATACTCATATTGCTTGACAAAACAAAAAAAAAAACATACTTATTGGTATGAGCTTGACAAAACATGGAAATGAAAGTTTAGTTGGATTTTTTTTTTCTTTTTACGACGATGAAAATGAATTTAAGGCTATGTTTGGGAGTGATTTTGGTATGACCCAAATCAATTTTGTCATGGTCAAAATCAATTTCTTCTCAAATATTGATGTTTGGCAAATGTTTGAATTGATTTTAGAAAAATATAAAATCATTTAAAATTGATTTTTCAACAATTAGGTGAGAGGTGATTTTGGTTGGGGTGATGGACCGGGAATCACCTCCAAAATTTACCCTCATTCTATTCAAATGTTGAAATACCCATTTTACCCTTGTATTTAAGGGAAAATTTTTAGCCTGGATCATTATTTTCTCTCACGATTAGAATCTCCTTGACTTAACGCTCATTCGCAACTTACTCCGATAGTTTTCACTTTTGTTCGAGCGATCACTTCAGGTACGTGTTTTATTTTCATCTGTATTTGAGTTTTGGATTTTTGGTTTATTCATTGATTTTGTTGTTTTCTCGTTTCAATTTTCGTTTCAATTTGTTTAGGGTTTGAGAAATCTTTTTTGAATTTTTTGCTTCGTTGCTACTGGTAATCGTTGAAAATGTTGATAAAATAATAATTTTGTGTTGTCTTTTTTTATTAAGTTATGGCACATCTCTTGATTTCTGATTATCTGCTGTTGGGCTCTTTCTTGAAGAATTGAGGAGGATAGGAACTTGTTGGGAGTGCGTCCAAAGTCCCACATCGGCTAGATAAGGGGATGATCATGGGTATATGAGGGAGGACTAGTATCTCCATTGGTATGAGGCCTTTTGGGGTGATCCAAAAGCAAAGCCATGAGGGTTTATGCCCAAAGTGGACAATATCATACCATTGTGGAGATCTATTAAAGAAATTGAATCGAGTTTGGAATCAGGTGGATGTGGAATTTCTGGGTTTTGAAAATAGGGCACAATGTTCGAATCCTTGCCCTCCACATGTGCCGACTAGGGTCAAAATCGCTTTCCTTGATAGGTTTTTCTGCCGTCGAAGCTGCAAAATTGGGCGAAAGGAAACCAATGAAAGTTTCCCCTTCCAAATATTTTCTTTGCTGCTCGCCTTTTGACTTTGCAACGACGGCCCACAAAAAAAATGAAAAATCTCGGCAAGAAAGCCCCGTTAATTTCTCTGAAATCTATATAATGTTTAATCTTCAAGAGCAAACCTGCATATCCAGTTTTTGGTCATTCCTTCCATAAGATACACTTCCTTTTTTCATTGAATTCCTGAATACCTTGTTATCGATCTACTTGAGTACCCAATCGTTTCCCTTCCCTTGTTATGGCGCTTGGAGAGTTGAGGAGAAATTTTGAAGAGGTCAGAGCTATTAATGAGAGCCAAGAAACGAGGGTGCGTTACCATGAAACCAAAGTCCAGAACATTGTTATTGCCTACCTCATTTGGGGAAACGCATGTTCTTCTTTGGTATCTTTCCCACTTCTTCCTTCTTCAAGTGCAAGGATTGGTGGATCATTTTGGCTTTAAGTCTTTTGTGTACCTCTGTCTACTTTTTGCTTTTCCTAAATGTTGTCACTATGTTATCTCGAACCCATTACCAACTAGACATAATCCGCAAGGAACTAACTGAAGTTTGCCATCAAATTTTGGTAGCCCAAAACCAAGACAATGGGGGTACATCAATGGAAGCTAGAGAATGTACCGATGGATTTGAATTGAGTTTCCATGTGAAGATGCTCATGCTTGATCATTTTAGAATTGTTGGGAGGGAAGTTTATGTCTGCTTCACTGTCTGTGCCCTGCTTGCTCTTATTGCTATTGAATTATATGCTTGCAACTACTTGTTGTGCAACTAAAATGGACATCTTAATGAAAAACATAAACACAGAACACAAGAACATAAGCTTAAGCACCTTGGGAAAACATATCGAGAGAGCTAGTTATTTGGTCTCGTTTTGACTTTCTTGTATTCTTTTGTTTTTATCTTAATGAAAGTTTGGTTTCTTGATGAAGAATCCATGACAAGTAAAGATTGTTGTTGCATCAATGGCACTTCATAATTTTATAAGAACTCATTCTACAACGACTTTGAGTTCAAGCCTTACGATGACGATGAAGATTTGCTCCCTTCAAGTGATGAAAGAAACAAGTTGAGTGTTATCGAGGAAAGTGAAACTTCTCATCATGGAAGGGAGATGGAAGCGGAGCGGGAGAAAATTGCAGAACTTCTTATGTCACGATGATGTATTTATTATATAGTTTGTGTTTTAATAGATAATATCTAGTTTAAGTATTTGTAATGTTACAAACATTTCTAGATTTTGGATATGATGTGACTTTCAAATTTTTATTTCGACGTGTATACATATTTTTTTTTTTACCTAAAATAGTTTATAAAAGTTTAACAATAAAAAAATGAAAAAATAATTAATAAAAAGTGACATTTATCATAATTATTTAGTTAAATAATTTCTTGATTGTAAAATGCTCTTTCTAGTAATTTGGTTATTCTAAAAATCATTTTTGAAACCAAACATAATATTTCAAAATCACTTTTAAATATATGAAAATCACTTTTAAAAGTTTGGAACCAAACATAAATATGATTGTATAAAAATCAATATTATAAAATCTCTTTTTCCAAAATCAATAATGCAAACATCACTCCCAAACATGCCCTAAGTTTCTTTGTTAACCAAATATTTTTTATGGCAACGTGAGGAGGAAAGTTTGATTGGATGATTTTTTTTTATGAGGAAGAAAAATTGGTCGATTTTTTTTATAGCAACCCAGAATTTTGTGAAATAATTCTATTCCGATAGAAATTGGTGAATTTGACAAAATGAATTTAGATTTGAGTAATGGTAAATTACTTTTTATTAATTTGCCTTAATGGTTGTTTTTATTATAGAAAGAATCACATAGAAGCCAAAATTTATTATGCAGAATTTTGAAGGGCAAAATAAGAAAGATTTAGTTGGAAAATCTTGAGCCAAGATAAAATCAAAATTTTTTGGGGGAAGGGGGATTCAAACCTTTGACCTCATGATCGAGGGTACATGTCAATTACCGCTGAGCTAAGATCGCTTTGACAACATTTACCAAACGTTGAAGGCTTGTTTGGTAGGTGATTCGTATTATATTTTATGCTTTTAGATTCATTGAATTCTGAATACAAGTGTGTTTTTGAAAACTGTTTTTGGATTTTATGATCCAAATAGTGAAAATTATAAAAAACAACTTTGTTTTATAAATACAATATTTCATGTTATAAACTAAATTCATTTTTGTGAAATTAAAATATGTATAATATAATGTATTATAAATTTTATGATAATGTAAAATATTAATTATACAAAATTTATAACATATAACATGTTTATAAATTAGCGAGAAAGAGCCAAAGTGAGCTTAGCTCAGTAGTAATTGATATGATGGGCAAACAATGACGGATTTTAGGAGTGAGCATCACAGACCGAAAAACTGATCTGACGTTGGTCGGTCGGTGGGCCTAAAAAGAACCAAACCGACCAAATACCTTCATTAATATTTAAAAAAAAAAGAAAGAAAGAAAGGAAAGCTGGAAAAGAGATTCCCCATGCAACCATTAACTAAAACAAGAACTTTAAAAAAAAAAAACTAAAACAGGAAAATATTAAATAATTATATATATATAGGTTATGATTACCTATATATATATATATAGGTAACCGTTACTTTTTTTTTATTATTGTTTCTCTCTATTTTTTTAACTCGTAATTTCACCTTCTTCTTCCTCAAGCTTGAACCTCCACTTTTCTTTCTACCTCACACAGTCTGCTCAACCCATGTCGTCACCCCCTCCGTTGAAGCTTCGTCGTGTTGTTGAAGCTGTGCATTGAAGCTTCGATTTATCTTTTCTCCCTCACACAACCGAAGCCAATCCCCACATCGCCGCTCCCCTCCATTGAAGCTTCGTTTCGCTGTATTGCTCCTCATCTTCGTCGTGCCGCTGCTTTTTAGCCGTGTCGTCTTTATCGCTTTCTCCTCTTTTCCCTTTTGGTCATAGTCATCGATTTAAATCAACCAAACCGACCGATCGGTCAATCGATCGGTGAAATTTAAGCAAAAAAAGTCAGTTTCCCGCTTCTAGAAACCGACATGGTCGGTTTGACGTCGATTTGGGACCAAAACCAACCCGACCGACCGATGCTCACCCCTAGCGGATTTACATAGCCCCCCCTCAACTTAAACATGTTTTATTATTTATATTGACTACCTCAATTTCATAAGGTAACTACTTAGCTTAGTGACAATATCCTTTCTTGACAATCACCTTTGCACCAGTTCGACCCCTCAGGTGCGATTTTTTTCCCATTTTTTTTTGCCTAACACGTTTTTCTTTCTATCTTTTCTTTCTTTTCCGTTTGTTTCCTGCCCTTTTTTTATTTTTTTTTCTTTTTTTTTATTCTTTTCCATTTTTCTGTCCCTTTTTTCTTTTCCATTTTTTTTACCCAACGCGTTTTTCTTTTTTATCTTTTTGGGCAAAATACACTTTTCGTCCCTAAAGTTTAAGCCTGATGTCTATTTGGTCTCTGAAGTTTAAAAAGTGGCACTTTAGTCCCCGAGATGTTTGAAAAATAGTTCTAAATGATCACTGAGTTAATTTGACTGTTAGTTGACTAAAGGAAAAATGATGTGGCATGTTGAGATGACACATTTTAATTGAGGTGGCCAATTTAATAATTTAATATTATTATTTTTAGATTACATGTCATTTTCTTTTTTGTTCCCTTTTTCCCTTTCTCTCTTTTCCCTTATCTTCCTTCTCCCCTCTGTTCTCCTCCTTCTCCCCTTACCCTCTCCTCTATCCTCGTTCTCCTCCTACTGTTAATAATCTGTCGGGCCTTCAGGAACTTCAACTTAAGTTCAACTCTAAGATGAAGGACTCCATATAAAGTAGTGACTACCTTCAGCCATGAAAGAAGTCCATGGTATTGCAAATAAGTTTCTATAACCAACCGTCTTGCCTCCGGTGAATGTGTAATGTGCAAGTCGTGCCCCAACACTTCTCGTCTCTCTTCCAACTTTGGATATTGAGTTCTAGCCCACTTCAAGATGAAGTCATATACTGCATCCTTTGATGCAACCTGAAGATCTCCTCCAACTTTCTTCCTCTGTATTATTATATACTTTCAAAGTAATAGAGAGGAAATGGATAGTTCTTCTCATTGAATTGTGGAATTGAGAACCACACTTAAATACAAGTAGATGAACACTATAAATAGTAAACAACTAACAATAATAACAATGTACAACAAAACCTTAACAACAATGTAAAACTACCACCATAAATCAAGGTAACAATATTACAATATCTCTGATACCCCCCTCTCAAGATGGACGGTGAAGATTGAAAATCCCCATCTTGAGCATGAATGCACGTAAAACAGAGGGAGTCAACGACTTAGAAAGCATATCAACAAGTTGAAAAGCAGTCCGTATAGGTAGTAGTTTCTGAAGGGATAAAACCCCTTGCGCAGCGGAAACATATCAGAGACCTTTTCCCAAAACAAACTATGGTTGGAATACCGATACGTTGGCAAAGAAAAAACATTTTACAGCAGAAAGAGAAACAAATACATGTTGTAAAACATATAAAAGCATGCTGAAAAATAATGAAAAAACTCTAGATCTATTCTAGAATTGGACCCTATCGATCCTAGGTCAAGAACCACTTACCCTTGAAGAGATTCTTGATCGTTTCGCCAAGTTTTTTCCCGAATTGCTCTCAAAACCAGCAGCAAAAGGTCCTTTATCTCGCTGGAAATTTGCCACGAACACCACCACTTGTTCGCACCAGTATCCTCGTAAAGGATTGTGCGTTAGGAGCTTGTGGGAGCAAAGAAAAATCCCTAAGGTCTTGAGAATTTTGTTCCCTTGTTTTTCTTGAGAGGAAAAACACCGTAAGACAATTGAGAGAGAGAGAGCTTCACGATTCTCAGAGAGCTTGAGAGTTTTTGTCGTAACCAATTGTAAAAATCAAGGGGAGAGGTTAAACAACCGTTGAAGGAGACCCACCCCCCTTATTTTTCTCCCTTCTTCACGTGAAAACCTAGGTGAGTGGAGAATTGATCAGTTCTCATAACTGATCAATTAATAGATAACAATAATCAATTAAATTAAATCATTATTTAATTTAACAACATTTATATAAAACACTTTAATATAAATAATCCACTTAACCAATAGTTTAATGAAATTTAATTAAATTAAATTAAAGCAAAAAAAATATTAATTAATTCAACAATTAATTAATATCATAATTAAATATCATATAATTAAATATCATATATTTAATTATAACTCTCTCAGACAAACTATAGTATTAATGTACATCAAATGTGCATTAATTATAACCTATAGTTTTTAATATGAATCAAATTCACATTGTATTTTAATATTCGAACCCCTTCGAATATTCAAATTCTCCTTAGAAATTTACCTCAACGCCCTTAGTGAGCTACCGGTGGGACCTAATGGACCTACAGATCAGAAGCTCCAACGATATGAGATTAATTGGCTAAACTCATTAACCAAGTTAATCAATATTCGTTAACTGTGGTTCACTCCACTATAGAACCACAACTGCACTCTTCTCACTGCAGATATATTTTTGTGTCCACGGATATCGACCGTCAACAGCAAGTTAGCCCTTCACGTGTGTTCGTACCCCAGCTAGGTCAAATTACCGTTTTACCCCTGGGCTCCTCTTGGTCCTTAAGTACCAGTGCTCCTCTAATGAACAACCTGTTTGAGGTCAAACCAACAAACAGAAATCCCTCTCGTGCCATAAAGAGGGTAGGGCCCATTGTTCAAGACCCGGAGACACCACTTAAGGGAACACACCTCTACTTACCCTAATATCGAGAAGGAGTGAATTCCATCTTGTAAGACTATGTTCCCAGCTCCCCACTCGGTCTTGTCCCCAAAATGGTAGGCTTATTGAGTCGGCGAACAGGCCACTCTCACTCGTACAAATCAAAGGACAATCCCTCATGGACAGGAGTCCATAATCCACTTAGGATTAAGGCCAAGTTGCCTAGGTCATCCTAGTGAAATAGAAACCGAGCTAACTAACGGTGTTACAGTTAGTGGTTAACTATTTCGCGGTCCGGTCTTTGTGCAAACTCATTGCACAGGATACCCCCACTCGCATGTCAACTACATGAACGCGTTGGATCATTACGTTTGTATCAATATACAAAGCGGGTCGTATCCAAAGTGTCACCAGGATAAGGTACCCAACCTTATCCCTATACTACAGACCCTTTAGGCTAAAACTTGAACATTGATCCCCTTATGTCCCTACATACTAGTTCAAGCCTCATTCTATTAGCCTTGGATGTTTAGTTTATTGGATTAGGGTTGATAAGACAAGATATAATACAAACATTGAATAACACATCACTTTTATTAATGTTCGGTCAAATGTACATTTACTATCTACGAGTTTTAGGGCATAAAACCCAACAGTTTCAAGAGGCCTCGATCAATCTTATCACGAACAAAGTGACAGTCGATCTCAATGTGCTTGGTGCACTTGTGAAAAGTTGGATTAGAAGCTACAGAAATAGCGGCCTGATTATCACAATACACCATAGTAGGACACGGGGATGAAATCTGTAAATCAGTCAACAAATAGGCTATCCAAGTCAATTCACTAGAGACATTGGAAAGAGCTCGATATTCCACTTCTGCTAAGGAACGAGAAACGGTAGCCTGCTTCTTAGTCTTCCAAGAAACAAGAGAATCTCCCAAAAACACACAAAATCCAGTGACGAATTTATGAGAGTTCGGGCAGGATCCCCAATCAGAATCGAAAAAGGCTTTCAACTGAAAATTAGTTGAGGCCTTTAATAAAATACCTTGACCAGTCGTTCCCTTAAGATAACGAAGCAGATGATGGGTTGCCTTCAAGTGATCGGTGATCGTTGAAAATGTTGATAAAATAATAATTTTGTGTTGTCTTTTTTTCATTAAGTTATGACACATCTCTTGATTTCTGATTATCTGCTCTTGGGCTCTTTCTTGAAGAATTGAGGAGGATAGGAACTGATAGTATAATGGGTTTGAAAAATTAAAGAAATTGAATCGAGTTTGGAATCAGGTGGATGTGGAATTTCTGGGTTTTGAAAATAGGGCACAATGTTCGAATCCTTGCCCTCCACATGTGCCGACTAGGGTCAAAATCGCTTTCCTTGATAGGTTTTTCTACCGTCGAAGCTGCAAAATTGGGCGAAAGGAAACCAATGGAAGTTTCCCCTTCTAAATATTTTCTTTGTTGCCTGCCTTTTGACTTTGCAACGACGGCCCACAAAAAAATGAAAAATCTTGGCAAGAAAGCCCCGTCAATTTCTCTGAAATCTATATAATGCTTAATCTTCAAGAGCAAAGCTGCATATCCAGTTTTTGGTCATTCCTTCCATAAGGTACACTTCCTTTTTTCATTGAATTCCTGAATACCTTGTTATCGATCTACTTGAGTACCCAATCGTTTCCCTTCCCTTGTTATGGCGCTTGGAGAGTTGAGGAGAAATTTTGAAGAGGTCAGAGCTATTAATGAGAGCCAAGAAACGAGGGTGCGTTACCATGAAACCAAAGTCCAGAACATTGTTATTGCCTACCTCAGCCTTAGATTGAGTAAAACCATTGGAAACTAAGACTTGAGAAAATTTTAAAAACCACTGGCTTGAAGCCTGTTTCAGCCCATATATAGACTTGCTTAACTTGCACACAAGAGGAACACCAGTAGCTGTCTGTTGCTCAGTATAATATCCTGGAGGTAAGGACATATAAACTTCTTCAAACAAGTCCCCATTCAGGAAGGCATTATTAACATCCATTTGGGCAATATTCCATCCAAAAGATGCAGTAAGAGATAAAAGCAACTTAACAGTAACAATTTTAGCAACAGGAGAGAAGGTGTCAAAATAGTCAATACCTTCCTGCTGGTTGTACCCTTTTGCTACAAGACGAGCCTTATAACGATCCATAGAACCATCAGCTTTGTGTTTGATGCGATATATCCATTTACACCCGACAACATGGTGACCAGATGGTAAAGGGACAACATTCCATGTGTTAGCACGTTCCATCGCAGCGATTTCTTCATCCATGGCAGCTTTCCAATGAGGAAATTTTATGGCTTGATGAAAAAAGGATGGTTCAAATGATGTGGAAATGTTGAATATGAAACTCTTGTGAGAAGGAGAAAATCTGTTATACGACAAGTAACTCTGAATGGGATAAGGGTACTTATCACTTGAAGCAGTAGTTTGATGTTGTATAAGATTACAATGGTAATCTTGTAAGAAACCAGGAGGATGATGGCTTCAAGATGAACGTCTGAGAGGCCGAGTAATAGGCGGAGCAATGGTCTGTATAGCATCCATGTGAGAATCAATCGATTGAGAATCAGCAGAGGTATTGTTGAGCGAGGTACCCATTCCTTGAGGAGCATGATCATTTACTGAATTATCAAAAACAACATCAGAAATGGGAGCAGCTTCACAAACATCAGCTTCAGGAATTCTATCCACAGATAAAACAATATCATTAACACTGGTAGCTACATCTGTAGAAGCCGTCTCAGTAGTAGTAACCTCATTAGTGGATAATTCAGTTGAAATAACGGGCTTATCAGTTGGAATAAACCCAGAAGCAGGAATCGGTAAAACAAAATCTAGAAGAATGTTATCCACATTAGCTGAACCAGATACTTTGTGAAAAGGAAATTGATCCTCCATGAACATAACATCTCTGGACACAAAAACTTGCCGTTGAACAATATTATACAGCCGATATCCCTTTATACCAGGGAGATAACCAATGAAAATGCAAGGATCAGCTCGTGGCTCAAATTTAGAACGTTGAGCAGATAAAGTTGATGCATAACACAGACAGCCAAAAGACCTTAGCAAAGAATAATCAACGTCCTTCTTATAAAGGATGAAAAACGGAGTAGCATTAGACAACAAAGGCATCAGAATACAATTGACAAGATATGTAGCTGTCAAAACACAATCACCCCAAAACTGAAGTGGAACACGAGATTGAAAAAGTAAAGCCCGAGCAACATTTAGAAGATGTTGGTGTTTCCTTTCAACTACAGAATTTTGCTGAGGACGTGCTACACATGAGAATTGGTGTAATGTGCCAGTGGTAGCAAAAAAATGATCAAATGAACAATATTATACAGCCGATATCCCTTTATACCAGGGAGATAACCAATGAAAATGCAAGGATCAGCTCGTGGCTCAAATTTAGAACGTTGAGCAGATAAAGTTGATGCATAACACAGACAGCCAAAAGACCTTAGCAAAGAATAACCAACGTCCTTCTTATAAAGGATGAAAAATGGAGTAGCATTAGACAACAAAGGCATCAGAATACAATTGACAAGATATGTAGCTGTCAAAACACAATCACCCCAAAACTGAAGTGGAACACGAGATTGAAAAAGTAAAGCCCGAGCAACATTTAGAAGATGTTGGTGTTTCCTTTCAACTACAGAATTTTGCTGAGGACGTGCTACACATGAGAATTGGTGTAATGTGCCAGTGGTAGCAAAAAAATGATCAAATTTTAACTCAGGAGCATTGTCTGATCTAAAAGTTTTAATCACTTTGGAGAATTGAGTCTCTATCAATTTAAAAAACCGAGGAATAATAGTGATGGCATCCGACTTGGCACGCATTAAAAACACCCAAGTATAGCGAGAACAATCGTCAACAATAGTAAAAAAATATTTGTGACCATTATATGTAGGAAGCTTAAAAGGTCCCCAAATGTCACAATGGACCAAATCAAAGACATTAGCAGCAACATGATTATTGAAAGGAAAAGACAGTCTTCTTTGTTTAGCTAAAGGGCATATGAATCAAGGTTTATCACAAGAATCAGTAAAGGAAAGCATATCTTTCATTGAATGTAGGCATTTGGGAGAAATGTGCCCCAAACGTTGATGTCAGGTGATTGCAGAGATGGAACAAGCAGAGGCTTCATAATGAGAAGACAACAAATATAATCCGTTGGTACAATTACCCTTGCCAATCATCTTCAAGAGGAGCTTGTTCTATATGAGACAATAATCACCAGAAAATTGAATCGAAATATTAGCAGTCATCAGCAAGCAACTCACAAAAATGAGATTATATGAGAACCGTGGAACATATAGCACGTCATGGAGAGTCAAGTCTTGAGAAAGCCTTATGTCACCAATATAATCAACATGTACTTGTTGTGAAGTTAGCAGAATAACAGACATACCATATACACGACGCCAATTATGAAACATATGATGACAATGAGATATATGCCGAGATGCACCAGAATCAACAATCCATACGTTTGAATCAATTGGTGAAGAAGTAATAGAGCAGATACCTGCTGCATGAACAATAGATGTGGCTGCTGTGATAGGCTCAGTTTTTGCTGCTTGCAACTGTGAATTTAGAAGTTCCATCAACTGTGAACATTGACTAGCATTCAGGCTAGAAAAAAAATTGGTGGCAGCAGGTTGTGGAGCTTGAGTAACAGTGTTTGTCCCCATTGGTTTGGAATTGCTTGCCATATTTGAATTTTGATTTATGGTTCGATATCCAGGAGGATAACCGTGGATTTTGTAACACCTGTCAACAGTGTGACCACGGATGCCACAGTGAGAACAAATAGGCATTTGTTGTTCATCTCGAGAAGTATCTTTCCTACGAGATTGATTAGTTTGTGATGATCCTTTCTTAGATGCACTGGCAGCAAGTAACGCAACTGGATCAGACTGTGAAATAACATTGCTAGCATTTCTTTGACGTTCTTCTTGAATCACTAATGCAAATACCTTACTAATGGAAGGGATAAGATTCATCAATAAGATTTGAGTTCTAATCGCTGCATATTGCTCATTAAGCCCCATTAAGAACACCATAATAAACTCGGACTCTAAATGATCAAGAAATGTTTTGAGTTTTCCACAAGAGCAATCAATAGTAGGCCGAAAATCACTAAGATTTTGCCAAATTGTCTTCAATTTGGTAAAGTAAACTTCAATGGAAAGAGTACCTTGAACAGTTGTAATCAATTCTTTTCGCAATTGATAAATCTTCGGCCCGTTACTTTCCTTGAAACGATCGGAAAGCTCATCCCATACTTCTTTTACACATCCAGTATATACAATGCTGGCAGCAATCTCCTTGGAAACAGAATAGCTATGATATCATTGTTGCACTTCCACATTTTCGCCATTTTTGTGTTGGTCGGCTTCATGATGGTTCCATCGACAAAGCCTTCCTTATTCTTACCGGAGAGGGCCATTAACATAGCTCTGCTCCAAGAAACATAATTATCTGAACCAATTAGAGGCTGATTGACAAGAGTGGTCGTCGAAACGAATGAATGATGAAGAAGAAAAGGATTCAGTTGGGCATCAAGATCCAACGAATCATCACCATCGAGGTTGTCTTTGTTCGCCATGGAAAAATAAACAAGGAAGAACAAAGCACAAAGCTTCGAGAAAAAAAAAGTGGAGAAAAAAAAGGAATTAGACAAAACTTTGCTCTGATACCATTTCAAAGTAATAGAGAGGAAATGGATAGTTCTTTTAATTGAATTGTGGAATAGAGAACCACACTTAAATACAAGTAGATGAGCACTATAAATAGTAAACAACTAACAATAATAACAATGTACAACAAAACCTTAACAACAATGTAAAACTACCACCATAAATCAAGGTAACAATATTACAATATCTCTGATATATACTCTCCCCATTTCCATTTCTTCCTCTCTCACCAAACCCATTTCATTTCTCTAGTCCATCAAAACTTTCGACAGATCATTAACAACAGAAAGAGAACGAGGATGGAGGAGAGGGAGAGGGTAGAAGGAGGAGAATGGAGGGGAGAAGGAAGATAACAAGCCTCCAAATAGACATCAAGCTCAAACTTCAGGGACCAAAAGTGTATTTTGCCCTATCTTTATTTTTTCTTTTCCGTTTTTTTCTTTGTTTTTTCTTTTCAATTTTTTTAACACACATTTTGAACCTTTTTTTTTTCTTTTCTTTTGTTTTTTTTTTCGTCACTATGGTAAAACCTTAATTAAATCATTTTATTTTCTTGGGTAAAATATATGTAGGAATGTATACAATTATTTTTAAAATTGAATAGCATGAAAAGAATATAATTCTTGTGAAAGAGAAACAAATCTAACTTGTTGTTTCAATTTCATTATTTTTCTTTTATATATATATACAAATTTATGTATACTTCATATTGAAAAAAATTAATTGATTAAATTATAAGTTTGATGTATGAACTTTGGAAGTTGCTCTTTGGTATAATTCTTCGTGTTAATTGGTTTTGAAATAATCAACCAAGTTTTTGCAGAAAAAATAAGTGATTTTAATGAATAATAGGTATGTTTTACCTGATTAGTATTTGTGCATAAACAAAAATTTTCCTATTCTTATATATATTTGTAAAATAATGTTGAATACATACCATTAAAATGACATTGTGGGGAGATCTCCCTAAATATGAAGGACAAGAGCTAGAAGACAACATCCATATTCATAATTATCAAACATCACTCTATGAAGGTATTGATTTATCACAAATTTAATGAATAATGTAAAATATAAGGAAAAATACACTTTTAGTCCCTGAGGTTTGGGTTAGGTTTCATTTTGGTCCCCGTCTTTACAAACTCAACAATTTAGGCCCTGAGGTTTGGTTTTAGTTTCATTTAGTCCCTCAATCCATTTTTCCGTTAAAAACTAATCGTTTGCTGACGTGACAGTAATTTTTTATTTAAAAAAAATATTTTTGAAAATTTTAAAATATAAATATATTAAAATAAACCGTCGCCGACTGCCAGCGAGCCTTTTTCTTTTCCTCCTTCTTTTCTTTCCTTTCGTCTATGTGTGTTCCGACTGGACGTTCCAGTTGGATTCGAAGGGGGAAACCCCCTTCGTTTTTTTTAAACTTTGCAACTGTCGGGGACCAACACGAACAAGAGGGAGGGAGAGAGCCAGCGGGAGGAGCAGCGACAGTTGGAGGTTAACGACGACACACTGACGGAGAGAAAAGAAAAACGAAAATGATGTGGGTTTCATGACCGATTGGAAGAACAGATAACGAGAGGGAAGGAGGTGTTGCGACGTGGGTTTGTTCGCTGGAAAACACACGGAGGAGGGGGAAAGTGGGTTCGCCGATTGTCGGAAAACACACAGATGGTCGGAAAACACATAGACGGGGGGGGGGGGGGGAAAAGAAGGAGAAAAAGAACAAAAAAAAGGAAAAAAAAAAGCTCGCTGGCGGTCGGCGCGGTGGTCGGCGACAATACTGACAGTGGTGGCCGGAAGAAGAAGAAGAGAGTGAGAGAAATAAATAAAAATAATATAAAATAATATAATTTTATTATTTTAATATATTTATATTTTAAAAATTTCAAAAAATAATTTTTTAAATAAAAAATTAATGTCACGTCAGCAAACCATTAGTTTTTAACGGAAATATGGATGGAGAGACTAAAATGAAACTAAAACCAAACCTCAGGGGATAAATTGTTGAGTTTGAAAACTCAGAGACCAAAATGAAACCTAACTCAAACCTTAGGGACTAAAAATGTATTTTCCTAAAATATATTATTTTATTTTATTTATTTATTTATTTATTTTTTTGAACAATTATTTTATTTATATATATATATATATATATATATATATATATATATATATATATATTAAGAATTATTTATTGTGTATTTATACTTCATATTAATCACAAGAGAAATAAGTCTTTCTACCACCTTCATCACTCACATTACCATTGAACCTCAATTGTCAGAAAGAGATACTACGAGAAAGGTAAATTAAATAACTTAAAGTTAAATTATTGATCTTTTTAACCAAAATCTACTTGATGTATTCACACTTGTGAAATATTGAAATTATTATATGTCACAATTTTCTTAGATTTTGTGAATTCCACATTTTTTATATATTAATTGCTTAGGGCCCGTTTGATAACCATTTCAGTTTTTGGTTTTTGGTTTTTGGTTTCCTATTTTTTAAAAACAAAAACCACATATGTTTGATAACTATTTTTTGTTTTCTGTTTTTAAAAAAACAGAAAACGACCTTGTTTGATAACTGTTTTTGGTTTTCAGTTTTTTAAAAATTAGAAAGATGGAAAGATATTTTAGAGAGAGAAAAATGTGTAAAGATGTTGAAACAAAAATTTAGAGACACAAATATAAATGTTTCCAAGAGATTTTTTTTTTTAAAAAAAAGACGAGAGAAAAGTTAAACATAGAAAATTTAGAGAGATGAAAGAAAATGTGTAGAGAAAGAATATTAGTTAGACTCGAGAAAAGATATTAGTTAGAGAAAAAAGTAGAAAACAAGTTAGAGTAAAAGCGATAAATTTTAGATTAAAATAATTAAATAAAAAAAAGAAAATTTAAAGAGATAGTAAAGTTAAGAGTAAAATATATGCTAAAGAACTAACGATAAATTAGAAAAATAAAGAAGAGTTGTAGCGATTGGAAAATTTTGGTGACTTTTTTTTTTCAAAAGAAAAATTAGAACATGTTTATTGAGGAGAGAAAATGTATTGATTTTAGAAGAAAAATGAGTTTTTGAAAAGTTTTGAGAGAGAAAAATAAATTTTAGAGAGAGAAAAAAAATAGAGAAAGAAATTTGTTGGAGAGAGATGTAAAAGAGGAGAAAAGTAAGCATTAGAAGAAAAATGAGTTTTTGAAAAACAAAAATCTGTTTTTAAAAACTATTTTTTTTTGTTTTTGAAATTTACTTATAATTTCAAAAACGTTTTTAAAAAATAAAAAACAGAAAACAGAAATGGTTATCAAACACCCCTATTTTTTTTAAAATGAAAAACAAAAGCAGAAAACAGAAAATGAAATGGTTATCAAACGGGCCCTTAACTATCTCTATTTTTACCACCCACCAATATATGACACTTAGTTGATAGTTCTTAATTAGTTGAAACATGGTTAATATATTGTAACGGGAGTAATTGATTGTCATAGTTAATAAAGATAAATATGTAAGGTCTTGGAAAACAAAATGAAAGTTTAATATTGCACAATGAAGAAATGATAGGAATGAAAAAAAGAAACCCTAAGACCCTGTTTGGTTCATGATCTGTTTTCGTTTTTATGTTTTCAGAAATAAAAAATACAAGGAAAACCATGAAAACGTGTTTGGTATACCTATTTGCAAAAACAATTTTCGAAAACAACTCAAAAAATTGCCTGTTTTAAAAAACGATAAAATGTTGTTTTCATTGGTTTCCAATTTTGTTTTCAAAATAATGGAAACACGAGATATAACTTTAAAAACATAGGATACATCTTTCTTTCCATCAAACAATATTGCATTATCTATAAACAACATTTTTTATTTTTAATATCCAAATTCTTTTCGACTCTAAAGGAAAAAAAAATACAAAATTACTATTGTGTAATTAGTATGTTTGATTGATACTGATGTTGGTTGTTATTTTTACTTTTTACATAATTCTACCTATTTTGATATACTCCTCCACTTTACAAATTAAAAGTTTCATATAATACAACTATATGGTATGTTTTTTTTTTTTTTTTCCTTATAATTTCAATTCCAACAATTTTTTTTTTGAAGAATCAATTCCAGCATCATTGATTTATAATCTCTCTAAAAATGAATAAAAGTCCAAGTAGAAAAATAATCATATTAAATTAACTTTTTCTTTAAAAAAATAATTTTACCAAGCACATATTAATATTTTAATGGATTTTCAAATTCATAATCAAACACAGTTTTCAAATTTTGAATTCAAATTTAAAGTTTTTAAATTGGAACCAAACATGTTTTTAGATATAATGGAAATAAGAAAATTGTTTTCGTTTTCTGCTGAATTCTTTATTTTCGAAAACAATTTTCAAATCACGAACCAAACGGGGCCTAAACTTTTCGAATTAGACCACTATTTATAGGGTTCAAGTGAATTTCGATAGTTATGATACATTTTTTTCAAATTAGAATTTTCGGAAATTTAAAAAAATTGATTTAGAATTTTAGTTTTTCAAATTTAATTTCAAAACTTGATTTGATTTAACCAAAAATTAAACTCTATTATTTTTTTATTTTTGAAAAGTCAAAACAATTGATCTAAATTTAGATATCACAAAATTTAATTTTAAAAATCCAATTTAATTCTAACAAAAAATCTAAAATTAATCAGTTGTGATATTAATTTCATATTTAGGAGATACAGATAGATATTTTAGAAATTTTATAGATTTTATCAAATTATTATTTTGTCAAATAGACTCGAGTTTGAAGATTAGAGACATGCATATAAATTTTAGAAATACAATAATGTATTTAATATAATAAATATAATAAATTAAATTCGGCAAAAGGGAAAATAAAATGTTAGCTTTAGGACTTCAATCAAACCAAATATTTTGATGATAACAAACTCAGTTTTTTGTACTAAAATTTTCAGTGTTTCAAAGTCTTTATCTTGTAGAGTTCAGAAAGATGATTCCTACACAACTTAAATCGCTCAAATCAGAGTTCAAACGAGAAAGTTACAAGCAAAAGAAGATTGGAGGGAAAATGCTACGTGACAGTGACACGTGGCACCGTGATGACGTGACAGTGACACGTGGCAGCTGGTGAGGAATACAACGATCAAATTTTGATGATGTGGCACCCCAATGGTCAAGTTTTGCTGATGTGGCGATGACGTGTCAAGTGGCGTAGCTGATGACGTGGCACATATGGACGAATACAAGTTTGACATGTGCGCGAGTGTTGAAAAATAAAGGAAAAGAGAAAGAAAATAAGTGTTAGACGCGTGGAGGCTTAAGATTGCGACACGTGTCACAATCGCAATTTAGTTATAGAAAGTTTTTCTATCATTGATACAAGATTTCTATCACTGATAGAAGTGATAGAAAATCTTTCTATCATTGATAGAAAAATATCTATCATTGATAGAAATCTTCTATGAGTGGTAGAAAATTTTTCTATCATTGATAGAAATCTTTTCTATCACTGATAGAATCTATCTGTGATAGAAAAACTTTCTATCACTTATAGAAAAATTTGGAGGGGTATTTTAGTAAATGCAACATGCAGACCATCAGATTTTGCCATTTTTGCAAATTTTTTTGTGGGTTGCTAGATTTGCAATTATTTTGGCCCATATTGCTATCCTTGCAACTGGCCCTTTTATTTTCAATTTGATTGATACAGTTTGATTCAAAGGCTTTTCTAGCTTTCTTTCCATTTTTTTTGGGCCAGTTGCAAGGATAGCAATATGAACCAAAATAATTGCAAATCTAACAGCCCACAAAAAAATTGCAAAAATGGCAAAATCTGATGGTCTGCATGTTGCATTTACTAAAATACCCCTCCAGATTTTCTATCACTGATAGAAAGATTTTCTATCAGTGATAGAAATTTTCTATCACCGATAGATTCTATCAGTGATAGAAAAGATTTTTATCAATGATACGTATTTTTCTATCAATGATAGAAAGTTTTTCTATCGGTGATAGAAACTTTTCTATCAGTGATAGAAGATTTCTATCACTGATAGAAAAATCCAACATACAATAACGAAACAACTAGTTTCTATCACTAATATAAAATTTTTCTATCACTGATGGAAAGTTTCTATCATTGATAGAATGCATTTCTATCAGTGATAAAAAAAAGTCATGATAGAACACAACAACTACAAAAACATATAGGATGACAACAATAACCAAACAACTAACAAAACAATATGATATCAGAATACTAACACTTATAGAAACTTTCTATCAGTGATAAAAAGTTTTCTATCACTGATAGAAATTTTTTCTATCACTGATAGATTCTATCAGTGATAGAAAGAAATTCTATCAATGATAGAAAGATGAGCATTATAAACGCCAAATAAAGAAATTGATAGAAAGATGAACATTATAAACCAAATAAAGAAATTTACTTAAACAAGAATTTCACTCTTCTATTAGTGATAGGTGATAGAAAGATGAGCATTATGAACTGAATAAAAAAATTTACTTGAACAAGGTTTTCAATCGTGTTGTTTGGTTTATGATAGAAAAGTTTCAATAGTGATAGAAGATTTTTATCGCTGATAGAAAGTTTTTCTACCACTGATAGAATCTATCAGTGATAGAAATATTTTATATCAGTGATAGAAGATTTCTATCAATGATAGAATTTTTTTCTATCACTGATAGAAAGTTTTTCTACCACTGATAGAATCTATCAGTGATAGAAATAAAAAAAAACGAGGATGAAGAAGTTGCGCGCCAATCAGGGGCAATTTGGGGATATAAAAAAATCATTTAAAATTTTTGCCATATTTGCAATTATTTTAAAAACTTGCTATATTTGCTATTATGCACCATAATTTTTCCATCCATTACAATTATCTTTATTTTTTCATATTAGTCTATTACAACATGCAAATGTACATGTTTATTTTTTAATTTGTTTAGTTTTTTAATTTGGAAGAAGACCATTTTTATTTTATTTTATTGACAATATGTGGGGTGAAAGATTTGAATCTCTTGAATTCTTGGTCCAAGTTACATGTTTTATGTCAGTTAAACTATGTTCATGTTATGTAGAAGACTCTTTTTATAGTTGTAAAGAATGTGGAAGAGTAATAAAACTCTTAAAATTCCAATTCATGTTATCTAGAAGGCTCTTTTTATAGTCATAAAGAATGTGTGGGAGAGTAAGAAAACTTTTAAAATTCCAATTCACTTAATTTAAATTTTCAAAAGTAACTGTAATCAAAGAAAAATATTTAAATCATTTTTTTTTTTTGAATACATCAACATTTTGGGTGGGGGATTCTACAATGCCAATTACCGTTGAGCCATGTTCGCTTTGGTACAAATCTTTATCATATTGAAACACTTTAAATTCCACGCTAACCACATACAATATAAAAACCGGCCCCAATGTTCGGCTAAAACTTAACTCAAGTATTGCCGAGTAAAATGTGGGAAAACAGAACAGTGTGAGAGGAAAATTCAGTGCAATTTCTATATGCCATATGATAAGGCTTTATATATATTTATGTTCATTAATTGATCATCCCCTTTGCCTATTTCTCAGAGACTGTACGACCAAGGGGCTAGAAATTTTTGGATTCACAACACAGGTCCTCTAGGATGCTTGGCTCAGAATGTTACTAAATTTGGAACTGTGAGGTGACTGTGATCAAATAATGCAAATTTTAATACCCCCAGGTAGGAGGTGTTCCGTAAACCGTCAACTTAAATACCCCCAGCCTTAGACAGAACATTACCGGTGGAGTTCCCTTATAATCATAGCAATGTTTTTCCTACTTAGTAAATTAAAACTATTTTTAATACTAAGTAAGAAAAGATTCTAATCCTATTAGAAACTGATCTAGGTCTAATTAATTTTAAACAATTTAAAATTAATCCAGTTCATCCTATGATCTTATGTTTGCATGCAAATCTTGATTATAGATTGACGGTTTCTAATCATTAATAATAAAGAACTATTTCAAATTTTAATGATTAATCCTATAATCAAGAATCTAGGGTTTAATTCATTCAACAATCTCATTCAAATTAAATAATTAAACCACACTAATTGCATGAATAATATAACAATTATATTATTAACTATGGATGTTTCATGCTTCATGCAATTTTTGATTTTCTTTTATTATAACAATTATAAGCCAATCAAGAAAATCAATCAAGCATGCTTCATTCATCACATTAAACATAACTATTTATATTTAATTTAAGTAATGACATGCTTCATGCTTTCCAATTTTTCATATAATTAATATACACTTATATTAAAAAATATGAAAACAAATCCATGCATTTAAACATACATTATAACAATTTATAATATATAAAAAATGCATGAGCATGTTTATAACCTAAGGTGGGATTAAATATTCTATATGACATCCATAAAGCATATAAATAGCAATTGAACCGGTTAATTTTGGCCCCTAGGATAAAATTAAGCATTAAATTACATTAATTTAGCTAAATTCTATCCTAAAACATCCATGTACAGCTCCGGAATTGGTTTAGACAGCACTAACCGCCCCGAACCACCTCGAACCGGCCTCCAAAATCACGAACCATGCCAAAAATTGGCTGAACCGGACCAAATAGGTCCCAGCCCAGCCGAACCGGACCAGCCACGCCTTGAATCGCGCCTGTTGAAACCCTAGGTCGCGCCTCCATCGTGACAGCGTCGAGACGCTGTGTTGATAGCGTCCCGACGCTATGCGTTTTCCTTATCTGGCGCCTGCGTAATCGAGACAGCGTCGAGACGCTGTTGAGGTAGCGTCCCGACGCTGTGTGCTTTCCTTACCGAGCGCCTTCGGTATCGAGACAGCGTCGAGACGCTGTTGAAGTAGCGTCCCGACGCTGTTGCGTCTGGAGGCAGAATCTGGGCAGCAGCAGCATCGATTCTCCGATTTTGGCCCCGATTTCAGCGGCAATTGCTCCGATTTTCATCTCATAAAAACCTATTCTAGACCCGGACTTACATAGGACTCGATTTTACATAAAATACCCGAAACACCGGGCCTTACATGATCAAAATCACATAAAAATAAAATCTATGGCCATAAAATTAACCCAAACAGTTCAATGCAAACCGAACATACATTATGCATAAATCCCACCTATTAGAGCCTATCGCAACTTTTTAAAATTAATTAATAGGGACAACGATGGCTCTGATGCCGATTGAAGGGAATAAAAGTCACCACGCAGCGGAAGCGCATCGTTTGGAACTTACGCCGTATATTAATTAACATTAAAATACCGTTACGATAACTCAAACAAAGCTTTAAACAACCTTTAAAGCCGCTGTAAAATTGGTTTAAACATGCTAAAATAAGTCTAAATTTATTTTTAAAACTTTTCTAAAGAAAAGAGGAAGAACCGTTACAAACCTTCGTTGAAGACTTGACCGTTCTTCGCCAACGACGCTCCACGAACGAAAACGCAGCAGCCGCCTTTGCTTTTCTTCGCTGGAAATTTCTTCTTTGATTGACACAATCACCACAGAGGTTACACCGGTATGTCTCTAAGTCTAGGAGGCAAAAGACTTGTGGGAGTCTTTCTCTAAGAGGGAGGCTAGAGAGAATTCTAGGTCTTGTCTTTCAAGAGTGTCAAGTGTCATGACCAATTAGGTCTAGTGTTCTATTTATAGAAGAGAGGCCATGAATAAAATATTCAATTAAATCAATCTTTTCCATAATTGATTCAATCTTATTGCTTAATTAATCAATCATGATCAATCAATTCCATAATTGATTAATCTTTTCCACAAATGACTAATTACTTCCATAAGTGATTAGATCATTTCCATAAATGATTAATCACTTCCTTAAGTGATTAATTATTTCCATAATTGATTAATTCTCGGTTAATGAATTCTTTAATTAATTAACCACCAATTAAATATCACATATTTAATTCCCGGCCTAGAATTAATTAATTTGCCCAAACACATTTTAGGCCTTAAATTAATTAATTCATTATTTTGAACTCTTTCAAACTTCCATAAATTTATATTTGAACTTTTCAAATATTAATTTCTCTCATAATAATATATCAATATATATTATATTTATTTCCCTTAATAAATTGAACATTTTCAATTTACTTTTATTACTTAGTTGTCTCAAATTACTTTACGAGCTACCAGTGGGACCTAATGGACCTGCAGATCAGAAGCTCCAACGATGTGAGATTAATTGGTCAAACTCATTGACCACATTAATCAATATTCGTTAACTGTGTGTACATTCCACTATAGACTCACAGTTGCACTCTTCTCACTGCAGACATATTTTCTGTGTCCACGGATCTAGACCAATATCGACTAGTTAGTCCTTCACGAGTGTCCGTAACACCAACTGGGTCAAATTACCGTTTTACCCTCGGGTTACCTCTATTTCCTTAAGTACCAATTCTCCTCTAATGAACAACTTGTTTGTGGTCCAACCATCAAACAGAAAAACCCTCTCGTGCCATTGAGAGGGTAGGGCCCTTTGTTCCAGACTCGGAGTAACCACTTAAGGAAACACTCATCTGCTTCCCTAAAGTCGGGAAGGAGTGAATTCCATCTTGTACGATTACGTTCCCAGCTCCCCATTCGGTCTTGTCCCCAAAGTGGTAGGCTTATTGAGTCGGCGTATTGGCCACTCTCACCCATACAAATCAAAGGACAATCTCTCATGAGCAGGAGTCCATAATCAACTCAGGATTAAGACTAAGTTGTCTAGGTCGTCCTAGTGAAATAGAAAACCAACTAGTTAACGGTGTTATAACTAGTGGTTACTATTTCGCGGTCCGGTCTTATGCAAACTCATTGCATAGGATACCCCCACTCGCATGTCTCCTACACGAACGCGTTGGATCGCAACGTTTGTATCAAATACAAAGTGGGTCGTATCCATAGTGTCACCAGGATAAGGCACCCAGTCTTATCCCTATACTATAGACCCTTTAGGCTGTTTCTTGAACAATGATCCCATATGTCACTACATATAGTTCAAGACTCATATTACAGCCTTGGATGTCTAGTTTATTGGATTAGAGTTATTATTAGGCAAAGACAAATATAAAATAACTAATAACAATTAATGGAAAAATATATCAATATTATTTCATTAATATCCGGTCAACGGTTACATTCACTATCTACGAGTTTTAGGGCATAAAACCCAACATGATGCTCATCTTGCTAGCTCAACTACCCATCCTGACGAAGCTTGGTTTATGGACTCCGGTGCTACTCACCATATGATCCCGGAAATTACCAATCTTCAGCAATCATCCCCCTATTATGGCAGTGATCAAGTCGTCGTTGGCAATGGTAAGTCGATTCCAGTCCTTAATGTCGGTTCTTCCTCTATTTCGTCTGTATCTTCATCATCTCCTATTCGTTTGCACTCTGTCTTGCACACTCCTCACTTATCTCACAACCTTATTAGCATTGCAAAGTTATGTCATGATAACCATGCTTTCGTTGAGTTTCATTCTCGCTATTTTTTTGTGAAGGATCTAGTGTCCAAGACCATACTTCTCAAGGGTCATTTTGAAGATGGCTTATACAAGCTGACCATGTGTGCTCCTACTGATCGTGTCAAGTCTCCTCCACCCCACCCTGCTGTTTTTCTCTCCACATTCCAAGATGTTTCGTTGTGGCACCATCGTCTCGGTCATCCATCATTCCCAATAGTTAGGAAAGTCTTGTCTCAATGTAATCTCAAATTTCGCTCTTCTAATGAGCAATTTTGTTATTCTTGTCAATTGGCTAAAAGCCATAGATTGCCTTTTCTTCCATCTCCCTCTAGGTCTCTTTCTCCTTTTGACTTGGTCCTTCCCCGGTTAAATCTATAAATGGTGCCTGATATTTTGTTCTTTTTGTTGATGAATACACCAAATATACTTGGCTTTACGTATTGAATTCGAAAAGCGATGTTCTCTCTGTCTTTCTTAAGTTTAAAGCTATGGTGGAGACCCAATTTAACACCAAAATTAAAGCTCTTCAAACTGATGGTGGCTCCGAGTTTAAACCTTTAATTCCCATTTTATCTTCTAACGGTACCTTGCATAGAATCTCTTGCCCTTACACTCCTCAACAAAATGGAAGTGTGGAAAGGAAAAACAGACATGTGGTGGAGGTTGGACTTTCCCTTCTTGCTCATTCCTCGGTTCCTCATGTTTTTTGGCCTTTTGCGTTTCAAACGGCCATATACTTAATTAATCGCCTGCCCACCCCTCTGTTGCATCTAAATAGCCCTTATTTCATGTTGTTCCATTGTTATCCTGATTACAAAATATTAAAGTCCTTCGGGTGCTCTTGTTTTCCCTTCCTCAGGCCGTATAATGACCATAAACTGCAATATAGGTCTCGTGAGTGCATATTTCTAGGTTACAGTACAAGTCATAAAGGCTACTTGTGTCTAGATTTGTCCAGTGGTCGCTTGTATGTTTCCAGGCACGTCATCTTCAATGAATTGTCCTTTCCTTTCAAGAAGTCAGCAACCCCTATTCCCGTGTCTGTCAAGTCTACCTTTGCTGATCCCTTTTACCCGTTAGGTCCTCTTCTACAATCTGCTGCTTCGTTCCCTCCTACTGCTCCTGTTTTTTCATCTCCCTCACCCTCGGTGTCTGCTCATCCATTGCCAACTTCGCCTCCTATCACTGCACCTAGCCTCCCTGCAACCCAGCCTATAATTTCTACCTCTGATCAATCTCCCCCGCATCTTTCTCCCTCCCCATCTTCACCTTCTCCTGACCCTTCCCTATCTTCCCCTTCAGATATCTCTTCTTCCCCTTCTTCCTCCTCTTCTTCTCCCTCTCCAGACCCCCCACCAACATCTCAGCCTTCCAACCACCTTAACAACAACTCTCATCCCATGATAACTAGGTCCAAGGATGGTATCTTTAAACCAAAAGTGTGGTTGGTGACCAAGGGAAGTTCAGTTGTCAATGCCCCATCCGAACCTACAAATTACAAAATGGGTTTGCAAGATCCAAAATGGAAAGCTGCAATGGTTGCTGAGTACGAGGCTCTTATCCGCAATGGCACATGGTCCTTGGTTCCTTTACCTATTGATCGCAAACTCGTTGGTTGTAAGTGGGTATTTCGCCTCAAACTTAAGCCGGATGGCTCGATTGACAGATACAAGGCTCGTTTGGTGGCTCAGGGTTATACTCAGGCCCTTGGAATCGACTACTTTGAGACATTTAGCCCTGTTGTTAAACCAACAACAATCCGAATAGTCTTATCCTTGGCCGTCTCTTCCGGTTGGTATATAAGACAACTTGATGTGCATAATGCCTTTCTCCACGGGGATCTCAAGGAAGAAGTTTACATGAAGCAACCGATCGGATTTGAAAGTGTCTACCACCCCAACCATGTTTTAATATTGCACAAAGCTTTATATGGTTTAAAACAGAGTCCTCGCGCTTGGTTTGCAAAGCTTAGTTGTTGTCTGCTTGATTGGGGTTTCGTTGCATCAAAGACTGATACTTCTATGTTCTTTTATAGGACCGGTTCACATGTTATTTTTTTGGTGTATGTGGATGATATCTTAGTTACCGGAAATTCTTTGTCTTTGATTCAGCATTACATTTCTTCTCTGAATATTCGCTTTGCCCTCAAAGACATGGGAGATCTCTCCTATTTTCTTGGCATACAGGTTTCTCGTTCATCCTCTGGTTTGCATCTCTCACAGCAAAGGTATATTTCTGACTTGCTGCACCATGCGGATATGCTTTCCAGCAAGCCTGTGTCCACTCCCATGGCCGTTGGCACCCCATTGTCCTTGAGCCATGGTCTATTACTTGAATCTGCCTCTGAATACCGCAGTCTAGTTGGGGTCTTACAATATTGCACCATCACCAGGCCAGACATTAGCTTCTCTGTCAACAAGCTTTGTCAGTTTCTCCACGCCCCAACTTCTGTCCATTTGCAGGCGGTGAAACACCTACTCAGATACCTCAAAGGTACATCTTCCATGGGTATTCTGTTTTCTCCATCTTCTCCTGCCATTACCTGCTATACAGATGCAGATTGGGCAAGTTTTCCTGATGATAGACGAAGCACTAGCGGGTTTTGCGCTTTTCTTGGCTCAAACCTCATCTCATGGAATTCATCGAAGCAAAAGGTTGTCTCAAGATCCAGTGCGGAGTCTGAGTATCGGGGTATGTCAAATGCAGCTGCTGAGATTGCTTGGATTCAATCCGTTCTTCATGAGTTAGGTGTTGTTTGCTCTCCCCCTCTTCTGTTGTGTGACAACATGAGTGCAACGTACCTTGCAGAAAATCTGGTTATGCATAATAGGACCAAACATATAGAGGTGGATCATCACTTCATTCGTGAAAAGGTTGCTCGCAAACAACTAATTGTTCGGTTTGTTCCCTCGGAAGATCAGTTAGCAGATGTTTTCACGAAAAGCTTGCCCTCCACTCGTTTCATTAGCCTAAGGACCAAGCTCACATTGGTTTCCAAACCTTGTTAGCTTGAGGGGGGATGTTAGAATGTTCATTATATTTATTCTGCTGTATCGTATTATTGCTTTCCTTTCCTGCTTTTCTGTTATTCTTTTTCCTCCTGTATTGTGACACGTGGCTCATTCTTGGTTATTTAATGCTATCTCCAGTGCTCAGTATTGTGCTGAGCCTTCTCCATATTTCTCACTATTCTGTAAAGGTCTATATGAACAACCTATTACAGCTTGCTGTAGCTATGGAGGTGCACCTCTCAGCTATGATAGTCGTATCGTTTGTAGACAAACAAAGACATTGAATGGGACGTTGGTCACGACGAAAGGGTGCGACGATAGTTCGAAGTACATCAATTGGGATAGGATTCATTAACCATGGATAGCTTCGGTGACTGTGAGGTGACTATGATCAAATAATGCATTTATGTTTAGACATGGACTCAAATAATTCATTGTCTCATTCATTTTATAGTTTCTGTTTCTAGAGTGCAAACACAGAACATATGGGTAATTACAAGTGTTTTAAAGTATAACATTGCTTGGAAAATATTAGAAAAAGTATAACATTTTCTTGCTCTTAGGGAAGTTGAAATTTAAATAATTATTAGTTGTTTAAACACTTTTCATTCTCTCGTACAATAAAATAATTACTATTCTGAATAAAAAAAATAATTAATATATTAATTCATTTTTTATGAGTTTTATTTATAATTAGGATAATTGTAATGGGTGGCAAAATTATGGTGCATAATAGCAAATATAGCAAGTTTTTAAAATAATTGCAAATATGGCAAAAATTTTAAATGAATTTTTTATATCCCCAAATTGCCCCTGATTCGCGCGCAACTTCTTCATCCTCGTTTTTTTTTTTTATTTATTGATAGAATCTATCAGTGATAGAAAAAATTTCTATCACTGATAGATTCTATCAGTGGTAGAAAAACTTTCTATCATTGATAGAAATCTTCTATCACTGATAGATTCTATCAGTGGTAGAAAAACTTTCTATCAGCGATAAAATTCTTCTATCACTATTGAAACTTTTCTATCATAAACCAAACAACACGATTGAAAACATTGTTCAAGTAAATTTTTTTATTCAGTTCATAATGCTCATCTTTCTATCACCTATCACTAATAGAAGATTGAAATCCTTGTTTAAGTAAATTTCTTTATTTGGTTTATAATGCTCATCTTTCTATCAATTTCTTTATTTGGTTTATAATGCTCATCTTTCTATCATTGATAAAATTTCTTTCTATCACTGATAGAATCTATCAGTGATAGAAAAAATTTCTATCAGTGATAGAAAACTTTTTATCACTGATAGAAAGTTTCTATAAGTGTTAGTGTTCTGATATCATATTGTTTTGTTAGTTGTTTGGTTATTGTTGTCATTCTATATGTTTTTGTAGTTGTTGTGTTCTATCATGACTTTTTTTTTATCACTGATAGAAAAGCATTCTATCAATGATAGAAACTTTCTATCAGTGATAGAAAAACTTTATATTAGTGATAGAAAGTTTCTATCACTGATAGAAACTAGTTGTTTCGTTATTGTATGTTGGATTTTTCTATCAGTGATAGAAATCTTCTATCACTGATAGAAAAGTTTCTATCACCGATAGAAAAACTTTCTATCATTGATAGAAAAATACTTATCATTGATAGAAATCTTTTCTATCACTGATAGAATCTATCGGTGATAGAAAATTTCTATCACTGATAGAAAATCTTTCTATCAGTGATAGAAAATCTGGAGGGGTATTTTAGTAAATGCAACATGCAGACCATCAGATTTTGCCATTTTTGCAATTTTTTTGTGGGCTGTTAGATTTGCAATTATTTTGGTTCATATTGCTATCCTTGCAACTGGCCCAAAAAAAAATGGAAAGAAAGCTAGAAAAGCCGTTGAATCAAACTGTATCAATCAAATTGAAAATAAAAGGGCCAGTTGCAAGGATAGCAATATGGGCCAAAATAATTGCAAATCTAGCAACCCACGAAAAAATTTGCAAAAATGGCAAAATCTGATGGTCTGCATGTTGCATTTACTAAAATACCCCTCCAGATTTTTCTATCAGTGATAGAAAGTTTTTCTATCACAGATAGATTCTATCAGTGATAGAAAAGATTTCTATCAATGATAGAAAAATTTTCTACCACTCATAGAAGATTTCTATCAATGATAGAAAGATTTTCTATCACTTCTATCAGTGATAGAAATCTTGTATCAATGATAGAAAAGTTTCTATCACTGATAGAAAAACTTTCTATAACTAAATTGCGATTGTGACACGTGTCGCAATCTTAAGCCTCCACGCGTCTAACACTTATTTTCTTTCTCTTTTCCTTTATTTTTCAACACTCGCGCACATGTCAAACTTGTATTCATCCATATGTGCCACGTCATCAGCTACGCCACTTGACACGTCATCGCCACATCAGCAAAACTTGACCATTGGGGTGCCACATCATCAAAATTTGATCGTTGTATTCCTCACCAGCAGCCACGTGTCACTGTCACGTCATCACGGTGCCACGTGTCACTGTCACGTAGCATTTTCCCTCCAATCTTCTTTTGCTTGTAACTTTCTCGTTTGAACTCCGATTTGAGCGATTTAAGTTGTGTAGGAATCATCTTTCTGAACTCTACAAGATAAAGACTTTGAAACACTAAAAATTTTAGTACAAAAAACTGAGTTTGTTATCATCAAAATATTTGGTTTGATTGAAGTCCTAAAGCTAACATTTTATTTTCCCTTTTGTCGAATTTAATTTATTATATTTATTATATTAAATACATTATTGTATTTCTAAAATTTATATGCATATCTCTAATCTTCAAACTCGAGTCTATTTGACAAAATAATAATTTGATAAAATCTATAAAATTTCTAAAATATCTATCTGTATCTCCTAAATATGAAATTAATATCACAACTGATTAATTTTAGATTTTGTGTTAGAATTAAATTGGATTTTTAAAATTAAATTTTGTGATATCTAAATTTAGATCAATTGTTTTGACTTTTCAAAAATAAAAAAATAATCGAGTTTAATTTTTGGTTAAATCAAATCAAGTTTTGAAATTAAATTTGAAAAACTAAAATTCTAAATCAATTTTTTTAAATTTCCGAAAATTCTAATTTGAAAAAAATGTATCATAACTATCGAAATTCACTTGAACCCTATAAATAGTGGTCTAATTTGAAAAGTTTAGGCCCCGTTTGGTTCGTGATTTGAAAATTGTTTTCGAAAATAAAGAATTCAGCAGAAAACGAAAACAATTTTCTTATTTCCATTATATCTAAAAACATGTTTGGTTCCAATTTAAAAACTTTAAATTTGAATTCAAAATTTGAAAACTGTGTTTGATTATGAATTTGAAAATGCATTAAAATATTAATATGTGTTTGGTAAAATTATTTTTTTAAAGAAAAAGTTAATTTAATATGATTATTTTTCTACTTGGACTTTTATTCATTTTTAGAGAGATTATAAATCAATGATGCTGGAATTGATTCTTCAAAAAAAAATTGTTGGAATTGAAATTATAAGGAAAAAAAAAAAGACATACCATATAGTTGTATTATATGAAACTTTTAATTTGTAAAGTGGAGGAGTATATCAAAATAGGTAGAATTATGTAAAAAGTAAAAATAACAACCAACATCAGTATCAATCAAACATACTAATTACACAATAGTAATTTTGTATTTTTTTTCCTTTAGAGTCGAAAAGAATTTGGATATTAAAAATAAAAAATGTTGTTTATAGATAATGCAATATTGTTTGATGGAAAGAAAGATGTATCCTATGTTTTTAAAGTTATATCTCGTGTTTCCATTATTTTGAAAACAAAATTGGAAACCAATGAAAACAACATTTTATCGTTTTTTAAAACAGACAATTTTTTGAGTTGTTTTCGAAAATTGTTTTTGCAAATAGGTATACCAAACACGTTTTCATGGTTTTCCTTGTATTTTTTATTTCTGAAAACATAAAAACGAAAACAGATCATGAACCAAACAGGGTTTCTTTTTTTCATTCCTATCATTTCTTCATTGTGCAATATTAAACTTTCATTTTGTTTTCCAAGACCTTACATATTTATCTTTATTAACTATGACAATCAATTACTCCCGTTACAATATATTAACCATGTTTCAACTAATTAAGAACTATCAACTAAGTGTCATATATTGGTGGGTGGTAAAAATAGAGATAGTTAAAGGTGTTGTAGACTTGACCAAGTTGCCCTATAAATGGGAGCCAACCCACCAACCACCATGCTCTTCTTCAAAAATTTTGGAAACTTCATCCAGCTCCGAATTTCCCCATTTACTTGTTCCAAAACAAAGCTTATATCTCAACAACATCAATGTTTTGGATCTTGAATCTTGTAACATATCAAATACAGATTTTTTGGAAATTTTATGTAATGTCGCCCCTTTCTTGTTGGAGCTAAAATTGTCGGGAAACAAATTCTCTAGTTTACCCTCATGTCTCCATAACTTTATGTATTTATGGAATCTTCAACTACGGAATTGCAAGTTTCTTTGAGAAATTTCAAACCTTCCCCAAAACATACAACAATTGGATGCTAGTGGCTGCAAATCATTGACTAGAAGTGATCTAGGAAGCATTGTGGATATAATATCAAAAAAACAGGTATTCATCTATTTCCATTCAATTCTTCTTAATTTGTCCATATATATTTTGTTCCTCTCTTGTAAGCATTTTATGCATATTAATCCTTATTCTATAGGACTTCACATTGGGTGATATTTCAAGAGAATTCTTACTAACAAACTGTGAGATTCCAGACTGGTTTAACTATCAGACTACATCAAATTTGGTGAGTGCTACCTATCGTCACTATCCAAATATGGAACGAACTTTGGCAGCTTCTGTTATTCTTAAAGTGAATGGAGATTCATATGAAAAGGGGCCCTAGTTTCTTGTAACATATTCATCTGCAATAGGCTCCATTGTTCTTTTACAAGACCATTTCTTCCATCAACATTAGAATATATGTGGTTAGTAACAACTTCTCTATCATTTAGTTCTATGTTGGATTGGAATAACGTTTTAGTCTTGTTTGAGATTCAATAACATAATGAAGTTGTTGTAACTACAAAAAGTTATGGTGTCCATGTCACTGAAGAGCTCCACGAAATACAGATAGATGTCAAGTGGCCAGTGGTAAATTATACTGATTTTTACCAACTGGAGAAATTGCCAACTCTGTAAGTGAGCCTACATCATCATTGCCAGTTTTAATATATTTTCCTTCTGATTTGATCTAATTCTATCTAATGTATGTGTCTTAGGGGCAATGGTATAATATGTCTACTTTGGACATAAGCCCTCATATGACTTTGCTTTTGTTTCTACTCAAAAGGCTTTAAACGAATGGATTTGTCCTAACTTATATATCCATAATCTTTTCCTTTTTAATTAGCCAATGTGAGACTTTGGTCGCACTCCCAGATAGTATGAAAATCAAACAGAATGAAAATAAACCTGAAGGTTTGGGAAAGTAAAATATTTGAACAAGATATGAAACATGGAAGGAAGCTCTTGTGCTCTAATCCTATTGGGTCTCGATATAGGTTGTATGAAAATAGTATTTAGGGAAATCCTCAGAAATAGCCAGAAATTACAGCGTAGTTTCGAAAAAGGGCCAAACCGTATTTTTTAATGAAAAATGGCCAAACCAGTTTTCCCAGCCTATTTTCGTGCTATATAAACTTACTTTTTTGCCCTTCAACCACCCCCACATCTATCCTATATTTGTGCAGCCGTATCTTTTATTTTTTTTTAAAAAAATAATCTCTCATTCCATGAATCAAGGGATTTTTAGTTACATAATCATCTCTCTCCATCTTCATTTTATTATTCAACGGTGGGTCCTAGTTGTAAGGAAAAAATGTTCCATATCTATACAAACAGAAAAAGGATCCATACTTTATCGTTTTTCATTTTATTTATTCAACGGTGGGTCCTAGTTGTAAGTAAAAAATGTTTCATATCTATATAAACAAAAAAATTTAGCAGAAATTGAAGCACCCTGGATGTCGACAAAACTCAATCCTAGATGTCGACAAAACTCACTCGAGCTTCTCTGAATGTTCTTCGACTGTCCATGTAGATACAGTGTAATCTTGTCGAGAATCTTGGTTATGAGACGAAGCTTGAAGGCGTCTGTAAAGAAGATGACTGATGGTAGAACGATGGAAGGGTTTGTCTCAGAGGTTCGAATGATGGAGGAAGAGGAAGGGGTTCTCTCACGAAAGGTAAGTTGGAAGGGTTTGAAATGAGGGAGGGGAAAGGGTTTTTTTTTGGAACGTGAGTGTGTTCCCAAGGGACTAATTATGCCTTAGGGTTTTTTCCAAGAAGCTATCAATCCAGAGGTTTGTTTGAAATTGTGTATCAATTTTTTTCATTTTTTTTTTCTGATTATACTTTAATTATGATATTTTTGGTGTTCATCCCATATTTTAGGTGAATCTAGATTTTTTTCTGATTATACTTTAATTCTGATTATACTCTAATTCTTCTTTGAATCTGGAATTTTTTTTAATTGAAGTTGTTCTTCATTGTTATTGAATTTGGTAAGTTCTTCCATTTTTTCTTTTGATATACACTTTTAAATTTAAGTCCTCCTATTTTTTCTATCTTTTTGATTTCAAATCTCTTTGTTTTAAATTTAGGTTGTCAGATTTATATTCAATTTCATTTGAATTTCGATTAGTTTTGATTTGCTAGATGAATCCATGGGTAAGGAAGCCAGATTTGATTGTTTGAAATTGTGTATAATTTTTTCATATTTTTTTCTATTATACTTTCATTCTGATATTTTAGGTTTTCATCCCATATTTTAGGTGAATCTAGATTTTTTTTCTGATTATACTGTAATTCTGATTATACTTTAATTCTTCTTTGAATCTGGAATTTATTTTAATTGAAGTTGTTCTTTCATTTTTTCTTTTGATATACACCGATTAAATTTAAGTCCACCTATTTTTTCTCTCTTTCTTTTAATTCAAATCTCTTGTTTTAAATTTAGGTTTTCAAATTTATATTCCATTTCATTTGAATTTCTGTTAGTTTTGATTTGCTAGATGAATCAATGGGTAAGGAAGCTAGATTTTCTCCCTTATTTATAGTGTATTTGTTTTGTTTTATTTCCAGATTTCAGATTTGTTAAAGGGTATTTTCGTCCAATTTCATGCCAAAATAGTTTACTAAAAATAGGATTTGGCCATTTATCAAATTGGAAATACAATTGGTCATTTTTTAAATCAGCTATTTTTTTTTGGCCATTTATCTGGTTGCCCCTAGTATTTATACATGTAACCCATCTTAGATAAGATGAATCAGGAACAACACCAACAAAGAGGAAACAAATTAGACCCTTTAACAACCAATATTTCCAAAAGAAAAGAAGAAATAAGATTCTTGTTCTTCAACCATTGAACTACTAACTCGTATTATAAATCACTCTACATATTATTTGATTTCGATTGTTTGTTTTGGCCTATTTGTTAGCAAAAACGTGGAGGACAAATATGAATGGAGATTATTTTTCATTCAACCAAGCATGCCTTTATATAGGCTTACAAACATAACCATAGAATACCAATTGTTCAAAAGTTTAAATGTCATAAAATGCTCATAACTCACCTAACTCCCAAAACTCAAAAGCCACTGTTGGTTACAAAAAACCCAAAAGCCACAAAAACCAAAAGTCACACTAAATGCCACAAATAAAGTTTAATAATGAAAATCTTTCATTTTCTCAACACCCCCCTTAAACTTGATTTGTCACACCAAGTAAACTCCTTGTTTTGATAAAAGTCTCCAATTTGAGGGCCTTTGTGAAAATATCTGCCGCTTGATCTTGTGACTTGATATATTTGAGTTCCACTTCTTTCTTCACAATGGAATCCAGAATGTAGTGAAATCGGGTATCAATGTGTTTGCTCCTCCCATGAAATACTGGATTTTTGGCTAAGGCAATGACCAATTTGTTGTCAACAAAAATCTCCATTGGACCTTCCATTTGAAACTTCAACTCATTCACCCAGTTTCTTAGCCAAATTGCATGACATACACATGAAGTTGCTGCAACATACTCCACCTTGCATGTTGATAATGTGACTATGGGTTGCTTTTTTGACATCCATGTGAACACCGTTTCACCAATAAAAAACACAAACCCCGTAGTGCTCTTTTGATAATCCAAGTCACTACTCCAATCACTATCACAATAACCAACAATATCAATATTGCTAGAAGAGACATAGGAAAGACCATACTCAATTGTCCCTTTGATATAGCGAAGTATTCTTTTTGTCATTTTGCAATGCGATTGTCGGCTCTTCCATAAACTGACTAATAATTCCATCTGAATAAAGAATATCCAGTCTTGTGCATGTCAAGTATCTCAAACTTCCAACAAAGCTTTTGAAATATGTAGATACTACCTTCTCTCCTCCATCTTGCTTGGTGATCTTGACTCCACATTTTATCGGTGTTCTAACTGGATTAGCATCATCCATGTTGAACTTTTTGAGCATTTCTTTAGCATATCCCTCTTGGGATATAAAAATCTCATATCTTCACTTTGTTTAACCTCGATCCCAAGATAGTAACTCATGAGACCAATGTCCGTCATTTCAAACTCCTTTGCCATCTCTATTTTGAACTCATCAAACATGCTAGGATTATTTCCGGAAAGTACTAAATCATCAACATATAAACAAATGATTAGTATGCTTTCACCTTGCATTTTGATGTGGGCATGCTCATAAGGACATTTCATATACTTCTTCTCTTGAAAGTACTTGTCAATTTTCAAATTCCATGCTCTCGATGCTTGCTTCAAATCATAAAGAGCCTTCTTCAATCGAAGCACTTTGTCTTCTTCACCCTTGACTTCATAACCCAATGGTTGTTCCACATAGACCTCTTCCTCAAGAATTCCATTCAAGAATGCAGATTTGACATCCATTTGATGTATTTTCCAATGATTATGGGTTGTCAAAGCAATAATCAAACGAATAGTTTCAAGGCGAACAATGGGGGAAAATACCTCATCATAATCGATGCCATATCTTTGATTATACCCTTTCACCACTAGTCTCACCTTGTGCCTTTCAACATCGCCATTGGCCTTTCTTTTTGTCTTGTATACCCACTTCACTCCAATTGGTTTGTGCCCTTTTGGAAGTTTAGTCAACTCCCATGTGTCATTTTTCTCTATTGCTCAAATTTCTTCATTCATTGCACCCTTCCATTTCTTGCTTGCAATGGCTTCTTGGAAACTATGGGCTCACAATCACCAAAAAGACAATAGAGAATTATGTTATTTTGATTTTCATTTACCTCATTAAGTTCTCGTAGACTTCAAGTTCCTCTTGAGCCAATTTCATTCTCAGAATCGTTGGATGAACCTTCAGATGACGATCGATCGGTCAAATGAGGTGACATTGGACTGGGCAAACTTTCACCCATTTCATTTTCATCGTCTTCTTCAAAATATGGAAGGAAATCATACTCATCCTCCTGTATATTCTAGTCCCAAGAGGCTTCCTCATAAAAAACAACATCACGACTAATGATTACCTTCCCATTCAAAGGATTGTAGAGGCGATAACCCTTTGAACTTGCATCATAGCCGATGAAGATGAGTTTCTCGCTTCGATCGTCGAGCTTGGTCCTTTTTTCCTCTGACACATGAGTATATGCAATACTCCCAAACACCTTGAAGTGACCAATTTCGGGCTTTCTTACATTCCATGTGTCTTGAGGCATCTTGTCAAGCACAATTTTTGTTGGTGCTTGATTTGTCAAATAGACCGCACAAGCTATGGCCTCTGCCCAAAATTCCCTCGACATCTTCTTCATCTTTAGCATGCTTCTTGTCATGTTCAAGATTGTGTGATTCTTCCTCTCCACCACGCCATTTTGTTGCGGTGCTCTTGGCACTGTTAACGGACGTCAGATGCCTTTTTCATCACAAAACTGTTTGAACTCATTTGATGTGAATTTACCACCTCGATTAGTTCTCATAGTCTTGATTGTAAGATTGCATTCATTCTCCACACGTGCCTTAAATCTCTTGAAGATTTCGAATACTTTCAATTTTTCCTTCAAAAAGTACACCCATGTTTTTCTAGAAAAATCATCAATAAACAGAAGGAAGTATTTACTTTTACCATCAGACTCTGATTTGATCATTCCACACACATCGGCATGGATGAGTTCTAGAGGCTTATTGACTCTTGTCATAGACTCCTTCGGAAAACTACTTCAATGATGTTTGCCAAGTAGACACCCTTCACACACTTGGTTTGGCTTGTGAATGTGCGGTAAACCTTGCACCATCTTCTTCGTCGACAAGTCTTCTAGACTTCCAAAATTGAGGTGCCCGAACCGTAGATGCCATACCCAAGAAAGATCCTCATAACACGTCTTCAAGCATTTTGGAACATTATTACATAGATTCAAAGGAAACATTCGGTTTTTTGTCATGGAAACTTTAGCAATAAGTCGCTCATGATTATCCCTCAAGTACAAAAAATTATTTTCATTTGAACTTCAAAACCTTTCTCTAACAATTGTCCTACACTCAATATATTGTTTTTTAATATTGGGAATGTAATAAAATTTTGTGATATATTGATTTTCTCCATTTTTTAATCGAATGAGAATTTTACCTATTCCCTTGATGGCGGTCAAAGAATTGTCTCCAAAGGCAATATTACCTTTCTCCATCTCGTTCAACTCCGCAAACATCTCGCGTTTTCCACACATGTGGTTCGAGGCCTCGGTGTCAAGATACCACATAATATCTTGACTCTCTTCTTCTCCTTTTGAAACCATAAATAAGTTTTCATTCTCCTTCGCATAATTGGATTGCCCTTGATGGGCTTTGGATGTGCTGGCAGTTAATTGGTCCTGATGCTTCCGATCAATCGACTCTAATTGAGACGAGTAACACTCATTCGCATAATGTCCATATTTATTACAATTATAACATTTTACCTGAGATTTATCTCTCCCGGACCTTCCACCACGTCTTCCACGTCCTTGACTTCCTCTTCCTCTTGAGGAATCACATGAATTTTGAGAAACGTCGGTGTTGGTTTCACCTCTTCCACCACGATCTCAACCACTGCGACCTCTTCCACGGCCACGACTATTCTCCTCCTTGAGTTTGAGTTGTAGAAGTTATTCATCGGTCTCTGTTTGCTCCATACTCCTTTTTTTTTCTCCTCATAGGCTTGCAACAAGCCTATAAATTGTTCAATCGTCATAATCTTGAGATCCTGTGTCTCCTCAATTGTCGTGGCGATAATCTCGAACTTTGTATTTAGGCTCCGTAGAACCTTCTCCATGACACGAACATCGGCGATTTCTTCACCATTCTGTCTCAATTGGTTGACAACGATCATTACTCTTGTGTGATATTCCGCTATCACCTTCGCCTTCTTCATTTGTAAAGATTCAAACTCACCACATAAAGTTTGCAACCGTGCCTTTTTCACACGATCGACTCCTCTACGAGTCGATTGAAGCTTGTCCCATGCCTCCTTTGACGTCTCGACATTGGCGGTGGCCTCAAACGTGTCTTCATCCACCGATTGGTACAAGATATAGAGGGCCTTATTGTCCTTTCTTGCATCCTTTAACACATCTCTTTGCGCTTGATCGGCTCTAGCTTCCGCCTCTTGGAAACCGTTCTCCACGATCTCCCACACGTCTTGTGCTCCTAGTAACGCTTTATCTTAATGCTCCAATTGTCACAGTTGAGCTTGGTAAGCATCAGTAGTTGAAGCGAACCTATCCCACCGTTGGCCATTTTTCTCTCAATTTTTTTGCTACCTGCTCTAATACCACTATGTGAGCAAGAACGTGGAGGGCAAATATGAATGGAGATGATTTTTCATTCAACTAAGCATGCCTTTATATAGGCTTACAAACATAACCATAGAATACGAATGGTTCAAAACTTTAAATGTCATAATTCACATAGCTCCCAAAACTCAAAAGTCACTATTAGTTACAAAAAAACCTTTCATTTTCTCAACACTGTTGTTGTTGTTATTATTAAGATTTTTTATTATTATTTGTAATTAGTTGAATATTGCATCAAGTAAATTGTGTCGTTTTTCGTTGTTTGTTTTCTTGTGTATGATGTTGTTTAATGGCACAGGGATATTGAGGCTTGTTTTGTCAAACACTTTGTTCGAGCAGTCTCCACCAAATTGAATTGCAAAACAATGTTGCATGTATTTGAAGATTATGATCCAGACGACAGAATTATTGATTTGAAAACACAACCTATGATATTTCTGTTGCATGTATCATTAAATGGTTGGACGATATTAAAAGGCATGGTAGACATGGGAGAGACTGCGCTCGCCAAATCTTTATGCAACAAACTTGAAAGGATTCATAATTTCTTCATGGAAAATGTTTTAAATAATCCTACAAGCTTTAGCACGACATAAGGAAGAGACGTGCACTCATCCTCTTGGAACCCTAATTGGAAGGATGGAGATGGTGAAAGAAGAATTAATATCACAACATGTGAACTGTCATCTAGAAAATATCTCATCATCTTTGAAAATGCGGATTGTAAATGGATAAGGGGATGGTTTCATGGACAAAGTTGGTTTCGAAATTATGGGGGCAATTATTCTTCTGATGGACATAAAACTTATCAGTTGATTATTGGAATTGTTGATATATCCCAATGCCATTGTAGGTGTGGTATGTGTGGAAGCTCTTAATTTTATATAAAAGGAAAGTTGTAATACACGGCATTTTGTTTTTGGAAGGAATAATTAAGCATATAGAACAAAACATACCATCCTTCACCACTTTGCCTTTGTATTTTCATCACTCCAAGAACTTTAGTTTTATGTCACCTCCGTTTTAATTCTATGTGCTTAAATTTTAACATTTGACTTTGTATTTTCCCAGAATAGTTCCAACTTTTCATATTTTAGTTGATTAACTTGTTGCATTCCTAGAATTTTAGTTTAAGCTTGAATAACATTACCTCTTTCTTTTGGAAACTAATTTGATTATTTCTATTTGAATTTGAGCTTCTGTAATACTTCTGTATTTTGAAATCATCATTGTCCCCTCTTTTCAAGGGAATTTAAAACAGAGTATTTGAATCGAAGATTTGCTCTAACTACTTTGTATTCCCAATCTTTTTTATTTGTTATTTAATCCAGGAGTATTTTGATAAGTTGTAAATTTGGATTTTTAAATTCAGAAAAATAATTTGGTTGGTTGCTATTTTTCAAAACTATGTTTTTTTTTGTTTTTTTTGTTTTTTTTTTTGTCGTCTATTCCTCTTGTTAACCCTTTTCTTTTAGTCTTTTAAGCAAAGAGACTCCCTTTCTTCAAACAGTTGAAATTTAAATAAGTATTAGTTATTTAAAACCTGAACGAACCTAATGCCTGTATCGACATCGAAGGAGTCCTGGCTCGGGAAGAACTTGTGCAGAGGACCATGTTTGGTCCCATCCATCTTTCCAGTTGATTTTAGCATTGGGATATAGCTAGTTGATCTTATGGGCATGCCCAAGGTGTTTGAAATAATGGGAAGGATCCATTTTGCGAGAGTTTTGCTACAAAACTTCACGATTAATATGGTCGGTAAACCGACAAGAATCCAACCAAGAAATGTGGGAAATGGGAGTTGTGGAGTGAAGATACGCGCAACAGCTTCATGGTGAAACTGATGGTATGTTTGTTGTACCCCTGCTACCTACCGGACATAAGGAACAAAAGAAAGCATGAAAATTCAAATAGGAAGTAAGCAAACTCGTAAAGAATAAGGAGCTTTTGACAGTATGATTTTTTAAAATGACACCAATAAGATAGATAACATTCATCAATTCTATTAAAATCATTGCACTTTGAAAGAAAGATGTTTACTTACCATTCCAAATGCAACACCATCAAAAGCCGTCTGGAATTCACAGCTTGGAGTAGGAAACTCAGGAGTAGGATAAGCAAAGAGCAACAGAATGCTCAAGGCACCCCAGAAATATGTAACTGCACCCAGAAATTACATGCAACAAGCAGATTAGTAAAAATTAGCACAACAGCAGAATCACCATATGTTTATGTATCTAATCTACTCTGACAAACATTAAAATGTAAATGTCAACCATTTTTAAGCATGTAATAATCAAGAACCAACTTTGTTTTGTTGTGAAAGAATCTCAAGTACCACATGAAAAGTCTAATCCTTCCAGATTTCAACTTCTTCAAATTACATTAGGTTAGAACATGGTCTGTGAGTAATATCTTAACAACCCCTATGATTGGGCTCTGTGGAAAAGGGATACTACTGAATAATTATTGAGGACAAATTACCAGGATATATTATAAGATTGAATAGCAGTGTCCAATTTTTAACCTGATGTAAATTCTATTCACCACCATTGTTAGATCACCAACTTTTGGTCTTACTCAAGCTTCTCCCATGAAATCCAAATGTATGAGCAAAATACACTTTTTGTTTTTTTAGTTTGGGTTTGGTTCCTATTTAGTCCCTATCATTCCACCATTGATATTTTAGCACAGAAGTTCAATAAATACTTGCTTTTAGTATTTGCCCTTAGATAATGATACGAACCGAAGTGTCTTAATCAAGCTACAAGAACCCAAGATGGTTACAAACTTTAGAGTTGGCTTATTGGAAAATACATCTCGGATTTAAGGAGCTTTAATTGTAATTTTCAGTTTTAAAGTTGTGTTTTTAATGTTTTAACTTATTTATTTAGTTAGTGGTCATTATAGCATTGATGGGGATGAAAGTTACAACCCTTCATATGCCCATAGGTTGTGTTTGAAGGCTATAAATAGCCATCTATATTGTTGCTTTGAGAGAAGATTAGTTTTTTATAGAATTTCAATGAAAATTAAGTCTTTTGAGCCTAAAGGCCATGAGCAACTTTTGCATATCTTGTGTTTAGATTTGCATGCTAGAATCATTCAAGTAGCGTTGATCAAACTACTTGTGGAGTGATTCGAATCTTGAGTTTAGAAACAAGTTTTCTCTACTCTTGATATTGATCATCAAGGTCAATCCGTTCTATCTTCTTCCTTGGGATGAAATCATCTTGTTTTGAGGGTTTTAGCATTTGAGATCTAGGGGTTTTCATATCCATAAGGGTTCTTAGATCCAATTGGCTAGGATTGTCATATCATTTTAACTTAAGCGTTGTTGATAACTATTTGACTTTTTGTTTTTGAAACTTAAGCTTATAAATGCTAGGCATTATTGCATTCATATTCAAGTAGCTGTGAGAGTTAAAATCACAGCTTTGCTACGGATGATTTCTCTCTCTCTCCCTCTCCGACCACCGCCAACCTTACCTTACCTTCTCCGATCACTTTTTAACCATCATCCCCCTCCCTCATGGCAGCCCCATTACCTTGGAATTACTCTACTCGCTCCATCACCATTGATAGAAAGGATTTCTCCATTGAATTTGATGTTCCTTCACGTGGAAGCAGGGCAAAAATAACAGAAAGAAGCAGAAGATCCTCATTTTCTTTATCTCTTCATTGGAAATCCCTCCACTGGCTCGCCACAACGTTCAATTCTCTAGTCAATGTCCCTTGCTCCCATAAGTTCTTCTCAGAGCTCCGATGCGAAGAATACATACTATGGGTGGAAAAGTTGAACAACAAACATGGTTTCTTTGTGGAAGTTAACCAATTGGAGACTAATGGAAGCAAAACTTGTCTGTTGATCCCATCTGAGAAGAACAAACAAGGATGGTTCTCATTTTTCTCCCTAATCTCCGACTACCCCGGCGAAGCATTCAGGGAGAAGAAAGACAGTAATCCAAAACCTACATACAAAGACAAGATCCTACTTCACAAACCCACTGATAACAATCCACCATCGGATCGGCTCACCAAACCCAATATCCAGCTGCCAAAGTCCAACCTTACAGATGAATGGAAGGATGTGATTATTGTTGAACGATTTTCCATTAAGGATGACTGGTCTAGTATTCGAGAGGCTATTATTAAGATCACCTCCCGTTGCTCCATCAACCCATTCCAGGACAACAAAGCTTTGATTCATTGTCATGATTACCAACTCACCAATGGCCTTTGCAAACACTCAGACTGGACTATGTTTGGTAATCTAAGATTGAAATTTTATCCTCTGTCCACGGCCTCATATCAAAGGGATCAAAAGATTATGTCTTATGGTGGTTGGATAAAAATCCACAATCTTCCTCCCAATCTATGGACCAGCGACATCTTCGAGTTTATAGGGGAAAAGTGTGGTGGGTATGAATCAATAGCCAACCATACTCAGAGAAGAATTATTTTATCGGAGGCAAGCATTAAAATCAAAGGAAACTCTTCTGGTTTCATCCCAGCCTTTATTCAACTTTCGTCATCCCTTACAAACCAGGAAATAATCACGGTGCAAATACAGAACCCACATCCATGGCAGCGATCAGGAAGAGGTGCCGGAGGGTTGATCAGAAACAGCCGCAATAACTCCCCGGCCCAAATCACGGAGGAATTAGAACCAATTAAGGAGAAAGAGAAACGAGCAGCCCCCGAATTAAATGCAAATTTGAATGGAGAAATCAGCGTATCAAATCATAAGCTTGAATCACAGAATCTTCGGCCGCCGCATTGTGAGCAAGGTGATGAAAAAGGAAAGAAAACTATCGATTATTCTCCTTCACGATCTCCCACCAAACCTACAGCAAAGCATTTAAACCTACATAATAGACCGACAACACTGCGAATTGGAGAAAGGAATACCACATATGACCCAACAAAGCAAATGGGCTCAGACACTGAAGACTACCTATCAAGCCCAATGGATTGTCATTCGCCCAGACTTTGTGTAATGAGATATTTGTAGAGATAACAAAAAAGGGGATTCAGTTTTGAAATATGACCAAAACATCAAAAGTGTTGGAAAATGGCCACACGTGCTGGTCGCGTGACTCCAAGGATTTGTAGTATTCCGTTTATACCCCTCGCGTAGTAAGTAAAACTAACCTTCCCTACACATATGTACACAACATCCGAAACTTCACACCAACAAAATCTCCCTAGAATCCTCCTCATTTTCCGGTATTTAATTCAAATGATAAATTCTAAAAACTAAATTCAAATCTGAATAAAAAGTTTTTTTTATCGTATTTTTCTATTGTATTCTTTAAAAAAAAAACATCATATGGTCGGATATATATATATATATATTACTTTTATTAATTTTTTACTCTACATATTTGACTGCCAAAATCAACGAACACGAACAATTTTTTATGCATTCTTCGTCAAACCTTCGAATCAAGTGTCTTCACCATCAACATGACTGGATGATCGTTGCTAAATTTTCAGGGGTTGCGTCCTTCTTGCCTTCGGCATTAAGTACAAAGTATCCTGTGTTTTGGTTTGCCGCATTGAAGATGGATGAGATCAACATTTATATCGAACGGACTATAACTTACAATCACGAGGGGTTTTTGTGGTTACCTTTTGTGCTTCCACAGAAGTTCGTCCCCCGGAAGCAGTTTTTTTCACCGATTTCACCCTGTCTCTCTTGTTGGCAGTCTAACATTATGTAGCAAGGGTGTTATTTCAACGTGTAACAGGTGGACAAAATGTGTAACATGAACACACACAATGCATACCTTTTTTCACTACAACAAATATCACTTACGATAGCATTAAAAAAACGCTATCGTAGGCTTTCCATAGCGTTTTTTGAAACGTTGTCGTAGCCGATGTTATTGAAAGTCTCCAACTTTCCATAGCGTTTTTTCAACGCTATAAAAAAGGCTATAAAAATTTCGTTTCAATTGCGTAATTTTAATGTTATGGAAATTTTCTATAGCATTAGCAAAAAACGCTATAATTGCCTTTTAATAGCGTTTTCTATAGGAGTAAAAAAACGCTATAAAAAGTATATCATAGCATTTTTAGACACGCTGTTATAGCCGATGTTATTGAAAGTCTTTGACTTTTTATAGCATTTTTTCAATGCTATAGAAAAAGCTATAAAAAAATCAAAATTTTATTGCACATTTTTAATGTTATAAAAACTTTTCATAACGCTAGTAAAAAATGCTATGATAGCTCTTTAATAGCATATTTTTATAGCAATTATAAATGTTATAAAAACATAATCATTTTTTATCTCATCATCGTGATAGGCAATGTTATGGATAGCAGATAACTTTTAATAGCATTTATACATACACGCATACATTTGTACCATGTTTTAGTAATATGTAACAATTTCTATGACATTTTATATGAGTACCAAATATTTTCAAATGTTATCGTAAAGTAAACTCATTTATATAAACATACATTGTATTTAAATGAACTTACATCAAAATAAATTTTCAAGAATAGACATAGTACCAAAATTTACCTATTATAAATGACATTGCCAGATTTATCCCTATTATTAGTTGAAACACTTCTAAAAATTTTGACAGCATAACAACAGAACTATAGCTAACCCAAAAATTTCAACCACCTACTTAAGAGAACAAATAACTCTAGAGAATTCCAAACAGAATTACGAGTTAAATCTCATAAGAAATTTCATTTAAATAACTCAAATAAACTTATAAGTCTAACACAATGCTAACCATAAGAGTAAGATATGTCCCTCGAATTAAATAACACCAAACTAAATAAAACGACTAAGTCTTTCTAACAACCACTATTTAAGTACAAGACAACAATGAAATTAAGACTTAGAGAGCTATTATTGTTCCTCAGACCTCTTCCTCAGCATCACCCGATTTGTAGTAATCTTCACCACCTGCAAAATTTTATGGTAGGTCAGTACAAACCATGGCACTAAGTAAGTGACTCACACCTGAAGAGCCGTCAAACAACATACAACAAACTAAGCAACATCATGTTTTTCAAACACAACTAAACATGCTTTTTTATATACATGACAAGCAACTAACATAACAACTTTTGAAAGGATGTCCGACAAAGATTATATTTCAAAGTATATATTATCTAAAATAACTATTAACTTTACTTCTTTTAAGAAAAGCTACCATGTCATAAACTAAACTACCACTAAAAACACAATAGATCGCAAAGAAAGTCACAAAGCTAACTCTTGTAGTCTTTTTCAACAAAATTTCACTTATTCTACAAGTATATAATATGCATTGCAAAATATCGTAACAAAATCACAAGCGTAACACTTCTAAACCCCCCCCCCCCCCCCCAAAAAAAAAAAAATCTTGGAAGTCATTTTTCGACCAAATTTTATCCATCCTATAAGTAAGAGATCACAACAAAGTCACAAGGTGTCTCCTAAACTCTTCACCCCTCCCCTAAACCAAGCAAAATGAAAATTGACTAAAAGGTTGCATTATAAAAGGAAATACACAATATGCTTCTACTTGCATATTAAGTTCAAAATCTTATAAACATGCATGTCCATAGGTCCAAAGAAACTCAAGAAAAGCAATAGCTTCTAGAGAAATGATAATGTTTAGTTGTTAAATCTAACCTTCAAGAATTACAAACCAAGTCACTGAAAATACTATGCTAGGCATATCGACAAATCCAAACTACCCTTGCAACCTATGATTTAAGCTAGAATCTCAAACCATTAAACCAAAATCTCAAAACTAACAAACCTTAGTCAAAATTATAAAACATGATCACACTCAAAACTAAAAAACCTAGACCGAAATTATAATTAAGCTAGAATTTAAGAGCATGTCATTTTCATTGCCTAAACACATGCATCCATTTATGCTTGCCAACAAAATATGTGAAAGTTATAAAATTCCAAGATTCCAACAAAATATGCCAATTACCTTTGAAGATAAACCTTCTAGTTTGTTGACCCCTTAGATTTTGCAGCCTAAGCCTTTTGAGCTCCTTGATGGTTGGATTTATTGTGAAAAATGGTTATGCTACTGATGTGATTATGCAGGTTGTTGCTGAAATAGGAGAAGGAGAAGGATACATGTGGGATACACACTCAATGCATCAAAATTACCATTAATATGTTAGGAGCTACCATTAAACGAGACAAACTGGATGGAAATACTACAAATGGATCAATAAAAAGAAAAGTTTCAAAACAGTCACAAGTAGTTAAAAGGCATAGGGGGTTGTATGTGATCAAGGAATGTATCCAGCAAGAAGTTTGACGGGTTGAAGGATGTCAAGATGAATGCTAACTAATTGCCAATAGAGAAAAGGGCTAACTAATTTTCAGAAAATGCACAAGAAGAAATGATTAGAAACCACGACAATCAGAAGACAATGAAGCGAAATAAAGAAATCTACTCTGCCAGAACGAACAACATTGCATCCATTTAACAAATTCCAAATTACTCACAGCCAGAAAGTCCTCATAAATTCGAGAATTCAGATAGAACAACAAATGAACATTGATAGCATGGATTCAAAGCAAAGCTCGAAAATAATATAAATAGATCAAAAAGCTTACTTACTTTGTTCGTGGAAGCAAACAAGTCATGAAGCGCAGTTGTAAGCTTAACCTAAGATACACAAGACTTCAAAACTTTAGTAGGGTCAAGGTATTTTGTTCAGTAAATTTGAGCTTTCTCTTCTATTAACTTGTTCTTTCATATAGAAAATGGTGTATACTATAATTCACTCCAACCCCATGATTCTTGATCTTTTTTTTCATCCTATCCTCATTTTGCAATAAATGTTCAAAGCAAAAGGCACTTGTGTGACTTGTGCTTTAACTGGTAACGTGTGCAATAAAAACTCTACCCCAAATTTGATTTTTCTATTTCTTTTAAGGACAACAAAGTTCCAAGAAGAATTTACAAGACAAAAAGAAATGTTCAAAGGAAAAGACACTTATGCAATAAGAAATACAATAAAATTATTATAGTCATGGTAGTAGTAGTAATAATAATAACAACAATAATAATGATAATGATGATAATATTCACAAAATACACAAGATTTTCTGAAGAATATTGAATGGAAATGTGTAGATTTTTCACCTGAACTTCACCCATCTTTCTGCAATTTTCCCCCAAAAAGTCTTTGAACCAAATGTTCTTTTTCCCTTTCTTCCTCACACAAACGAGAAGTGGCTCAACAAATTCCTAGACTCTGACTCTACTCTGAATAATGATGAGAAAGTTCAAACACACACTGTATAAAGAACCATATAGTCGATGCTAATATTAACATATATGCTTTGATGACATATACAACAAATTCCTCACATTTTATATTGCTAATAAGATTGATTATTAACCTATGTTCAAATAAAAGTCTAATATATCTCAAAATTTTCTGATTTCTAAGCATATGGACTAGGAAACAAACAAGAAATGTCTAATTTATTTTCTATCAAGTGCAAGACCCCAACATTTATATAGGACTAGTCTCTCCATCTCCCTGTTTAGAAATTCCTAACACCCCCATGCAAATTCCTAGCCCTTATTACATAGCCTCAATTAACAAAACACTCCCCATCGACTTTAATTGTAATTGACCAACTAACTCGCTTGAAGTAGACTAACAAATTAACCAAAACCTACCTACACATCTGCCACAACTAACTACTGAACTACCTTGGTAGGCATTTGACAGGGTTTTTAAGTTTGTCCTAATCCTAAAGAATAGATAAGACTCATCCAAAGGTGTCTTAAAACTCTCAAAAAAGTGAAAAAAAAACCAAGATCATTCTGGTAAAGCTCAATTTATTTATGAGGGAGAGTTGAGAACTCCCCAACTCTCCCAAGAAACACATAACATGAGCCTTACAATTGAGACAAAAAGCATACCCCAATGGACATTCCTTTAAAACCAAAAAAACTCACTCCCTAACTAAACAATATTCTTAAGGACCCACACAAGTTATCTAACTCTTGGAATTGGACACAATATGATTCCTATCTTCTACAAATATTGTAAGCCAACAACCACTACGCTGGGCTGGCAAATTTTATCATACGTGTTACGAAATCAATTTTAGGATCTATATGCCAACCACAACAGAATTTTCCTAAGATTTATAAGAAAGAAAAATCCTCCATATCTGTCTCTTTTTATTAATCCTTCATACATTGAAGGTGCAATTGACATATACAGAAAAAAAAATGCTATCATTGGGACCAAATAACTAATGGTCTAGTTTACAGGGGTAAAGACAAGTGCAAAAGATTGCATTATAAGCATTGCCTAGACCACAATTCAAAAGCCCAACAAATTAGTAGTATGACAGAAAACAAATTTGTTAAAGCAAAAGCATTCACCAACAATGGAGTAGAAAACTCTTGGAATTATTTTTAGGAATTTGAGTAAGTGAGTTTTAGGGGAGGTATGGAGAGTAACTAACTAATTTACAGTGGTAGCTACAAATGAAAATCTAGTAGGAAGTAGTTCTAATAAAACTAGTAAAGTAATCTTTATGTAATTCATTGAAGCAGCCCACAAATCCAAATTTTTGGGAAAAAGAAAATACATCGTCCTAGCCTTCACCCACTTTATCTCAAATTAAAAATAGGTAGACAATGAAACAAAGCTATCAACAAAACTAGATATCTCTTGTTCAACACACGTGAAAGGTAATAATAAAGAAATAAATAAATTAGTAAAATCAAATTCATCAAGTATCTTACGCAGAAGAGTTATGTGGCAATAAAACAATATTGAGCATTTACTCTTCAATCCCTTTAATTTGAAGGGCAAATAGAATTGAGTTTGCATGGAAAATAAAAAATACATAGTAAGGGAAAATTTTTCACTTCTCTTTTAGCAAGAATGAACACGTGAGCATGAAATCATCTAGTGAATCGTAATAGACAGAAGGAAAACAAGAAAATCTTACATTGCAAAAGATGTAATGCAAAATGCTCGTACAGAGTGTTGAAAAAAACATTAACCCAAAAAACTTACAAAGACTAGCCCTATTCTAATTTTTTTTTTTTTGAAAATCAATCACCCCCTTCACCATGTGTCCTGGGCATGTTAATCAAGGTCTAGAAAAAGGAACACGATTCCATGTCTTTTGTTGTATTTATTGGCAAATAAAATCCCCATTTGCAGTCATTGGTGCAAGCAGAAAAAAGATGAGTAGGAAAGAAAGCCCGTTGCTTTGTGAAGAAGAGAGACAATATTTTGCAAATAAACTAAACAAAATAGAAACTTGGGGATACATAAAAAAAAAAAAAAAAAAAAATCTCCTCACTCACCAGAACAAAATGTTCTCTTTACTTTTCTAAAATCAAACCATGAATTGCCCAGAGGAAAGACTCAGAACAACATGTAAAGAAAAAATTAACTAGTTCATAAGAGCAGAAAAATAAAGAAGAGAGAAAAAAAACAAGGATAGAAATGTACGCTTGTAGGAGATGGATAGATTTTCCATTGCGTTGGAGAGAACAATGAAGAAACTGGAGGAATATGCCTCTTCGTTAGAGAGAAAGGAGGCGCCCAACCCTAGAGGAAATGTGGCTGAAAGAATGTTTTTGCCCTTTTCCATGAGGTATAGTGCGCCCAATTTTTCGTTTACCCGCCTTCTTTTTATTTTTTCAGTTTTAAGTGGAGCGCGCCCCTTTTCAAACATATTTTTTTATAGCTATTTTTACAAAATGCTATACTTAAATGCCATTGAAAGTCATATTTGTTGTAGTGTTTGTAGGTTTGCGTTCTTCAGATACGGTATCCGTTGTAGACTCAGACGTCGAATGGTGTCCAGATTCTTCTTCAATTTCTATTTTCTCATTTTTTGTACTACCCTCAGTCTGCAAAAAGATAAACACCGAGTAAACAAAATACCTAGTATGTTTTATGGCCATACAACACATACACCAGAATTACACACACACAGGGTATGCTTCAAACCTCGGAGTCACTTGAGTCTTCCCTCGAAGCTGCCTTTTTTTTTTCTTTTTTAATGTTCAGGCAAGGTCTCCAACTCCTGTGGAAGCTTTTTTAAAGTTTGCACACATGTGAAAAGTCAGTAAGTTACTGTTTATTAAACTACCTTATCCTTTTTTTACCTTTTTTCGTTCAAATCCCTCATTAATATATCTGTTTTTTCACATAACATTTTACTTTTTCCCGATATAAAGCACTTTTGCGTTTTTTGGCATAATTTTCATGGATTTCTTTCTAGAGGTTTGCTAAATTAGATACAGTAGAACCCTGTTTAAATCACTATGTTCTTAGTAAAAAGAGTTTTTTTTTGTGTGTTTTTCTTTTGTTTTTTGTGTTTTTGAATAAGAGTTTTTTTTAATAAGATTTTTTTTTCGAGAGTCAGTATGTGTGTTTGATTTTTGGGAAATTCAATAAGAAAAATACAAGATGTTAGTTTGTTATGATTTTGTGATACACTGTAGACCGTTTTCTCCCTTTTTTTTAGGGATACCATATTTTCAACTAGGCAGGGGCATTTTGGTCAATACGCATCATTTAGTAGATTCCCATTTATACCCTTTTGCCATTTTTGAAAGGATTCTTTTTTTTGGACATTTTTCAACTCCATGTTTTAAAATTTGTCATTCCTGTTGTTAACCCTTGTGTAATGGACAAAGTTGAAACCTCCGGCCCATCTACATCCACTCACCTGGAAATTGTGTGTAGATGAACCAATTCAGGAGCCCACCCTTTCGATTGAAGACTTGGACCAACCCAATGAAGTGTTGCCTTTAATTTCAAAGAGCCCAATCGCTCAAGATGAAGCTCCCCCGGTTATTGAAGAATTACAGAAGGCGATCCTTTCACCCATCGGAAACACCACAGAACCAACGGAAAATTCAAGCTACAATTTACCTCTCCCGATCAGACAACTAGCTCCAATACTTATTGAACATGGGTTATGCATCATGGCAATACCTCCTCCGAAAAAGAAAGGTTTTACTACCACCGGAAAGAAAAAGAGACTCAAGCGTGAAGTCCAAAACCTCCATTTTAATGTTAACTATGAGAAATCAGCTTCTTTGGCTATTATGGAGGGTTCTGTAGTTGATCAATGAAGTTCCTTTCATGGAACGTTTGTGGTTTGGGCTCCTGGAAGAAAAGGGCATTAATAAAAAATATCATCCAGCAACAGAATCCAAATTTTGTTCTTATTCAGGAGACCAAGAAATCATCTACTGATAGCTTTTTGATTAAATCTATTTGGAGCTCTTCCCTCATTGGTTGGGCCTCTTTGGATTCAGTGGGCGCTTCGGGTGGTATTCTTTTATTATGGAGAGATCCGGACTTTACTATCAGAGAAACTATCCAAGGTCTGTACTCTTTATCTATTCACATTGTTATGGCTGATGGGTTTGATTTCTGGTTGTCAGCTATTTACGGCCCCTCTCAATATGAATTGCGTGATGGTTTTTGGCAAGAATTACATGATTTAGCTGGATTGGCACAAGATCGATGGATCCTTGGTGGTGATTTTAATGTGACTCGATGGTCCTGGGAGAAATCTTCTGATCATCCAGTCACTCGAAGCATGAGAAATTTTAATCTCTGGATTGATTCTTATAATCTTATAGATATCCCTTTGCAAAATGGCAGTTTCACTTGGTCCAGGTACGGAAGCCATAGATCTCTATCGCTGCTGGACCGCTTTTTAATTTCGAATGATTGCCTCCAGAAGTTCGGATCGGCGCAACTGAAGAGACTACCGAGAGTTACATCTGACCATTATCCAATTAGCCTAAATTTTGGTGAGATATCGTGGGGTCCCAGCCCATTCAGATTTGAAAATTCTTGGCTGCTTCATAAAGATTTCAAATTTGTAGTTGTTTCATGGTGGAACCAAAACCCCATTGATGGATGGCCTGGTCATGGTTTTATGATGAAGTTGAAAATATTAAAAACCGAACTTCTTAGATGGAATAAATCTCACAGGTCAGTTATGGAAAATCTCCTTATGCTTATATCTCAACTTAAAACATTGGATAATATAGAAGACTACGACTGCTTATCCGTTGATCAAAGGACACAAAGGCATCTTCTTCAAGAGCAGATTGAGGATATAACTGCAAGAGATCATGTATACTGGAGACACCGTTGTAAACTTACTTGGTTGAAGGAGGGCGATGAGAATACTAAATTTTTTCATCGCATTATGGTTGCTCGTAAACGGAAAAATTCTATTTCTGAATTATTGTCTCGTGATGGAGTGAGTCTTTTAACAGATGGAGACATTGAGCAGGAGTTCATTGATTTTTATCAGAAATTATACACTAAAGATCAAGATATGCACTTCCTCCCAACCAACATTGATTGGAGTCGAATTAGGGAAGCTCAAGCGACCACATTAGAAGTTCCTTTTACGGATGATGAGGTATATATAGCTGTCCAATCTTTGGGTTCGAGTAAATCTCCTGGTCCTGATGGTTTCACTGCTGAATTTTTTGAACACTTTTGGAGTACTATTAAACAAGATGTGATGGCCATAGTGCATGAGTTTTACAACAGTGGGATTATTAATGTGGCCTTAAATGAAACTTATATCTGTCTTATTCCAAAAAGAGTGGATTCCAGATCGGTTAATGATTATCGTCCAATTAGCCTTATTTCTTGTGCTTATAAGATTATTGCTCGTGTCTTATCGAATCGACTAAAGCAAGTTGCATTTACAATTGCTGAAAATCAGATGGCTTTTGTGTCTAATCGACAAATCCTGGATGCTGCATTGATTGCAAGTGAGCTGATTGATGATTGGAAAACCACCAATAAGAAAGGTGTGGTTATAAAGCTGGATTTAGAAAAAGCTTTTGATAAAGTTGATTGGGATTTTCTGGATGCGGTCCTTCAGATTAAAGGTTTTGGAAATACGTGGAGGAAGTGAATTCGTGGTTGTGTATCTAGTGCAAACTATTCGATTATTATTAATGGGCGGCCTAGAGGAAAAATTATTCCCACAAGAGGTATTCGTCAGGGTGATCCATTATCTCCTTTTCTTTTTATCTTGGTTTCTGACTACTTAAGTCGACTTTTGTCTTTCCGTGTGAGGTTGGGTAAGATTGCCACTCACCCTATTGGTACCTCTTCTCTCCATGTGAATCATTTGCAATTTGCTGATGATACTTTATTATTCTCTACTTCTGATGCTTCGGCGGTGGATAATCTATTTGATATTATTAAAATTTTTGAGAAGGCATCTGGTTTGAACATTAATTTTGGTAAAAGTGAATTATTGGGGATTAATGTTGATGATCAGAATATGGGAGTTTTCACTTCAAAGTTTGGCTGTAGACTTGGAGATTGGCCAACAACTTATCTTGGCCTTCCTTTAGGTGGCAATCCAAAATTGCCCTCGTTTTGGCACCCAGTGATTGAAAGAATTCAGAAAAAGCTTCATAGTTGGAAGTATTCGTACATTTCAAAAGGTGGTAGATATACTCTAATTCAAGCTTCTTTGTCCAGCATGCCCATTTATTATCTCTCTTTGTATAAATTACCTTCAAAGGTGGCTAAAGTTTTGGATAAAATTATTCGTGATTTCTTTTGGGAAGGATCAACCAGAAATGGAGGATTACATAATATTAAATGGGAGACAACTCAATTTCCTCATATTTTGGGAGGTCTAGGAATTGGGAATTTTCAGCTTCGAAATTCTGCATTGTTGGCTAAATGGATTTGGAGGTTTCTTCATGAACATGAGAGTCTTTGGCGGAAATTAATAACCACTAAATATTATTCTAGAGATGGTTTTTGTTCTTTTGCATCACAATATTGGTCCATTATGGTGGAAGCCTTTGGGTGGAATATGGTTTTGCCCGGAACTATTTTTGATCTCCTTGCTTCAGTTTTTGTGGGTCATCCCTTTCATGGTGTAAAGAAAACTCTTTGGCTTGCCATCAATAGAGTTTTCTTTTGGTATCTTTGGTGTGAGAGGAATGGCAGAATTTTCAGGGACGTCTCTCTCAATTTTACTGCTTTTTGAGATTTGATTTTATTCAATGCTTTTTATTAGTGTAAATGTAAACACCCTTTTAGAGACTATAGTCTTTCTTCTTTAATTTCCAATTGGACCTCCTTCTTGTAATGATCTTCTTGGGAGCCTTTTCTCCCTTTATTTCATTTATCAATGAAATTTGTTTCTCTTCTCAAAAAAAAAAAAAAAATGCTACTTCTACCAATGGGATTCTATGTTTTGCTATCTACCTTTTACAAATGTTTTCAAAATCCAGACTAATTAAGTTTTGAAAACTAAAAAAAAAAGTAGTTTATAAAAACTTATTGTTCGGAATTTGACTAAGAATCAAACATTCCCTTAAGAAAGATGAAAACCATAGTAAAGAAATGGTGAGAAAACAAGCGCCATTTTTGGAAACCAAATAGTTATCAAACGGGACCTCAATAATTGAGGTTAGGATGTCATATTGTGGGAAAGACAATGTGTGGTTGCTTTAATAATGCAACGTCCTAATTGATATATATTTTTTTTTTTGAATATTTTGTCATTCTTCTCTCTCTCTCCGTGGGCTCTTTCCATCTTATCAACCCCTCTTTTATAGATTTTTCTACCTCCAATCTCTTCAACCCTTTCTTTTCCTGAGATTTCCCTTTCTTTTTTCTTTCTCTTCAAATGCCTTCTCTAGTAGAATCTCTCATGGACCATTTTTGAAACTGAGAAGTTTAACTCAATAGCTGTTGCTAGAAGATCAGCTAGGCCCGTTTGGCCTTTGCCGTCCAAAAAGATAAAATACCTTCAAACCTGAACATTTTTTTTTAATGAAAAACCAACTTTCATTCAAACTTGAAGATCAAGGTTTCCTTATGAAAGCTGGATTAAGTGGTTTAAGGCTTTTAACCTCTCTTGGTGCTTAATGAAGAGTGCTGAGGACTGTAAAGAACAATTTTTTGTGTGGAAACCCATCAAAAAGAAACCTAAGCCTACGTCAAAGAGTGATGTGATGGCTTGTTTGTGACAAAAATTGTGGAAATAAACCAAATAATAGAATTCCGAATGACCTTTGGAATACTGTTTAGAGCTTTGAGTTCTTTGTGCTGTACACTTTTTAGTTCCTCTTGTAACTACGCCCTTTTCTAATTCATGCCGATTGGACTCTCCTTTTTTGTAAAGATCATCTAGTTTGGGAGGATGACTGGTCTTTCCCTCATTTTGTATTCCTTCTTTTCATTGAATAAGCATCTTATTCATTGGAAATAACAAATACTACTACACAAAAGAAGAAGCTCCTCAAAATACTGCAAGAACCTAAACTTAACTAGGGAGAAAAGATAACAATAAAAGTGTGAAAAAGTAAAGATACCATTTTGGCCTGTGGTAATGAAGCTGTCCACATATTCATGAACATTCAAACCAAAATAAGAGAATCATCAAGCCGAAAACAAGACCAAAAATGATGTCAATTGGGCTATGCATCCCAGGTAAATTCTTCCTGCCATAGAATGAAAGCTATCAAATTGGAAGATAAACCAAAAAGGTATAAAATTGCAAAATTTTACTTGTGAAAATAAGGCTTACCCAAGCCAATAAGGCCTACAAGCAAACAAACAAGAGCAAATCCCACCACTTCTTAGGGGGCATTAATATTTTCAGCATATGATAGAATGTAATACAGGAGGTATCTGAACGATCATACCAATGCAAAATAGTTAGTGTCAAGACAATAATATGGGTCGCAAAGTGACAATAAACCATAAAATCACAACATATAACTTAGTTGACTTAAAAATTTATGGCAATAGTAAATTAGTAGTAAGAAAACAACCGTCTCCAAAGTTAATGGAACACTATTTTTCAAGGGAATTTGCATTTGTTTGAATATGGAACTTTATTCAATAGGAAAAACAAAATAGAAGACAGGAGAAGGCAAAAGACAACATGAGAAGAAGGAAACTACTTTCTTTAACCCTCCATTTTCAGATGGAGGTTTAAGGTCTAACTTGGTGTGAGAAGTACATATTGTAATGCTCGGAACTCGAAAGTTTGTTTCTGAAGGTATTCACATTTCAGTTCCATCCATTTACTTTACTTTCAGAAAAGGGGAGAGTTCATTTTGGGTAATAAACAAGGAGAGGAGATTCCTCTTTTTCTTCTCCTTCTCCTTGGTTTTACAATTTCACCACATGAATTTTGGAACTATAAGCCCTTTCATATTGAAATTTAGGTAAATCACGGTGACAGAGAAGCCATGGACATAACCCAATTTAACACTCAATATTGAAAATTGTAACTAAATTCATTCTCTTTAAAATGTGCAGGAAAATCCTTTACGTAGGTCAAATACAACAGGTCTACTAAACCCTTTATATGGGCCTAAACTGAATAAACGCCGAAACAGTAAAGAAAATGAAGTGAGATAAAATGAATTAAAGAAAAATGAGATGCTGGAATTTCTCACTCCATCTATTGATCTATTTCAATCAATTCAAACTCCCATAATAAAAGGGTCTTGTAGGCTCATCTCACCTTCACTTCAGACTTACAAGTTCTTTTGGTACTTGAGTTACTTTACATCCATTATTTGCTCCAACATTTAAGCATATTTGAAACGTTCAAGTTCATAACAGGATTAGTATTTTACTTATTTATTCTAATGACCATGTTGAGATGAGAAGCCCTTCTAGAAGCTTCCATGGATCTCAAGCACCTTTTGTTATATCCTCCATTTTGTTATATTCTTTGGTGCAATTCTTCTAATGTTTCATGTATGCATATCACTACTCTCACATGCAAAATACCTTTGGGAGCATCCTAGGCTCCTAGTTAACGAAATTATGTTCAATGGAAGAGAAAGAGACCTCTTGCATCCAGATCATCCACAATAGAAAGAGAAGGCATAACTCTGCTAATCATCTTTCCTGTCTCCCTCAAGGACGAGCTAACTCTGAAGTTGTCAATCCACTTGGTATTCTCAACAAAAGCCTATATAAACATCCTTGATATCAATCAACTTTACAAGCTCAGAACACAAATTTAACTAGAGCTCAAAAGGCAACTTAAGCATCAGTATCACCCATGTCAAAATCTGAGCCAAGGCTCGAGTCTCACAACCTTGCATAAACAAAGATTTTTGCTAAATCACACCCTAGCACGAACCAGAATCCCACCCTGAGAGGAGGAGAAAAAGTACCCCCTAAAGCAATATGACAACATAAAGGAAATAGCAAGCCAATGTATAATGTAGAAGGACAGGAACCACGTACCCAGATAAACAAACTGTATTTAGCGTGTGAGAAGTAGGCGATCCATATTCCATGGCATTTTCTTCCTCGTCTTTGGTGGCAGTTATTCTCCTAACGGGTGGGCAACTGGGTCTGGAAAATACAGAAAACTCCACATGTTGGATGAAAGAGGAGAATAAGCTTGAATTCATGAAAAATTAAATAAAGGGAAAGACTAGTTACCTTAAGCCAATTCCCCAAGTAATCACAGAAAGCCATCAAAAGGGTCATTTGTCGAGCCAATTTTCCATGCCCACTCTACATTTTCACACAAAAAGTTAGCCCTTGGAAAAACCGAGGGATAAAAAATTAGAGAGAGAGATCTAAAGCATACCCAGAATAGCAGAGGAAGAAAAGCGGTGTAGAAAGGCACAGAAACAATGCAAGACAAGCCAGAAAACAGGACATCCAAGAACGAATTCTGATATTTCTGCAGAACACAATAATACCTTACACAATGAATCCAAAACATAAACAGAAACATAAACTCGAGCCGCCCATGGTTGCAGTAAGGATCTGAGCTTCTGGGTTATGTTAATGTAGGAAGCTAAACCAACCCATGAGAGGAAATCGCATAGAGCGACCGTTTGCCACACTGCTACGCTATCCATTTCTCCTACTTCTTCTTCCCTCCAGAAAGAGAGAGAGCGAAGAGAAACAAGAGACGCAGAAAGGGGAAAAGGGAAATTAAAGCCTCAACAGAATATACGTTAATTAAATTTGATCAGTCCACCTGAGTTTTGAATTTGACTGGTAGCTTTTGATAATAATAATAATAATTTAGCCTAAAAAATAATAATAATATATGTTTTTCCTGTTTCCAGGGAACTGGAGAGAGTGAAAGAAAAAAAGGAAAATGAAATAAAGAAAATAAGAAGTAGAAGGGAGCGAGGAAGGACGCGACGTCGATGTGGAAGTTTGATTTAAGAAAGGAAAATAGCCGTTACAGTCTACGCGACGGCGAAGCCAGAAGACGAATAAAAGAGCCGTTGGCGGTGACCGGCTCGGCAAACGGTCTGATTCTGAGAAATTTTTCAAAATTGAAATCGATCTGTTTCCCTTCGCTATAAATTAGACCCCGCTCCCGCCTCCCCCCGCGCATCATTCAAACTCTCTTCATGCTTTGCTTTGGTTTTGAATTTTGATCAGACAACCCGCCCACCATGGCTTTCTTCTCCACCACTTCCTGCCTCCAATACTGTATCCGCGGCACTCGAAACACCACCGGCGATCAAGTTCTGAAACTCCGATTCGGGCATTGTAGCCGCCTGATTTCTGGATTCCCACACCAAATCCTTCAACAAACTCCCTCCACTCTGATCAGGGAGGCTCTGTTTCCTCTCTGTTTGAGCGACCTCGAAGAAGCGCCGTTCCTGGCCCATTTTTGTTCGTAGAAATTGAGCAACACAGTTGTTGTGTCGTGGTGTAGACCACTGCCTTGAAAGCAATTTCGGCACGACCACGGTGCTAAATCGTTGATGCCGGTTGCTCCCCAAGGTTAACACAACACCCTCCTCGTTCGTGCACTCGAGAGAGAAGGATTGGAATCAGAGGAAAACGTAGGAAGGAAGAAAATGAATTCGATACCTTCCACCTTGCTCAGGGTCACCTTTTATAGGCTGAAAACAGCAACCACCATCCCTCAAAAAGAGTCCCAGCTGCCACGTGTCAATCTGTGAGGAGTCAGAACTCCTCGGTCAACGGCTGAAAAATCGGTCAACATTTCCACGGTCAAAGGCTGAAAACTCGGTCAACTGAGGCGTGAGGCATACAAGCTGCGAGCTTGACGGCTTGAACCGTGGACCGAACCACGTTTGGGCATGAACCGTGGACCGAACCGAGTTTGGGCATGAACCGTGGACCGAACCGACCGTGACACGTGGAAGCTTCAGATGCGTTGGATATTGGGAATAAGTAAGAAATATATTTTGGCAAAAAGAAAGAGTAAAGCCCTTTCTTTATTACGCGCGAGCGCGGTTTACCCGAACCCGCCCGCCCGTCCGACGGACGGCGGCGCGCGCGTGTGGGAAGTGGTCTAAGTACCACCCTTAACCACTTTTACAAGAGTAGGGAAGAGTGATTGTATAAAAATACTCCTCCCAACTCCAAATCTTTCCATGTGGGACAAACATAAAGTGAAACATGGAAAAGCCAAAAAAATATTCAAGCAAATATGCTAGTCATTCCCAACAATCCCCCACGAATGACGGTGAGCAATATTTCTCTAAGCAAAGGAGGAAATTCAACTTAAGCATTAATATCTTTCGATTTGAATTAATGCGTAGTGAAGCAAGGCAATAACCAGCGTGGTGAAAGTAAGTTACCTTTTGAACTTTCAGCAGTCATGGTTTAGACCCCTACAGCACGTTTGTATCCTCATATTTTCTCTTGATTCCGCGATACAACAGTCGAACAAGTGCTATTTAAGGCCATGCACTAGCACCTTGGGTTATCGTGAGAGCTCTAGAAAGAGAATGCTTTACACTCTTTCATAGAAGGCGGCCACACCTTCACTATCACGTCATGCTTCATCAAGTCTACCGCAGTAAACCACTCAAACTTGAGCTATGAAGACTTTCCAAACTTTGTCCATCAAGTCCATATTTGGACCACCCAAATAAAGGGCTATGGATTTATTTCAACAATTTAAGTCCCATACATCCTGAGGACTCTAGGATTACTCTCCTTGTTAGGCCTTTGGTGAGAGGATCTGCCAGATTCCTCTCAGACCTCACATACTCCAAGGAGATAACTCCCCCTTTCAATAATTGTTTCACAACTCCATGTCTCAGGCGTATATGCCTTCTCTTGCCATTGTATACACTACTTTTGGCAATTCCTATGGCAGCTTGTGAGTCACAGTGCAAAGAGACTGGCACTGACGCCCCCCACAGTGGTACGTCTTGAAGTAAACTTCTTAACCATTCCGCCTCTTGCCCTGCAAGTTCAAGAGCTATAAACTCAGACTCCATGGTGGATCGAGCAATGCAGGTTTGCTTTGCAGATTTCCATGATATAGCTCCTCCACCAAAAACGAACACATATCCGCTAGTTGAACTTACTTCGTCGTTATCAGTTACCCAGTTTGCATCACAATAACCTTCTAACACTGCAGGAAATTTATTAAATTGCAAACAGTAATCTATTGTACCTTTAAGGTATCTCAACAAACGACGAAGTGCAACCCAATGTTCTTTATTAGGATTATGTGTATACCTACTCAATCTACTCACAGCATATGCAATATCAGGTCTAGTATAATTCATCAAATACATCACACTACCTATAATTTTTGCATATTCAGATTGAGAGACACTATCCCCTTTATTCTTCTTAAGTTTCATACTAGCATCATAAGGTGTTCTTGCGGCCATATCATCAAAACAATCAAATCTCTTTAGCATTTTTTCAACATAGTGTGATTGATTCAGAGAATACCCATTTTCGGTTTTCTTCAATTTAACACCAAGTATCACATCAGCCTCACCTAAATCTTTCATCTCAAAGTGTGAGGATAAAAACAACTTGGTATTATTTATTACTTCTAAATTCGTACCGAAAATAAGCATATCATCTACATACAAGCAGATAATCACATAATCAACACCAAACAATTTCGAGTAAACACATGTGTCAGAAGAATTTACCCTAAACTCATTGTTTACTAAGGTATTATTAAATTTCTCATACCATTGTTTGGGAGCTTGTTTAAGACCATAAAGAGATTTTTTAAGCTGACATACCTTGTCTTCTTGACCAGAAACTACAAAGCCCTCAGGTTGTGCCATATATATCTCCTCTTCTAAATCTCCATTGAGAAATGCTGTTTTCACATCCATCTGATGTATTAACAGCCCACGAATAGCTGAAAGAGCAACTAGACATCTAATAGTAGCTATTTTAGTTACAGGAGAATAAGTATCAAAGTAATCAATACCTTGTTTTTGTGAATAACCCACAACCACTAATCTGGCTTTGAATTTTTCAATTGACCCATCTGGTCTAACTTTCCTCTTAAAGATCCACTTACACCTAATAGGCTTACTTCCCTTGGGTAAATCTACCAAGTTCCACGTTTGATTCATAATTAAAGAATCCAATTCACTTTTAATGGTCTCTTTCCAAAAACTAGAATCTACAGATTTTAAGGCCTCTTGGTAGGTTTTCGGATCTTCATCAATTAGATACATGCATGCAAATTGATCGTCAATTTTATCTGAGTTTTCAACAAGAAAAACAGTTAAAAAATCCGATCCAAAATCTTTCTCAGTTCTCTTTCTTTTACTCCTCCTAGGTTCAGTTTCATGCATAATATCAGCAGTAGATGAAGGACAAGCAGACGCCTGACTAGATCGTGAGATATTAACTGGCTCATTTTTAATCATAGGAAATATGTGTTCAAAAAATTCAGCATCTCTATATTCACATATTGAATTATCATCTAAACACATGAACCTATATGCAGCACTATTATGAGCATACCCAATAAACACACAATCAAAGGTTTTAGATCCTACCGTAGGTTTCTTAAATACCGGATATGCCACTTTAGCTAAGCACCCCCATACCTTTAGATAGCTCAGGTTCGGTGAATATCCTTTCCAAAGCTCGTATGGTGTCTTGTCCAGCTTCTTGTGAGGAACTCTGTTAAGAACAAAACAGGCAGAAAGCACAGCTTCCCCCCACATACTGTTAGGCAATCCAGAACTTATTAACATAGCATTCATCATTTCTTTTAATGATCTATTTTTACGTTCAGCTATGCCATTTTGTTGAGGAGAATATGGTGCAGTACTCTCATGGATAATACCATTTAACTCACAAAATTCCTTGAGAGACTTGTCACTGTATTCACCTCCTCTATCTGATCTTAACCTTTTGATCTTTTTGTCTAGTTGGTTTTCTACTTCTGTTTTGTATTTCCTAAACATGCTACTAGCTTCATCTTTCGATTTCAGAAGATATATTTTCGTGTATCTAGAGAAATCATCAACAAAAGATATATAATATTTTTTGCCACCTTTGCTAGTAGTGTTTTTGAAATCAGCTAGATCAGAGTGAATTAACTCAAGTAATTCAGTACATCTAGTTGTAACAGGCTTAAACGGTTTTTTAGCAAATTTTGCCTCTACACATACTGAGCATCTACTATCATTGGGTGATTCTGATACATTAAGAAGATGCAGTTTTTTAAGCCTTTTAATAGATGCAATGTTCACATGACCTAGTCTACCATGCCATACATCAATAGATTCAACAATATAGGCAGAACGAGATGTACTTTCATTCATTTCGGCAAGAGTAGAGATAGTGTTTAACACAAACAGACCATCGGCTAAGTATCCCTTACCCACAAAGTTACCATTTTTAGTGATGACAACCTTGTCAGCTTCAAAAACAATCTTAAGTCCTGCCCTGTTCAACAAACTTCCAGATACCAGATTCCTACGCAATGAAGGAACATACAATACATCATTCAAAGATAATGTTTTCCCAGAAGTAAGTTTTAAGAGAACCTTCCCTTTTCCAAGTACTCCAGCAGTGGTTGAGTTCCCCATATATACGCATTCGCCGTCAACAGTGTCATGGAACTCGTGGAACAAGCTTCGATTTGAGCAGAAGTGTCTCGAAGCACCAGTGTCAAGAATCCAGTCTGACTTATTCTCCACCAGATTAGCCTCCACCACCACCGCAGCAATGATATCGTCTGCTTCAACCACGTTGGCTTGTGCACCATCAGGCCTCCGGTCTGGTTTCCCTTTCCTCTGGTTGCACTGATAGGATTTGTGCCCAGGTTTGCCGCAGACATAGCATATCAGTTTGGACTTCTCTTTCTCTATTTTCCCGCTAGGAGACTTGAACGGATGGTTCTTCTTCTGCGAGGATTTGTCTTTATTTTTACTTTTGAACCTGTCTTTAGATGCAGCAGAAGATTCAACTAAGTTAGCATTAACTGAATTCAAAGACTTAGATTCCAACTTATCCTTTTGCCTGTTGGCTTCTTCAGTTCGCATGTGGCTGATCAATTCTTGTAACGTCAGGTCCTTCTTCTTGTGCTTCAAATGATTGCGGTAGTCGCTCCATGAAGAAGGGAATTTTTCGAGCAGGACATTTGCCTGGAGAATCTCGCACATCTTCATACCTTCTGTCAGAATGTTTGCCACTAGATTCTCGTACTCGTGGACCTGGTCCATCACTGGTTTGTCGTCCGTTATTTGGAACCGCATCCACTTTCCGACCACGTACTTTTTCCTTCCTGCATCATCGCCACCATATCTGGATTCCAGAGTGTCCCAGATAACTTTAGCTGACTTCTGAACAACGAACAGGTCAAACAGCGAGTCGTTCATGTGGTTCAACAGATAACCCCGAACTGCCTTGTTGTCTTTCTCGAACTTTTCCGGATCAATATCATGACTGGCCTTTGGTTTTTGAGGGACAGTCTGTACTTCCTTAGAACTGTGTGGATCAGGCTGAACCTCTTTAGATTTTTCAAGGTCTACGACCGGTGCTTCTGATTTCTCCACATAATTGGTGGTTAGGATGTAGTCGACCTCTAGCTGTTCGAAGAAGATGAGCAGCTTCTGAGACCAGCGACGATAGTTAGAACCATCCAGAGGTTCTAGTTTGGATAGATCCGGAACATGCTTCTTGGTTTTGATGGACATTTTCAAATTGCTTTCAACTTGTTCGTAGAAATTGAGCAACACAGTTGTTGTGTCGTGGTGTAGACCACTGCCTTGAAAGCAATTTCGGCACGACCACGGTGCTAAATCGTTGATGCCGGTTGCTCCCCAAGGTTAACACAACACCCTCCTCGTTCGTGCACTCGAGAGAGAAGGATTGGAATCAGAGGAAAACGTAGGAAGGAAGAAAATGAATTCGATACCTTCCACCTTGCTCAGGGTCACCTTTTATAGGCTGAAAACAGCAACCACCATCCCTCAAAAAGAGTCCCAGCTGCCACGTGTCAATCTGTGAGGAGTCCGAACTCCTCGGTCAACGGCTGAAAAATCGGTCAACATTTCCACGGTCAAAGGCTGAAAACTCGGTCAACTGAGGCGTGAGGCATACAAGCTGCGAGCTTGACGGCTTGAACCGTGGACCGAACCACGTTTGGGCATGAACCGTACGCGCGAGCGCGGTTTACCCGAACCCGAACCCGCCCGCCCGTCCGACGGACGGCGGCGGCGCGCGCGTGTGGGAAGTGGTCTAAGTACCACCCTTAACCACTTTTACAAGAGTAGGGAAGAGTGATTGTATAAAAATACTCCTCCCAACTCCAAATCTTTCCATGTGGGACAAACATAAAGTGAAACATGGAAAAGGCAAAAAAATATTCAAGCAAATATGCTAGTCATTCCCAACAATTTTTGCGTGGTTGAGTTCCTGCGTTCGTTCAACGTCCACACCTCCGTCGCCGACATCCTCTTCCAGAAGATCGCCTCCTTCGCCGAAAGATTGGGCGGCGGCTTCAGCATAGAGGCGAAGATCGACTATGTGAAGATGTTTTGGATGGAGGAGGGGATTCTGGTGGTGGAAGAAAGTCGGAGAGGGGCGCCGGAGTCGGCGATTGAGAGACTGATGAATCAGGAATTCAAGTTTGAAGATGAAGATGAGATGGAGGATTGCAGTGTTTGCTACGATGAAATGAAGAACGGGAACGGGAAGGAGATGGCGAAGATGCCTTGTGGACACGTGTATCACAAATCCTGCATTTTGACGTGGCTTCGAACCACCAACTCCTGCCCTCTCTGTAGAACCAAATTACAATGATATGAAATTTAACAAATTGTTAAATTTCTTTTTTTTTTAAAAAAAAAAATTTTGTTGGAGAATTACCTAATATGTAATTCTATAGTGTTATATTTTTTTTGGAAGCTTTTATTAATGAGTAAAAGAATCAGGCACCGTCTTCTGTTTATGTCTGTGTTTTACTTTCATCCCCCTTCTCTTCTAAAATATAAAAAATTAAAAATTACAATTCTAAACTACTACCGTTTTTAGTATTTAAATTAGAATTTAACTGCTATAATAATTATAAATAAAACTCATAAAAAATGAATTAATATATTAATTATTTTTTTTTATTCAGAATAGTAATTATTTTATTGTACGAGAGAATGAAAAGTGTTTAAACAACTAATAATTATTTAAATTTCAACTTCCCTAAGAGCAAGAAAATGTTATACTTTTTCTAATATTTTCCAAGCAATGTTATACTTTAAAACACTTGTAATTACCCATATGTTCTGTGTTTCCACTCTAGAAACAGAAACTATAAAATGAATGAGACAATGAATTATTTGAGTCCATGACTATAGAAACACTTGTAATTACAGTTACTTTTGAAAATTTAAATTAAGTGAATTGGAATTTTAAAAGTTTTCTTACTCTCCCACACATTCTTTAGATTCTATCAGTGATAGAAAAGATTTTTATCAATGATAGAAAAATTTTCTACCACTCATAGAAGATTTCTATCAATGATAGATATTTTTCTATCAATGATAGAAAGATTTTCTATCACTTCTATCAGTGATAGAAATCTTGTATCAATGATAGAAAAGTTTCTATCACTAATAGAAAAACTTTCTATAACTAAATTGCGATTGTGACACGTGTCGCAATCTTAAGCCTCCACGCGTCTAACACTTATTTTCTTTCTCTTTTCCTTTATTTTTCAACACTCGCGCACATGTCAAACTTGTATTCGTCCATATGTGCCACATCATCAGCTACGCCACTTGACACGTCATCGCCACATCAGCAAAACTTGACCATTGGGGTGCCACATCATCAAAATTTGATCGTTGTATTCCTCACCAGCTGCCACGTGTCACTGTCACGTCATCACGGTGCCACGTGTCACTGTCACGTAGCATTTTCCCTCCAATCTTCTTTTGCTTGTAACTTTCTCGTTTGAACTCCGATTTGAGCGATTTAAGTTGTGTAGGAATCATCTTTCTGAACTCTACAAGATAAAGACTTTGAAACACTGAAAATTTTAGTACAAAAAACTGAGTTTGTTATCATCAAAATATTTGGTTTGATTGAATTCCTAAAGCTAACATTTTATTTTCCCTTTTGCCGAATTTAATTTATTATATTTATTATATTAAATACATTATTGTATTTCTAAAATTTATATGCATATCTCTAATCTTCAAACTCGAGTCTATTTGACAAAATAATAATTTGATAAAATCTATAAAATTTCTAAAATATCTATCTGTATCTCCTAAATATGAAATTAATATCACAATTGATTAATTTTAGATTTTGTGTTAGAATTAAATTGGATTTTTAAAATTAAATTTTGTGATATCTAAATTTAGATCAATTGTTTTGACTTTTCAAAAATAAAAAAATATTTGAGTTTAATTTTTGGTTAAATCAAATCAAGTTTTGAAATTAAATTTGTAAAACTAAAATTCTAAATCAATTTTTTTAAATTTCCGAAAATTCTAATTTGAAAAAAATGTATCATAACTATCGAAATTCACTTGAACCCTATAAATAGTGGTCTAATTCGAAAAGTTTAGGCCCCGTTTGGTTCGTGATTTGAAAATTGTTTTCGAAAATAAAGAATTCAACAGAAAACGAAAACAATTTTCTTATTTTCATTATATCTAAAAACATGTTTGGTTCCAATTTAAAAACTTTAAATTTGAATTCAAAATTTGAAAACTGTGTTTGATTATGAATTTGAAAATGCATTAAAATATTAATATGTGCTTGGTAAAATTATTTTTTTAAAGAAAAAGTTAATTTAATATGATTATTTTCCTACTTGGACTTTTATTCATTTTTAGAGAGATTATAAATCAATGATGCTGGAATTGATTCTTCAAAAAAAAAATTGTTGGAATTGAAATTATAAGGAAAAAAAAAAAAAGACATACCATATAGTTGTATTATATGAAACTTTTAATTTGTAAAGTGGAGGAGTATATCAAAATAGGTAGAATTATGTAAAAAGTAAAAATAACAACCAACATCAGTATCAATCAAACATACTAATTACACAATAGTAATTTTGTATTTTTTTTTCCTTTAGAGTCGAAAAGAATTTGGATATTAAAAATAAAAAATGTTGTTTATAGATAATGCAATATTGTTTGATGGAAAGAAAGATGTATCCTATGTTTTTAAAGTTATATCTCGTGTTTCCATTATTTTGAAAACAAAATTGGAAACCAATGAAAACAACATTTTATCGTTTTTTAAAACAGGCAATTTTTTGAGTTGTTTTCGAAAATTGTTTTTGCAAATAGGTATGCCAAACACGTTTTCATGGTTTTCCTTGTATTTTTTATTTCTGAAAACATAAAAACGAAAACAGATCATGAACCAAACAGGGTCTTAGGGTTTCTTTTTTTCATTCCTATCATTTCTTCATTGTGCAATATTAAACTTTCATTTTGTTTTCCAAGACCTTACATATTTATCTTTATTAACTATGACAATCAATTACTCCCGTTACAATATATTAACCATGTTTCAACTAATTAAGAACTATCAACTAAGTGTCATATATTGGTGGGTGGTAAAAATAGAGATAGTTAAGGGTCCGTTTGATAACCATTTCATTTTCTGTTTTCTGCTTTTGTTTTTCATTTTAAAAAAATAGGGGTGTTTGATAACCATTTCTGTTTTCTGTAACATATCAAATACAGATTTTTTGGAAATTTTATGTAATGTCGCCCCTTTCTTGTTGGAGCTAAAATTGTCGGGAAACAAATTCTCTAGTTTACCCTCATGTCTCCATAAGTTTATGTATTTATGGAATCGTCAACTACGGAATTGCAAGTTTCTTCGAGAAATTTCAAACCTTCCCCAAAACATACAACAATTGGATGCTAGTGGCTGCAAATCATTGACTAGAAGTGATCTAGGAAGCATTGTGGATATAATATAAAAAAAACAGGTATTCATCTATTTCCATTCAATTCTTCTTAATTTGTCCATATATATTTTGTTCCTCTCTTGTAAGCATTTTATGCATATTAATCCTTATTCTATAGGACTTCACATTGGGTGATATTTCAAGAGAATTCTTACTAACAGACTGTGAGATTCCAGACTGGTTTAACTATCAGATTACATCAAATTTGGTGAGTGCTACCTATCGTCACTATCCAAATATGGAACGAACTTTGGCAGCTTCTGTTATTCTTAAAGTGAATGGAGATTCATATGAAAAGGGGCCCTAGTTTCTTGTAACATATTCATCTGCAATAGGCTCCATTGTTCTTTTACAAGACCATTTCTTCCATCAACATCAGAATATATGTGGTTAGTAACAACTTCTCTACCATTTAGTTCTATGTTGGATTGGAATAACATTTTAGTCTGGTTTGAGATTCAAGAACATAATGAAGTTGTTGTAACTACAAAAAGTTATGGTGTCCATGTCACTGAAGAGCTCCACGAAATACAAACAGATGTCAAGTGGCCAGTGATAAATTATACTGATTTTTACCAACTGGAGAAATTGCCAACTCTATAAGTGAGCCTACATCATCATTGCCGATTTTTATTTATTTTCCTTCTGATTTGATCTAATTCTATCTAATGTATGTGTCTTAGGGGCAATGGTATAATATGTCTACTTTGGACATAAGCCCTCATATGACTTTGCTTTTGTTTCTACTCAAAAGGCTTTAAACGAATGGATTTGTCCTAACTTATATATCCATAATCTTTTCCTTTTTAATTAGCCAATGTGAGACTTTGGTCGCACTCCCAGATAGTATGAAAATCAAACAGAATGAAAATAAACCTGAAGGTTTGGGAAAGTAAAATATTTGAACAAGATATGAAACATGGAAGGAAGCTCTTGTGCTCTAATCCTATTGGGTCTCGATATAGGTTGTATGAAAATAGTATTTATACATGTAACCCATCTTAGATAAGATGAATCAGGAACAACACCAACAAAGAGGAAACAAATTAGACCCTTTAACAACCAATATTTCCAAAAGAAAAGAAGAAATAAGATTCTTGTTCTTCAACCATTGAACTACTAACTCGTATTATAAATCACTCTACATATTATTTGATTTCGATTGTTTGTTTTGGCCTATTTGTTAGCAAAAACGTGGAGGACAAATATGAATGGAGATGATTTTTCATTCAACCAAGCATGCCTTTATATAGGCTTACAAACATAACCATAGAATATCAATTGTTCAAAACTTTAAATGTCATAAAATGCTCATAACTCACCTAACTCCCAAAACTCAAAAGCCACTATTGGTTACAAAAAACCCAAAAGCCACAAAAACCAAAAGTCACACTAAATGCCACAAATAAAGTTTAATAATGAAAATCTTTCATTTTCTCAACACCCCCCTTAAACTTGATTTGTCACACCAAGTAAACTCCTTGTTTTGATAAAAGTCTCCAATTTGAGGGCCTTTGTGAAAATATCTGCCGCTTGATCTTGTGACTTGATATATTTGAGTTCCACTTGTTTCTTCACAATGGAATCCAGAATGTAGTGAAATCGGGTATCAATGTGTTTGCTCCTCCCATGAAATACTGGATTTTTGGCTAAGGCAATGGCCAATTTGTTGTCAACAAAAATCTCCATTGGACATTCCATTTGAAACTTCAACTCATTCACCCAGTTTCTTAGCCAAATTGCATGACATACACATGAAGTTGCTGCAACATACTCCACCTTGCATGTTGATAATGTGACTATGGGTTGCTTTTTTGACATCCATGTGAACGCCGTTTCACCAATAAAAAACACAAACCCCGTAGTGCTCTTTTGATCATCCAAGTCACTACTCCAATCACTATCACAATAACCAACAATATCAATATTGCTAGAAGAGACATAGGAAAGACCATACTCAATTGTCCCTTTGATATAGCGAAGTATTCTTTTTGTCATTTTGCAATGCGATTGTCGGCTCTTCCATAAACTGACTAATAATTCCATCTGAATAAAGAATATCCAGTCTTGTGCATGTCAAGTATCTCAAACTTCCAACAAAGCTTTTGAAATATGTAGATACTACCTTCTCTCCTCCATCTTGCTTGGTGATCTTGACTCCACATTTTATCGGTGTTCTAACTGGATTAACATCATCCATGTTGAACTTTTTGAGCATTTCTTTAGCATATCCCTCTTGGGATATAAAAATCTCATATCTTCACTTTGTTTAACCTCGATCCCAAGATAGTAACTCATGAGACCAATGTCCGTCATTTCAAACTCCTTTGCCATCTCTATTTTGAACTCATCAAACATGCTAGGATTATTTCCGGAAAGTACTAAATCATCAACATATAAACAAATGATTAGTATGCTTTCACCTTGCATTTTGATGTGGGCATGCTCATAAGGACATTTCATATACTTCTTCTCTTGAAAGTACTTGTCAATTTTCAAATTTCATGCTCTCGATGCTTGCTTCAAATCATAAAGAGCCTTCTTCAATCGAAGCACTTTGTCTTCTTCACCCTTGACTTCATAACCCAATGGTTGTTCCACATAGACCTCTTCCTCAAGAATTCCATTCAAGAATGCAGATTTGACATCCATTTGATGTATTTTCCAATGATTATGGGTTGTCAAAGCAATAATCAAACGAATAGTTTCAAGGCGAACAATGGGGGAAAATACCTCATCATAATCGATGCCATATCTTTGACTATACCCTTTCACCACTAGTCTCACCTTGTGCCTTTCAACATCGCCATTGGCCTTTCTTTTTGTCTTGTATACCCACTTCACTCCAATTGGTTTGTGCCCTTTTGGAAGTTTAGTCAACTCCCATGTGTCATTTTTCTCTATTGCTCAAATTTCTTCATTCATTGCATCCTTCCATTTCTTGCTTGCAATGGCTTCTTGGAAACTATGGGCTCACAATCACCAAAAAGACAATAGAGAATTATGTTATTTTGATTTTCATTTACCTCATTAAGTTCTCGTAGACTTCAAGTTCCTCTTGAGCCAATTTCATTCTCAGAATCGTTGGATGAACCTTCAGATGACGATCGATCGGTCAAATGAGGTGACATTGGACTGGGCAAACTTTCACCCATTTCATTTTCATCGTCTTCTTCAAAATATGGAAGGAAATCATACTCATCCTCCTGTATATTCTAGTCCCAAGAGGCTTCCTCATAAAAAACAACATCACGACTAATGATTACCTTCCCATTCAAAGGATTGTAGAGGCGATAACCCTTTGAACTTGCATCATAGCCGATGAAGATGAGTTTCTCGCTTCGATCGTCGAGCTTGGTCCTTTTTTCCTCTAACACATGAGTATATGCAATACTCCCAAACACCTTGAATTGACCAATTTCGGGCTTTCTTCCATTCCATGTGTCTTGAGGCATCTTGTCAAGCACAATTTTTGTTGGTGCTTGATTTGTCAAATAGACCGCACAAGCTATGGCCTCTGCCCAAAATTCCCTCGACATCTTCTTCATCTTTAGCATGCTTCTTGTCACGTTCAAGATTGTGTGATTCTTCCTCTCCACCACGCCATTTTGTTGCGGTGCTCTTGGCACTGTTAACGGACGTCGGATGCCTTTTTCATCACAAACTGTTTGAACTCATTTGATGTGAATTTACCACCTCGATTAGTTCTCATAGTCTTGATTGTAAGATTGCATTCATTCTCCACACGTGCCTTAAATCTCTTGAAGATTTCGAATACTTTCAATTTTTCCTTCAAAAAGTACACCCATGTTTTTCTAGAAAAATCATCAATAAACAGAAGGAAGTATTTACTTTTACCATCAGACTCTGATTTGATCATTCCACACACATCGGCATGGATGAGTTCTAGAGGCTTATTGACTCTTGTCATAGACTCCTTCGGAAAACTACTTCAATGATGTTTGCCAAGTAGACACCCTTCACACACTTGGTTTGGCTTGTGAATGTGCGGTAAACCTTGCACCATCTTCTTCGTCGACAAGTCTTCTAGACTTCCAAAATTGAGGTGCCCGAACCGTAGATGCCATACCCAAGAAAGATCCTCATAACACGTCTTCAAGCATTTTGGAACATCATTACATAGATTCAAAGGAAACATTCGGTTTTTTGTCATGGAAACTTTAGCAATAAGTCGCTCATGATTATCCCTCAAGTACAAAAAATTATTTTCATTTGAACTTCAAAACCTTTCTCTAACAATTGTCCTACACTCAATATATTGTTTTTTAATATTGGGAATGTAATAAAATTTTGTGATATATTGATTTTCTCCATTTTTTAATCGAATGAGAATTTTACCTATTCCCTTGATGGCGGTCAAAGAATTGTCTCCAAAGACAATATTACCTTTCTTCATCTCGTTCAACTCCGCAAACATCTCGCGTTTTCCACACATGTGGTTCGAGGCCTCGGTGTCAAGATACCACATAATATCTTGACTCTCTTCTTCTCCTTTTGAAACCATAAATAAGTTTCCATTCTCCTCCGCATAATTGGATTGCCCTTGATGGGCTTTGGATGTGCTGGCAGTTGATTGGTCCTGATGCTTCCGATCAATCGACTCTAATTGAGACGAGTAACACTCATTCGCATAATGTCCATATTTATTACAATTATAACATTTTACCTGAGATTTATCTCTCCCGGACCTTCCACCACGTCTTCCACGTCCTTGACTTCCTCTTCCTCTTGAGGAATCACATGAATTTTGAGAAACGTCGGTGTTGGTTTCACCTCTTCCACCACGATCTCAACCACTGCGACCTCTTCCACGGCCACGACTATTCTCCTCCTTGAGTTTGAGTTGTAGAAGTTATTCATATCGGTCTCTGTTTGCTCCATACTCTTTTTCTTTTTCTCCTCATAGGCTTGCAACAAGCCTATAAATTGTTCAATTGTCATAATCTTGAGATCCTGTGTCTCCTCGATTGTCGTGGTGATAATCTCGAACTTTGTATTTAGGCTCCGTAGAACATTCTCCATGACACGAACATCGGCGATTTCTTCACCATTCTGTCTCAATTGGTTGACAACGATCATTACTCTTGTGTGATATTCTGCTATCACCTTCGCCTTCTTCATTTGTAAAGATTCAAACTCACCACATAAAGTTTGCAACCGTACCTTTTTCACACGATCGACTCCTCTACGAGTCGATTGGAGCTTGTCCCATGCCTCCTTTGACGTCTCGACATTGGCGATGGCCTCAAACGTGTCTTCATCCACCGATTGGTACAAGATATAGAGGGCCTTATTGTCCTTTCTTGCATCCTTTAACACATCTCTTTGCGCTTGATCGGCTCTAGCTTCCGCCTCTTGGAAACCGTTCTCCACGATCTCCCACATGTCTTGTGCTCCTAGTAACGCTTTATCTTAATGCTCCAATTGTCACAGTTGAGCTTGGTAAGCATCAGTAGTTGAAGCGAACCTATCCCACCGTTGGCCATTTTTCTCTCAATTTTTTTGCTACTCGCTCTGATACCACTATGTGAGCAAGAACGTGGAGGACAAATATGAATGGAGATGATTTTTCATTCAACTAAGCATGCCTTTATATAGGCTTACAAACATAACCATAAAATACGAATGGTTCAAAACTTTAAATGTCATAATTCACATAACTCCCAAAACTCAAAAGTCACTATTAGTTAAAAAAAACCTTTCATTTTCTCAACACTGTTGTTGTTGTTATTATTAAGATTTTTTATTATTATTTGTAATTAGTTGAATATTGCATCAAGTAAATTGTGTCGTTTTTCGTTGTTTGTTTTCTTGTGTATGATGTTGTTTAATGGCACAGGGATATTGAGGCTTGTTTTGTCAAACACTTTGTTCGAGCAGTCTCCGCCAAATTGAATTGCAAAGCAATGTTGTATGTATTTGAAGATTATGATCCAGACGACAGAATTATTGATTTGAAAACACAACCTATGATACCGTTGCATGTATCATTTAATGGTTATACGATATTAAAAGGCATGGTAGGCATGGCAGACACTGCGCTCGCCAAATCTTTATGCAACAAATTTGACAGGATTGAGTATTACTTGAACTGGGAAAAAGGTTTAAATGATCCTACAAGCTTTAGCAGGGCAGACGGAAGATACTTGAATTCAGTCTCTAATTCTAATTGGAAGGATGGAGATGGTGAAAGAAGAATTAATATCACAACATGTGAACTATCCTCCAGAAACTATCTCATAATCTTTGAAAGTACGGATTATAAAGGGATAACGGAATGGTTTCGTGGACAGAATGGGTTTCAAAATTATGAATGTCGCTATTATAATTATTATGATAAAACTTATCTGTTAACTACTGGAAGAGTTGATATATCCCGATGGCATTGTAGGTGTGGTATGTGTGGAAGCTCTTAATTTTATATAAAAGGAAAGTTGTAATTGAGGGCGTTTTGTTTTTGGAAGGAATAATTAAGCATATAGAACAAAACATACCATCCTTCACCACATTTTTCTTACTTTGTATTTTCATCATTATATTCCAACAACTTTAGTTTTATGTCATCTCTCTCTATTAATTTTTAATGTCAACCAAGTCTTTCATCTCAAATTTATCAACCATAACTCTATTTTTACCTCCATTTTAATTTTATGTGCTTAAATTTTGACATTTGATTTTGTATTTTCCTCAGAATAGTTCCAATTTTTCATATTTTAGTTGATTAACTTGTTGCATTCCCAGAATTTTAGTTTAAGCTTGAATATCATTTATCTCTTTCTTTTCGAAAGTAATTTGATTATTTCTATTTGAATTTGAGCTTCTGTAATACTTATGTATTTTGAAATCACCATTGCCCCTCTTTTTAAGGGAATTTAAAACAGAGTATTTGAATTAAAGATTTGCTCGACTATTTTGTATTTTCAATCTTTTTTATGTATTTTTTAATCCAGGAGTATTTTGATAAGTTGTAAATTTAGATTTTTAAATTCAGAAAAATAATTTGGTCATTTTTCTAGCAAATGGGATTGGTTGCTATTTTTTTTTTTTTTTTTTTTTTTGTCGTCTATTCCTCTCGTTAACCCTTTTCTTTTAGTCTTTTAAGCAAAAAGACTCCATTTCTTCAAAAAGCTGAATTTAAATAAGTATTAGTTATTTAAACACATCCCCTTCTCTTCTAAAATATAAAATCACCATTCTAAACTACTACATTTAATATATTCAGTCATTATTTTCTCATTTTTATTTATTATTATAATAGTTTAGTTACAATTTAGATATTAAAAATTATTTTAGTACAAAATAAACAGAACTGTTGAACTAAAATTAAATCAAATTTTAAAAATTCATAAACTTGATCGTAACAATTACATATAGTTCAAAATAAATAACAAGAAACTGCACTGTGCACTAAAATAAGTGCAGTGAGTTTGATTTTTCTTTCTTTTTCTTTAAATAATTTTTAGTATTTACATTAGAATTTAGGGCCAGTTGCAAGGATAGCAATATAGACCAACATAATTGCAAATCTAGAAGCCCACCAAAAAAATTGCAAAATGACAAAATTTGATGGTTTGCATGTTGCATTTACTAAAATACCCCTCCAGATTTTCTATCATTGATAGAAAGTTTTTCTATCACTGATAGATTCTATCAGTGATAGAAAGATTTTCTATTAGTGATAGAAATTATCTATCACCGATAGATTCTATCAGTGATAAAAAAGGTTGGTTTCTATCAATAATAAGTATTTTTCTATCAATGATATAAAGTTTTTCTATCAGTGATAGAAACTTTTCAATCATTGATAGAAGATTTCTATCACTATTGATAGAAAAACTTTCTATCACTGATAGAAAAACGTTTTATCACTGATAGAAAAATAGTGATAGAAAAACTTTTTATTCTTTCTATCAGTGATAGAAAGTTTCTATCATTGATAGAATGTCTTTCTATTAGTGATAGAAAAGTCATAATAGAACACAACAACTACAAAAACATATAGAATGACAATAATAACCAAACAACTAACAAAATAATATGATATCACCAACACTTATAGAAACTTTCTATCAGTGATAAAAAGTTTTCTATCATTGATAACAAAAATTTTCTATCACTGATAGATTCTATCAGTAATAGAAAGAAATTCTATCGGTGATAGAAAGATGAGAATTATAACCCAAATAAAGAAATTTACTTAAACAAAGTTTTCAATCTTCTATCATTGATAGGTGATAGAAAGATGAACATTATGAACTGAATAAAAAAATTTACTTGAACAAGGTTTTCAATCGTGTTGTTTGGTTTCTGATAGAAAAGTTTCAATAGTGATAGAAGATTTTTATCACCGATAGAAAGTTTTTCTACCACTGATAGAATCTATCAGTGATAGAAATATTTTATATCAATGATAGAAGATTTCTATCAATGATAGAATTTTTTTCTATCACTGATAGAAAGTTTTTCTACCACTGAAAGCAGTGATAGAAATTTTTTCTATCACTGATAGATTCTATCAATAAATAAATAAAAAAACGAGGATGAAGAAGTTGCGCGCCAATCAAGGGCAATTTGGGGATATAAAGAATTCATTTAAAATTTTTGCCATATTTGCAATTATTTTAAAAACTTGCTATATTTGCTATTATGCACCATAATTTTGCCACCCATTACAATTATCCTTTTTTTTTTTTTTTTTCATATTAGTCTATTACCACATGCAAATGTACATGTTTATGTTTTTAATTTGTTTAGTTTTTTAATTTGGAAGAAGACCATTTTTATTTTATTTTATTGACAATATGTGGGGTGAAAGATTTGAATCTCTTGAACTCTTGGTCCAAGTTACATGTTTTATGTCAGTTAAACTATGTTCATGTTATGTAGAAGACTCTTTTTATAGTTGTAAAGGATGTAGAAGAGTAATAAAACTCTTAAAATTCCAATTCATGTTATCTAGAAGGCTCTTTTTATAGTCATAAAGAATGTGTGGGAGAGTAAGAAAACTTTTAAAATTCCAATTCACTTAATTTAAAATTTCAAAAGTAACTGTAATCAAAGAAAAATATTTAAATCTTTTTTTTTTTTTTTGAATACATCAACATTTTTGGGTGGGGGATTCTACAATGCCAATTACCGTTGAGCCATGTTAGCTTTGGTACAAATCTTTATCATATTGAAACACTTTAAATTCCTCGCTAACCACATACAATATAGAAACCGGCCCCAATGTTCGGCTAAAACTTAACTCAAGTATTGCCGAGTAAAATGTGGGAAAACAGAACAGTGTGAGAGGAAAATTCAGTGCAATTTCTATATGCCATATGATAAGGCTTTATATATATTTATGTTCATTAATTGATCATCCCCTTTGCCTATTTCTCAGAGACTGTACGACCAAGGGGCTAGAAATTTTTGGATTCACAACACAGGTCCTCTAGGATGCTTGACTCAGAATGTTACTAAATTTGGAACTGTGAGGTGACTGTGATCAAATAATGCATTTATGTTTAGACATGGACTCAAATAATTCATTGTCTCATTCATTTTATAGTTTCTGTTTCTAGAGTGCAAACACAGAACATATGGGTAATTACAAGTGTTTTAAAGTATAAAATTGCTTGGAAAATATTAGAAAAAGTATAACATTTTCTTGCTCTTAGGGAAGTTGAAATTTAAATAATTATTAGTTGTTTAAACACTTTTCATTCTCTGAATAAAAAAATAATTAATATATTAATTCATTTTTTATGAGTTTTATTTATAATTATTATAGCAGTTAAATTCTAATTTAAATACTAAAAACGGTAGTAGTTTAGAATTGTAATTTTTAATTTTTTATATTTTAGAAGAGAAGGGGGATGAAAGTAAAACACAGGCATAAACAGAAGACGGTGCCTGATTCTTTTACTCATTAATAAAAGCTTCCAAAAAAAATATAACACTATAGAATTACATATTACGTAATTCTCCAACAAAATTTAAAAAAAAAAAAAGAAAAAGAAATTTAACAATGTGTTAAATTTCATATCATTGTAATTTGGTTCTACAGAGAGGGCAGGAGTTGGTGGTTCGAAGCCACGTCAAAATGCAGGATTTGTGATACACGTGTCCACAAGGCATCTTCGCCATCTCCTTCCCATTCCCGTTCTTCATTTCATCGTAGCAAACACTGCAATCCTCCATCTCATCTTCATCTTCAAACTTGAATTCCTGATTCATCAGTCTCTCAATCGCCCACTCCGGCGCCCCTCTCCGACTTTCTTCCACCACCAGAATCCCCTCCTCCATCCAAAACATCTTCACATAGTCGATCTTCGCCTCTATGCTGAAGCCGCCGCCCAATCTTTCGGCGAAGGAGGCGATCTTCTGGAAGAGGATGTCGGCGACGGAGGTGTGGACGTTGAACGAACGCAGGAACTCAACCACGCAAAAATGGGCCAGGAACGGCGCTTCTTCGAGGTCGCTCAAACAGAGAGGAAACAGAGCCTCCCTGATCAGAGTGGAGGGAGTTTGTTGAAGGATTTGGTGTGGGAATCCAGAAATCAGGCGGCTACAATGCCCGAATCGGAGTTTCAGAACTTGATCGCCGGTGGTGTTTCGAGTGCCGCGGATACAGTATTGGAGGCAGGAAGTGGTGGAGAAAGAAAGCCATGGTGGGCGGGTTGTCTGATCAAAATTCAAAACCAAAGCAAAGCATGAAGAGAGTTTGAATGATGCGCGGGGGGAGGCGGGAGCGGGGTCTAATTTATAGCGAAGGGAAACAGATCGATTTCAATTTTGAAAAATTTCTCAGAATCAGACCGTTTGCCGAGCCGGTCACCGCCAACGGCTCTTTTATTCGTCTTCTGGCTTCGCCGTCGCGTAGACTGTAACGGCTATTTTCCTTTCTTAAATCAAACTTCCACATCGACGTCGCGTCCTTCCTCGCTCCCTTCTACTTCTTATTTTCTTTATTTCATTTTCCTTTTTTTCTTTCACTCTCTCCAGTTCCCTGGAAACAGGAAAAACATATATTATTATTATTTTTTAGGCTAAATTATTATTATTATTATCAAAAGCTACCAGTCAAATTCAAAACTCAGGTGGACTGATCAAATTTAATTAACGTATATTCTGTTGAGGCTTTAATTTCCCTTTTCCCCTTTCTGCGTCTCTTGTTTCTCTTCGCTCTCTCTCTTTCTGGAGGGAAGAAGAAGTAGGAGAAATGGATAGCGTAGCAGTGTGGCAAACGGTCGCTCTATGCGATTTCCTCTCATGGGTTGGTTTAGCTTCCTACATTAACATAACCCAGAAGCTCAGATCCTTACTGCAACCATGGGCGGCTCGAGTTTATGTTTCTGTTTATGTTTTGGATTCATTGTGTAAGGTATTATTGTGTTCTGCAGAAATATCAGAATTCGTTCTTGGATGTCCTGTTTTCTGGCTTGTCTTGCATTGTTTCTGTGCCTTTCTACACCGCTTTTCTTCCTCTGCTATTCTGGGTATGCTTTAGATCTCTCTCTCTAATTTTTTATCCCTCGGTTTTTCCAAGGGCTAACTTTTTGTGTGAAAATGTAGAGTGGGCATGGAAAATTGGCTCGACAAATGACCCTTTTGATGGCTTTCTGTGATTACTTGGGGAATTGGCTTAAGGTAACTAGTCTTTCCCTTTATTTAATTTTTCATGAATTCAAGCTTATTCTCCTCTTTCATCCAACATGTGGAGTTTTCTGTATTTTCCAGACCCAGTTGCCCACCCGTTAGGAGAATAACTGCCACCAAAGACGAGGAAGAAAATGCCATGGAATATGGATCGCCTACTTCTCACACGCTAAATACAGTTTGTTTATCTGGGTACGTGGTTCCTGTCCTTCTACATTATACATTGGCTTGCTATTTCCTTTATGTTGTCATATTGCTTTAGGGGGTACTTTTTCTCCTCCTCTCAGGGTGGGATTCTGGTTCGTGCTAGGGTGTGATTTAGCAAAAATCTTTGTTTATGCAAGGTTGTGAGACTCGAGCCTTGGCTCAGATTTTGACATGGGTGATACTGATGCTTAAGTTGCCTTTTGAGCTCTAGTTAAATTTGTGTTCTGAGCTTGTAAAGTTGATTGATATCAAGGATGTTTATATAGGCTTTTGTTGAGAATACCAAGTGGATTGACAACTTCAGAGTTAGCTCGTCCTTGAGGGAGACAGGAAAGATGATTAGCAGAGTTATGCCTTCTCTTTCTATTGTGGATGATCTGGATGCAAGAGGTCTCTTTCTCTTCCATTGAACATAATTTCGTTAGCTAGGAGCCTAGGATGCTCCCAAAGGTATTTTGCATGTGAGAGTAGTGATATGCATACATGAAACATTAGAAGAATTGCACCAAAGAATATAACAAAATGGAGGATATAACAAAAGGTGCTTGAGATCCATGGAAGCTTCTAGAAGGGCTTCTCATCTCAACATGGTCATTAGAATAAATAAGTAAAATACTAATCCTGTTATGAACTTGAACGTTTCAAATATGCTTAAATGTTGGAGCAAATAATGGATGTAAAGTAACTCAAGTACCAAAAGAACTTGTAAGTCTGAAGTGAAGGTGAGATGAGCCTACAAGACCCTTTTATTATGGGAGTTTGAATTGATTGAAATAGATCAATAGATGGAGTGAGAAATTCCAGCATCTCATTTTTCTTTAATTCATTTTATCTCACTTCATTTTCTTTACTGTTTCGGCGTTTATTCAGTTTAGGCCCATATAAAGGGTTTAGTAGACCTGTTGTATTTGACCTACGTAAAGGATTTTCCTGCACATTTTAAAGAGAATGAATTTAGTTACAATTTTCAATATTGAGTGTTAAATTGGGTTATGTCCATGGCTTCTCTGTCACCGTGATTTACCTAAATTTCAATATGAAAGGGCTTATTGTTCCAAAATTCATGTGGTGAAATTGTAAAACCAAGGAGAAGGAGAAGAAAAAGAGGAATCTCCTCTCCTTGTTTATTACCCAAAATGAACTCTCCCCTTTTCTGAAAGTAAAGTAAAGGGATGGAACTGAAATGTGAATACCTTCAGAAACAAACTTCCAAGTTCCGAGCATTACAATATGTACTTCTCACACCAAGTTAGACCTCCATCTGAAAAGGGAGGGTTAAAGAAAGTAGTTTCCTTCTTCTCATGTTGTCTTTTGCCTTCTCTTGTCTTCTATTTTGTTTTTCCTATTGAATAAAGTTCCATATTCAAACAAATGCAAATTCCCTTGAAAAATAGTGTTCCATTAACTTTGGAGACGGTTGTTTTCTTACTACTAATTTACTATTGCCATAAATTTTTAAGTCAACTAAGTTATATGTTGTGATTTTATGGTTTATTGTCACTTTGCGACCCATATTATTGTCTTGACACTAACTATTTTGCATTGGTATGATCGTTCAGATACCTCCTGTATTACATTCTATCATATGCTGAAAATATTAATGCCCCCTAAGAAGTGGTGGGATTTGCTCTTGTTTGTTTGCTTGTAGGCCTTATTGGCTTGGGTAAGCCTTATTTTCACAAGTAAAATTTTGCAATTTTATACCTTTTTGGTTTATCTTCCAATTTGATAGCTTTCATTCTATGGCAGGAAGAATTTACCTGGGATGCATAGCCCAATTGACATCATTTTTGGTCTTGTTTTCGGCTTGATGATTCTCTTATTTTGGTTTGAATGTTCATGAATATGTGGACAGCTTCATTACCACAGGCCAAAATGGTATCTTTACTTTTTCACACTTTTATTGTTATCTTTTCTCCCTAGTTAAGTTTAGGTTCTTGCAGTATTTTGAGGAGCTTCTTCTTCTATGTAGTAGTATTTGTTATTTCCAATGAATAAGATGCTTATTCAATGAAAAGAAGGAATACAAAATGAGGGAAAGACCAGTCATCCTCCCAAACTAGATGATCTTTACAAAAAAGGAGAGTCCAATCGGCATGAATTAGAAAAGGGCGTAGTTACAAGAGGAACTAAAAAGTGTACAGCACAAAGAACTCAAAGCTCTAAACAGTATTCCAAAGGTCATTCGGAATTCTATTATTTGGTTTATTTCCACAATTTTTGTCACAAACAAGCCATCACATCACTCTTTGACGTAGGCTTAGGTTTCTTTTTGATGGGTTTCCACACAAAAAATTGTTCTTTACCGTCCTCAGCACTCTTCATTAAGCACCAAGAGAGGTTAAAAGCCTTAAACCACTTAATCCAGCTTTCATAAGGAAACCTTGATCTTCAAGTTTGAATGAATGTTGGTTTTTCATTAAAAAAAAAATGTTCAGGTTTGAAGGTATTTTATCTTTTTGGACGGCAAAGGCCAAACGGGCCTAGCTGATCTTCTAGCAACAGCTATTGAGTTAAACTTCTCAGTTTCAAAAATGGTCCATGAGAGATTCTACTAGAGAAGGCATTTGAAGAGAAAGAAAAAAGAAAGGGAAATCTCAGGAAAAGAAAGGGTTGAAGAGATTGGAGGTAGAAAAATCTATAAAAGAGGGGTTGATAAGATGGAAAGAGCCCACGGAGAGAGAGAAGAATGACAAAATATTCAAAAAAAAAAAAAAAAATATATATATATATCAATTAGGACGTTGCATTATTAAAGCAACCACACATTGTCTTTCCCACAATATGACATCCTAACCTCAATTATTGAGGTCCCGTTTGATAACTATTTGGTTTCCAAAAATGGCGCTTGTTTTCTCACCATTTCTTTACTATGGTTTTCATCTTTCTTAAGGGAATGTTTGATTCTTAGTCAAATTCCGAACAATAAGTTTTTATAAACTACTTTTTTTTTTAGTTTTCAAAACTTAATTAGTCTGGATTTTGAAAACATTTGTAAAAGGTAGATAGCAAAACATAGAATCCCATTGGTAGAAGTAGCATTTTTTTTTTTTTTTGAGAAGAGAAACAAATTTCATTGATAAATGAAATAAAGGGAGAAAAGGCTCCCAAGAAGATCATTACAAGAAGGAGGTCCAATTGGAAATTAAAGAAGAAAGACTATAGTCTCTAAAAGGGTGTTTACATTTACACCAATAAAAAGCATTGAATAAAATCAAATCTCAAAAAGCAGTAAAATTGAGAGAGACGTCCCTGAAAATTCTGCCATTCCTCTCACACCAAAGATACCAAAAGAAAACTCTATTGATGGCAAGCCAAAGAGTTTTCTTTACACCATGAAAGGGATGACCCACAAAAACTGAAGCAAGGAGATCAAAAATAGTTCCGGGCAAAACCATATTCCACCCAAAGGCTTCCACCATAATGGACCAATATTGTGATGCAAAAGAACAAAAACCATCTCTAGAATAATATTTAGTGGTTATTAATTTCCGCCAAAGACTCTCATGTTCATGAAGAAACCTCCAAATCCATTTAGCCAACAATGCAGAATTTCGAAGCTGAAAATTCTCAATTCCTAGACCTCCCAAAATATGAGGAAATTGAGTTGTCTCCCATTTAATATTATGTAATCCTCCATTTCTGGTTGATCCTTCCCAAAAGAAATCACGAATAATTTTATCCAAAACTTTAGCCACCTTTGAAGGTAATTTATACAAAGAGAGATAATAAATGGGCATGCTGGACAAAGAAGCTTGAATTAGAGTATATCTACCACCTTTTGAAATGTACGAATACTTCCAACTATGAAGCTTTTTCTGAATTCTTTCAATCACTGGGTGCCAAAACGAGGGCAATTTTGGATTGCCACCTAAAGGAAGGCCAAGATAAGTTGTTGGCCAATCTCCAAGTCTACAACCAAACTTTGAAGTGAAAACTCCCATATTCTGATCATCAACATTAATCCCCAATAATTCACTTTTACCAAAATTAATGTTCAAACCAGATGCCTTCTCAAAAATTTTAATAATATCAAATAGATTATCCACCGCCGAAGCATCAGAAGTAGAGAATAATAAAGTATCATCAGCAAATTGCAAATGATTCACATGGAGAGAAGAGGTACCAATAGGGTGAGTGGCAATCTTACCCAACCTCGCACGGAAAGACAAAAGTCGACTTAAGTAGTCAGAAACCAAGATAAAAAGAAAAGGAGATAATGGATCACCCTGACGAATACCTCTTGTGGGAATAATTTTTCCTCTAGGCCGCCCATTAATAATAATCGAATAGTTTGCACTAGATACACAACCACGAATTCACTTCCTCCACGTATTTCCAAAACCTTTAATCTGAAGGACCGCATCCAGAAAATCCCAATCAACTTTATCAAAAGCTTTTTCTAAATCCAGCTTTATAACCACACCTTTCTTATTGGTGGTTTTCCAATCATCAATCAGCTCACTTGCAATCAATGCAGCATCCATGATTTGTCGATTAGACACAAAAGCCATCTGATTTTCAGCAATTGTAAATGCAACTTGCTTTAGTCGATTCGATAAGACACGAGCAATAATCTTATAAGCACAAGAAATAAGGCTAATTGGACGATAATCATTAACCGATCTGGAATCCACTCTTTTTGGAATAAGACAGATATAAGTTTCATTTAAGGCCACATTAATAATCCCACTGTTGTAAAACTCATGCACTATGGCCATCACATCTTGTTTAATAGTACTCCAAAAGTGTTTAAAAAATTCAGCAGTGAAACCATCAGGACCAGGAGATTTACTCGAACCCAAAGATTGGACAGCTATATATACCTCATCATCCGTAAAAGGAACTTCTAATGTGGTCGCTTGAGCTTCCCTAATTCGACTCCAATCAATGTTGGTTGGGAGGAAGTGCATATCTTGATCTTTAGTGTATAATTTCTGATAAAAATCAATGAACTCCTGCTCAATGTCTCCATCTGTTAAAAGACTCACTCCATCACGAGACAATAATTCAGAAATAGAATTTTTCCGTTTACGAGCAGCCATAATGCGATGAAAAAATTTAGTATTCTCATCGCCCTCCTTCAACCAAGTAAGTTTACAACGGTGTCTCCAGTATACATGATCTCTTGCAGTTATATCCTCAATCTGCTCTTGAAGAAGATGCCTTTGTGTCCTTTGATCAACGGATAAGCAGTCGTAGTCTTCTATATTATCCAATGTTTTAAGTTGAGATATAAGCATAAGGAGATTTTCCATAACTGACCTGTGAGATTTATTCCATCTAAGAAGTTCGGTTTTTAATATTTTCAACTTCATCATAAAACCATGACCAGGCCATCCATCAATGGGGTTTTGGTTCCACCATGAAACAACTACAGATTTGAAATCTTTATGAAGCAGCCAAGAATTTTCAAATCTGAATGGGCTGGGACCCCACGATATCTCACCAAAATTTAGGCTAATTGGATAATGGTCAGATGTAACTCTCGGTAGTCTCTTCAGTTGCGCTGATCCGAACTTCTGGAGGCAATCATTCGAAATTAAAAAGCGGTCCAGCAGCGATAGAGATCTATGGCTTCCGTACCTGGACCAAGTGAAACTGCCATTTTGCAAAGGGATATCTATAAGATTATAAGAATCAATCCAGAGATTAAAATTTCTCATGCTTCGAGTGACTGGATGATCAGAAGATTTCTCCCAGGACCATCGAGTCACATTAAAATCACCACCAAGGATCCATCGATCTTGTGCCAATCCAGCTAAATCATGTAATTCTTGCCAAAAACCATCATGCAATTCATATTGAGAGGGGCCATAAATAGCTGACAACCAGAAATCAAACCCATCAGCCATAACAATGTGAATAGATAAAGAGTACAGACCTTGGATAGTTTCTCTGATAGTAAAGTCCGGATCTCTCCATAATAAAAGAATACCACCCGAAGCGCCCACTGAATCCAAAGAGGCCCAACCAATGAGGGAAGAGCTCCAAATAGATTTAATCAAAAAGCTATCAGTAGATGATTTCTTGGTCTCCTGAATAAGAACAAAATTTGGATTCTGTTGCTGGATGATATTTTTTTATTAATGCCCTTTTCTTCCAGGAGCCCAAACCACAAACGTTCCATGAAAGGAACTTCATTGATCAACTACAGAACCCTCCATAATAGCCAAAGAAGCTGATTTCTCATAGTTAACATTAAAATGGAGGTTTTGGACTTCACGCTTGAGTCTCTTTTTCTTTTCGGTGGTAGTAAAACCTTTCTTTTTCGGAGGAGGTATTGCCATGATGCATAACCCATGTTCAATAAGTATTGGAGATAGTTGTCTGATCGGGAGAGGTAAATTGTAGCTTGAATTTTCCGTTGGTTCTGTGGTGTTTCCGATGGGTGAAAGGATCGCCTTCTGTAATTCTTCAATAACTGGGGGAGCTTCATCTTGAGCGATTGGGCTCTTTGAAATTAAAGGCAACACTTCATTGGGTTGGTGCAAGTCTTCAATCGAAAGGGTGGGCTCCTGAATTGGTTCATCTACACACAATTTTCAGGTGAGTGGATGTAGATGGGCCGGAGGTTTCAACTTTGTCCATTACACAAGGGTTAACAACAGGAATGACAAATTTTAAAACATGGAGTTGAAAAATGTCCAAAAAAATGAATCCTTTCAAAAATGGCAAAAGGGTATAAATGGGAATCTACTAAATGATGCGTATTGACCAAAATGCCCCTGCCTAGTTGAAAATATGGTATCCCTAAAAAAAGGGAGAAAACGGTCTACAGTGTATCACAAAATCATAACAAACTAACATCTTGTATTTTTCTTATTGAATTTCCCAAAAATCAAACACACATACTGACTCTCGAAAAAAAATCTTATTCAAAAAAACTCTTATTCAAAAACACAAAAAACAAAAGAAAAACACAAAAAAAAAAAAAACTCTTTTTACTAAGAACATAGTGATTTAAACAGGGTTCTACTGTATCTAATTTAGCAAACCTCTAGAAAGAAATCCATGAAAATTATGCCAAAAAACGCAAAAGTGCTTTATATCGGGAAAAAGTAAAATGTTATGTGAAAAAACAGATATATTAATGAGGGATTTGAACGAAAAAAGGTAAAAAAAGGATAAGGTAGTTTAATAAACAGTAACTTACTGACTTTTCACATGTGTGCAAACTTTAAAAAAGCTTCCACAGGAGTTGGAGACCTTGCCTGAACATTAAAAAAAAAAAAAAAAAGGCAGCTTCGAGGGAAGACTCAAGTGACTCCGAGGTTTGAAGCATACCCTGTGTGTGTGTAATTCTGGTGTATGTGTTGTATGGCCATAAAACATACTTGGTATTTTTTTTATTCGGTGTTTATCTTTTTGCAGACTGAGGGTAGTACAAAAAATGAGAAAATAGAATTTGAAGAAGAATCTGGACACCATTCGACGTCTGAGTCTACAACGGATACCGTATCTGAAGAATGCAAACCTACAAAAAAGGTATGCATTGTGTGTGTTCATGTTACACATTTTGTCCACCTGTTACACGTTGAAATAACACCCTTGCTACATAATGTTAGACTGCCAACAAGAGAGACAGGGTGAAATCGGTGAAAAAAACTGCTTCCGGGGGACGAACTTCTGTGGAAGCACAAAAGGTAACCACAGAAACCCCTCGTGATTGTAAGTTATAGTCCGTTCGATATAAATTTTGATCTCATCCATCTTCAATGCGGCAAACCAAAACACAGGATACTTTGTACTTAATGCCGAAGGCAAGAAGGACGCAACCCTTGAAAATTTAGCAACGATCATCTAGTCATGTTGATGGTGAAGGCACTTGATTCGAAGGTTTGACGAAGAATGCATAAAAAATTGTTCGTGTTCGTTGATTTTGGCAGTCAAATATGTAGAGTAAAAAATTAATAAAAGTAATATATATATATATCCGACCATATGATGTTTTTTTTTTAAAGAATACAATAGAAAAATACGATAAAAAAAACTTTTTATTCAGATTTGAATTTAGTTTTTAGAATTTATCATTTGAATTAAATACCGGAAAATGAGGAGGATTCTAGGGAGATTTTGTTGGTGTGAAGTTTCGGATGTTGTGTACGTATGTGTAGGGAAGGTTAGTTTTACTTACTACGCGAGGGGTATAAACAGAATACTACAAATCCTTGGAGTCACGCGACCAGCACGTGTGGCCATTTTCCAACACTTTTGATGTTTTGGTCATATTTCAAAACTGAATTCCCTTTTTTGTTATCTCTACAAATATCTCATTACACAAAGTCTAGGCGAATGACAATCCATTGGGCTTGATAGGTAGTCTTCAGTGTCTGAGCCCATTTGCTTTGTTGGGTCATCTGTGGTATTCCTTTCTCCAATTCGCAGTGTTGTCGGTCTATTATGTAGGTTTAAATGCTTTGCTGTAGGTTTGGTGGGAGATCGTGAAGGAGAATAATCGATAGTTTTCTTTCCTTTTTCATCACCTTGCTCACAATGCGGCGGCCGAAGATTCTGTGATTCAAGCTTATGATTTGATACGCTGATTTCTCCATTCAAATTTGCATTTAATTCGGGGTTGCTCGTTTCTCTTTCTCCTTAATTGGTTCTAATTCCTCCGTGATTTGGGCCGAGGAGTTATTGCGGCTGTTTCTGATCAACCCTCCGGCACCTCTTCCTGATCGCCGCCATGGATGTGGGTTCTGTATTTGCACCGTGATTATTTCCTGGTTTGTAAGGGATGACGGAAGTTGAATAAAGGCTGGGATGAAACCAGAAGAGTTTCCTTTGATTTTAATGCTTGCCTCCGATAAAATAATTCTTCTCTGAGTATGGTTGGCTATTGATTCATACCCACCACACTTTTCCCCTATAAACTCGAAGATGTCGTTGGTCCATAGATTGGGAGGAAGATTGTGGATTTTTATCCAACCACCATAAGACATAATCTTTTGATCCCTTTGATATGAGGTCGTGGACAGAGGATAAAATTTCAATCTTAGATTACCAAACATAGTCCAGTCTGAGTGTTTGCAAAGGCCATTGGTGAGTTGGTAATCATGACAATGAATCAAAGCTTTGTTGTCCTGGAATGGGTTGATGGAGCAACGGGAGGTGATCTTAATAATAGCCTCTCGAATACTAGACCAGTCATCCTTAATGGAAAATCGTTCAACAATAATCACATCCTTCCATTCATCTGTAAGGTTGGACTTTGGCAGCTGGATATTGGGTTTGGTGAGCCGATCCGATGGTGGATTGTTATCAGTGGGTTTGTGAAGTAGGATCTTGTCTTTGTATGTAGGTTTTGGATTACTGTCTTTCTTCTCCCTGAATGCTTCGCCGGGGTAGTCGGAGATTAGGGAGAAAAATGAGAACCATCCTTGTTTGTTCTTCTCAGATGGGATCAACAGACAAGTTTTGCTTCCATTAGTCTCCAATTGGTTAACTTCCACAAAGAAACCATGTTTGTTGTTCAACTTTTCCACCCATAGTATGTATTCTTCGCATCGGAGCTCTGAGAAGAACTTATGGGAGCAAGGGACATTGACTAGAGAATTGAACGTTGTGGCGAGCCAGTGGAGGGATTTCCAATGAAGAGATAAAGAAAATGAGGATCTTCTGCTTCTTTCTGTTATTTTTGCCCTGCTTCCACGTGAAGGAACATCAAATTCAATGGAGAAATCCTTTCTATCAATGGTGATGGAGCGAGTAGAGTAATTCCAAGGTAATGGGGCTGCCATGAGGGAGGGGGATGATGGTTAAAAAGTGATCGGAGAAGGTAAGGTAAGGTTGGCGGTGGTCGGAGAGGGAGAGAGAGAGAAATCATCCCTAGCAAAGCTGTGATTTTAACTCTCACAGCTACTTGAATATGAATGCAATAATGCCTAGCATTTATAAGCTTAAGTTTCAAATACAAAAAGTCAAATAGTTATCAACAACGCTTAAGTTAAAATGATATGACAATCCTAGCCAATTGGATCTAAGAACCCTTATGGATATGAAAACCCCTAGATCTCAAATGCTAAAACCCTCAAAACAAGATGATTTCATCCCAAGGAAGAAGATAGAACGGATTGACCTTGATGATCAATATCAAGAGTAGAGAAAACTTGTTTCTAAACTCAAGATTCGAATCACTCCACAAGTAGTTTGATCAACGCTACTTGAATGATTCTAGCATGCAAATCTAAACACAAGATATGCAAAAGTTGCTCATGGCCTTTAGGCTCAAAAGACTTAATTTTCATTGAAATTCTATAAAAAACTAATCTTCTTTCAAAGCAACAATATAGATGGCTATTTATAGCCTTCAAACACAACCTATGGGCATATGAAGGGTTGTAACTTTCATCCCCATCAATGCTATAATAACCACTAACTAAATAAATAAGTTAAAACATTAAAAACACAACTTTAAAACTGAAAATTACAATTAAAGCTCCTTAAATCCGAGATGTATTTTCCAATAAGCCAACTCTAAAGTTTGTAACCATCTTGGGTTCTTGTAGCTTGATTAAGACACTTCGGTTCGTATCATTATCTAAGGGAAAATACTAAAAGCAAGTATTTATTGAACTTCTGTGCTAAAATATCAATGGTGGAATGATAGGGACTAAATAGGAACCAAACCCAAACTAAAAAAACAAAAAGTGTATTTTGCTCATACATTTGGATTTCATGGGAGAAGCTTGAGTAAGACCAAAAGTTGGTGATCTAACAATGGTGGTGAATAGAATTTACATCAGGTTAAAAATTGGACACTGCTATTCAATCTTATAATATATCCTGGTAATTTGTCCTCAATAATTATTCAATAGTATCCCTTTTCCACATAGCCCAATCATAGGGGTTGTTAAGATATTACTCACAGACCATGTTCTAACCTAATGTAATTTGAAGAAGTTGAAATCTGGAAGGATTAGACTTTTCATGTGGTACTTGAGATTCTTTCACAACAAAACAAAGCTGGTTCTTGATTATTACATGCTTAAAAATGGTTGACATTTACATTTTAATGTTTGTCAGAGTAGATTAGATACATAAACATATGGTGATTCTGCTGTTGTGCTAATTTTTACTAATCTGCTTGTTGCATGTAATTTCTGGGTGCAGTTACATATTTCTGGGGTGCCTTGAGCATTCTGTTGCTCTTTGCTTATCCTACTCCTGAGTTTCCTACTCCAACCATTGAATTCCAGACGGCTTTTGATGGTGTTGCATTTGGAATTGTAAGCAAACATCTTTCTTTCAAAGTGCAGTGATTTTAATAGAATTGATGAATGTTATGTATTTTATTGGTGTCATTTTAAAAAATCATACTGTCAAAAGCTCCTTGTTCTTTACGAGTTTGCTTACTTCCTATTTGAATTTCCATGCTTTCTTTTGTTCCTTATGTCCTGTAGGTAGTAGGGGTACAACAAACATACCATCAGTTTCACCATGAAGCTGTTGCGCGTATCTTCACTCCACAACTCCCATTTCCCACATTTCTTGGTCGGATTCTTGTCGGTTTATCGACCATATTAATCGTGAAGTTTTGTAGCAAAGCTCTTGCAAAATGGATCCTTCCCATTATTTCAAACACCTTGGGCATGCCCATAAGATCAACTAGCTATATCCCAATGCTAAAATCAACTGGTAAGGTGGATGGGACCAAACGTGGTCCTCTGCACAAGTTCTTCTTCTCGAGCCTGGACTCCTTCGATGTCGATACAAGCATTAGGTTCGTTCAGTATGCAGGTTTTAAATAACTAATACTTATTTAAATTTCAATTGTTTGAAGAAAGGGAGTCTCTTTGCTTAAAAGACTAAAAGAAAATGGTTCACAAGAGGAATAGACGAAAAAAAAAAAACATAGTTTTCAAAAATAGCAACCAATCCCATTTGGTAGAAAAATGATCATATTATTTTTCTGAATTTAAAAATCTAAATTTACAACTTATCAAAATACTCCTTGATTAAAAAATAAATAAAAAAGATTGGGAATACAAAGTAGTCAGAGCAAATCTTCAATTCAAATACTCTGTTTTAAATTTCCATAAAAAGAGGGGCAATGATGATTTCAAAATACAGAAGTATTACAGAAGCTCAAATTCAAATAGAAATAATCAAATTACTTTCGAAAAGAAAGAGATAATGATATTCAAGCTTAAACTAAAATTCTGGGAATGCAACAAGTTAATCAACTAAAATATGAAAAATTGGAACTATTCTGGGAAAATACAAAGTCAAATGTCAAAATTTAGGGTGTGTTTGGTTTAGCTTTTCAAGTGTTTAATTTTGAAAATAAATCATTTTGAAAAAATTTCTAGTGTTTGACAACCACTAAAAATGACTTATTATAAAATGAGATTGATAAATAAACCATTTTGAGAGAAACACTTGAAACCAACTTTTTAAAAAAGACTTCTTAAGTAAACAATAACTTGTGTAGAAAAACATTTGTGAGGAAATGCAACCAAATATATGAGTGTTTAAATTCTAAACAATTTTTATACAAAATGTTTTTTTAAAAATGCATTTTTGAAAAACATATAAATTAAAATGTATTCCAAACGGACCCTTAAGCACATAGAATTAAAATGGAGGTAAAAATAGAGTTGGGGTTGATAAATTTCAGCTGAAAGACTTGGTTGAAATTAAAAATTAATAGAGAGAGATGACATAAAACTTAAGTTGTTGGAATATAATGATGAAAATACAAGGTAAGAAAAATGTGGTGAAGGATGGTATGTTTTGTTCTATATGCTTAATTATTCATTCCAAAAACAAAACGCCCTCAATTACAACTTTCCTTTTATATAAAATTAAGAGGTTCCACACATACCACACCTACAATGCCATCGGGATATATCAACACTTCCAATAATTAACTGATAAGTTTTATGTCCATCAGAAGAATATTTGCCCCCATAATTTTGAAACCAATTCTGTCCACAAAACCATTCCCTTATCCTTTCATAATCCGCATTTTCAAAGATTATGAGATATTTTCTAGAGGATAGTTCACGTGTTGTGATATTAATTCTTCTTTCACCATCTCCATCCTTCCAATTAGAGCTCCAAGAGGATGAGTGCAAGTCTCTTCCGTATACCGTGCTAAAGCTTGTAGGATTATTTAAAACATTTTCCCTGAAGGAATAATCCATCCTTTCAAGTTTGTTGCATAAAGATTTGGCCAGCACAGTCTCTCCCATGCCTACCATGCCTTTTAATGTCGTCCAACCATTAAATGATACATGCAACGGAAATATCATAGGTTGTGTTTTCAAATCAATAATTATGTCGTCTCGATCATAATCTTCAAATACTTGCAACATTGCTTTGCAATTCAATTTGGCGGAGACTGCTCGAACAAAGCGCATGACAAAACAAGCCTCAATATCCCTGTGCCATTAAACAACATCATACACAAGAAAACAAACAACGAAAAATGGTACACTTTACTTGATGCAATATTCAACTAATTACAAATAATAATAAAAAATAACAACAACAATAGGCCAAAACAAACGAAGAAATCAAATAATATAGAGTAGTTTATAATACGAATTAGTAGTTCAATGGTTGAAGAGCAAGAATCTTATTTCTTCTTTTCTTCTCGAAATATTGGTTGTTAAAGGGTCTAATTTGTTTCCTCTTTGTTGTTGTTCCTGATTCATCTTATCTAAGATGGGTTATATGTATAAATACTATTTTCATACAACCTATATCGAGACCTAATAGGATTATAGCACAAGAGCTTCCCTCCATGTTTCATATCTTGTTCAAATATTTTACTTTCCCAAACCTTCAGTTTGATTTTCATATTGTTTGAGAGTGCGATCAAAGTCTCACATTGAGTATTTAAAAAGATAAAGATTATGGATATATAAGTGAGGACAAGTCCATTGGTTTAAAGCCTTTTGAGTAGAAACAAAAGCAAAGTCATATGAGGGCTTATGTCCAAAGTAGGCATATTACAGAGACATACATTAGATAGATTTAGATCAAATCAAAAGGAAATAAATAAAAACTGACAATGATGATGTAGGCTCACTTACAGAGTTTGCAATTTCTCTAGTTGGTAAAAATCAGTATAATTTACCACTGGCCACTTGACATCTGTCTGTATTCCGTGGAGCTCTTCAGTGACATGGACACCATGACTTTTTGTAGTTACAACAACCTCATTATGTTTGTGAATCTCAAAGCAGACTAAAACGTTATTCCAATCCAACATGGAACTAAATGGTAGAGAAGTTGTTACTAACCACATATATTCTGACGTTGATGGAAGAAATGGTCTTGTAAAAGAATAATGTAGTTTATTGCAGATGAATATGTTACATGACACTAGGGCCCTCTTTTCATATGAATTTCCATTCACTTTAAGAATAACACAAGCTGCCAAAGTTCGTTCCATATCTGGATAATGACGATAGCTAGCACTCACCAAATTTGATGTAGTCTGATAGCTAAACCAATCTGGAACCTCACAGTCTGTTAGTAAGAACTCTCTTGAAATGTCACCCAATGTGAAGTCCTATGGAATAAGAATTCATATGCATATAAAATGTTTACAAGAGAGGAACAAAATATATATGGACAAATTATGAAGAATTGAATGGAAAAAGATGAACACCTGTTTTTTTGATATTAAATCCACAATGCTATCTGGACTTCTAGCCAATGATTTGCAGCCACTGGCATCCAATTGTTGTATATTTTGGGGAAGGTTCGGAATTTCTCGAAGAAAATTGCAATTCCTTAGGTGAAGATTCGATAAAGACGTAAACTTATGGAGACACGAGGGTAAACTAGAGAATTTGTTTTCTGACAATTGTAGCTCGAATAAGAAAGGGGCGACATCACATAAAATTTCCAAAAAATCTGTATTTGATATGTTGCAAGATTCAAGATCCAACAAAGTAAGCTTGTTAGAACATAAGTTTTCTTTTGGAACAAGTAAATGGAGAAATTCTGAGTTGGATGAAGTTTCCATAATTTTTGAAGAAGAGCATGGTTGTTGGTTGGTTGGCAGCTCCCATTTATAGGGCAACTTGTCAAGTCTACAACACCCACCAAGTTCAAGTTTCCGAAGATGCTCTAACAAATAAATTGTACTTGGAAGGGAGATGAGGTTTGTGCAACTATTAAGCTTTAAGTTCTCGAGCTCAGTTAGATATCCAATTGATGAAGGTAGCTTCTTTATAGCAGTAAATTCCAAATTCAAATTCCCTAAAGATTTCATGTTTTCATCAATTTCTGGAAACTTTTCAAGCTCATAGCAGCAAGAGAGATTTAAATATTGGAGAGACTTTAACTTGAGGTAGCTTGGAAGCTTTTCAAGGCTTGTGCATTGGTAAAGGTCCAAGGTAATAAGCTTATCCAAAGTTCCAATAGACTCATGAAGCGTTCTTAAATTTGTGCATTCTATGAGATACAATTCCTTAAGATTTGATGCAGCAGAGATGTCTGGAATTTTCTCAAGTATTTTGCAGTAAGAGAGATTCAAAATTGTGAGAGACTTTAACATGGAGTAGCTTGGAATCTTTTTAAGGTTAGAACAACCATCAAGGTGTAGGATAACAAGCTTATCAAGAGAAACAACAGACTTATGAATTGTTCTTAAATTTGTGCAATTGCTAAGGTACAATTCTTCAAGGTTTGATGCCGCAGAAAAATCATGAATTTTCTCTAATAAAGTAGAGTGGCTAAAATCGACATGCTTCAACCTTTCGCAGTCCTAAAATATATTAAGAGAAACCAAACGAAAAAAGGGTAAGTAATTTAGATATCAAGTATAATTTAGAAAAAAAAAAATACATAATTGTAAATTTTAAAAGAAAGTAAACTGCACATTAAAATTTCAAAGAAAATGAATGTAGAAATATAATTACCTTAAATCCTTTCCCAAAATTTGTGATGGAGCTATGTTGCAAATCTAGTCCAACAAGATTTTTGGTAATAAAGCAGCGTGGCAAAGATGGTTGAGCAAATCCATGCCACTCAATCCACTTTATGTTGGTAGGTAGATACTCAAGCTTCTTACAAAATGTTGCATTTCGAACAATAAGCAATCGAAGATTCTTCATGTTTCTAAATGCTTTTGAATCAAGGTTTAGCCTTGTGGGATTAGGCAAGTCCAACTTTATGGCTTTAACTGCATCTGTTCCCTGCAAAGTCATCAATTTAACATTGTAATTGACAACTTACCTTTGACTAACATTTTTCATCACAAAGTATCAAGAATGAGAAGAAGTATGTACTTTCTCATTAATTATTCAAATGTACATGGTAGTTTATATACAGCAGCAATAATCAAATAACTGCTTAACTATTACATAACAGAATCAACCACTTAATTAACTATAGTTAAGTATATAATCTAATACAAAGTCTTTCAAATAAGTAAATAAATATACTTTAAGGATAAGAGTTACTCACTGAATTATTACTAAACACCTCCCAAACGTCTTTTGCCAACCACAACCTACTCCTCTTTCCAGACTCTGAAGATTCGTCATTAACTATTTTATGACCCATCTGTCGAATTAAGTCATGCATTTGCAACTTGTCATTTACAACCGTAATGAGTGAATAATCCATGAGAACTATAATTCCAAAATCTAGATTGAGATGACATGCATTTAACATCTTCTTAATGTAACTGACTTTCTCTTCCACGAACAAACAAGAAATGTCAAGGAAAATATCCTTTACTTTCTCTTCAAGTCCATCAAAGCTTATCTGAAGAATATCTTTAATATCTTTGCTCTGGGAGTTTTCAAATTCATCTAATATGCTTTCCCATTTTGATCGCTCTCTACTACAAAGGAAAGAACCCAAAACAACAAGAGCCAAAGGAAGACCTTTACAATAAGTTGTAGCACGTTTTGAAAGGTCTAAATAATTGCTTGATGGTTGACTTTTCTTAAAAGCATGCCAACTAAAAAGCTCAAGGGCTTTGTCTTCGTCCAGTCCTTGAATATCATGCATTTCATCAAATCCATGGCTAGAAAGTAAATGTTTATTCCTTGTTGTCACAATGATTTTACTACCTCGACCGAACCAATCACGTCTACCAACCAATGCTTGTAATTGTCCAAGCTTATCCACATCATCAAGAACTATAAGAACTTTCTTTGAACGTAGTCTATTACTTATGATGCCAACTCCTTTGTCAAGATTGACAATCTTTGCATCATCATTTAAGATCTCATAGAGTAGATTTTCTTGTAGTTGAACTAGGCCATTGAATTGGTGTGAAGTTTCTCTGACGTTAGATAGAAAACAACATCCTTCAAATTGATTAGCAATTTTGTTGAATAAAGCTTTCACCAAAGTTGTCTTACCAATACCTCCAATGCCATAAATCCCCAACATGTAAACACCATCAGACAAATGTTGTTGGGAGAGAAAATTCAACCGTTTTAATTGAAAATCGATTCCAATGGGATACTTAGCTACATGTAATGGCGTGCAAGTGTGATTTAATATCGACAACACTCCCTTAACAAGGTCTTGAATAAGATCAGCCTCCTTCCTGTTGTTAAGTATATCGTACATAAATTAAATAAAAAAAGATGATGAACATAGATCTGAGGAAAATAGTAGATGAAATTAAGTTGTACCTTACAGATTGAAATCAGTCATTTTCATAATCTCGTTAAATGGAAAAAATGAAATTTGGCAAAGGAAAAGACATTAAAATCTCGAGCAAAAAACATACCGAGATCCAAGATTCCAACCAGACAAGTTAGCAGCAGTAGTTAAAGCTTCCCTCCATGTTTGGATCCTCCTAATGAACTTAGCCTCATGTTTGGCGAATGCTTCTCCGAAGCTACCAGTTTGTTTTCGTACATCCGACGGATCCACCTTGTAGAAAATAGGCCAAACCAGCTGGCCCTTGGATTTCTTACACTCGATTATTTTGACCAATTCATCCAAACACCAGGAGGAAGATGCATAATTTTGAGAGAATATAACAATAGAAATCAAGGCTTCCTGAATAGATTTGAAAAGGGATTCAGAGATTTGGTCACCCCTGTTGAGCTTGTCGTCCATGAAGACGTTGACTCCCTTTTGACACAAGGCCATGTCAAGATGACTGGTGAAGTTGGATCTTGTATCCTCTCCTCTGAAACTCAAAAACACATCATAACTCCACTTCAAATTTGGAGAAGAAGATGAAGATTCAACCAGATCAGCAACGGGAGAACCCATCACAACAAAAACAACGCACACAGGAAAATTAAAATTCGAAAGAACAGTTTTGTGTATGCGTGGCAATGTTTTTGAAGTATAATGGAGCGCACTGGCACAGACATCAAATACTTTAGTCTCTCAATTATCTGCTGACGTTGAAGAAGTAGGCCATTGATGCAGGCTTGATTTAAAGACTTTTCTCTGCCAGTGGCCTTGTTTACTGGTGAAAATTTTAGGGGTATAAAAGTATTTGATGTTTAGAGGGAGAACTTGGAGAGATAAGTTAGAAAAGAAATAGTAATGAAAGTTAAATAAATACAAGTATTTTAGAGAAAAAAAAAAAGGTAGAGATGATTTTTTTACAAAGAGAAAGATAAATAAAAGATTATATTTATATCAAAATTATTTTAAAGAAAGAGAAATTTTGTTGAGAGAAAAAAGTTTAGAAAAAAAATATGAAAAAAAATTCGTTGGAGGGATATGTAAAAAGAAGAAGAAAAAAAAAACGACTTTTTGAAAAACAGAAAATTGTTTTTAAAAACTTTTTTGTTTTTGAAATTCACTTATAATTTCAAAAACGTTTTTAAAAAATAGAAATTAAAAAAATGGCTATTAAATAGCTCTGTTTTTTGAAAATGAAAAACAAAAACATAAAATATAAAACGAAATAGTTATCATACGATCCTTAAGCTTTCAAATTTTTTAAAATTCACTGATTTACTAGACATAAAATTGAAAATTTAGAGTTTTATTAGACATTATATTTGATTTATATCTAATAAATCAATAGTTTTTTTAAAATATCAAAACTTTCAAAGATTTATTAGACACAAAATTTAAAATTCAGGACGGACCTATTACACAAAATTGAAAGTTTAGAAACCTATTCAACACTTTTGAAAATTCTTTGGGACAAATAGACACAAACCTCAACATGCCAAGACTAAACTTATAATTTAGCATTTATATTATTATATATAAGTTCAAATTCACTATTTTCAAAATTAAACTCTAGTTTGTAGTACATATATGTATAGAGGGAAGATTAATATAGCCTAATTATTTTTTTTTGGAAAAGTTAACAATAAACTTGTAGTATAAACTAAACTTAAGATTTAGTGAAAGTATTTTTTTGGAAAAGTTAACCATAAACTTGTAGTATAAACTAAATTTAAGATTTAGTGAAAGTATAGAGACTAAGGGTCCGTTTTGAATACGTTTCAATTTAAATGTTTTTCAAGGATGTTTTTTTTAAAAAACATTTTGTACAAAAATTGTTTAGAATTTAAACACTCATATGTTTGGTTGCATTTTCTTACAAATGTTTTTATACACAAGTTATTGTTTACTTAAAAAGTCTTTTTAAAAAGTTGGTTTCAAGTGTTTCAAAATAGTTTATGTATCAATCTCATTTTCTAATAAGTCATTTTTAGTGGTTGTCAAACACTAGAAATTTTTTCAAAATGATTTATTTTTAAAATTAAACACTTGAAAAGTTAAACCAAACACACCCTAAAATTGAATATTTGAAAGCATGGATACTAAAATGAAACAGATGTCCTTTTCATTAAAAAAAAAAGAAGAAAGAAGAAAGAAGAAGAAGAATTAGTATAATGAGTCGCTTAGAAATCCTAAAAGATAGTAGGGTTTGGACTACTGATATTAAGATAAAAATTTAATTATTTACTGTCTTCCACCTTTCTTTTAAGATTTTCTATGATAATTTTGACACACTGCATGAGTATTGTTACAAGTTCTTGGAAGAAAGATAATTCATGATGTTTTTTTTTTTTTTTTTGAGTGGGATAATTCATAATGCTTAGGGTAGTTTAAAAACAAATTTTAATTAATGATAAAGGAGAAACATAAAGTGTGTTGATGAAATTTCCCGTTGGTTTCCGTAGCTTTGGCATTGAAAAAAAAAAAACATTATCATAATAAAAGGGAAACGAAAAAGACAAAAAGTTTGAGAAGTTTATGAGAAATTATCTATGATCGATGTTTGGTGCACATGCTGGAGGAGTTTTTTTCTCCTTAAAATAAATCCATAAAATCATGCTTATGGAAAATGTTGATATTTGTAACGCCCCAGGGCCAGGATTTGGAATCCAGATTTGGCACCTAACGACCCCGACATTCTCCTGCGACTTGGTTCCTACAAAAAATAAACCAAATACACATAAAATTTACTAAATAATCCTCAAAACTCACACTAAAATAATATAAAATATAACTCAAATAATTGAGCTATCACAAGTCATCACGAGCCTAAGTTTTTTAGCTTAGTTCCACACGTACATGTGAGTCTAAGCTTTTAAGCTTGGAGCCCACGTCGATCATGCGAGCCTCAGCTTTTCAGCTTGGAGCCCACGCCTATCATGTGAGCCTAAGTTTTTCAGCTTGATGTCCATGCATATCATGCGATCCTAAGTTTTTCAACTTAGTGCCTACACCTATCATGAAAATGAGAGAAGTGAGGGGTTGAAGAAATAACCCGGCCTCGACTTCGGCCTCGGGATGAGGCCGAGGCCAACGTTTAGAGCGAGTCCCATGCCTTTTCGTCCCTCATCTTGGACTTTGCTCAATCTATTTCTTTGTTTTGAAGCCCCCTGGGTAAGTGCTTCTCACGTGGTAAGACCATAGGATCGGCCTCGACCTCAGTCAGATGGCTCGACTCGGCTTTGGTCTTGATGTTAGCGTGGGTCGTGTGCTCAACGTCTCAGGCTCGCATGTAGTGGCGTGGGCTCTAAGCACAATAGCTTAGGCTCACATGATAAGCGTGGGCACTAAGCTGTAAAGCTTAGACTCGCATGATAGGTGTAGGCACTAAGTTGAAAAACTTAGGCTCGCATGATAGGCATGGACACCAAGCTGAAAAACTTAGGCTCGCATGATGGGCGTGGGCTCCAAGCTGAAAAGCTTAGACTCGCATGTAGTCGTGGGCTCTAAGTTAAGAAACTTAGGCTCGCATGTACGCGTGGGAACTAAGCTAAAAAGTTTAGGCTCGTGATGACTTGTGATAGCTCAATTATTTGAGTTATATTTTATATTATTTTAGTGTGAGTCTTGAGGATTATTTGGCCAATTTTATGTGTATTTGGTTTATTTTTGTAGGAATCAAGCTTTTGGATGAAATTTGACGTTTTTAATGAATACCGATGATTTTGGAGCAAAAGAATTAATTCAATTGAATAAATGAACAAAAGAAGACAAGGTTCAAGGGCCCCATCAAAGAGGGTAGCGTTGAGACGCTATTTTTGGACGTCTCAACGCTGCCTCATAAGTCAGTAGGGGCGCAATTGAGGCAGCGTCGAGACGCTGCGACATTTTCCATATTTGCTAGGGCGTTCAACGCAACAGTGTCAAGACGCTGTCCTTAGCGTCGCAACGGTGTCGCGACAGTTTCTGTATTATAAATTCGATACGATGCAGCGACTAGAGGGGAGCTTTTTGGGGAGAGCAAAATACGATTACAGAGGACGAAAACTCGGGTAGAACACAAAGAAGGTCGAGAGGAGTTGATTTTTGGAGCTTAGATCGTGGAGATCGTGACGGGAACGTGCGGTCATCATGGCTAGCGAGTTCATTCTTCCTCCCTTTATTTCTTGTACTGATTTTATGATATATTGGACAGATTTTGCTTGTGATTTCGAGACCATGAGTAGCTAAATTTCGTTTCTTAGGGGCTTGATGTAGCCATCAGATTGTATGGATTAATTTAGGGATTTTTGTGAATGGTTAGTAACGCCTTTTATTTATACAATTGAATGCTTAATGCTTATAATCTCTTGATCACAGATTATGTGTTGTTTTATCGGAACTAATTGCTCGGGAGATGGTAGTTTAGATTGGATCTATCAATTAGATGACTTAGGTGGTTCTATAATCGGGAGATTTAGGATTGCTTGAGAAACTGTTATAAAGATTGATCTTTAATGCTTATGCTAGTTGTAGAGATTAGATATGGATATCAATTTCTTAATTTTGCATAAAGAATTAATTGTGCTCGGGAGAGGCATTTAATAATTAGTAATCCTTGGTTTATAAGATCATTACGTGCTCGTTCATATTTAATCACTAGATTAATTCATGCATCTAATAGGTGAAATCAATTTCCTAAGGCTTTTCTCCATTAAGTTTCCACCCATTTAATTGCTTTGAGTAGTTTTAAATTAATTTTCATCTTGCTCGAATCTTTTCTCTAAATAAAATTAAGCAAATATACCTTTAGTAATTAAGTGAACTAGAAAACCAATCCAGAGGACAACATTCGATTTTTAATCACTATATTATAACTTGGGCATGTACACTTAAGATGCATGAGTAAATATGTAATATGCTTACGATTGGTTCCCTTTTCTTTGCAGGGTAAAGTGAGGGACTGACTTCAATCACTTCCACTTGGGAGTATCACTACGTGGGATGCGTTGGTTCAGGCTTTCCTTGCCAAATATTTCCCACCTGCAAAGACAGTCAAGCTGAGGATTGAGATTGTGACATTCCAGCAGCAATGCAATGAACAACTATTTGAGGATTGGGAGCGCTATAAGGAGTTACTGAGGAAGTGTCCTCAGCATGGATACCCTGATTGGCTGCAAATCCAGTTGTTTTACAATGGCTTAAATCCAAATACTAAAACCATTATTGATGCAGCTGCGGTGGGACTCTGTTGTCCAAGACTGTAGAGAACGCACGTACACTATTGGAGGATATGGCCACAAACAGCTACCAGTGGCCAACTAAGCGGTCTACACCTAAGAAAATTGCAGTTGGGATTTATGAGATTGATAATGTAAGTGTTCTTCAAGTCCAGATGACCTCCCTTTCTAATGTTTTCTTGAAATTCTCTGGTACAGGGGGCGCACAATCTATTGAGACAGCTGCTCTTGCATCTCAATCTCAAGAGGAGACCACTACAGAACAAGTTCATTATGTTGATAGAAATTCTAACTTTAGGGGACACCATAACTCTACACCCACACATTACCACCCTAATGTTAGAAATCATGAAAATTTCTCGTAAGCTAACAATAAAAATATCTTGAACCCTCATGGATTTACATCTCAAAATATTGAAAATAAATCTTCCCTTGAAGATATGGTTAGAGATTTTATTGCAGAGTCCAGCAACAGAACCAACAAGCTAGAAGAAGTAGTGATAGCAATAAATACCACTGTGACAGGCCATAGTGCAACAATTAAAAACATAAAAACTCAGTTGGGATAGTTGGTGAATGTTGTAAACACCATGCAAAAAGGTAAAGCCCCAGCTGAGCCAGAGAAAACCCATATGGAGTACTACAAGGCCACCGTGCATCATGTGGAGGAATTTCAAGTAGTTGAGGCACAAAATATTAATGAAACAGAAGTCACTAAGGAAGAAGTTGAAGAGAGTTCATCCTCAAACGAAGCTAAAAAGCTTAATTCTGACCCTCTTATACCCTCTCCCACTGTTTTGGTTTCAAAGCCTGAGAAAAAGAAGAAAAAGAATTGTTCAACTCAATTTAAGAAATTTCTTGATATCTTTATAAGTTTAAATATCAATTTACCAATGGGACCTAATGGACCTGCAGATTAAAAGCTCCAACGATATGAGATTTAATCAGCTAAACTCATTAACCAATTAATCAATTTTCGTTAACTGTGGGTTCACTCCACTAAAGACCCACGGTTGCACTCTTCTCACTGCAGACATAATTCTGTGTCCATGGATATAGACCAATAACAACTAGTTAGTCCTTCACGAGTGTCCGTAACATCAGTTGGGTCAAATTACCGTTTTACCCCTAGGTTACTTCTAGGGGTGTTCATCGGTCGGTCGGAGTCGGTTTTGGGCTAAAACCGACGCCGACCACCGACATGTCGGTTTTCGGTCGGTCGGTGATCGATGATTTTGAGACGCTCCATGAAACTGACCGACCAAATACACGGTCGGTCGGTCGGTTTTGTCGGTTTTGAGATATTGCCGGAAAATGCTCGATGTAGAAGAAAAAACGTTCAAAAAGTTGAGAGAGAAAGAAGAGATGGAGAGAAACATAGGAGAAGAGAAATAAAAATGAAGAAGATAGAAAGATTTGTAGCATGGTAAAGAAAAAATGGAAGTTTGGTGAGAAAAAGGAAAGAAAAAGAAAGAGAGGAAAAGAATAGGGAAGAAGAAGAGAGAAGAAAAGAGAAATGAAAGAAGAAGGATGGAGAAAAGGAGGAAGAAGAAATCGGTGAGAGAGGGAAATAGAAAGAGAAAGAGAAAAGAGAAAGGAAATGAAAGAAGAAAAAATCATGGGGAGGGAAAGAGAAAGAGACAAAGAAAAGAAATAAAAAAGTAATATTTAAAAGTCATTATGACTCTTAAATGGAAAAGACTTCACACAATATTTAAAAAAAAAAGAAAAAAAGAAGAAGAAATCGTGGGGAGGAAAGAGAAAGAGGGAAAGAAAGGAAATAAAAAAATGTTTTTTAAAAAAGTCATTAAGACTCTTAATTTGAAAGGACATTACACAATATTCAAGAAAAAAAAGAAGAAAGGATTGCACACTGCATTGTGCAGTGTGCAGAGAGCATACACAGCATACGTCAGCATTTTAATCTTTTTTTTTTCTTCTGATGTGAAAGTCGGTCGGTCGGTCGGTTTTTGCTGTTTTTAGTAGACCGACCGACCGACGGTCGGTTTTTTCAATTGAAAAAACCGACCCCGACCGAATATAGAGGAAAACTGACCGACCGACGTCGGTTCAGTCGGTTTCGGTCGATCGAGTTGGTTTTCGGTCTAATCTTGAACACCCCTAGTTACTTCTATGTCCTTAAGTACCAGTGCTCCTCTAATGAACAACCTGTTTGTGGTCCAACCACCAAACAGAAACCCCTCTCGGGCCAGCGAGAGGGTAGAGCCCTTTGTTCAAGACCTGAAGTCACCACTTAAGGGAACACTCATCTGCTTCCCTAAAGTCGGGAAGGAGTGAATTCCCTCTTGTGTGATTATGTTCCCAACTCCCCACTCGATCTTGTCCCCAAAATGGTAGGCTTATTGAGTCGGCGTACTGGCCACTCTCACCCATACAAATCAAAGGACAATCCCTCGTGAACAGGAGTCCATAATCCACTCAGGATTCAGACTAAGTTGCCTAGGTCATCCTAGTGAAATAGAAACCTAACTAGTAAACGGTGTTACAGCTAGCGGTTACTATTTTGTGGTTCGGTCTTATGCAAACTCATTGCATAGGATACCCCCACTCACATGTCCCCTACACGAACGTGTTGGGTCATTGCGTTTGTATCAAATACATAGTGGGTCGTATCCATAGTGTCGCCAGGATAAGGTACCCAACCTTATCCCTATATTATTATAGACCCTTCAGGCTGTTTCTTGAACATTGATCCCCGTATGTCTCCACATACAGTTCAAGACTCATCCCCCAGCCTTGGATGTTTAGTTTATTGGATTAGGGTTATTTAGGCAAGATGTACATGATATAGACAATAACTCTTTATTGAAAAAAAATCAAACAATACTTTATTTATGTTTGGTCAATTGTTACATTTACTATCTATGAGTTTTAGGGCATAAAACCCAACAAAATCCTGGAAGGGTAACGCATGTGGAAATATCTAAGTCGAGCAAGTCAACGCATTGCATGTAGTGTAGGTTGTGTTAGATTTAGCACTGCCGCGAGAGATAATTCATGAATGTGTTTAGATTGTTTGAGGAATAACTCAATCACTTACAAGTAAATTAGAGAACTGTACTAACACATGAACTAAGTGAACAGAACGTTCTTAGTCCTACGCAATACCGGAAAGGAATCACATGTTTCTTTCTCATTTAAGCATCATTAGCATTTCATTCATACTATGCGTTGTAGAGTAGGTTATCAACGCATGGGGTTGCTGCGATGAAAGCCTTGATAGCATCTCTCATCTGTTTTCTTTTACCTCTATCGCATGCTCTTATTTCTGTTTCATTTATCGCAATTTTCACCCATGCACTCATCTTTTTACTCATCAAATTTAGTGCCATGCGTCTGAATATTTGTTAAAAAGCTTGTTAAGATTTTCTTTTCTCTTCCCTGTGTTCTGACCCTAGGGTACTCCAGGTATTATTTGGATTAGTTCATATCAACGATATTGTTCCTAGATTATATTACATAATATTTAATCATTATTATCGCAACTAGCTCGCATGTAGGCGTGGGCTCTAAGCTTGGAGGCTTAGGCTCGCATGTAGTCTTGGTACATTCCTTGAAACACATTCTGAGCCTTAGTCTTGACATCAGTAATAATTTTTACATTCAACTTTGAATGGCAAAACAAAAGAGAAAGGTCTACTCCTACCTACCAAAAGTAAAATGAGCAAATACTGCTCTGATTACATGATAAATGACCAGTAAATAAAAGAAACCTAGACTTTCTAAGCTCAGACTTAGTGTGTCTTCAAGAATGTTGTCCTCGACCCTGGCATGAAGTATGTCGGGCTCAACCTCAACCTCGACCATAGGAGAGTCTATCCCGATCCTCAATGAATTTCCAGAGGGGATCCATCATCGTCTTTGCCTGGGTCATCTTTGGTCGGGCTCGGCCTTAGTGGTGAACTCCTTCAGATACCGTTCTGAATCAGTGCTTCAATTTCATTCTTCAGTTGGATGTAGTTTCTTGTGGAATGCACGTGGTCTCGATGGAAGAGACAATACTGGCCTTTGTGTCTTTTGTCAGGACTTGACTTCAGCTTTCTGGGTACGTTGAGGAGATTCGTATTCTGAATTTCCATTAAGATCTGCTCCTGTGGAATTGAGGTAGGGGTGCACTTTTCAAACTTCCTTAAGTAGTCTGCTCGGCCTCTGGCTCCTTCGTCTGTCCGCTGTCTTTTTTTCTTCTTACTTTCGTGGTCGAATGAAGAAGATCTCTTGTATTCTCGTTCCAACTTCTTTGACTTGAGCAACTCTTCTATGCTCATGTGTTTCTGTGCTCGGGAAACAAACTCTACATAGGTTCAAGGTTAGCTCTTACCTATCGAATTAAGAAGTCTCTCGTCTTCCAGTCCGGATGTTATGGCTACCAAGGTTGGTCCCTCACTTTGCCCCTCAACCTGTAGTGTTTCTACGTTAAAACGCATTATATAATAACGCAAACTCTCACTTGACTGTTGTTTGATAGTTAGGAGGTTGATGTGATGCTTGTGCTGTTCTCTGGCTCCCATGAACTGCGAGAGGAATGCTCGGACTAATTCTTTGAAAGAGTGGATGGATCTCCTTTCTAACCTTTGAAACCACTGCTTGGCTGATCCTGTCAGAGTGAAAGAGAAAGCACAACTCCTGATTGCATCTGAAACGCCATGGAAGTCCATCCAGTTTCTGTAGGCGTCTAGGTGTTGTATGGGGTCCTTCTCGCCATCATATGGTTTGAATGTAGGTACCTTGAACTTATAGGACACCTCGGCTTTCATGACTTCTTAAGTAAAGGGTGGGTCGACCTGGTCGATTAGTTCTTCCAAGTCTTGTTCTCCAGAGTCCTTTGATTTCTGTAGGTTTCCTTGAGGATTTTCGAGCTCCTTTAGTGTGTTTAGAAGCTCAATCTTCCAAGGGAGATTGTCCTTCTTGACTTCGCCCTTGGCCACTCTAGACTCGCCCTCGGCCACTCTAGCCTCGATCTCGACTGTCCTTGCCTCGACCTCGACAACTCTGACCATTCTGTACTTTTCCTCAATTAGGTTCCTTAGATCTGTCCTGTGGTTGATACTTGGTTCCGGGCTCCTCAGAATCGTGCGTTCTATAGGCTTCAACCCCCTAACCTTACTGGTTGTGATGTTTGTCTTATTTCCCCTTGATTCTGTTTCTGACTCTTCAATGTATTCGATTGGCTCCTTCCCCTTCCTCGGGTCTCTAATCAAGCCCTCATCACGGGGTTGGGTGCTAGGGTCAGGTTTATCCAAGATTTGAAGTATCCTGGACAAACTCCAATCCATTCCCCTCACCTTATCCTCAAGGGCGGCAATTTTGGCATCAACATCTTCTCCTCGGGCTCGGTTCCCTAGCCTGTTTGTCTCGGTGACCTCTACGTGTCATCATCTTCTCGAGACTTCTGCGGGTGACGATTATTTTCTGAAGTTTCCGTGTTTAGATTATGGTTTCCCTTTTCCATTCTCTTACTCATTGAATGACCGATGCGCAGATTTAACAAGCAAGCTTTCTTCCCCACAGACGGCGCCAACTGTTTATGGTCAAACTTGGACAGGAGAAACTCACCTGACCTTCACGTGCCACCAATGGTAAATGTGTTTGAGAGGGGGGGAAGACGTGGCCTACAAGACAAAAGAAACTTGCACACCGGTGTGGTGCCTGCCACACCGTCTCCGATGCTTAAGTCAGGAAGCTGAAGGAGGAGAGCAAGAGAGCAAGAGAGCAAGAGGAGAATTCAAGTTTAGAGATTAGTTTCAGGATCTATTCTTTAGTGGCGAAGAAGAGTTTAAATACATTTTCCTACCTTAGGGTTTCTAGGCTTTCGAAAACGATTCAGGTTGAACCAGGTGGGATCGGGGCATCCAGGGGCACCAGGGATCGAATGGAGGGGAGGAGACTTGGCCCACACGAGTGGGTCGAGTGGTCGTCGAGGCTGAGCATGGGATCTTCGGCTCACCCTCCTTCGGGGTCCCCTTCCTGGTCATGCTTTCTGGTAGGTGTCGTGCTGTCCTGCTTAGTCCATGAATTCCAGAGCGGTCCAAAATCACCTATAATATTTTTCATGAAAGAAACATTTAAGATTTTTTTTAGTACATCAACATTTGGGGTGGGGGGATTCGAACCTCTGATCTCTTGGTCGAGAGTACATGTCAATTACCGTTGAGTTATGCTCACTTTGACAAAGAAACGTTTAAGATTGGTGTGAGACCCATGAAACAAGATATTATATTAGATCATTAAATGATGTGTCAAATTTTGAATGGAAGGGATATGAACTATTGTAGTATTAGAAATTTTCTCTCAATTTTTCACTTTTTTATTGTTATATTATATATTATTTTTTTCCTTTTTCCTAACAAATTCTCAATGTTAATCGAATAGGTCCGTACAAGTATTTTCTTTTTTTATTTTAACAAAACTCATTGGGTTTTTTTTTTATTTTTTATTTTTAAGAAAACTCTTTAAATTCAATTGAAAAGGCATAACACTTACTATCAAATTAATTCTTTGTTGCTTTATGAAAACGTTAATGTCAATCTAAACATAGTTTAGTGAATACAATATTATTTATCATCATCAACGATTCAATCTTTCACCTCTGTAATAGCAAAATTTAGGGTGTGTTTGGTTTAACTTTTCAAGTATTTAATTTTGAAAAAAAAATCATTTTGAAAAAATTTCTTGTGTTTGGCAACCACTAAAAATGATTTATTAGAAAAATGAGATTGAGAAATAAATCATTTTGAGAGAAACACTTGAAACCAACTTTCTAAAAAAGAGTTTTTAAATATACAATGACTTGTGTATAAAAACACTTAATTATAAGAAAATTTAACCAAACATATGAGTGTTTAAATTCTAAATAATTTTTATACAAAATGTTTTTTTAAAAAATACATTTTTTAGTACAACATTTGGGGGTGGGAGACTCAAACCTCTAACCTCTTGGTCAAGAGTACATGTCAATTCCCGCTGAGCTAAGCTTGCTTTGGCTAAAAAAAAATGCATTCTTGAAAAACATTTAAATTAAAATGTATTCCAAACAGACCCTTATAATAAGATAATATGGAACACAAGTAAATAGTAGAAAAAATAAACACCAAGATTCGAGTAAAAAAAATCCATTAACACAAAAGGAAAAATTAGTGGGAAATCTCGAAGGGGGATGTTTGCACTACTACAAATTTGGCCTTTATTGACACTTGGCTTTTTACGTTTATTGACGCTTGTGTCAAAAAAGCGTCAATAAACGTAATATTTGTAGTTTAAAATAAATTATTAATAATTAAATAGATATATTGACGGTTTTATGGTATCAAGAAATGATATGGTTTATGTTGACGGACAAAAAACGTCAATAAATGTGATTAAAAGCGTATTTTACGTAGATTTTCGTTCAACTCCGCCTTTTTACATAGTTGACGGACAAAAGACATCAATGAAAAAGGGTTTTGTTGACGGTTTTTATTGACGCTTATTAGCCGTCAATAAAAATCACATTCATTGATGGCTAATAAGCGTCAATAAACATTAGTATATTGACGCGCAATAAACGTCAATATTAATGAGGGTTTCTTGACGGGTATTAAACGTAAAAAAAAAATTATCCTTTTTTAGAATTTTGGATTTAAGTTTAAATTTCTCCCAATTTGAAGTAATTTTAGGAGTTTAAATTTGGATTTTAATTAGAAAAGAGATAAAGTTGGAGGAAAAAAAACCCAAAACTCTCTTTTAATTTATTTTGTTTATTGGAATGGATTAAGAGAAATAAAAGAAAAAGAAAAAAAATAAGAAAAAAAAAAAGAAAAAGAAAAAAAAAACCCTAAGCTCTTCGCTCTTGATTCAATCTATCTCCCTTTCCCCCAACACCGTTGGTCTTCGCAACCCCCCCCCCCCCCCCCCCCCCTACCTTCACACGCCGATCGCGTTTTCTTGAGCGCTGTATTTTCGTCTGCTTCGCACGCCGTTCGTCATCGTCTTCACAGCGCCGAGTTAATCAGCGCCCTGTTCTTCGTCTTCACAGCGCCCAGTTCGTCCTCTTCGCACGTCTGTAGCCGCAGTTCAGACGTCGTTCAGTCGCTGTTCAGCGCCATAGTTTCGTACTATTATAATTTATATATAGCTTTGCACTATCCTTGAATTACTGCTCAAAATTTTCCCCTCGAGATCAACACATGGGCTCCTAGTTTTAAATAGGTTAAATATTAGCTCAGGTAGTTGTTCTTGTGTTTGGATATCTAACTAATATCTCTTCTCTAGTAGTAGATAGAAACATGTAATTGCTTCTCGTAACTATTGTATATATGTAAATATTAACATTAAAAAAATGTGTACATATTTGTATTTTGCCTGCAAATATGCTATATATTTTTTACTTAAAAAAAATTGTTGATGCACATATTTCTTCTGTAGTCATTTATGTTAAAATGTAGAGGTAGTTAGTTTAGAATTGCACGAATATAATTTTTAGTTGGCTATTTCCAACTTGACTGAATTTGGATACTTGATAGCCTATATTAAGATATTCTAGTAGGCTTCAACTTTGTGAGTAGTTTCTGTGAGGGGCTGAATCATTATCATAGTACGAGTTCTAAGACCAATTAATTCCCTTAGAGGGGCGAAATCTCCTTCCAAATACGGGAATGTCTACAGTAAATGATTATTCTTTGACTTTCAATTCCCAAATGGTGGTTTCTATTGCCTGTGCATGTTCGTCTTAATTGCATTGATCATTCTTAGCTTTTGAGTTATACATCTCGCAGGTGACTGTGCTCACAGTGTATGTATTTTTATATGGACGTTTGTACATGGTTATGAGTGGAGTTGAAAGGGAGATTCTTGAAAACCCTTCGATACATCAGACTAAGGCTCTTGAAGAGGCTTTGGCTACCCAATCTATCTTTCAAGTAGGCTTGTTGCTGGAACTACCAATGGTTATGGAAATTGGCCTTGAAAAAGGATTTCTCACTGCCCTTGGTGATTTTGTTATCATGCAGCTGCAATTAGCTTCCGTCTTTTTCACATTCCAGCTTGGAACTAAAGCACACATTTATGGTCGAAAAATCTTGCATGGAGGTTCTAAATATCGAGCTACTGGTCGTGGGTTTGTTGTTTTTCATGCAAGATTTGCTGATAATTATAGGCAGTACTCACGAAGTCACTTTGTCAAAGGCTTGGAATTGTTTATTCTGCTGCTTGTTTTTCATGCTAGAGATAATACTTGCTTTACGGTTCCTCATTTACCAATATGGAATTGTTTACCACCTTGATATTTCTCATCGCGTTAAGAGCTTATTGGTAGGGAATTTTTCTATTATCACTAAGATGTTTTCTCTTAGTGTCCTATTGGAATTACTTTGGATATGTTGCTAATATCTTAGCAAACTTTGTAAATGTAACAGCACCATCAGACTTTTTCTGATAATCAGCACCTTTTGTGCTTAATGTGTCTGAACTGCCAGCAGACTCTTTAACCTCTCTAGCAGTAATATTGGCATGATCTTGTTGCAAAATGGACAAATTTGCTTGAAGCTTTTCAGACAAAACGAAGAAAGCCTCAATAAATGGCAAATTATAATTTGCAAGTTATAATTGCCTGAAGCTTTTATGGATTTGAATGGTACCACATGCCATGGCAAAGACCTCTAAAGTTGTGCTTAAATTTGTAAGTTATATAATTTGTCCTATGCTCCTGGCTTAAGACCACTTGTATCAGTGTGCTTAATGGAGCTATAAATTGATAATAGATTTATTAGTATGTTATTTTGATTAATCTTTTCTGATATTCATAGGAAAAATGCAAAAACCTTTGCCAGACTTGCTGAAGGATTATGACTTGGCAATGGAAATTTTCCATTAAGCTTTTTCCATATTAGTCATTTATATTGTCATACCTTCTGGTATTCATCCATTAAGTTTTTTCCATATTACTCATTTATATTTTTTGTTACAAAAATGGCTTATTCTAAATTATTTTTGTGTTATAGATTTATTAGGATGGAAGTAGTATTATTGTTTTTTGAGCTGGTATACATGGCAAGGTCATGGGTTTTCTGGGTATCTTGAAAGGGAATTATTATGTGTGCTATTTACATAAAGTGTTGTCTAAAATTGGGTACATGGGAGTAGTAACTGAATTTTTAATTTGATATTGTATTTTGTAGTAGAAGGCGTGATGCAGATAGTGATGTTGAGTCCTCAAAGGAAACCAGCAGTGATGGAAGCAGTAATTGTGGGGCATAAAATAAAACAAAGACTCCTCTTTAGGATGAGTGGATCCAGGATATTAGTGCTCTGGGTCACAAAGAGCTCTTCAAATCAATGGACCTTTTGCTGAGTCATCAAGTGATGAAAGTGACTCTTGCTACCGCCATGGTCAGCTTGTGTTTGAATACGTGAACCATTAACTGATAAGGTAGGTGATTTTTATTTGGTTGTAGTACTTGAGGGTATTACACCCTCCATCGTCATTTTAACTAACATTAACTTGCATTCAACCGATCATTATCCTTGCATCTCGTTTTCCTGAGTTAAAGACATATAGGAGCTGTGATTTATCTCCTTCCAGTTGGATTTATGTGGCAGGGTATGTTTTGGCTACTCTGGATTACATGTTACTATAACCTATATCTTTTACTCTGCTCTGACAGTATTTTTTTCTATGAAGGTATCCAATTTATAGGATTCCCACAGGTCCAACTCTACAAAGTCTGGATGCTTGTTTCTTGACCTTCCATTCTCTATCAACGACATTTCAAGGTATTTCCTCGTTGTTCTTTTTTATGCATATATATTTCATCAATCAAATTCTCTGGGCCAATGTATATTATGTGTGCCTTTTGTTCGGTTTAGTATAAAGTCAGAGTGGATTGTATTTAGGTAAAATTGATCTCAATGGCAGTTAGGTATTGTTGTAGTTTCGATCACCTGTAAGGGCTATATTTGGGAAGACATCAACTGTGGTAGGAAGATTTGAGTATTTTTCAATAAAAAAAAATGAAGAATTGAGTTTTTGGTAATATTATTGTAGAAAACTTCATAATGTAGTGATTATTTTGTTAGGTAAAGGTTGCAGTATGCCTATAATACAAACAACTCATAATTTACAATTAGCTTGTGCTACTTAAAGTTTACGAACTGCATTTATAAGGTAGACGTTGCAAAGAATATTTTCAAATAGGTATCATGGCTTGTGTTTGGAACATGCATTGGTACCGATTGGATGAAATTCCATTGGCCAAGAATTTATATGACATCTTTGGCTTTTTCTGAATTTCTATTTTGACCATATAAAGGGTTTTGTATAGGAAGAATGATGTTGATAGTAACATTACGGTTGAAATAGGGATTGGCTTTAGGATAGTTGTTATTCTGTGAGCGTCAATCCCCTATGGTATTAGTCTATTCTTCCATGTGTTGAGATATGAGTGATGATGGGAATTTGGTGGTTGTGGACAACAGAGAAACTGATGTCAATAACAACGCCACCACCCCTCTCTTCTTTTTTTTTTAACCTTAAATTGTGGGTTAGATTTGTAACTTTCACCGGCACCATGATAATGATGAAAAGTATATCTAGTAGTATGTTAACTACAATCTCAATGTATTAACAGAGTACTTAACATTTCATGTGATAATGTACTTGCTGCTCGGTTTTAAGTGTATCTCAAATTCATCTCCTACTCTGCTTCCTATTTGATTGCTGCTCGGTTTTAAGTATGTTTACTTAATTTTTTTTTGTTTGCAGTTGACGAGAGGAACTGCATTTAGCCAATCAGAGTTCGATGAGATAAGAGTTGAATTATGTGAATATGTGGCTCAATACATGGGATGATTGTTTTCTAATGTTATACTTAGTTTTTTTATTCGGTTTTAGACAACTTGTTAGACACTGTGATATGTTCTTAGTTTGATGAAATTAATATTATGACTTACTTGAGTTGTGTTCTTAGATAAATTTTTCGTTAATGAAATCTATTATGAATACTTGAGTTTTGGTGATACTTTCATATAATGTATTGAACATGTTATTGTCAAGTGAAGTGAAGGTTGTGTTCTGGGTTTAGAAGTGCATATTTCTGTTTTTTCAGGTACCAAAAATTTTTTGGTTAGTTATAATTACGTTGTTATGCTGTCAAAGTTTTGGTAAATCAAACTTGGTTACAAGGTAAAATTTAGTAATACCCTCTATATTATGTTGAATTTTGGAGGCATTACAATGGGTAGCTAGCTAGTATTGTGTAAATGCAGGTTGCAATGCAGGGGCAAAAACCATCGTGAGGTTTTTTTTTCCCAAATATGTATTGTTGACGGGTAAAAAACGTCATAACAAACACCATAATTGACATATATTAACCGTCAATGAAAATACACAATTTGAAAATTTAATACGGTAACTTGACGGCTACTAAACGTCAATAAAATGATATATTGATAGCTCATAAGCGTCAATAAATATATACATTGACAATTTCGATCCTATAATTGACATTGAAAAAACGTCAACATAAGTTTATATTGGCGGTTTATAAATATCAATAAATATGGCAACATTGATGCTTTATGAATAAAATTGACAAATAAAACGTGTCAATAATACAATTTGTTGATGGCTAGTAAACGTCAACAAATGTGCCTACGTTGACGCTTTATGAATATCATCGACGGATAAAACGTGTCAATAATGTCTTTGTTGATGGCTTATAAATGTCAACAACGACATCTTCGTTGACGTCCAATAAGCATCAATGAAAACAGTAATATTGACGCTTTAGTTTTATTATACCACTTCAGTTGACTTTTAAAAAGCGTCAATGAAAATGATAGTTGATACTTTTTAGCCGTCAACAAAGGCCAAATTTGTAGTAGTGTTGGGGACCAACTTGGGAAGCCCGAGTTGCCTTGTCCCCTCAAATCAATGTTTGGGCCTCTTACTTGCAAAACTCAACTTATGAAACCCGAACTTCAATAGTAAATACTGTTGAAGTCGCCTCGTATAATGTGTTTCTCTCTCCTTTCTCATAGTCTGGCTTTTGCCTTCCTTCCCTTTCTCTCATCGCCTTGTTCCCCATCTTCATCTTCGAGCGTTTTTTTTTTCTACTCAAATCTGGAATTCTTGTGAAGAGAGTGGGTTATTTTTTTTTTTTTTTTTTCAGATTGAAGTGGAGAGAAGTTCAGGAAAGATGGAGAGGTTCTTTTTAGATTGAAGAAGCAGTACAATAATTTTGGGCTTAGATGTCAGTTTTGCATCATTATTAAACCCCTATGATCACAAATTTGAATCCGTTGTTGTTTTGAGTGTGATTGAACCCCTATGATAATGGATTACAACAACAACGGTTTAAAACCGTCATCAAAACGCCTCCGTGATCATACATGTATAATCACAGACTACAACAATGACGGTTTAAAATCGTGGTTGTTCTGGGTGTGATTGAACACGTACGATGACGGATTACAACAATGACAGTTTAAAACCGTGGTTGTTCTGTGTGTGATTGAACCCGTACGATAACATATTACAACAATGACAGTTTAAAACTGACATCTTTGTTGACCCCTATATGACTACATTAAATAATGGTTTTAAAATGACATCTTTCCCTCAACACGTTCGATTACGGTATGTTACGATGACGTTTTATAACTGTTAGTATAGTGTCATAAGATGACAGTTATAAACTGACATCTTTCCTCATACCACCTGCAACATATTTATTGTCATAATTCAAATCTACATCCTGAATACCTATTGCAATGCAAAATATTTTAATTGTTCCAATAATCTACAGATATTTAAAACGAACATTTGAGAATATTATTTCATTCAATCCAAACAAAGCAATTGAGAAAATATCAAATACTTTATTTCATTCAACCCAAAAAACTCCAAATGTCACAATACAATATCTGAAACCACTAAATTGTTCTAAACTATATAGTAAACTGAGAGATTTAAAAAAACAATAAAATGTAAGCACAATCGTCTTTTTCTCCATTCAAGCTACCACATATATATGTCATGAAACCCTACACATATCCTATATTGTCTAAAAGGAAACAGCTAGCTACCACAAGGATGAATGCTTCACGTGAAATTTGACACATGTCCCACCCATTCAACTCGTATCTAGTCCAGTTTCTCTGCTTTAATGCTAATAATTACACTTTGTAACCATGAATCCATAACCTATATTAATACACTGACTTGAAACCTTCAGTGAGAGGAACCACCTTTGCCGTCACCTTCGACTGCAACTTTGATATTGCTTTATGGATGTCCTGCAATTCAAAAAGCATTTACTCGTCTGTGATTTGCTGATGTATTACACTAATAGGACGCAGCTCAAAGATTAAAAGCAATATTGGATTATCTTTTAATAATTTTTGAAGGCAGATGAGCAGGTTCTAACTATGACTTCTTCAAAGCTTCAATGATAAAAGTTCAATTATCTTTTTTTTTTTTTTTTTTGAGAAAAAGTTCAATTATCTTTTGCTATGAGGAAAGAGGAAACTAATTATCCAACCTAATCAATAACATAAGAATATAACTAACAGAGAGTGCACACAAGAAATCCGTCACAAAACCCAAGGTTGTGATGTGAACTAATGCACGTTAGAGACTTATCATCATGAACAAAGGTTAAAGTGAATTTCATTAAAATAAGTTTCACCTCTAAATGGTATCAGGATGAAAAATGAGGGAGCAGAATAGCCTTATTTTGAATCCACTGTGCATTTTCAATGATCTGCAATTTTGAGAAATCATATAGAGTCAATAATTGTATCTATAATGATGATTCAACCATGAGTCGAAGATATATACAAAGAAAAAAAGTTTAAAAAATGATTCATTGAACAGACATTAGAACAAATGTTAGGAAGGATTTATATTCTACTTTGAATCCTCATCATAAAAACAAAAACTAAATTTCATATAGGACAAAAAATGGTCAATTATGTAATCAACAAAAAAGGACAATTCATCACGTAAGAGATGATAACCAATGCTTCAAATACCTCAAATATGAGTGTGGCCATGTTGCCATGCATGTTCTATGCTAAAACCTTTATCCAGAAAAAGGTTAGATGAAAGGGTGGAGTGGGTTTTTTTAGTTTGAAGAGTGTTGTGGGAGTGCGACCAAAGTCCCACATTGGCTAGATAAGGGGATGATCATGGATATATAAGGGAGGACTAGTATCTCTATTGGTATGAGGCCTTTTGGGGTGAACCAAAAACAAATCCATGAAAGGCTTATGCCCAAAGTGGACAATATCATACCATTGTGGAGATATGTGTAGTGTCCTATAATCCCTTACATGTGGTATCAGAGCCATACCCCAAACATAGCCGTGTCGGGTGGAAACCTCAGGTACCGAACAAAGAAGTTGTGAGCCTATATAGTCATGGGGAAATCCATTGTTGAGCTCTAGGCAGACAGTATACTCCGAAGAAAAGGAGTTGTCCTGGATAATAAACTCTCGGTAAAGCGATGGAGCCTAGAGAGTTGGAACCTAGAGAGTTTGACGGACTCATGGTAAAAGAAGAGTTCGACGGATAGATGACTAGTTGATGGGAGGCTCAGTGGTACTCAAAGTCCCACATTGGCTAGATAAGAGGGGATGACCATTGGTTAATAATGGAGGACAACTATCTCCACTGGTATGAGGTCTTTTGGGGTGAACCAAAAGCAAAGTCATGAGGGATTATGCCCAAAGTGGACAATATCATACCATTGTGGAGATTTATGTCGTGTCCGGAAGTCCCACTACAAGAATCCAGGGTTTTCCCGACGCAAAAAATGGTTGGGAAAAGCCAAAAAACGGTCGGGAAAAGTTTTCCCAACGTTAAAAATTGCGTCGGCATTATCGTCGGCCGATCCTCGTCGGGCCAACTTTTGCCAACCAACTATTGGTAGCGTCGGCAATTCTAGGAAATGCCGACCAAATGGCGTTTGGTTGGCCTTTCTTGGAAATGCCGACCAAACTGCAAATTTGGTCGACATTGCTTGAATTAGCTATTTTATTAATTTCAATAAAATTTTATTGAGATTTTCACTATAATTTGAACATGTTGTACCTAGATCAATAAATTGTACACAAAATAAATCAAATAAATACTTTATATTAAACCAAATTTGATTACAATTTGTTCATAAATTCATATACAAGATAAAAATAAAACTTTAACATAAATAAACCTAATCTAGAAACAAAAGTTTAATAAACATAAGAAGTTGTCATCCTCCGCATGTAATCTTGAGCTTGCTTTTCAGAATAATGTTGACTCAACCCACCTAAAAAAAACAAAGACATAAACATAAGATGAAAAGTATAAACATATAACAAATAATAAACTCATCAAACTATAACAAACAAATCTTTATAAGCATAACACCAAAACCAAACCAAATTAATCGAACTTTACTAAGTAAACAAAAGTTACAAAACTACATAAAAGTAACTTTTCCAAAACAAAAATTACAAATACATCCACTCAAAACTTAGACTTATAAAAAAAAAAAGGTTACAAAACTTAATAGTTTTTCCCCGAACTCCTCAATGGACATATATAACCATGTAAAACTTAAATCATGAACATATGATAAATTAGAATACAGATAGTAAATTGGCACTACTAACATTTCAAAAGATGAGAGAAATATTACCTAATTCTGCATCTCATCCCCTGCTTCTCCATTTCCACCACTTGTAGCTTTGAGCTCTCCGCTTGTTCATACTCTTCCCCAAATCAGTATTGCTTGTGCTAATTCACTCACAACATTTCCCATCCTTTTAAATCATGAAGATATAAAACTTCTCAAAAACCAAAGCCACAAAACATAATAGATTTACCTAAAACTTCATATCATCATATGAAATGTTTGAAAAGTAGTCTTTTTTTTTTTTTTAATAACATCGAACGAATACTCAATAAAATCAATATAAACAAGTAAATCGTCTTTCATACCCAACAATCTCTTAGCATGCAATCTCACCCACCCCCTACACTCTTAGCACTCATCCCCCCAACTAAACTCACCCAAATTCACCCTTAAAAATATATATAACATGACACAACAACTACATTATTTACCTAAACTAACACATATCACGAACACAAAGTACGGCAATAGTGTATTATAATCTCATACATAGTTCTTAGCTTTTTAGCTAGACATCTTAAGAATGACACCAGAATGAAACAATAAACCATCATACGAGAAATTTAACACTTTTCAACAAAGAGACACGTATCTACCTCCTCTATAGCCTTTATTTTTTTTAAAGAGAAAAGCTACTACTTTTTTAAAAAAAAAAAAAATTAGAAAAGCTACTACTTTTAAAAGACATAGTTTAACGTCTTTTTCGGAAAAGAGGTATACATGTATAATTTCATATGGTATTTTGTTAATATTATCATAATGTTACAGTAAAAAGAAATAATGATCGTTTTCTCTGCAAGTACTTTAATTTAACTTTCATCTGCTTTAAATTGAAATTAAAACCACTATATCGTTAACATTTTAGCCTACAAAAGGTCTGGCATAGAATCCTATTTCTGGCATAGAATCCTATTTCCAACTCCAGATCAGGAATATTTCATTGAAACCATTGACCTCTATTTACACTACTGGTTGAGGATATAAGAAAAACAACTCTAAAATTAGACACTGGAAGAAGTAAAATGCTAATTTAACTCAATAAGAAAAGAATTACCTCCATAATCATTATTCTTAACATCCAAGTATAAATCAGGAAGGACCCAACAAACCCAAGGCAACTCTCTGTGGAGCGAAAGGTACAACTTAGTGCATTTAACACAAATGAAAAAAATAAAAAAAAAATAACAAACACAAGGAAACAAAAGAAAACAAAAGCCTTCATAGGACCACCCACCTTAAGCCTTTTATAACCCTCAACTATTTTTCTAATTTTCAAGTCTAATATCTCTATCTCAACAAGCCCCACTTATTTCAATCCTTATCATTAGTACATGTGCCATCTTAAAGATTTTAAACATTTTTGTTAGTTCGACTATATGGGATGCAAGGGTTGAAAACTACAACCTCTCGAAAGAATAATCTCACTAACTTCATCAATTAACTTATAACTTTAAAAAAGAAACGCACAAAAATTCAACACAAACTCATCAAATTACAAACTTAATAACAAGTTCATTGAACTCAAATTGAACATGTTAACCCACACACCAACAACAAGTTGAGAACTCACTAAAAGTTTTTAGCCCCCACATATAAGTCAATCAATAAATCCACATAATTTCTAACATTAAAATGCAAAGACTAAGTCAAAAAGTTTTACACAATAGGAAATGAAAATATATATATATACTACAATGCACTAGGAATGAAAATAGAAGTTAACAAAAATTCTAAATTTACTTTTTCCTTCCACATTTTAAGTTGGCAAAACTTTCAAACTTATTTCCCCTCTCAAATTAGTTTATTTTTTCCTTTTTTCTTTGCCAACCCACTAAACATCACATTCAACCATCAACATTTACAAACAAAAAAAATGGCATAAGTGAAAAAAATTTAAAATACAAGTAGTTCAATTAAAAATTTCCCCCAAATTTAATTATATGTTCAAAGAACAGATTAACACAACAAGTGCAAGAGGAATGAACAACCCCTTATCGAAAATAGGAAAAAAAAAAAAGAAAGAAAGAGAGACATCACTTGCAACAGCCGGCGAACAGATGGTTGGAGGCGAGTTCGTCGGAGGCGGGTGTCGACGGCGACGAGCAGGTGGTCGGAGGCGGCTGTGGATGGTGGCGAAGTCGGAGCCATTGGCAATGGAAGATTGTGTCTAGAAGATGGTGACGGTGCGCAAGCGAGTGCCAAACGACTAGGGCATAAAGAAGGGTGGGAGGGAGAATGAAAATGTGCGAGGGGTTTTATTTTGTAAATCTGTCGACGGTTCAGTTAAACCGTCGGCCAAACCGGATAAATGCCGACGGTTTACGTAAACCGTTGGCCTTCGTCCGATTTGGCCGACGATATGACTGAACCGTTAGCATTTCTTTCGGTTCAACCCACAAATCGTGGGTTTTTTCTTCATTTGACCGATGATTTAATGAAAACCGTCGGCTTTTAGACTATTTTGGTCGACGGTCTAAATATTTCGTTGGCTTATCCATATAAGGCCGACGGTTTAAAAAACCGTTGGCAGAAGTTGGTTTTCCCAACCAATTTTTAGTGGTCGGGGGAAAAACCGTCGGCGAAACTCGAATTTCTTGTAGTGTCCCTTACAAAGAGAAATTTGTTGGGTTGTACCTATTGAAGAAGAAGATGAGGGGGGTGGGGGGGGGAGTTTTGAGGAAGAAGAAAGAGGGGGTTGGGGGTGGGTTTTTGTTTGAAGAAAAAAGGAGGGATGAGTAGCCTTTTTGCTTGAAGAAGAAGAAGGCAAAGGCGGTGGCAGCAACAACAAGGGCGGAAGACGGTGATGATGATGGCAAGGACGACAGTGGCGACAAGGGAAAGGAGGGGGAAAGGAAGGGAAAGAAAAAAGGAAGTTTCGTGGGGGGTGGGGGCGAGAGGAGAGAGAGAATCTTTTTTTTTAAAAAAAATTATTTATTATTATTTTAAAAAATTATTTATTATTATTCATTTATTATTTTGGAGTGTGGAGTTGTATGATTTTGAAACCTTGGGACCTATTAAGCACTTAGCCCAAATATGAGGGACCAAAAATGTATTTTACCCTAATATTATTATGGACAATTTATGGAATGGGAGGAATATAAATATTAAAGATAGCGTTAAAAAATAGTTATAATATGTTTACAGATAACATTAAAAAATGGTATAATATATTAAAGATAGCGTTTAAAAAAAGCTATAATATGTTAAAGATAACGTTGCGAAAAAAGCTATAATTGTTTAACGATAGCGTTAACAAAATGCTATATAAACATATGATAGCTTTAATAACAAACACTATAAAAAGTTTTGATAACAATGCATATATGTTATATCTCCATACTTTATTATAGCACTCATCATAGCTATACAAAGTGAATTGGAGCATGAAGACCCTGAACTCCTAGTAGAAGCAAGAAGCATTCCAACATTTGAAAATACTGAGGAGACAAAAGAGAGAGAAGAGATTAAGAAAGAATTGCCTAAAAAATAGAATAAAGAGAAAGAAGTTGTAGTGAGCCATGCAGATGCCACTTCACAGCAAGTGAACTTCGATGTGCTCCAGGCATTAGAACACCCGGATGAAATGAAGGGATATTTTGCTTTTGATCCTATTGATTCTTTTGCATATTGTAGCTTGCAGAAAATGTTAGAAAAAGACGGATTTGAGGATGATCCTAATGATTCATTTGCTTGTTGTAGCTTGTAGAAAATGCTATTTGAGGAAGAAATCAAAGAGAAAATCATAGAGAATGAAAATATGCAATATACGATAGAGGATGAAACCACAAAGTCGACATTCAAGAGTAGATTGAGTGAGCCGATAATAGAGACTAAGCACTCCATGATTAAAATGCCTCAATTAAGACTCAAATCTCGTCCATTATCAAGACCTAGGGTCAAGATGAAAGTTTACGACCCAAGAAGTAGGAATAAAGCTTTAATCTCCTTGTACGAGATCAGCTAAGTCATTCTTTTTCTTTGCCTAAATAAGTATTTAAGAAAAAATAATAGAAGAAGAAAATTTTAAGTTTGCAGTCAAGAATATACAGAATTTTGATCAAGAGGGAACTTTGTCTAAGGAAAGTCCTGGCTAGGCTGAGGTATTTAAGTTGACCGTAGGGAACACCTCTACCTAGGGATTTACCTGGAAGTTGAATTGATCAAAACTTTTTACTTGAATTCCCTTAATAATTTCCCAAAAAAAAAAAACATATATGAGCTTGTGAACTTTTTGATGTGTTTGTTTATGTTTCAGGAAGCTAATAAAGTTAGAAGACAAGAAGAAGAGAACATGAGACAGAAAGATTAAGAAAATGAGTAGAACAAGGACTATTAGACCTATGCTCGAGCGAGGGATGAGGCTATCAAGCGGATGTTGCTGGCCAGCTCATCTGATGAAGCTTCAATTGCCCTTCATTTTCATTATCCCTTCTAAATGAGCTTGAGACCTTTGATATGGAGGACAGATCTTCCAAGAACTAGGGGAGTTCTAGCTCTCTTTTACTTCTCACTGCTTCCCCTTTTAAACATCAAGATGTTCCTTTGGTTTTCATTTGCTTAGTTAGATCTTTAGCAATTTGTTTCATGCATTAATTCACTGTTCTTTTGTTTAGTTATGTTTTAGCATGGTAGGTTTTATTCTTAGCATATCGATTTTAGTATATTACTTTGTTAGTTGTTGATGCTCAGCTTAGTTTTCTTTTAAGAGCTTTGATAAATACCTGGGGACTTCCTAGGAGTTGAAGTAGCTAAGGCTTGTTAACTTCATTCTGCTTGAAAAATTTTTACTTAAAAAGAATAATGTTTAGGAGTATGAACATTTCAATGAGCTTGTTGATGTTTCAGGTTAAAAAAAAAACAAAAAAAAGGAAGAAAAAAATGATGCAGAATGTGACCGCATCTGAATCGCATTCTGCCAAAGGCAAAGTTGCAGCGGAAGCGCATCGATTGGACCTTACGCCGTATATTAATTAACATTAAAATACCGTCACGAAAAGGCAAAATATAAACTTTAAACATGCTTTCAAGTTGTTGTAAATAGCTATAAACTTGCTTGAAAATTAAATCTAATTTATTTTCATGTTTTTCTAAAGAAACGGGAAAGAACCGTTACAAACCTTCGTTGTAGACTTGACCGTTCTTCGCCAACGACGCTCCAACGGACAAAAACGCAGCAACCCTCTTGTCTTTTAATCGCTGGAAATTTCTTCTTGAATGACACAATAACCACAAAGGTTACACCGGTATGTCTCTAAGTCTAGGAGGCAAAAGACTTGTGGGAGTCTTTCTCTAAGAGGGAGGCTAGAGAGAATTCTAGGTCTTGTCTTTTGAGTCTAAGAGCAAGAGGAGAGCGTTGAACCAATTAGGTCTAGTGTTCTATTTATAGAAGAGAGACCATGAATAAAATATTAAATTAAATCAATCTTTTCCAAAATTGATTCAATCTTATTCCTTATTTAATCAATTCATGATCAATCAATTTCATAATTGATTAATCTTTTCCATAAATGACTAATTACTTCCATAAGTGATTAGATCATTTCCATAAATGATTGATCACTTCCTTAAGTGATTAATTATTTCCATAATTGATTAATTCCTTTAATTAATTAACCACCAATTAAATATCACATATTTAATTTCTGGCCTTGAATTAATTAATTTGCCCAAATAGATTTTAGGCCTTAAAATTAATTAATTCATTATTTGAACTCTTTCAAACTTCCATAAATTTAATGTGACTCAAATTTATATTAATATTTGAATTTCTTCAAATATTAATTTCTCTCATAATAATATATCAATATATATTATATTGTTTCCCTTAGTAAATTGAACATTTTCAATTTACATTTATTACTTAATTGCCTCAAATTACTTTATGAGCTACCAGTGGGACCTAATGGACCTGCAGATCAGAAGCTCCAACGATGTGAGATTAATTGGTCAAACTCATTAACCACATTAATCAATATTCGTTAACTGTGTGTACATTCCACTATAGACCCACAGTTGCACTCTTCTCACTGCAGACATATTTTCTGTGTCCACGGATCTAGAGCAATATCGACTAGTTAGTCCTTCACGAGTGTCCGTAACACCAGCTGGGTCAAATTACCGTTTTACCCTTGGGTTACTTCTATTTCCTTAAGTACCAGTTCTCTTCTAATGAACAACCTGTTTGTGGTCCAACCATCAAACAGAAAAATCCTCTCGTGTCATTAAGAAGGTAGGGCCCTTTGTTCAAGACTCGGGGTAACCACTTAAGGGAACACTCATCTTCTTCCCTAAAGTCGGGAAGGAGTGAATTCCATCTTGTACGATTATGTTCTCAGCTCCCCACTCGGTCTTGTCCCCAAAATGGTAGGCTTATTGAGTCGGCGTATTGGCCACTCTCACCCATACAAATCAAAGGACAATCTCTCATGAGCAGGAGTCCATAATCAACTCAGGATTAAGACCAAGTTGTCTAGGTCGTCCTAGTGAAATAAAAAATCAACTAGTTAACGGTGTTATAACCAGTGGTTACTATTTCGCGGTCCGGTCTTATGCAAACTCATTGCATAGGATACCCCCACTCGCATGTCTCCTACACGAACACGTTGGATCATAGAGTTTGTATCAAATACAAAGTGGGTCGTATCCATAGTGTCGCCAGGATAAGGCACCCAGTCTTATCCCTATACTATAGACCCTTTAGGTTGTTTCTTGAACAATGATCCCATATGTCGCTACATATAGTTCAAGACTCATATTACAACCTAGGATGTCTAATTTATTGGATTAGGGTTATTTTTAGGCAAAGACAAATATAAAATAACTAATAAAATTTAATGGAAAAATATATCAATATTATTTCATTAATATCCGGTCAACGGTTACATTCACTATCTACGAGTTTTAGGGCATAAAACCCAACAAACTCTATTTTTTTTTAATAGAGAAAGATTCGGGGAGGAGGAGGGAGGAGAGACCTCATCTCTGACGCCGGATCGGGGAGGAGGAGCTCCTCCTCGAATCTCTCCCTGTTAAAAAAACAGAAGAAAAAAAAAAGAAAGGAGAAGAAGAGAAGAAGGGAAGAAGGAGAAAGAAGAAAAGAAAAAAAAATTCTGGCGGCGCCGACCGGCTACCAAAGTTGAAGAAGATGGTGATGGGGAAGAAGGAGATGGAGAAGAGAAAGAAGGAGATGGAGATGGAGATGAGAAAGAAGAAGTGGAAGAAAGAGAGAGAGAAACAATTAAAAAAAATAATAATATTTTTATTTAAAAAAATTAAAATTAATTTTTAATTAAAATAATAGTGTCACGTCATCAGTCCGTTAGTATTTAACGACAAAATGGACGGCAAGGACCAAATTGCTCTTTATCTCAAACCTCAGGGGTATTTTTGTTGAGTTTCAAAACTTAGGGACCAAAGTGTAACTTAACCCAAACCTCATGGACCAAAAGTGTATTTTTCCATATATATATATATATATTATAAACCCTATACTATATAATTATTCTATATTTTATATTGAAAATAATCCCGTTCATGTATGTGTTATCATTTGCACGATTAGAAGGAAATATGTTTTCCTTTTTTTTGAGGTGCATGCGGTTATGAGAAGGGAGGAAGTATTTTTTTTTTAAAAAAAATCATCACCCACGATTTCTTTTTGGGTAAAAGTTAGATGCGGTTATGAGGAGAGAGAGAATTTTTTTTTTAAAAAAAAAATCCATCATTGAAAATCGTATTTGGAAGGAAACGGTTGTGTGTGCCTCACAATTAGGATTCAATCAAAGAATGGTAAACTCAAAGAGACACCATCTATCTTGAAGGGCATGTTACCTCACAATTATGGACTACTCCTTTAATTGTCAATTGGTTTTGAGATAGAACCTCATGTTATCTCATAATATTATTTGGGTGTGCCTCTACCATTTGTCCATTTCAAAAGGGTCTTGTATATATCCATATAGCCACCCAAATTTCATTAGCTAGCTAGCTATAACAAACATATATTGTGGACATGGTGTTGTTCCAAGTGAAAAGTTATTGTAATTTGAATAGGCAGTAATGTCAAATTTTGTTTGTATCAGGTTTGGCAAAGATGATCTAATTATGTCATAGAAGTTTCTAAAAATAGTTGTGGAGGTGGAGTGTTTAGGGCACTCAAAGCTCTGACTCTCTGTCTCCATCTTTATTACTCTTTCTCGATCCGAACACCGCGTTGAGATCACCAGATCAAGAGCAATCTGAGAGAGAAAGCAAATTCACGACGACAATGGCTTCCTTCGACGCTTTCAGCACCGACGAGCACGAAGAACAACAGCACCATTCGCCAACGACGCGACCCTTCGACGACGATGGCTACATGGGTTTCTCCTCCCACCGCTACGACTCTTCAACCACTTTCTCTGCCGCCGACGATATTTCCTCCGCCGACCAGATCCCTCATGCTCCCCCTTCCTTTTTCGAAGACGACGTCGTTTCCGACATTCACACCGCTGATAACACGAATAACAACCCCAATTTGTCCGACGTTTACGACTTTGGAGTCTCGAATAATCCTAATCCGGGCTATGTGTCTCCGTTTGATCCCCTTGAGACCGTGGGAGATAATGGCAATGCTGCTGCCGGCGTTGGTGCTATTGACGAGGCTATTTTTGCCTCCGATGGGCCGGTTCTCCCGGACCCAACCGAAATGCGGGAGGAAGGCTATGCACGACGCGAATGGCGACGGTGCGTTTTTTTTTTTTTTTTTTTTTTTTTTTTTTTTTTTTTTTTTTTTTGTTAATGTTATTTCTTCAAACGAGATTGGATTGGTTTTAGATATGTGATTTCATTTGTTTTTTTAGTTTTTATTTTTTTTTCCACAAATTATAATGATTGAGATAGTCTAAATTATAACTAACATTTTTTTTTAGAAACAAGCAATATTAAAGTTTAGGGGAAAAAAAGAAACAAAGAAATGCAAGTAATGTTATAGTTTAGCAAAAAAGAGAAAAGAATCCTTTCGGGTGGTGGGAATTTGAAGTAGTCAGGCGAGCAAGTGTTTTTTTTTTTTTTTTTTTTACAATATTTAGGGTATGAGGATTTGAACTCATGACCTAGTCATAACCACAGATGAGTTATGCTCTTGATGGTCAGACGAACAAGTGTAGAGATAAAAACGAAAGTATAGTTAATAAGTTCCTTAGTTAAAAAGAAGAATTTAAAAATTGTAGTCATTTTCCAATCATTAATCATTAACTAAGAAAAAAAAATCATTAACTAAGAAAAAAGTATATATAAACAACTAAAAAATAAAACTAAACTTAAAACGGAAAAAAAAATTAAAACGGAATCAATTTTGATCCTTGATTGAGAAAAAAAAAGGAATATAAAATGAAAATCAAAATTTACTAAAAAACGAAAAAAAAAAAAAGAAAGATAAAAAGTCGTTGGCCACTTGAATCCGTCTCTTGAGAGAGCGGATTGAAGTCTGAATCCGTGTCCTAAAGACACGATTTCAAATAAGACAAAAGAAAATGACATGTTTTACCTTTTTTTTTTTTTTTTTTTTTTTTTTTTTTTTTTTTTTTAATTTACAATTTTGAACTAATTATTCCGTTAATCATTTGTTTCAATATATTTGACATCAAATATGCAGGGGTAGTTTATTGCAATTCACCTGTGTCCCATGTTGGAATGCCCAAATAAAAATTGTTCTGTTCCTGCTATAAGACAGATATTTACTGTAGATTTTTCCTAACACCACATGTCTACATAAACGTCCAACATATTAGTAGTAAGACCAACTAAATGCTTATTTCTGTCTGCTTGAAGAAGTTATTACATGATTCATTGGGAAGTTTGATGCTCTTAAAATTTCTCATCTCTATTGTGCATCCTTTTTGAATGTTCTGTGTTGTTGCACAATCTGAGTCAACTGACGTGGAAAGGGAATTGTTTGGTATTTCTCATGAATTTGAAGAGCTGTCTCTTAGTTATTTGTTAATGATCTGTAAACTTTACGGTGCAGTCAAAATGCTATAGATCTTGAGGAGAAAGAGAAGAGAGAAAAGGAGATGAGAAATCAAATAATTAATGAAGCTGAAGAGTATAAAGCATCCTTTTATGAGAAAAGGAGGACCAATTGTGAAACCAACAAGGCTCACAATAGAGAAAGAGAGAAGGTGAACCCTTAAAAGCATTTTGTATAATATATTCATATATTCTTTACCCTGCATCCTGTCATTTGAGCCATGTACTCTCGACCATGAGGTTAGAGGTTCGAATCTCCTCACCCCAAATGTTGATGTACTAAAAAAAATTGTTACTTATGTTCCATTTTAATATTTTTGCAGCTTTACCTGGCAAACCAGGAGAAATTCCACAAAGAAGCTGACAAACATTACTGGAAAGCAATTGCAGAGATCATCCCACGAGAGGTCGCTAATATTGAGAAGAGAAGAGGAAAGAAAGATGCTGAAAACAAGCCTTCAATAGTGGTCGTTCAGGGTCCAAAACCTGGAAAACCAACTGATCTTTCACGATTGAGGCAGATTCTCTTGAAGTTGAAACAAACTCCTCCTCCTCATATGATGCCTCCTCCACCCAAACCAGCCAAAGACAGCAAAGATGGCAAAGATGGCAAGGACGAAAAAGATAGCAAGGATGGCAAAGACATGAAGAAAGAAGGGAAAAAGGAGGAGAAAGGTGGAAAAGAAGCAAAGGAAGGGACAGAAACCAAAGATGCTAAGGAAGAAGGGAAGGAAGTTGAGGACAAGAAAAGTTCTTCACCAGCTGCAGCTGATAACAACAACAACACACCTACATCTCCTGCAAAAGATGTGGATGCTGCTAATGGGACGACTCCCGATCAACCCAAAGTAGAGGTTGAGGCTCCTACTGCTGCAGCTGATGCTGAGCAACCTGTTGTTTTAGTGTCACCTTCTGCAGAGTGAGAAATTACTAATACTTCATATAATGGTTACAATTTATCACAGGGTATAAGGAAGCTTTTGTCATGGCCATGCTGCATTCTCTGCATGCAGTGTGGGATCTGAACACCTCTCTTCTTGTCTAGACTTAGAATTTAGGCTGATTTGTCATTGAATTTTGTCATCTCTTCGACTTGTCTCTGTCTCATTTTTGAAATATCGTGGTCCTCTTTTTACGATGACAAGAACGGTACGTGGGGAATGTTGAAATCAGATCTTCTCTTATATACTCGTTTGGTAACAGAGGATAGAATAGTTAATAATACAGACTTACAAAGTTATGGTGGAGCAGCAAAGATTGCAATTTGTTGTACATAATTATACATGGGGAATACTCACGTGTTGCAATGATGATTGAGCCAAACTAGCTGGTAATAGGATAGGTGCCCCATAGGTAGGGCAGTTTAGTAGTTTGACCGTCTATTCATTCCCTTGTTCTAACATCTTTTAACTGAATGGGAAGTTTGACCAACCAAAGTTTACCCTTTTAGGGACAGAAAATAAGAGTAACACACTTGGTCTGGCTGGTCAAGTGGTTGGATCAGAAATAACATATAGAGCTTTGATGGAATTAGAGTCAAAAGCACTTCTAATTATATTATCATAACAATGTATGTTTGCCACCTGGGGAACCGAATTTCATGCAAGTGAGCAAGTCCATGTTGATTAAGCAGTAGAGTTTGCAATGGCACAATGTTGAGGCTCCCACGTTGAAAAGATACGTGGAGACCTCTCAATTTATAAATTTATAAGATAGATGGACTACTCCACTCACAGCCAATTGGTTTTGAGATGGAATCTATGTTATCTAATATGGTATCAGAGACCATTAAACCTAAACAGGTATTTGGTCCAAGAAAAAAAAAATCCGATTGAAGAATGGTAAACTCAAAGAAGTATTAGGAGTTCAATCGGCATAAAAAAGGGAGTAATATGTTACATCATTACAAACATGTAGTGTAGGCCATAATGCACAGTGCCCTTGGGGCAAAAGTAATGTATGGGTGTTTGTTTGTTATATTTGTGTGTCAGTTTGCCTCACACTGCACCCACTACCAGAAAATTCTACTTTGAGTGGAGACGGAGATAATGGGCGGAAAATCTATGTTCCCATTTCAAGTTTGGAAATTATATAATTAGCCACTTCTATATTTAAGTTACGTCAAGAAATGAATAGCTTCACATTTATGTCAAATATAATATGAAAAGCAACATGTATATAAAGAATTAAAGAATCTTAGAAATTTAAGCCATAGATTCACATGAGGGTCAATGACTCAAATAGTTAAAGTATATGTCATCAATCAATAAGGGTGTGTTTTGGTTTAACTTTTCAAGTGTTTAATTTTGAAAAAAAATTATAGTGTTTGACAACCACTAAAATGACTTATTAGAAAATGAGATTGATAAATAAACCATTTTGAGAGAAACATTTGAAACCAACTTTTTTTTTAAAGAGTCTTTAGTATACAATAACTTTATAAAAACACCTATAAGGAAATGCAACCAAACATATGAGTGTTTAAATTCTAAAAAGTTTTTGTACAAAATGTTTTTTAAAAAATGCATTCTTGAAAAAATTTTAAATTAAAATGTATTCCAAACAGACCCTAAGTTAGAAATTGGATCTACATAAGGTTTATCACAAAGTACTTGAGAGGAAAAGACGAAGAAAACAGAAACAAAAAAAAAAATATAAGGAAATGGAACCATCGTACCATCACTATTGTTGCCCTTGAGGCTTCCATACCACACGGTAGTGCCCGAAAGACAATGTAGATCCGAAACATGGTGTTGCTGCTGAGTTGTCGTTGTGAACCACTCAAGCACAACTGCAGCAAAGAAAATAGCCCCAACGAGACCAAATCCACAACGATGGAGGAGGAGCTGCATTTACGTGTTCGCTTGCTCCACTGACAATGTCGAATTTCGGTAGACACGGTGACCTAGAAAAATAATTGAGAGAGAGGATTAGAGGGTCTGGTCATTGGTTTTTGTTGTAGCATAAGTATAAGTTATTGCAGATTCTAAAGTTGAAAGGGGTCATTAAGGGGCCATTTGGGCCCCGTAATTGATATGGGTTGAGTGGACTATTATAGTCCACTCAGTGTTTGGGGCATCTACAATTTAAACCGGTGAGAATGGTTATTTTTCACCCTATCTTCTCTTAGGCGAAGCTCTTCGCCGTTGCCATCTATATTTCCTTCTTCCCTCGGTTTCCAGATCGGTGTTTTTCACCATCTATGTTCATCTTCTTCCCTCGATTTTCAGAATGGTGATTTTCACCATGAAGGGATAAAGCCCTACGCAACGGAAAGAATTACCGAACCTACTCAGAGTCTATGTTTTTAATTTGAAATACCAATACAATTTGCAAAATATTATAGCAAAAAATCTATATTTAACGGGCTATACAGCGGCTATAAACATGCTAAATAATTAACTAGATCTAATCTAGACGATCCGAGTGATCAAGAATTTCAAAGAAAAACTTACTTTTATAGAAAGCCTTGATCGATTCGCCTTTTCTTGCTAGTAAGATTGAAAACTCAGCAACCTTCTTGTGCGAACACCACCAATTGGTTACACCGGTATATCTCTAAGACTTCTTGAAGCAGGAGACTGGTGGGAGTCTTTTGGGAGAGATCTCTGAGAAAATGAGAGTCAATGTGATACCTTTCACCCCACCCCAGGGGTCCTATGTATAGGTAAAGGCCAAGATTTATGAATAAGTTCAAATCTATTATCTGAACAATATCTAATTTTTATAAATAATTAATTAATTACCCAATTAAATATCATATATTTAATATTAGGGATTTTATTAAAATTAAAATTAATATGAATCCAATTCATATTAAATTTATTTGAATTTTTTCAAATATTTTCTCTCAAGAATTGATTTTGAAATTAATTCAAAAATTATATTATAAAGTTTCATAAACTTTATATTATAATGTATCAACATACATCATAGGATTCCTTTAAATAAATTGAACACTTTTAATTTACAATTTATACTTAATTGCTTCAAGTTTCTTTACGAGCTACCAGTGGGACCTAATGGACCTAAAGATCAGAAGCTCCAACGATACGAGACTAATCGGCTAAACTCATTGACCAAGTTAGTCAACTTTTGTTAACTGTGGGTCACTCCACTAAAGACCCACAACTGCACTCTTCTCACTGCAGAATATTTCTGTGTCCACAGATATCGACCAATAACGGCAAGTCAGTCCTTCACGTGTGTTTGTACCCCAGCTGGGTCAAATTTCCGTTTACCTCTGGGTTACAACTTTGTCCTTAAGTCCCTAGTGCTCCTCTAATGAATAACATGTTTGAGGTCCAACCAACAACACAGAAGTCCCTATCGTGCCATAGAGAGGGTAGGGCCCATTGTTCAAGACCCGAAGACACCACTTAAGGGAACACACCTCTACTTACCCTAGAGTCGGGAAGGAGTGAATTCTATCTTGTGTGATTATGTTCCCAGCTCCCCACTCGGTATTGTCCCCAAAATGGTAGACTTATTGAGTCGGCGTGCTGGCCACTCTCACCCATACAAATCAAAGGACAACCTTTCGTGAACAGTAGTCCATAATCCACTCAGGATTGAGATCGAGTTGCCTAGGTCATCCTAGTGAAATAGAAACCTAACTAGCTAACGATGTTAGAGCTAGTGGTTAACTATCTCGCGGTTCGGTCTTGTGCAAACTCATTGCACAGGAACCCCCACTCGCATGTCCACTACACGAACACGTTTGATCATCATAATACAAAGCGGGTCGTATCCATAGTGTCACCAGGATAAGGTACCCAACTTTATCCCTATACTATATACCCTTTAGGCTGTAACTTGAACATTAATCATCGTATGTCCTCACATACTAGTTCAAGTCTCATACTAACAACCTAGGATGTTTAGTTTATTGGATTGAGGTTAATAAGACAAGATTTACTTAATACAAACAATATAAATCATTTTATTAATGTTCGGTCAAAATGTTACAATTACTATCTACGAGTTTTAGGGCATAAAACCCAACAAACTCCCACTTGAACTAAAACTCAAGATAATGGGAAAAAACATGTACAAATAATCTAAAGCTGGAAATGGTAAATACTATACACTAGGGCATCCCCATACCCTATTACACATCTCCCACTTGCCCTAGATTACACAATGTACATATCTCGTAGACCTAGACACTCTAGATGACCCTCAAACACTTTAGTTTTGAGAGCCTTCGTAAAAGGACCAGCAATGTTGTGCTCCGAAGCGATCTTAGTCAGATCACATCTCCTCGTTGCACAATCTCCCGTATCAGATGATACTTCCTCTCTATGTGTTTTCCTCGTTTGTGGCTTCGAGGTTCTCTAGAATTGGCTATAGTCCCACTGTTGTCACAGTATAATGTAATGGGCAAGTCCATATTTTGAACTACTTCCAAATCTGTCAAGAACTCCTTTAGTCAAACCGCTTCCTTGGTTGCTTCACAAGCAGCTACATACTCAGCCTCCATGGTTGAGTCCGTTATGCATCCTTGTTTGATGCTTCTCCAAACTACAGCTCCCCGTTAAGGGTGAACACTAATCTCGACGTGGATTTCTTAGAATCCTTGTCAGACTGGAAGTCAGAGTCGGTGTATCCAGTGAGAACTAACTCCTTAGCCCCAAACACCAGCATGTAGTCCCTTGTTCTCCTAAGATGCTTGAGAATTCCTTTAACGGCGGCCCAGTGGTCTAACCCTGGATTGGACTGATATCTGCTGACTATCCCTACAACATAACAAATGTCAGGCCTCGTGCAGAGCATCACATACATTAAGTTGCCCACTGCTGAGGCGTAGGAATCCGTCTCATATCCTCAATTTCTTGAGGTGTCTTAGGACACTGTTCCTTAGACAAGTGAACCTCATGCCTGAAAGGCAATAAGCCCTTCTTGGAGTTCTACATCGAATATCGGAACAACATTTTGTCGATATACGTTGCTTGAGACAGGGCTAGCGTTTTGTTCTTTCGATCCTGAATTATCTGGATTCCAAGTACATATTGGGCCTCTCCCAAATCTTTCATTTGGAATTGGGCCGCTAGCCATTCTTTTACGTCAGACAGATATCCTACATCATTCCCAATGAGTAGGATGTTATCAACATAAAGTACTATGAAAGCTACTTTGTTTTTGTTGATTTTCTTGTATACACAAGGCTCATCAACATTTTGGTCAAAACCAAAAGATTTGGTCTCAGTATCAAATCTAATGTTCCAAGATTTGGAAGCCTGTTTCAACCCATAAAGATATTCTCTTCAAGATTACCATTCAGAAAGGCAGTCTTGACATCCATTTTCCATATTTCATAGTCATAAAACGTGGCTATGGATAAGAGAATTCTTATTGACTTTAACATAGCAACAGGAGAAAAGGTTTCCTCATAGTCTACCACTCCTCTTTGGGTATAACCCTTTGCTACAAGTCTTGCTTTGAAAGTCTGTACTTTCCCAGCAGCATCTCTTTTCCTCTTATAGATCCATTTACACCCTATGGGTTTGACCCCTTCAGGTGGATCTACAGGTTCCCAAACTTGATTGAAGTACATAGACTCCATCTCAAGGTCCATGGTTTTGGCCCATTTGTCTTTATCTACATCATTCATTGCTTGTCGATAAGACAACGGATCCTCAACACCGTCATTAAGTATGACCACTTGTGTTCCAGTTAAACCCAAGTAACGGTCAGGTTGTATCACAATCCTCACACTGCGTCGAGGCCCTCCCACTATGGCAGTAGGATGAGATTGAAGTGAAGAACTGACTCCTACATCAACTCTTGTTGAAGGACCAGCTTCATCAACAACCCTTGTGGACTCTTCTGTAGCTTCTCCTAATACTTGTTTACTACGTGGTTTGTGATCTCTAATGTGGTCTTCCTCCAAGAAAGTAGCGTTTGTCGATACGAACACTTTGTTTTCTCGAGGATCGTAGAAAATATCACCTCCCGTTTCTTTAGGGTAACTAACGAATTGACATATTCTAGAACGGGGTTCCAGTTTCTTAGGATTTGTCACTAGCACGTGTGCAAGACAACCCCAGATCCGGAAGTAACGTAAACTAGATTTACGCCCCCTCCAGAGCTCACAAGGTGTTTCAGAAACACTTTTTGAGGGAACGTTGTTTAGAATATGAACTGCAGTCTCTACTGCATACCCCCAAAACGAGCTAGGCAATTGAGCATAGCTCATCATAGAGTGAACCATGTCTAACAAGGTTCTATTTCTCCTTTCTGATACACCATTCTGCTGAGGTGTACCAAGTGCTGAGAGTTGGGATTGGATTCCATATTCTATCATATAGTCCTGGAATCTTTGATCCAAGTACTCTCCACCTCGATCTGATTGAAGTGTTTTAATTGTTTTACCTAATAGGTTTTCTACTTCAGTCTTAAACTCTTTGAACTTTTCAAAAGCTTCAGACTTATGACTCATTAGGTATAAGTAACCATATTGAGATTAATCATCTATGAAAGAGATGAAATATTCATAACCTCCTCGAGCTTTTACTTTCATTGGACCACAAAGATCTGAATATATCAACTCTAGAGGTTCTTTGGCACGATAACCTTTTCCAGTAAAAGGCCTCTTGGTCATTTTACCCTCGAGACACGATTCACAGGGTGGTAAAGATTCATCTTCTAAATTGGTTAGAAGTTCATTCTTTACCAAATGACTGATTCGCTTGATGTTAATATGACCAAGACGTAAGTGCCAAAGATATGTGTTGTTACTTATTGGAGAAATCTTTTGCCTTTTATTTTGCGTTTCAGTCGAATTAAACATCTCATGATTTAAAAGCGCTATTGTGTTGGTTGGTCTTAACACATATAAGTTGTTTTATAGTTTAGAAAAACATATAAGTACTCCATTTCGGGAAATGAACGTTTCATTTAACTCAAAAGAAATAGAATAATTGTGTTCTAACAATCCAGAGACATAAATAAGGTTCCTTTTGATTTTAGGAACTACATACAAGTTTTCTAAAAACAAAAACTTATTTCTGAAAAACAATTTCGCAGCTCCCACTGCACTTGCTGAAATGACATCTCTCGTTCCAACCTTGAGCGTCATCTCACCATCTTGAAGCTGCTGGAAATCATTTCCCTGAAAAGAAGAACAAACATGATTAGTTGCTTTGGAATCTAATATCCAGGCATACTCATCATGTTCAACAAGGCACGTTTCTAAAAAAAGTAAATCAAATTTACCTTCCTTGTCTTTCTTGTTTTCAGCAGCTGCGGGAGCATTCCCCTTGTTTTCATGAATCTCATTTGCAGAAAAGTTTTGAGATGCAGTTTTAGATCTAGAGGGTGAACCCTTGGAATGAACAACTTCATTTTCTATCTGACCCTTGATATCTTGAAGAGACAGATAGAGCTGCAGCTCATTTAAGAGATTCGTCAGGGTGTACATCATCTTGTTCGCCATCATATGTTTGCGAAATTGTAGGAAACTCTTCGGAAGAGATTCCAAGATGAATGCAACCTGAGTTCGCTCATCTATGACCGCCCCATATGTTTCTGTCATGTTAAATTGGACCATCATTTTCAGGATGTGTTCCAAGACAGACGTGCCCTCTTTCATGCGGCAGTTACAAATTTGTTTGAGAGCATCATAGTGGAGTTTTCTGGACTGTTGTCCAAACATCTCCGGAAGAGAGTTCATAATCTCCCTTGTTGTAATGATGTTTTCATGTCTCTAAGCCAAAACTTCATACAAGTTAGCTAACATATAACGCAGGCCTTATCATTGCCTTTTGTCCAGAGATCATAAGCATCCTTTATTTCTTTGGATGTATTGCAAGGGGGAACTGGAGGACAGTCCTCCGTTAAGACGAACCGGAGATCTTCAACAACCAGAATCGTATTAAGATTGGATTTCCACGTAGGAAAGTTCTCGCCGGTTAATTTTTCATTTTTAATTAAAGCGATGATTTAGGAAGACATTGCTAGAACAATTAACGTTTACCGTATTAGTAATCTTTGTCTTAACCCATCAAACAGGCAAACAAACAATTGCACAAATCCAATCAATTTTGCAAACAATCAATCAAAGAACCCTAACAAACTATTGGTTGTGTTTAGCAAGAATGCTTTAGAGGTTTAGAGAAACAACCACCGAAGGGTGATCAGCTACTCCTCCTTTGAAATGAGACACTTCTCAATCAACTCTATTACCAGAATAACTCATATTCCTATAGACGTTGACCACTGTTGTTCGGTCTAGGATTCATTAACGAATTAACTTATCCCCGTAAGTGTAACCCTCCCACTTTCAGATCTCAGAGGCACGCACCAACAGGCTACCAAAGGGAAAGACAACTGTTGGTAATTAGCCTAAGCAACCCTATCCTTTTCAGGAGTTCACGGTGTTATGAATCCTATGATCGGGCCCTCCGAAGGGATGGTTGTTCCAGGACAACACGCAGGGGGATCATAAGATTCTCACGGTGTGACCTATGGGTGGAGACCGAGGGATACGTTGACACGTGTCCCGCTCCCACTTACTATGAGCACTTTCCCCATTCACCTTGTTATTGACCCATGCAAACACTTTCCGAAGGGAGGCCGTGCTAAAACAACACGAAGCCGAGCATGGATCTCACGTTGTGAATATAGGGACATAGGAGTAAAAACTCGATTTAAATCAAGTTTTGATTTTACCTCCCACTAAAGTGACCTACGGTATATTTTAGGGTTTATTAACCTAGATAAATCCGGCTAATTCAATTTATCTAAGTCTAATCCTATTATAACTATTATAATAAGATCTAGTTTCTAGGTGTATTAAACAAATTTAATTTACCTAGCGACCATCTTCTAAAATTAGACTATGATTAATTCAACTCCGGTATTTCGGGTCAGTTCCCAAGTAGGAGGAATTCCGTAAACCGTCAACTTAAGTACGCCCAACCTTAGACAGAACTTTACCGGTAGAGTTCCCTTATAATCATAGTAATGTTTGTCCTACTTAGGTTATTAAAACTAGGAAAAATACACTTTTGGTCCCTGAGGTTTGGGTTAAGTGACAGTTGGGTCCCTGAGTTTTCAAACTCAACAAAAATACCCCTGAGGTTTGAGATAAGTAGCATTTTGGTCCCTGCCGTCAATTTTTCCGTTAAATCTTAACAGTTGCTGACGTGGCACTATTATTTTAATAAAAAAAATTAATTTTCTAATTTTTAAAATAAAATAGTAATAAATTAAATAAAAAATATTTTTAATTATTATTTTTATTTCTTTTTCCCTCTCTCTCTTCCTCCTCTTCTTCTTCCTCTTCTAATCCATCATCTTCCTCTCCTACTTCTTCTACCACCGGCCACCGCCCGTCGCCGGCACCGGAGACAGCCGGCTGGCGCCGGCGACCGGCGACATTTTTTTTTTTAATCGTTTCTTCTCTTTTTCTTCCCTTTCCCTTCTCTTCTTCCTTCCTTCTTCTGTTTTTTTTTTATAAACGGTAACGACGAGGGAGGGATGTCTACAGATCTGTAACGGAGAGGGAAGGAAGAAGAGAAGGGAAAGGGAAGAGAAAGAGAAGAAAAGATTAAAAAAAAAAAAAAAATGTCGCCGGTCGCCGGCGCCGGCCGGCTGTTTCCGGTGCCGGCGACGGGCGGCGGCCGGTGGTAGAAGAAGTAGGAGAGGAAGATGATGGATTAGAAGAGGAAGAAGAAGAGGAGGAAGAGAGAGAGGGAAAAAGAAATAAAAATAATAATTAAAAATATTTTTTTTTATTTAATTTATTACTATTTTATTTAAAAAATTAGAAAAATAAATTTTTTTATTAAAATAATAGTGTCACGTCAGCAACTGTTAAGATTTAACGGAAAAATTGACGGCAGGGACCAAAATGCTTCTTATCTCAAACCTTAGGGGTATTTTTGTTGAGTTTGAAAACTGAGGGACCGAACTATCACTTAACCAAAACCTCAGGGACCAAAAGTGTATTTTTCCCTTAAAACTATTTTAAACTAAGTAAGAAATTTTAATCCTATTAGAATATGACCTTAGGTCTAATTAATTTTAACTCATTAAAATTAATTAATATGAACCTATGGTCTTATGTTTCCATGCATATCTTGATTATAGATTGACGGTTTCTAATCATTAATTTTAAATTATTCAAATTTTAATGATTAGCCCTATAATCATGCATACTATAGTTTTAAAATAATTAACAATCACATTCAAGTTAATATGATAAAACTATTGGATTGCATTGCATGAAATTAATATAACAATTATATTAAACTATGGATGTTTCATGCTCAATGCAACTTTGATTTCCATTATTAATAAATTAACAATTAAATTATTGCCAAAAAATGGTAAATCAAAGTAGCATGCTGCAAACAATTTTATTAAATATAACTATTTATATTTAACTAGGTAATTGCATGCATCATGCTTATCCATTTTCATGATATTAATATAACTCAACTATATATTAAAAACTCATGAAAATAAACCATGCATTTCAATCCATACATTAAAGCTAATTATAATATATATAAAATGCATGAGCATGCTTTATAACCTAAGGTAGTATTTTAAATCTAAATGGCATCCATAAAGCATTTAAATAGCGTATAAACCAATTAGGATAAAATAAAGCACATAAATTACAATAATTTAAGCTATTTTATCCTAAAAATATCCTTCTGCAGCTTCAGAACCAGGCTAGACCACACGAACCGACCCGAACCGCCTCGAACCGGACCCCAAAATGCCAAACCAAGCTTGAATTGGGCTGGACCGGGCCAAACCAGCCCCAGACCAACCAAAAACATCGAACCAGACTGCAGCTTCAGCTTGAACCGCACACATCAGAAACACTAGTGCACGCCCGCGTGAAATCACGTTAGCGTCGTGACGCTGAGAAGATAGCATCTCGATGCTTACGCGAACACAGAACTCCAGCCTCGCGAAATCGCGACAGCTTCGCAACGCCTAATGAACAGGGTCGCGACATTTCTGCGTCTGGAGGCAGAATCTGAGCATTCCAGCGGTTGTTTTTTGCATTTGGCCTCGATTTTGGACGTGATTTTCAATGATCTTCATCATCGAACACCCTATTCTAGACCCAGGCTCATAGAGGATAATAGATTTACAAAATATGCCCAAAAACGTAGGGACCTTTACATTGAACTATTCAAGAAAACGTAAATCTATGGCCAAATTAATCGAAACCATTTATACACAAACCATAACATTCATAATGCATAAATCCCACCATGAACAAATTGCAAATTTCAATTTTAAAAACAAGAACAACGGAGTTGCCTCTAAAACCAATTGAAGGGATAAAAGCCCTACGTAGTGGAAAGAATTACCGAACCTACTCAGAGTCTATGTTTTTAATTTGAAATATCAATACAATTTGCAAAATATTACAACAACAAATTTATATTTAACGGGTTGTACAACGACTATAAACATGCTAAATAATTAACTAGATCTAATCTAGGCGATCCTAGTGATCAAAGATTTCAAAGAAAAACTTACTTTTGTAGAAAGCCTTGATCGATTCGCCTTTTCTTGCTAATAAGATTGAAAACGCAGTAACCTTCTTGTGCGAACACCACCAATTGGTTACACGGATATATCTCTAAGACCTCTTGAAGCAGGAGACTGGTGGGAGTCTTTTGGGAGAGATCTCTGAGAAAAGGAGAGTCAATGGGATACCTTTCACACCACCCCAAGGGTCCTATATATAGGTAAAGGCCAATATCTTTTCCTAATAGGAAAATATCTATGAATAAGTTCAAATCTATTATCTGAACAATATCTAATTTTAATAAATAATTAATTAATTTCATAATTAATTAATTACCCAATTAAATATCATATATTTAATCTTAGGGATTTTATTAAAATTAAAATTAATATGAATCCAATTCATATTAAATTTGTTTGAATTTTTTCAAATATTTTCTCTCAAGAATTAATTTTTGAAATTAATTCAAAAATTATATTATAAAGTTTCATAAACTTTATATTATAATGTATCAACATACATCATAGGATTCCCTTAAATAAATTGAACACTTTAAATTTACAATTTATACTTAATTGCTTCAAGTCTCTTTACGAGCTACCAGTGGGACCTAATGGACCTAAAGATTAGAAGCTCCAACGATACGAGACTAATCGGCTAAACTCATTAACCAAGTTAGTCAACTTTCGTTAACTGTGGATCACTCCACTAAAGACCCACAGTTGCACTCTTCTCACTACAGAATATTTCTGTGTCCACGGATATCGACCAATAACGGCAAGTCAGCCCTTCACGTTTGTCCGTACCCCATATGGGTCAAATTACCGTTTTATCCCTAGGTTACATCTTTGTCCTTAAGTCCCCAGTGCTCCTGTAATGAACAACCTGTTTGAGGTCCAATCAACAAACAGAAGTCCCTCTTATGCCATAGTGAGGGTAGGGCCCATTGTTCAAGACCCGGAGACACCACTTAAGGGAACACACCTCTACTTACCCTAGAGTCGGGAAGGAGTGAATTTCATCTTGTGTGATTATGTTCCCAGCTCCCAACTCGGTATTGTTCCCAAAATGGTAGACTTATTGAGTCGGCGTGCTAGCCACTCTTACCCATACAAATCAAAGGACAACCCCTCGTGAACAGGAGTCCATAATCCACTCAGGATTGAGACCGAGTTGCCTAGGTCATCCTAGTGAGATAGAAACCTAACTAGCTAACGGTGTTAGAGCTAGTGGTTAACTATCTCGCGGTCCGGTCTTGTGCAAACTCATTGCACAGGATACCCCCACTCGCATGTCCACTACACGAATGCGTTGGATCATTGCGTTTGTATCATAATACAAAGCGGGTTGTATCCATAGTGTCACCAAGATAAGGTACCCAACCTTATCCCTATATTATAGACCCTTTAGGCTGTAACTTGAACATTGATCCCCGTATGTCCCCACATACTAGTTCAAGCCTCATACTAACAGCCTAGGATGTTTAGTTTAATGGATTAGAGTTAATAAGACAAGATTTACTTAATACAAACAATATAAATCATTTTATTAATGTTCGGTCAAAATGTTACAATTACTATCTACGAGTTTTAGGGCATAAAACTCAACACACCAGATCTGGAAACCTTGTCCTATACTCTTGCTTGCCACTCTGAATATGTTTTCCTCTTGTTGCATCTTAATCACTCATTCGTCTCTTCGATGGTGCATGTTGTATTTCATCGCTTAGGGTTTATGATTTTCATGGTAGGGGTCGAATAGAACCTGGTCCTGAGCCTGGTGGGGAAAGGTTTGTATTTCTATCTCTATGGTCGACCGATGATGAACATTTGGAATTTTTTTTTATACATCTACTCTGATTTATGGAGGGGTTCTTTCAGTTGTCTTCTTTGTGGTATTTGTATACATATCTGAAGAATTTTTTTTATATGTTAGTTTCATGCTTTCATGCTCTCTTTGCTCTATGTGCTATATGTATATACTCTCGTGTTGTTGATGTATGCTCTCTGTTGATGGAGAAATCTGGACAGGAGAAACTCACCTGACCTTCACGTGTCACCAACGGTAAATTTGTTTGAGAAGGAGAAGACGTAACCTGCAAGACAGGGAAACCTGCACACCAATGTGGTGCTTGCCACACCGCCTCCGATGCTTAAGTCAGCAAATAGAACGATGGGAAGCAAAAGAGCAAGAATTAGAGGAGAATCAGATAATGGAGTTCCGGATCCCTTCTTCAGTCACAAAGAAGGGTTTAAATAATTGTTCCTGCTCTAGGGTTTCTAGGCGTTCAGAAGCGATCCGGGGCTGAACCAAGCAGAATCGGGGTGGCTAGGGACACCAGGGACCAACTGGAGGCGGAAGGACTCGGCCCCGTGCAAGCGAAAAAACTTGATGTGGAATTTTCCTAGCGCTAGCGCACAGGTCAAGTTATTAAAGTGATTGTGAAATCGAGTGTCGTCCTCTAGATTGGATTTTTAAGTTAAATCAATTACCATGAATAATGTTGTTCAATTTTATTTAGGGACCGACAAGTAGTGAATTTTAGAAAATTAAAGCGATGCAAACAAACGATGGAGATTCAATTGAAAGAACACTTAGGGAATTGATTTCGTCAATTTAGTCTATGATTGATTTTAGGGAATGAATTATAACGCACAATGGTTTTATGAGTCTAAGAACCTTTAATTGATAGCGAGCATAGCTAGCTAGTTTTCCCTAATTAATTTAGCTAGTCTTTGATGATCTATTGGCCATTTTATTGCACTTATTTGTTTATTTTGTAGGAAATGGTTGATTGGAGCTAAAGCGCAATATTGGAGTTAATCGGTTGCTCGGGACGTGAATAATTGCAAAAGAACCAAAGAGAATCAAAGAAGGAAAAGTCAAAGTAGGGTCAACCGCAGGCTAGCATCGAGACGCTAGCTCTTGAGCGTCTCGACACTGTCATTCCATATCTGAATAGGCACTAAAAGGTCATAGCGTCTCGACGCTGCGACCTTAGCGTCTCGACGCTGCGAGTTTTCCTTTCCAGAAACGCACGTTTTGAAGGCAGCGTCTAGACGCTGTCTTGATAGCGTCTCGATGCTATGACGAAAAAACAGAGTATAAGCTTCTTTTCGGCTAGGTTTTTAGGGGACTTCTCTTGGACGATTTGGAGCCATAAAACAGAGAAAAAAAGGGACTTTTGAGGCTAAAACAAGTGGAGGAAAGCGGGAATCAAACGATTGTTCGTGGGGATCATCACGGGGACGTGCGGTCTCAGCCTACCTAGCGTTCAATTCTCTTTACCCTTTACTTTTGTAGTTCTTATGGCTTGTTTAGACTTAGTTTATATTGTAATTCGGATTATGTGTAGCTAAGTTTAATTCTTAGGGATTGGTGTAGCCGTTGGACACTTTATGGATTGATTTTATGGTTTTATTGTTATTGACGTCATTTATGCATAATTGTGTTCTTAATGCTTTCAATTTACCGACCATAAATTGATTGTTGTTTGTGCTTAAATCTAACTCGAGAGAGAGGATTTAACTTAGAAATCATTATGCATAACTAGGATTTAGCTAGAAATCGGGAGATAATAGTTAATTCTAGAAATCGTTAAAAAGGTTAACCTTAATGCCTTGCATGTTTAATAAATTTAGATAGGGATATCAGGTTCATTGCATGTGGGAGAGTCATGTATGCTCGGGAGAGATATGTGTGATTTTAGTTTTCCAAGATTTATGAATCTTAGCATGTCATTAAACCATGAATTAATCCATAATCCCAATTGGTGAAATCAAGTCCCTAAGACCGTTGTCTCCATTAGCTTGTCATACTTTTTCATTGATTTGTGTTTGATTACATTCATTCTCACTTTGATTTGTTCCCTAAATAAAATTGGGCAAGATTATTTTCGGTAATTAAAATTGATTAGAAATCCAATCCAGATGACGACATTCGAATATCACATTCACTATATTATTACTTGACTCGTGCGCTTGCGGTAGGAAAATTCCACATCATTAATCACAACTACCTCTCCCGAGTATAATTGATTCTCATGCATATTAACTAACTTGATATCTCTATCTAAGTTCATTAACATGCAAGGCATTTAGTCATTTTTTGACCAATTCTAAAGTTACTCTAAATTTCGTCACAAGTTTAGAATTTCTACTTTAGTCATGCAATCTTAATTAAGTCAACACTAAATCCCCTCTCCCGAGCAAGACTCAACACTTAGATCATTCAACTAGTGGCCAATTAATTGAAAGCATTTAAATATGATTGCAAACATAAAAAAAATTGCACAATTCATCCCATAAATCAATCCATAAACTTAAAAAAACTGCATCAATCCCTAAGTAACAAGCTTAGCTACTCATACATGGTGTTACAAGATAAACTAAGCATGAAAAAGCCATTAAGTCTAACTAAAGATAAGGGAAAGGAAGGAAAACGCTAAAATTCGTCGAAACTGGCATGTCCCTATCATGATCTCCATGCCTCCAAGCTAGGTTCCCGCTCTTTGGCCTTGCTTCAGCTCTCACAGAAGGTCTCTAGTCGAAATTAGGGCTAAATTCTCTCTAATTGGCATCCCCCCAAATCCGTAGCTCAAAAGGAAGAATATATAGGAAATCTGTCGAAAGTGTCGCGACGCTGTCGCTTGCCGCCTTCGGAAAATTAGGAAAATTGTCACAGCGTCGAGACACTAAGGAGGCAACATCTCGACGTTGTCTCTGTTGCCGCCTAAACAAGAATGGGAAATTTTAGAGCGTCGAGAGCTGTTCAAGCCCACTTTGAAAAGTCTCCAACTTGATTCTTTTCGGTTCTTTGGCATCTTTTTGCACCCCAAACACCCGATCAACTCCAAATTCTTGTTTTAGCTCAAAATAACAATTTCCTACAAAATAAAAATTAAAGTGCAATAAAATGGCTACGAATTACTCAAAGACTAACTAAGTTAAATAGGGAAAAATAGCTAGCTATGCTCGCTATCAAACACTCCCAAACTTAAGCTTTTGCTTGTCCTCGAGCAAACTAAAAATCAAGCATAGGTTGAAGAGTAGTTGCAACAAACATGACTCAGACCTCAAGGCTCACAAGTCAATAATCAAGCAATCAAGAGACATGCACAAAAGGCCCAATGAAGGAGACAAATCAAAAGTTTTCCAAAATTCACTTGCATAAGCGAAATCTATCTTAGTTAGAATAGACTCTAATAGCTTGGGATTGGATAACTAAACTCTCAACTCATCTTCCCCCCACACTGGCACTAAGGATTCACTAAAGAGCCAATGGAACAAATTAGTTTGTTTTCATCCATACCTAAGTGCTTTTGAATTTAAATCAAACATTTATAAGTGGCACTAGCTTTCACACACCTATTGCATGGACCCATAACCCGAGTTTAACCCTTGGTTGACCTAACTGATCACTACGGGTCGGCCTCGGCCATATCTGGGGTCAGCTTCAACCTTGACCTCGAATAGTATGTCGTCTTTCGTATCTGGCTCCTTTGCTTCAATCTTGATCACGTCTTGTGTTCAACTCCATTCTCAATCAAATTTTCATTGATCATCTGATCTTGGGGACACTTTTAAGGCCTTGGAAGGTCGGCCTCGGCTTCGCCCCAAGGTCGGTCCCGGTCTTGACCAAAGGACGACCTCCGCTTAGGGTTGGCTTCAGCCCAGTAGCTTCTTCCTCTTAGCCCCCAGTCTTGTTCTAGTATCCGTTGACTTTGTCTTGGTGTCAATGGAATGGCTTCCAACTTTTCAATGGCCTTTCATTCTTGGTGTCTTCGATCAGGTCAAGGCTTGTGTAACACCTGAGTTAGGAAGGTGATGTGGAATTTTCCTACCGCAAACGCACGGGTCAAGTAATAATATAGTGAATGTGATATTCAAATGTCGTCCTCTGGATTGGATTTCTAATCAATTTTGATTACCGAAAATACTCTTGCCCAATTCTATTTAGGGAACCAATCAAAGTGAGAATGAATGTAATCAAACACAAAACAATGAAAAAGTATGACAATCTAATGGAGAAAACGGTCTTAGGGATTTGATTTCACCAATTGGGATTATGGATTAATTCATGATTTAATGACATGCTAAGATTCATAAATCTTGGGAAACTAAAATCACACATATCTCTCCTGAGCATACATGATTCTCCCACATGCAATGAACCCGATATCCCTATCTAAATTCATTAAACATGCAAGGCATTAAGGTTAACCTTTTTAACGATTTCTAGAATTAACTATTATCTCCCAATTTCTAGCTAAATCCTAGTTATGCATAATGATTTCTAAGCTAAATCATCTCTCCCGAGTTAGATTTAAGCACAAACAACAATCCATTTATGGCTGGTAAATTGAAAGCATTAAGAACACAATTATGCATAAATGACATCAATAGCAATAAAACCATAAAATCAATCCATAAAGTGTCAAACGGCTACATCAATCCCTAAGAATTAAACTTAGCCACACATAATCTGAATTACAATATAAACTAAGTTTAAACAAGCCATAAGAACTACAAAAGTAAAGGGTAAAGAGAATTGAACGCTAGGTAGGCCGAGATCGCACGTCCCCGTGACGATCCCCACGAACAATCGTTTGATTTCCGCTATCCTCCACTTGTTTTAGCTTCAAAAATCCCTTTTTTCTCTGTTTTAGGGCTCCAAATCCTCCCCAAAAGAAGTCCCCATAAAAGCCCTAATCGCAAAATATAAATAGGGAAAATTTTGGTCATAGCGTCGCGATACCGCGAATCTGGAAAATTCGTCGAGAGCGTTGCGATGCTATGATTTTTTTTTTTTTATATTGAACTCCATTTGACTCCAATTTCTCAATTAAGCTTCAAACACATACTTCCTACAAATAAAACATATAAATGCATAAATTTATCCAAATAATTGTAAAAAACTAGCTTAATTAATTAGAGAAAAATAGCTAGCTATGCTCGCTATCAGAATGGTACATGAATGAACCGAGGCCACATCCGAATGAGAGGGATCCTGAGGACATGAAAGTATGGTCAAGATAAGCTTAAAAGAATTGATAGATACTACCTATACCAACAATGTACACATTCCTTTTTGGTGGCTCAATCATGGGAACTTTGAAGTTAAGTGTGCTTAGCTTGGAGAAGTTCTATGTTGGGTGACCTTTTGGGAATTTTCTTAGGAAGCATGTGAGTGAGGACAAAACATGCTAAAAGGATCCCGTGTTGGTTTGTGGGGATAATCTTTAATCTTAGAAGGGGTTCAAGACGAGTAGGGTAACGTGGTCAGATCGTAGGAGAATGTTGGAACACCAGGGACAAACTGAAGGCAAGCTTTCTTCCCCATGGATGACGCCAACTGTTGATGGCAAAATCAGGATAGGAGGAACTCATCTGACCTTCACGTGCCACCAATGGTAAATTTGTTTGAGGAGGGGAAGACGTGACCTGCAAGACAAGGAAACCTGCACATCAGTGTGGTGCTTGCCACACCGCCTCCGATGCTTAAGTCAGAAAACAGAACGATGGGAAACAAAAGAGCAAGAGTTGGAGGAGAATCAGAGAATAGAGTTTCGGATCCCTTCTTCAGTCACGAAGAAAGGTTTAAATACTTGTTTTTGCTTTAGGGTTTCCAGGCGTTTGGAGGTGATCCAGGGCTGAACCAAGCAAAACCGGGGTGGCCAGAGGCACCAGGGACAAACTGAAGGCGGAAGGACTCAGCTCGCGCAAGCGGGCCGAGGGTTAGCCTCGGCCTCGGCTACTGTGGGGGTTGGGCCAAGGCCCGATCCCTCCGGCCTTGGCCCGATCCTTTGGCTTGTTTTTCCTCCAAGATCCATTTCCTAGTTGTCTCCCTGGGCTGGTTTCGCGCTGTCCTCGTCAACTCCTTGCATATCGGAGTGGTAAAAAATTACCTATAACACTCTCTATCTTCTCTTTGCAATTTGTATGCACTTAATGTGGTTACATACAAAAAATTAATCATCCAATCTAAGCTAAACTAACTAAGAACTAACTACAATGCTTGAAAATGAAATAAAGTTAACAAAAGTGGCACAAATCATGAAAATCTAACCTAATTTGGCCAAAAGAAAAGTTAGAATTTATACTTCTAGCAAGCACAACACAACAACGTCTTAACGCTTTGAAAGAACAAGTGTAATGCGCGCGTGTAGACCGAGAACGTCGAGATGCTGAGGCCGGCATCAAGACGCTTCAAATGCAAATGAGACGAAGCTTTAACCGCAACATTGAGCAAACTTTCCAACGTTGTTGATCGCTGGAGCGTCGAGATGTTATAGGCCAATGTCTGGACGCTACCCTCTCGAGTCTGCTGCTTCAATTCCTCATTTTTTGAGCGTTTTGACGTCAAATCTCAGGGTCTCAATGCTTTTCCTTCGAGGTAAACTTCTTTTCTTCATCTTTTGACCTCCTAAATGACTAAGTATTGATCATTTACTCCAAATCAACTCCAAAATGACCAGGAGCGCCTTTAATGCTCAATCACCTATAAAGTGGGAAAATTAAACATTAAAATCATGATAAATAACACATAATAACATGAATTAAATAATACTTTTATGGTGCTATCAAGCTTTCACTGGCAGAACTTCATAACTCATTCAGGATTAAGATCGAGTCACATATGATCATCCTGTGAAATATTAATCTTCTCAATTAAGGATTTTATAAAGAGTGATTAAATATTTCATGGTCCAGTCTTATACAAACTTATTGTATATGATACTCTCACTTACATGTCTCCATATGAACGATTTGAATAAAAAATTGTTTGAAACTACTTACAAAGTGGGTCGTACCAATAGTATACCAGGATAAGACATCAAATCTTATCCATATACTATAGACTCTTTAGGTTATTTCTTGAACATGATCCTCTTTTATGTCAACTACAGACTGTTCAAGATTACAATAATAACCTTGAATTTTTCATATAATGGATAATGAAAATTGTTATTAAAAATTATCAAAAAATTGTTAAATAATAATTAAATAATAAGAACATTATTTACAAGGCTTAGGGCATAAATTCCAACCAGAGACTCATATGTCGTTTTAGGAAACATTTAAATTCTTAACCAAATTCTAAAAACAAAAACAAGTTTTTTTTTTTTTGAAAAAAAAAATCTATGGTCCGCTTCGAAAATGGTTTCATTTTTAGCTTTCTATTTATGAAAATTGTGCTTTTTTCCTTACCAATATTTTACTTTGGTTTTCACATTTATTAAGGAAACAATAAAATTCTTATTCAAATTCCAAAAAAAAAAAAAAGTAAAACTCTATTTATTTTTTCAAAATTTGTCTTGGATTTTAAAAATGATTTTTTAAAATTAGTAGATGACGAAACAGGGAGACTCATATGTCGAAGTAGTGTTTGTAGCCTTAATTTTAAAAAATCAAAACCAAGAACTATTAAATCATATGAGATTATATCTGCAAAACTAATTGGTTTTGAAGCATGTCCCCTCAAGATGGTGTGTCTTTGGGTTGACCATAATTGGATTGGATCTTTTCTTTTCTTGGATCAAATATTACTCATTTGAGTTTTATGAGCTTTGATACCATATTAGATAAATATGGGGTTTCAACTCAAAACCAATTAGCATTGTGAAGAGTAACTCGTGTATCTCATAAAGATTGTGAGATCTATTCATCTTTTTAATGTGGCATCCTCAACAAAAACTCAAATAGGTATCAAACATAACCTACCTTTTTTTAATTTCCAAAACTAGACATTAATTTTGAATACATATGTGAAAAATAGATAAAAAAAACAAAGAAACTCATAAGTGTAAGTAGTGCTTATAAGTTTAATATTTAAAAACCAAAAATAAAAAAACCAAATGTTATCAGCTAGAGCTTAATAAATAATTTGTTTCAATTAAATAAGTAAAGATAATTTCTAAAAATGAAAAAAAAAACATTATCAAACAACTCTCTTTGATTAACATTTTATATAATCTTATAAAATGTGACAATTTTTTCAAAAAAAAAAAAAAAAAAGTAAAATGATATATGTGACATTATTAAAATCACGTTGAGATTTATTTGTATTATTTTAAATCATAAATATTGTATGTTAAGTATAGCTTAATTGATTAAAACACTATATCATCCACTAAAAGGTTAGGAGTTCGAATCACCATCTTCATCTCCACGTGTTATTGAACTAAAAACGCGTAAAGAAATCATAAATTGTAAAATTTTGTTACTCTGAATAAAAATTAGTCATCAACTTTTTTTCCACAAGACTTGAAAAACATCAAGAGAATAAACCCTAATCCAAGAGATGCTGCACCACCCAACACAATTGCTACCAACTTCGTCCCACTTGAACCATTCTCCTTGCCACCTTTTAGAGAGAGAGAAGAAGAGAGATTAGATCACATTTTTCACTTTTTTAATAATATTCTAGAGTTGAAATTCATACTTAATATTTTTTTCATTGCTTAATTAAGTCTTTTATTATTATTATTATTATTATTATTATTATTATTATTCATTTTAATAAATGACATAATTTTAGTTCTTTTAAAAAGCTTCAATTTACCTTTTCGCACTAAGAATTCTTAAGTCGAGTTATTCTTTTGAGTAATACATTAAAGATATAATAATACCAAATTATTATTTTTCTTAAAAGTTGAAGTGACCAATATTTAATATAAAGAAGTTTTTATTTATTTATTCTTTGATTATTATTTTTTTAAAAAAATAAATCCATTGTCTTAGTAGGGAAAAAAAACAAATGAGTTAGGTGAGCATATCCAACCTATCACAAAATTAAATTTAAACTAAAGAAACTTTTAAAATATTTATTCAAACATATTTCTAGTCATTCCTTCTTTTTTGTTTTGGCCAGTATCATTCTAAAAGTTTCAGTTTGAGCTCTATAGTTTTGGCTAAACCTTCTAAAATGCCTACTATTTCTATATGCAAAAGAGTTTTTAACTTATTCATCTTTTTTGTTTCTTCTTTTCTATATGCAATTCAATCTCTAATATAACTAGTCTCACGAACTTATATTGAACAAGTAGTTGTTGCTTCTCTTCATGTTTAAACATAACGTAGACACAAGAAATTTATTAATATCTGATAGCAACTAACCATTTGGGAGATTCAACAAAATTTTAGAGAGCAAATGAAAATTTTTTAAATGAAATCAAGCCCAACCCATAGAAACTAATGACAACTTTAACCTATATGTTTAGACTATTTTTGTTCTAAAAAATGAAAATTTTCAAATTTGATTTTGGTCCTCAAACTTTCTCTCTTAAAAAGTCCATTTTAGGCTCTAAACTTTTAAAAGTTAACTATTTTGGTCATCTAACTATCAAAGTACCTAATTTAGTTTCTAAACCTATTTTGCCTACTTAATATATGCTCATCTAATACTTTCTTTAATCCTACTTATGTGTCTCCAATACATCTCAACATTAACAAGTCACACTATTAATTGATTAAAAACAAAATAAAGATAAGGAGTGACGTTTTTTCCAAAATTCTATTGACCATAATAAAACCATACCTAATAAATTTCTATAAAAACACTATAGTAAAAAAAAAAACTTTGTTTCCATTTTTGTTGAGAAAAATTTGCAAATAATAAAGGACCAAAATAGTCCTCTTTTAAAATTATAAATACCATAAAGAGAATATTTTAAAGGCTAAATTATAAAAAAAAAAAAAAAATGCCCCTGAACCATGGGGTTTGTTTAAAAAATGCCCCTGAACTTTAAAAAGTTTCAAAAATACCCTTGAACTTTAAAAAATGTTTCAAAAATACCCTTGCCGTTAATTTTTGGATGAAAATTGTTAAAATTTCACTTTCATTAATACCCTTTAACTTTCAAAAAGTTTTCAAAAATAACTTTATTGGAAAATGCTTCTTCCTTCATGAAAATTAATGGGAAACTTTACCTATTTTTCATGTATTCATACGCTAGGAGTTTTTCTTCTCTTTCAACACATCATTCCAAGAGCTTGACTAGATTTTTGCCAATGGTATTTTTGAAACATTTTTAACGGTTTTAACGGTTTTGATCATCAAAAACTTAACAGCAAGGGTATTTCTGAAACATTTTTAAAGTTCAAGAGTATTTTTGAAACTTTTTAAAGTTCAGGAACATTTTTGACACAAACCTTATAGTTAAGAGATATTTTTTATAATTTAGCCTATTTTAAAAGTATAGAAACTAGAGAGAGAATGGAGTCTCTCTGTGTAGAGAAAATTACCTAATGGGTGGGTGTAGTAGGTAGTATAGCTGACATAGCATCCATCCAAATAAGCCTCACCAGCAAGCGCAGCGCCGCACTCCTCACGCACCACGTCCACGGCGCGACTGATACACTCCGCACAATCGCATCCCAACAACTCCCCTTCGCACTGCGCCACCGCCCTCACTCCCTCATTCCTCGCCTCATAAAACCCACTCCCACTCCTCGCGATCCCCTCCGCCGCCGCCCACAGCGCCCCATCTCTCGCCCCATCATCGTAGCCCTGCCCCCTTTCTCCACACCCCTTATGCAGCACCACCCCCAACTCCCCCTCCTTCCCTCTCTCTCCATCCGCCTCGTACTGCACATAGCAGCCCCTCGACTGCACGCGCGCCGTCTCCGCTCCTGCACACAACCTGTTCGACAAAATGCCCAGCTGAGTCACGCAGCTTTTGCAGGCGGGGAAACTCATGTCCCCTCTGCACTGGTACTCGCCCGTGATGGGGACGCCGTTTTCGGCCGTGGTTTGCCTGTGGAAGGTGGAGTTTGTGGAGTGTGTGATGAGGGCTTCGAAGAGGGATGAGAGGGCTATTGGCGTGGATGTTTGGCTACTGGGGCAGTGGTGGTATATTAACGTGGTTTGGTCTGAATTATTGGAGTGGCAATGTGGCAGGAGGATTAGGAGGAGAAGGTGGAAGATTATTGAGTGGAATTTGTTGTTTGTTGGGGAGGAATGTGGAGATTTGGTGATGGATTTCATTGGTTTTAAGGTGGGTTTTGTGTTAACTTTACTGGGTTATGGTGGATTTGTTCTTAAGACTGCTAATTAATGGTGGATTTGAAGAATTGGAAATGTTAAGAGGAAACTATAGGGAAGTAGAAGATGAATACTTGGTATATTCTTGGATACAATGGTGAAGGATTATATGGATTATTTGAATATACATTTAAGATGATAAAAAGGAATGTACTTATGCTAAATTGAGCATTGTCCTAGAAGTCAAACTAAAATATATGAAAGGATGAGGCCTATGTAATAAAGTAATGTACCTAGTTGAATATTGATGGGACTATTTTCCTTGTACAGTATTGGATAAGAGAATATTGCATAAGCGAGGTATATGAGAGGATGACTTTCCATTATCGAACTCCAACTTTTTGTAGAAAGTTATCAGTAGAATAGGACATTTTGCATTTTCTATTTCATCAATTTTGTTAATATATGTGAGTATCTGATCTAGTTTGTATCCAACTCGAATAATCTCATGACTCATACAATATTTTTTTTGTTGATGTCATGAAATTGTAAAATGTTAATATAGAAGAACTATTTTTATTTATAGAGTTTAGAAATAGAATTAACTTTCCTGCCTACCTTAATCTAATATGGAGCTAACTTTATACTTTGCTTTTCTCAAATCTAGAGAGAGTGAGAGAAAAACAAGAGTGAGATCACTTTTTTTTTTTTTTTGTTACAATTTAAAGTACTAAAGTTGGTCATCTAATATGCTGCTGATGGTTGTAAAACCTTTTGAACTAAGTTTGAGTTCTCAAATTGTTAATTTTTGACATGGTTAACTTTTATTAAAAAAAAAGATAGGTTAGTCTTATATTTACACAATATTTCTATTTCTTTCTTTATGGACTAAATATATGCTTTGAGTCCATTTTTCAATTTGATCCCTATCCCTATCCATTTTTGGACTAAATAGCGTTATTGATTAATATTCTATAAAGAGTTATCGAATTATTGTATTAGTTTTGTCTTAAATAACCCTAAATCCAATAAACTAACATCCTAGGTTGTTGTATGAGTCTTGAACTGTATGTGGAAACATACAGAGATCAGTGTTCAAAATACAACATAAAAGGTCTATAGTATAGAGATAAGGTTGGGTACCATTATCTTGGTAACACTATGGATACATACCACTTTATATTTGATACAAACGCAATAATCCAATGCATTTGTGTAGCTGGCATGTGAGTTGGGGTATCCTATGCAATGAGTTTGCATAAGACTGGACCGCGAAATAATATCCACTAGATGTAACATCGTTGACTAGTTAGGTTTCTATTTCACTAGGAAGACCTAAACAACTTAGTCTTAATCCTGAGTGTATTATGAACTCCTGTTCGTATGGGATTGTCCTTTGATTCGTATGGGTGAGAGTGACCCGACTCAACAAGCCTACCATTTCGGGGACAAGCCCGAGTGGGGAGCTGGGAACATAATCACACAAGATGAAATTCACTCCTTCCCGACTTCAGGGTAAATAAATGAGTGTTCCCTTACGTGGTGTCTCCAAGTTTTGAACAAAGGGTCTTGCCCTCTCATTGGCATTGGCCCAAGAGGGATTTTCTGTTTAATGGTTGGACCATAAACAAGTTGTTCATTAGAGGAGCACTGGTACTTAAGGACATAAAGGTAATTGATACGCAAATTGCTAACCGCAAGTGTACGGGCCCAAGTTATAATATAGTGATTTAAAATCGAATGTCGTCCTCTGGATTGGTTTTCTAGTTCTCCTAATTATTAAAGGTATATTCACCCAATTTTATTTAGAGAAAATAAACGAGAAATATGCAAATTAATGAAAAACTAATCAAAACAATAAAATAATGGAAACTCAATGGAGAAAGACCTTAGGGAATTGATTTCACCTATTAGATGCATGAATTAATTTAAAGAATAATTTGGAAAAAATTCGTAACAAGTTCATAAACCAAGGATTTTCAGTACTTAAAAGTCTCTCCCGAGTGCAATTAATTCTTTATGCAAATTAAGAAATTGATATCCCTATCTAATTTCAACAACAAGCATAAGCAATGAGATCAATCCTATTAACGGCTTCTCAAGCAATCCCACATCTTCCGATAAAAGAATCACCTAAGTCATGCAATTGAGAGTCTAATCTAAACTACCTTCTCCCGAGCGATTAGTTCAGAAACAACAACATACAATCCGTGATCAAGAGATTATAAGCATTAATCATACAATTGCATAAATAAACCGCGTTTCGAAACGTCCTAAAAAGCCGTAAATTAATTCATACAAATTAATGGCTACATCAAGCCCCTAAGAAACGAAATCTAGCTACACATGGTCTCTAAAATACAAGCGAAATTAGTCCCAAACATGCTAGAAATTAGTACGAGAAATAAGGGAGAAAGAGTAAACTCGCTAGCCGTGATTCCCGTGCGTTCCCGTCACGATCCTCCCGATCCAAGCTCCCAAAATCAAGCTCCCACTGTTTTCTATCAATTCTGTCTGTTTTCTCTCTCTGGAAGTTGTGTTTCTCTCTCCAAATGAGCCCCCCAAATCAGATAGCATCGTTTTCTTTATATACTGTCCATTATGCGCGACAGTGTCGAGACGCTGTCGCGCGCGTGTCCTAATTAAATCTGGAAAGTTAGCAGCGTCGAGACGCTGTGGAGGTAACGTCTCGACGTTGCCTCGATCTCGCGCCTATCCTGATCGTTGGCCAGCGTTGAGACGCTCTAAGGGCTAGCGTCTCAACGCTAGGCCCAAATTTGATCTTCTTTTTCTGTTTTCTTGGCCCGAACTTATTTTTTAGCTCCTAAATCACCGATAATCTTCAAAAATGTCAATTTCCATTGAAATGCTTGATTCCTACAAAACAAAACCAAATAGACATAAAATTGGCCAAAAAGTACCCGAGACTAAGGATAAAATCATATAAAATATAGTGCAATTTAATCTAAACTACCCTCTCCCGAGCGATTAGTTCAGAAACAACAACATACAATCTGTGATCAAGAGATTATAAGCATTAATCATACAATTGCATAAATAAACCGCGTTACGAAACGTCCTAAAAAGCCGTAAATTAATTCATACAAACTAATGGCTACATCAAGCCCCTAAGAAACGAAATCTAGCTACACATGGTCTCTAAAATAATTCATACAAACTAATGGCTACATCAAGCCCCTAAGAAATGAAATCTAGCTACACATGGTCTCTAAAATACAAGCGAAATTAGTCCCAAACATGCTAAAAATTAGTACGAGAAATAAGGGAGAAAGAGTAAACTCACTAGCCGTGATTCCCGTGCGTTCCCGTCACGATCCTCCCGATCCAAGCTCCCAAAATCAAGCTCCCACTGTTTTCTATCAATTATGTTCGTTTTCTCTCTCTAGAAGTCGTGTTTCTCTCTCCAAATAAGCCCCCCAAATCAGATAGCATCGTTTTCTTTATATACTGTCCATTCTGCGCGACAGCGTCGAGACGCTGAGGACACAGCGTCGCGACGCTGTCGCGCGCGTGCCCTAATTAAATCTGAAAAGTTCGCAGCGTCGAGACGCTGTGGAGATAGCGTCTCGACGTTGCCTCGATCTCGCGCCTATCCTGATCGTTGGCCAGCGTTGAGACGCTCCAAGGGCTAGCGTCTCAACGCTAGGCCCAAAGTTGATCTTCTTTTTCTGTTTTCTTGGCCCGAACTTATTTTTTAGCTCCTAAATCACCGATAATCTTCAAAAATGTCAATTTCCATTAAAATGCTTGATTCCTACAAAACAAAACCAAATAGACATAAAATTGGCCAAAAAGTACCCGAGACTAATGATAAAGTCATATAAAATATAGCACAATAAATTGCGCTATCAGTAATCCAGGGGTAAAATGGTAATTTGACCCAATTGGTGTTGAGGGAAGAGGCTACGGTCGGCCTCGACCCCAACTTGTACCAGTTTTTATAATTGAAAAACATGTATATATTGTTCAAATCACACTTAGTCAAGCTTGGTTTTTGTATAATAAGGAGTGCATATCCTCTGTATAACCCCCTACTCAAGTAAAATTTTGATGAAAATAAAAATATTATTGAGTAAAGACGAGTGTAAAGTATAATCTCGTACCTTAGAGATCTTATACATATAAGCTCATCTTCATTAAGTTGAGGTCGACCTTGCCCATGGGAGGGTCGACCTCGACCCTTCTTTCTTGATCTTCCGATTATTTGCCTTAGATTATTAGGCTTGGCCTTGGTGCTCCTGTACTTGAGCTTTTGTTGGACTCATTCCTGTTGAGAATATGAGTGACTCAAATTACCTAAAAGTTATAGTTTGATTGAGTTATGAATGTGGGTGTTCAACTTATCCAACAATATTATTAAACTTAGGTAAGTTGAGAATATGGGTGACTCAACTGATTTTTTTTGGTCTAGTTGAGAATATGGATGACTCAACTAATCCAAAAATATTGTTATGCCCAGTTAATTAGAGAATATGAGTGGCTCGACTGATCTGAGAATTTTGTTGTGCTCAACTTAGTTGAGAATATGGGTGGCTGAACTTCGTTGAGAATTATTGTGTTTCTCGTTGTCGTTGTTTGTTTTGTTTTTTGTTTTTGTTTTTTTTTTTTGCTATTGTCTTTGTTTGATAAGGAGTGTATATCCCATGTTGATTGCTCTTTTCTTAATAGAGAAACATATCTCCTTTTGCTTTTCGCTTAATAGGGAGGAATATAGGATATTCCACTTTTGCTTTTTATTTAATAGGGAGGCATATCCTCTCAGTAGACTCCTACTCAATAATTGTCTTGTTGAAGTGAAATATGTGCGTTCCAAAATTTGTTGTGGTGGAGACATCGTCTTTGAATAAATCTTGAATCTTAAATGCAAATAATAGAAATACTTTGATCTAATAGGAACCCTTACATTTAAACTTAAATAAAAGTAGCAATTAACTTGTTCTATTCTAGCATGAATATAATGGTTAACTAAAGCAACAAACTAGTAATCGAATAAATTCTCTAAAACACATATTTAGGCTCGGCTCGACCTCGGCCTAGGTTGGTCTTGGTTTTCGGTTGCTTCACTTTCTTTGGTGTTGCATAGTAAACTCCCATGAATAGTGCTAAATATACTTTGCAGAAAAAATGGAAACAGAAAAAGGGATGTTATTCTCTGACTATTGTGGAAAAGAAAAAAGCCTTACATCTGAAGGGTTAACCTAGGCCTTGATCGTGGTTGGGGTCGGCCTCGGCCTCAACCTCGGGCCTTGGTCAAGGTTGGGGTTGAAGAATTGGAATTCCTAAATTTCCAGTAAAAGCATATAGGACCAATTCATATTTTAATTAAGTTTTCTAAAATACCAATACATTGGCAAATCATACAGAACGATTCTATATATAAATTAAGCTAAACATGCATTAGATCTAAATCTAATAATTAAAAGAATCAAATACTTACTTGTTGAAGACTTTCTTCAATGAACTCCGACCACCAAGAACAATATGATCACAGTAGGGACACTATCATCGAGATCTTCCACTGCTATATCTCGGGGACTAGGAACCAAGTTGTGGGACTTGGTGTTCTTGAATTTTGGGAAAAAGAATTTCACTAGAATGTTGTGAAGTTCCTAAAGAGAAATTTTGTTTGAGAGCAAAGACTTGTGTGTTGAGTTGTATCAATTGGGAAGACATTATGTCCTTTATATAGGGTGTCATATCTCTTTCCTATTCATAATAGGTTAGGGATATATTTAATTAATTAATAATTAATTACTCTTCCCAATTCTAATAGGATGGAAATTCATTTAATTAATTAATATTAGTTAATTAATTAAATCAATAATTAAATCAAATTTAATTAATTTCATTTTTTTAAATTTAACTAATTTCATTTAAATCATATTTAAATGAATATCTCCAACATAACCTATAGTTTTTAATTAAATCAAATTTAATTAATTCTTCCAATTAATTAATTACTAAATTATATATCTCATATTTAATTTAAGCCTACAATTAAATCGTATTTAATTGTATTTCTCTCAAACAATAAAGTTTAATCTTAAATTAAATTATATATATATTTTTTTGAAACAGGAATTCATTAAACCGAAAAAGGGGCAGATACACAAGAGTCTCCCTCAATTAATGAGGATAACCAATCTGGGATATGCAAATCCCTCCCAACTACCTCATCGCCTTCTAGCACAGAAGACGACCCAAAAAATAACGAATCACAAAACAGAGATTGATAACTAGGACTCAAGCTACTACTAGCTCTAAAACTGGGACTGCCGGCGACGACTGCTGACAGGGAGGCTGGTTGAAATCCCGCCGCTGCGCGAGCAAGAAAGTGTACTACCAAGTTGCCTTTCCTTGGGCATTTAGCAAAGCCAACGACCCCTGTAGATGGAGCCATGGAGATCACATCATTGACGATCACTTCTGCCTCAGAGATGTCTGAAGACTCGAGATTGAGCAGCTTCACGATGTCCATGGCATCCGATTCGACAATCACAGGTAAATTGTTGCCTTTGATCCACTGGATGTACGCTTTCAAGCCTTCTTTAATCACTAGAGCTTCAATGCATTTGATTTGCCACATTTTTTTCAATTGTTTGCTCCTCTCTGCGACTAGAGATCCTAATGAATCATGGATTATCCACCCTATTCCCCCTAAATGTAATGATTCATTCTAAGAAGCATCCGAGTTCATCTTCAAATGCCCTTCGGGGGGAGGGGTCCAACGGTCCTGATTCATAAGGCTCTCCAGCCTTTGCAGTCTGTGATATTTGACTGTGTTTTCCATGCTCTTCCAGACTCTTCGTGATCCAAAACTCAAAATTAGGGTTGCGACCATTGTATTTGTTCAACAATATTTGATTCCTGAAATTCCACATTGTCCACATAGCAATCGCCACTCTCTCATGCACGTCTTGATCATACCTTCCCACAATCATCATATATTAATTGTATATTGGGCCACGTTATACAATTAATATAACGATACACTCTCTCCTGCAATCGCCACTCTCTGTCATCATATAATTAAATTTTATATTATAATGTATCACATACATTATATTAATTGTATCTCATACGATTAACTTGATTTTCCATAATGGATTTTTGAATTATTTAAATTCCTCTCAATACTAATTGTTCCTAATTATCCTTTATGAGCTAGTAGGGGACCTAATGGACCTACAGATCAGAAGCTCCAATGATATGAGGTTAAATGACTAAACTCATTAATAAGTTTAACCAATGTTCATTAACTGCGGGTCACTCCATTAAAGACCTACAGTTGCATTCTTCTCACTGTAGAATGTTTTTTTGTCCACGGATATAGACCAATAACGGTAAGTCAATCCTTTACGAGTGTTCGTAACTCCAGTTGGGTCAAATTACCGTTTTACCCCTGTGTTACCTCTGTCTCCTGAAGTACCAGTGTTCCTCTAATGAACAACCTGTTTATGGTCCAACCAATAAACAGAAAGTCCCTCTCGAACCAGTGAGAGGGCGAGATCCCTTTGTTCAAGACTCGGAGTCACCGCTTAAGGGAAAACTCATCTACTTCTCCTAGAATCGAGAACCAGTGAGAGGGCGGGATCCCTTTGTTCAAGACCCAGAGTCACCACTTAAGGGAAGATTCATCAACTTCTCTTAGAATCGAGAAAGAGTGAATTCCATCTTGTGTTTTCATGTCCCCAACCCCCACTCGGTCTTGTCCCCAACAAGGTAGGCTTATTGAGTCGGCGTCAGGCCACTCTCACTCATACTTATCAAAGGACAATTCTTCGTGAGTAGAAGTTCATGACACACTCAGGATTAAGACCAAGTTACCTAGGTCATCCTATTAAAATAGTAACCTAACTAGTTAACGGTGTTACAACTAGTGATTGACTATTTCATGGTCTAGTTTTATGCAAACTCATTTCATAGGATACCCCCGCTTGTATGTCTACTACATGGACGCTTTGGATCAATACGTCTGTATCAAATTCAAAGCGGGTCGTATCACATAGTGTTTCCAGGATAAGGTACCCAACCTTATCCCTGTACTATAGATCTTTTAGGTTGTTACTTGAACATTGATCCTCGTATGTTCCCACATACTAGTTCAAGTTACATACAAACAACCTTGGATCTTAGTTTATTGGATTTGGGTCATATTGTGCATTACTTAACTAAATATAACAACACTTTATTGTATAAACCTCAATAACAATTTATTGACACAAGTATACAATTCATTAACATTCACTATCTACGAGTTTTAGGCATAAAACCCAACAGGGGTCGACCTCGACCTCAGCCTCGGACCGCTGTCTGTCGTCTTTAGTATCGGGTTTCTTTGTTTCGATTTTGATCTCATCTTGTGTTCAGTTATATTGGCAATCAAAGTTTTCTTGATTGTGGGCTTATTTTATTTTATTTTTTTTTATCTTGGAGACACCTAGGGTCGACCTTGGCCTCGGTAGCCTCGACTTTGGCAACCTCAACCAAGGGTCGCCCTCGGGCTCTATAGCCTCGACCTGGGATGACTTGAGTAGTCTTCAACATGTAGGCTCGAAATCTTCTTCCATTCCCCAATTCACATCCTCAGCCAGGGAATTGATGTTCAGCCCCCACTTCACACCATAGGTTGAGATCGGTCTTGACATCGGCCTCAGACTCAACCGAGCTCGTCTGTGATTTGCTTTTAGGTTAATCTCCATACTGATATACAATTTTCACAAGTAGACTTCGTCCCCACAGACGACACCAACTGTTGATGCCAAAATCTAGACATCATATACTCACTTTACCTTCACAAGACAAAGATAGTGAATTTTTTGATTTCAAGGAAGACGTGGCCTGCAAAACAAGAGAAAACTGCACACTGGTGTGTTGCTTGCCACACCCACTCTGATGCTTAAGTCAGTTGGGAGATTATGAGCGTAGCAAGTAAATTACAAGAAGAAGATGATCAGAGTCCAGAGTTGGGAACCCTTTCTCCAAGGTTGAAGAAAGTATTTATAATTGGGTTCCTTTTAGGGTTTTATCCTTTTGAGGACGTCTAGGACTGGAAACGAATCGAATCAGACTTGCAAAGAACTCCAGGGATTGAGCGGAGTAGGGCAATGGAGCCCGATCCTTGGTCTTAGAGTCAGCCTCGACCTCGACTCGAGTCTGGTTGAGGCCAGTGCCTGCCTTCTCTCCTCTGGGACCCGATTTCTCGTTGACTCCTCGAGTTAGCATTGTGCTGGCTCAGTTTGTTTTCTCGATTTTTGGGATGGTGCAGAATCACCTATAACAATTAGTAATATGTATAGGAGTATGAGCTAAACTTCCTTAACAAGGCTTAGCCTAAAGGATCATGTCCATCTACATCCGTATGTTGTTCTATTATTAAACTTATAGAGAAATATGTTTAAAGAGTCAAAGAAAAAACTCATCAAAGTTATAATTAGCATAAAGATGGTTTAAACAGGAAACGAAGAAGTTGGCCAAAACTAAGACTAAATATAAAGAATTACAGAGAAGGAACTGCCTTTCCAACAACGCTAGGTGGAATAATGGGGAGTGATGTTTAACATTCTAGTGTAAAACAAAACAAAAATGCTGTAAATTCAGATGGGAATGACAGGTGAAGATGTAAATATGAAACTCATCTTCCCAATTTGCCCTCATATTGTATGAAAATTCTATGTTGAGGAAGGTTTAAGGTGTTTACGGTTTGATTCAGCTTGGTTTGGTTTATTATAATTAAACCAATTTAATAAATTATTTGGTTTAGTTCGGTTTTTTTTTTTTTTTTTTTTTTTTTTTTTTTTTTTAATTTAAGATTTCAACATTTCATTCAGCTTCAAAGTATTTTGCTAGTCTCCACATATAAGCTAGTCTCCACATATCTTAATGGATAGAGAATCTATTACCTTCTTAAACTTGAAGGTTCAACAAGAGCATGCTTCAAATCCCTCACCCCACCATTTGTCTTGAAAAAAAAAAGTTGAAGGTTTAATTCTTTGGTTCTAGAATTAAAAAAAAAAAAAAAATATATATATATATATATATATATATATATTTTGAAACAAATAAATATGATTTTTCAAGGAAGTGTGATTTTATTTCCTTTTTCTTTTAATCAAAATCTCAACAACACTCTTAACATTTCAACAATACTTACGTTAATTAAAGATATTTTTTTTTAATAGAGAAACCAATATTCCCAATTCAATTCAACTTATTTTGATTTGATTACACGTAAAATGGAACCTAAAAAGAAAAAAAAAAATCAACCTTTTCACTTCTAAAACTGAAAATTTCAAATCTTTCATTAATATTTTTGTTGGGTCTCTTTTTATTCTATAACACATAAAAAGAACCAAACAAAAAAGCTTACAGTTTTTTTTCCCACTTGTGAACCGAATCAAAATTGATCGGTTCAATTCAAATTTCGGGTTTGTTTTTAGAATAATTCTTTCGGTTTGGTTATTCTTTTTATTGGTTTTTTTTTTTCTTTTTTCAATTTTAAAGGTGAAGAATGTGATGTTTTTAAGGGACAAAAAAGGAATTGCAAAAAACCAGAACCAAGAGAATAGGCTTTTTTTAAAAAAAAAAAGAAAAAAAAATTCTGTTAGATGTCAGGTTTATTACAACCATACACGCATTTGTTTGTTAAGAAAAAAACTCGGTTTGCACACTCCTCAATCTCATCTCACACCCCCAAGACTCTCTCCTCTCCTTCGTTAAAAGCCTCTCCTTTCCATCAATTCCTCTAGTAGGTTGGACCCAACATCATTTTCTCTCACGTCACCTCCTCCCTACTCAACGATCATCATCATCGTCATCGCCACCACCGTCACTTTCATTGTCGACTCACTTAGATCATCATATTATTGTTGAAGACAATATAGTATTGCTTTGTTATCCGCACCATAATCATCATAATGGTGCGTAAACCCTCCCAAGTTCTTGAACTCAGTTTATTGTCTGCAAAAGACCTTGCTTCTGTCTCTAAAACCATGCGAACGTTCGCCGTTGCATGGATAAATCCAGATCGAAAGTTAACAACGCGAGTCGATCAAGTAGGTCTCACCAACCCAACATGGAATGAGAAATTCGTGTTTAGAGTCGATGACGAGTTCCTCGAGGATGTCAACTCAACCATCACGATCGAGATCTACTCCTCCGCATTGTTGCGTGACATTCTTGTTGGTACTGTTACCGAACATATCAACAATCTCCTTCCACAATCGTCCCCTATGTCCAATATGAGATTCCTCACGCTCCAGGTTCTTTCGAAATCACCTCTAAATCTCAAAGCTTAATGAAACAATTTATTCATATTTATTTGAAAAATACTTGGTTGCATATCCATATATAAGAATCTTTGTCAAAGTCAAGAAATATTCATCACAATTGGGAGATTAATTTTAATGGGTATGTAAAGAGATCTCTAGCTCCCGATATATTGTTAATATTTTTAATGCACCCGGCTGTTCATGAATTATAGTGTAAATTAAGATCCAACTCAAAAGCTTAATTTGTTAACAGGTTCGCCGCCCGTCTGGCCGGCCAAAGGGCACAGTGAGCGTCGGTGTGACGCTATTAGACAGTGCGAAGCGGAGCATGCCGCTAGAGAGCGATCTCGGCTCATCGGCGGTCGATTACGACTGGGACTTATCAGAGATCAGAGCACAGAAACAGAATCAGAATCTTATAAAGAACGGATACAAGATCATCATGAAGCGATCACAAAGCGAGCGGTACGATCCCGACGCATTCACCGGCAAACCCAACGGATCGGTCTGCAATGGGAGCTCAATAGTCAGCGGCGGCCGCGAGTCCATGAAGAGCAGATCGGAGATCGGAACAACGAAGAAGATCGTAAATGCGAACGGCTCGCTCTGCTCCGACGTCGGGCCGTCGCCGTCGGTGGTGGCGGCGGCGATAGCGAAGGGGCTATATCCGGCGCCGGACGACGTAGGAAGCTCGATTCTGGAGGATTGGACGGAGCAAGACAGCATCGAAGGACTGAAAACGAAGATCGAGAGATGGAGAACAGAGCTACATCCAGTGTACGACAACGAATTGAAAAAAATAGAATCGAGAAATTACCGGAGGAAAGAGACGAAGAAGCAGCGGCGGAGAAGGGGATCGGGACTGTTCTCGTGCTTCGGCACAGCGTATGGGTGCGAATTTTCGATCACCTGCGGTGGCCCTAACAAGAAGAAATTTGGGAATGGGAAAGGGCATATGACGCCATCGGAGATCACATTCGACGAATCGTATATTTAATCGACGAAGAAAAGAAAAATGGCAGAGAGAGAGAGAGAGAGAGAGAGAGAGGAGAGAGAGAGAAGCTCGAAGAAGGCTGAAACCGCACTGAGGAAGAGGCAGACCGCCATGGATGGTTCATCTCGGAATCGTGTGGAGAGGGAGAGAGTTTTTTTTAGGGCTTTTCCTCTTTGCTCCAACCTTTCTTCATTTTTCTTTTCCCTCCTTTTGCTCTTTTTCCTTTTCTTTTCTTTTTTATTTTTTTTTAAATTTCTTTATTATTCTTTTTTTTTTTTCATTTTTTGGTCATGTTGAAAATGGAAAGTCATCAATCATGGCTTATAACTTGTGGGGCAAGTCGTCAATGTGATATTCGATGTATAGTATGGAAGAGAAAATAATAATTAAATGAAATGAATTGTTAATAAAAAAAAAAATAGCAGAAAGGTAAAATACATTTTTGGTGTACTTGAGCTTTTGAGGATATATTTCTATTTAATGTTTGAGTTGGACACAGTTTGATAACCAACTGATTTTTTTGTTTTGGTTTTTGAAAATTATACTTGTTTTCTCTCAAATTTCTTATATGATTGTCATCTTGTCGGGTACATTTGAATTTCTAGCCAAATTCCAAAAATAAAAACAAGTTTTTGAAAACTATTTTTTTTTTTAGTTAAATTGGCTTGGTTTTTGAAAACATGGAAAAAATGTATTAGGAAAACAAAGAAATTTGTAAGTGGAAATAGTGTTTATAAACTTAATTTTCAAAAACAAAAAACCAAAAACCAAATGGTTATCAAACTAGGCCTTAATTATTGATTTCTAGAAGTTCTTGCACCGTTAGTTAACTTAGAATTCCACAAATTTCAACCAAAATAAAATACTAAAATAAATAGTCAACAAAATCATAGTTTAACCGATAGAAAATTTGTACCTCAATCAAGAAGTCAGAAGTTCAAACTCTCACACCTTATATTGTGAAAAAATAAATAATAAAAATAATAATAAATAAATGAAATACTAATAAATCAATATATAAGGACAATTCTGAACAAACAATCACTATCATCCTAAACCTCTATCTATGATCACAAACATGAAAGTATTTTTAACGGTTCTTTGAACATAACGCTAATAGAAGATAATAGTGACTGAACATATTCAAATCTAATGTACAATTTGATGAAATTAGTAGTTTATGGCGGAAAAAATGTTTATATTGTTTCCTTGAGACAATTTTGCAAAGGGTGTCAACAAAAAAAACTTTACCAAGTTCAAAGAAATATTTTAATGATTACTTTTCTATCAAATAAAAAGTTGATAGAAATAATATACATAACTACAGTCTACGGAAAAGGGGCTTAGATCTTTCACCTATGAACTGTGTTTGTAAATCCAAACTGGAGACCATTGATCATACTTTATGTGGATGCAAACGAGCTAGGCAGATCTGTAATGCCGTGTTCGAATGCGTGGATAGAACCATCCCATCTCATAATAATTTTGCTGACCGCATTGTTTGTTTGGCAAACAATCTTGATGATGAGGATTTCAAAAGGGTATGCATCACGTTCTGGTCTATTTGGCATGATAGAAACAATGTTAATCATAATATGCATATTATGGAATGGGAAAAGAGATGTGAGTGGATTCTTGATTACTGGAAGGAAACGAGACCTAAAAAGTGTGCTAATACTATGCCTATGTTACAATGGCATGAGATTTCGGTGGTGGAGGAAGGTACCGTCAAGCTATATACGGATGCAGCTGCCCGCGTACACATGCGGGGTGCTGGTTATGGGGCGGTGGTACTTGATCCTAACGACAATCTTCATGGAGCAATGGAATTCATTGATTCGACGTCGCACACTTCGTTGGCGGCGGAGGTTAATGCTTTAATTCATGGCATTCGACTTCTACAACGTATGCATTTCAATTGGGCATGTGCGTATTCAGATTCAATTAATGCCATCAAGATAATCCGAGGAGATATTCAACTTAGTACTGATGTTCATCACTGGATTTTGGAAATTCGTGAAATGATTGTTGGTTTTGAATCTCTGACTTTCAGTTACGTGTCAAGGCAAGCAAATAGACAAGCAGATTACCTAGCTAAGAACGCATTGCACAAATCAAAGTTCTATGTAACGCCCCGCGTTATCGAAATTATGCCACTTTGGATTAATCAAGTTTAAATTCTAGTTTGCAAATATTGGAATTTAAATTTGGCCTTCAATTGATATTTTAAAGTCAATTGGGATATTATTTTTTCCCCTTATTCTTCTTTATGCGTTGTTGCTTAGTGATTCTTTTTTTAGTCGGTTAAGTTTTTACAGTTAGTGGGTAGTAAAGTAGCGTTTTTTTTTTCGTTAGTGGGTGGTTTTGGTATTAAGGGAGTTAAAAAAAAAAGAGAGAAAAGAAAAGAAGGAAATAGGAAAATCTCACACACTCTCTCTCCCATTCGCGTATCAGACACCCCCTCCCTGCGTTTTTCCCCATCTCCGGCCATCTCTCTCTCGCTCTCTCTCGCGGATAGCTCGTGCCGCCGCTTGCAGCGCCGCCGCCTAGCTCAGTCGCCGCCGCCGTTTTCCCTTGCAGCCGCGCGCCTGTCCTCTCTGTTTCGTGGGTTCAAGATTCGAATCTCTCTCTTCTCCTTCCGTTTTCAGTAAGAAAACCTTGTGGGTAAGTCTTCTTCCCCTCGATCTAGGTGATTTAAGACCCGATCTAATTCCTCCTTGTCCGTATTGAATAGATCTTGCGCGGACAGCACCTTGAAGCACCGTCTTCTTCGGGTTTCAGCCTTAGAACTCGTGGGTAAGCCTCTTTCCTTTCCTTTTTCATGTGGTTTAAGGCTTGATCTAAGTTCCTATCGATTTGGTGTTGTTAGATCTCGCGTGCTTGGCGATTCGAAGTCTCGTCGACCTCGTTTCAGCCGATTCCGCCTTTGTCCAGCAGTGTTCTTGGCTGTTTTCGGTGTCGTTTGGCCTTGGGTCGCTCCGGGTGGTAAGTTTATGTTTTACCCACTCTTGGTTGAAGCTTAAATTTGATTACCCATTAGTTTTTGGTGCTGAAAGGTTTAATTGCGTTCAATGTTCTGATCTGCAGCGTCGTCTAAGTGTTCGATAAGGTTCGAAACACTTCAGCTTGGATACCCATTGCCCAAGGAGCGTTTTAACACGTTGTTAGAGGTTAGAATAACCCGCCTTTCGTGAAAGCGAGTCCGTTTGGTAAGGTTTCTTGCTGTCCCTTCGCTTTTAGCATTAAAAAGTGCTGCCCAATAGTTATCCTAGCCTTAAAATCATGTTTAGGTCATTACCCATTGCATATCTAGGCTCGTAGGAGTTGCCTAGCCCTTATAGGACCTAGTTTATGCATCTAAGTGGGTTGTCATGGCTGTTTGGGTGAAAAAAATCATGTGGTTCTTCATTGCCCATTAAGCCCCGTTACCTTAAATGTTTCCCAACCCTTTGTAGGTTTTAAATCATGGTTTAAGTGAGGTTTTACCTGCTGTCCGTGGTTTAGAAGCATGCTAAATAAGGTCTCACTGATCACTTAGGCCTTTGTTGCATTGCCCAACCTCCTAAATGTTGTTAGTGTGCCGTAGGTTATATTTACTTGCTGTCCAGTGGCTGTATAGCCTTAATATCGACATCCAACAAATACCTACCGCCCGTAGCTCGTTAGACGTGGTTGCCCATGGTTTAATGGCGTTGGGTTTTCAATTTGGGTTATGTTTAGATGCTGTCCAGCAAGGAAATTAATCGTTATTGGTTCAGTTTCGCCTTTAGCATCTTGTTTTAGGGTGTTTCCTTTAGTATAGACTTCCTTTAATGATTGGTAGTTTGTTTGTAGCTGGAAGCTCGTTTTGGGAGCGTGTCGTGCCATTCCAGCTAGCGTTGGTTTGTAAAAGTCTTCTGTAAGTAGTTTCTACTTGGATGAGCTTGTTTGTTTGTTTGAGCATGCTATCGTTTACTTGCTTTGTTACTACATGTTGTGTTTGTTGTTGTTGTGGCTCTCTTTGTGATCAAGCATGTTGCTTCGTTGAATCCTGAAGCATGTTGTTTTAATGATTCATGAGTATGCTGTTGTTTAGTTCATGAGCATGAAATACTGTTGTTGCTGGCTATGCTGCATGGATCGTGTCTGCATAGTGTGTTCATTGGGGAGAGGCGGAGCATGACGCGTAAATCATGTGCTGGGTGTGTGTGCGGAGCGTGACGCGAAAATCACGTGTGGGTGTAAGTGCGGAGCGTGACGCGGAAATCACGTGTGAGTGGCGCTGCGCATGGCGCGTTATAATACATGTGTTGGGTGGTTTGCGGAGCGTGACGCGGAAATCACGTGTGGGATGTGAGTACGGAGCGTGACGCGGAAATCACGTGAGTGTGCGGGCATGGCGCGGAAACCATGTGGGGGTGCATAGCATGATGCGTGGATTCATGTTGTCGTCCCATTTTTGCATGAGCATGTGTTGCCATTGTTATTTTCGTGTTTAAGAGCATGTGGGTTGTTTATCGCTTTATAAGCATGATGTGTGTGGTTAGCTTGTTGTGGTGGTTGGTTGTTGTTTGGTGGCTCACCGGGTGTGAGTTACTTACCAGTACGGTGGTTGTACTGATACCCCTCCCCTTTATTTCCCCCAACAATTTCAGATTATGCAGGTGATGAGCTGTATGTGCCCGGTGATGTAGACGAGGAGGTCCACGAGGGGTGACCACAGGATTCCATAGTTTGTTTATATGTTTTTTTTTCTTTCTCTGTTAGAAAGGACAGTTTTCAATTAATTGTTGATAGGTAGGTCTGTTTAGCTTTGTAGCTAGGTGGGCGTAATGTTTTGTTCCTGTTATTGAGCATGGTTAGATTTCATGTTTCTTGTTAGGCTGTAAATATGTTGTAGCTTAATAAAGTCGATCTGTTTTAGGAAGTTAAGGTTATGCTTGATCTGGTAGAGTTAGGTTCTTTTGTTGGTTGGAGATGCGAGATCTGACTCGTATCCTGGTTGCAGTTGTTCTGTGAAGTTGTGGAGTGGATCGAATCAATTTAGAAGTGTTGTTGAGTTTAACAGGTGTTCTAAAATTTTGGATTTGTCCTATGCACGCCGTTATGCTGCCGAAATTTTTGGAGCTCTCGGTTGGTTTGAATAGGAGCTTAGTAATGTCACTAGGTTAGTTTATATTAAAACCTGGGGCGTTACATTCTATGTTATGGCTAGGGAATTTTTCCCAAGAACTTTTATCAATGGGCAACGACGCTCATTGCAAATGTACTGATTCTTGTAACTGTTTGAATTAATACTATACTGAAATTTTCATCTAAAAAAAATAAATAATAATAATAATATACCTAACATACTAAGGTTAGGTATTTAGAAAACATAAAGGTTTTTTTTTTTTTTTTTTTGAAATAAAAGATTCAAACATAATTGTATTTTATGTTTTCCTTGATAGAAGATTTATAAACCATAAAATTAGTGGCCATTACAAATTATTATTTATTAGTTTATCAATTAATTTATGAATTTGTGTAATTATTAGTTTACAATATATTTCTAATATATTATATATTATATTTTTTTAATTTATTGAAAACAAAATGAGTTTATAACTTAAAATACTATATTTATTAAGGTTTTTAAATATTTTTTATATAATTCTATACTCAAAAATTTCAAATTTAAAATCTAATTATATTGAAAACATAAAAATATTGTTTTCAAAATTTCCTCTATGAATCACAAAATCCAGGAACAATTTAAAAAAGGCATATGTCAAATGCATATTCGCTAAACTCAAAATTTTAAAAACATATAACATATAATCTAGACCACATACCAAACAAAGTAATAATTCTGTCATGAAATTCTTATTATTAGCCACATTAAAATGAACATTTTGATCTTTAAAGCTATTATAATAATAATAGCTTCAAACATAATTGTTAGGTATATTATTATAAATAATAATAATAATATACCTAACATACTAAGGTTAGGTATTTAGAAAACATAAAGGTTTTTTTTTTTTTTTTTTTTTGAAATAAAAGATTCAAACATAATTGTATTTTATGTTTTCCTTGATAGAAGATTTATAAACCATAAAATTAGTGGCCATTACAAATTATTATTTATTAGTTTATCAATTAATTTATGAATTTGTGTAATTATTAGTTTACAATATATTTCTAATATATTATATATTATATTTTTTTAATTTATTGAAAACAAAATGAGTTTATAACTTAAAATACTATATTTATTAAGGTTTTTAAATATTTTTTATATAATTCTATACTCTAAAATTTCAAATTTAAAATCTAATTATATTGAAAACATAAAAATATTGTTTTCAAAATTTCCTCTATGAATCACAAAATCCAGGAACAATTTAAAAAAGGCATATGTCAAATGCATATTCGCTAAACTCAAAATTTTAAAAACATATAACATATAATCTAGACCACATACCAAACAAAGTAATAATTTTGTCATGAAATTCTTATTATTAGCCACATTAAAATGCACATTTTGATCTTTAAAGCTAAGTAATTTGGTGCCCGATCAGTCTCTAAGGTATTAAAAGGGATTGAAATTTAAAAATTAGTTCTAAATAGTTCAAGAGTTAGGGATTTTTTTATAAAAAAAACATTAAGTTTCAAACGGGCTATTATTTGGACTAATTGCAAAAATAGCAAAAATAGAAATGAAATTTGCAACCATGTCTTCAATTTTTTTATTGTTGCACATATAGCAAAAAAAAGGGTCTAGCCTAACATTAAAGTTGAAAAGTCCAATTAAAAAACCCCTAAACACGCTTTTGAGTCGGAGGTTTAAGAAGTATATCAATGGTGTTATTGATATACCATATATCAATTATATCATTCATTTGTTTAATGTGACTGATATACTCAATATTTGGTATTTCGGTCAACTGATCTACTTTAAATTTGGTAACTGATATACTACATGTATAATATATCAGATATATCTTCAATTAGGCTAGGTTCTTTTGTTAGCACGTCAGTCTCCAAGCCCAAACAACAACAAGTGGGCTCGTTCCCTCCTCAAAGATAAAAATTGGGGGCCTGTATGGGATTAAAAATAACCTCCAAGTTGAGAAAAGGAACCAAATTGGATCCGAACTAACCCTTGAAAGTGTTAGCTTTGTGGGGTAGCCGAATGGGTGGATGCCGAAGGAACCAGAGAGTTTCGAGCAAGCGGATTTGGAAGCAAAGAAGATGGAAATGGAAAGAAATATGAGTTCTTAGGCATGGGATCTAGTTTTGAGGCGAGGAAGGCTATGATTTTGATCCTTTGATAGTGAGTTATTCTAAGGATGAGTCTTTCCTATCTACTCCATGTGATATTGCATCAACTCCAATTGAGATTCAATGTTTATTTGCGGAATTGGGTGTGGAGTCAGAAGAGGTCAGGGTTGGGTTGAAGTGACGACAGTCGAAGGTGGAGGAAAAGTGTTCTACTAGTCCGATTATGAATTCACAATGGAATGAGAGAGAGTAGATAGCGGGGGAAGCATCAGTATCGAAAGCGAGAGCAAGGAGACAGATGGCGTTGGTGCCTCAACAATTGGGGTGCACCGAAACTCTTATCCAACACAAACTCATTCTTGTTCGCTGGTCGAGGTAAGCTCGGAAAGAACTTCTAACTAGGTCTGGGGTAGAGGGAAGAGAAGCTTAGTTAAATAGACGATTTTCTAAGAAAACCTGGATGTAGTGATTCTTATCAAAACGAAAAGGGGGAGGTACAATTGTTTTTTAGTGAAGAGCCTCTGGGGTATTAGGAAGATTGGGTGGGCGGGTTTAGAGTTCGAAGGAGTTTTTAGTTTACGATACCCCAAGATCGAGAGAGAAAGGTGCTTTTTGGGAGGAACTGGGTGACCTTTTGGTCTTTATGGGTCATGTTGGTGTGTGGTTGGAGATTTTAATGTTATTTGCTCCTCCTTAAAGAAGGTGTCGAGAGATAGGGAGATGAGGTCCATGAGATCGTTCAACAGGTTCATCAGGGGAAGTGGTCAAGTGGATCCTCTTTTGGTGAACGAGAGATTTACCTAGCCTAATAGTATAGCCATGCTTGCTTTCTAAGGGGTGGATGAAGCTTTTCGCGGGGGGGGGGGGGGGGGGGGGGGGGGGGGGAATGAGGTAGGAATTGGGCCCTCAGGTTGCTTAAGATCACTGGCCTCTTATCTTGAAGTCGTGATCTCTTAGTTGGGGCTCTTGTCCTTTCAGGTTTGGAATATGTGGATGGAACATTCTTCCTTAAAAGCCTTTTTCTCATCTTGGTGGGATGCGAAAACTTTAGGTAAATGAGAAGGTTATCGTTTTATGGGAAAGTTGAGTGTCTGATTAAAGATAAGATAAGGGAGTGGAATTGAGAGGTTAAGAGAAAAAAGCAAAAGATATTAGGGAGGATTAAAGAGATTGACGATATGGAAGAGGTTGGCAACTTGTCTAAGGGCCTAAAGGAGAAGTGTATGGCTTTAAGATTTGCGTTCGCAGAGGTTGTTAGAAAAGAAGTTTGTACCTAGAGGCAAAATGGTAAGTTAAGTGGGCTAAAGAGGGGGGGGTTATAACTCTTCTTTTTTCCACCAGATGGCTAATGGTAGAAGGAGCAAAAAAAAAAAAAAAAAACCTCATTTGGTCCTTGATAAATGATAGGGGCGAGGTGATGAAGGAAGATGAAGACATAGAGGAGGATATCCTATCTTTTTTTCGACCCTTTATGATCCCCCCACAATGATTAAACCCTTTGTAGAAGGTGCGGATTGGAGCCCAATTTCTGAGCAGGAGAGAAGGAGTCTGGATTCCCTTTTTTTTTGTTAGAAGTGATTAGGAGAGTTATCTTCGATTGTGATTTGAATAAATCTCTCGGTCCTGATGAATTTTCCATGGGACTCTTCCAAGAGAATTCAGAGAGAATTAAGTCGAATATGGACAAAGTTTTCAAAGATTTTTTTGAAAGGGGCATTATAGACATCACAATGAATGAGACTTGTTTGTCTTATTCCTAAGAAAGAGAGGGCGGAAAAGGTGAAAGACTATAGACCCATTAATTTGGTCACAAAGTTTGTATAAGATCATAGCTAAGGTCCTAGCCAATAGGTTAAAAAAGGTTCTTCCCTAGACAATTTTGGAGTCTGATGCGATGTGGACTGAAAAAGGGAATATTGAAAATCGAAATTAAAGACGGATTCAGTCAACCAAGTGCAAGTATACACTATCGCATGTAGTAATAAAATCTCTGGAAGTATTCCAAAGGTATTGATCCCACTGAGACTAAGTTGCATATTTGAAGAAGAAACTGCTCTTAGATTGCTTTTGAAAGGTAACCAAAAGAAATAGTTGATGTTGGGTTTTTTTAAAACAAATAAACAAACAAGTAAAGAAGTAACAATTAAATAAAGCGAGGTATTCAATATAGCTTCAACCATAAGGCAAATAACTCTAATAATGGCTTACTTAACCTAAGTCTACTTATGCATTGGGTCAGGTTTAACTCCTATTTGGCCTCGCTCCCAAGAACCGTTAGAAGGCTAAGTGAGTACTGTTATGCACATTCTGTGACTCGACTTCGACATAGATTGTTCATGCATGCAACCTATAACCCTATAGTTGTTATAAGGCGACCTTCCCCAATAACACCGAATACACTCTCTTGAGCCCTTTCTCCTATATTACCTTTATGAGAACCGGTATTGTTTGGTCCTTTCAGACTCAAACTGAAAGTGTTAATATCTAAATTACGGAAGCAATTTTGGATCTTAGGCACTTAATATGTTCAATTTGATCATTCATTGCATGTTGTTCATGAGAAAAAAAAAACAGAGACAGTTTACCATCCCCTTTTCAATGGAGAAATTGGTTGGATTCTTTTGTTGTTTTTCTTCACCAATCAATCACGAACCACCACTGGATCTTCCTTTCTATCCTCAAGCCTTTGAAACAGATTGTGGGATCCTCAAGTGATGGAATTTGAAGAGAAAAGCTTGAAGTACAAGTTAATGGAGGTGGGTTTGGTGAGTATCAATTTTGGCAGCAATTCAGTAGTTTTCAACCTCAAATCTTTCAGCTTTCTTCTTCCATTTTATAGAGGGATCAATGAAGAAGAAAAGCCCCAAATTTTGACACCAATTCCACCATGAAGAAAGTGGAAATTGTTGTGGCTTTCATGAGGGGAGTGCATGGGTTTAGTCACCATGCACTCCACCTCCAAAAATTCATAATTTTTTAATTAAATTAATTCAATAATTATCTTGATTTAATTGAATAATTATATAATTTTTAATAATCTGAAAAATTAAAAATTAAATTTAAAATTTAAAATTTAAAATTAATTCAAAATTAATTTAAAATAATTATTAATTAAATAATTAATAATTAATTAAATATCTAATATTAAATTAATATTTTTCCACAATTCCCGAACATTTCCGAAATTTTATTTTTCAATCATAAATCCCTATTCATATTCTCGATATTTAAATGATATTTAAATATTAAATATCACACAAACTCAGTTTTCACAAACACCCGACGTATCAACAACGTCTATCACCTCCATCCATTTTCCTAAACATGAATATAAAGTAATTCATATTTTATCCATCATGTTGTTCCAAAGTTTAGTCTTGAGCTAGCAAGGGGACCTAATGGACCTACATATCATGGGCTCCAATGGTATGAGGTTTAACTGGCCAAACTCTTTTAACCTAGCTAACCAACATCCGTTAACTACCGGGACACTCCACTATAGCCTAGTAGTTGAACTCCCCTCACTGTAGATATATTTCCGTCCACTCGATATAACCATGATTAGTATGTCAATCCTTCACAGGTCGTTCGTTACTATAGCTAGGTCAAATACGTTTTATCCCTATAACACATCTTTGTTCCTTAAGTCTACTGGTCCTCTAATGAAAAAGTTGTTTATGGTCCAACCACTAAACAAAGTCTCTCTCGAGCCAATGAGAGGGTGGGGTCCCTTGTTTGAGCCTTGGATTCAGCACTTAAGGGAACAACCTCTCTATTATCCCTGGATTGGGTAGGAGTGAATTTCGTCTTGCTTTACTATGTCCCCAACTATACATTTAATCTTATCCCCAAAATGGTAGGATTATTGAATGGCACTATTGAACCACTCTCACCCATGCAAATCAAAGGATAATCCTAAATGAACAGGAGTTCATAGCAAGCTCAATATTAAGATCGAGTTACCTAGGTCATCGCATGAAATAGTTAGTCTTAACAGTAAACGACGTTATAAAGTAAGAGTGACTTATTTCTCGGTCTTGTCTTGTGTAAACATCTTTTACACAGGATGCCCCTACTCGCATGTCCCTACATGAACGATCCAAGACCACGTCATTTGCCTTGTTGGAAAAGTAGGTTGCATCTATAGTGTTACTAGGATAAGGTACCCAACCTTATCCATTTACTATAGACTATTTAGGTTCATACTCAAACTTGATCCGTGTCTATATCCACAATATAGTTCGAGTATTTCATATTATAACCATGGATGTTTCTATTGGATTTAAGATATAAAAATAAATTATTTCACTGAATAACATCTTTATTATAAAAAGGATAACAAAACTTGAGTTCTAGGACATAAACCCCAACACAAACCCCAACACAAACTTGTTGGGTTTTATGCCCTAAAACTCGTAGATAGTGAATGTAAACAAATTGTATACTTGTTTCAATAAAGTGTTATTGAGTTTCTACAATAAAATGTTATTGTTAAATATTGCACAATTTGACCCAAATCCAATCAACTAAATTCCAAGGTTGTTTGTATGTAACTTGAACTAGAATGTGGGGACATACGGGGATCGATGTTCAAATTGAAGGATTAAAATTCCTTTTGGCAGCGGAAGCAAACAAGAACAACCTCGTTTTTAATTTCAATTTTTAGAAAAACCTCTACGTTGGCAAATCAATTCAGAAACAAATTTCTAAATTAAAACGATTAAGCATGCAAAATTGATTCAAAATCAAGAATACTTACCGGATTCCGAAGAACACTGCACAATGCTCCAAGGATCTCGTTCTTGGGACTTCCAACGGACACCACCACTCGAATCACCCACTATTCTCTTGGGTCGCTGAGATATGGCTTGTGGGAACCCAAAATTCATCTTGGAAGGGAATTTTACAGCAAAGAATCTTGCTGTTTTTGAGAGAGAGAAGAGAGAAAATCTCAGAGAGCTTTTCTGTGTTCTTCCATAAAAATGAGAGTGTGAACCTCTATTGGGGAACTCCCTCTCCCCTCAACGATAAGTGGGGAGGGAGTTATCTCCCTACTAGATCTAGACCGTTAGATCTTAATCAAAACGATCTAGGCCATTAACTAATTAAATAATAAATATTTAATTAATTAATTATAATTAATTTAATCAAATTAAATGAATTATAATATATAGTTTTTAATTCAATTTGAATCATATTCAATTAAATTAAATTGGTCATTCAATTAATTCTAAATTAATCGATCACACATTAATTAAATATCAAATATTTAATTAATTTTATAATTGAATCATATTCAATTTAATTTCTCTCATTTAACCTATAGTTTTAATGTGCATCAAAATGTACATTAATATAAACTATAGTTTTAATTTGATTAAATCACATTTAACCAAATTAAAATTAAATTAATTAATTCCCCAATTAATTAATTCATGAATTAATTAAATATCACATATTTAATTAAATTCATAATTCTCTCATTAATTAATTTTGAATCATATCCATAATTAATTTTATTATAAAGTTTAATTCATTAATTAAACTTATACTATAATGTATCTCCATACATTATATTAATTGTATCAAAATACAATTAACTTATATTCCCTTTAATAATCAAGACTATATTATCTCAGAACCCGTTATGAGCTAGCAGGTGGACCTAATGGACCTACAGATCAGAAGCTCCAACGATACGAGATTGATCAGCTAAACTCATTAACCGAGTCAATCAACATTCGTTAACTGTGGGTCACTCCACTAAAGACCCACAGCTGCACTCTTCTCACTGTAGAATATTTCTGTGTCCACGGATATCGACCAATGCAGTAAGTCAATCCTTCACGTGTGTTCGTAACACCAGCTGGGTCAAATTACCGTTTTACCCCTGGGTTACCTCTGGATCCTTAAGTACCACTGATCCCTCTAATGAACAATTTGTTTAGGGTCCAACCTCTAAACAAGAGTTCCTCTCGGGCCAAGAGAGGACGGCGCGCCTTTGTTCAAGCCCCGGAATCAGCCCTTAAGGGAACACACATCTACTTGCCCCAATAGGGGAAGGAGTGAATTCCATCTTGTATTGTCATGTCCCCAGCCCCCCACTCGGTCTTGTCCCCAAGAAGGTAGGCTTATTGAGTCGGCGTACTGGCCACTCTCACCCGTACTAATCAAAGGACAATCCCTCGTGAGAAGGAGTTCATGACACACTCAGGATTAAGATCGAGTTACCTAGGTCATCCTATTGAAACAGTAACCTAACTAGTTAACGGTGTTACATCTAGTGGTTTACTATTTCGTGGTCCGGTCTTATGAAAAACTCATTGCATAGGATACCCCCGCTCGCATGTCTCCTACATGGACGCTTTGGATCAATTCGTCTGTATCGAATACAAAGCGGGCCGTATCACATAGTGTTACCAGGATAAGGTACCCAGCCTTATCCCTATACTATAGACCTTTTAGGTTGTTACTTGAACACTGATCCCCGTATGTCCCCACATACTAGTCCAAGTCTCATGTAAACAACCTTGGATCTTAGTTTATTGGATTTGGGTCATATTGTGTAATTCTAGACTTAATATGACAATAACACTTTATTGCATAAACCTCAATAACACTTTATTGATACAAGTGTATAATTCGTTAATCATTCACTATCTACGAGTTTTAGGACATAAAACCCAACAAACTCCCACTTGGACTAAAAATCTAGTTTAGTGGGAATGTACAATAATCTATCCCAGCAGTGGGTGTATAAATACATGTATAATACATAAAACGTATTTACAATGTACAAATACAATAAACTAGGGCATCACTATACCCATTACATAATGGTATCACTATACCCATTACACTTCTCCCACTTGCCCTAGACTACATCTTTGTACATAACTCGTAGACCTAGACCATCTAGATGACCCTCATACACTTTAGCCGAGAGAGCCTTCGTGAATGAATCAGCAATATATCATTTAGATTCAATGTGCTTTCTTTTCTTGCAATAGGATAGTCCATATTTGGAACACCTTCCAAATTAGGCTTGAACTTCCTAAGTCATACAGTCTCTATCTGTGCTTCATAAGCAACTACTTATTGGCCTATATGGTCGAGACTGCAGATAACTCGTACTATTGCTCCTCCATTAAGAGTGAAGACAGACACTGATGTAGATTTCATCAAATCCTTATCAGTTAAAACATCTGTGTCAGTGTATCCTTTAAGGATCAAATCCTTAGAGCCATACACGAGCATATAAGACCTCGTTCTCCTAAGATACTGGAGGATGTATGTAACGACACTCCAGAGATCAAATCCTGGAATTGATTGATACTTACTGACAACCCTACTGCATAGGGCATATGTCTCATGTCCTCAACTTCTTGAGGTGTCTGAGGACACAGTTCCTTAGACAACAGAATTCCATTCCTGAAAAGGTAGTAAACCCTTATTGGAATTCTGCATCTTATATCTAACTAACATCTTGTAGACATAAGAAAATTGAGACAAGACTAACTCAGCTTCTCCCAGACTTTCATTTGGAAATGAGCTGCTAGCCTCTTTTAATGTCAGTAAGATAACCTACATCATTCCCAATGATTAGGATATCAATCATATACAACCCTAAGTGAGCTACAGAATTATTGATGATTACTTGTAAACACAAGACTCATCAATGTTCTGATTAAAGCCAAAAATTTGATCACTGTATCAAATCTTAAATTCCAAGATCGAAATGCTTATGTCAATCCACGAATGGATCATTTAAGCTTGCAAACTCTTTTGCTTTTGATCTTGCTCAATGGACCCTTCTGGTTGAGACCTTAAATGTCTCGTTTCCTCTTGTAAATCCACTTGTAATCTATAGGTGTTACCCCATCAAGAAAATTTACAAGATCCCAAATGGAATTGAAATGCAAAGACTTCATTTCCAAGTCCATGGCTTTAAACCATTTGTCCTTGTCAACATCATTCATTTTCTTCCGAAAAGAAAACAATGAATCCTCTATGTCATTATCAAGAATGACGACTTGAGCTTCAAATAAGCCCATGTAACGATCAGGTTATAAAACAACCCTCCCACTACATCAAGGCATTCTCAACTCTTGAGATGGATGTGACTGACCAAAAGCACTGGCCTTATCAACAACTCTTGTTGAATAACCAGTCTTATCAACAACTTTTGTTGATTCATCAACAACTCTTGTCAATGTTTCCGTAGCTTTATTACTTAATTCACTTAAACCGACCTTACTTTATGGCTTATGATTTCACATGTGTTCTTCTTCTAAGAATGAAGGATTTGTCGACACAAATTCTTTATTATCTTATGGATTGAAGAAGTATATTCTCCTCGTTTCCTTTGGGATTTCCTACAATTAGGCATTATTTTGAACGATATTCCAATTTATTTTGGGTTAGTCACAAGCACAAGTCCTGGACACCCCAAAATTTAAAGGAACGTAAACAATCTTTACGTCCTATCCACAACAAAAAAGGTGTTTCAGAAACACGTTTGATGGAACGTTATTCAAAATACACACTACAGTCACACTGCATGACCCCAAAACGAGTCAGGCAATTGAGCATAGCTCAACATGGATTGAACCATATCCAATAGGGTTCTGTTACTCCTAACTGAGATTTAGGATGTGATTTCATGAACTATCAAATAGCCCTAGAATCTCAAGTCCCTATGCTCAATACATTGATCAGATCAAAGTGGTTTTATTTATCTCTCCTAACAAGTTTTCAACTTCAGTCTTAAGCCCCTTCGAATATCTCAAGAGCTTCAGACTGAAATTGCATTAGGTAGAGATACTCATACCTTTGAATAATCATCTATAACAGAGATAAATTATTCATACCCTCCCACTGCTTTAACATACTAGACCACAAGGATCCAAATGTATAAGCTTCAAGGGTTCTTTGGCTCTTTTAGCTCTTTTCCAGTAAAAGATCTATCAGTCATATCGCCCATAAGGCATGACTTAATTGGTATTCAAGAGTTTTCTTCTAACTAACTTAGAAGTATACTCATAGACTAAGCTCCCAATCATATTGAGATCAAAATTAGTCTAACCTTAAGAACCAAAGAAAGGTATTTCCTTTAGGAGATATCCTTTGCCTTTAATTCTTTGAGTATAAGCAATCTTAATCAACTCAGTGCTCATGACTTGCTTTACTCTCGATTAGTCTTAAACACATAAGTTATTTTCAGTAATGCTGAACAAATGTCAACTCCCTTTCTTAAAATAAAACTGCGTTAGCAGAGAAAGGTATAGAGTAACATTGTTCCAGCATATACGATATAGAAATCAAATTTCTGTTAATCTTTAGGAAATTCATATACATTATCTAATAATGTGTATTTTCTCCCACTGGATAAAATAACTTAATGTTTCCTTTGCCAAAACCGAGACATACTCTCCAGATCAAAATCTGAGAGTCATCTTACCTATTTTCAACAGTTGCCATGAGCTTATTCCTTAAAAGGAAAAGCAAACGTGATAAATGGCACCTGAATTAAAAATTCAGGCTGTATCCTCATTTTCCACTATGCACGTTTCAATGACCAATAAATCATATTAATTGTCATTGATATTGGCTAGGCAGTTAATGTAATTGTCATCATGAACAATTCAAGATGAACTAGACATTTGAACATGAGGACATTCCTCACTAAAGACTAATCTTAAATCATTTACCACAAGTTTTGTTTAAGCTAGTTGTATCTTAAACCGTTATTAATAAAATGGTGTAAGACAATGCACATAAAGTTTTATATTATTGCTGAAGTAACAAATTACTTGTATTATTAATCACACTAACCCATTACAAATAATCCAATCAAATTCTGCAAAAAACAAACAAGCAATCAAAGAAACCCTATAAAACTATTGATTTAGTTTTTGCAACGATACTTCAGAGGTTTAGAACAACAGCCACCGAAGGGTGGTCAGCTACTCCTCCTCTGAATTGAGACAATCTCAACCAAATTCTAACACCAGAATAACTCATATTCCGTTAGCCTTTAGTTACCGTTGTTCGGTCAAGGATTAGTTAACACATTTAACTCATCCCCGTAAGTGTGACCCTCCCACTTTCAGATCTCAGAGGCACGCACCAACAGGCTACCGTTAGGAAAGACAACTGTTGGTAATTAGCCTAAGCGATCCTATCCTATTCAGGAGTTCACGGTGTTCCGAATCCCATGATCAGGCCCTCCGAAGGGATGGTTGCGCCGAGACAACACGCAGGCGGATCATAGGAATCTCACGTTGTGACCTAGGGGTGGAGACCGAAGGATACGTTGACACGCGTCCCGCTCCCACTTACTATAGACACTTTCCCCATTCACCTTGGTATTGACCCATGCAAACACTTTCCGAAGGGAGGCCGCGCTAAAACGACACGAAGCCGAGCATGGATCTCACGGTGTGAACACAGGGGGACGTGAGAGTAAAAACTCGATATGAAAATCTTGTTTTTATATTTTTCCTCCCACTGAAATGTCCTATTGTATTTTAGGGTTATTAAACTTAGATAAACCCGGCTAAGTCAATCTATCTAAGTCTATGCCTATTATAACTCTTATATATAGGACTTTATTCTAATGTCTAGGTGAATTAAACCCATTAATTACCTAGTGACATTGCATGCTAACATTAAACTATGATTAATTCAACTCAGGTTCCGAGTCAGTTCCCAGGTAGGAGGTGTTCCGTAACCGTCAACTTAAGTACCCCCAGCCTAGACAGAACTTCACCGGGAGAGTTCCCTTATAACCATAATAATGTTTTTCCTACTTAGTGCATTAAAACTATTTTAATCCTAAGTAAGAAAATTAATTCTAATCCTATTAGAATTATAATGAACTTAGGTCTAATTAATTTTAAACAATTTAAAATTAATTCATTTAACCTAAGGTCCTATGTTTGCATGCAGCTCTTTGTTATAGGTTGACGGTTTCTAATCAATTTTATAACTATTATAAAATTTTAATAATTAGCCCTATAACATGCTTCTATGGTGTTGAAAAAATAACAATCAAATTCCAGTTATTAAACACCATAACGCTCATGACGCCAATAAAATCAATATAACGATTATATTAATCTAAGGTGGTGTCATGCTTCATGCAATTTCAATTTCATTTAATTAATATCGATTATATTAATTAATCATCAACGAAATTAAATCACATGAAATTAGACATTAATATAATATAACTCTTATATTAATCTAATTAATGTCATGTTCAATGCTATTCCATTTTCATTAAATTAATATAACACTTTATATTAAAATTATACATGAAAATCAAGCATTGAAATTTATTTCCATTCATAATATAACTATTATATTAATATTCATGAAAATAAATCTAAGCATGCATGCTACATTAATAAAATATAACAATTTATATTTATCTAATTAATGTCATGCATCATGCTTTTCCAATTTCATATATTTAATATAACAATTATACTAAATCACTCATGAAATTTAAATTCATGCATAATTATCATATATTATAACATTTATAACATAAAAATGCATGAAACATGCTTAACCTATGGTGGGATCTAGCTAAATGACATTCATAAAGCAATAAATAGCTGAAAAATAGGTATATTGGCCCCTAGGATAATTAAAATAAACAAAAATTACAATGATTTCAATTTAATTATCCTTTTGAGTCTTGAACCGCTCCAGAACCGACCCGAACCAGCTTGAACCGCTTCAAACTAGGCCCAAATTACTCGAACCGGACCAACTTAAATCAAACCAGACCAAACCAGCTCAATTCGGACCGAACCGGATGAACCAGGCAACGAACCGGACCAACCCATGCTCAAAACGCACGCAGAAAAAAAAAACTGATAATAACTGCCCACGCTGGAACTCGAACACAGGACCTCACGAACAACAAGCACGCGCGCAAACCAACTCAGCCACACGCTGGGTTCGATTCCTAATGAACGTAAATAATATATATTTGGTTGTAACCGCTTCAAACTGACACGTCGCACGTCTCGCTCACGATCCGCAAATCCGAAAACTTCCGTCACGTCAGCGTCGGGACGCTGTAGGCATAGCGTCTCGACGCTGCCCCGATTTTTTCCAGCAACTGTTCTTGAGCGTCCCGACTCTGTTGAGCAGGGTCGCGACGCTACGCCTCTGGACAGCCACTGTTCTTCGATTCCAGCACCGATTCCAATCGATTTTTGGCCCAAATTCATCCCAATCTTCATCAAAATGAATACTAATCTAGACACGGACTTTACAAGACTCGATTTACTGAATTAATCGCCCAAAAACGCAGGGGCCTTACAATTTTGATCAAATCAAAACACAGTAAATCTAAGGCCAAATACCAAAACAATTTTTCAGCAAACCAACATTCATAATGCAAAATAAATCCCACCAAGAACCAACGCAATTTTCATAAAATTGAAATCAATTAACGAGATGGCTCTGATACCAATTGAAGGATTAAAATTCCTTTTGGCAGCGGAAGCAAACAAGAACAACCTCGTTTTTAATTTCAATTTTTAGAAAAACCTCTACGTTGGCAAATCAATTCAGAAACAAATTTCTAAATTAAAACGATTAAGCATGCAAAATTGATTCAAAATCAAGAATACTTACCGGATTCCGAAGAACACTGCACAATGCTCCAAGGATCTCGTTCTTGGGACTTCCAACGGACACCACCACTCGAATCACCCACTATTCTCTTGGGTCGCTGAGATATGGCTTGTGGGAACCCAAAATTCATCTTGGAAGGGAATTTTACAGCAAAGAATCTTGCTGTTTTTGAGAGAGAGAAGAGAGAAAATCTCAGAGAGCTTTTCTGTGTTCTTCCGTAAAAATGAGAGTGTGAACCTCTATTGGGGAACTCCCTCTCCCCTCAACGATAAGTGGGGAGGGAGTTATCTCCCTACTAGATCTAGACCGTTAGATCTTAATCAAAACGATCTAGGCCATTAACTAATTAAATAATAAATATTTAATTAATTAATTATAATTAATTTAATCAAATTAAATGAATTATAATATATAGTTTTTAATTCAATTTGAATCATATTCAATTAAATTAAATTGGCCATTCAATTAATTCTAAATTAATCGATCACACATTAATAAAATATCAAATATTTAATTAATTTTATAATTGAATCATATTCAATTTAATTTCTCTCATTTAACCTATAGTTTTAATGTGCATCAAAATGTACATTAATATAAACTATAGTTTTAATTTGATTAAATCACATTTAACCAAATTAAAATTAAATTAATTAATTCCCCAATTAATTAATTCATGAATTAATTAAATATCACATATTTAATTAAATTCATAATTCTCTCATTAATTAATTTTGAATCATATCCAAAATTAATTTTATTATAAAGTTTAATTCATTAATTAAACTTATACTATAATGTATCTCCATACATTATATTAATTGTATCAAAATACAATTAACTTATATTCCCTTTAATAATCAAGACTATATTATCTCAGAACCCGTTATGAGCTAGCAGGTGGACCTAATGGACCTACAGATCAGAAGCTCCAACGATACGAGATTGATCAGCTAAACTCATTAACCGAGTCAATCAACATTCGTTAACTGTGGGTCACTCCACTAAAGACCCACAGCTGCACTCTTCTCACTGTAGAATATTTCTGTGTCCACGGATATCGACCAATGCAGTAAGTCAATCCTTCACGTGTGTTCGTAACACCAGCTGGGTCAAATTACCGTTTTACCCCTGGGTTACCTCTGGATCCTTAAGTACCACTGATCCCTCTAATGAACAATTTGTTTAGGGTCCAACCTCTAAACAAGAGTTCCTCTCGGGCCAAGAGAGGACGGCGCGCCTTTGTTCAAGCCCCGGAATCAGCCCTTAAGGGAACACACATCTACTTGCCCCAATAGGGGAAGGAGTGAATTCCATCTTGTATTGTCATGTCCCCAGCCCCCCACTCGGTCTTGTCCCCAAGAAGGTAGGCTTATTGAGTCGGCGTACTGGCCACTCTCACCCGTACTAATCAAAGGACAATCCCTCGTGAGAAGGAGTTCATGACACACTCAGGATTAAGATCGAGTTACCTAGGTCATCCTATTGAAACAGTAACCTAACTAGTTAACGGTGTTACATCTAGTGGTTTACTATTTCGTGGTCCGGTCTTATGAAAACTCATTGCATAGGATACCCCCGCTCGCATGTCTCCTACATGGACGCTTTGGATCAATTCGTCTGTATCGAATACAAAGCGGGCCGTATCACATAGTGTTACCAGGATAAGGTACCCAGCCTTATCCCTATACTATAGACCTTTTAGGTTGTTACTTGAACACTGATCCCCGTATGTCCCCACATACTAGTCCAAGTCTCATGTAAACAACCTTGGATCTTAGTTTATTGGATTTGGGTCATATTGTGTAATTCTAGACTTAATATGACAATAACACTTTATTGCATAAACCTCAATAACACTTTATTGATACAAGTGTATAATTCGTTAATCATTCACTATCTACGAGTTTTAGGACATAAAACCCAACACAAATAACAACCTAAAAGGTCTATAGTACAAGGATAAGGTTGGGTACCTTATCCTGGTAACACTATGAGATACAACCCACTTTGTATTTGATATAGACGTATTGATCCATAGCGTCCATGTAGTAGACATGCAAGCAGAGGTATCATATGCAATGAGTTTGCATAAGACCAGACCATGAAATAGTAAACCACTAGATATAACACCGTTAACTAGTTAGGTTACTGTTTGATAGCGAGCATAGCTAGCTATGTTTCCCTAATTAATTAAGCTAGTCTTTTATATTTAATTGGCCAAAATTATGCATTTTATGTTTTTTTGTAGGAATCATGTTTCGGAGTTAAATCGAGAAATTGGAGCTAAATACGTGTTCGGGACATGAAAATTGGCTAAAGAACGGAAAAGATTCAACCAAGAAGAAGTCAAAAGAGAGCCATCCGTAGGCCAGCGTCGGGACGCTGCCTTTCCTTTTCTGAATTGGGCGGCAACAGAGACAGCGTCGAGACGCTATCTCCTTAGCATCGAGACGCTATGACAGCGTTGCGACGCTATGTACACAGCGTCGCGACGCTACCCGTAGATTTTCTATAAATTCCTCTTTTCAGCTACGGATTGGGGAGCCCAATTGGTTAGATTTTAGCCCTAATTTCGACTAGAGACCTTTTGTGGGAGCTAAAGGCAAGGCCAAGGAGCGGGAATCAAGCGAGAAGACGTGGAGATCGTGACGGGGACGTGCGGTGTCGGCGGATTCGAGTTTTCCTTTCTCTTTCCCTTAACTTTTGTAGTTTTTATGGCTTTTCTTTCAATTAGTGTTTGTAGTTTAAAGACTATGAATTGCTAGTTGTTTGTCTTAGGGATTGATGTAGTTGTTTAAGTTTGTTGGATTAATTTTTGGTATGAATGTGCTTTTATTCTATGCATGCAATTTTGTGTTTAATGTTTTCAATTACTTGATCACTAATTGAATGATTTAAGTGTTGAATCTAACTCGGGAGAGAGGATTTGGCCTAAGACTTACTTTATTTAATTGCATGACTAAAGTAGAAATTCTAAGTTTGTGACGGGATTTGGAATATTTTTAGAAGCATAACAAGGACCGAACCGAATAATGCCTTGCATGTTAATGTACTTAGATAGGGATATCAAGTTAGTTTATATGCATGAGAATCAATTATACTCGGGAGAGGTAATCGTGATAAAAGCTTCCTTGGCTTGTAGAATAATTGCACGGTCAATTCATTCCTATTAATCAATCCTCATTCTTAATCAATGAAATCAATTCCCTAAGAATCTTTCCATTTGAATCTCCACTTTTATTTTATGCTTTTTGTCTTAGCTTTAGATTTATCTTTATCATTGAGTTTTTCTCCCTAAATAAAATTGAACAAAAGTATTCGCGATACTTAATTTGCTAGAAAACCAATCCAGAGGACGACATTCGTTTTACACGAAAACACTATATTATTACTTGACCCGTACACTTGCGGTAAGCAAATTGCACATCACTGTTTCAATAAGATGACCTAGGTAACTCAATCTTAATCCTAAGTATGTCATGAACTCCTTCTCATGAGGGATTGTCCTTTGATTAGCATGGGTGAGAGTGGCCAATACACCAACTCAATATGCCTTCCTTTTTGGGGACATGACAACACAAGAAGGAATTCACTCCCTCTCACTTCTAGGAGAAGTAGATGAGTGTTCCCTTAAGTGGTGACTCCGAGACTTGAATAAAGAGATTCCGCCCTCTTACTGGCCCGAGAAGGATTTTCTGTTTATTGGTTGGACCATAAACAAGTTGTTCATTAGAGAAGCACAGGTACTTAAGGAGACAAATGTAACACAAAGGTAAAACAGTAATTTGACCCAACTGTGATTACGGAAACTCGTGAAGGATTGACTTACCGGTATAGGTCTATATCCGTGGACACAAAACTGTTCTACAATTAGAAGAGTTCAACTGTGGATCTTTAGTGGAATGACCCACAGTTAATGAATATTGGTTAACCTAATTAATGAGTTTAATCAGTTAACCTCATATCATTGGAGTTTCTGATCTGTAGGTCCATTATGTCCCCTGCTAGCTCGTAAAGAGTAATTAGGAACAATTATATCTTGAGAGAATTTGAATAGTTCAAATTCATATTGGGAATTAAGTTAATTGTATGAGATACAAATTAATATAATGTATCTATACATTAAAATATAAAGTCTAATTTGAAATTAAACTTTATTATTATGAGAGAAATAAATATTTGAAGAAGTTCAAATATTTATATGAATTTGATTCATATTAAATTTATATGATATAAGAGAATTTGAAGGAGTTCAAAATTTAATATAAATTTGATTCATATTATAGAATTAATTAATTGAAGGCCTGAAATTAAATATATGATATTTAATTTGGGTAGTTAATTAATTAACTAATAGAAAGTTTGAAATTAAATATAGGATATTTAATTGGTGATTAATTAATTGAAAATTAATCAATTATGGAAATGATTAATCACTTATGGAAGTAATTAATCATTTATGAAAATGATTTAATCACTTATTGAAGTGATCAATCATTTATGGAAAAGATTAATCAATTATGGAATTGATTGGTTATGGAATTGATTAATTATGGAAAAGATTGAATCAGTTATGAAAATAATTGATTTTAAATGAATATTTTATTCATGGTCTTTCTCCTATAAATAGAACACTAAACCTAGGGTTTAGGTGATACAACATAAGGCCACAAGAATGCACTCTTGCATTCTCTCTAGCCTCCCTAGCCACTCTCTCATATTCTCTAAACGAAGAACACAAAGAGGAACTTTTTCCTCTTGTGTTTTTCCCATTCAAGATTGGGTAGTCCCACAACTACGTTTCTAATCTTAGAGTCATAGCGAGGAAGATCAATTGGTGGTGTCCCAATTGTTGACGCTTGGTCCTTATGAAATCAAGAAAGGCGTTCTTGATATTTCAGAAACGACAACGACGGTATGTTTGCTTCTCCCCTTTAGATTAATTCTAAGATTGTATGTTTAGCCTTAATAAATTGATTTAGAATAGTTTTCTAAATTTTTGCCTATGTCTTGGTATTTTGGTAGAAATAAAGTTAACTACGAATCGGTCTTAATTCGCTTCCGCTAACGGAATTAGGGAATTCCAATCTTTCAAAACTCACATAGCACGCAAAGTCTAAGTGATCAAGTTAAATTCAGCAAGGTTAGAATAATAATCAATAAAGGATGACATGCAATAAATAGAACTTAGGCAAATAAGCACTTTCAAGCCATTTAAACCATAAGGGAGTTCACTATACCGAACTCTCAATGAAATTTAGCTACGCATGATGGAATATAATGCAAACGAACAAATTTTCATTGAAATAATGAATAAAGAATACAGAATATTGAAAAGAAACAAGTGCTGGAAAAATATTGTGCAGTAGCTAAAACTAGGGGTTTTCCACTTTATATAGTCCTTCTAGAGTCCTCACGACACTCTACTCTCCTTTTACAAGGTGGGAATAAGGTGAAATCTCTACAAACACTCGAGTTTGATGTCTAACTAAGGGTTAAGAATTTAGTCTTCTAGCAAGGACCTAAAACTCGTAGATAGTGAATGTAACCGATGATCAGATATTAATGAAATAATATTGATATATTTTTCCATTAAATGTTATTAGTTATTTTATCTTTGTCTTTGCCTAAAATAACCCTAATCCAATAAACTAGACATCCTAGGCTGTAATATGAGTCTTGAACTATATGTAGCGACATATGGGGATCACTGTTCAAGAAACAGCCTAAAGGGTCTATAGTATAGGGATAAGACTGTGTGCCTTATCCTGGTGACACTATGGATACGACCCACTTTGTATTTGATACAAACGCTATGATCCAACGCGTTCGTGTAGGAGACATGCGAGTGGGGCTATCCTATGCAATGAGTTTGCATAAGACTGGACCGCATAATAGTAACCACTGGTTTTAATACCGTTAACTAGTTGGTTTTCTATTTCACTAGGACGACCTAGACAACTTGGTCTTAATCCTGAGTTGATTATGGACTCCTACTCATGAGAGATTGTCCTTTGATTTGTATGGGTGAGTGTTGCGTTTCCAGAGTGGGTGAAAATAAGATATAAAAAGACTCTAGAACTCTGTGCAAGTATACACAGTCCGCAACAATAATAAGTATTTATCGAATCCAAGGTCTGAATTAGCTTTGACTTTATCTATTTTGTTTAGTTTTTCAATGGTTTCAAAAGTGGGTAAAATGATTGGTTTTTATAGAATGCTGAGGCAAAAGAAATGACAGAACAAAAAGTAAACAAATAGGCAGACATATTAGAAATAGGCGCTGGTCAGGATTTAGTAATTGTTTTAAAAGATGCTCTAGCAATATTATTGATCAGGCAAACTCTTGCAGTCTTATTAGCAGATTCCTCCCGGAACTCCAGATTTTTTAGAATGTGTTTCAACTCCAATGAAGCACTACCGATCAAGCACTAGGCAACTGGCTATCCCTAGCTCAGTCACTGGCGTTCACCAATACACAATGATCTAGTGTGATTAAATTCCACACACTCCCTAAATCATCCTTGAAACTAGAGAGTGATATTCATATCAGCTGGCCAAGCGGGCATAAAATAGAAATGAGCACAACAATTAATCAAGATGCATCAAATCAATATTTATTGCATAGAAATTAAGCACGACAATCACATGTTCCCTAACCAACGCCTAAAGTTACTTAGTTCATAAAGTGCATAGAGACACACATTACAATATAATAATGTCTTAACTAAGCTTTCTTCAATCGCACATCTTTGCGCGGTTTGGGACACCTAGAGCTCTAGTGAGTGATGAGGGTACACATTTTGTTAATAATGTCTTAACTAAGCTTTTAGCTAAGTATGGGATTAAGCATAGGATAGCTACCCCTTATCACCCACAAGCAAATGGTCAAGCTGAAATAAGCAATAGGGAAATTAAATCTATTCTAGAGAAAGTAGTCCATCCATCTAGAAAGGATTGGTCTTTTAGGTTGGATGAGGCTCTTTGGGCTTATAGGGCAGCCTATAAGACTCCTCTAGGTATGTCACCCTATAGGTTAGTATATGGGAAAGCTTGTCATTTACCATTAGAGCTTGAACATAAAACGTTTTGGGCTCCGAAAAAATTAAATTTTGATTTGAGTCGTGCAGGAACAATACGAATGCTGCAGCTTAATGAACTGGAGGAATTTCGCCAATTTTCTTATGAAAATGCAAAAATGTATAAAGAAAAGACTAAGCTGTGGCATGACAAGAAAATTAAGCCTAAGGACTTTGTCAAAGGTCGAAGAGTTTTGCTTTACAATTCTAGATTGAAATTATTTCTTGGGAAGCTAAAATCTAAATGGTCAGGACACGTGTCATGCAACATTTTACCGTTGAAGATTGAAATTATTGCATGGATGTTGCCACGTGTCATGCAGGAATGATCAAACGGTCTGGCTATTTGACGACACACAATTATTTACTGTGGGCGATTAACATGCAACATTTTACAGTTGAAAGTTTTGATTTTTCAAAATTGCATGGGATTAAAGTAAAACGGTAATATTATTTAATGCAGAGCAAATCCTTTCGGTTGAGATTTCAATTTGCTGGAGCCTTATTTATTCGCAAACTTTGGTAAGTTTCTTTTCACTTCGTCTTCTTGTTTCAATCTTGCCGTTTGCATTCCTCTGTCTTTGTTGCTATTTTCTGTAAACCCCTTGAGTCCCTAAATGGCGAAAAGGAGAGTGAGAAAAGAAATGGAGAATGAGGAAAAGGAGGTACCCGTTACCCCCGAGGTACAGAAAGTGAAAACGAAGAAGAAGAAGACGTCGGAGGAGAAAGAAGCCAAAAGAAGACGGAGGTAGCAATGAGCTGAGGAGCAAGAGGCGACAGACGATGTTGCCACTACAGTGGAGGAAGGAAATCCGAAAGAATCTGAGGTGCAAAATCCAGAGGAGGTAGAACTGATAGTCGCAAATGCTGACAGAATTCAAGAAGAGAATACTGAGGAGAATCAAGAAAAGAAGACTGGCGAGGTGTAAGAAGAACCGGTGGAGGTTGGCCTTGAGGAAGGTAATAGATAGGAGCAAGAGGCTCAGGTTGAGGTCATAAAGCGAAAGGCTTGGTGCGTCCAGGTAATTCGATCTGATATCCCATCACCACCGTCGTCGAATTCTGAGAAAGAGAAGGCAGGGCGAGAGGAACGAGAGAAAAAAGAAGTTGGGGAAAGAGAGAGAGAAGAAGTAGCAGAAGAGACTTTGAGAAAGCTTAGAGAAGACAGAGACAAAGGAATTGTTGAAGCATCAGATGAACCTGTAGAGGAAGCAAGAGAAGGACCTTTCATCCGCTTCATCAATGAGCTTGCTCAAGCAAAATATCGAGAGATGCTAAGAAGAGATTTCTTATTCGAAAGAGGGTTTGGTGACGATCTCCCCCATTTTTTAAGAGCAGGAATCACAAATCTTGGGTGGAGTCAGTTCTGTGCGAAGCCGGACCAAGTGAATTCGAATATTGTTAGAGAATTCTATGCGAATGTTGATAATGTAGAGGAATTTCAGGTCATAGTTCGAGGAGTACCTATTGACTGGAGCCCAGGGGCTATCAACTCGTTATTCAACCTTCAGGACTTCCCACATGTGGGCTTTAATGAGATGGTCGTGGCACTGTCAAGTGATCAATTAAATGCGGCGGTCCGAGAGGTTGGAATTGAAGGGGCTCAATGGAGGCTATCCAAGACGGAGAAACACACGTTTCAAGTGGCCTATCTAAAGAGTGAAGCCAATACTTGGTTGGGCTTCATCAAGCTGCGTTTGCTTCCGACTACGCATGATTCAACAGTGTCTCACGACCGTGTGATTCTGATATTCGCTATTCTTCGATCCTTGAGCATTGATGTTGGAAAAATTATTTCGAATGAGATTTCACAAAAAGGTGGGGAACCTGTTTTTCCCGAACACAATCACGATGTTATGCAATAGGGCAGGAGTGACCATGGTTCTAGAAGATGTGATTCTGCTTGACAAAGGAATCATAGATACGCTCAATCTGGCACGACTTCAGCGTATGCAGGAGGCACGCCAGAGTGGGCTAGTGTGTGGAATTCATCAGATCCTAGAGCAACTGACACTATCAGCCAGTAGGTAAGAATTTGCTGAAAGGCAAGCTCAAACCTATTGGACCTATGCTAAAAGGAGAGATGACACACTCAGGAGGGCCTTGCAATCCAATTTCTCCAAACCATATCATGCCTTCCTTGCGTTTTCCTATGATTTATTTAACCCCTGGATACCGCCCCATCTGTTGAACGAGAAGAAGATTATGATGAAGAGTAGGGTCAGGAAGATTGATGGATGAGATGATCTTCAGCGAGCATTACTTTTGTTCCTGTATTTTTTATTGCTCGCGTATACTTGACCTCGTTTGCTGTTGTTGTTATGTTTTTTGTTTTCTGTCCTTAGGCCATAAAAATATATGCTTTTGTAATTTCTTTTTAATGTTTTTAATGAAGTTTCCGAAGTCGTTTCCATTCTATAGCACTGAGTATTCCTAACTTAACTGATTTCTTCTGAATTTTTGAAGCTTGGACTGGTTAAGCTTAATTAGGTCGAGGTGTTCTGATCTCTAGAAACTTTTTTCATGAGCATTTCTTCTAGCATGGTCTGTTGCTGCGGCAAAGAAGATTCTGAGGTAGTGTCGATTTATATGATCCACTTTAAGCTTAGTTCTAGTCCCACGCTCAGTTTAAAAATCAAATAGAAAAATTTAAGTTTGGGGGTATAATTGCAAAATTAATGATTCATTGGGGACAATGAATAATTCAAGTTTGGGGACTTTTTGCTACTCCAATTGTTTTGCTTGAGCATTCCTCTCCTAAGTTCTGGGAGACGGAAAAACTGTTGTATTATCATTCATCCTTCAAAACTTTTGCTCCATGAATTTTCTCAGCAAAATTTTCAACAATCAACTTTGTCAGCAAATAATTTTTTCTCATTTTTTCATATTTCCTAGGTTATCTTTTGACGCAAAGACAAACTGTGGGTATCACAAATGCCCCTGGTTACTCAACAACCTAGCAAATTATTCAATGAAGGAGAGGAATGCTCGAGCAAAACAATTGGAGTAGCAAAAAGTCCCCCAAACTTGAATTATTCATTGTCCCCAATGAATCATTAATTTTATGAAGTTTACCCCCAAACTTAATTTTTTCTATCTGAATTTCAAACTAAGCGTGTGACTAGAACTAAGCTTAAAGTGGATCAAATAAATCAACACTACCTCAGAATCTTCTTACCGCAGCAACGACTAGGCTAGAAGAATTGCTCAAGCAAAAGGTTTCTGGAGATCAGAATACCTTGATCTAATTAAGCTTAACCAGTCCAAGCTTCAAAAATTCAGAAGAAAATTAGTTAAGTTAGAATTACCCAGTGCCATAGAACAGAAACAACTTCGGAAATTTCATTAAAAACAAAGAAAGAATTTACATAAGCAGGTATTTTGATAGCCCAAAGACAGAAAATTAAAAAAAAAACAAGAAAACATAACAACAACAGAAAGTGGGGTCAGATATACACGAGCAATAAAAAATAAAGAAACAAAAATAATGCTCGCTCAAGGTCATCACATCCATCAATCTTCCTGACCCTACTCTTCATCATCCTCTTCTTCTCTTTCGACAGGTGGGGGCGGTATCCAGGGGTTAAATAAATCATCGGGAAACATAGGGAAGACCTGATATGGTTTGGAGAAATTGGATTCCAAGGCCCTTCGAAGTTTTTCATCTCTCCTCTTAGCATAGGTCCAATAGGTTTGAGCTTGCCTTTCAGCAAACTCTTGCCTACTGGCTGACAGTGCCAGTTGCTCTAGGATTTGATGAATTCCACACACTAACCCACCATGGCGTGCCTCTTGCGTACGGTGAAGCCGAGCCAAATTAGGCGTATCAATGATTCCCTTGTCAAGCAAAATCACATCCTCTGGAACCTGGCACTCTTGCATTGCTGCATAGCATAGTGATCGTGCTCGGGAAAAACAACTTCCCCACCTTTTTGCGCCAACAATTAAAGATTTCATTCGAAATGATTTTTCCAACATCAACACTCAAGGATCGAAGAATTGCAAATATCAGAAGCACTCGGTCGCGAGACACTGTTGAATCATGTGTAGTCGGAAGCAAACACAACTTGATGAAGCCCAACCAAGTATTGGCTTCACTCTTTAGATAGGCAGCTTGAAATGTTCGCTTCTCCGTCTTTGATAGCCTCCACTGAGCCCCCTCAAGGCCAACCTCTCGGACCGCTGCATTTAACTGATCACTCGATGGTGCCACCACTATCTCATTGAAGCCTGCGTGTGGGAAGTCCTGGAGCTTGAATAATGAATTGATAGCTCCTGGGCTGCAGTCAACAGTCACTCCTCGGACTATGGCCTGAAATTCCTCTGCATTATCAACATTCGCATAAAACTCTCGAGCAATGTTCGAATTCACTGGGTCTGGTTTCGCACAGAACTGACTCCAGCCGTGATTCACGATCCCTGCCCATAAGAAATGTGGTAGATCGTCACCAAACCCTCTCTCGAATAAAAAGTCTCTCTTTAGCATCTTCCGGTATTTTGCTCAGGCAAGTTCATTGATGAAGCGGATGAATGGTACTTCTTCTGCTTCCTCTTCAGGTTCATCCGATGCTTCAGCAATTTCTTTGCCTCTATCTTCTTGATGCTTTGTCAAAGTCTCTTCCGCTGCTTTCTTTCCTACTTCCTCTCTCTCTCTGTCCTCAGCCTCCTTTTTCTCCTGTTCCTCTCTCTCTGCATTTTCTTTCTCAAAATCTGTCAATGGTGGTGATGGGGTATCAGTTCGGACTACCTTGACGCGGCCAGCTATTCGCTTCAAGCGACGACGTCGCGACACTTCCGGTATGATAACCTCAACACGAGCCTCTTGCTCTTGTTCCACCTGTGCATTACTTGTTTCCTGAACATCCTCTATCCTACCCTCTTGTATATCCTCGACCTATTTTTCTTGAACTTCCTCTGTGTGCTCTTCTTGAACTTCCTCCGTATCTGCAACTATCGGGTCAATCAGCTCAGTGTTTTGTCCTTCTGGTTCCTTCGGATTTTCTTTTTCTAGTACCGTAGCAGCAACATCTTCCACTACTTTCTATGCCTCGGGGGTAACAGGTACCTCTTCTTCCTCGTTTTCTCGCTCTTTTCTTGCTCTCATTTTCGCCATTGAAGATTCAAAGGAATTTACCGCACACAGAAACAAACAAAGAAGAGTACAAACGACAAAGGTTGAGACGAGAAGAGCAAGTGAGAAAAACTTACCGAAGGCTTGTGAATAAATAGGGTTTCAACAAAAAGAATCGTAACCCAAAGATTTTGCCCCTCATTAAATGGAATTACCGTTCAAATCTCATGCAATCTGTAAATTAAATCCATCAACGGTAAAATCTGAATTTCAATCGCCCATGGTAAATAATTATGTGCTGTCAAACGGCTAAACCGTTGGATTACCCCTGGGCGACACGTGGCAGAATCCATGCAATTTACCTGCCCACAGAAAATTCAAAAACAAACGGTAAATGTAATTTATTCAAAAACCCTTCTTATTCGGACGAAGGATTTGCTTCAGCCATAACTTTGCCGCAACAACCTTCTGAAAAAAAGATTACTTGAAGAATCTTGGATGCGGAATTCAAATTCAAAATAGAAGAATCAAATCAGGAAATTTAAATTTAAATTAACCGCTCAAATCAAATCTTATCTTTTATTTTTATCCAAAGTCGAATAAATAAAAAAAATCGTAATTAAATCTAATCTAAACAGAATTTAAATAACCGAAAATAAAAACTAAATTAAAATTCAATTAAACTTGTTCGGTACAAATAAAAACTAATCTTGGCAAAAATAATAAAAATATTCAAAAAATGAAATAAAATTTATGGAATTTGATAAGACCAATTTATTATCCATTTAGAATCTCCCAATTTGCTTATCTTCGCTGAATTCCTTGCGAAAAATGCTTTAAAATGAGTATAATATGTCTATAGGTCCTTACCGGAGCTTTGGAAGCAATTCGGGGCTCTGCCCTTGGAGCAAAACCGGAGCTTGAAATGACCATTCTGCACTTGGAGCCGTTGAAGCGTCGAGACGCTGTTGTTGGAGGGTCAGGACGCTGCTCAAATAAGGAAATAATTTGGCCGTGAAGATGAAGCTGCAGCATCACGACGCTGCATCCATAGCGTCTCGACGCTATGATGATCAGAGAGATTCATTCCATATCTGAAGGCCTAGCGTCGCGACGCTGTGTCCTACCGTCTCGACGCTAGGCAGTTTTCCAGAATTGAAATCTTCCAGCTTTGGCTGAAATTTTCCATGTTTGAAGACCCAATTCAACACTATTCTACCACGAATTGAAGGCCAAAAATCCCTATAACTAGAGGCCTTTGGTGTAGGTTTAGAATCATCCCTCAACACACAATTCACTACAACTTTGTAGTCCATCTCTCTCCCCCTTTTCCACCATTCTTCTTAGCTTTAGTTTTTATTGCTTTCTTTGATGTATTCCATGAAGAAGCAAGCTTGCTCTTATTCCATGAGAGGCTAAACCTTTCATTCATGTAATTGGGTAGTCAAGAGTAAGTTCATATTCTATTAATGAAATTTCTTGTTTGAATTCTCAAAGCATGTTTATGTGATTTTAGTTCTTTTTCTATAAATTTAGTTTGTGGTAGGAAAGATTGACAACCTTGACCGCGCCCTCTAAATTTACTTGCTAAATATTAGTAGCATATAGGTTAACGTTATGTTTATACGCTTGCATCCCTTGAACTAAATGATTTAATTAATTGTAATTGTGGTTTGTTGCCTGTTGCATGTAAATTAACTCGGCTAGATCCCATTGCGGTTTAGGTTAATTAATCGGCCAATTAATTAGTTTAAACTAGAATCAAACTTAGCGTTTGCATGCTTGTGATAGTGGATCATGATTCTCGATTTGTTGTCGGAATACGCCGGACTTAAACTTGTTTTGACTTATTAGTGAAATTGATGATTTAATTGAATTGAACTTACCATGACTAACCCGGTTACATGATCTTGGAGGTATTGATTTCTTTCCTTAAGTTGATTCTCTTACTTTCCTCTTTTGTTATTTTCCATACTTGATTTTCTTTCCATGTATAAAAACCCCCTTTTTGGTTACCTAAAACAAATAAGGAAATTAAGATTTGCTTGCATAGACTCCCTGTGATTGGCCCCGACCGCTACTGCTACAAGTTAGCTTTAGAGGTTGAGGATTATAAATTTATTTGATAAGAGACCTCGACAATCTCTTCCATCAAATTGGCGTCGTTGTCGGGGAGTCTTCGGCGAATTTTTCTTTCCCTTTTGTTTTCATTTGACTTTTCTACTTTTTGTCTACAGTTTATGCAAACACGTTCTTCGCAGGATAGAGAATTTCTGTTTTGTCCTGACATCACAAGGGAAGAACGTAGACTTCGAAGAGAGACAAAAAGAGATGAAGTCAACGAACCACAAGCTATGGCCGAGCAAACATTGAAGCAACTCGCGACCGGAAATCTGAACCAACAACCATTTTGCATCACTTATCCCGAGACCGAAGGTGCATTTGAATTAAAATCTGGACTAATTCATCTTTTGCCTATTTTCAGGGGAAGCGCAGGAGAGGACCCACACAAGCACTTAAAGGAATTCTACATCGTTTGCACGGGAATGAAGCTCAACGGTGTAACGGACGAACAAATAAGTTTACGTGCTTTTCCTTTTTCTTTAAAAGATATGGCAAAAGATTGGTTATATTTTCTTCCTAGTGGTTCAATTAATACTTGGGCTGACATGAAAAAAATACTTTTAGAAAAAAAAATTTCTTGCAAGTAGGGCTGCTAATCTTCGTAAAGAAATTTACGGTATTACTCAAATTGTCGGTGAAACTCTTTACGAATATTGGGAACGCTTTAAAAGATTATGTGCTAGTTTTCCTCACCATCAAATAGCCGATCCATTGGTAATTCAATATTTCTATGAAGGTTTACTTCCAACAGATCGAGGCATGATCGATGCAGCTAATGGAGGAGCATTGGTGAACAAAACTGCAGCAGAGGCCCGAGCACTCATATCTTCCATGGCCGAAAATTCTCAACAATTTGGAAAACGAGTTCCCGGTCTATTACCAAAAGTAGCAGCAGTGAATGAGGTAAGTAGTCTTGATTCAAAAATGTCTGAACTTACTGATCTTGTTAAACAACTTGTGACAGGACAAATTACTAAGGAAAAAGTTTGTGGAATCTGTTCAATCCAAGGCCACCCACTGATTCCTGTCCACAGTTGCAAGAAGGCCAAACTGCAGAAGTCAATGCAATAGGAGGGTATGCAAATCAAAATGGCCAAGGTAGGAAGTACGATCCATATTCCAACACTTACAATCTGGGATGGAGGGATCACCCTAACTTTAGCAATAGCCAAAACAACCATCAGAAACAGAACTTTGGAGGGCAATCTTCCCAATCAGGTATGTCTCTTGAAGATATGATTAAGTCTTTAGCTGAATCTACTTCTAAGTTTCAACAGGAGACTAAGGCCGGTATGCAAAATATGGGAAATCAAATTACACAATTGGCCACTTCCATAGGTAGATTGGAGGTCCAATATGGAAAGTTGCCTACCCAACCAGAAATTCCAAAAAAGAAAGGTCTAAATGCAATCACACTTAGGAGTGGAGCCACTTTGAAGCCACCTCCAATTCCTTCCAAAAATATCGAAGAAAAAACTGATAAGGTAAGTTCTGAACCTTCTGTTGTTTTTTATTTCACTAAGCCTGCTCCCTTTCCTTCTAGATTAGTCCAGAATAATAAGAAAAAGGAGAAAGAGGACAAGGATGCCTTAGAAGTATTCAGGAAATTTTCAATCAACATTCCACTCTTGGAGGCCGTTCAACAATTTCCAAGGTATGCCAAATTTTTGAAAAGATAGTGTACCAAAAAGAAAATCTCCAACAAAAAGGTCACTGAAAATCTTTCCATGCTTGCCTTCAAACCTTTGCCTGAAAAATGCTTAGATCCAGGTATGTTTTCCTTACCTTGCATGATAGGACATCACCATGTTAAGCATGCCATGCTAGACTTAAGAGCTTCAATCAATGTTATGCATATGTCTCTATATCATGAGTTAGGATTGACTAATTTGCATGAGACTAATGTAATAATTCAATTAGCTGATAGATCTAGCACTACCCCTTTAGGTATCTGTGAGAATGTCCTTGTTAAAATAGAGGATTTTGTTTTCCCCGCTGATTTCTATATTCTTGATATGCCTGCACCATGTAACTCTACTTCTTCTATTATTTTGGGCCGCCCATTCATGTAAACGACCAAGGTAAACATTGATGTAGATGCAAGAGTTGTTACAGTAGGATTTAAAGGAAAGACAATGACATTTAGGGTAGTTGGTAATGACCGTAATTCCTCTACTAATCTAAGCACTATTGTTTCTGATCATGATAATTATATTTATTCTGATGATGAATGCTTTGGAAGCTTTGCATCATTTGTCTACAACAGTGAAGATGACAGCTCGGGTTGATTGGTTCAAACCCGTCGAGCATAACGACGTTAAAAAATTGCGCTTATGGGAGGCAACCCAATTTCTATCCTTTCCTTATTTAGTAGTTTATTCCTTTGTTATTTCCTTATCTTTCTTTATTGCCTTATAGGACCCCTACACCAAATCTCTGAAATTTTTGCCAATCGTGGAAGTTTCCATATTTTTTCCATCCCAATGCTCAAACAGGGGAGGTTTTTTGTTCCCTTCTTTTTGTCTCTTACCTTCCATATTTAATTTACATTGAGGACAATGTAATGTTTAGGTTGGGGGTGGGAAACATATGCATGTTTGCTTTATGCTTTGATTGACCAATTATTTTAAACAATTTAAAAATAAATTAGAACCTGAGTCGGGTTAGTTCTGTTTAAGGCTGGAGGTATTTAAGTTGACGGTTTACAGAACACCTCCTACCTGGGAACAAACCCGAACCAGTGAAGTTCTGTCTAAGGCTGGAGGTATTTAAGTTGACGGTTTACGGAACACCTCCTACCTAGGAATTGATTTGAATCAATGTTCAAATTTATCTTTTAATTGAAGCAAACTTTGAAACAAATTTTTAAGATTTTATGCGTCGCTTCAAAGATTGACTATGAAATTTCTAGGATAAGAAAAACATGAGTATATATTTTTCCCATAGTTGAATTGCATGCATTCTAGCATCTTTAGAGACTTCATTAAAAATATTTGAAATCTTCCTTAAACTAAATTGAGCACGAGTCCTTCTTAGCGTCGTTTTGTTGGTTTTAGATGGCCTAATAAGATTCACGTCTCTGTTGTCACCTCAATAGGATAGGTAGCATGTTTAGAGGAAATTTTTGCAAAATAACTTGTTTAATGCGTGGGGAGTAAGAAAAAAAATAATATTTTTGTTTAGCTTGTCGGGGTAAAAAGAGCTACCTCTAGTGTGATCAGTTAGGTCGTCCAGAGAAAACTCGGGAAATGTGGTCCTGCATTAGTTGCGTGAAAGCTAGTACCCTTAAAAATCATAAATATATGCAAGCTTAGGCCCTTTAAATTTCTTGTTTGAATTAAAAAAAAAAAAACCTTTTGCATCCTTAAACAAGTTAGTTTGTTCCTTTCCTTTAATGCATTATGTCTTTGTCCAGTGTAGAGGGAAGATGGAATAGTGAATTTTATAAGTCCTCGAACTTTTCAAAACATCTCTAGGAAGACTTAGCTCACATTTTGCATAAGAAAGAATTTGGTTAATTTTAATTTGTCTCTAACTATGCTAGTTTCGCATTCAATTCTCTTAAGTAAAAAATTGATCATGCTTGCCTTTGAGAAATTGAGTCATAAACATTGCATTGCATAAAAAATTTTCCTCATTATATTAGCATGCTCGAAGACTAGCAAGGTTTAGGTTGGGGGTGTTTGACAAGACCAATTTCTTATGCATTTAGAATCTCCCAATTTGCTTATCTTCGTTGAATTCCTTGCGAAAAATGCTTTAAAATGAGTATAATATGTCTATAGGTCCTTACCGGAGCTTTGGAAACAATTCGGGGCTTAAAACAAGCAAAACCGGAGCTTGAAATGACCATTCTGCCCTTGGAGCCGTCGAAGCGTCGAGACGCTACTGTTGGAGGGTCGGGACGCTGCTCGAATAAGGAAATAATTTGGCCGTGAAGATGAAGCTGGAGCGTCTCAACGCTGTGTCCTAGCGTCTCGACGCTGTGTCCTAGCGTCTAGCAGTTTTCCATAATTGAAATTTTCCAAATTTGGCTGAAATTTTCCATGTTTGAAGACCCAATTCAGCACCATTCTACCACAAATTGAAGGCCAAGAATCCCTATAAATAGAGGCCTTTGGTGTAGGTTTAGAATCATCCCTCAACACACAATTCACTACAACTTTGTAGTTCATCTCTCTCCCCCTTTTCTACTATTCTTCTTAGCTTTAGTTTTTATTGCTTTCTTTGATGTATTCCATGAAGAAGCAAGCTTGCTCTTATTCCATGAGAGGCTAATCCCTTCATTCATGTAATTGGGTAGTCAAGAGTAAGTTCATATTCTATTAATGAAATTTCTTGTTTGAATTCTCAAAGCATGTTTATGTGATTTTAGTTCTTTTTCTATAAATTTAGTTTGTGGTAGGAAAGATTGACAACCTTGACCGCGTCCTCTATAAATTTAGTTGCTAAATATTAGTAGCATATAGGTTAACGTTATGTTTATACACATGTGTCCCTTGAACTAAATGATTTAATTAATTGTAATTGTGGTTTGATGCCCGTTGCATGTAAATTAACTCGGCTAGATCCCATTGAGGTTTAGGTTAATTAATCGGCCAATTAATTAGTTTAATCTAGAATCAAACTTAGCGTTTGCATGTTTGTGATAGTGGATCATGATTCTCGGTTTGTTGCCGGAATATGCCGGGCTTAAACTTGTTTTGACTTATTAGTGAAATTGATGATTTAATTGAATTGAACTTACCATGACTAACCCGGTTACATGGTCTTTGAGGTATTGATTTCTTTCCTTAAGTTGATTCTCTTACTTTCCTCTTTTGTTATTTTCCATACTTGATTTTCTTTCCATGTATAAAAACCCCCTTTTTGGTTACCTAAAACTAATAAGGAAATTAAGATTTGTTTGCATAAACTCCCTATGATTGACCCCGCCGCTACTAATACAAGTTACCTTTAGAGGTTGAGGAATATAAATTTATTTGATAAGAGACCTTGACAATCTCTTCCATCAGAATTAAAAACAACGAATCAAAATCAATCATAAAAAATTTAAACAAACCAAATCTAAAATAATATTAAATTCAAACCAAATCAGCGAGATAAAATCAAACAAACACTGGGAGCTCAAAATATTGCTTCTGTGAAATGCTCCCGCAAAAACCTTGCTTTCTCATTCTTCAACCAGTTTTAGGGAAGGATATTTCGTATGGAACTCCTCTCCCCTGTAATGTTTCACACACTGTCCATTCACTTTGAACACTTTCCCATCTTTTTCATCCTGCAATGTAATTGCTCCATGGGGGAAAACTTCAATCACCACAAATGGCCCTGACCATTTAGATTTTAGTTTCTCGGGAAATAATTTTAATAATCTAGAGTTATAAAGCAAAACTCTCTGACCCTTGACGAACGTTTTAGGCTTAATTTTCTTGTCATGCCACAACTTAGTCTTTTCTTTATACATTTTCAAATTTTCATAAGAAAATTGGCGAAATTCCTCTAATTCATTAAGTTGCAGCATTCTTATTGCCCCTGCATGACTCAGATCAAAATTTAATTTTTTCAAAGCCCAAATCGTTTTATGCTCAAGCTCTAATGGTAAATGACAAGTTTTCCCATATACTAACCTATAGGGAGACATACCTAGAGAAGTCTTATAGGTTGTCCTATAAGCCCAAAGAGCCTCATCCAACCAAAAAGATCAATCCTTCCTAAATGGATGGACTACTTTCTCTAGAATAGATTTAATTTCCCTATTGCTAATTTTAGCTTGAGCATTTGCTTGTGGGTGGTAAGGGGTAGCTATCCTATGCTTAATCTCATACTTAGCTAACAACTTAGTTAAGATATTATTAACAAAATGTGTACCTTCATCAGTTACTAGAGCTCTAGGTGTCCCAAACCGTGCAAGAATGTGCGATTGAAGAAACCTTGATACTGTCTTGGCAACATTCTAATGGCATGTGATGGCCTCCACCCACTTGGACACGTAATCAACTGCCAATAAGATAAAAACATTGCCATTAGAAGGGGGAAATGGCTCCATAAAGTCAATGCCCCACACATCGAATAATTCCACTTCCAAAATATAAGTTAAAGGCATTTCATTTCTAGGCCCCAAGTTTCCTCTTCTTTGGCAAGCATCACATTGCTTGTAGAACCAATGGGCATCCTTAAATAAGGTAGCCCAGAAGAATCCACAATGCAAAATCCTCATAGTTGTCCTCTGACCGCTGAAATGGCCTCCATACGGCGAAGAGTGACATTGCTTCAGGATTTCCTTTGCTTCATCACCTAAAACACACCTACAAATAATACGACCAGAGCATTGCTTATACATAAATTACTCATCCCAATAGAAAAATTTTGCATCATGCTTAAACTTTTTCGTCTGCCTCCAATCCATTTCAATAGGAGTGACTCCCTTTACCAAAAAGTTTGCAATATCAGCATACCAAGGGACATCCTTGACTACTTTTACCTCAACAACAAAGAGCTGTTCATTTGGAAAAGAATCTGAAATGGCAGATTGCTTCAGCAAAGATGATGATGGATCAAGACGAGACAAATGATCTGCAATGACATTTTCTGATCCCTTTTTGTCCTTTATCTCCAAGTCGAATTCCTACAATAATAAAACCCAACGAATTAGTCTAGGCTTTGCATCTTTCTTAGACATTAAATACCTTATTGCTGCATGAACCATGAACACTGTGACTTTGGATCCAACCAAATATGGTCGGAATTTCTCAAAAGCAAACACAACAGCTAACAACTCATTTTCAGTAGTTGTATAGTTGACTTGTGCTTCATTTAAAATCCTGCTTGCATAATATATAGGATGGATAAATTTTCCATGCTTTTGCCCCAGCATAGCACCTACTGCAGCATCACTCGCATCACACATTACCTTAAATGGTAAATTCCAATTAGGTGCACAAAGAATGGGTGTTGAGATTAAAGCAGCCTTTAAAGTTTCAAAAGCCTTCCTACAATCTCCATTAAAGTCAAAAAACGTGATCAGTACACAATAAGTTAGAAAGAGGTTTACTAATTTTTGAAAAATCCTTTATGAACCTCCTATAAAATCCAGCATGACCTAAAAAGCTCTGAATCCCTTTTACAAAACTCGGTGGTTCTAATCTCTCAATAACCTCAATTTTTGCTTGATCAACTTGTAGACCTTTCTTAGAAATCCTATGACCTAACACAATGCCCTCCTTCACCATGAAGTGGCATTTCTCCCAATTAAGAACTAGATGGGTATCCTCACATCTCTTTAACACCTTACCTAAATTATCCAAAAAACTTTCAAAAGACCCTCTAAAAACTGAAAAATCATATCCATAAATACCTCAACAGTGGACTCAATCATATCAGAAAAAAATTGCTAACATACACTACTGAAATGTTGCTGGAGCATTGCAAAGGCCAAAAGGCATTCACCTAAAAGCAAATGTCCCATAAGGGCATGTGAAAGTGGTTTTTTCCTGATCCTCAAGAGCAATGGTAATCTGGTTATACCCAGAATAACAATCTAAGAAACAGTAGTAGGTCTGACCAGCCATTCTATCCAACATCTGGTCAATAAATGGTAGAGGGAAATGGTCCTTATGGGTAGCTTTATTAAGCCTCCTGTAATCCATGCAAACCCTCCAGCCAGTTACTGTCCTGGTTGGGATCAACTCATTTTCTTTATTACTCACCACCGTGACACCTCCTTTCTTAGAAACACATTGGACGGGGCTTACCCAATTGCTGTCTGCAATTGGATAAATAATGCCAGCATCCAACCATTTTATCACCTTCTTTTTAACCTCTTTCATTGCAGGGTTAAGCCTTCTCTGTTGCTCAATACTCTTGAAGGATCCCTCATCTAGAGTGATTTTGTGTATACAAAAAGATGAGCTAATTCCCTGAATGTCAGCTATTGTCCAACCTATTGCCTTGCGATATTGCTGCAGCAACTTTATTAAGGCCTCTTCATGTTCCAGCATTAAATCTAATGCAACAATAATGAGCAACGTCTCACCTTCCCCAAGATACACATACTTTAGATGATCCTGCAGGGGCTTCAAATGTAAAGTGGGTGCCTCAACCAGGGATGACTTAATAGGAAGAGCTTTTCTTTGATCTAAATCTAAAGACTCAAAAACTTCCTCACACCTAGACACTTCTTTTTCATTTTTTCTTTCTAAAGAACAAACTTCTAAATCCTCTACACTAACCTCTCCATGATCTTCCAAATGTTTGTTTGTCGAATTCTGTATTGTTGTCTCAACAATTGTGTTTTCCAGAATCCTAATGAAAGAGCAACCTTCCATCTCGTCTGGATACTTCATGACCTTAAACACATTAAATTTTACTTCCTCATTATAAACTCTCATTGTTAATTCCCCTTTTTGAACATCTATCAATGCCCTACCAGTGGCCAAAAATGGACGACCAAGAATAATTGGGACATCTTTATCAGCCTCATAGTCTAAAATAATAAAATCAACAGGAAATATGAATTAATCTACTTTCACTAAGACATCCTCAATTTTACCCTCAGGATATGTGATAGACCTATTAGCTAGTTGGAGTGTGACTGTGGTGGGCCTAGCTTCACCAATACTAGCTTTCGATAGACCGAAAGAGGCATAAGGTTAATGCTTGCACCTAAATCACATAGTGCTCTACCTAACTCTTTTCCACCTATTGACACAGGTATAGTAAATGATCATGGATCCTTAGCCTTGGTTGGTAGCACATTCTTAAGAATAGCACTACACTCCTCAGTAAGAGATATTGTTTCAAACTCACCTAACCTCTTCTTTTTAGTTAAAATATCCTTAAGAAATTTAGCATGATTAGGCATTTGCTCAATAGCTTCTACTAAAGGGATATTTATATGCAATTGCTTAAAAATCTCTAAAAACTTCTGAAATTGACCATCTTGTTTCTTAGGCCTTTGCCTTTGTGGAAAAGGTAGAGGTGGTACATAAGGTGGGGGCGGCACATAAGGTTATTCCACATCTGGAACAGACCCAGATGCTCCAGCATCATTATTGCTGCCTCCAGCACCCTGACCAGTCTCTAACTCTTTCTCAACAACAACATTTTTATCACAATTCTTTTCTATATCCTAGGTTTTACTAGGCTCTTTTCTTTCCTCTAGTGGCTTACCACTCCTAAGAGTCACTGCCTTTACCTACTCCTTACCTTCCCTTCTAGGGTGTTCAGTATCTGAAGGAAGTTTCCATTGAGGCCTTGCCTTCAAGTCATTAGCTAGCTGACCCACTTGCAATTCCAGGGCTCTCATTGAAGCTTGATTACTTTGAATTGTGGCATCTGTACGAGCCATATATTCTTTCATCATTGCCTCAAGAGAACTCTCCGAATTTTCCTGGGGTAAAGCCTGCTTATTTTGCTGGGGCAATGTCTGCGCTTTAACAAATCCTGACTAGTTCACCTTTTGCTGTGTTTGCACATTACTTCCTTGTCCTCCCCATGCGAAGTTGGGGTGGTTGCGCCAACCTGGATTATAAAAGTTAGAATAAGGGTTATTCCTCTGATTACCTACAAAAAACACAGAAGCTGGATTGTTGGGGCAAAACTCGTAGTTGTGATCTTCACCACAATAGACGCATGCTTCCTCTGCAACTTGGTTCACCACTACAGCAGGCTCCACAGCTAGCGGCTGCTGATGACTAAACGCTGTCACATTTTTAAGAGCGTTAGCTAACATTGCAATATTAGCCCTAATGGTGGACACATCATCAACCTCTAGCACACTCTTAACCTTTTTATTTGTGCCTCTAACATCTGACCACTGACAACTATTAGTTGATATTCTTTCTAAAATTTCATGGGATTCATTAAAAGTTTTTGCCAAAAAGGCCCCTCCAACCGAAGCATCAACCATACCCTGGGTTGCTCCATTTAACCCATTGTAAAATGTTTCCATTTGGATACAATGTGGTAAACCATGGTGGGGACACTTCTGTAAAAGCTCCTTAAACCTCTCTCAAGTCTCACTAAAAGTTTCATCTTCAAGTTGCCTAAACCCTACTATTTCACTCCTCAATTTAGCATTTCTATTTGGTGGGAAATATTTACTAAGAAATTTTTCCACTAATTCATTCCATGTCCTAATTGATCCTGGAGAAAAAGAATTTAACCATGTTTTTGCTCCATCTCTAAGAGAATACGGGAACAATGTTAATCTAAGGGCATCCCTAGGCACTCCTTGAATTACAAAATAATCAATAACTCCTAGAAAAAACTTAAGATGTAAATGAGGGTCTTCAGATGACAAACCATGGAATTGACCCACGGTTTGCAACATCTAAAACATTACCGGTTTCATCTCAAAATTTGCTGCCTCAATTTGAGGACGTGCAATTCCTGGATTTAACTCAACAAACATTGGAAAAGCATACGCTCGAATGGCTATGGCCCTATCGTTTGCTACTAAGATAGGATTCTCAGCCTGATTACTTTGCTGCTCATTTTGCTCCAGCGGCTGGTTTTGCTGCAGCAAACGATTCTGCCGGGGTTTGCTGGATCTTCTAGACCTTGCGGGAGACGCAACACGTTATCCATTTGATTTTGCTGTCTACGTTGCTCTTTCCTTCTTCTCCTGAATGTGCTCTCGATTTCTAGATCAAGCTCGAACCTTACCCCAGGCGGATCGCTCATGCACCAAACTCACACTTGCAAAAACAAAAGAAACAATAAAAAAGTTCTACCACCAAACCATTAAATCACATACACAAAACAGATCAAATAAAAACTTATTCAAGTCCCCGGCAACGGTGCCAAAAACTTGTTGGGTTTCGAGAGTGGGTGAAAATAAGATATAAAAAGACTCTAGAACTCTGTGCAAGTATACACAATCCGCAGCAAGTAATAAGTATTTATCGAATCCAAGGTCTGAATTAGCTTTCACTTTATCTATTTTGTTTAGTTTTTCAATGGTTTCAAAAGTGGGTAAACTAATTGGTTTTTATAGAATGCTGAGGCAAAAGAAATGACAGAACAAGCGCTGGTCAGGATTTAGTAATTGTTTTAAATGATTCTCTAGCAATATTATTGATCAGGCAAACTCTCGGAGTCTTATTAGCAAATTCCTCCCGGAACTCCAGATTTTTTAAAATGTGTTTCAACTCCAATGAAACACTACCGATCAAGCACTAGGCAACTAGCTATCTCTAGCTCAGTCACTAGCGTTCACCAATACACAATGATCTAGTGTTATTAAATGTCACACACTCCCTAAATCATAATTGAAACTAGAGAGTGGTATTCATACCGGCTGGCCAAGCGGACATAAAATAGAAATGAGCACAACAATTAATCAAGATGCATCAAATCAATACTTATTGCATAGAAATTAAGCACGACAATCACATGTTCCCTAACCAACGCCTAAAGTTACTTAGTTCATAAAGTGCATAGAGACACACGTTACAATATAAGTAAATGCATCCATAACTACAAAGTAATACAAGAAAATATTAATTCCCCTGATCAGCTTGCAATTGATGGTCTTCTTGTAGGTCTCCAATCTCTCTCCTCTATTCGGCTCCCAAAGGTGGAAGTAAACTTTCCAAGAGTGGAATGTTCCTCCCAAGGATGGAAAAAATTTGACTTGGGCGGCTATCTCCTTTTATAGAGTGATAGGAGGCTTGAATTAGGTTGACCTAGACACGTGGATGGCTCTCCTTGCTCCTTTATCCCGAGATTATCTTAACAAAATTCAGTTCATCAAATTGGCTAACAAGCTATGACGTGATAGTTTTGTTTCTCGCTTTGCTCCAGCACAGATTTTGCTCCCTCAAGTCGCTCAGCAATACATTCTGCACAAAATAACTTCCAAAGCATCCATTCTACCAAATGGGTTAAAACATAAAATATATATCTAAAAGCAACTCTATTTAGCACAAAAGACACAAAAATCCCTATAGAAATAAGGCCTAAATAACTCCCTTTTGGAGAGTTATCAATGAGAGTGACCAATACGCCGACTCAATAAGCCTATCATTTTGGGGAAAAGATCGAGTGGGGAGCTGGGAACATAATCGTACAAGATGGAACTCACTCCTTTTCGACTTTAGGGAAGCAGGTGAGTGTTCCCTTAAGTGGTGACTCCGAGTCTTGAAGAAAGGGTCCTACCCTCTCAATGGCACGAGAGGGTTTTCTGTTTGATGGTTTGACCACAAACAGGTTGTTCATTAGAGGAGAACTGGTACTTAAGGAAATAGAAGTAACCCAGGGGTAAAACGGTAATTTGACCCAACTGATGTTACGGACAATCGTGAAGGACTAACTAGTCGTTATTGGTCTATATCCGTGGACACAAAAAATATATCTGCAGGGAGAAGAGTGCAACTGTGAGTCTATAGTGGAATGTACACACAGTTAATGAATATTGATGAATTTGGCTAATGAGTTTAACTAATTAATCTCACATCATTGGAGCTTCTGATCTATAGGTCCATTAGGGCCCACTGGTAGCTCATAAAGTAATTTGAGACAAATAAGTAATAAATGCAAATTGAAAATGTTCAATTTACTAAGGGAAACAATATAATATATATTGATATATTATTATGAGAGAAATTAATATTTGAAGAAATTCAAATATTAATATAGATTTGAGTCACATTAAATTTATGGAAGTTTGAAATAGTTCAAATATGAATTAATTAATTTTAAGGCCTAAAATCTATTTAGGCAAATTAATTAATTCAAGGCCGGAAATTAAATATGTGATATTTAATTGGTGGTTAATTAATTAAAGAATTAATTAATCGGGAATTAATCAATTATGGAAATAATTAATCACTTATGGAAGTGATTAATCATTTATGAAAATGATCTAATCACTTATGGAAGTAATTAGTCATTTATGGAAAAGATTAATCAGTTATGGAATTGATTAATCTTGGATTGATTAAATAAGGAATAAGATTGAATCAATTTTGGAAAAGATTGATTTAATTGAATATTTTATTCATGGCCACTCTTCTATAAATAGAACACTAGACCTAGTTGGTTTAGTAGCCCTCTTGCTCTTAAAATCACAAGACAAGACCCTATAATTCTCTCTAGCCTCCCTCTTAGAGAAAGACTCCCATTTTTGCCTCCTAGACTTAGAAACGTACCGGTGTAACCTCTGTGGTTATTGTGTCTTTGAAGAAGCAATTTCCAACAAAGAAATCAATAAGGAATCGTTGTGTTTTCGTTTATTGGAACATCGTTGGCGAAGAACGGTCAAGTCTACAATGAAGGTTTGTAACGGTTTTTCCCACGTCTTTAGAAAAGCATGATAATAAATTTAGATTTAATTTTCCAGCATGTTTATAGCAATTTCCAGCAACTTTAAAGCATGTTTAAAGTTTATTTTGCCTTTTCGTAACGTTATTTTAATGTTAATTAATATACGACGTAAGGTCCTTTCAATGCGCTTCCGCTATGTAGGGGCTTTCATCCCCTTCAGGACCTTGGACATCCCTAGTCATGGCCTTCCGCTGCGTTTACTAAGGTTTTGTCACCACCCTTTTCTTCCCAGTGAGTTCTGCTTGAACTTTCCTTCGAATCGTGGCCTTTTATAGCATGGGGAGTGGTTGAGGAGTCACGAAAATGGTGCTAGCAGGTGGCCCAGTTAGTTTCGGAGTCAAAACAGTCGATTAGGTGCGCAAAACACTCGTTCAAAACGACCCACGATGGACTCGGAACTGTCTGTCTCTGCTTAGAAATGCGGTCGCATTTCATTTTAGCCTTGCCAGAAATGCGACTGCATTTCTAGGAATTTTTTCGGATTCCTCTGTTTTCTGCAAAACACCAAAACCAAGTCAAATTCACACCAAAATGAGTTCTTTAAAGCACAAATATGCATAATTTGACATACATGACTCTCAACATCCTAACTCATCAACTTTAGCACTTTTTAAGCTCGAAAATAGTGTTTTTAATCTAAAACATACAATTTTGACAAGAGAATGAGCTAAATATAAGGGTAAAATAGGTATATTTTTAATTTTTAACCTTATCAGAGTCCTAGTGAGCTTTTATTGAAGGGAGGCAAATTCTAGATCAACTCTTAATTGCTAATCAAACCATCGAGGATTGCAAGCGAAAACAAAGGAGATGATTTTATTCAAGATCAATTTTGAAAAAATTTATGACCATGTAGACTGGAATTTTCGAGACAAGGTATTGGCTAAGAAAGGTTTTGGGTACAAATGAAGATCGTGGATATGGGGTTGTGTGAGGTTTGTTAGATACTCGATCATTATTACCGGTTTTTCGAAAGGAAAAATTCTTGCTTTTAGAGGCATTGAAAGGGATGAAAGCCCCTAAACAGCGGAAACGCATCGATTGGACCTTACGCCGTATATTAATTAACATTAAAATACTGTTACGAAAAGGCAAAATAAACTTTAAACATGCATTAAAGTTGCTTGAAATTGCTATAAACATGCTTGAAAATTAAATCTAAATTTATTTTCATGCTTTTCTAAAGAAACGAGAGAGAACCGTTACAAACCTTCGTTGTAGACTTGACCGTTCTTCGCAAACGACGCTTCAACGAACAAAAGCGCAGCAGCTTTCTTGTAGTTTATTCGCTGGAAATTTCTTCTTGAAAGACACAATAACCACATAGGTTACACCGGTATGTCTCTAAGTCTAGGAGGCAAAAGAGTTGTGGGAGTCTTTCTCTAAGAGGGAGGCTAGATAGAATTCTAGGGTCTTGTCTTGTGAGTCTAAGAGCAAGAGGGCTCCTAAACCAATTAGGTCTAGTGTTCTATTTATAGAAGAGTGGTCATGAATAAAATATTCAATTAAATCAATCTTTTCCAAAATTGATTCAATCTTATTCCTTATTTAATCAATCTAAGATTAATCAATTCCATGATTGATTAATCTTTTCCACAAATGACTAATTACTTCCATAAGTAATTAGATAATTTCCATAAATGATTAATCACTTCCTTAGTGATTAATTATTTCCATAATTGATTAATTTCCCGGTTAATGCATTCTGTAATTAATTAACCACAAATTAAATATCTCATATTTAATTTCCGGCCTTGAATTAATTAATTTGCCCAAATAGATTTTAGGCCTTAAAATTAATTAATTCATTATTTGAACTTTTTCAAACTTCCATAAATTTAATGTGACTCAAATTTATATTAATATTTGAATTTCTTCAAATATTAATTTCTCTCATAATAATATATCAATATATATTATATTGTTTCCCTTAGTAAATTGAACATTTTCAATTTACATTTACTACTTAGTTGCCTCGAATTACTTTATGAGCTACTAGTGGGACCTAATGGACCTGCAGATCAGAAGCTCCAACGATGTGAGATTAATTGGTCAAACTCATTAACCAAATTAATTAATATTCGTTAACTGTGTGTACATTCCACTATAGTCTCACAGTTGCACTCTTCTCACTGCAGACATATTTTCTGTATCCACGGATGTAGACCAATATCGACTAGTTGTCTGTCACGAGTGTCTGTAACACCAGCTGGGTCAAATTACCGTTTTACCCCTGGGTTACTTCTATTTCCTTAAGTACCAGTTCTCCTCTAATGAACAACCTGTTTGTGGTCCAACCGTCAAACAGAAAATCCTCTCGTGCCATTGAGAGGGTAGGGTCCTTTGTTCAAGACTCGGAGTCACCACTTAAGGGAACACTCATCTGCTTCCCTAAAGTCGGGGAGTGAATTCCATCTTGTACGATTATGTTCCCAACTCCCCATTCGGTCTTGTCCCCAAAATGGTAGGCTTATTGAGTTGGCGTATTGGCCACTCTCACCCATACAAATCGAAGGACAATCCCTCATGAGCAGGAGTCCATAATCAACTCAAGATTAAGACTAAGTTGTCTAGGTCGTCCTAGTGAAATAGAAAACCTAACGGTGTTATAACCAGTGGCTACTATTTTGCGATCCGGTCTTATGCAAACTCATTGCATAGGATACCCCCACTCATATGTCTCCTACATGAACGCGTTGGATCATAGCGTTTGTATCAAATACAAAGTGGATTGTATCCATTGTGTCATCAGGATAAGGCATCCAGTCTTATCCCTATACTATAGACCCTTTAGGTTGTTTTTTGAACAGTGATCCCCATGTGTCGCCACATATAGTTCAAGACTCATATTACAACCTAGGATGTCTAGTTTATTGGATTAGGGTTATTTTATGCAAAGACAAATATAAAATAACTAATAACATTTAATGGAAAAATATATAAATATTATTTCATTAATATCCGGTCAACGGTTACATTCACTATCTACGAGTTTTAGGGCATAAAACCCAACACTTAAACAAGGTGATCTCTTACTTGTGGTGGATGTTCCGAGTAGGATGATCTCGAGATGCGTATGAGGGATTTTAAAGGGTTTTGAGGTTTGTCGGGGGGTATCATTATCACACATCCAGTTTGCGGATGATGTGCAATTTGCTAACCGCAAGTGTACGGGTCAAGTAATAATATAGTGATTTTGCAATCGAATGTCGTCCTCTGGATTGGTGTCTAGCCAAATTTTAATTATCGAAAATACTTTTGACCAATTTTATTTAGGGAATCAACTTGAATGAGAATATGAATTAATCAAATACAAAACTAAATCTAAAAGTGACAATCTAATGGGAATAATTGGTCTTAGGGATTTGATTTCACCAATTGGAGTTATGGATTAATAAACGAATTAACACATGCTATGATTCATAAATCTTGGCAACTAAAATCACACATATCTCTCCCGAGCATACATGATTCTCCCATATGCAATTGAACCCGATATCCCTATCTAAATCCAACAAACATACAAGGCAATAAAGCTAACCTTTAAAACAATTTCTAGAATTAACCTTAATCTCCCGATTTTTAGCTAAATTCTAGTTATGCATATTGATTACTAATTTAAATCCTCTCTCCCGAGTTAGATTCAAATATAAACATCAATCAATTTATGGCCAGTAAATCGAAAGCATTAAGGATACAACATATGCATAAATGACATCAATAGCATAAATACCGTAAATCAATCCAAAACGTGCCCAACGGCTACATCAATCCCTAAGAATTAAACTTAGCTACACATAATCCTCGTTACAATATAAACTAAGTCTAAATAAGCCATAAAAACTATCTAAAGTAAGGGAAAAGAGAAATAGACTCGTTGTAGGCCGAGACCGAACGTCCCCGTCACGATCCCCACGAACAATGGGTTGATTTCCAACTCGTCCCCTTTGCTTCAGCTAGAGAATCCCTCAATTCTATCCTATTGTCGGCTCCAAAAGTCCCCAAATCGAAGTCCCTTCAAACCTAGCCGAAAAGAAGCTTATATAGCAGATTTTTCGTCTTAGAGTCGAGACGCTGCCTTCAAAACGCGTGTTTCAGTAAGCGAAATAACACAGCGTCGAGACGCTAAGGTCGCAGCGTCTCGACGCTTTGACCTTTACGCGCCTAATCAGATATGGAATGTGAGCGTCGAGACGCTCAAGAGCTAGCGTCTCGACGCTAGCCTGCTGTTGACTGAAATTTGACTTTTTTCCTCTTTTACTCTTTTCATTCCTTTGCATCTTTTCACGTCCCGAGCACCCGATTAACTCTAATATTGCATTATAGCTCCAATCAACCATTTCCTACAAAATAAACAATAAAGCACAATAAAATGGCCCAAACATCATAAAAGACTAGCTAAATTAAATAAGTAAAAGTAGCTAGCAATGCTTGCTATCAAATACCCCCAAACTTAAGCTTTTGCTAGTCCTCGAACAAACTACAAATCAAACATACAATGGAAGAATGGATGCAACAATCATAACTCAATCCTCAAAGCTCAAAAGTCAATAACCAAGCAAGCAAGAGACATGCACACAAGGACCAATGAGGGAGACAAATTAAAATTTTTCCAAAATTAACTTGCACAAGTGAGATCTAACTCAACAAGATCAGACTCTACTAGCCCAGGATTGGATTATTAAACTCTCAGCTCATCTTCCCTCTACACTGGCACTAAGGTTTCACTAATGAGTTAATGGAACAAATTAGTTTGTTTTCCTCCATACTTAGGTGCTTATAATTAACAATTAAATTAATCATATATATGTGGCACTAGCTTTCACACACCCATTGCAGGGACCCTTAACCTGAGTTTTCTCTGGTTGGCCTAACTGATCACAACATGGGTAGCTCTTTTTGCCTTAATCTTTATTAACCATTGCATATTGTGCACAAGCCATGGCATTATTATTTTTTTCTCAACAATAACAACAAGAATGATTTTTCGTTATGAGCATGATAAGCATATATTCTTTTCTTTTCTCCTAAGCAAGATTAAACATGCTAATTTGCAAAAAATTAACTCTTTAGCTCTACCCTACACCTATCCAGGTGACAACAAGCATATGAACCCAATAATTCGCTCCTAAGCCTTCAAATCCAAATCTAGCCAAGACAAATACTCTACTCATGCAAGCCATCTCCTAGAAAAATTTTAAAAAAGTCTCACTTTTTGGGCACTCATGCTTACAACTCATCACAAGCTTGAAAATTGACAAGAAAGCCTATCCTAGGACATCATAGTCATGCAAAAATACATCCAGACAACAACCATATGTATAATTCAAAGAAAGCTCAAAACTATAGCCCGAACTCAGATGCTCAAGGGCTCCACAAACATGCTAATCCACCCCCAAACTTAAAATATGCATTGTCCTCAATGTGTAACGAAAATAAAGCATGAACAAGCATGAGAACAATAAACGAATGAAAGGAGTGAACAATACTGGCCTGGAATGATGATGACTTCTTGACTGAATGCTTGGAATCTTGACAGCTTGAAAGCAAAGGAGAGAAAGAAAACAAAACCTACAAAACAGACACAAACAATAAATAAAACTCAAAAGAAAGAAATAACTAACTCACTTGGGTTGCCTCCCATAAGCGCTTGTTTAACGTCATTAGCTCGACGTGTTGACCAAATCTGCATCAGGGTGGTCTCCTGTCAGATTTTCCATCACTGGTGCTCTTCCTAGTACCTCTCCTGTAGCCCACCATCATTGTATCTGATGTGTTCTTGGGGTTCTCAAAAGCTTTTAAAACTTCCTTCTCCTGTTGGACTCTTATGATTAGCTCCCTGCGTTCAATATCAATTATAACCCTCCCTGTAGCAAGGAATTGTCTCCCTAATATGATAGGCATAGCAGTATTTTCTTTAATATCTAGCACAAAGAAATCAACAGGAAGGAAAAATCTACCTACTTTAATCAGAATATTCTCAACAATCCCATATGGACTAACCACAGACTGGTCAGCCAACTGAAGTCTAACAGAGGTCGATTTTATGTCTCCTATGTTAAGCTTTTTGCACAGAGATAATGGAATAATATTTATGCTGGCCCCTAGATCACATAGTGCTCTACAAGAATAAGTACCAAAATTACAAGGAATAGTAAAACTCCCTGGGTCAGACAATTTCTCTGGTACTCCCTGTTGGACACGAGCACTGCACGTCGATGCAAGATATACAGTCTCCAACTGCTTTTCCTTTTTCTTCTTGTTGAACCATTCCTTCATGAATTTTCTGTAGTGAGGCATCTGCTCTAAGGCATCTGAAAAAGGAATATTGACATGCAAACCCATAAAAGCATCTAAAAACTTGTCAAACTTAACTTTAGAATTTTTCTTTTTCTTTGATTTAGGAACTAAAACAGTAGGAGAAGGGATAGAAGGCTCAGGATTAAGCTTTTCAGCTTCGTTTGAGGTGGTGCCTTCTTCAACTCCTCCTGTGAGTTCCTCTGGTTCAGTAGTTTTCTCCTCTTTAGCTAATTTAATCTCCTCCTCATAATGCAGAGATACAGCCTTGCAGTACTCCAAAGAAAATTTCTCCTGTTCAACTGGGGCTTTACCTTTATTCATAGAGTTGACAACACTTACCAGTTGTCCTAGATGAGTCTCTATATTCTTGATTGCTGCAGAATGACCATTGACAGTAGTGTTTATTGCAATCACGGCCTCCTCAAGCTTATTTGACCTGTTACTTGATTCTGCAATAAAAGCTCCAACAAGGTCTTCTAAAGATTTCTTATTTTCTTGACTTTGAGGAGTGAAACCAGGAGGATTCAAAACATTCTTATTATTAGCATAGGAAAAATTCTCATGATTTCTATTGCTAGGGTGATAATGTGTAGGTGTGGAATTATTATTATACCCCATAGAATTATAATTCGAAACATACTGAACCTGCTCGAGATTTTCCCCCTGAGTCTGGGATGCAAGGGCAGCTGCAGACTCAATTGATTGAGCATTCCCTGAACCCGCCCCCGCCTCGCTTTTTTTTTATAATATATATATATATATATATATATATATAATTTATAAGTATAAATAGTAAAACTCCAACTTTGTTGTTGTAATTTTTAAATTTAAACTTATTTTATTGTTGTTATTATTTTAAAATTTGTTATATTTGAGATTATGTTGTTATTGTGATTTATTTATGTTGAAATCCATATTGTAATATTGAAATTTAATCTTTTAGAAATGATGTTTGAAGATTTTAAACTCTATCATGAAATATTTTTGCTCTTTTCATTAGGATATTTCATAGATTTTTTAAAAAAGAATTGCAATTGATTTACATTTAATAAAAAAAAAAAGAAAGAAACGGGGAATAATTCCCCGCGGGGAACCCGTGATGTGCAATTTGCTTACCGCAAGTGTACCGGTCAAGTAATAATATAGTGTTTTCGTGTAAACGAGTGTCGTCCTCTGGATTGGATTTTTAAGCAAATCAAGTATTGTGAATTATCTTGCCCAATTTTATTTAGGGATCAAAAAGTGATGAATGAATGATAAGAAAACCAAATCAAAGCAAGTAAAAAGTGTGGAATTTCAATTGGGAAAACTACTTAGGGAATTGATTTCGCCGATTTAGTTTAGGATTGATTTTAAGGAATAAGTTATTGTGCACAATGGAATTATGAGCCAAAGACCCTTTAATCACAACTACCTCTCCCGAGTATAATTGATTCTCATGCAAATTAACCAACTTGATATCCCTATCTAAGTTTATTAATCATGCAAGGCAATGAGATCTTTCAACCAATTCTAAAGTTAATCTAAAACCGTCACGAAATAGAAACTAAACTTTAGTCATGCAATCTTGAGTAAGTCTAAATCAAATCCCCTCTCCCGAGCTAGATTTGAAACTTAAATCATCCAACTAATGGCCAATTAATTGAAAGCATTAAATCAAGATTACAAACATAATACCATTGCACAACTTAAACCATAAATCAATCCATAAACACAATCAACTACATCAATCCCTAAGCTTACAAGTTTAGCTACTCATGATCAAAATTACAAGCTCAACTAAACATGTAAAAGCCATAAAAATCTAACTAAAGTGAGGGAAAGAAGAATTAAACTCGTTGTAGGCCGAGACCGAACGTCCCCGTCACGATCCCCACGAACAATGGGTTGATTTCCGAATTTTCCCCTTTGCTTTAGCCTTGAATTCCTCTGTTTTTCCTCTGTTTACAGCTCCAAAAAGTCCCAAAATTGGTTCCCCCAAAAACCTAGCCAAAAGGATGCTTAAATAGCAAAATTTCATTGTAGCGTCGAGACGCTGTCGCGATCCGCATTTTTGGAAAATTTTCTATAGCGTCGCGACGCTGGTCCTAGCGTCGCGACGCTATGATTTTTTTTTATTATTATTTTTTTAGGATTGAACTCCATTTGACTCCAATTGCTGAATTAAGCTTCAAACACATACTTCCTACAAATAAAACATAAAAATGCATAAGTTTGGAAAAATAATTGTAAATGACTAGCTTAATTAATAAGAGAAAAATAGCTAGCTATGCTCGCTATCAAATACCCCCAAACTTAAGCTTTTGCTAGTCCTCGAGCAAACTAAAAATCAAGCATACAGTGGAAGAATGGATGCAACAAACATGACCCAATCCTCTAGGCTCAAAAGTCAATAGTCAAGCAAGCAAGAGACATGCACACAAGGACCAATGAGGGAGACAAATTAAAATTTTTCCAAAATTAACTTGCACAAGCGAGATCTAACTCAACAAGATCAGACTCTACTAGCCCGGGATTGATTTATTAAACTCTCAGCTCATCTTCCCTCTACACTGGCACTAAGGTTTCACTAATGAGTTAATGGAACAAATTAGTTTGTTTTTCTCCATACTTAGATGCTTTTAATTAACAATTGAATTAAGCATGTATATGTGGCACTAGCTTTCACACACCCATTGCAGGGACCCTTAACCTGAGTTTTCTCTGGTTGGCCTAACCGATCACAACAGGGGTAGCTCTTTTTGCCTTAATCTTTATTAACCATTGCATATTGTGCACAAGCCATGACATTATTATCTTATTTCAACAGTAACAACAAGAATGATTTTTCTTTATGAGCATAAGTAGCAGATATTCTTTTCTTTTCTCCTAAGCAAGATCAAACATGCTAATTTGCAAAAAATTAACTCTTTAGCTCTACCCTACACCTATCGAGGTGACAACAAGCATATGAACCCAATAATTCGCTCCTAAGCATTCAAATCCAAATCTAGCCAAGACAAATACTCTACTCATGCAAGCCATCTCCTAGAAAAATTTTAAAAAGTCTCCCTTTTTGGGCACTCATGCTTACAACTCATCACAAGCTTGAAAATTGACAAGAAAGCCTATCCTAGGACATCATAATCATGCAAAAATACATCCAGACAACAACCATATGCATAATTCAAAGAAAGTTCAAAACTATAGCCCGAACTCAGATGCTCAAGGGCTCCACAAACATGCTAAACCACCCCCAAACTTAAACATGCATTGTCCTCAATGTATAAAGAAAATAAGGCACAAACAAGCATGAGAACAATAAAAGAATGAAAGGAGTGAACAATACTTGCCTGGAATAATGATGACTTCTTGACTGAAAGCTTGGAATCTTGAAAGCTTGAAAGCAAAGGAGAGAAAGAAAACAAGACCTACAAAACAACAACAATAAATAAATCAAAAACAAAAAGAAAACACACTAAACTTGCTTGGGTTGCCTCCCATAAGCGCTTGTTTAACGTCATTAGCTCGACGTGTTGATCGTGCTTCAAGGGGGCTTTTGTTCTGTGAATCCAACAGAGGTGCTCTTTCTTGCACCTTTCCTATATCCCATGAAAAATACTTCATCTTTAGAGTCTTCAACTGCTTTAAAGATTTGTTTTTCGTTCTTGACTCTAATAGTGAGCTCCCTATGCTCAATATCTATAATCACTCGCCCAGTAGCGAGGAATGGTCTTCCTAATATGACAGGCATTGAAGGATTTTCTATCATGTCCATAACATATAAATCAATAGGGAGAAAAAATCTACCTACTCTGATTAACACATTTTCTACAATACCAACTGGTCTCACCACAGATTGATCAGCCAATTGGAGCTTTACAGGAGTAGACTTAATCTCACCTATATCTAACTTTTTACACAATGATAGAGGAATGATATTAATGCTAGCACCTAAATCACATAATGCTCTGAAAGAATAAGTACCAAAACTACAAGGAACAGAAAAACTCCCTGGATCTGCTACTTTTTCAGGTACCTTCTGTTGGACTCGAGTGCTGCATGTGGAAGCAAGATATAGTGTCAACCTTCTTTTCTTTTCGCTTCTTTGCTAACCACTCCTTCATGAACCTGTTGTATTGGGGCATCTCTAATGCCTCTGCAAAAGGAATATTAATATTCAGATTCATAAAAGCATTCATAAATTTATCAAACTGAACCTAATTGTTCTTTTTATTCTTTTTCTTTTTCTTTTCCTTGGGAACCATCAGTGTGGGAGAAGGAATATGAGGCTCAGGTTCAGACTTTTCAGCCTCATCAGATGATGTGTCCTCCTCAGCTTCCCCTGTAGGTGTTTCATAGTCCTCAGATTCAGGTTCCTCTTCAGATTCCTCCAGGTGCACAGTGATTGCCTTACAATACTCCATCTGGGGTTTCTCTTGTTCAGCTGGGGCCTTACCTTTATTCATGGTGCTTACAACATTCACCAACTGTCCCAGCTGAGTCTCAATATTCTTGATGGCAGCGCTGTGGCCATTCACTGTTGAATTGATGGCAATGATTGCCTCCTCTAACTTGGTTGTCCTGTTACTTGACTCTGCAATGAAAGCTCCAACAAGATCCTCTAACTTTTTATTTTCTTGAGTTTGAGGGGCAAAACCAGGTGGGTTAAGAATATTCTTCGTATTTGCATATGAGAAATTTTCATGGTTCCTATTGTTAGGGTGATAATGTGTAGGTGTAACATTATTCTTATATCCCCTAAAATTAGAATTTGATACATACTGAACCTGTTCAATGGTCTCCTCCTGAGGTCTAGATGCTAAAGCAGCAGCTGATTCAATTGACTGTGCACTCCCTGTACCTGAAAATTTCATAAAAGCATTAGCGAGGGAAGTCATCTGGGCTTGGAGTGCACTTACTTTATCAACCTCAAACACTCCAGCAACAATCTTTTTAGGTGTAGACCGCTCAGATGGCCACTGATAGCTGTTGGTGGCCATATCCTCTAGAAGTATGCGAGCATTTTCCACGGTCTTGGACAACAGAGTCCCACCTGCAGCTGCATCAACAATCGTTTTCGTACTAGTAGTTAAACCATTATAAAACAATTGTACCTGGAGCCAGTCGGGGTAACCATGCTGAGGACACTTCCTCAACAACTCTTTGAATCGCTCCCACGCCTCGAACAACTGCTCATCATATTGTTGTTGAAATGTCCCAATCTCGGTCCTCAGCTTGACCGTCTTCGCAGGAGGGAAAAATTTCTTTAAAAAGGCCTGGACCAAAGCATCCCAGGTGGTGATGCTCCCAGGGGTAATAGACTGCAACCAATCTCGTGCTTTCTCCTGCAAAGAAAAGGGCAATAAACGTAAGCGAATAGCATCCTCAGAGACTCCATTAATCTTTACCGTCCCACAAATGTCCAAGAATGATTTAAGATGAGAATTTGGATCCTCGGTGGGCGATCCTCTATATGCACAGTCTCGAGCTATCTGAATGAGACCGGTCTTCAGCTCAAAGTTGTTGGCATTAATCGGGGCATAGACAATCCCCGATTGTTGCCCTTGAAACACGGGCTGAAAGTAGTCTCTAATAGGCCTAGGCTCCTCAGGTTGATTTGGGTCGGCCATTTGACAATTTTCTCTAGTTTCCCTTCGAAACCTATGGATGGTTCTTTCTATCTCGGGATCCAATGGTGCTAAAATTAAATCTTTATTACTACGCATACAAAACTAAACTACCCTAAAAAGGAAAGAAAACAAATATGGAAAGCAACAAAGAAAAGAAAACAATTAATCTAAATAAGGAAAATATAATCTAGAAAAGGGAACAAAATAACCTAATATGGAATGCAAAAATAGATATGGCAAAACACGAATAAGGAAACTAACCAACAAGGAAAACTAAACTAAAAAAGAATAACAAGAAACAAATATGGAGAAGATTACACAACTAAAAGAAAAACTAACCTAGAAAATCAAATATGGAAAGAAAAACAAATAAGGAAAAAAAAAATGCAATCAACCAAAAAAATAAAAATACACCCTAAATTAAGATCAAGCAATTTTTTCACAATATCAATCTAGCTAAATGTGCCAATCCCCGGCAACGGCGCCAAAAACTTGATGTGCAATTTGCTTACCGCAAGTGTACCGGTCAAGTAATAATATAGTGTTTTCGTGTAAACGAGTGTCGTCCTCTGGATTGGATTTTTAAGCAAATCAAGTATTGTGAATTATCTTGCCCAATTTTATTTAGGGATCAAAAAGTGATGAATGAATGATAAGAAAACCAAATCAAAGCAAGTAAAAAGTGTGAAATTTCAATTGGGAAAACTACTTAGGGAATTGATTTCGCCGATTTAGTTTAGGATTGATTTTAAGGAATAAGTTATTATGCACAATGGAATTATGAGCCAAAGACCCTTTAATCACAACTACCTCTCCCGAGTATAATTGATTCTCATGCAAATTAACCAACTTGATATCCCTATCTAAGTTTATTAATCATGCAAGGCAATGAGATCTTTCAACCAATTCTAAAGTTAATCTAAAACCGTCACGAAATAGAAACTAAACTTTAGTCATGCAATCTTGAGTAAGTCTAAATCAAATCCCCTCTCCCGAGCTAGATTCGAAACTTAAATCATCCAACTAATGGCCAATTAATTGAAAGCATTAAATCAAGATTACAAACATAATACCATTGCACAACTTAAACCATAAATCAATCCATAAACACAATCAACTACATCAATCCCTAAGCTTACAAGTTTAGCTACTCATGATCAAAATTACAAGCTCAACTAAACATGTAAAAGCCATAAAAATCTAACTAAAGTGAGGGAAAAAAAATTAAACTCGTTGTAGGCCGAGACCGAACGTCCCCGTCACGATCCCCACGAACAATGGGTTGATTTTCGAATTTTCCCCTTTGCTTCAGCCTTGAATTCCTCTGTTTTTCCTCTGTTTACGGCTCCAAAAAGTCCCAAAATTGGTTCCCCCAAAAACCTAGCCGAAAGGATGCTTAAATAGCAAAATTTCATCGTAGCGTCGAGACGCTGTCAAGACAGCGTCGCGACGCTGTCGCGATCCGCATTTTTGGAAAATTTTCTATAGCGTCGCGACGCTATGATTTTTTTTTTTTTTAGGATTGAACTCCATTTAACTCCAATTGTTGAATTAAGCTTCAAACACATACTTCCTACAAATAAAACATAAAAATGCATAAGTTTGGAAAAATAATTGTAAATGACTAGCTTAATTAATAAGAGAAAAATAGCTAGCTATGCTCGCTATCAACCCGATCCCCGCAAATTCCCCACGGGGAATCCCCGCCCCGATCCCCACTAAATTAAATGGGGAATTTGGCAGGGACGGGGACGGGGAAGTCTTCCCCTCCCCCACCCCGCCCTGTGAACATCCCTATAAACCATGCATAATTTCCCTTTTAATTAAAGGAAACATGGGCGATACATGATTATGTTTATTAAAAATAAAATTTTAAAAAATTAAAAAAAAAACAAATAGATGTAAAAGTAGAAAACTATTCAAAGAGTAAATTCTTTTTAAAGGGAAAATGAGAATTTTCATACGCCTGCACGGGAGTTGAACTCTACAAAGGCACATTACTCAGTTCCCATAATCCTTTTCAAAAGAAAATTAATTTCAAAACAATTATAATAACAATAATTGAAATCGACCAAGAAGAATTAAAGATTGGATTAAAGCAAATTGGAGAATGAAAGGAAAAAAAAAAACAAATAAATTAGAAAGTTAAAAAAAAATGAAGTTGGCAAAAAGCAAAAGTGAAGTAAATGAGAGAGAAATTAATAATGATGATGATAATAATAATATTAATAATATTAATAGCAAAAAAAAAAAAAAAAAAAACCCCACCTTTTTTACTTTTCTCTTTCTTCTTTTTTCATTCTTTCTTACCCAATGTTTTTCTCTCTCCCCGTATGCTCCCTCCTCCCCCTCTTTTTCCTCTTTTCCTCTTTTCCTTTTCCACTTTCTTTTCTCTTTTTCTATCACTCTCTAAGCTAAGCTCACTTCCTACAAACTCTCTCAACTAAGTTTATGCTCAAATCTTATTCTTCTCCTTTCTCCAAAAAAAAAAAAAAAAAAATTCTAAGCTCTCTCTAAACTAAGCTCTTCCTCAAATGCCTTGTTCGTCTTCTTCCTCACCCCCTCCATTTATACTAAAAGGCCTAACTATTTTGGGAGGAGTGATGGGTGAGAGATTGGTGAGTGACCATGCATAATTTCCTCTAGAATAGGAATGAGAGAAAAAATAGGGGCAGAAGGGAAGTGGGGTGGAGAAAAAAAAGGAAAAAAAAAAAAGAAAAAGGAAACCATAATAATTATAAATAAATAAAACAATAAATGAATAAATAACCAAAAATGAAATTACAACTAAACTTTACAATTAAAAATAAAATGAAATTAAAAATTTTTATGTTATGGTTTCATTTTAAAATTAATATTACATATTAGAGGTATTCGGACATTATTAAAACCTCGCCGGACCAAGTACGGTGTCTACAAAATATATATTTTTATTATTATTATTTCTTTTCTCCTTCTTCATTCTCCTTCTTCATTCTCCTTCTTCTCCCTAAACCTTTCTTCTTCCTCTCCATATCTCTTCATCTTCTTCATATCCTTTCTTCTTCCATGACCTACCATCGGCCGTCTCTCGCCGGCCGTCATCGCCCGCGATAGTTTTTTTTTTTTTTTTTTGAAGAGGAGCCTTCCCTCCCTCCTTTCTTCTTCCATAACATATCCTTATGGAGCCTGCAAGTTCACCGACGGTAGCGAGATTCTTCTTCCCTCTTCCATAAAGAGGAGCCTGCAAGTTCGCCGGTCGTTCATCCGTCGTTCGAAGTCCGTTCACCCACTCGTTTGCAGCCTGTTCGCCCATAGTTCGCAGCCTGTTCGAAGCCTGGAAATCGCGCCTGTAGTTCGCAGCTCGTTCGAAGCCTGAAAATCGCGTGGGTCTTGCTGGAAACTTGAATCTACCGGATCTGTTTGCGATCTGAAAGCACGTCTCTTCATGGGTTTGTTCGAATCTGTCGGATCAGTTCGGTGTCTGCCATGGGTTTGTTCGCCTGGTGTCGTCTGGGCTGTTTGTTGTACGATAGTGGGTCTATCGCATGTGGGTTTGTCTTCGTTGTCGTGGATCTGGACTGTAGTGGGTTTGTTCGATGAAGATCTTCGATTTTTTAAGGAAAAAAAAGAAAGAAAATAACGAGTATGAAGAAAAGAAGAGGAAGAAAAAAAAGTTGTCGGCGACGATCGACTGTTGCCAGTGGCCGGCAGCTTTAACAGTGGGTGTGGTTGGTTGGAGGTGATAGTGAGCAAGAAGATGATGATGGGAAAGAGAAATAAATAAATTTATTAAAAATAATAATATTTTTATTATTTTTATTTTAAAAAATAAAAAAAATAAAATAATTTTTTTAATAAAAAAATAGTGACACGTCAACCCTACGTTAGGTTTTAACGAAAAAATAGATGGAGGGACTTAAAATGAAATGAAATTCAAACCTCAGGGACTAAATTGTCGAGTTTGAAAACTCATGGACCAAAATGAAACCTAATCCAAACCTCATGGACCAAAAGTGTGTTTTTCCCTATTAAATATTAACACATTGAAAAGTATATTTATATGAAAGTTAAATTACAAGTTTAGTCCCTAAATTTTATAATTTGTATTTAATAGGCCCTTAAGCTTTTGTGTCTAATAAGTTTTTAAACTTAATAGATTCATGAACTTTAAATTTTGTAACTAATAGGACTTAAACATATTTAAAAATTTAAATTAATTGTTCTATTAGACATACAATTTAATAGAAACTTTCAATTTTGTAACTAATAAATAAATTATTTTTTTTAAAAAAATGTCAAATAGATTGAGAACTTATTAGACAAATAATTAAAGTTTATGGCTAATAGAACATTTAATTTGTAAACAATTTTAATATGTCAAAGACCTATTAGATAAGTAATCAAAATTTCAAAGATCAATATTAAACCTAAAAAATATGAAAATTTAGGGACCTATTTGAAAACTTTTAAAGCTCAAAGATTATATAGACTCAAATCTAAAATTTCACGGATTAAATTTGTAATTTCATCTAATATGAACTTGTGCCCCCCTAACATCAAGTTTTGGATCTGCCACTGGGTTCTGGGTGTTAATTTTCATTTTGAGAAGGTGGGAAGACCTATGGGTCTTGGCGGGCTAGAATTAGGAAAGTTAAGACTTGCTAGCCAAATGAACCAACCTCTTTGTGGCACCAAATTATCATTAGTATGGATATCATCCATATGAGTGCCTTACGCGAGGGCAGGGGGGTTAAAGGCATGTTCAAAAACCTATGGAAAGAAATCATCAATGAACTCCTGGTTTTTTCTAATCCAAACATATGTGAGGTGGGAGATGGGAGATGGGAGATGGGAGGACATCTTATTTTTTAGAGGACAATTGGATGGGGGATTGTCCCCTCTGCTCTAGATTTCCTACTCTCTATCGGTTGTCCTCCATGAAACATTGTACGATCTCCGAGGTTATTAGTGTCCTTCGTTCTTTGACTGATAGGAAAGCGAGGAAGGTCGCAACTCTACTTTCTTTGATAGAGGAGTTCCAATTTAGGAAGGGGAGGAGGGATATTTGTACTTGGAGTCTCATCCCTTCCAAAGGTTTCTCATGTAATTTTTTTTTCAATGGTTGCTCAACCCTTCCCCTTCTAGCGAGTCTATCTTTTATACTCTATGGCGGATGAAAATTCCTAAGAAGATTAGATTATTTATTTGACAAGTGATCCATAGAAGAGTTAATACGATCGATAAGTTGACGAGAAAGATGTCTTCGTTGGTTAGACCTTCTTGTTGTATCATTTGTTGGAGGGTAGAGGAAGATCTGGACCACATCTCGTGGGGTTGTCTTTGCGCATTTAGTTTGGAGTTTGTTTTTTGAGGCACTCGAGTTGCAGGTCAGATGCTTCAAAGACCAAGAGAGATGATCGAGGAGTTCCTCCATCTGCCATTCAGAGATAAAGAGAGGGTGTTATACCTTGTAGGGGTGTGTGTTGTTCTTTATGGATTGTGGGATGAGATGAACAATAGGGTTTCTAGAGGATTAGAGAGGTCCCCGTTCGATGTGTGGGATCCCACTAGATTTTATGTTTCTCTCTGGACTTCGATTTTGATGGGTTTTTGTAATTATTCGTTAGGGCTTATTAACCTTGACTGGAATCTCTTTCTTTAATGAACTTTTTTTTTTGGATGCCCTTGTATTCTTTCATTCTTTTCCAATGACAGTTGGTTTTTATCTAAAAAAAAAAAAAAAACTACAATTTCTTTTCAAAAATAAAGAAGAAACCGAAGAAAAACAATTGAAGAAAATGGGAAAAAAAAAACAAAGAAGCAAGATTTTGTGCTTCGACTACATCAAACTTGCACATCTTGAAACGACAGACCAATTCGACTAGACCAATTCGACTACCATCATACTAATTAAGATGTTAACGATTTGTACAAAGGTCGCCCCTTTACCAACATTCTTTTTAATCTTATGTGAAAGTCATCTCTAAAAGAAATGACTTGCTATCAATGTTTTTTTTTTTTTTAACATTATGACTGTATGTCATCTCTTCCGGAGATGACCTATTAAATTTTTGTTTCTCTCTTCTTTTTTTCTTTTTTTTTTTAATTTTTCGAATAGATAGCATTTCACTGCCAACGTAAATTTAATACCACTATTGAAATAATAAATTTGAAAATAAACTTATTTTCCTAACAAGTACAAAAAAAAAATTGCAATTCTAATAAAAGAAAATCCTAGAGTTAGTTTCGAACTTAGTTGACTATTAGTTGATTTGATTAATGAAAATTGGTGTGACATTCTTGATCTGGCATTGAAATGTATTAGCACAAAATTATTAGATGATCATTAAATAAAGGACTTAAAGGGAATGAGTTCAATCCATGATAACCACCTACCTAAGATCTAATATTCTACGTGTTTCCTAACAACCAAATGTTACGGATTATAGGACACTACACATATCTCCACAATGGTATGATATTGTCCACTTTGGACATAAGCCCTCATGACTTTGCTTTTGGTTCACCCCAAAAGGCCCCATACCAGTGGAGATAGTTGTCCTCCCTTATAAACCCATGGTCATCCCCTTATCTAGCCAATGTGGGACTTTGGTCGCACTCCCAACAATCCTCCCCTCGAACAAAGTACCACCGAGCCTCTCTTCAACTAGTCATCTATTCGTCGAACTCTCCTTTACCAAGAGTCCGTCAAACTCTCTGGGCTCCAACTCTCTATGCTCCATCGCTTTACCAAGAGTTTACTCTTATCCAGGACAACTCCCTTTCTCCAGAGTATACTGCCTGCCTAGAGCTCAACAATGGATTTCCCCATGACTACTTAGGCTCACAACTTATTTGTTCGGTACTTGAGGATTCCACCTGACACGACTATGTCTGGAGCATGGCTCTGATACTAATTGTACGATCGTATGACAACACTAGAGGGGGGTGAATAGGGTTGCTTAATAAAATTTAAAACTTTTTCTTTTTGCTAAATTAAACTAACTTAATTTAATTTAAACTAATTTAATAAGCACTCTAAAATATGAAAGAAATATTTGACAATTTTCCTAAGCATGCAATCTACTCATAAAAATAAGATAGCAGAAATTAAAAGAGTAGAGAGAAAGAGATAGCACAGGAAATTTTATAGTGGTTTGGAAATCCCTACTCCACTCCCCAAGACTCCTTGGGTATTTTACTACAGCGGCTCTCTTATGGGTGAGAACCAAACCGACTCTTTTTCCAGGTTCAAGAGTAAACCTCTACCGATCCTTTTATAGGTTCAAGACCCAATATATACCGATCTTTTTAAACGAGTTCAAGATCAAAACCACTACGATCCTTTTAACTGGGTTCAGGATCAAATCACTACAAATCTGATAGCGAGCATAGCTAGCTATCTTTACTTATTTAATTTAGCTAGTCTTTTATGGTGTTTGGGCCATTTTATTGTGCTTTATTGTTTATTTTGTAGAAAATGGTTGATTGGAGCTATAATGCAATATCAGAGTTAATCGGGTGCTCGGGGCGTGAAAAGATGCAAAGGAATGAAAAGAGTAAAAGTGGAGAAAAGTCAAATCTCGGTCAACAGCAGGCTAGCGTCGAGACGCTAGCTCTTGAGCGTCTTGACGCTCACATTCCATATCAGATTAGGCGCGTAAAGCTTACAGCGTCGAGACGCTATGATAGGAAGCGTCCCGACGCTACCGTTTTTCCTTATTCAGAACGCGCGTATAAGAGGCAGCGTCGCGATGCTGTCTTGACAGCGTCTCGACGCTAAGACGAAAAATCTGAAATATAAGCTTCACTTCGGCTAGGTTTTAGAGGAGATCGATTTGGGACCTTTTGGAGCCGTAAACAGAGCAGAACAGAGGACTTTTGGAGCTGCAAACAAAGGAGGAACTTGGAAATCAACCCATTGTTCGTGGGGATCGTGACGGGGACGTCGGGACTCGGCCTACATTGAGTTTTCTTTTCCCTTTTCTTTCTTTAGTTAGATTTATGGCTTTCATATGTTTAGTTGAGATTGTATTTTCATCCATGAGTAGCTAAACTTGTAGCTTAGGGATTGATGTAGTTGATTAAGTTTATGGATTGATTTATTGTTCAAGTTGTGCAATGTTGTTGTGTTTGTAATCTTGATTTAATGCTTTCAATTGATTGGCCATTAGTTGGATGATTTAAGTTTCGAATCTAGCTCGGGAGAGGGGATTTGATATAGACTTACTCAAGATTGCATGAATAAAGTACTTTCTAATTCTTGACGGTTTTAGATTAACTTTAGAATTGGTTAAAAGATCTCATTGCCTTGCATATTAATACACTTAGATAGGGATATCAAGTTGGTTAATTTGCATGAGAATCAATTATACTCGGGAGAGGTAGTTGTGATTAAAGGGTCTATGGCTCATAATTTCATTGTGCATAATAACTTATTCTTTAAAATCAATCCTAAATGAAATCGGCGAAATCAATTCCCTAAGTAGTTTTCCCAATTGAATTTCCATACTTTTTACTTGCTTTGAATTAGTTATCATATCACCTATTCATCACTTTTTGATTCCTAAATAAAATTGGGCAAGATTATTCATAATACTTGATTTGCTTAAAAATCCAATCCAGAGGACGACATTCGAATTTACTATTCACTATATTATTACTTGACCCGTGCGCTTGCGGTAGGAAAAGTCCACATCAAGTTTTTGGCGCCGTTGCCGGGGATTGGTACATTGAGCTAGATTGATATTGTGAAAAAATTGTTTGATCTTAATTTAGGGTGTATTTTTATTTTTTTTGGTTGATTGCATTTTTTTCCTTACTTGTTTTTCTTTCCATATTTGATTTTCTAGGTTAGTTTTTCTTTTAGTTGTGTAATCTTCTCCATATTTGTTTCTTGTTATTCTTTTTTAGTTTAGTTTTCCTTGTTGGTTAGTTTCCTTATTCGTGTTTTGCCATATCTATTTTTGCATTCCATATTAGGTTAGTTTGTTTCCTTTTCTTTATTTACTTCCATATTTGTTTTTTTCTTTTCTTTGTAAGGTATTTTTAATTTTGCATGCGTAGTAGTAGAGAAGTGATACCATTTGATCCCGAGATAGAAAGAACAATTCTTAGGCTTCGAAGGGAAAATAGAGAAATTATTCAAATGGCAGATCAAAATCTACCTGAGGAGCCTAGGCCTATTAGAGATTATTTTCAGCCTGTGTTTCAGGGGCAACAGTCGGGGATTGTCTATGCACCGATTAATGCCAACAACTTTGAGCTGAAGACCGGCCTCATTCAGATGGCTCGAGACTGTGCATATAGAGGATCGCCCACCGAGGATCCAAATTCTCATCTTAAATCATTCTTGGATATTTGTGGGATGGTAAAGATCAATGGTGTCTCTGAGGATGCTATTCGCTTACGTTTATTTCCTTTTTCTTTGCAGGATAAAGCACGTGATTGGTTGCAGTCTATTACCCCTGGGAGCATCACCACTTGGGATGCTTTGGTCCAAGCCTTTTTAAAGAAATTCTTTCCTCCTGCAAAGACGGTCAAGCTGAGGACCGAGATTGGGACATTCCAACAACAATACGATGAGCAGTTGTTCGAAGCTTGGGAGCGATTCAAAAAGCTACTGAGAAAGTGTCCTCAGCATGGTTACCCCGATTGGCTTCAGGTACAGTTGTTTTATAATGGTTTAACTCCCAGTACAAAAACGATTGTTGATGCAGCTGCAAGTGGGACTCTGTTGTCCAAGACCGTGGAAACCGCTCGCACACTTTTAGAGGATATGGCCACCAACAGCTATCAATGGCCATCTGAGCGGTCTACACCTAAAAAGATTGCTGCTGGAGTGTTTGAGGTTGATAAAGTAAGTGCACTCCAGGCCCAGATGACCTCCCTTGCTAATGCTTTTATGAAATTTTCAGGTACAGGGAGTGCACAGTCAATTGAATCAGCTGCTGCTTTAGCATCTAGACATCAGGAGGAGACCATCGAGCAGGTTCAATATGTATCAAATTTTAATTCTAGGGGATATAATAATAGTTCTACACCTACACATTATCACCCTAACAATAGGAACCATGAAAATTTCTCTTATGCTAATACTAAAAATGTTCTTAATCCTCCTGGTTTTGGCCCTAAAATTCAAGATAATAAAAAGTTAGAAGATCTTGTTGGAGCTTTCATTGCAGAGTCTAGTAACAGGACAACCAAGTTAGAGGAGGCAGTCATTGCCATCAATTCAACAGTGAATGGCCACAGTGCAGCCATAAAGAACATTGAGACTCAGCTGGGACAGTTGGTGAATGTTGTAAGCACCATGAACAAAGGTAAGGCCCCAGCTGAACAAGAAAAACCCCAGATGGAGTATTGTAAGGCAATCACTGTGCACCAGGAGGAATCTGAAGAGGAACCTGAATCTGAGGACTATGAAACGCCTACAGGGGAAGCTGAGGAGGACACATCATCTGATGAGGCTGAACAACCTAACCTTGAGCCTCCTATTCCTTCTCCCACACTATTGGTTCCTAAGGAAAAGAAAAAGAAAAAGAAGAAAAAGAATAATCAGGTTCAGTTTGATAAATTTATGAATGCTTTTATGAATCTGAACATTAATATTCCTTTTGCAGAGGCATTAGAGATGCCCCAATACAACAGGTTCATGAAGGAGTGGTTAGCAAAGAAGCGAAAAGAAAAGAAGGTTGACACTGTTTCTCTTGCTTCCACATGCAGCACCAGAGTACAACAGAAAGTACCTGAAAAAGTAGCAGATCCAGAGAGTTTTTCTGTTCCTTGTAGTTTTGGTACTTACTCTTTCAGAGCATTATGTGATTTAGGTGCTAGCATTAATATTATCACATTGTCCTTGTGTAAGAAGTTAGACATAGGTGAGATTAAATCTACTCCTGTAAAGCTCCAATTGGCTGATCAATCTGTGGTGAGGCCAGTTGGTATTGTAGAAAATGTGTTAATCAGAGTATGTAGATTTTTCCTCCCTATTGACGTGTATGTTATGGACATGATAAAAAATCCTTCAATGCCTGTCATATTAGGACGACCATTCCTCGCTACTGGGCGAGCGATCATAGATATTGAGCGCAGGGAGCTCACTATTAGAGTCAAGAACGAAAAAGAAATCTTTAAAGCAGTTGAAGACTCTAAAGATGAAGTGCTTTACATGGGCTACAGGAAAGGTGCAAGAAAGAGCACCTCTGTTGGATTCACAGAACAAAAACCTCCTTGAAGCACGGTCAACACGTCGAGCTAATGACGTTAAACAAGCGCTTATGGGAGGCAACCCAAGTAAGTTTAGTGTGTTTTCTTTTTGTTTTTGATTTATTGTTTGTTTTTGTTTTGTAGGTCTTGTTTTCTTCCTCTCCTTTGCTTTCAAGCTTTCAAGAGTCCAAGCTTTCAAGCAAGAAGTCATCATCATTCCAGGCCAGTATTATTCACTCCTGTTATTCTTTTATTGTTCTCATGCTTGTTTATGTCGTATTTTCTTTATACATTGAGGACAATGCATGTTTTAAGTTTGGGGGTGGATTAGCATGTTTGTGGAGCCCTTGAGCATCTAAGTTCGGGCTATAGTTTTGAGCTTTCTTTGAATTATGCATATGGTTGTTTTCTGGATGCTACTTTTGCATGATTATGATGTCCTAGGATAGGCTTTCTTGTCAATTTTAAAGTTGTGATGAGATGTAAGCATAAGTGCCCAAAAAGGGAGACTTTTTAAAATTTTTCTAGGAGATGGCTTGCATGAGTAGAGTATCTGTCTTGGCTAGATTGGGATTCGAATGCTTAGGAGCGAATTATTGAGTTCATATGCTTGTTGTCACCTCGATAGGTGTAGGGTAGAGCTAAAGAGTTAATTTTTTTTGCAAATTAGCATGTTTGATCTTGCTTAGGAGAAAAGAAAAGAATATCTGCTATTATGTTCATAACGAAAAAATCATTCTTGTTGTTACTGTTGAAAAGAAAATTATTATGCCATGGCCTGTGCACAGTTTGCAATGTTTAATAAAGATTAAGGCAAAAAGAGTTGCCCCTGTTGTGATCAGTTAGGCCAACCAGAGAAATCTCAGGTTAAGGGTCCCTGCAATGGGTGTGTGAAAGTTAGTGCCACATTTACATGATTAATTCAATTGTTAATTAAAAGCACCTAAGTATGGAGATAAACAAACTAATTTGTTGCATTAACTCATTAGTGAAACCTTAGTGCCAGTGTAGAGGGAAGATGAGCTGAGAGTTTAATAATCCAATCCCGGGCTAGTAGAGTCTGATCTTGTTGAGATAGATCTCGCTTATGCAAGTTAATTTTGGAAAAATTTTAATTTGTCTCCCTCATTGGTCCTTATGGGCATATCTCTTGCTTGCTTGGTTATTGACTTTTGAGCCTTGAGGATTGAGTTATGATTGTTGCATCCATTCTTCCACTGTATGTTTGATTTCTAGTTTGCTCGAGGACTAGCAAAAGCTTAAGTTTGGGGGTATTTGATAGCGAGCATAGCTAGCTATCTTTACTTATTTAATTTAGCTAGTCTTTTATGGTGTTTGGGCCATTTTTATTGTGCTTTATTGTTTATTTTGTAGGAAATGGTTGATTGGAGCTATAATGCAATATCAGAGTTAATCGGGTGCTCGGGGCGTGAAAAAATGCAAAGGAATGAAAAGAGTAAAAGTGGAGAAAAGTCAAATCTCGGTCAACAGCAGGCTAGCGTCGAGACGCTAGCTCTTGAGCGTCTCGACGCTCACATTCCATATCAGATTAGGCGCGTAAAGCTTACAGCGTCGAGACGCTATGATAGGAAGCGTCCCGACGCTACCGTTTTTCCTTATTCAGAACGCGCGTATAAGAGGCAGCGTCGCGACGCTGTCTTGACAGCGTCTCGACGCTAAGACGAAAAATCTGAAATATAAGCTTCACTTCGACTAGGTTTTAGAGGAGATCGATTTGGGACCTTTTGGAGCCGTAAACAGAGCAGAACAGAGGACTTTTGGAGCTGCAAACAAAGGAGGAACTTGGAAATCAACCCATTGTTCGTGGGGATCGTGACGGGGACGTCGGGACTCGGCCTACATTGAGTTTTCTTTTCCCTTTTCTTTCTTTAGTTAGATTTATGGCTTTCATATGTTTAGTTGAGATTGTATTTTCATCCATGAGTAGCTAAACTTGTAGCTTAGGGATTGATGTAGTTGATTAAGTTTATGGATTGATTTATGGTTCAAGTTGTGCAATGTTGTTGTGTTTGTAATCTTGATTTAATGCTTTCAATTGATTGGCCATTAGTTGGATGATTTAAGTTTCGAATCTAGCTCGGGAGAGGGGATTTGATATAGACTTACTCAAGATTGCATGAATAAAGTACTTTCTAATTCTTGACGGTTTTAGATTAACTTTAGAATTGGTTAAAAGATCTCATTGCCTTGCATATTAATACACTTAGATAGGGATATCAAGTTGGTTAATTTGCATGAGAATCAATTATACTCGGGAGAGGTAGTTGTGATTAAAGGGTCTTTGGCTCATAATTTCATTGTGCATAATAACTTATTCTTTAAAATCAATCCTAAATGAAATCGGCGAAATCAATTCCCTAAGTAGTTTTCCCAATTGAATTTTCATATTTTTTACTTGCTTTGAATTAGTTATCATATCACCTATTCATCACTTTTTGATTCCTAAATAAAATTGGGCAAGATTATTCATAATACTTGATTTGCTTAAAAATCCAATCCAGAGGACGACATTCGAATTTACTATTCACTATATTATTACTTGACCCGTGCGCTTGCGGTAGGAAAAGTCCACATCAAAATCCCTTTTCGGGTTTATGATTAAACCACTCACTTAATTCCCAAGGTGCACCCACACCTTATTACAATTCCCAATAAAGAAAGGAATACAAAAATCTCACAACAAGATATACCTCTCGAAGGCAAATTACACAAATAAGAGCACTCACAATTTTCACTCAAAAATTCCCTCACAAAAGGACAATAGGCCGGTTGAAGAACAATGGGACTTTTGGACAAGAATAATTTGATAACTTGAGTGTGTGTTGAAGGAGAAGAGAATGACTCAATTTATAGATGGAGAGATTGAATTTTGGTCATTGGATTAAATACAAAATGGATGATGGAGATTTGATTTAATAAAAAAGAAAAGAATTTTGAATTTAAAATGAGATTTGAGAATATATTGAAATTAAGGGAATTTGACATTAGGATGAGGATTTGAAGGAAATCAAATTTGGAAGAGATTGGATTTAAAAATGAGTTGTAAAAGAAGGAAATTTGGGAGAAATTTTGAATTAAAAAAGAGATGTGAAAGGATTGAATTTCGGAGATGTGAGAATTAAAATTAGGATTAAAATTAAGAGAAAAATGGAGAAAATTGATCATTCACATCAGCTGCCATGTTGGATGCCACGTCATCATGGTGCCACGTGTCATTGCCACGTAGGATTTGTCCTTCCAATCTTCTTTTGCTTGTAACTTTCTCATTTGAACTCCGATTCGAGCGATTCAAGCTGTGTTGGAATCTTATTTTCGAGCTCTACATTATGAACACTTTAAAACACTAAAATCATTAGTAAATTAAAGTTTGTTATCATCAAAACATATAGTATGATTGAAGCTCGTAAAGCTAACAATCTCCCCCTCTTTTGGGTTTGTTATCATCAAAACATATAGTAAATTAAAGTTTGTTATCATCAAAACATATAGTGTGATCAAAGTCCCACATTGGCTAGATAAGGGGATGACCATGGGTTTATAAGGGAGGACAACTATCTCCACTGGTATGAGGCCTTTTGGGGTGAACCAAAAGCAAAGTCACGAGGGCTTATGCCCAAAGTGGATAGTGTCCTATAATCGCTAACATATGGTATCAGAGCGGATAGCCTGATTTTCTTTTATTTTATAAAGTGTTTTGTTCAAAAGAAAATTTTCAAAAATTATTTCTCCTAAAAATTATTTCTCAAAAATTATCCTTCTTGAAAACATAGTTGTTTGAGCTTATGATAAATATTAGAGTTAATAATGTGTTAGAATATTCATCCTATGTGTTCTAATGATTTTCTTGATGCGAAGGAAATTTATAAATCTAGAAATCAAGAAAATTTTCATAAATTGGAGAAAGAAGATTTTCAGGAATCTCATTGGTGCTTAACGGCTCACACGGATGATTAAAGTAACGATGAAGAGGTAAGTAACGAAAGTCCCTCACATGATGAGCTTGTGGATGCCTATAATGAAATTAAAATTAATTTTGAAAAAGTATGCTCTAAATATATGTCTCTTAAAAAGAAGAACACAAAATTAGCTCACCAAAATAATGAGTTATTAAATGACCTTAATTGTGTGAAGGAAGAAAATGAGAAAATTAATTCCTCATTTTTAGAATTGAAAAATGACTTGGATGTCTTAGTTATTGATAATCAATCATTAGCTGAGGAAATTGAATGCTTGAAATTAAATGCAAATAGTGTTGTGAAACATGATGGTGTTGATAATTCATATGATGAAGAAAAACGTGTTTTGCTAGATAAGATTAAATTTTTTCAGCATGATACCTTTAAATTGCATGAACTTGTTAAAGCTCTCAAGGAAAAAGAATCAAATCTTATGAAGGAACTTAATTGTGCTCAAGAATCTATTAAGAAATTGACAATAGATGCACAAAAATTGGATAAAATTATTGATATGGGTAAACCATTAAATGACAAAAAAGGTCTTGGTTATGTTGATGAGAGTGTTACTCCATCAAGTTCCAAAACTATTTTTGTTAAAACATCTTCTAATATGCCTAATGATATTTTGAATAATATTTTACCAAAATGTGATATGCATAAGCATGATGTACCAAAATTTGTTTATAAGCATGGTGTAGCAAAATTTGTGTCAAATCATTCTTATTCTAAGTCTAATTTTGTCCATAATACTAAATTTGTGCATAATACAAAATTTGTGCCTATATGTCATCATTGTGGTATTAAAGGTCATATTAGACCAAATTGCAACAAATTGAAAAATGCTCTGAATGATTATAGAATGAAAAGTTTTCCTTATAAAGCAAAATTTCAAAATACTTATAAAAAGAACACTTATGTGAAAAAAGAACACGCATAGACATTATGTAAATGAAAATTTTGTGCATAATGTTTCTTGTTTCTCTCGTGGAAAATTCGGTCATAAATCTTATTCATGTTATTTGTCTAAATCAAAAGGTATAAATGTTATGAATGTTGAAATTAAAAAGAAATGGGTTACCAAAGTTGAGACTAACCTACGTGGACCCAAACAAGTATGGGTACCAAAGACTACTTGTTAAGTTGTTTTGTAGGTGTGTACCAAAATTCGAAGGATAATTGTAATGGGTGGCAAAATTATGGTGCATAATGACAAATATAGCAAGTTTTTAAAATAATTGCAAATATGGCAAAGTTTATAAATGAATTTTTTATATTCCCGAAATTGCCCCTGATTGGTGCGTGTGCATCTTCTTCGTCTGGTTTTTTTTTTTTTTTTTTTTTTTTTAGAATCTATCAGTGGTAGAAAAACTTTCTATATATCACTATTGAAACTTTTCTATTAGAAACCAAACAACACGGTTGAAAACCTTGTTCAAGTAAATTTTTTTATTCAGATCATAATGCTCATTTTTCTATCAGTGATAGAAGATTTCTATCACTTTGTATCAGTATAGAAAGACTTTCTATTGGTGATAGAAATCTTCTATCATTGATTGCTTTTCTATCAGAAACCAAACAATACGATAGAAAACCTTGTTCAATTAAATGTAACTATCTCATTTTTTCAATCGGGAGTGAGTTCTAAAAGTGGTAACATGTCTTAATTTGAATTTTGAATCATTGATAGAACTGATAGAATCTATCAATATAACTAATAGAAGTTATATTTTATCAGTGATAGAAGAAAGTTTCTATCACTGATAGAAAAACTTTCTATCTTTCTATCAGTGATAGAAAAAGTTTCTATCAGTAATAGAAATATTCTATTAGTGATAGGAAATTTCTATCACTGATAGAAAATCTTTCTATTACTGATAGAATCTATCAGTGATAGAAAAACTTTCTTTAAGTGATAGAAAATCTAGAGGGGTGTTTTAGTAAATGCAACACATAGACCATCAGATTTTGTCATTTTTGCAATTTTTTTTTTGTGGGCTGCTAGATTTGCAATTACTTTGGTCCATATTGCTATCCTTGCAACCGGCCCTTATTCAAATCCAAGCTTATAACTCTCTTGGTGCTTCAAAAGGAAGAACCCTTCTTTGGTAACTTTATTTCTCAAATGAATTGTGAGATATAATGTGCTATGATATATTCTTTTAAATTTGAATTTGAATTTGAAATTCTTGGATTGCTTGAATGGATGTTTTTATATATTTTGTAAAATTGAAACATATCTATGATTATCTAATTAATGCTCTTTTCATATAATTTGAGATATTTTATGATATTACCTTTGAATTTGAATATTAGATTTTTGGAATGAAATATTTTTATTCCCTAATACTTGTGTATGTGTGGATTTATGTTGTCTCTTAATAAAATATGTTATACTTGTAATAATTATTGACATATTCCATTTATGGATAACTTTTCTCTTTGTGAACTAAATTACTTTGAGATTATGGTTGTTATTGATGTATTATTTTGTCTCTCATATTAGTATTTTGTTAATTTTTGGTACAATGCATTTTGCATAAAATCAATATATCTTTGCTTTAAATAAAATTGATATTATGTCTAAATTATTTTATGAATTTAATTTTATAAATATTAATTTGATCCTATAATATGAATTAGATTCTATAAATTGGTATATGGTGTGAAATTCTTTGAATGTTTAAAGGTTTAAATATTGTATGTATCTTGTTTTTTTTCTTTTTAATTGGTATCTCATATTGCCTAAAAATTTGATTTTTAAGAGAGTGTTTGTAATTTGAATTGAATTCTATATTTGGTATGTCCTAAAGTGATTTACTGTATATAGAATATTTTTATTAATGCCCTTTTCGTTATGGTTAATTGAGCCATTGAAAAGGTGATTAGAATTTAAATTATTCTTTATGTTGATTTATGAAACTCCATCAAATCCTTCTAATATCTTTATTGGAATTTGCTTATATTTTTGGGGAAGCAAATGCCTTTTAAAAATGAGATATTTTTTGTGGGCTTAATTGTAGACTAATTATTTGTGAAATTTTTAACTAATTATGACTTATCTTTTGTTTATTTAGTATGAGAAATTCAAGTATTGATTAAATTGATTAATGTTTGGTTGTTCCTCATTTGCAATATTTACTATGTCTTATATATTTAGGAGGAGTTCTTATTCATTTGCCCAAATATTTATAGGGCCGGTTGCAAATCTACCAACTTGGGCCAAAATATTTGCACATATAGCAGCCCGCAAAACAATTTGCAAAAATAGCAAAAAGTTGTAGTCGGAACGTCAAATTTACGAAAAAGCCCTTCCTAACCAGTGTTTGTTTCTCTTCTTCTCTTCACTCTCTCCACCTTCGACAAAGGCTCCTCTCCTGCCATTAAAATGAACCTAACTCCTCCACGAAGGCTCCTCTCCCAGAAATCACCGATTGAAGTTCGTACGTCGTCGAACAATCGGTGGAATTGGTTCGATGAAATGTGGAAGCAGAAACCGCCCACGGTGAAGAGGACCACCGCCGCCGTTTCGATGGCGGCATTGCAACGTATGGAGACTCTCTGCATGCGAGGTACTCGAGCCATGGCGGACCTTGCGGTCGTCCACGTACCGGAAAGACGTCGGAGAAGGTGACTTCCGCCTCTTTCTCCAACTATTTCATCGGTCTGGCGTCACTGCGAAATCCGACTTCGTATTCATTTCCCCTCACCGGTTTTCTCGAAGACTAATAGAAAGTTTTCTATCGGTGATAGAAAACTTCTATCACTAATAGAATTAACTATCACTGATAGAACGTTTTTCTATCTAGTTCTATTCTATCAGTGATATAAATTTTCTATCATTGATAGATTTTATCGGTGATAAAAAAAATTTCTATCAGTGATAGAAGTTTTCTATCACTGATAGAAACCTATCAAATCAAAAAGAGAGGAGAGAAATCCGTTGATCGGAAAGAAGAAAATAGAAGTTGTGCGCACGCAATTCAAGGACAAAATGGGGATATAAAAACTAATTCAAAAATTATGGCATATTTGCAAATATTTTAAAAAATTGCTAAATTTGTCATTATTTACCCTAATTTTGCCACCCATTACAATTATCCATATTTATATGATTCACTTGTTTAGGAGAGCTAAATTTGTTTTTGTGAAAATATTATGATCATGTATCTTTGTTATAGAGATATTCATTGATTTATTGAGATAAATTATTGTCTATGTAAAATTGAGATTGTGTGCTTTGATGTATTGTTGAATATGTAATATTTCTTGATTATTTTTGCTCAAATTGATTGACTTCATTTATTAAGGGTGCTTAAATGAACTTATTACTATTTCTTGCTTGATTGTTGTTTTGAGAGAGCTTTAACTTTCAATTATTATTTTGAGAAGAAGTCTATCTTATTATTCCTATGATTATTCTTTTTAGGGGGCTTATACTTTAAATTGTTATCTTTTGATGATAACAAAAGGGGGATAATTTAGAACAACATATTTGATGCTAAATGAATAAATACAATGTTTACTGATTGAATTCTTTTGATATCATTATTCACATTCTACTTTGAGAATATTTTTCTTTAGTTTGTCATCATCAAAACATATAGTATGATTGAAGCTCGTAAAGCTAAATGTATATCAATAAAAAAAAATTATTACATGATTATTAGTTTAAAAAATTGAAAACAAAAAACAAAAATCTTAGCGAACTGCCTGCGAGAACATATTTGATATTCCAAAAGTATCAGCAACAATTCCGTATTTCCCCCTTAAAACTATAGGTTCAGAGCAATGAATCTAAATGTACCAAGAACAACTTGCTGCTATTTCATTCAACTTATATATTGAAATATCATTAAAAAAAAAAACCCCCAAATCTATACAAACCTAGCTTCAACTAACCAATATAAATTATACCCTTCTCTCTATTAACTTCATAACCCCCACAAAAAATACAAAAATACAAAAATACAAAAAAAAAAAAAAAAAAAAAAGGAAAGAAGTGAAGCCAAAAAAGGCATGAGGAAGCAGACATGCCAATAATAAATGAGGATGAGGGTGGGGCTTCATGTTACAAAAAGGAATAGCTGTATTCTGTTAGAAGAATTGGACTTACAGAGGCTGCAATGGCAGAAGAGATGAAATACACAAAATGGAAGAAGCTGTTCTTCACTTCCCTAACTTGCTATCTCTGTTGAGCTCTTCCCAGCTTATCTCTTGTGCACACTCCCCACATACTGTACTACAACCAACCTTTGTCCCCTGACTTCTGAGTGTCAGCAAGTGAGAAAGATTAGTGCATTTACGAGTAACGAATCGGTTCCTTGCCCTCGATTGTGCCAGGTCATTGGTCTTGGGAGCAGGATGTGCGACATTTGATGTGGTTAGCTTTTGCTCGGATACTAAATCACCTGGTGAAACTTTCTGCACTTCCTCCCATTCTAATGATTTTCTGTACACTTCCCATGCCATGTCTTGCTCCTCCTTAGATAACTTTTCCTCTTCATTCTCTTGCAGTAGCGTTTCGTGCTCATGGTAATTGGCTACCCACCTGAAATGAGAGAGAGCATCAGTACTACATCACATGAAATTTGGTGAAATCTGAGTTTCCATACTATAGATATTGAACATGCTAACCACAAAATCATGCAGGATTTTCATTCCCGTTGTACTAAGAAAGATCAAGAAACTTAGGTCATTTTGGGATTAAGAAAAAGTCAGAAGAATATCCTAGTTTAAATGCTCCTGGCTTGGTAAGGGTTGTCAAGAGCCAGACTGAAAATTTTGAGCTCAAGTTGATAAATTTCCCTAAAGGCTAAGGATCAAGTTTTAAGAGCTGAGGCTGAGCAATTTACAGGCTCGTGACCAATTTGATCAGGAACCATAATTACAGCCTGACCAATTTACATACGGAGTCATTTAGCCAGCCAAGAGAAGGCATATTCATTCAAGAATAGAAGAGGGTAATCTTGTGACTTCATAATTTATTATTAGATATTAATTCTTTTTAGTAGTTGGGTTGTTAGTTGGTTATTTTCTTGGTGATTGTTTATTTAGTAAGTGGACTAACATTCATAATAATAGAAGTTTAATCTCTTATACTTCAAAATCTTTTTGAATAATGACTTCGATAGAGAATTCCAGGATGGTTGACAAAAATGGGTGTGTGTATACATATATATATGTTAAAACGTAGTTGTCTATCTTTTGGGGTTTAGGATTGAATTTAATGGTGCACCAATAAGTCTACTTTTAGTTTTCTAATCTCAACGATCATTCCTCCTCCCACCTTAATCAAACTTTGCGATTCAAATTTTCTCCACAAGGTTCTTACAAACAAGAGGGAGCATTCCTCTAATGTTCCAATTGCGTACTAGTTTTATATCCAGAGTTGATAAATATGTTCAAAGAGTCTACCTTGGATGGTGTTTGCCAAGTAAAGTTTCCATTAACTTATCAGATGAGCAACTTCCATGGGAAAGAGGCCCTTTCTGCTTCAGCACATTTCCGTGATGCCCAGTCATAATCTGGTGAGATGCATGTCCATTTCCTTGGTCCAACTCAGCGGAAGCCTCAGGATTCTCATCATCACCAAATTCAAAAAGATGCAACATTTCTTCCCGAGAAATAGTTCGGTAGACCTGTTGGCGATCAACAACTCTTGCAGCCAGTCCCTCTTTTGTTACCTATCAAATTTATTCATCAAGTTTAGTACTTAAAAAAAAAAAATCATCTACAATGGTAAAATCTAAGCAAGTGTTTTACCATACCTGACGCTTGTAAATTTTTTCTTCCATTGTTCCATGCGCCAAAAATCGGTAAGCAAACACGGGTTTTGTTTGGCCATATCTGCTAGGTTAAAAAATAATGTTATGACAATTTATGAATATATCAAACAATAAAATTTTTTGTTGCTTACTGTCAAGTGAAGCTTCCAAGTTAGGAGTGGGTCTTGTTGATGAAAGAGAATGACAAAGATATTACAAAAGCAGTAGTGCAGATGATAAGAAACTTAATGTATGTTGACCAAAGAGGAGAAAATAGAATATGAGAGAGAACCAAAAAAAGGAAAGTTTTTTTTTTTTTTTATTCATAATACAAAGAAGGAAATACATCAAGAAATTCTAAACGAAGTCTACCATAATTATCTAGAGAGCTAGGGAAAAAATGATACAACTGTCAACAAAAATAAGGAAGCAAAATGGTGAAGTCCGTAGGCATGCTTTAAATCTTTAGTCTTTTATTTTCAAGTCATGTGACAATCACATGCTTTGTAACTACTTTAGTTATGATCCTTGCCTATTTAAAGTCAAGTGATCATCAATAAAGAGGGATCATTATTATTGTGTCAAAGATTAGTCCACGGCTACACCATAATTGGTATCAGAGCGTGTGAATTTTGGGCGCTTCCTCGATGGCATCCAAGAAGTTCTCAACCAGTGTAGGTGGAGACTCAACATCGACGGGCAAAGAGGCGGAGACTATCACCGTCCTCTCACCACAAGAAACTACTGCACGTTTGCTGTCAGTCGAAGATGATGTGCGTGAGATTAGAAAAATCCTAGAGATGATGTGCGTAAAGATGGGCTGCAAGATTGGCCAGCAAGTTTCCGAAGCTCAAGAACATGAGAATGTAGGGAAAACACGGCAAGAACTACAGAAGGAAGGTGGCAGAACTAAGTATTGGCAAGATAGGCAAAATTTTGAGGAAAAACATCTCAAGAAATAGTGACAGCACAAAAAATATTCCAAGAACAGCATTCAGGATTTCAAGAATTCAATAACAACCCTTTATATAGAAGGCACGCAGATTGGGGTGGAGATCTTTCGAGTGACGAAGAGTATGAGGAGATTCAAAGAGAGGAGAGAAGAAATTTTAGGCATCAACAACACCAAGAAAGTGACTTCAAGATGAAGATCGACATTCCAACCTAGGGGGGAAAATGGACATAGAAGCCTTCCTTGAATGGATTAAACATGTGGAGAATTTCTTCAATTATATGAGTACACCCGAGACAAAAAAAGTTAGGTTGGTAGCCTTAAAACTAAAAGGTGGAGCTCAAGCATGGTGGGACCAATTGGAGATAAATCGACAAAGATATGGGAAAAGGCCCATTCAAAGTTGAAAAAGAACGAAGAGACTAATGAAGGAAAGATTCTTGCCCCTCAATTTTGAACAAATCCTATATGATCAGTATCAAAATTGCAGGCAAGGGACAAGAACCGTTCTTGAATATGCTGAGGAGTTCCATCGGTTGGGTGCAAAAACTAACCTTGTTGAAAGTCAGCAACACCTAGTGGCAAGATTCCGAGGAGGACTACTATATGACATCAAAGAACAGTTGGTACTTCAACCAATTGGGCACCTAAATGAAGCTATCTCCGCTGCAGCAACAATCGAGGAACAATTGGCTAATCGCTTTAAGAGAACTTATTCAAGAAGATCCGTAGGAGAGCAAGGCAATAATCTTACTAAATCTATGGCCGGAGACAAGTTGCCGCAACAAAATGAAGTAGCAGCCCTTAAGGGGAAACAGGTAGATACCAATGCTTCACGAGACACAAGCAAACGAACCACCAATACCTATTCCAGACCAACTCTTGGGAAATGCTTTCGATGCAATCAAACGGGCCATTTGTCAAATGAATGCCCTCAACGCAGAACATTAGCTATTGCAGATAATGTTGAATTTCAAGAATAGAAAATTGAAGATGATACCGAAGACAATATAAACTTTCTTGAGCCTGATGAGGGAAATCCAGTATCTCTAGTAATTCAAAGATTACTTCTTGCCCCTAAAACAGACCACAACTACCAGAGACATGCCCTTTTCAAGACCCGCTGCACCATCAACGGCAAGATATGCAATGTCATAATAGATAGTGGCAGTACGGAGAATGTAGTAGCAAGCAAACTCGTGTCTTCTTTAAACCTTCCACTGCATCCTCATCCAACACCGTATACAGTAAGTTGGATCAAGAAGGGTGGTGAAGCACAGGTGACCCATACTAACACAATTTCTTTATCCATTGGGGCAAGCTACAAAGACCAAATTATTTGTGACGTGTTGGATATGGGTGCTTGTCATATCCTTTTGGGATGCCCGTGGCAATATGATGTGCAAGCAACGCATAGAGGACGTGACAATACTTATGAGTTCCTGTGGATAGGCAAGAAAATTGTTCTTTTACCAATCAACCCAACCAAGCAACTCAGCAGCAACAATCAGTCTTCTAAAAAAGGTCTTCTAAAAAAGGTCAGCTATTTACTATAACCCCTGCAAAATCATTTTGTTCTGCAAAACAGTTACCAATCCTTGGATTAGTTGTTAAGAACTTTTCTGACCACGATACTATTGATCATATTCCTTCGAAGGTACATACATTGCTCCAAGATCCCGAAGATAGTGGACAACCCGGTTGATCTTCCCCCATTGAGAGACATACAGCACGCAATCGACTTCCTACCCGGTGCAACACTTCCTAATTTACCTCATTACAAAATGAGCCCAACTGAGTACCAGATTCTTCACAACCAAATTCAAGAACTTCTGGATGAAGGCCATATTCAACCTAGCCTCAGTATCTGCTCTTCTCACGCCCAAAAAAGATGGTAGTTGGTGCATGTGTGTCGACAGTCGAGCCATTAATAAGATAACAATTAAATACCAGTTTCCTATACCGAGGATCAGTGACCTTTTGGACCAGTTAGGTGGCGCCACAATCTTCTCCAAGATTGATTTGAAGAGTGTGTATCACCAAATCCGCATACAACCTGGAGATGAATGGAAAACGACTTTCAAGACAAACAAGGGTCTCTTTGAATGGCTTGTTATGCCCTTCGGTTTGTCTAATGCCCCCAACACCTTCATGCGCTTAATGAACCAGGTACTCCTTCCCTTCATCAATAAGTTTATTGTGGTATATTTTGGCGACATTTTAGTTTATAGCTGAGACCTTCCCGAACATTTAGGTCATATCCGAACTTTGTTCTCAGTTCTTGAAGTAATAACCTAGTTATCAACCTCAAAAAATGTCTTTTTGCAATTTCTGAAATATCCTTCCTTGGCTACATCATTGGGAAGAATGAGATTCGAATGGATCCTAAGAAAATTAAAGACATTAGGGAGTGGGAAGAACCTAAATCCATCAAAGAATTACAAAATTTTCTAGGTCTCACTTCTTTTTATCATAAATTCATTCGAAATTTTACAAAATTTTCTAGGTCTCACTTCTTTTTTTCATAAATTCATTCGAAATTTTAGCACTATTGTTGCCCCTTTAACCGATTGTCTAAAAAAGGGAAATTTTTTTTGGGGAAGTTCTCAAACAACAAGTTTTAAGAACATCAAAGAGAAACTGACTAGTGATCCGGTGCTAGCATTACAAAACTTTGACTATCCTTTTGAGGTGGCAGTAGATGCTTCGGGCATAGGCATTGGGGCTATACTTTCCCAACATAAACATCCCATTGAATTTTTTAGTGAAAAACTTAGTCCTTCACGACAAAAATGGTCCACATATGAACAAGAACTTTACTCCCTCGTTCGTGCCTTAAAACAATGGGAACACTACCTTTTGGGAAAGGAGTTTGTCTTATTCACTGATCATTTTTCCCTTAAGTATTTAAATAGTCAAAAGTCCATTAGCCGAATGCATGCTAGATGGCTTTCTTTTCTTCAAAGATTTGACTTTGTTATTAGACATACATCGGGCAAAACTAACAAAGTTTCATATGCGCTAAGCCGCAAGGCTAACCATCCTAAAAGGAGAAATAATTGCTCTAGATCACCTCCCTGATACTTATGCCAATGACCAAGACTTCGCTATGATCTAGAAAAGTTGTGAAGATCATGTTCTAGTGGGGGACTACCACATGCTTGATGGTTTCCTCTTCAAGGATAACGTTTTATGCATTCCACACACATCCTTACATGAAGCACTGATTAGAGATGCTCATGCGGGAGGTCTGGCAGGACATTTTGGCCGAGACAAGACAATGTACACACTTGAACAACGATATTATTGGCCACAACTCAGAAAAGATGTAGCCAACTTTATCAAACGATGCTTTACATGCCAAACATCTAAAGGCCAATCTCAGAACATTGGATTATACACTCCTTTACCTATACCCGAGCACATATGGGAAAATCTTTCCATGGATTTCATCCTTGGTCTTCCACGCACGTAAAGGGGCTGTGACTCAGTTTTTGTGGTGGTCGATAGATATAGCAAGATGGCACACTTCTTAGCTTGCAAAAAGACATCCGATGCCGTTCATATTGCTAACTTATTCTTCAGAGAAATAGTTAGGCTCCACGGCATTCCAAAAACAATAGTATCAGACCGAGATGTCAAATTTCTCAGTCACTTCTGGAAAACCTTATGGAAGAAGTTTGATACAACTCTAAAATACAGCACCACAAGCCATCCTCAAACCGATGGGAAAATGGAGGTCACTAATCGCACATTAGGTAATCTCATTCGATGCCTAAGTGGGGAGAAGCCAAAGCAATGGGACCTCACTCTAGCTCAAGCAGAATTTGCCTATAACCATATGAAGAATAGAACAACAGGGAAGTCACCATTTGAATTAGTTTACACTAAACTACCTCGACTAACTATAGACCTAACTAATGTTCCTTCTTCGGTTGATTTTTGTGTGGAAGCGGAACAAATGGCTGAGAGAATTACCGAGTTGCACAAACAAGTCAGGGACCATATCGAGAATCAAACATACAAATACAAAGCAACTGCGGATAAGAAACGTCGCCCCAAGGAGTTCAAAGTTGGCGACCTTGTTAGGATCCATTTAAGAAAGAGTCATTTCCCCGTAGGGACATACAACAAATTAAAGCAGAAAAAGCTTGGACCATTCTCGATTTTGGAAAGATTTGGTGATAATGCTAACATAATTGATCTTCCAACCGATTATCACATTAATCCCACTTTCAATGTGGCTAATTTGTATACCTACCATCCACCGGATGATTTTACCTTGGCTACCTAGACTCGAGGACGAGTTCTTTTGTATGGGGGGGTAGTTTGGTGTAGTCCGTAGGCATGCTTTAAATCTTTAGTCTTTTATTTTCAAGTCATGTGACAATCACATGCTTTGTAGCTACTTTAGTTATGATCCTTGCCTATTTAAAGTCAAGTGATCATCAATAAAGAGGGATCATTATTATTGTGTCAAAGATTAGTCCACGGCTACACCACAAAATCAACATTTCCATTATTTTTGTGTCCGTAGTTGATAGGAAGGAATGTGTTCCATCATTCATAAAAAATATTACAATTTGAAAGATTTCGAAATTTGAGATGACATTGAAGCTGACTGATTGCTAAATTTAAAAAAAAAATTAACATAAATTATTTCTTCACACCATCCTAGCAGAGACATGGATATGAGGCCAATGCATATAACCATATACTACGTATTTTTGGCAGGAAGAATATATCAATCCAAAAATTATGAACTTGGGATTTATTCTTCGATCCTTTGCTAAATTACCACTAATTTTAGATGCTGAAGTTATCACATAAAGGTTAGTTCATTAACCCACCAAAAGAGTTCCTGCCCAAAAAACCTAAGTTCCTCATGGCATGCTCGTTTGGAAAAATTCTTTGGGTAATAAATAAAAAAATATACATCCAAGTCTACATGGCCATTGAGTTTTCAGAAACAATTGTAGTATTGGGTAAGAAGTGGAAAAATAATAAGATAATTAAACTACCTCCAAGCTCGATAAATAGCCTGCAGATCATAAGTTGGATTCCAAGAACCATCCACTATGATGACGCGGTTGGCAGAATGTAGATTGATGCCCAATGATCCAGCTCTAGTTGATATCAGGGTACATTTCACCCTCTTATTTAGAGGCTCATTAAACCTCTCAACAATCTTCTGTCTTTCAGAACTCTCAGTTCTTCCATCTAGCCTATCAAGAAAGACGTATTGAATGATTACACTTTTTTTTTCCTAACAAGAAACAAACTTTTCATCGAGTAATGAAAATAACAAAAAATGTTTAAGGATACAAAATATTAAACGGAGTGAAATTAAACAATAAAATGATAATACAGCATAAAAAGAGGAAAACTTGAAAGAGAGCCAGAAACTTAAAGCTTCAATTCTTTAATTTAAGAGAAGCACATCTATACACATTTGGATTAAGTACGAAAATTTCATACAACAAACCCACCAATACAGACCCCCCTATATATCAAGGTATGAATCCTACGGCCATGGGAAACTGAACCTGAAATAATATTCATACAAAAACATCTCACCAGTAGGCTAACCTCTGGCCATCAAGATCTCATAATTTTCGTGGATCCATCCCATTGACTTACCTCTCCCTCTTCCCCCCCAAAACCCACTTTCCTTCCATTGAAGCAAAGCATCAGTCGCAGAGATGAAATTTCAAGAAATATTTAGATACATCGAAAAAACTGAAGGGGTGATGGATGTTTTAGGGGCTTTGACAAAATATTAGGTAATAGAATATTTCAATCAGCTGGAGGCAAGTAGTTGTTAAAATTAAGCATGTAATATAATAGCAATTCAAAGTTGCCTCCAGTGGTTATTTATATCCTAATAGATATCAAAGCATAGAAACAGTCCATTCCTTCAACTGTCCAAGTTAAGAAAGGAAATCTAACTTTATACAAAATTTCAAACAGAGAAAGAAAGATGAGCTGCAAGTAATGTGACTGGACCTATAGTATAATTTTCAATTCAAAAAAGCAACGTGCAGGCAATTTGAGAGGCCAGCCAACCCTCTGCTATAAAAATTCAAATTAGGATTTCCTACTCTCTCCCTCTCTCCTAACGCTTATGCTGAAGTAGCCCGACTAACACAGGGGCCCCACTCTCATCATGAAACCATTATCACCAGAATATCTCCCTAAACATTCTAATGGCCTCAATCACAAAACGACTACTCTTATTTACTGTTTCTTTCCTTTCCTCTGTTATAGATATTAAACATGGGTCTATCACATGGTTGTCACCCGCAAATTAAGGTTATAAACAGGTGAAGGGATCTCAGGTCAGTGAAGGTTACCTACATTTTTTAGGGGAGGGGGTGTAGATAAAACAAGAAATTCCTACAATTATATGCAAGGGAGAAAGTGAGACAAAAGACAATCATAATACTCTGCAAAATTGCATACCTATACCAATCTTTACCCTTCTTCCAAAGTTTTCCTCTCTTTCCTCGTCTGGGCAATTTTGAAAGATAGAATTCAATTAGGTCAAGCGTAGGAATGCTCTGGCTGAATACCAACGCCTTATCGCCCAATTCAGAGCACATAGTTAAGATCTCTAACAGCAAAACCATTTTACCACTGTAATCCAGCTCCTTGTAACTATTTGCGTGAAGCAGATTAGTCCACCAATCCTAAAAGAAACAAAAGGGCATTGCTGATGTTAAGTGCTTAACATGCTTATGCAAAACATTAAATGAAAATTTTAATCAGACTAATCTATATATAATGATTCCAACATTGTACTTAATCAGATTGACAAGTTGCAAATATGAATAACTTGGAAGCAAGAAAGTCGTTGCCTGAAAAACAATCCAACAAATCTCTTCATAAGGAAATTTGACCAAAGGTCAATTCAAATGTAAGAAGAAAAATTGATGGTAAATAATAACTCATACCTTAACGAAAAAGCCACTAACAAATTTATCTTGATGGTTCCCGTTGGCATTCGCTGGCTTCTCTGTTAAGCAAAGAAATATCCGGACAATTATTTCACACTTAAAGCACAGAAAATATGAATCAAACAAGTGTTAGAAAAATAAAATATTTCAGCAAGAGAAATAAAATGTGAAAAAGAAAAGACAAAAAATTAATATCACTTAGCATTAAATTATTCATATAAGATTAAACTTACCGAAACATATCAGCTTAAGTTTTTTTTCATTGAAAAAAAAAATGAAAGAATGCATAGACATCCAAAAAACTAAGCCCACAAAAGGGAACCTCATTAAAGAAAAGGACTCTAATCAAGTAAAATAACACCTATCGAATAAGACTCCCAGTGAGAAACATAATACCTAATAAAGGATCACACCTTTCTCGAATTCCTCTCAAACCCTCTAAAGGTCATATTGTTTCTCCCACCCTACAAACCCCAAAAAATAGCACAGACCCCTACCTGCCAAGAGACCTTCCCCTTCAACCAAAATAGCGGATGGGGGAAGAAATCCTAATGCATCTTCTAAAGACCTCTATGCTAGGAAGCATGGACACTTCATTTTGTATGAAGTGTCTGTGTCAAACACATATCCAACACGGACATGCTCCAACATGTGCATGACACATGTTAGACATGCTATTTTGCATGTCCATTTTCTTCTTTTTTTTTTTTATTTCGAACACGTCCGGACACATGAAGGACACGTTCCAGACATGCCTTAAAATGAAAAGTACCAATGTTGGACGTAAAAAACACAATTTGTTGGAGAAGAAAGGATTAAAAATAAAAATAGAAAATAAAGTAAAAAAGAAGGAAAGTGAAAAGACATGCAAGACACAAGGACATCCTTGAAAAACCAAATCTTGAGAATATAATAAATAAAATATTATTTAAAATAATATTTCCGTCTCTCATACACTTTCATTTGTTTTTTATTTTGTTTTTTCACCTCTTATTAATGTGGTACATGTATCACATTCACATCACATTTCTTTTATATATATATATATATATATATATTAGTTTTTAGTTCATTTTTTTCTTCTTTGGAACTATTATTTTTAATGGTCTTAATTTTTATTCTTTGGATCTATTTAATAATTATTGAAGCACGTATTGTTTTGTTATGTTAAATTTGTATGGTTGATTTATTTAGAAGTATTACTATGACAATATATATGCATATAATATATATATAAAAAAAAAAAAAAAAAAGAAAGAAAAATTAATAACATGTCTCCAACGTATCGTGTCCTATATTTTTAGAAATTGGCATGTCTCCGTGTTCGTGTCTTGTCGCTAGCGTGTCACGTGTCCGTATCCATGCTTCTTAGCCTCTATGTATACAAACTGGAAACCAAACACCTCAAATAATAAATCCCAAACAGACTGAGCTAGCTTTTGATTTAACATGGTATCAATATCATTTTCTCCTCAATAAATATTGATTCCACTGGTTGAACCTTCTACAAGTCTTCAAGTCCACAAGTGAGGAGTGTTAAAGTATTTAACCCATCAATTTAAGCTTTTGGATTGAGTAGTGATTTAGCACTAAGTTTCAAACAGGGAATTTATTTATTTAAATGGAATACCTGCTACAACTATGGACTAATTCTACTCAACATAGCCAACTGAAACAGTTTATATGCCCATTGTGTTTGTTATGTCTTGTTGTTTCTTACTCCGTGATGCTGATATGTGAATAATATTTTCATGGTGTCGTCTACACTCTAATATTTAATCAACTGGACAATTACACTTAAACTCTAGAACTTTGCCCTCTACATAGATTTAATCGGCGTAAGTCTAATTCAAAGCAGCAATTAGAGAAAAGTCAGGCTAGAAGAGATTTAGCATTTCAAATTATGTCTAGTTTAGGCACCCATGTCATATAGACCATAAGAAAATTACTAAGAGAACAAGAACGCTTGGTCACAAACCAAGTGATGTTCGTATCAATGCCAATCAGGAACTTGAAAATCATCTTGAGAGCTGTAACGTAGACAGACAATTATAGATTCACTATTTCAATTGTAATGAATTTTTGTCTAAGTTGGGGAACTCATTTAGTATAGAAAATAAATAAGTTACTGCAATGAGAATGGGATTACAAACCAGTGAGCTTCCAATAAATGCCAATTTAGACCTTGAAACCATCTTGAGAGTACTAAGGCAGGAAAAGAACAATTCTAAAAATTTGTAAGAAGACTTTTGAATTGGCCTTCCTGAAGATCCAAAGGAGATAAGGTTTCTTTCAGTTTTCTTCAATTTCTTGATAATCAATGCTGAGCTCAACACTATAGAAGCTCCAAAGGATATTTTATAAATGATTGGGGACTTCTCTTAAAAAATTTCAAGCTTGCAGCAGGTCCCTTGTCCGAGTAGGACTAAGGGAGTGGGAGCAGCCTCTCTTTTCGGAGTTCCCATGGCTTTTTCAACCGAAGTTTTGTCCTTTGGATTGGTTTTTTTAACAAGAAACAAAACTTTTCATTGAAAAAATAAAAAGAGACTAATGCTCAAGAGATACAAACCTCACAAGGGAGTGAAAAGAGAAAACAATAAAAGGACACAAAGGTAATAAGGAAGCATCCCAAAAACTTGGAAAAATCAGCAATAGTATGGAGAGAACACCATGATAAAACTTGGAAATTTTAACCAAGGGAGGAACAAAATTTTGCAGGAACTGAAGCCCAACCAACTACAATACTATCCCAATCTAATAAGAAGCTTCCACAAACTTCAGAACAAAAATAAACCAAAAGGGTGACAAATAAATACCAAAGAGCTATGATACCAAATGATAGATACCAAAGTAGCTTTGATACCAAATGATAGACCACAATACTAAGACCCTTGGTTTGAGCAGCCCTTTGGATATATGGACCCTTTAAACACAAGTCTTTGCACCTACGTATCAACCTGGTTCAACCTATGGAAAGTACGAACGGATTACCTTAAGGTCAAAGACCAAGAGATAAGAAACACTCGTTTCGATCTAAAGGCTGAAACACTCCACAAGTTTGGTGACCAACCAAGCTTGAATGTTTCTATACATGCAATCCTAAACACAAGGCATTGCAATGAACAGAAGGCATTCACGCCATTCTAAAAGATAAGCTTTATTCAACTCAAAACTTATGACTTCCCTCAAATGAGAGCCTTCCTTGGGTTTATATAGCCAAGGGAGAGATACAATCCTACTCAATTTAGGAAAATTCAAAAGACTAAAGATCATTACTAAATAATTAAAATCTCCTAACAACGTTCCTAAGGATCTCCAAACAACTTTTCTAAAGATCTTAAATAAATAAAATAAAATAATAATTAAAAACTTCTGTAAGGATTGACTCCACCGACTATTTCTGACGTGCAAGAGACGTTTGGTTCTAGATGTGCTCATATGTGGGCTGAAGCTTGTAGTTGGGCTCCCAAAAGATGTGTGCAAGATCGAACAAGTGAGTGTCGTAATCTTTGGGCTTCTATGGCCGAACAAGTAGGCGTGACTTTGGAGTTTGGACCTCTATATTTGTCCTTGAATCCAAGTGATAGAACTTCAGTATTATTTAAGAACAAGAACAAGTACACCCATAGGAAGAATTTGAGAGCTTCCTAGTTCTCTCCCCTTGACCCTCTTTACTTCACTACTCAAAAGGTACCATCACCCTTTACAACCTGCTACTATATACACACAGGTATAACAACCTTCAGCAACTACTATTAACAACTTCTAACTGATTCTAACTAACTTCATACATCTTCACTTTTATTCTTCTTTCTTCTCCTACTGTACACATACTTAATCGGAGGCCTATCACTACCCGGCCCCAAAAAACCATCTTGTCCTCAAGATGGAATTCTGGAAACTGGTTTGCAACCCAAACTGCATCCTCCCAAGTTGCTTCTTCTAACTCCATCTCCTCCCACTGAATGACCTCCATCTTCGTCGTATCATGAGGAGATTGTCGTACCCCCAATAACTCTTTTGGCTCGATCCTAAACAAAAAGTCAGGTGACATATTCAGGGGAAAAGGTGTTACGGGGAACATGTTGCCGATAGCTTTTCTTAGCTGGGAGACATGGAATACGAGATGTATTCTAGCATTATCAGGCAAAGGCAAACGATAGGCGACATTCCCCAGTTTTTCTTTAACTTGAAAAGGGCCCACATATCTTGGAGCTAGTTTAGCGTTGTAAAATCGCACGACCGAACCTTGTCTGTAAGGCCTAAGTTTTAGATAAGCCCAATCACCTACTGTCAGCTCAACTTGTCTTCTTTTGGCGTTGGCATAATCCTTCATGTATTGTTGCGCATATGCCAACAGTTCCTTAATCACCACTAGCATCTGATCACGCTCCTTCAACTGTTTATCCACTTCCGAGACAGGGGAACCATCCGCCGTATACGGAAGAACCGATGGAGGGGGTCTACCATAGACTACTTGAAAAGGAGTAGTTTTTAAGCCCGAGTGATAAGAAGTGTTGTAGCTATATTTCGCCTAGGGCAGCCAACGAACCCACTTAGTGGTACAGTGCATAGCGAAACAACGTAAATATGTCTCAAGCCCTCTATTTACAACCTCTGTGGTGTAGCCGATTGCTAGATGATAATTAGAATGAGAGAATGATCTTTATTAATGAAGTTCCAACCCTTAAATAGGCAAAGGAACTAACTAAAAGTGGTTACAAGGCACATGTTTCTCACATGGCATACTAAAGAGATAACTAGCTAATAGGCATATAATCGGCTACATCAATTTCCTCGCCCAACAAAAATAACTCGACCTCGAGTTAGGTAATAAACGGCCAAAAAGATGCAACATTTCTTCTCGAGAAATAAACTTCTGTCTTTTACAACTCCCAATTCTTCCATCTAGCCTATACCAATCTTTACCCTTCTTCCAAAGTTTCTCTCTCTTTTCAATGCTTGGGTTTATATCAGCTTTAACAACATAACCTTTTTCACTAAGTGCCAAAAGCATCTCTTCATTTGGAATGACATCGATGTCTTCAAGTTGACCACTAACAGTGTCTTCCAAAATCGAACGCCTAGGATTGGGAAACTTGTTTTTCAGCTCAATTGCTTCTTGTTCTATTAACTGCAGTATGTTGTTCCTGCTAGACAACAACTCCTCTAATTTGGAAATATTTTCCATTAAGGATTTACTTTCATCAATAAACTTTTTCCTCTAGAGGTGTGTAAGTCTCCTAAGATTAATGTCCAATATAGCTTCAGCTTGTTTCTCAGAAAGGCTGAATTGAGTCCTCAGATTGGCAGATGCAATAGAATTTCTGGAGGCTTCCCTTACCAAATGAATCACTCCATCCAAATTATCAAGTCTGATAACAATACCCTCAACAATGTGTCTCCTCTCTTGTGTCGGTGATAGCTTAAACCTTGCACGTCTCTCTACAACAGAACATCGGAAGTCCAAAAATGCCTGCAACAATTCCTTCAGACCCATGAGTTTAGGTTGTCCATTAATGATACCCACCATATTGCAGCTAAAACTAGACTGAAGAGATGTAAGACGATATAAATTATTCTGAATAATTGTTACGTCTTCCAGCATGAAAACATGAAGGGGCCTATGCTGCCAATTATGTAATGGATTGATGTGGAAGTCTTGATGTTGTTCTTGATACTTTCTTGGAGCTAAATATGTTTCTTGAACTATTCTTTGCTCCATTGTTTGTCTTTCTTGCTGTTGTCCCATCCTTTCTTCCAATTCCCGAGATGTTTTATCTTGTTCTTGATAAGTTCCCTCCATGGTAAATTTCCCCATTAGGTTACAGCTTGGTTTCCCCTTGTTTCCCATCTTTCCAAGGTCCTTGTTTCTCGAGGAGTCCGTCCCGTCTTGTTGTCTTCTATACAAGGGATTATTGTTGAATTCTTGGAGCATTGGTTGGCGTTCTTAATGGATTCTTGCAGGAAAATCTGCTTCTTGGACCATTCTTTGTTCCATTCCTAGCTTTTCTTGCATCATCGGGTTTGTTGATTGTTGATCCGGTTTAATTCCTAACTTCTTGCAGATTATTTCTAAGGTTTTCTTGATCTCACCCACATCATTCTTCAAGATTTTCACATCTTGTTCAACCGACAGCAAGCGTACGGTTGTTGCCCGTGGTGAGAGGACGGTGGTTGACTCCCCCTCTTTTCCAACCGAAGATGAATCTCCTCCCACGTTGGTCGAGACTCTCTTGGTCGTCATAGTGGAAGCGCCCAAAAATCGTGCGCTCTGATACCAAATATGGTGTAGCCGATTGCTAGATGATAATTAGAATTAGATAATGATCTTTATTAATGAAGTTCCAACCCTTAAATAGGCAAAGGAACTAACTAAAAGTGGTTACAAGGCACATGTTTCTCACATGGCATACTAAAGAGATAACTAGCTAATAGGCATATAATCGGCTACATCACTCTGTCTGTCCGTCGGTCTGGGGATGACATGCAGTGCTACGCTTAAGCTTTGTTCCCTGCCATTTGAACAACTCTTCCCAAAATAAGCTCGTAAACACAGGGTCACGATCAGACACAATAGTCCTAGGTATTCCATGTAGGCGAACGACCTCTCGAATGAAAACCTGAGCTATAGAAACCGCCGAATAAGGGTGTCGTAGGGGAACGAAATGAGCAAACTTTGACAATTTATCTACCACCACCAGCACCGAGTCGTAGTTCTCTGCCTTAGGCAAACCGATGACGAAATCAATCGATATATCCTCCCAAATATTATCCATAATTGGCAACGGTTGGAGCAGATCAGTAGGGGCCAAAGCCAAGTACTTCGCTTGTTGACAAACTGTGCATTCGGCAATGAATAACTTTACTCTTGCTTTCATCCCCACCCAATGCACTTCTTTAGCAGGTCGTTGGTAAGTGCGCAACACACCCCCATGGCCCCCAATCGCAGAAGAATGAAACACTTCCAGAAGTAGGGGTATAGTTGGAGTATCTTCGGGCAGAACCATTCGACCCCTGTAATACAACACCTCACCCTTTAAAACATAACCGGCAGGTACCTCCTCACCCCGAGCTATTTTTCTTCTGATTGAATAAATTAGCACAAAAGGGGGGAGAAACATTTGGAAGAAATAAACTTTTATTAGGAAAGTACAAAGATGGACACTTTTATGAAAGACTCTCTCACTTTCTCACACTCACTTGTGATGCTCTCTCCAACTTGTTGATACTTATGAGGGACACACTTCTATTTATAGGTCTAGGATCCTTGGAGCCCAAGCAAGTGGATTTTTCTAGGCTCTTCTTGGATCTAGAAATTTCCTAGATATTTCTCTACTTATCCTTATCCAAAGGAATTCTCTAGAATTCCTTGGAGCCTAAATAAAGGATAAGATAATTCTAGAGCTTCTTTTAGATATTTATTTACAATACTCAAGATAAATCTAGAAAGAACTAATCTATACAATTGAGCCTTTTATGTAGATACTTCAAGAACCTTCTAGATAGTTAGTGTTGCTTTATTTAACAAGTTTGACATCATCCTTCTGTTGATCAACAATTAAACCAACATTTAAACCCCCAACTACACAAACCGCAGCAAACTCAAGCGCATTAGGGAGGCGAGACAACACATCTGCCACCTTGTTCTCGATCCCCGGCTTGTATATGATATCAAAGTCGTACCCCAACAACTTGGTGAGCAATTTCTGATATTCCCCCGCTACCGTCTCTGCTCAAGGATATACTTAAGGCTGCTCTGGTCAATCCGTACAAGAAACCTTCTTCCCAATAAGTATGGGCGCCACTTCTGAGCCGCCATGACAATGGCCATCAGCTCCCGTTCGTACACAGCTTTACTACGGGGTAAGGGGGATAGAGCATGGCTGAAAAACGCGATGGGGTGTCCTTCTTGCATAAGGACAACACCAACTCCCACCCCAGAGGCATCAGCTTCTATCACAAATAACTTGCTGAAATCTAGTAGAGCTAAGACCGGTACATTCATCATCGCATGTTTGAGACGTTGGAAAGCTTCTAAAGCCTCATTGCTCCAGGCAAAGCAATCCTTCTTTAGTTGTTGGGTGAGAGGGTGGGCAATAGTGCCGTAATTCGCCACAAACTTACGGTAATATCCCGTTAACCCCAAAAAACCCCTTAATTCCTTCACATTTCTCGAGATCGGCCATTGTTCTATCGCCACGAGCTTATAAGGATCAACCGACACCTCTTCTCCTGAAACAATATGCCCCAAATACTCAATCTGCAAGCAAAGTTGCACTTCTTCTTATTGGCCACTAACTGATTCTCCTTAAGCACTGTCAAGACTCTGTTTAAGTGCTCGGCATGCTCCAAAATGGTCTTGCTGTAGATTAAAATGTCATCCATGAACACCAGCGCGAATTTCCTCAGGCAAGGCAGAAGAATTCTGTTTTCAGGTGGAGGGGGCATTCCGAAGGCCAAATGACATGACGAGAAATTCATAATGCCCTTCATGTGTGCGGAATGCAGATTTATGAACATCCCCGTCCTTCAGTCGTATCTGGTAATAACCAGATTTAAGATTGATCTTCGAGAAGATCACAGCTCCATATAGTTCATCCAACCGTTCGTCCATCAAGGGAATCAGAAACTTATCTGGGATTGTAACCTTATTGAGAGCCCTGTAGTCTGTGCAAAACCGCCAACTGCCATCTTCCTTTTTACCCAGTAACACCAGGCTAGAAAACGAACTCAAACTCGACTGAATTATTCCAGACGCCAACATTTCATCCACTAGCTTTTCAATCTCGTCTTTTTGACATTGGGGTACCGGTAGGGGTGGACAACAGGGGTTGTCCCTGGCAGCAACTCGATTGAATGATCCAACTCTTGATGGGGGGGGGGGGGACCGGGTAGAGGCTGGAAAACTGAACTATGATGTTCCAAAACTGATCGGATAGCCAATGGTACCTCATCCCATAGTCCGGCCACCGCTTTTAACGATTGTTGGAATGCACAAAATTCCACCAAGAAACCCTGCTTTTCTAACTTCAACAATTTCATCAAGGATTTGAACGTAACCTGAGAACGGACTAAGGACGGATCTCCATGCAACACGACTTTGGATCCTTCTAACACAAAAACTGAGTTGTAACGTTTGATGATTAGACGTCACCTCCCCCAACGTTTCCAACCACTTAACTTCCAGAATAACGTCTGTTGTTCCTAACGCAATAGGCAAGAAATCTTGGACTATTGAAATCGGTCCAAGGGATAGAACCATGTCCTTACAAATTTGAGCCCCTCGAACGGACAAGCCCATACCGAGGATAATCCCATATCCATCCGTGTTGCATAAAGGCAACTGGAGAGCTTCGACTAACTGCAAGGCAATAAAATTGTGGGTTGCTCCACTATCAATGAGTACAATCACCTTTAGTCCTTTCAGTTTGATCGTCTTGGGGGATCCTACACTGGTCATTGAGTGTAAAGCCACCTCTTCTGGTTGATCTTGAACACTCTCATTTACCACACTGTACTCCGCAAGTTTCTCATCCTCCATAGGGGATTCAGGATCTTTGTCTTCTTCTTGAACTACCATCACCTGAAGTTCTTTCTTTTTAAAACGATGTCCAGGGAAGAACCTCTCCTCACAACGGTAACAAAGGCCTTTTTCTCGTTTCTGTTGAAGTTCAGCGTCTGTCATTTTCTTAAAGGGAAAATCAGGTGTTTTCGCTGCAGACTCGGGTCGGACTATCGCACTCAACTTACTTGGGTTAACGGACACGGTTCGGGTTGTGGACCCTGCTCCATAAGAAGGAAATGTGGACTGTACTGTTGAACCAGACAGTCGGGCCGTGGGTCTTGGGCCAGAGGAGGCCCCAAAATATCTCTTCGAAATGAAGGATTTCGTCTTCAAGTTTCTAGGCTATCTCCATCGTCATGTCTGCCCAACTAGTTTCGCAACTCTCAGCTTCATCTTGATGTCATCCTTGAGCCCATCGATAAACTTCCCTTCCAGAGTCGCATCGTCTAAGTTATCCAGAGGTCCCGAATAATCTTCGAACTTCTCCCGATATTCCGCAACAGTTGTTTCTTGTTTAAGGGCGAAAAAACGTTCATGAAGACTTCCCTCCTTCGTCGGCAAGAATCGGTTCAACAGGCGTCGACTGAACTCTTCCCAGCACCCAATCGGTTTTTCGTTTCTGCTCGTAATAATACCACTTCAGGGCAACAGCATCGAGACAGAGGACTGCTGCTCCGATTTTCTCCGAATCCTCCAACCGATTCACCTCGAAGTATCGCTCAACTTGGTGAAGCCATTCATAAGGATTTACACCAGAGAAAACAGGAATCTCTAGTTTCCGCAGTCGGAGATCAAAAACAGGTGCTAACGCTTTTGATAGCGCTTGTGGGTCAATCGTAGCGACATCTACCTGGTTGGCAGGTGTTGTTGTACTGGCCGCTTCGTCGGAGTGTTTAGATTGTTCTTTTGTCCGGTGGGGGGAGGGGGGGTTCTCAGCTTTCAAACTTTTGAAGTGCGCCGCCATCGCTGAAAAACTTTCTTTCATCTGTAACGCCATATCCGAAAAATTTTCCATCGAATTGTGGATCACTGCAATTTCCTTGCCCTGAGCCGCAAGGTTTGCTTCCAATGCTTCCATTCGTGATTCCATACGAGTCGACATCTTGTCGTAATGGGAAAAAAATTTTGGCTCTGATACCAAAGTGATAGAACTTCAATATTATTTAAGAACAAGAACAAGTACACCCTTAGGAAGAATTCGAGAGCTTCCTAGTTCTCTCCCCTTGACCCTCTTTACTTCACTACTCAAAAGGTACCATCACCCTTTACAACCTGCTACTATATACACACAGGTATAACAACCTTCAGCAACTACTATTAACAACCTCTAACTCATTCTAACTAACTTCATACATCTTCACTTTTATTCTTCTTTCTTCTCCTACTGTACACATACTTAATCGGAGGCTTATCACCAAGTTCTTGGGAGCTTGTTGGTTTGGACTTTCTTTGAGCAACTACTACTTGAATTATTTGGGTGGTTAGACTCATTCTCTCTCGCTTTAATTTCTTGATTTTGAATTTGTATTACTTGGAGCTTTCTTGAACTTATGATCACATCAATGACCTTAATTGATCTCAAAGAAAGAAAAAAAAAAAAAAAGACCAACCAAACTAGAAGCAACTGGAACTCTCTAACAGTGGAAGCAGATAAAACTAAAACCACTGTTTCAAAAATCATAATCAAGAGCACAACCATTCCAAACGGCACCACGACACCTAACAAGGATGTACTAATAGAAAACCCAAATCAAAACTCCAAAAACAACCATAACAAAATGAAGTTCGATCCACAAAACTTGATCTATCAGATCACTGTGTGCAAATCCAAAAATAGCAACAAAGCATCACCATTGACTTCCACAATCCTCATGAGAAAAATATACATACTATAATTGAGCTTTCTGACTAACCCCTTGAAACGAAAATGAAAATCTCTTTAAGTTGCAGTCCACTCGCCTTGATTTAAGAGGAAAATTTATCCAGTATCAAAACATCACTACTTAATGGTTGAATTTCATCTGAAACCTTAAAAATGGAGAAGTTGATAGGTTTCTGGAAAAGAGCTTTAAGTCATTAAGAATAGAATCCTCGACTATATCTTCTTCACAAAGGTTGCTTTGAGTTGATTGAATGGACCATTAAAGTTGTACCAACCTTTTCAATGATATCAAAATTAGGTAAGGAGGCGTTTGGATTTGTGGTTTAAGAGTGGGTTTTGCATTTTATTGGATATGGTTTTAGCTTCAGCGCCAACGGCTCCTTAGTTTTGTGGCCGTGCTTTCTAGGACAATTTTGTTTGTTTGTTTGTTTCTTCCTTGGGAGCTTTGTGCCTCGATGTTTTACTTTGGATATTGTGTCTTTTAAGGATTTTTTTCTTTATTGGTTTATATGCTTGAATTTTTTTCTTTCTTTTCGTTCATCAATCAAAAGTTTGTTTCTTTCTTAAAAAAGAAAAGAAAAGAAAAATGTGAAAAAAAAAAAAACAGACGAGGTAATCTTCTTGGGAGCTCATCAGCCTTCTAAGATACCTATTGAAGTATTGATATAAGATTAATTTTACCATTACTCATTAGCTTATGCTTTTGAGTTGATTGGTGATTTAACATGGTATCGGAATAGGAGGTCATGTATTCAAACCCATCTGTAATATCATTTCTTATCCAATTAATATTGATTTCCACTTGTTGGACCTTCAACAAATATTCAAACTGATGCACTCAAATAATAAAATATCTCAAGTCTTATTCATTCAATGCTGAAAACATATTATCACAACCATATATATAGGCTAGAAAATAACTAACTCTAACTAACTAATTTACAGCAATGAAAGCCTTTTACTATGAGGTAAAATCTTTAAATAAATGAAAAGGTAAATGATTTACCATACACAGTAAATAAAGTAAGAGATCTTAATAGATAATACATCACAAACCCACATGTGAGAGGGAATAGTGAAGTATTGATATAAAATTAAATTTTCCATTAACCCATTTAGCTTAAACTTTTGGGTTGATGAGTGATTTAATGGTTCCAAACTGATGCACTCAAATAATAAAATATCTAAGTCTTATTCATTCAATGCTGAAAACATATTATCACAGCCATATATATAGGCTGGAAAATAACTAACTCTAACTAACTAATTTATAGCAATGAAAGCCTTTTACTATATGGTAAAAGCTTTAAATAAATGAAAAGGTAAATGATTTACCATACACAGTAAATAAGGTAAGAGATCTTAATAGATCCTACATCACAAACCCACATGTGAGAGGGAATATTGAAGTATTGATATAAAATTAAATTTTCCATTAACCCATTTAGCTTAAGCTTTTGGGTTGATGGGTGATTTAATGGTTCCAAACATACAATTATTGGATTACAAAGATTAACTTTATAAGGGTCACATATATGTTCTAGATGCTCTCAATTTTCACCGATTTCTAGGGTTATCTTCGTTTCCATCATCCCATCCATAAAAGAAGGTTGTAGATATCAATCCCTATCTTGTAGTTACAATGCTAGGCAACCAAGCTTTAAGAAAATATTGTTATTCCACACCAACTCCTTTATTGTTGAATAGCACATAACGTTAGTACTAATATCTTCCAAGTTTAGTTTTTTTTTTAATGAGAACTAGAGCTTTCATGGAGAGAAAATGAAAGAACACATAAGCATACAAAAAACAAGCCCACAAAAAGAAGGCAAACTACAAAAAAGGGTTCCAATCAAGTAAAACAAGGCCTAAGGAATAATTACAAAAAGGCCTAGAGACGAAGGTCCAAAGAGAAACAAAGAATCTAACAAGTACCAAACATCAAAATAAGAAAAACCTCTTGAAAATTCTACTATAAATCTCTCACCCCAAGTAGCCACCAAATAGAACAAACATCGGCCTGCCAAACCACCCTTTATCGTGGAAAGGTGGATGAAGAAAGAGCTCCTCAAAAGCCTCCCTAAAGCCCTGAGGATTGGTGACACTAATGTTATGATATATGTTATTTGGTTATTATGTCCTTTATCGTAATTGTACATTCCTTAAGTTAGGGTTTTCTTGTATTCCTATATATATGTGTTATTCTCTTATGTGAATAATGAGAAATACTTTTCCCTAATACTTTGTACATGGTATCAGAGCGTCTAGGGTTTTAGAATTCTCTCCTTGGCGGCTAGGGTTTTCCTCTAGGGTTAGGGTTTGTAGTTTGAGTCACCTCGTTTGAGTGGCCGTTTGTCGTCACCACCTACCTAGGAGGGATCTGCAGCCGCCGCCACGCGCCGGCGCGTGAGGGTGCGTGGGCCGTCCGTTTCTGTTTCCGCCGCCTGGGTTCGTCTCGCCTCTTGATTTCCGGCCAGCCTGTGTGATTAGATTTCAGAATATCACATTTTTTGGTCTCGGGTTGTGTAGTTTTCTTCGATATCAAGCTGTTTTTTTGCGATTCAGTTCTGTTTTTGTGGTTTATTGAAGTTTTTCAGTGGTTTTAAGCTACCAATGGCTGAGCTGAAACCTTTGGTCATATCTAATGGAGTTCCCCTTTCTTCGAAGTTCACAGAACATAAGTTAAATGGCTCCAATTACTATGAATGGAGTCGTACAATTCGGTTTTATCTACGAAGCACTGAGATGGATGACCATATCACTGAGGATCCGCCAGAGGATGACACAAAGAAGAAGGTTTGGCTTAGAGATGATGCTCGCTTGTACTTGGGTATAAAGAATTCTATAGAAAACGAGATATTTGGTTTGTTTAATCATTGTGATTCAGTGAAAGAACTACTAGCATTCACAGAGTTTTTATACTCAGGTAAAGAGCAAGTTAACAGAATGTATGATGTTTCCATGGCCTTCTTTCATGCAGCTCAAAAAGAACAATCAGTGACAAATTACTTCATGCAGTTTAAGAATACATGTGCAGAGCTTGGTACGTTATTCCCATTTACCACTGATATAAAGGTTCAACAAGCTCAGCGAGAAAAGATGGCCGTCATGATATTTTTGAATGGACTTCAACCTGAATTTGGGATGGCGAAATCACAAATTCTCTCTGGTTCTGAAATTCCTACTTTGGAAGAAGTCTTCAGTAGAGTTCTCCGTATTGAAAGTCCTCAAATCAGTTCGTCTGTCCCTCAATCTAACAGTTCTTTGATTAGTAAAAATAATGACTCTAGGGTTCATCAAGGAACGAACACTAATACTCAGAGAACTAGTTATGATAATCGGCGACAGGAGATTGTATGCAACTATTGTCGGAAGCCTGGCCATATAAAACGTGAGTGTAGAAAGTTGTTAAGTAGGGGATATAGGCCTCAGATTGCTCAGATTGCTTCCACCAGTGATACACCTGAGAAGTCAGATTCCATTTCTGCAGATGAGTTTGCTAAATTCCAGTTGTATCAGGAATCATTGCAAGCATCATCTTCCTCGAATCCTATTGCAACTATTGCTGCGTCAGCCTCAGGTAATCAAAATCATTGTCTTCTTAGATCCTCTACCAAATGGGTCATAGACTCTGGTGCCACAGCCCATATGACAGGTAATTCTAGCCTATTTTCTACCTCTTTGTCACCTGCACTTTCTCCGACTGTCACTTTGGCAGACGGATCAACATCATCTGTTCTTGGTTATGGCACCATTGATCTCACACCTTCTCTTCATTAGTCTTCTGTTTTACATTTGCCTAAACTTTCTTTTAACTTGATTTCTGTAAGTAAATTCACTCGTGACCTTGATTGTTTTATCTCTTTTTTTCCTGGCTATTGCTTGTTTCAGGATCGTATGACGAAGAAGATTATTGGTAAAGGATACGAGTCTGGAGGTCTTTACATCTTTGATCACCAACTACCGAAAGCTGTGGCATGTTCTGGAGTTGCCTCCCCATTTGAAATTCATTGTCGTTTGGGTCATCCTTCTTTGTCTGTGTTGAAGAAGTGGTGTAGCCAAAATACTTAAGGGAAGCATCAACTGCTCCTACACCTATGCCTGAAGCATCAACTGCTACTTCAAAAGGAATATTGAAATTTGGGAGGGCTAATACGGGGCTGCTGGTAAGTTTTTCTTTGATAACACCAAAGCTCTTTTGTTGTTCAAGTCCCCAAAGAAATTTCCCCTTTTTTAAGCAGTTAGTTAGGGGTGAAACCAAAGTACTAAAATTTTTAATGAATTTTCGGTAAAAGGATGCAAGGCCTAAAAAGCTCTGTAAGTCCTTGATATTTCTAGGTTCTTCCCATTCGTTTATCGCTCTAATTTTATTAGGATCCATACTCAATTTATTATGCCCTATTATATATCCTAGAAATGATATTTCTTTGGTAGCAAACAAACATTTTTTCAGGTTTATAACCAAAGAATGTTTCTGTAATGTGGCAAATAACGTTGCTATGTGTTTTAAATGGTCATCTAGAGTGATGCTATAGACAAGTATATCATCAAAATATACAACAATGAATTTATTTATAAATGGTAGTAATACCTGGTTCATAAGCCGCATGAAGGTACTTGGGGCATTTGATAATCCGAAAGGCATTACAAGCCATTCAAAGAGACCTTCATTGGTTTTGAACGCTGTTTTCCACTCATCTCCCGGTCGGATTCGAATTTGGTGGTAGCCACTCTTTAAATCAATCTTCGAAAATATTGTTGCCCCTCCCAATTGATCTAGTAAGTCACCAATCCTTGGAATTGGAAAACGGTATTTCACCGTAATCTTGTTAATTGCTCGGCTATCTACACACATCCTCCAAGTGCCATCTTTTTTGGGAGTGAGGAGGGCAGGAACGGCACAAGGACTCAGGCTTGGTTGAATATGTCCTTTATCCAGCAATTCTTGTATTTGTTCATGAAGTATTTGATATTCTGTTGGGCTCATCTTATAGTGTGGAAGGTTGGGGAGAGTAGCGCCCGGTATAAGATCAATAGAATGCTGGATATCTCTTAAAGGAGGGAGTTTTGCTGTGGTTGTGTTGTCGACGATGGCCGTGTGTTGTTTCAGCAATGTTTGTACCTCATTAGGAATGACATGGTCAGAAATGGAAGTATCAAAATGTTTAACAACAAAGCCAATAATATGTTGCTGTTTTTCACAAAGAAAGTTTTTCCCAGAAGATAAAGTGAAAAGCTGACCTTTTTTGGCTGTTGTGGTATCCTTGTCAATTTGTTTTGCTGGGTTAAGTGGGAGGAGCACAATTTTCTTTCCCATCCAAAGGAATTCATATGTGTTGTCTCGGCCCTTGTGTACTGCTTGCACATCATATTGCCATGGTCGGCCGAGGAGGATATGACAAGCATCCATGTCTAAGACATCACAAATTATTTGGTCCTTGTAGCTTGCTCCAATAGATAAAGGAATAGTGCTGGTATGTGTCACCTGAGCCTCGCCCCCTTTCTTTATCCAACTCACCTTGTAAGGTGCTGAATGAGGGTGTAAAGGTAGGTTTAGTGAGGTTACTAATTTGCTTGCCACAATGTTCTCGGTGCTCCCACTGTCAATGATAACGTTGCAAATTTTTCCATTGATGGTGCATCTTGTCTTGAAAAGAGCATGTCTTTGATAACTTGGATCTTTCTTGGGTGCTAGCAAAAGTCTTTGGACTACTAAGGATACCGGTTCTCCTTCATCTGGTTCAAGGAAATCTGTGTTTTCTTCGGATTCAGTGTCATCCCTTTCTTCCACGTATTCGACATTGTCTGCAATAGTGAGAGTTCTTCTCTGTGGGCATTCGTTTGATAAATGACCAGCTTGGTTGCATCGAAAACACTTTCCCAGAGTTGGTCTTGAATATGTATTTGAAGACCTTTTTGGATTTTCTTGATTCTTGACATCTTTATTTGATCCGTTATCAATTTGCTTTCCCTTTGAAATTGCCGAAGAGGTCTGCTGTGGCAATCTTTCACCCAAGGTAGTTTTGCTGAAAGAATTGGTTTGTTCACTCATGGTTCGTCTTGAATATGTTCTTTTGAAGCGGTTGGCTATTTGTTCCTCAATGACGGCTGCCGCTGAGATGGCCTCATTTAGATATCCAATAGGCTGTAAAGAGAGTTGTTCTTTGATGTCATTTCGAAGACCTCCTTTGTATCTTGCAACTAAGTATTGTTGGCTTTCTCCAAGATTCGTTCGTGCTCCTAATCGGTGGAATTCCTCAGTGTACTCCATCACCGATCTTGTACCTTGCTTACAATTTTGGTATTGATCGTATAGGATTTGTTCGAAATTCATAGGCAAGAACCTTTCTTTCATCAATCTTTTCATTCTTTCCCATCTTCGTATTGGCCTCTTACCATATCTTTGCCGGTTGAGTTCCAATTGATCCCACCATGCTTGGGCTCCCCCTTTTAATTTTAAGGCCACTAACTTTACCTTTTTAGTCTCAGGCGTATTCATGTAGCTGAAGAAATTTTCAACATGTCGAACCCATTCTAGGAAGGCTTCGATCTCCATCTTCCCACCGTAAGTTGGTATATCGATCTTCATTTTAAAATCATTGTCTTGCTGTGGTTGGTGTCGATGATACTGCTGCTCTTCTCTCGGTACTACTTGCTGATATTGATGTTGGAAGTGTTGTTGATCTTCCCTCGGCGCTTCTTGCTTATAGTGATGCTGGTAATTTTGTTGGCTTTGCTTGAATCTGTCTTGGTAGTCATAGTCTTCTCCACTAGAGCTATCATCATTCCAATCAACTTGTTTTCGGAACAAGGGATTATATTTGACTTCTTGCTGCCCCATACGATGTTCTTGAAAGAATCTTGGTGCAAAATTGGTTTCTTGAACGAATCTTGGCTCCATAGCTTGTCTTTCTTGCCATTGTCTCGGTTCAACTTGTTTTCGGAAGTCTTCTCCTTGGTGATCTTGCTGTCTCCTCTCCATATTTGTGTTAAATCTTGGTTCAAACGTTTGCTGGCCCGAACTGCAGCCCATCCTTTCGCAAATCATTTCCAAAATCTTTTTAATCTCGCCCACGTCGTTCTTTACCTCTTTCATATCTTGTTCAACTGACAGCAAGCGTACAGTTGTTGATCGTGGCGAGAGGACGGTGGTAGGTTCCGTCTCTTTTCCAGCCGAGGAAGAGTCGCCCACAACGTTGGTCGACGCTTTCTTGGTTGCCATAAGATTGCCCAAAATCTTATCGCTCTGATACCAAACTTGGTGTAGCCAAAATACTCTTTATTAGAATGAATCAATGATGCTAATAACAATGAACTCCATCCTTTAAATAGGCATGGAGGCTCTAACTAACTAACCAACTACACATGTGCTTGGCACATGATAACATAAATAGCACCTAACAAAATACACATAAATGGCCTACACCAAGAAGCTTTATCCCGCTTTTCAGTCTTTGTCGTCTTTAAATTGTGAGTCTTGTCAGTTTGCTAAATTTCATCGTCTTAGCTCGAGTCCTAGAGTCAATAAACGAGCTAGTGCTCCCTTTGAATTAGTTCATTCTGATGTTTGGGGTCCGTGTCCAGTATTGTCCAAAACTGGATTTCGTTGTTTTGTTACCTTTGTTGACGACTACTCTCGTCTAACTTGGTTATATTTAATGAAAAATCGTTCTGAGTTACTTTCTCACTTTTGTGCTTTCCATGCTGAAATCCAAACTCAGTTTAATGTGTCTTTGAAAACTTTGCGCACTGATAATGCCGGTGAATATTTTTCTCACATGCTTGGTTCTTATTTGTGTAAAAATGGAATTGTTCATCAATCTTCATGTGCTGACACTCCATCCCAAAACGGGGTCGCTGAACGGAAAAATAGGCATTTACTTGAGACCGCGAGAGCATTATCCTTTCAAATGCATGTACCAAAGCCTTATTGGGCCGATGCGGTTTCCACAGCGTGTTTCTTAATTAATAGAATGCCTTCGTCCGTCCTTAATGGTGAGATTCCTTATCGTGTACTCTTTCCCACCAAACCTTTGTTTCCCATTGAACCAAAAATATTTGGTTGCACTTGTTTTGTTCGAGATGTTCATCCTCATCGTACCAAGTTAGATCCTAAATCCTTGAAGTGCATCTTCCTCGGTTACTCTCGTGTTCAAAAGGGATATCGTTGCTATTGTCCTAGTTTTAACAAATATCTTATTTCTCCAGATGTTATCTTTTTCGAAGATACTCCTTTTAGCCCGTCATTGTCGAGCTCGAGTGAGGGGGAGGATGATGATCTTTTTATCTATGAGATTATCTCTCCATCATCATCTCATGATCCTTCCCCATCAGTTTCTATCCCTCCTCGTCCACCCGTTACTCAGGTATACTCCAGGAGGCCACCACAGGAACCTTCAGGCACATGTCCTACGCCACAAGATTCTTCGACATCTGATCTTGGACCAAGTGATGATCTTCCCATTGCCCTTCGTAAAGGTAAGCGCACATGTACTTATCCTATTTCTTCTTTTGTGTCTTATAACCAGTTGTCATCACCCACATATTCGTTTATCACATCCCTTGATTCTATCTCTATTCCTAATTCTGTTCATGAAGCGTTATCTCATTCTGGTTGGCGCAATGCAATGATTGAGGAGATGAATGCTTTAGATGCTAATGGTACTTGGGATTTAGTATCTCGTCCTGCAGGCAAGAAGGCCATTGGGTGTAAATGGGTGTTTGCCATCAAGGTCAATCCTGACGGATCAGTTGCTCGTTTGAAAGCACGTCTTGTTGCTAAAGGATATGCTCAAGTTTATGGGATTGATTATTCCGATACATTCTCTCCAGTTGCTAAACTAACGTCTAGTCGATTGTTTCTTTCCATGGCAGCTACTCAAGGTTGGTCTTTACATCAGCTAGACATCAAGAACGCCTTTTTACATGGCGATCTTCAGGAGGAAGTTTATATTGAGCAACCACCTGGTTTTGTTGCTCAGGGGGAGAGTGATAAAGTTTTTCGCCTTAGAAAATCATTATATGGATTGAAACAGAGTCCACGTGCATGGTTTGGTAAGTTTAGTCAGGCACTTGAGCAATTTGGAATGAAGAAGAGTACGTCTGATCATTCTGTTTTCTATTGACGATCTGAGAATGGTATTACTTTGCTTGTTGTGTATGTTGATGATATTGTTATAACTGGTAATGATACATCAGGTATAGCCTCTCTCAAAACTTTCCTTCAGGGTCAATTTCATACCAAGGATCTCGGAACACTAAAGTATTTTTTGGGTATTGAAGTGATGAGAAGCAAGAAAGGTATCTTTTTGTCACAACGAAAGTATGTACTTGATTTGTTATCTGAGACAGGAAAACTAGGAGTTAAACCATGTAGTACTCCGATGATACCAAATTTGCAACTCACCAAAGAAGGAGAATTATTTAAAGACCCAGAAAGATACAGAAGATTAGTTGGGAAGTTGAATTATCTAACAGTGACACGACCAGACATTGCTTATTCAGTGAGTATTGTAAGTCAATATATGTCATCACCTACAGTAGATCATTGGGCTGCAGTAGAACAAATTCTATGCTACTTAAAAGCTGCTCCAGGGCGTGGAATCTTATATAAAGATCATGGTCATACAAGAGTTGAATGCTTTTCAGATGCTGATTGGGCTGGATCTAAAGAAGATAGAAGGTCAACTTCTGGATATTGTGTCTTTGTAGGAGGCAATTTGGTTTCATGGAAGAGTAAGAAGCAGAATGTGGTTTCACGTTCGAGCGCTGAATCAGAATATAGAGCTATGGCGCAATCTGTATGTGAGATAGTATGGATACATCAACTGTTGACGGAGATAGGGTTCAGTGTTACTATGCCAGCTAAATTGTGGTGTGATAATCAAGCTGCACGTCACATTGCATCTAATCCAGTGTTTCATGGGAGGACTAAACATATTGAAGTGGATTGTCACTTCATTCGTGAGAAAATACAACAAGGGTTGGTGTCCACAGGATATGTGAAGACAGGAGAACAATTGGGAGATATTCTTACCAAAGCATTAAATGGAGCAAGGATTAATTATCTCTGCAACAAGTTGGGCATGATTGACATATTTGCTCCAACTTGAGGGGGAGTGTTATGATATATGTTATTTGGTTATTATGTCCTTTATCGTAATTGTACATTCCTTAAGTTAGGGTTTTCTTGTATTCCTATATATATGTGTTATTCTCTTATGTGAATAATGAGAAATACTTTTCCCTAATACTTTGTACAACTAAGACTGAAAATCTCCAAAAAGCACCTCCATACAGTCCCTGCAAACTCACAACTCAAGAGCAAATGATCCAAGTCCTCAACTCCCCTCCTGTACATAATAAAACAGAACGGCCCAACCAAACCAAGGAGAAAACAAAGCCACACCCCAGGGAGGGACCGACCAAGCAACAAAAGAAAGAGCTAAATGAAAAACCAACGGACGGACAAGGACTCCAAAAATGCACATCCCTCCTATAAGGAGAAAAACAAAAGATATCAAGCAACGAAAGGAGATCTATAACATCCACAGTTTCCTATTGGTCAATGAATGACAAAAATCCAAGGAGGGGGACAATAGAAACTCAGAAGGAGAAAAAAATCAAAGCCACCAAGTGATTCCTCAAGGAAGACAATTGATACAAACAAGGAAATAAGGAGTATATGGGTTTATCCCCCAACCACTTATCCTCCCAAAAATTAGTATCTCTCTCACCTCCCACCACATAATGAACAGATTGAGAAAGAAAAGAAAGCTCAACAGCGATCCTTTCTGTTGCCATGAATATACAACTGGACCAAACACTTTAAAAACATCAACGGAAGTTACAATTGGACCAAACACTTTAAAAACCCTATTAGGTCAAGTATTGTGGATTAAGTTTGGATGATGAGTCGGTTTTCCATGAATTTCATTGAGGTTTGGTTAAAATCTTACCACAATCATGATGACAAGCAAAAACAAACCTCGAACAAACGAATCAACAATGTACAAACCACAAATAAATAGACCTGAATCAACAAACAGTGGAACAAAAGCCCCTAAAGCTCATTGTTGAAGGAATGAACAAACTTCAAACAAACAAACAAATCCAAAATCACTAATGAAAACAGTGCTCAAGAAAAGGAGCCACTGATGGTCACAGCCTAGGATTCCAATGGATAGGGCTTTTCTCCTATTAGTATGCCGACTAGGTTTTTGTAAAAGTATACTAATATGGTTTTATCAATTAGAGAATGATTACATGATCACTTAAAAGCAGAAAATAAACATCATTTCAACAGAGAAATTACAAGCAATATTGACAGCTAAACTTCCCTAATATGCAAAATTAACAACTAATATGTACAATAACCACAAGATAATTAATACAGAAAAATCCAAAATCTAACCAATATACCTCCAATGCCAATGTTAGAATCTATGTTTTCGTCGCTGGAGCTTTCATCTGCAAGAAAATTTTCAACAGCATCTTCACGCTTCACATGATATTTGTCTTCTTTGGTCATTTGCAGGATTCCAGGATGATTCCAAATCTATAATGACAGAAAAATATGATACCGAATGTGGGCAGTGACATGAGAAATAGCTAAGGGCAATGATATGTTCTAGTAATTATATTGGATTGCAAGATTGAAATGAGAAATAGCTTAGGGCAAGTTTGATAAAAAATACACTTTTGGTCCATTAGGTTTGGGTTTGGTTGCATTTGAGTCTCTAAGTTCTCAAACTCAACAATTTTACTTCTGAGGTTTGAGTTTAGTAACATTTTGATCCCTACATCCAATTTTCTGTTACAGTAGCTAATGGAAGCTGACGTGGCATTTTTTTATTTAAAAAAATAATTTTTGAAATAAAACTGTATTTTTAAATTTTTTTAAATAAAAGGATATTTTAAATTCTTTTTCTCTCTCTTCTTTCTCTTCTTCTCTCTTCTATCTCCTTCCTCCCATCCATGGCTGCCAACGCTTGTTCGCCGCCTCTTTTCTTTTCCTCCTTTTCTTCCCTATCCTTCCCTCCTTCTCTTTCCCCATCTCCTCCCTTCTTCCCTTCTTATGAAAATGTAATACGAAGGGGATTTTTCCTTTGTTTCAAATCTGGAATGAACCCACTAGGTCTTAATCAAAAGAGATCTCCTCCAACATCTCCCCTTTCTCTCTCTCTTTTTCTACTCATAGTAGAGAGATTCTTTCTCTTGATCCCCGTAAAGGATCGATTCCTTAACCTATGGTGTTCAATTTCAATTTCTTTCACTTTCCAATCGATACCTTTTTCCAACTTTCCAGCCGTTTCAATTCACTCGTTCATGTAATTATCATGTTCCTACACCTTAGTTGACGGTTTTTTATCTGGGGTTTTAATTTGATCATCTGGGTATTGGGAATTGGTCCTGGGATTTTCAGGATGAAGATCATTGAATTGGAAGATGATGCCGAGACTGATTGGGAAAAAGAAATTGTAGTGGTGAAATTGTGAAGGCTGTTATGATATATGTTATTTTGTATATATGTCCTTTATCGTAATTGTACATTTCTTAAGTTAGGGCTTTCTTGTATTCCTATATATATGTGTTATTCTCTAATGTGAATAATGAGTATTTTCCCTAATACTTTGTACATGGTATCAGAGCGTCTAGGGTTTTAGAATTCTCTCTTTGGCGGCTAGGGTTTTTCTCTAGGGTTAGGGTTTGTAGTTTGGGTCACCTCATTTGAGTGGCCGTTTGTCGTCACCACCTACCTAGGAAGGAGCACCGCCGTCAGGAGAGTAGAAGCGTTGTCACCGATCGCTGGAAAACGTCGTGCATGAATCACACACGCCGCCGAAAGAATTTGCATCCGCCGCCACGCGTCGGCGCATGAGGGCGCATGAGCCGCCCGTTTCCGTTTCCACCGCCTGGGTTCGTCTCGCCTTGTTACTTCCGGCCAACCTGTGTGATTAGATTTCGGAATATCACATTTTTTGGTCTCGGGTTGTGTAGGTTTCTTCGGTATCAAGCTATTTTTTTGCGATTCAGTTCTGTTTTTGTGGTTTATTGAGGTTTTTCAGCGGTTTTAAGCTACCAATGGCTGAGATGAAACCTTTGGTCATATCTAATGGAGTTTCCCTTTCTTCGAAGTTCACAAAACATAAGCTAAATGACTCCAATTACTATGAATGGAGTCGTACAATTCGGTTTTATCTACGAAGCACTGAGATGGATGACCATATCACTAAGGATCCACCAGAGGATGACACAAAGAAGAAGGTTTGGCTTAGAGATGATGCTCACTTGTACTTGGGAATAAAGAATTATATAGAAAACGAGATAATTGGTTTGTTTAATCATTGTGATTCGGTGAAAGAACTACTAGCATTCACAGAGTTTTTATACTCAGGTAAAGAGCAAGTTAACAGAATGTATGATGTTTCCATGGCCTTCTTTGATGCAGCTCAGAAAGAACAATCTGTGACGAATTACTTCATGCAGTTTAAGAAGACATGTGTCGAGCTTGGTACGTTATTCCCATTTACCACTGATATAAAGGTTCAACAACCTCAGTGAGAAAAGATGGCCGTCATGATATTTTTTGATGGACTTCAACCTGAATTTGGGATGGCGAAATCACAAATTTTCTCTGGTTCTAAAATTCCTACTTTGGAAGAAGTCTTCAGTAGAGTTCTCCGTATTGAAAGTCCTCAAATAAGTTTGTATGTCCCTCAATCTAACAGTGCTTTGATTAGTGGAAATAATGACTCTAAGGTTAATAAAGGAACGAGCACTAATACCCAGAGAACTGGTTATGATAATCGGCGACAGGATTCATAGAAGATTGTATGCAACAATTGTCGGAAGCCTGGTCATATAAAACGTGAGTGTAGAAAGTTGTTAAGTAAGGGATATAGACCTCAGCTTGCTTAGATTGCTTCCACCAGTGATACACCTGAGAAGTCAGTTTCCATTTCTGCAGATGAGTTTGCTAAATTCCAATTGTATCAGGAATCATTGCAAGCATCATCTTCCTCGAATTCTATTGCAACTATTGATAAGTCAGGTAATCAAAATCACTGTCTTCTTACATCCTCTACCAAATGGGTCATAGACTCTGGTGCCACAGCCCATATGACAGGTAATTCTAGCTTATTTCCTACCTCTTTGTCACCTGCACTTTCTCCGACTGTCACTTTGGCAGACGGATCAACATCATCTGTTCTTGGTTATGGCACCATTGATCTCACACCTTCTCTTCATTTGTCTTCTGTTTTACATTTGCCTAAACTTTCTTTTAACTTGATTTCTATGAGTAAACTCATTTGTGACCTTGATTGTTTATCTATTTTTTCTCTGGCTATTGCTTGTTTCAGGATCGTATGACGAAGAAGATTATTGGTAAAGGATACGAGTCTGGAGGTCTTTACATCTTTGATCATCAACTACCGAAAGCTGTGGCATGTTCTGGAGTTGCCTCCCCATTTGAAATCCATTGTCGTTTGGGTCATCCTTCTTTGTCTGTGTTGAAGAAGCTTTATCCTGCTTTCCAGTCTTTGTCGTCTTTAAATTGTGAGTCTTGTCAGTTTGCTAAATTTCATCGTCTTAGTTCGAGTCCTAGAGTCAATAAACGAGCTAGTGCTCCCTTTGAATTAGTTCATTTCGATGTTTGGGGTCTGTGTCCAGTATTGTCCAAAACTGGATTTCGTTATTTTGTTACTTTTGTAGATGACTATTCTCATCTAACTTGGTTATATTTAATGAAAAATCGTTCTGAGTTACTTTCTCACTTTTGTGCTTTCCATGCAGAAATCCAAACTCAGTTTAATGTGTCTTTGAAAACTTTGCGCACTGATAATGCCGATGAATATTTCTCTCACATGCTTGGTTCTTATTTGTGTAAAAATGGAATTGTTCATCAATCTTCATGTGCTGACACTCCATCCCAAAACAGGGTCGTTGAACGGAAAAATAGGCATTTACTTGAGACCGCGAGAGCATTATCCTTTCAAATGCATGTACCAAAGCCTTACTGGGCCGATGCAGTTTCCACAGTGTGTTTCTTAATTAATAGAATGCCTTCTTCCGTCCTTAATGGTGAGATTCCTTATCGTGTACTCTTTCCCACCAAACCTTTGTTTCCCATTGAACAAAAAATATTGGGTTGCACTTGTTTTGTTCGAGATGTTCATCTTCATCGTACCAAGTTAGATCCTAAATCCTTGAAGTGCATCTTCCTCGGTTACTCTCGTGTTCAAAAGGGATATTGTTGCTATTGTCCTAGTCTTAACAAATATCTTGTTTCTCCAGATGTTACCTTTTTCAAAGATACTCCTTTTAGTCCATCATTGTCGAGCCCGAGTGAGGGGAGGATGATGATCTCTTTATCTATGAGATTATCTCTCCATCATCATCCCATGATCCTTCCCCATCAGTTTCTATCCCCCCTCGTCCACCCATTACTCAGGTATACATATACTCCAGGAGGCCACCACAGGAACCTTCAGGCACATGTCCTACGCCACAAGATTCTTTGACATCTGATCTTGAACCAAGTGATGATCTTCCCATTGCACTTCGTAAAGGTAAGCGCACATGTACTTATCCTAATTCTTCCTTTGTGTCTTATAACCAATTGTCATCACCCACATATTCATTTATCACATCCCTTGATTCTATCTCTATCCCTAACTTTGTTCATGAAGCATTATCTCATTCTGGTTGGCGCAATGCAATGATTGAGGAGATGAATGCTTTAGATGCTAATGGTACTTGGGATTTAGTATCTCGTCCTGCAGGCAAGGAGGCCATTGGGTGTAAATGGGTGTTTGCCATCAAGGTCAATCCTGACAGATCCGTTGCTCGTTTGAAAGCACATCTTGTTGCTAAAGGATATGCTCAAGTTTATGGGATTGATTATTCTGATACATTCTCTCCAGTTGCTAAACTAACGTCTATTCGATTGTTTCTTTCCATGGCAGCTACTCAAGGTTGGCCTTTACATCAGCTAGACATCAAGAACGTCTTTTTACATGGCGATCTTCAGGAGGAAGTTTATATTGAGCAACCACCTGGATTTGTTGCTCAGGGGGAGAGTGATAAAGTTTGTCGCCTTAGAAAATCATTGTATGGATTGAATCAAAGTTCACGTGCATGGTTTGGTAAGTTTAGTCAGGCACTTGAGCAATTTGGAATGAAGAAGAGTACGTCTGACCATTCTGTTTTCAACCGATCTGAGAATGGTATTACTTTGCTTGTTGTGTATGTTGATGATATTGTTATCACTGGTAATGATACATCAGGTATAGCCTCTCTCAAAACTTTCCTTCAGGGTCAATTTCATACTAAGGATCTGGGAACACTAAAGTATTTTCTGGGTATTGAAGTGATGAGAAGCAAGAAAGGTATTTTTTTGTCACAACGAAAGTATGTACTTGATTTGTTATCTGAGACAGGAAAACTAGGAGTTAAACCATGTAGTACTCCGATGATACCAAATTTGCAACTCACCAAAGAAGGAGAATTATTTAAAGACCTAGAAAGATACAGAAGATTAGTTAGGAAGTTGAATTATCTAACAGTGACACGACCAGACATTGCTTATTCAGTGAGTATTGTAAGTCAATATATGTCATCAGCTACAGTAGATCATTGGGCTGCAATAGAACAAATTCTATGCTACTTAAAAGTTGCTCCATGGTGTGGAATCTTATATAAAGATCATGGTCCAACAAAAGTTGAATGCTTTTCAGATGTTGATTAGGTTGGATCTATAGAAGATAGAAGATCAACTTCTGGATGTTGTGTCTTTGTAGGAGGCAATTTGGTTTCATGGAAGAGTAAGAAGCAGAATGTAGTTTCACGTTCGAGTGCTGAATCAGAATATAGAGCTATGGCCCATTCTGTATGTGAGATAGTATGGATACATCAACTGTTGACGGAGATAAGGTTCAGTGTTACTATGCCAGCTAAATTGTGGTGTGATAATCAAGTTGCACTTCACATTGAATCTAATCTAGTGTTTCATGAGAAGACTAAACATATTGACGTGGATTGTCACTTCATTCGTGAGAAAATACAACAAGGGCTGGTATCCACAGGATATGTGAAGACAGGAAAACAATTGGGAGATATTCATACCAAAGCATTAAATGGAGCAAGGATTACTTATCTCTGCAACAAGTTGGGCATGATTGACATATTTGCTCCAACTTGAGGGGGAGTGTTATGATATATGTTATTTTGTATATAATGTCCTTTATCGTAATTGTACATTTCTTAAGTTAGGGCTTTCTTGTATTCCTATATATATGTGTTATTCTCTAATGTGAATAATGAGTATTTTCCCTAATACTTTGTACAAAGGCAAGCACTGGTTGGGGCTCAGGCTCGAATCTTGTCTTACCCTACCCTTTGTATAATGTGCTTCAGAATAAAATGGAAGTTGAATGCAGATGGTGGGATGAAGTCGATCAGGTTGGTTAGTTGGTTGATTGGAATTCTACGTTTTGTTTTCTTGTGTACTATTCATTTTTTGAATGAATTGGTTTCATCGAAATTGAAATATCTGCCTAGATTATGTTCTTGATTGTGTTAACTTTATTAATCTATCTGAAATCCCCCTTCATAATCTCTCTTTTTTTTCCCGGGAAACATGAAATAAGGGAGAAAGGAGGAAGAGGTTATACACATTTTAAAATGCAAAATTACATTAGAAAAGATAAAAACTTTAATAAATATAATATCTCATGTTATAAACTCAATTCGTTTTTGTTAAATAAAAATGTGTATAATATAATGTATTATAAATTGTGGTATTGTAAAATAATAATTATTCAAAACTTATAACATAAACACATGTACATAAATTAATTGATAATAGTTTATATCCAACCTGATATTTAGTTGGTAACTACAACTAGTTTTATTACTTATAAATATATCAACAAGCACATTTTGAACCATTGTTAAAAATTGGGATCTAATTTATAAATCTGCTACCAAACACATATGTGAAAACATGAAATACGACTCTATTTTCATTGAATCTCTCGTTTTCAAATCACCAACCAAACGCACAGTGTCTACTAGGTTCCTAAACTTTCAATTTTGTGTCTAATAGGTCCTTGACCTAAACTTAATTCATAAAGATTTGGTGCATGTTGGGGATGAGAATTTGATGGGGCCATTGTTAGTGTTAATAGCATTTCTTCTAAAGATGAAAGAGTTGTTCAAAGATGGTCTTTCTTCTGTCTGATGATGAGCAATCCGGATTTGCGAGCCCCTCCTTTATTGTTCCCCCTTCCCGTGTTGTAATCCAGCCTAGGTCTCCTTTGGATCTCCCTAAACAAAGTTCAGTATCCTGTTCTCATTCTCCCTCCATTAAGAAAGATCCTTTTCATTATGGTGCAGAAACTGACATTAGATCTTATAAGATTAAGCATAAAGGTTAGTTTTAGTTTTGAATGAGGTTCTCTTCACGTTGGCATCTCTTGCTGTTTTTTTTTTTTTTGTTGAATGGAGTTCCTTTTTGTTACCCTGGCTGGTGGTCTCTTGTGCCCTTGGTTGTTGTTCTTCAGTTTGATGGCTCTTCTTTGGAGGTTTATGGCATTGCTAGCTGGCTTTGGTTTCTTGCTCCTCTCATCTGCGTAGCTCATATTTCGTTTTTGGTGTTTGCAGTTATGGCTTGTCTTCTGGATTTTCCTTTATTTTTTGGGGTCTTTGTTCGGTAGGGTCCTCTGTTGTTGGAGAGCTTGTTTTGCTCCTTGGTTATTTTGGCTTTGCAGTTTTTTGTTTGGCCAGGTGTTTTAATTTTTTAACACTGGTGGAGCCGTAGACTTGTTTTTAGAATAATAACAAATGATACCCCTTTATTGATAATCACTTGCCCTTAAATAGGCAAGGATCCTAACTAAAGTAGTTACAAGGCATGTGGTTGGCACATGACTTAGTAAAATAAAAGACTAAGGGTTATTACAAGTATACGGCTACATCAAACATCCCCTTCCCAAAAAGAACTCGACCTCGAGTTAAGTAATAAACGGCCAAAAATTCCATTTTTGGACTGTATCCCATTCTTGGACTGTTCGTTGAACAAAAATCTGCCCAACAGCTTCTCTCTCACAGTACTCTCTAAGAATACTGTCAGCATGGATAGCCCGAAGGTTTCTAACTCTTTCCAGAGAAACCTTCTTGTTAAAAACCTCTAAACACTTGGAACAACTTACACCAATACCATCAACAGTCAGTGAGAAAAAATCTAATGCTCCACTAACTGGTTGTACAATAAATCCAAGAAAAGCACGTCCTAATCCATGAGCCAGACCGAGTAAACCATTCTGTCTAGCACTTTCCACAGGCTTTGTTACCACGCCTGACACCCCAAAAGCAACACCCTGAGCAAGTGCTTCTGTGCCTTGGATAATTCCATCACGTACACCAGTTCTTTGAGATGCAAATGAAATTCTTGAATCACACTGACGAAGAACTTTTGGCTCATCTTTGTCGCTTAACTTAATGAGAATGTTGTAACCAAGTCGGTTGGTAAAGGTCATGAACGGACGGACAGAAATCACCTTGTGTTCTTGCTTTTCTAAAGGCTCCCTCTTGAAGAATTCTTGCTGCCAATTATGTAATGGATTGATGTGGAAGTCTTGATGCATTATTTGATACTTTCTTGGAGCTAAATGTGTTTCATGAACTATTCTTTGCTCCATTGTTTGTCTTTCTTGCTGCTGTCCCCTCCTTTCTTCCAATTCCCGAGATGCTTTATCTTGTTCTTGATAAGTTCTCTCCATGGTAGATTGTCCCATTAGGTTACAGCTTGGTTCCCCCTTGAATTCTTGGAGCATTGGTCGGCGTTCTTGATGGATTCTTGGAGGAAAATCTGCTTCTTGGACCATTCTTTGTTCCATTCCTAGCTTTTCTTGCATCATCGGATTTGTTGATTGTTGATCCGGTTTAATTCCCAACTTCTCGCAAATTATTTTTAAGGTTTTCTTGATCTCACCCACATCATTCTTCAAGATTTTCACATCTTGTTCAACCGACAGCAAGCGTACGGTTGTTGCTCGTGGTGAGAGGACGGTGGTTGACTCCGCCTCTTTTCCAACCGAAGATGAATCTCCTCCCACGTTGGTCGAGACTCTCTTGGTCGTCATAGTGGAAGCGCCCAAAAATCGTGCGCTCTGATACCAAATATGGTGGAGCCGTAGACTTGTTTTTAGAATAATAACAAATGATACCCCTTTATTGATAATCACTTGCCCTTAAATAGGCAAGGATCCTAACTAAAGTACTTACAAGGCATGTGGTTGGCACATGACTTAGTAAAATAAAAGACTAAGGGTTATTACAAGTATACGGCTACATCAAACACCTTATAGGAGCATCGATAAATCACCACTCAACTCAAAATCTTAAGCTAATGGGTTACGATAAATTTAATTATATCAAATATTTAAAACTCTCCTTCACTTGTCGGCTTGGATATTTGTAGAAGACCCAACAAGTGGAAATCAATATTAATTGGGGAGGAAATGACTATACAGGGGTTTGAACATAGGACGTCCTACTCTGATATTATACTAAATCACCAATCAACCCAAAAGCTTAATCGAATGATTGAAATAAATTTAATATATCAATATTTAAACTTTTGTATCCTTCAATTTTTATATCTTTTCATCAAATCAATGAAAAGTTGTTTCTTGTTATTATACATTTTTTTTAATTCATAGAAATATAAGACAAAATCAAAGTTCTATCAAACACAAAATTCAGAGACCTATTAAACACAATTGAAAGTTCAAGTTTATTGGACACAAAATTAAAAGTTTACGGATCAATTTGACATAAAATTGAAAGTTCAAGGACTTAATAGACACTCTTGAAGTTAAAGGATTTATAAGACAAAAAATGGAAAAGTCCAAGGACCTATTAGACATAAGCCTAAAAGTTGAGAGACTCAACCAGTAATTTCAAGTATTGATATAACATTAAATTTACCATAACACATCAACTTAAGTTTTTGGATTGATTTATAAAAAAAAAAAAAAAAAAAAAAAAAAAAAAAAGTTTTTGGGTTGATTGGTGATTTAACATGGTATTAGAGTAGGAGTTCTTGTGTTCAAAACCCATGTAAAAGTCATTTCCTTCCCAGTTAGTATTGATATAAGATTAAATTTACCATAACCCATGAGCTTAAGTTTTTGGGTTGATTGGTGATTTAACCTAATTTAACATAGACTCTATTTATGTGTGATATCATATTTAATTAGTTAACACATTTAATTTTTAAGTAAAAATGTACAAGTAACGATTATTAAAGATATACTTATTTATTATTCCATTTAAATAACATCATGAACTTTCAATCATAAACTAAATTCACTAAATTCATGTATAAAAACCATGACCGATGTATAAATTATTTTTTTCAATTGTACTTTGATGTTTTAGAAAGGGATTATTTAATCACAAACTATTACCAATTTAATATTTCTATTGACAAATCTATTCTACTCAAATTAATTTTACAATCTTTTAGGTAATTGTCGATATCCAGACCAGATAAGACCCCAATGCTAGTTCTCTAGGACCCTAGAGGCTTTTTTCTATACATATAAGAAACGAGCACTTTCATAAGAAATTAATTTAGTGTCATGGAAATAATAATACTCGAGACGTTGGAAGCAAATTAAAACCTAAAGCCCTTGACCAACTGGGCTGCCATTGGGAATTAAATTTCACAAATTTATAGAAATATCAAGATATTGAAACCGCAAAGACTTATTTCAAGTCTAATTGAAACATTTTTTCAGATGAATGAAACCAGAATTTCATTGATGAATGAACTTGTAAAAACAGAGGAAGAACACTCCCCGTCTGGGGAAACACTTACAAAAGACACGGCCAGCATTTACGAAGGGCACAAAACATTGATATCAAACTAGAAAATAAACGTTTTTCAAGGATCCTGAAAGCTTTCAGTTAGTTTTTTCTGCTTCTTTTGGAAGATCGGGTTAAGTGCTTCTCTTTGGGTTGCTTGCAAGTTGTTAGCTCAGCTTTTCTTGAACGTGCAGCTTCTCTTCAGCTTGTTCCTTTGCTGTTTTTCATTGTTTTGGGGCCTATCGTTTTCTGAGTTTCCCTGGTGCTTCGTTGTTGCTGTTTTCAGCCTTTTGTGCGGTTTCCAATGGGCAGTCTTACGAAATGTTTTTGGTTTCTTTGATTTTTCCTTTGCAAGTTTCCTCTTGGTTTGTTCACTCTGAGCTCGCTTGCATTTTTCCTCTTTTTGTTGTTCTTTTTGTTGGGTTACTTTTAGGGTTTAGGATACAAACTCCTAATGCTCAAGGATACAAACTCCCTCCCCAACGGAGTGAAAATTAAAACAGAAAAAGAATAGAAAACTCATAACAAACAAAAAATAAAAAAATCCCAATCAAGAATAATATTTTATCTTCTTTTTGTTCTGTCTTGTTCTTTGTTCTCTCCCTTGTGGAGTTTGTATCTCTTCAGTATTAGTTCCTTTTCATTTATTTAATGCAAAGTTTCATTTCTTGTAATATATATATAAAACTAGAAAATATGGACATAAAAATTAAGATTTCTTTTTTAATTGAAATTATGAACTATAGTGAAAATTTAACTCCCAAGTACTCCCCTTGCACTTTTATGAGTCAACCTTTAAGGGCAACAATCAAATTAAACCAAAGTAATGTGTACAACAAATGATGTCATGAGTATACCTGGGCCAGTGCTTGGTATCCAGCAAAAAAACTCCTCTTCCTCAACTGTTCACTAGAAACCTTGCCATTATTAAATCCATGCACGTCAAGAAATCTTTTGTATAACTTCCTCTGTAAGGGAGAAAGTTTAACGGATATCACAAAGACAGTTTTAGGTGGCAAGTCCTTCTTCACCACAGTCATGTCCATTCTTTGAACAAACCCTTTCAACTGTTCATATAGGATATGAGACCTCTGGTTCATTATTTTAACATCATCCAAAGTTGAATTAGTATGCTGGCCATTCTCTATAGGGTTCTGGAAGCTGCATAAGAAGAATATGTGAAGAGTAATATGCAAAGACATGAAAAGACAACAGAAGGTGGAGTCATACCGGTTCCTAAATTCATGACTACTTCCCAGGAAACCTTCTCTCACAAAATCAACCATCTGTACCAATTATCATATCAAAGAAAAGAGCATTATGTATAAAGATATCAGCTGCTGTAACAGTTTCAAAGACTTACACAATAATACTCCATGAGATTGTTCTGTAGTGGTGATCCAGTTAACGCAATCCTCCTCTGGCATTTCACTTGTTTCAATGCCTGGGTTATATCAGCCTTGGTATTCTTAATCATGTGGGCCTCATCACATACAAGAATATCTGGCCCATCCTGGCAAAATAGAAAGGCAGCCAAAATCATATAGTACAACAGTTAGCATTGCTGGTAAGAAAGGATACTTTTGCAACTAGGAAAATGTTAGGCCTCCAATTATACATACTTATAAGAGAAAGGGCAAAGGGGGGAACGGATCAGATTAAAAGGTGGGGACCATTGCTGTGTGGGCGAATGGAGCAGGGTAGTGCTTGTACGGTTGGTCTGCTGGCTGAAGGGGTTTTGTAGGGGTTTTGGACGAAGGAAAGGCAGATTTTGTGTTTGGCTTGAGAATTGCCTTTGGAGAGCTCTCAGCACTCTTGAATTGCTGGGGAACTATCTTTGTTATTTCCTTTCGTTATTTCCTTGTAATGTTGAATTTGTTCCTTGGTGGATGTTGAATGTTTGTGTGTTGAACTTATCGTTTTCCACTGTATATTGTTCTTGAAATCAATATAACAGTGCCGGATAAACTTCGAGGGGTCTTGGTGTTTGCTTTCTTGGTTCTTTTTCAGGTTATTGAAAGGGAATACCTAACAGAAAATTCTATGTTTTTGAAAACAAAAATTAGTCTGATAGACCCATAAGATAACCTTGTAATTCAGACTCCTCATCAGACGAACTCTCTCTTGGAGGAATACATCTTACATCGCATAAGCAGTGTCATAGTGCTTATATAAGCATATCTCATGAGCAGTGTGCTTATATTAGTATATTTTTGTTATTGTAAGTATCGTAAACATATTGTTCTCTGTCTTTTCACATTGTTTAATTTAGATTAACCTTGTACACATGTCTATACATATCTCTAGTGAATGAATGGATGATTACTTATTCTCCCAAACTTTTAAGGTTTAAATGGTATCAAAGCATTAGGTGTTCTCCTAAGGCTATTAGCGTGTTGTGAGCTATTGGGATTTGTGAACCTTTATGGAGGGATAAATATGGCTAATAGGTTATAGAAGAAATGTCTTTTTATGAATTTGAGGCCGAATGTTTGCATGTTGTGCAAGGAGGGGGCAAAGGATATGAACCTTTTTTTCCATTGTTTGTTATTATTATTTTTTCCTTATAAGAAACCAAGCTTCCATTGAGAGCAATAAAAGAATATATAAGGCAAGAAAAAAAAAAAGGCAGCTAAAGCAGTCCAACAAACTACAAGAAATGAGTCAAATCTAAAAGAATAACACCTAACTGATACTTACCAAAGACCTCAAAACTAAAGCCATTTAAAGGTATTAAATCGAATTTTAACCCAAATCTCCTCCCAAGACCTCTCTCCTCTAAAAATTTTGTTATTTCTCTCCAGCCAAACGCTGCACTTGTTTCTTCTATTATTCCTTTAGTCAAGAATTGTGGTGTGCACTCTTCTGGAGAGTTTGATTTATCTTGGACATTCAATAATAATTCAACCAATAATTTGATGAATGCATTAGAGAGAGGAGTGGTTTAAAAAGTTTTGCAAAAGTGTTCCGGATAAATTCATAAAAGCTCTTCTTTGGGATCCGGTGGGGAAAGGGAATAACAAAAATTTTTAAAATAAATGTTCTTTGTGGCTTTGAATTAATCGAGTGATCTTCAGCTTCTTGGTGCAAACTTTCTAAAGCTATCAAGTGTTCTTCTGTTAATGATGTTCTTTTAGGGTGGAAGGCTTTTGGTTGTAATTAGAATAATTTTGTCGAAGGTTGCTACTGATTGATATGCTGATTCTGCAAGGTTTGTCAGATACTTTTCTCCTGATCTTGGGCTGTAGTTTCCCCCTTTTTTTAAGATAAGAAATAGGAAGAGATTATATTATGCACAAGGCCACAAAATACACCCTAAGGGCAGGGGAAGAGAGAACCGCCTCCCAAAACAAAAGACAGAGCATTCCAATTTGATTGGATCATAGACAAGCTGTAATTACAAAAGAATTTCTTGTGCTTTGTACACCACCAATAGGCTACGAATTTAGTATTTGAACAAAAAGAAGTAAAAGGAGTATTCTTATCTTCAAAAATCCAATCTTGGGCCTGCTCTTTATCTTCCAACCCAAAAGGACCTCTGCCAGCCAGTCTTTGATCCTGTTCAGGAGACAAATAGCTAGATTGAAATCCTCCATCAGCCATCTCCATCCCGAGGCAGCAAAGGGGCAATGAAGGAAAAGATGATTGATAGTCTCCTCAGCCTTATGACACCAAAGAGCACACCGAGGGGAGAAGGGCCCGATTCCGACACTTCCTTTGGAGCCATTCATGGGTGTTAAGGCTTCTATGAGTTAGGGACCAAAGGAAAACCTTAACCTTTTTAGGGGCACCATTTTTTCCATATAGCACCGATTAAAGGGATTTTTAGTGATTTTTAGTGAGGGAGTCGATTTTGATAGCTTCATGAAAGCAAATTTGGTCGTGAAAGACCCCGTTTTATCTAGGGTTCAGGCAATCTCATCTTTACCACCCTCCCAAACCGGATAGCATCAATCTTCTCAATAACTATGAATTTCTTATTTCCCAATCAAAAAGGCCTCTTCTAAAACCCAAATCCAATCGTTAGCCTCGGAGTTCCAGCATTGAGCAACCGTAGCAATCTGTTCATCGGGATATTATACAAATCTGGAAAGGTGGAAGCCAAATCGGTGTCTCCAATTCACACAACCTTCCCGAAACTGATTTTGTTGCCCTGATCCACTTTAAATTTTATGAAGTTTCGAAACCATCTAACATTCTTCATAATATCAAACCACAATCTGCCTCTAGCTTTCCCTTTCGGGGGAGGGTGCACCACCCTCTAATATCTATACCATAAATACTAATAATGACCTTTATCCAAGGGGCTTCTTCCTCACAACTGAAACGCCACAACCATTTCAGAAGGAACGCATTATTTCTCTGCTTGAAAGCACCAATACCGAGACCCCCATAAAAGGGAGGGAAGTCTTACCCCAATTTACTAAATGGCTACACCCGTGCCTCTCCTTATTGCCACAAAAAAAAAGTCTCGAACAAGCTTCTCCAGATGTTTAAAGACCCCTAAAGGGGACTTTAGTAAGGAGAAAAAGTACACTGGGATACTGTTGAGCACCGATTGGGCTAAGGTCAAAAGGCCACCTTTCGAAATGTTTATAAATCTTCATTTGTCACGCTTTCGTTTAAACTTGTCCACCATTGGCTCTCATAAACATATGGCTTTGTGGTTACCTCCAAAGGGGAAGCCTAAATACATAAAAGGAAAAGATTCCAATCTACACCCAATCTTTGAAGCAAAACCTAGCAGCCAACTATCCAACACATTTATGCCTATAATAGAAGTTTTTGAGATGTTCAAAGATAGCCCAGAGCATTGAAGAAAAAGGGAGATGATCATCCACCACCTTTTGAGAAATATTCTGTCAGCTGGGCTGAAGAAGATAGTATCATCTGCATATTGCAGATGGGTAATAGAAACCCTTCCCTTGCCAACTCGAAGCCCCTATAAAATTCTTCTTTCACAGCAAAAGTGAACTAGTCTGCTAAAATCATCACTCATCAACGTAAAGAGAAAAGGAGACAAGGGATCCCCTTGACGAAGACCCCTTCCAGCCACAATCTTCCCCCGAGGTCTCCCATTTAGGAAAACAGAGAAATTTGCTGACGAGAGACAACCTCTAATCCAAGCCCTCCATCTGTTACCGAAACCCTTCTACTTCTTCAAAATAAACTCCAAATAGTCCCAGTCAACTTTGTCATAAGCCTTTTCATAATCTAACTTGAGGAGGATACCACTTTTCCGTTAGACCTACAGTCCCCATCTGTTTCAAAAGCAACTAAAACTGCATCTCAAATATGACACCCCTCCACAAAAGCCACTTGGGAATTGTCAACGATCAAAGGGAGAACCTTTTTCAATCTCTCAGCTAGAACTTTGGAGATGATTTTATACAGGGAAGAGAAAAGGCTAATAGGTCTGAAATCACTGACCTTGTTGGCTCTTAGTTTCTTCATGATCAAGCATATGTAAGTCTCATCCGTGCGTTTATATATAATCCCCTTTTCAAAAAAATCTTGGAACGCCTTTACTAGGTCAGGCTTCAAGATGTTCCAAGACTTTTTAAAAAATTCGTTTGTCATCCCATCCGGACCCAGAGATTTAAGAGTGCCCAAACTTTGAATAGCCTTGTGAATTTCCTCCTCAGAAAATGGAGATTCAAGCCAAGAAGCCCACTGATCCTGTAAAGGGAACCATTCCATGTGCTCCACAGAACCTTTGCTCACTTGGTTTCGCAAAGAGCTTGGTGAAAAAATTCAAGATCTCCTCCTCTATCTCTTTTTCTGAAGTTAGGAGAATGCCATTTTGATCCTCCAAGAGCGAGATGGATGTTCTACTCTTCCTAGCTAACATCCATTTGTGGAAAAAATTGGAATTTTCATCCCCATGATGAAACCACTGTAACTTGCATTTCTGAAAAAACATCTGCTGCTCCTTTAGAATCAGATCCATGAGGCTATCTTTTCGAGTGTCTTTGTCTAATCAACTCACCGTTCATCATGCCATGTTCTTCCTTCTTGTCTATCTCATCAATTTTGTCCATCAAGGAACGTTTAGGCTTCTGAAATGAAGCCAAAAGTCTCCCTATTCCATTTAATCATATGCTTTTTTAAACTTTTGAGCTTCCCCATAAAGACGAAACATGGCCAACCTAAAGGATTCTATTCACTCCACCAATCTCTGACCTGATTCAAGAAATTTGGGTGATCCAGCCATATGTTCTCAAACTGAAATGGGGAAGGGCCCAGGCTTGGCTACCCAAAGAAAGTAACAAAGGGAAGTGGTATGACATTGGCCTCGAGAGTTTTTGGAGAGAGACTTCTTTAAAACAACTGAACCAGGATGGAAAGACCAAAAATCTGTCGATTTTTGTGGCGGTAGGTTCCTCCCTAAGATCAGACAAAGTGAAAATACCATTCTTTAAGGGAACGTCGAAGAGTTCAGATCTGTCAATAAAGGCGTTAAGAATTCTCATATTTCTGGTGACTCTGCCACCCTTTGATTTCTCAGAAGTCCATCTGACGACATTAAAGTCGCCAACTAAACACCAAAAATCCGAAGATAACCTAGCCAAATCCCCAAGTTCTTGCCAAAAAACATCTCTTCTGTGGTTTGAAGCAGGACTATAAACTCCTGAAATCCAACCGCTAAAATAGTTATCACAAGAGAAAGAAATCGAGATGGAGAACTCACCTATAATTGATTCCTCAACCGAAATGTTGTCTTCTTTCCACATAACAAGGATGCCACCAGACGAGCCTACGACATCCAAAGACACCCAACCGATACGCTAGGCACTCTATAACAACTTCACTAGACTTCTATTCATGCTACTCATCCTCGTCTCCTGAAGCAACGCAACATTCGAGTTAATTTTCACAAAGAGGCTTTTAATGAGAGCTCTTTGGGCGGAGCTCCGATCCCCCTCACGTTCCATGAGACTATCTTCATATGAGCCATCAAGGCCCTGTTCCTCGCTAGTTCCTTCTGTTGTAATCTCTTTTTTCGAAGCACGAATTTGAGTTGTCACCTCTCTGGTTTTCCTCTTGGCCGCCACATTTCCTTTCAAGGATATTGGTCTGATACACATGTTCCATTTCTTGAGGGATTTCACCATTTTCCTTGAGAAAGGCAGTTTTCCCTCCCCTTCAGATTTGCTCTCGACTAAAGCTTCATGGTTGCCTGCTGGTTTGATGGCGTTTTCCTCCTGTTGTGGGTGGATTAAAACCAGGACCCCTCACTCGTTTCTATATTTTCTGGTATCTCTACCTCCCTGAAGCAGACATGGAAGTCCGAAGGCAGGTCCTCCCTCTCTTCTTCATATTCAGTAACCTGTGTTTCGAGGATTTCCCTCCAAGCTGCTAAGGCTTGTGAAAGAGAAATCTGACCCACACTCTACTTTTTCTTTCCCTCGATTTGAGGTCGTGTGGGACCCAGTCGAAAAAATTTGTCCCTTTTTCATAGAAGTTTGATATTTTTCCCCTTTCTCGAAAGCTACGGACTTTCCTTTTTTTTCTTTTTCTTTATTTGAGGTTACGTTTGGGCCTAGGCAGTGGGGATTTCCTCCTCAGGCCTTGGGTCATTTTGTCGCATTGATATCTGGTTACTTCTCGAGGGTAAGTTTGGATTGTCATCTCTATCTATTTCCTTTTCGATCAACTGAAGTTTCTGACTTTTCTCAGCAGCAATTTGGATCGGCTAATTGGCATTTTTTTCTCTTCCATCGATGGGGAAACAGGGGTATATGATATTGACCGCGGGACAAAAGAAACTATCCTAAACACACCATGAGTTCGTTGGGTTTGGGCCTACACCTCCTTCCCCGCTGTAAAAATTTCTTGCTACTTCTGTCGTGAAACCTCCATGTTTTCCGACGACTTTACTGATCAGCAAGTTATGGTTCTCAAAAGTTACGGCTTGAGCAATAAAGAGTTGCTCCCTGTCTACCAGTCTCACTTCACTAGGGATAAATCCACAGTAATTCCCCTGACTTTAATAGCCACTTCCACGCATTCAATGAGATTTGAGTTGGCCTGATCATACTCAAGAAATCCCCCGTAACAATCCCCAATAGCTTTAAAAGTGGCCAAACTCCATAAATGCAGAGGAATGTTTCTGAATTTGATCCAACCCCCATAGGAAGGAATGACACTTATTCTCTCGTACAAATGAGGGTTCCAGGATTCTAATTTCACCGTTATTGGTCCAAAAGTGACCCATCCCCTGTTTGTCGATAGTAGTCTAGCCATCTCCCCTATGGAGCATTTAAGGAGGGCTTTATTGGGCTGGAAAGGGTTTATAATATAGGAATGTTGAGTATATTCCTGAAGAATGTTTAAAATCCTCCCCCAATCTTCATGAAAATCCCTTCTAGTAACCACTATTGTCTCATCCCAGTTAATTACCCTAACTTCCATCTTACCCACATCGTTAAACCAAAGGTCGTGGGGTTGCTCAATGTTTTTTGGCTTCGGTTTTCTTCTATTTTTCGCCATAGAAGGTTCACCCTTTAACACCTCCACAAAAGATTTTCTACTGGTCTTCAGTTCTTCGATCTTTATCTTTTCCATCTTTTGCAGGCCGTCTGTGAAATCCAGCAGAAGTTGACGACAGGCTTTCCATCCTTTGAAATCCATATCCGCAAGGATAACAAGGTTTCTTTTTCCTCCTAAGCTATGGAGCTTTGTTATTTCTAAGAAATCTCCTCTCTTGTTTGCAGTTTTCTGTACCCATAAGAATCCTCCGTTGCAATCCGTTTTCCTGAACAATTTCAGCGTCTTTGGGGAGAGTAACAGGTCTTCTTGATGTAGCCGTATACTTATAATAACCCTTAGTCTTTTATTTTACTAAGTCATGTGCCAACCACATGCCTTGTAACTACTTTAGTTAGGATCCTTGCCTATTTAAGGGCAAGTGATTATCAATAAACGGGTATCATTTGTTATTATTCTAAAAACAAGTCTACGGCTCCATATTTGGTATCAGAGCGCACGATTTTTGGGCGCTTCCACTATGACGACCAAGAGAGTCTCGACCAACGTGGGAGTTGATTCATCTTCGGTTGGAAAAGAGGCGGAATCAACCACCGTCCTCTCACCACGAGCAACAACCGTACGCTTGCTGTCGGTTGAACAAGATGTGAAAATCTTGAAGAATGATGTGGGTGAGATCAAGAAAACCTTAGAAATAATCTGCGAGAAGTTGGGAATTAAACCGGATCAACAATCAACAAACCCGATGATGCAAGAAAAGCTAGGAATGGAACAAAGAATGGTCCAAGAAGCAGATTTTCCTCCAAGAATCCATCAAGAACGCCGACCAATGCTCCAAGAATTCAAGGGGGAACCAAGCTGTAACCTAATGGGACAATCTACCATGGAGAGAACTTATCAAGAACAAGATAAAGCATCTCGGGAATTGGAAGAAAGGATGGGACAGCAGCAAGAAAGACAAACAATGGAGCAAAGAATAGTTCATGAAACACATTTAGCTCCAAGAAAGTATCAAATAATGCATCAAGACTTCCACATCAATCCATTACATAATTGGCAGCAAGAATTCTTCAAGAGGGAGCCTTTAGAAACGCAAGAACACAAGGTAAAATATCAGCAAGAAAGGCAAGAAAGGCAGATTTTTGTTCAACGAACAGTCCAAGAATGGGATACAGTCCAAAAATGGAATTTTTGGCCGTTTATTACTTAACTCGAGGTCGAGTTCTTTTTGGGAAGGGGATGTTTGATGTAGCCGTATACTTGTAATAACCCTTAGGGGGTGTTTGGGGCACTGAATAGGTTATAATAACCCCCCTTATTATAACCTATTCAATGTTTGGGGCACCAACAAAAATAATTGGTGAGGTGGGTTATTTTAACCCCCGGTTATTTTATCAATTTTCTACAGTAACCATTATTCAACCCACTACAGTAACTATCTCCTCACTTCTTCCATGCGACTCCTTGACTTTTCCGACGACCGCCGGCCGCCGTCAGCCGGCGAAGTTTCCGACGACCGCGACGACTTTTCCGACGACCGCCGACAACTTTTCCGGCGACCGCCGACGACTTTTCCGGCGACCGCCGATGACTTTTCCGGCCACCAATTTTTTTTTCCATATTTCTTCTCAATTTCATTTTGAAAAATATAAAAAATAAAAATAAAGAAAAAAAACATCAAAGGTTGCCGGAAAAGTCGTTGACAACATCGAAGGTTAATCAACTTAAAAAAAAAAATCAAACGAAATTATATTTACCACACTCAAGTTTATTTCAAATGATTTTATTTATAAAAAAAAAACTAATATGATTTTTGAACTAAACATTTACAATTTTTATTTTGGCAATACTAAAAGTTAACTAATATGATTTTTCTATACCAAAACCTAAACTTTTTTGCTTTGTTACAAAAAAAAAAAAAAAAACATAACCCTAAATCAAATCAAAGTGTTGTATATCATTAAAAAAAACTAGAAAAAGAAAACAGTCAGTTTGAACCTTTGATTCAGAACCTCATGTTAAAACAGATCAACACTCCAAACACAGATTATTTTATCCCAGATTAAAATAATCTGCACTCCAAACACAGATTATTTTATCCCAGACTATAATAATCTGCACCCCAAACACAGATTATTATAACCCCCAGATTATTATAATTGCCAGATTATTATAACCACCAGATATTATAACCAATTCAGCGCCCCAAACAGCCCCTTAGTCTTTTATTTTACTAAGTCATGTGCCAACCACATGCCTTGTAACTACTTTAGTTAGGATTCTTGCCTATTTAAGGGCAAGTGATTATCAATAAAGGGGTATCATTTGTTATTATTCTAAAAACAAGTCTACGGCTCCACCACTTCTATAGTATCGACTATCCAAACTACAACTATTTCTTCTATGGACAAATCGAAAGATCGATGACCGTGTTGTTCGAAGAACTTTACATACCTACCCCATTTTTCCCCATCGAAAGAGATAGAGAAGAACTTGTTTTCGATTTTCTCTAATAGAATTTTACCCCATCACCGTCTAGAAGAAGGTTATCGTCGGAATCTTCATCAGAGAGATAGGGAAGAGAGGGGAGAGAGAGCTTTTTTTTTTTTTTACTCTTTCTCTCTTACGAGTTCATTATGGGCTTTTCTTTTTGGAGATACAGCAAAGAACCTACGAGAAATGGATTCAATAGATATAATTTTCATGCATCAACCAGGGTAAAGTTAGAATGCAAAGGAGAGGAGAGTTAAGAAAAAAAAGAGAAAAATGAAAGGAAAAAATAGGAAAAAGGTTGGGGAGAAAAGACAAAGACAAGAAGAAGATATTGAAGTGAGAAAACTTTGCATGAAGTAAAGAAATGGAAAAAAGGGCGAAAAACTCAGTATCAAGCATTCTGGTTCTTGCTTCAAGTTTGTTGATGTCGTTTGGTCTGATTCTAAAGTGGCCAGCAGACAATAATTCACTTGCCCATTTGCATAAAATTCTTGGAAGACTTTAAAGAAATCCAGTGTAAGGACCAAAACTTGATGATGAATTCAACTGTAAATCCACCTGGCCCTCAAACTTTCTACTTGTTGTTTAAGAATCATGGTTATATGAAGATGGAGTGTTTTCCAGATGCTATTGGGCAGGATTATAACACCTTAGCTTTATCTCTAAGTCCCCATCCATTGAGGGACTCCAACCAATCCTCTAAGCAGTGAGCTTACACCACTGAAAGCTGAACAAATTCTCAAAAAATCCCAAATTCTTCTACTGAAATCACAATGGAGGAGGAGATGAGACAAAAGACTCTCCACTTCTTTTGCATAACACACACATATTTGGAGATAACTTAAAGTAGGCAGGCAAGTTGCCAAAAGTGTTGATATTGCCATGAGCACCAGACCATAAGAAAAACTACACCCTTTTAGGAACAACGCCTTCCCGGATTGCCGCACATAGCTCCTTCCTTAACAATCTTCTTTTCTCCGGCAAAGGAAAGTAGGTGGATTTCATCGAGAAGATACTTTTCTTTTCTAACCTCCAAGTCAGCGAGTCTTGACTACGAGAAGGACTTCTAACCTCCGGTAGAGACACAAGACAACCACACTCCTCCAACTCCCTATCAGATAAACTAACCTCCAAGTCAGCGAGTCTTGACTACGAGAAGGACTTCTAACCTCCAGCAGAGACACAAGACAACCACACTCTTCCAACTCCCCGTCAGACAAACTAACCTCCAAGTCAGCGAGTGTTGACTACGAGGACTTCTAACCTCTAGCAGAGACACAAGACAACCACACTCCTCCAACTCCCTATCAGACAAACCTTTCCTCAACGCTAGGTTCCAGTTACCATCCAAAGGGTTCCAACATTGTCGAACTGTACGATTAGTGGCATTTGAGATTCTAAAAAACAAGGGAAAAGTCACCCTTAACGTAAGGGTTGATTCCCTATCCAAATGTCATCCCAGAAAAGGACTGACAAACCACACCTTATACCCCACATTAAGCCAAAAAAGAACATTTGAGCTTTGCAATTTCCTTTCACCGACTGTAAGACCCTTCCCAATTTTTTATAGTTTATGAAGCCATGGGAAGATTCTAAAGTGTATCTACTCTTCGCAACCTTCCTCCATAGGGCATTTTTTGCTCAAAACAGTATAAAAGAAAATGATATGGTGAATGTCTATGAGTCCCCACCAACATCGAACCTTTTAATATGGTTATTATGTGCCACATGAGTCATTAATTGACTAAAACAGTCCATTACAAGATTAAAGAGCTAGAGGGAAATAGGGTCTCCTTGACAGTTATCCCTAGGAGCAAACATTTTCCCCTAGGTCACCCATTAATCATAATGGAGAAATTCCTCAATGAAATACAACCCTTGATCCAATTTCTCCATCTAATAACAAACCCCTTGACCTCAAGGATTTCTTCTAGGAAATCTCAATCCACCTTGTCAAAGGCTTTCTCTATCTCTAGCTTCATGACAATTCCTTTCTTCTTTTTTTCTTCAATTCATCAATGGGTTCATTTGCCACTAGAGAGGCATCGACAATTTGTCAACTCAATACAAAGGTCAATTGGCATTCACTAATGGTATAAGGAAGAACTTTTTTGAGCCTCATCAACAATATTATAGCAATGATGTTGTACATGTCTCCTCAATTATCAAAGACACCTAGAGATGACATGACAACATCATCGAGTATATTGATTTTTCTCTCCTTTTATTAAATTTTTTATTCTTGATTTTCCAAATATTCATTTCTCCAGCAACTACCAATAATTAGGCTTTACATCAGCTTGACATTAAGTATGAAACAGCCTCCCTGAAGAAGTTTATAGGGAGCAACCTCCTAATTTTCTTACTCCTGGGGAGTATGACAAAGTACGTTGTCTTTGCAAGCCTTTTTACAGACTTAAGTGAGCTCTATGACCTTCGTCTGAAAACTTCAGTGAGAATTAAAAATCCAAAATAAAGAAAAGTCTTAAGAGTCTATTTTCTACTATACAGTTTTTAGAATAACCCTGTTCCTTTCAAAAAAAAGAGAATCCTTGTTCCCGTTATTTATGTGGAACTGTTGTCATTATGAGGAGCAACAAATCAATATCTTTTTGAGGATAAGAGCAACATATCAAGTATTTCATCTCCTAAAAGCTTTATTCGTAGTCAATTTCATATGAAAGCCTGAAGGGTGTCAAAAGTGCTTCTTAGGCATCAACGTGATGGTGATGGTGAGTAAAAATTCTTTTATTATAGAGAAGGTGTGATAATAACTAATGTCTAACCAAGGGACTGGGGTTAGTATATTCTCTCATCTACGGACATTGGCATTGGACCCTAAGTGGACTCAGAATGGACATTATATGAAGTTTAAGTTTGTAACGAGTGCAAAGTTCTAGTAAGATTATTCGCAAATGGCCAATTTAAAGCAAGTAAATGAGGCAAAGTATCAACATCATTTTTAACATAGAAAATAAATTTTCAGTAAAATAATGAAATGATTCAATAAACGAAGCAACATATCAGCAATTCAATTAAGAACTAAAAATAAAAGTTCAAAAAATGTAAGAAGACATTTTGGAGGTGAAAGAGTGAACAATAAAAAGATAAAGTCACCTGCAAGGCATGGTAAATTTCTTTAGCCATGTGCCGGTCCTTGACATGTTTACCAAGTGATAAATTTCGGAAAGCACTATAACCAATTAAAAAGACACCACCTTTTGCTCTCCACTTAGCAAGCAACTCCGCCCTTCTCTCCCTGGTAAGAATGAAAAATCATCAACAATAAAGGAAAAAAAGAACAAAGAAAGAAATTGAGTCATAACCACAAGCCTAATGAATTATAAATTATAGATTTTAATGTCTTTCTTTTTAATATCGATATGGTTATACACAAACACACACACATATATAAATTGTAAATGGAAATACTAAATCAATACCTTTACCGAACATAGTTTGAAGAAAGGTCATAAACCAGTTAACATACTACTTATATCACAAAACCTATATTTCACTTTTATCCGCTGAAAATATACGGGAACTACTTGTATTCAATGAGTTTGGGATTGCAAGAGAGTAGTTTATCTCTTTTTTATGTTGACTTGCCTCTAAGGGGTAAACCATGATCTATTTTCCAGAATTCAGTGGTGGGGAAGGTTTAACAGAGGTATTGAAAATGGACATTCGGACCTATTTTTAAGGTCAAGTTTGGATTAGGGTTTTAATACATCTAGCTTTTCATTTCTTCTTCTTTTCACTCCTTTTGGAGTTTGTATCTTTTAGGCATTGGTATCTTTTCATTTTCTCAATGAAAAGTTTGTTTCCTGTTCAAAAAATAAAACTTGAGTTTGTGTGACTAAAGTTGGTAGGTTATTCATTTGTAAAAGTTAGTATGTTTTTAAACATGGGTTTTATCTTTCTAAATAAGAAACATAATTCAAAGAGAAATGTATAGAAGACCACGAAATACAAAAAGATCTCTAGCTAATTTAAGAAAATAATACAAAACTATAATTAGATTTTAAAGCCCAATGTTCACACAAGTACACAACAAATTCCCCAATTTGTCTTCATCTTTGAAGATACTTTTATTCTATTTTCTCCACACGTTCCCAACAGTGTTGCACGAGCATTGATCCAACCACCTTCTTTTGGTGTTGAGCATCTGCCCAACGAGGATGGCCACCTGTAACCTAGCCAAGTTGATGGGACCAAAGAAATGTTGAAGGCCTCCAAAATTTTAAACCAAAGCAAAACCACAGCCAACAAAAGCAAGACAGGTGAGTGGCGTCCTCCTGAGAGCATCTACATAGAGAGTACCATTTGGTTGAACAGTATAGAGAGATTCCAATTCTAGATTTTTTTCGTTCATATCAAGACCATGCGCAACCAGCAGAAGACCTTGCACTTCTTGGGAAGATTCTGCCTTCCAAAGAGATTTAATAAAATCAGGGAAAACTTCCCCTTCCATGTGTGCAAAAAAATACTTAACTGAGACGATACTGCTCTTGTTCACCTGACGAAGTCTTTGATCACTAAGGTCACAGAGGACTTCACTGTTGATGAAGTCCATCAGCATTGCCCACTCTTCCATTGTGTCAAAAAGAGGTCTCATGAACATGGAAACTAGCTATGGGCCCAACAGCTTGTATAATTACAGCTTTCTCATGTACTAAAGAGGCTGATTTGCTATTTCAAATAAAACTTAAGAACTTGGATACATCACTTACACCTCAAATGAATTTTAGAATATTGACCACACGATGCACACAATTACTGGGGACACTGAGAATACACCTCAATCATCGGGATAAAAATATATAAATAAAACAATCAATTAATCTTCACCTTGTTACGTCTTCCAGCATGAAAACGCGAAGAGGCTTTAATTCTGAAGGCTTCCACTTGAAGAATTCTTGCCGCCAATTATGCAACACATTAACAGGGGTGACTATAAGTGCTGTTCGTAAACCCAAGTCCGCATTTCTCATTGCAGTGTATAAGAATGCTATAACCTGAGACCAGAGTATAATTCAGCAAAACAATACTCACAAACCATGAGAAACAATACTCACAAACAATACTCAGAAAGTTTTTTATTTGCAGTAATAAAAGTAGGCAAAAGGATTATACTTATGCACCGTTGTTAGAAGGTTTCAAAATAATTACCTTTCTTTAGCTATCATGATCTCTTAATTCTTGTTCTTTTTTTACTAATCATCTATTAATTCTTATTCTAATTCGTTGATAAAAAAAGAATCTTATTCTAATTCAATTTCTTTACTTTGTTTTCGTAAAAAATAATTTACAGGACCACCAAATATGTCTATATTCACTTCTTCTAAAAATTTTCGAGGCTTCACCAAAGAAAAATATCTCAAGTTCAAACCCTCGCAACTAGCAATAAAAATGAAATTTTCAATTGGTCAGCATAGAAATTAACCATATTGCATGCAGAACATTAAGTCATTTTTACAACTTTTCATAATGGGCATTTATAAAAAAATAAATAAATAAAAAATAGACTTAAACTAATGACAGAAAAAATTCGGCAAATGCTTGGTGAGAAGAAATTTGAAAGATGAAGAGATGGAAAAGTTTTGTAATCTTAAGCAAGTGAAAGAAAAAGTACAGCTTTTAGCTATGTAAGGGCTACATACATATATGAATTCTAATTGCAATTTTCAGGTTCAGGTGATTTAGATATGTTAGTACATTTTTAGACATTTAAATGCTTTCAAATTAGTATTATAGGAAGCAAGAGACATCTTTTACACTATTCCTAGTACAATTAGCAGATGAGGTGAGTTCTTTAATCGTTCATTTTGAAGATGCCTCTTCTAATTCTTTTGAATCAATTCTTTATCATTTTATTTAAAAAGCACAAAAAACAAAAAAAAAAAACGACCACTTTTCGGATGTATAAGCAATCACATTAGAGATCAATGAACCAAATACCTGAAAAGTTTTACCAAGACCCATTGTGTGAGCAAGAATGCATCCAAGACCTTTATCACCAGACTTCACTTTCCTTATTGATTGAATGATATTTTCCCACATAAATCTTATTCCAGAAATCTACAGCAGAAAACAAAATGATAAAATATAAAAATAGATCAGAGAAGGCTTCCAGTAAAGGAATAAAAACTCAGAGTCATCCAGGACGATTGTAGTATGCTTTTCAAAAAGTTCAAATGAAAACAGAACACAACTCTTAAAGCTCATTATATCAAGAACGAAAAATTTATCCGCTCAAGTTAGATAAGTAAGTGAAAAGTTATGACTTCAATTGTCATCCAGGTTTCAAACCATACCAGAAGCTCAGTAATCTGAAAGGCTACAGAAATGGGGATAATGCAGCCAGTATGAAACAAGATGGTGATGGATGCTTGGAACAAGGAAAAGGAGATGAAAAATGAGTTGAAATAGAAATTATACGACATTGCAAAATAAGAAGAATAGAGAAGCTTCTCTTTGAGTAAAAAAATAAAATCGTTGAAAGAAGGTGACCGTAATCTTGACTTCCATAAGATTCTTGTAGCAAGGAGAAGGATATTTATTCCAAAAATAATATATGAGAATGAGAGAAGTTGACACAGAGAAAATGAGGCCCCACCTACCTCCCAAGAATCAAAATGAAAATATTCAATATACTTCGGCAGTTGTGTCTGATCTTGATATTCCCATAGCCATTAGAAAAGGTACTTGAAATTGTACCAAATATCCTATTGCAAACTACATGTCATATGAAAATTTGTCAAATAGTCATAAAGCCTTCACATATGGAATAAATGATTTTTTTGTTCCAAAGAATATACATGAAGCTTTTGAAGATCCAAATTGGAAAGTAGCAATTATGGACGAAATGAATGCTCTAAAACAAAATGGGACTTGGAAAATAGTAGAGTTGCCAATGCGTTGTAAATGGTTGTTCACCATAAAATGCAATGCAGATGGTAGTATTGAGAGATATAAGGCCAGACTAGTAGCTAAAGGTTCCATTCAAACATATGGGATTGATTATCAGGAAACGTTTTCTCCTATTGCTAAGATTAACTCTATTCGAGTTCTTTTGCTGCTTGCAATCAATTCAGATGGGTCATTTTACCAACTTGAAGTGAAAAATGCATTTCTGAATGGTGATCTTGAGGAGGAGGTTTTAATGAGCTTACCACCAGGCTTTGAAAAAGAACTTGGATGCAGTAAAATTTGCAACTTAAAGAAATCCCTTTATGGTCTAAAACAATCTCCGAGAGCTTGGTTTGAGTGGTTTGGAAAAATTGTGTCTAACTATGGATTTCTTTGGAGTCAAACAGATCATACTATATTTTATAAACACTCTGAGAATAATAAAATCTCAATTTTGATTGTCTATATAGATGATATTATTCTCACAGGTGATGATGAAACTAGCCTAGCTGACCTCAAGAAAAATCTTGCAAAATAATTTCAACTCAAGGCCCTAAGACCATTGAAATAATTTTTAGGGATTGAATTTACAAAATCGAAAAAGGGCTTCATTGCTAATCAAAGGAAGTATCTTCTCAATTTACTTGAAGAAACTAGACTACTTGGTTGCAAGGTAGCAGAAACTCTGTTAAACCCAATTAAAGTTACAAGTAGGAAGGGCAGAAGAAATAAAGGACAAGGAACAATGTCAGAGACTTGTTGGAAGATTGATTGATCAATCTCATACGCGTCTAGATATTGCATATGTCATAAGCATGATAAGTTAGTGATGTAGCCGATTATATGCCTATTAGCTAGTTATCTCTTTAGTATGTCATGTGAGTAGCATGTGCCTTGTAACCACTTTTAGTTAGTTCCTTTGCCTATTTAAAGGTTGGAACTTCATTAATAAAGATCATTCTCTCATTCTAATTATCACCTAGTAATCGGCTACACCATATTTGGTATCAGAGCGCACGATTTTTGGGACGTTTCCACTATGACGACCAAGAGAGTCTCGACCAACGTAGGAGGAGATTCATCTATGGTTGGAAAAGAGGCGGAGACAACCATCATCCTCCTACCACAAGAATCGACTGCACGCTTGCTATCAATTGAAAACGACGTGCGTGAGATCAAGAAAACCTTAGAAATAATCTGCGAGAAGTTGGGAATTAAACCGGATCAACAATCAACAAACCCGATGATGCAAACTAAGAATGGAACAAAGGAGCTCAATTCAAAACAAGAAAAGCTAGGAGCTGATTTCAAAACAAGACAGTGGCAAGAAATAGATTTGCCTCCAAGAATGGTCCAATAAGTAGATTTTCCTCCAAGAACACCGACCAATGCTCCAAGAATTCAAACAATAATCCCTTGTATAGAAGACAACAAGACGGGACGGACTCCTCAAGAAACAAGGACCTTGGAAAGATGGGAAACAAGGGGAAACCAAGCTGTAACCTAATGGGCAATCTACCATGGAGAGAATTTATCAAGAACAAGATAAAACATCTTGGGAATTGGAAGAAAGGATGGGACAGCGGCAAGAAAGACAAACAATGGAGCAATGAATAGTTTAAGAAACACATTTAGCTCCAAGAAAGTATCAAGAACAGCGAATAATACATCGAGACTTCCACATCAATCCATTACATAATTGGCAGCAAGAATTCTTCAAGTGGAAGCCTTCAAAATTACAACCCCTTCATGTTTTCATGCTGGAAGACGTAACAAGGGAGAGAAGGACGAAGTTGCTTGCTAAGTGGAGAGCTACGGGTGGTGTCTTTCTAATTAGCTATAGTACTTTGGGAAATTCTTCACTTGGTAGACATGTCAAGGACTGGCACATGGCTAAAGAAATTTACCATACCTTGCACGATATTCTTGTATGTGATGAGGCCCACATGATTAAGAACACCAAGGCTGATATAACCCAGGCATTGAAAAGAGAGGGAAACTTTGGAAGAAGGGTAAAGATTGGTATAGGCTAGATGGAAGAATTGGGAGTTCTAAAAGACATAAGTTTGTTTCTCGGGAAGAAATGTTGCATCTTTTTGGCCGTTTATTACCTAACTCGAGGTCGAGTTATTTTTGTTGGGCGAGGAAATCTGATGTAGCCGATTATATGCCTATTAGCTAGTTATCTCTTTAGTATGTCATGTGAGTAGCATGTGCCTTATAACCACTTTTAGTTAGTTCCTTTGCCTATTTAAAGGTTGGAACTTCATTAATAAATGATCATCCTCTCATTCTAATTATCACCTAGTAATCGGCTTCACCTAGTAATCGACTACACCAGTTAGTTTATGCATGTACTAAGACCGACTCATTTTGAAGTTGTTTACAAAATTTTGAGGTATCTAAAAGGGACTTCTGGGAAAGGCATTTATTCTGAAAACACAATCTCTCAGATAGAAGTTTATATGGATGCAGACTGTGGCAGGAAGTATTACCGATAGAAGAACTACCTATGGTTATTGTTCAATTGTTGGAGGGAACTTGGTTACTTGGAGAAGTAAAAAACAAAATGTGATGGCCAGGAATAGTACTGAAGCAGAATTTAAAGCGTTAGCGAGATGGAATTTGTGAGGGTATAGGGATCAAAAGATACTTGAAGAATTAAAGATTCCTCTAAATACACCTATACGAATTTATTGTGATAATAAAGTTGCCATCTCTATAGCCCATAACCCAGTTCTACATGATAAAACAAAACACATTGAGCTTGACAAGCATTTTATCAAGGAGAAGATTGAAGCAAATACAATATGTATTCCCTATCTTCCTACATCGGAGCAAATCGCCGATGTAATAACGAAAGAACTTCCAAAGAAGCAATTCGACAAGTTGATTGACAAGCTAACTATGGATGACATCTTTAAACCAGCTTGAGGGGAGTGTTGGAATTTCTAATATTTGTGTGTAAATCTTTATTGTAAAATATTTGGTCTTTATGGTATTCTAAGAAGCACGGACACTTTAGTTTGGCTAGCTTGTCCGTGTCCGACACATGTCGGACACTCCGACACTCCGACACTTGTTGGACACGTATCTAATACTTCTTAGCATAATTGATATATGACAAACACTAGTTGTACAAAGTCAATATAGGTCCATATCGAACACTTGTTAAGTATAATAAATAGACATGATACTAAATGACAAAAATAATAAAGGAAAAATTACACTTTTAGTCCCTACGGTTTGGGTTAGGTTTCATTTTGGTCTCTGAGTTTTCAAACTCAACAATTTAGCCCCTAAGGTTTGGTTTTAGTTTCATTTTGGTCCCTCCATCCATTTTTTCGTTAAATACTGTAAACTCTAAAGGTTTGAGAGAATCAGAATAATCTATTCCATTCACATAAAGATATATATATACAAGTGTACAAGGTTAACCCTAAGTAGGAGAATGTAAAAAGACAATAAAGGACAACTCTATATAATTACACTTATTATACTAATATAATAACTCTAACACTCCCCCTCAAGTTGGAGCATATATATTCGTCATGCCCAACTTGTTAGAGAGATGATCTATTTGAGCTCCATTTAGTGCCTTTGTGAAGATATCTCTTAATTGCTCAGGATCTTTAAGTAACTCTCCCTCTTTCGTAAGTTGTAAGTTCGGCCTCATTGGGGTACTACATGGTTTAGCCCCTAACTTCCCTGTTTCAGTCAACAAGTCAATTACATATTTTCTCTGTGATAACAGGATTTCCTTCTTGCTCCTTATTACCTCATTTCCTAGAAAGTATTTCAACGTTCCCAAATCTTTTGTATGGAATTGACTATGGAGAAAGGTTTTGAGTGCTTGGATACCTTATGTGTCATCGCCAGTAATAACAATATCATCAACATACACAACGAACAAGATAACACCATTTTCAGATCGCTTATAAAAAACAGAATGATCGGATTTACTTTTCCTCATTCCAAAATTTACAATCACCTGACTGAATTTTCCAAACCAAGCTCGTGGGCTCTGTTTTAATCCATACAAGGATTTAAGAAGACGGCATACCTTTTCATTCTCCCCCTGAGCAACAAACCCTAGTGGTTGCTCCATATACACCTTTTCTTCAAGATCACCATGAAGAAAGGCATTTTTAATATCAAGCTGATGCAAGGGCCAATGATGAATGGATGCCAACGAAATGAACAGTCGAACAGAAGCCAATTTAGAATAGAAGAAGAAGAAAGAACAAATAAATTTTTTAAAAAAATATTAATAATAATAATATTTTTATTTTTAAAAATTATAAAATAATTTTTTAATAAAAAAAAATAATGTCACATCAGCAATCTGTTAGTATTTAATGGAAAAATTGATAGAGGGACCAAAATGAAACTAAAACCAAACCTCAGGGGCTAAATTGTTGAGTTTGAAAACTCAGGGACCAAAATGAAACCTAACCTAAACCTCAGGGAATAAAAATGTATTTTTCCCAATAATAAATATTAAGAATGAATTACATTAAACTCATTTTTTAAACATGTGTACCTCTCTTCTTTTATCCATAGTAGAGATCATAAAGGGAGGAGATTGTGGGTGGACATTAATTAAAGATAAAAATTGATGAAGGATCTATGGGATCTTTGTTCTTTCGATCCTTTCTTTAACCATGTGTACCTCTCTTCTTTTATTTTAATAGATGTTTAATTCTTGTCAAGTTTTTACCAAGTGGTAAAAGGCTTTAGTCGTTCGGTTAGTTAGTTTGGCTTAAGAGGGGTTAATTTCCAGCCTATATATTCGGCTGCTGTATCATTTTTGAGGTTAATGATATATTTTCTGAATTCTTGAGAACTTGAGTGCATGAGTTTTTCTTACAGTATGTCGAACTCATGGTAAAAAGTGGATAAAGAACCAGATTTTGGGAAGACCTTTGAGTTGGAAACAAACACCGCATTCGCTTTTTCCCTGGCATTTATGTTGTTTGTCTAAGAAAGGGGCAGTTATTTCTGATTGCTGGAATAACAGTCACCAAGCTTGGAATTTGGGTATGAGAAGAGGGCTTTATGCAGAGACATCAATTGGAGGTTGAGGGGCATGAGAAGAGGGCTTTACGACAGAGAGGTGGGTAGCTGGGTGGCTTTTTTTTTTTTTAATAAGAAACGAACTTCCATTCAAGGAGGCTCAGAGCCAAACTGACGAAGGGTTAAGCCATCCCTTCTCCTAAAGGAAGGATTACAAAACACCCTATGTTTAGCACTCCATAACGAGCTCGTAAACTGTACAAGATCACAAAAGGAAAAGATAGAAAAACTCTCATCTAAGAACACTCGAGAGTTTCTTTCCTTCCAAATCAGCCACGGAAAAGCCCTCACAACACTCCTCCATAGGACCCTAGCTTTATCCTTCAAAACCACACCGAAAGGACCTCCATCAGCCAATCCGTCACTAACTGAGGCTTACAGCCTTGCAGACCAAAAATCATGCTAAAAAAATTCCACACTTGCTCAGCAAACTCATGGGGAAGTAACAAATGAGAGGCAGATTCACCACTTTTGCAGCACGAAGGACAAATATTGGGGGATAAGCATAGATTTGGATACCTCCGTTGGATTTTGTCCATAGTATTAATGTTGTCAAGGGAGATGGTCCATAGGAAGAACTTTACTTTCTTAGGAGCTTCCTCATCCCAAATTTGCTCACATAAGCCTTCATCCAGTACCTTTTTGTTTTTCTGGAGGGCAAGAACGGCTGACTTCACCCAAAAAAAAAAAAAAAAAAGCATTTCTATCCAGTTTCCATAACAAAATATCATCATTCTGAGAGGGAGAGAAAGAGTCCAGCAGCCCACTAGTCTCGACCATTCATCAAGCTCTCTATCAAACAACCCTCTTCTCAAGCAAAGGTCCCAAGAAGTCCCTTTCCACAGCTCACAAACAATCTTCTCTTTTTCCATAGAGATTCTGAAAATGTTGGTGAACTTAGATTTAAGGGGTTGGTCATCCAACCACCCATCATTCCAAAAAAGCACCTTATTCCCCCTTCCTGTTTTAAATTTGCAATTTTCCCAGAAAAAACCAGCAGCCTTGGCGATGTCCCTCCATGGGCTAAGCATACCTTTCCACTTTTTGTGGACTTGACAATCACGAATAAAAGAATCCCTCTACTTGCTATAGATCACGACTCTCCATAAAGCTGATTTCTCCTTCTCAAACTGTCATAGCCACTTAGATAAAAGAACCACGTTCTTAGATCTCAAATTTTCGATTCCCAATCCTCCCAAGGGATGAGGCGTAGTCACTTTTTCCCAATTTACTAGGTGCCTTCCTTTCAACATATCAGCACCTTTCCAAAGAAACTTCCTAAAAAGTTTTTCAATATTTTTACAAACTCCCATAGGAATTCTAAAAATAGAAAGAAAATAAGTAGGGATGCTCGAGAGGACAGCTTTGATCAAAGTAGTTATACTTGCCTTTGAGATGGGGAAACCCATCCAAATGGCAAATTTGCTGCGAATTTTTTTAAAAACAGGATCCCAAAAGGACTAATTCTTGGGCTTTCGTCCAATTGTAACCCCCAAGTAGCTAAAAGGCAATCGATATTAAGCCCAACAATGGACGTGGATCTGCCCCATGTAGAAGGATGCAGGCCATATTTACTATGAACCTCTTCAAAGCATTGGGTTCCCAGAGAAAGCACCAAAATCATTTAGCCTTCGACATCTCAACTTACCAACGATTTGGTTAGGAATAAATGATCACGAAAGCTTGATATGTGGTCTTCATCTCTCCTAAGGTTTCTCAACTAAATCAGCTTTGCTTGAACGTTTTGACTCGGCCCTTGTTAGACCCTCCCACCAAGGTGAACTTTGTTTGGAATGGAAAATCCCAAAAGAAGATCAAGTTTTTCCCCTGGACCTTGGCATATGGAAGTTTTAATACCCAAGAAAAATGCAAAAATAACTCCAGGATTGGGTTCTACCCCCAATTGATTGCTGCTTGTCGTGGAAATGATGAATATTTGGATCATTTGTTTCTACACTGCAACTTTGCTTATCATGGCTGGATGTACATCCTAAATGAGATTGGAATCTCCGTGCTTGCCAAGAAGTATTGATAATTGGCTGATTGAAGTTTTGGGAGTCGGTATTTTAAAGGGAAGTTGAAGATAGTGTGGAGTTGTGCGGCTAAGTCCCTTGTGGCATATTGGGCTAGAACAAAATGCAAGGATCTTTGACGATAAGATTAATTCCTTTTATTCTTTTTGTGACAGTGTGTAGTTTTCTGCCTCTTGGTGGTGTCTTAATCACACCAAATTCTTTTGCAACTATAGTCTTCTAATGATTATTAACAATTGGAAGACACTTATTTCACAATATTCTTTCTAGTTTCTTCTAGGGCAGATTTACAGAGGCATTGACAGTACCATTCCATAAAAGTCTTGAAACACGTCCATAATGTCAAGTTGGAGCATGGTCCACTCCTTTTTAAGGAATTCAGTGGTGTATCCATCGGGACTCAAGGCTTTGTTGCTGCCACAGTGATCAATAGCCCATTCTATTTCCTCCAAATCAAAAGGTTTTTCTAGAGCCACACTAATTAAGAGTGAAATAATGGACCAATTCATATTAACAGGGCAAAGCACTGGTCCATTATCAGCGTATAGATTTAAAATTAACTGACATCATTCTCAATATCTTCCTCATGGAGAAGAGTTCCACCGCTGCAGGAGATAATTTCTGTTATGCATTCCCTTTCTCTTAAAATCGAGCACAAAGTGTGTACATTTTCATAGGCTTCTCTAGGAAAAATGGTCATATGTGGATCTAGTACGACATTTGGCAACTGGATTTCCCATCAAACTAACCCAATTCCTTCATACAAAGGAATCGGTCAATTTTGGAGAGAATGGTTTTTTAAGGTAACCCCTCACAAAGTAGTAACTCCAACAAAATAAAAGGTTACAACCACATACCACCAATTCGAGAGGTGGAGATCTTTCCCAGCAAGGATAGTGCTCCTTAGCTCAAAACATAAATACCCTCCACATACTTAATTCCCTACCTTAATACAAAAGTCACACACAAACACCTTTTTTTTTTTTTTTATAAGGAATCAACCTTTCATTGAGAAAAAATGAAAGAATACAAGGGCATACAAAAAACCAAGCCCCAAAAGGAAATCCCCTTAGATAAAGGGACGCCAATCTAACAAAATAAGACCTAAAGAATAATTACAAAACAAACGTGTCACCGACGCTCCTAACGAGACGGAATATTTAATAAGGTCCCAAACATCCTTCGCATTCCTCTCCTTCCCTCTAAAAATTCTATTATTTCTCTCCCCCAACAAACCCCAAATGATAGCACAAATCTCAGCTTGCCATAAGAAATTCAAACACCCTTCACTACACGTGCTAACCTGGGGAGGTGAATTTCCACTTGATGTAGCCGTATACTTGTAATAACCCTTAGTCTTTTATTTTACTAAGTCATGTGCCAACCACATGCCTTGTAACTACTTTAGTTAGGATACTTGCCTATTTAAGGGCAAGTGATTATCAATAAAGGGATATCATTTGTTATTATTCTAAAACAAGTCTACGGCTCCACCAAATTTGGTATCAGAGCGTTTGATTTTGGGTGCTTCCTCGATGGCATCCAAGAAGGTCTCGACCAGTGCGGGTGGAGACTCAACATCGATGGGCAAAGAGGCGGAGAATATCACCGTCCTCTCACCACAAGAATTGACTGTACGCTTGCTGTCAGTCGAGGATGATGTGCGTGAGATTAGGAAAATCCTAGAGATGATGTGCGTAAAGATGGGTTGCAAGATTGGCCAGCAAACTTCCGAAGCTCAAGAACAGGAGATTGAAGGAAAAAAACCGCAAGAATTTCAGAAGGAAGGTGGTAGGACTAAGTATTGGCAAGATAGGCAAGTTTTTTAGGGAAAAAGATCCCAAGAAATGGTGACAGCTCCAAGAATTCTCCAAGAACAGCATATAGGATTTCAAGAACTCAATCACAACCCTTTATTTAGAAGACAAACAGAATGGGGTGGAGATATTTCAAGTGAGGAAGAATATGAAGAGATTCAAAGAGAGGAACGAAGAAATTTTAGACACCATCAACATCAAGAGAATGACTTCAAAATGAAAATAGATTTGCCTCCAAGAATGATCCAAGAAGTAGATTTTCCTCCAAGAATCTATCATGAATACCGAACAATGCTCCAAGAATTCAACAATAATCCCTTGTATAGAAGACAACAAGACGGGACGGATTCATCGAGAAATAAAGACCTTGGAAAGATGGGAAACAAGGAGGAACCAAGCGGTAACCTAATGGGGCAAGCTACCATCGAGAGAACTTATCAAGAACAAGATAAAACATCTCGGGAATTGGAAGAAAGGATGGGACAGCAACAAGAAAGACAAACAATGGAGCAAAGAATAGTTCATGAAACACATTTAGCTCCAAGAAAGTATCAAATAATGCATCAAGACTTCCACATCAATCCATTACATAATTGGCAGCAAGAATTCTTCGAGTGGAAGCCTTTAGAAACGCAAGAACACAAGGTAAAATATCATCAAGAAAGGCAAGAAAGGCAAATTTTTGTTCAAAGAACAATCCAAGAATGGGATACCGTCCAAAAATGGAATTTTTGGCCGTTTATTACGTAACTCGAGGTCGAGTTCTTTTTGGGAAGGGGATGTTTGATGTAGCCGTATACTTGTAATAACCCTTAGTCTTTTATTTTACTAAGTCATGTGCCAACCACATGCCTTGTAACTACTTTAGTTAGGATACTTGCCTATTTAAGGGCAAGTGATTATCAATAAAGGGATATCATTTGTTATTATTCTAAAACAAGTCTACGGCTCCACCACCACTCCAGTCCTATCTTTTGTTACATACGTGTAGACTATTGGTGGCCTGACTCTAACAGGTTTCTCTAAGGTTTAACCACGTCAAAGAAATGCAGAGGAGAGGAATGTCCTGCAGGTTGGATTCTCTAATAAAGAGATTATTCCTCATAATATGGGAGAATATGCCTCTTGAGGAGCGCTCGTTTGAGAAAATTTGTAACAAGTATAACAATGGTAGTAATTAAATTTCATTACTCGTTACATCACATGCAACATAAAATGAAATAAATCGGTATACTCCCCACACACTCAACCCCCCCCCCCCCCAAAGAAAACGACAAAGATAGATAAATTCTAAAAAAAAATGAAAAAAGATTCTCATGCATGTGACGCTATGTTCAAACCTGATGGGTTTTCAACTTTGATGAAATGCTTGGTGGAATTCTGATGGCCTCTTCTCCTTTCTCCCTCACAACATTGACTATATATCCCCTTGAAGCATCACCAAGGACTTCCGCACTAGCACCTTCAGGTAAATTTCCACAAAAGCCAGCAGAGCTCATAATTTTAGAATTGGAGGAAAACTGAACTTGCAGTGATTTTAGACGTTCTTGTCGTTCCTTTAGAGAGAGAGAGAGAGTAAAACATGGTGAATTATTCTCTATATGTTACAAGGTAAAATTGTACAAAATTGCCCCATAAAATTTACCTTTTCTATGGCAATTTTCTTTTTAGTATCTTCTCCTAATTCAGCATCGTCAAGTATCCTCCGGATCTTTTTTTTACGCTTTCTCTTTGAGCTGATTGGTAAAGCAGAAAGGTAGTCATATTACAACAGAAAAACAGAGACCAATTGAGGTTATAATAATAAAAATAACTGTAGTGAAAACCTAGCCATAGTACTTGGTAATTGTAGCTCAAGAAAAATAAAAACAACAGAAGGAAAAGGCTGATAATTCGTCTCAAAATGTTATCACCTAGAAGAATTTCATTTGGTCAGATCATGTGAATTCCTTGGAGGAAAGATTTTCTTAATTATCTTCCTCTCAGGTGGCTTCATGTTAAAAGTTCGGACATTGCAAGCTTATCAAGAAGGTCTGGCTTAGTTGAAACTTTTCCTAGTATTGCAATGAAAAGACTCCCTGCTTCAAGGTCTGTCTCTTTTGGTGTTTCATTGACATAGCTCCTAGGTGGTTTTTACATTGGCTATTAGTTTTTTCCTTTCCAAAATGGATAATAATGTTCTGTTTTACTTTTATTCCAGTTGTGGTTTGGGGTATATTTCCATCTTTTATGGAGTTTTGTTCGGCTGATGATGGTTCATTCTTCTCTAAGGATATCTTTTAACAATGTTTGTAACTTTTCATAGTTTCAATGACATTTTGTTTTTTAGTCAGAAAGAATAGGAGCCTTTTTTGTAATGCCTTTAGCTGTTTGCAATAGCTCTGACTCCTTTTTCTACAAATCTTTTTGTTACAAGGAATTACAAATCTCTGTTTCCGATCAAAAAAATTGCTGACAAGTTACCTTATGGTTACATTTATGTCTGCACTTGGGTTGTCTGAATCGCTATCAGAGCTGGAACCTGTGCAATCTCCAGATCCTAGAGCCTCCTCCAACTGCAAGGTCAAGGGTTGCAAGAGACTTGGGCGGCAACAACAACAATGCCAACCAGAAGACTGGGCCTTGACCAAGCACTCGGCACCAAGGTTCCTCCTTATGCAATTGATACAAAATAGTGTTTTGCATGATTTACAACTTACTAAGTCAGCATTTCGCCCACACCATCCACAATAGCATTCAGAGCAATCAGGTTCCTGAAACCATTCCAACAGGAAATCCAAGAAATTTAAGAAAAGCCTTATTATGTATAAATAATATAGGATGTAAACGACTAAGAGAAGATAATCATTTTACTCTCATTTCATGTGAGAAAAACAACATCCACGCTGAATATGATATGAGGAATTTTTTTCCAACAGAAGAAATCAGTAGTGACTACTTTTACCAATAACACTGGACAAAATGAGATATACTGATTTTCTTTTTTTTCTTTTACCAATAACGCTGAATCAAGTCTTCTATGATGAACCATCTCATTTTGCAGTCAAAATTTTATACAGAACCAAAATACAAATTTCAGTAAGATGAACAAGTGAATTTTTTCCGTACCTTTACATTCTTCTTGTCATCCATCAAACATTTGCAATCTGCACAAACAATTACTTTCAACCAAGGATGTGCATACGCTTTAATAACCACTTGGTCACAAGCAGTACAACGAATCTTCTCATTCAGACTCTCTGATGGAAGAGAATCAGCACCTTGGTCATTTTGTTTTGTGTTGTATAGGGTGTCCGATGTTATCGGGTTGAAAGCAGAATCCTCCTTTATCAGGGGGCTTTCATCGTTATATACACCATTGGTTCGACTCTTTTTAGTTTGAATTGTCAGTTCTTCAGTATCATTTAAACGCTTGGAACCTAAAGGTTCCACAGAACCAGATAAAGCTGGAAACACAGAAGCCGTATTCTCCATACCCCTTTCCATGTCAATATCACTTGAAGCATCAGAACCGTTGGGTATGTCAATCTTGAGATTGTGGCAACCATCTGCATTTTCATCATCAAAGACCACCTTTTGACGTCCATCAGTTTTTTCATCTGAAACAGGGTTCAAACAGTCAACCAGAGATACAAGCTGCTCTTCCTCTCTTTGTATCACTTTATCAACAGGGGAGACATCTTTCTGGAAGACCTCCTAAATCAATCAAAAAAGAGTCAAGAATGCAGGAAAAATCCAAACAACTTGAATAACACTAGAAACTAAGGTAGCCTCTGAAGAACCAATTTAATCCTAGCACCGTGTGTAGCCCTCATCACTCACATTGGAGATAAAAAAACACTGGTGAAACTACAATCCCACAGTTTAAAGGCAAGAGACTATTCAATTTTTCCAAGCCCTAAATTATTGGCACCATTTTTGGTTATATCCTCAATCATTTTCCCTACCGCCATTAGTCTCATGTCTTTCTGCAGGTCACAAAAATTAAAAACTACAGATGTCAAGTGTATTCAGTCTCAGTAGTCCAAAAATCCAAAAGGTATTCATGTTCCTTAGAGAATTAAGAACTTTGAACCTCTATCCTCATAATTGAATCTGAGAGGTTGGTTTACTCTATTTCATTTGTTATGAAACTGGAACCATCTTTGAACTTTAAACTCGTTGTAATAAGTTTTCATTAGTTCAAACAACAAAAAACCATCCCTCAAAATTTTGAAAAACAAATATTTTAATAAAAATATAAAGCAGAAGTACAAAATATCGAAGGTAGACTGAGATACACAAGAAAACAAGACCAGAAGAAGACACAAAAATAAATACCTGTTTACATCTCTTCTGATATCGCTTTTGTTTCAAATGCATTTGGAGTTTTCTATCAAAAATGGCATCATCTTCTTCTTTGACCTGTAAACAAAAACTAATCATATTCTCGAAAAAATGAAAAGAGACCAATGCCCAAAGGAAATAAACTCCACGAGGGAGAGAAAACAAAAATAAAATTTACAAAGAAAACGACCCAAAATAAATCATCCTGAAAAGAACACCAGCAAAAACATTCGGAAGAGAACACCAAGAAGAGACCCAATCTCTTTAAAGCAGCTGGAGGCTAGGGTTAGGGTGAGAGAGAAGGAAGGCTAGGGTTGAAATTCACTTCTTAGGATTCATAATAGGAAAGAATGGAATTGTGGTTGATCCTAAAAAGGTAGAAGCTATAATAACTTGGACAATACCTAAGGGAGTGCGTAATATCCAATGTTTTTTAGGCATTGCTTCTTTTTACAGAATTTATTAAAAATTTCAGTACATTTGCTGCTCCTTTGACTGAATGTTTAAAAAAGGGAAAATTTTGCTAGAGTGATGCTCAGTTGGATAGCTTTAATATCCTCAAACAGCAACTGAGTTCCACACCAGTACTTTGCCTCCCCGATTTTTCCAAACCTTATGAAGTATTTGTAGATGCCTCAGGTATTGGAATTGGTGTTGTTCTTTCACAAGCTAACCATCCTATTGAGTTTTTTAGTTAAAAGCTAAGTGAGGCAAGACAAAAGTGGGCATACGAGCAAGAATTATATTCCTTAGTTCGAGCATTGCGCCAATGGGAACACTACCTTCTTGGAAAAGAGTTTGTATTACTAACCGATCATTTCTCCTTAAAGTTTTCACATTCTCAAAAATCAATCTCAAAGTTCTACTTTCATTTCTTTTTCTTCTTCTTTTGGTTTTCATTTCTTCATTTTTTCTTTCGCCTCCGTATGTTTTCTTTCTTCTTCTTTACGTTTTTTTTATCTTCTTCTTCCTTTACATTGTATTTTTCTTTCTTCTTCTTTCCATTTTTTTCTTCTTTTTCCTTTACTTTGTTCTTGAAACCGAGCTTTCTTCCTCGTTTTTCCCTTTCTTCTTCTTTCCTTTTTTCCTTCCTTTTCTTTTATCTTCTTCTTCACTTCGCCAAAATCTTGAAACCGATCATAACCGACCAACCGCTCGGTCAGTCGGCGTAACCAACCACTCCCAAACCAACGAAAACTGACCACCGGAAACCAACATGTCGGTGGTCGGCATCGGTTTGAACCTAAAACCGACTCCAACCAACCGATGATCACCCCTACTAGTGGCTAGGGTTAGGGATTTTAGATCCTGTTGGTTAAAGAGATAATTTCAACCAACCAAATTTTGGTTCAATTTTTTCTTGATCCCATAATGAGTCATCATTGAAACCTCTCTAGCCACAGTAATTTGGAGTTCAAGGGATTTTCAACAAGTTTTCCCATAGGTTGTTCAACCCATCAAAGTTGTTTTCTCTTTAATCTAATATAAAATGAGTACACATTTCTCTTTTCTTCTAACTTAATCTACAACCACGGGTTTCCAGCAACTATAAAACTGAAAATGACTTAATTTGTGTGCAACTCCTCTCCATCAATGTTTCTGAGAAGAACATTGGTGTTTAAAGCAAGACTAAGATCCATTTTTACCAAGAACAGAACACAGAAAAATAGAGAGAAAGTAGAGGAGCGCTCCATCTAAACCTTTTCCACCATAGGTTCCCGTCTTCTTTGACTATTTTGATATGAGTGGAATATTGCTTGAAGAAGCCCTTGACGAACCTTTTTGAAGTTTTAATGAATGCAAGGATTTTAAATAATATAAATCGAACTTTTCTTTTTCAAAGTTTTAATCAATACAAGGATTTTAACTGGAACAAATTGAACTTTTCTTTAAAAGAAGAAATTATTTACCTTTCTGAAGTTTTTCTTTTGTTCTTCAGAAAGATCCAAATCTTTTTCATTTGCAATGGCGGCGGCAACAAACGGATCACTAGAATTTCCATCAACGTCATCTATCTCTTCTACCTGACACAACAATATGAAATCTATTCTTAGGTCATTCACAATGGAGAATAAACAGAATAGAGGCAACAGGTTGCACAAGTCAATAATGACAAGAAGACTAAAAATTGTCCTAGATCTTTGTTAAAGATCCTACAGCAAATCTTCTTATATACGTTCATTTTTCTTTGCATGAATTTGCTTCCTAACAGTCCCAGCCCCAGCTCATTTTTTTCTTTCACATTATTTTTTATTGGAAAAAAGAAACTTAAAACAAAAGGTCAAAAGTTTCATTAAATGCATGAGAGCCTGAGGATCAGAAGATACAAAGTCTTATTTGAGAGAAACAAAATTTCATTGATAAATGAAATAGGGAAAAAACCCAACACCTATAGGTGGATTACATGAAATTCTTCCAACTAGAAATCAAAGAGGAGATACTATAACGAGAAAAAGGGTGTTTACATTTACACCAATACAATGCATGGAAGAGAATTTTATCAAAAAAAGAATCGAGAGTTGAGAAAACATCCCTGAAGATTCTTCCATTTCTTTCTTTTTTTTTTTTTTGGATAAGAAACCGAGCTTTCATTGAGAAAAAATGAAAGAATACAAGGACATACAAAAAACCAAGCCCCAAAGGAGAACCCACCTAAATGAAGGGTTTCCAATCTAACAAAATAAGACCTAGAGGGTAATTACACAACGCCTTGGAAATCGAGGCCCGGAAACATGAAATCTAATATTATCCCAAACCATACAATAATGACTCTCGATTCCTCTAAAAATTCTATTGTTCCTTTCCCCCATAAACCCCACAAAATAGCACACACACCAACATGCCAAAGGATCTTCCGAAACGGCGGATGGAGGAGAAACTCCTCAATCGTATCCCTACAACGGCGATGGCTCGCAAAATGAAACTCAAAGACCTCAAAGAAGAGACTCCAGACAGAGCGAGCAAACTCACAATCCCATAACAAATGATCAAGATTTTCCTCAGCCTTCCAACATAGCATGCAACAAAAAGGACCGACCACTAGAGCTTTCGCTCTCGCAAGCCTATCAAAAGTGTTAACACGGCCCAAGATGACCTGCCAAGCAAAGAACAAGACCTTCTTCGGAGCTTTAACCTTCCAGAGACACTAAAAGACAAAATCTCTAACAGGAGGGGGATTGACCAAAAACTGAAAAAACGATCTACAGGAAAAGCCTGTAGAGGGGTCAAGACTCCAAAAACGCACATCCCTCCTGTCCGATCTAAGACTAGCCCCCTCGATCAAAGATAAGAGGGTAATGATGTCCGTGGTCTCTTTATCAGTTAACGAACGACGAAAACCGAAAGAAAACGAAGTGGAACTCCCCACAGGACCAAGGATATCTGCCACAGTGCGATTTTTCATCGAAGATAAATGATAGAGACGCGGAAACAAGGCGTAGAGGGGACGATCCCCCACCCACATATCCTCCCAAAACCAAATATTCCTCCCGTCCCCCACAGTGCACTGGACCAAAGAAGAGAAAAAGGGGAGCTCCAAGGAAATGTCTTTCCAAGGATTCCTGAAGGTGCCCCTTTGACCCCACCCGACAGCCACATGTAAGGATGTTGACCGTATTTACTCTCGATAATCCTAACCCAAAGAGAATCAGATTCGAGGCGAAAACGCCAAAGCCATTTGGCAAGCAGGGCTCTGTTACGAGTTCTCAAATTGCCAATCTCAAGACCCCCAAGACTCATAGGTTTCCCAATAACCTTCCAGCTCACAAGGTGAGCACCTTTCCCTTCATCAACCCCTTCCCATAAGAAATCTCTCATCAGCTTTTCCAGGGCATTATAGACTGATACGGGCGCGCGAAAGAGAGAAAGGATAGGGATGCCATTGAGCACGAAACGAATGAGTCATCCTCCCCCCTTTGGAGAAAAAATCTCTCTTCCAAGAAGCAAGTCTTTTTTGGACTTTCTCAATGATTGGATTCCAAAAGGAAGAAGACTTAGGATTGTGACCAAGAGGAAGACCTAAATAAGAGGAGGGTAAGGTTCCAACCTCGCACCCAACCAAAGAGGTCCATCTGCTTAATTTTCCATCCTCACAGTTCATTCCCAGGATTTGGCATTTTCCCCTATTGATTTTAAGACCAGATAAGGCCTCAAAGAACCTAAGGATATGGTTCAGGATAAGAAAGGAGTCCTCCATGCCAGAGCAAAAGAAGATAGTGTCATTGGCAAATTGAAGATGTGAGAGGGCTACTTTCTCCTTACCGGCCTCAAAACCTTGGATAATACCACCTTCCACACTTCTAGAGATCATCCTGCTGAGGGGGTCCAGGACCAACAGGAAGAGGAAAGTGAACAGGGGATCGCCTTGTCTCAAACCTCTTGTGGCTCTGATCTTGCCCCTCGGCTTACCATTAATGAGGATAGAATGTTGAACCGATCTAACACTGCTCCAGATCCACGATCTCCACTTATAACCGAAGCCTTTCTTTTCAAGAACCTTATCAAGGAAGTCCCAGTCCACATGATCGTATGCTTTTTCAAAGTCAATTTTAAAGATGATTCCTTCTCGACCTGTAGTACGATAATCCTCCAAGGCCTCGTTGGCAATAAGGGCTTGATCAAGAATTTGCCTCCCCTTAACAAAAGCCCCCTGGGTTTCGGAAATTGTGGAGGGAAGGACTTTCTTAAGCCTGTTTGCTAAAACCTTAGATATGATTTTGTAAGTGCTAGTAATCAAACTGATGGGTCTAAAGTCGTTGACTTTATTTGCCCTCTCCTTTTTGGGGATAAGACAAATATAAGTCTCGTTCAGGGAAGAGTCCAAAATGCCTCGTTCAAAGAATTCCTTGAAAACCTTAACCAAATCGTCCTTAACCACCTCCCAGTTATTTTGGAAAAAGGCCATTGAAAAACCATCAGGACCAGGGGCTTTGTTACCATCACTCTCAAAAACAACCTTTCTAATCTCCTCCAAGGAAAACGACGAATCAAGGAAGGACTTATCACTCTCAGAAATGGGATTCCAAACCAAGCCGTCCACGAATGGTCTAGGGGGCGTTTGGGGAGCGTAAAGCCTAGAGAAGAAGGAAAGGATCTCTCCTTCCACCGCATTTTCTCCTTTGATGAATTGCCCCGCATCGTTAACCAAAGAACCAATAAAATTCCATTTCTTTCGTTCCATAGAAACCAGAAGAAAACTCTATTGAAAGCAAGCCATAGAGTCTTCTTAGCTCCATAAAAAGGATGACCCACAGAAATAGAAGCCAGAAGATCATGAATGTCCACTGAAAACCAATGAATTATACGATAGTATTGCTACTAAACTTCGTTGATGCCATCAATTATGAGACCTATCTTCAGAGCTATGGTTTGAGTGGAATCTTTGATGAAAAGAGTAAAACTTGGCTAGAATCTTTTGGCTAAGCTAAATTCAAGGCTTCTCAATGGTGGATATGGGTGACAAGACCCTCTTTTGGGAAGATAGATGGAGGAGTGAGCAACCTCTCAAATGTGACTTTCCTAATTTATACAGAATCTCCATGGCCAAAGGATTCATCATCCAGAGGTCTTTGATGCTGAATTAATGGATCTTTGATGATAAGAGTAAAACTTGGCTAGAATCTTTTGGTTAAGCTAAATTCAAGGCTTCTCAATGGTGGATATGGGTGACAATACCCTCTTTTGAGAAGATAGATGGAGGAGTGAGCAACCTCTCAAATGTGATTTTCCTAATTTATACAGAATCTCCATGGCCAAAGGATGCATCATCAAAGATCTCTGGAAGGATAGCACATGGAACCTTCGCTTTTGAAGGAATAGTTTAACAAAGAGCTGGAGGAATGGGATGGATTGGCTTCTTTAATTAGCAGTTTTAACCCTTCAATTAGGAAGGATGCTCTGATTTGGAGGCTGAATAAAGAAGGGACATTTTCTGTCATCAATGCATTGGTAGAGATCCAATCTAATAGAAGAATTTTGGAGGAAGACCTTACCATGCAAATCCGGGAAGGCCCCACCCCAAAAAAGTTAAGTTTTTTTGTAGTCTATGGCTCTCAAAAGTGTAAATACCATGGATAGAATTCAAAAGAGATTCCCTAGTCTAAATCTTTCCCCTGACTGGTGTATTATGTGTGGCAAAAATGAGGAACCTCAATCATTTATTCATTCATTGTGAGTTTGCTACCAAGGCATGGGATCACTTCAGTAAAATCTTTGGTTGGCAAGGCTATAAACCGAACTGCATAGTTAGTAGGCTAATGGAGATTTTGGATGGTCAGTTCGTGAGTAACAAGGCAAGGGTGCCGTGGAAGAATGTGGTTCGAGCTATCCCTTGGTTTCTTTGGAAGGAAAGAAATTCGAGAACCTTCACAGATAAGAGCTTTTCTTTTATTAATTTTTGTTACCTTGTACAGTTCACGGCCTCATTGTGGAGTGTCATTCATAAGATCTTTTGTAGTCACACTATAGACACCATTAATCTAGATTGGAAGGTCTTTGTAATCCTTCCTTCGAAAGAGGGGATGCCTTATCCCTTGGTCCTTTAGGTTGTTTTGTTGGAGCTCTTTGCTTTTGAATATATCTTTGGTTTCTTATAAAAAAAAAAATTGGTACTCATCATCCAATTTATTTGATCATCGCTCTCCTAATGTTATTTTTACAAACTTGACTGGGATGCTTTTATCCAACACTCATAAGATGTTTAGGCTGCTGAAATTACAAAAGAGCTAAGAGCCCATTTGGATGACCAATATTAAATATCTAGGAGTTAAAAACCTTGGATTTAAAGTCTAGGATATATTTGTGCAAGTCTAGGATATATTTGTGTTTGGATAGCAGGATAATCAATATCTGGGAGTTAAATCTTTGTGTTTGTTTTACTAGTTTTGTTTATGGAAAAAATAATTTCAATTATTAGATTTAATTAAAATATATAATTAATTAACAAATAAATAATAACTTAAAACAATTACAACTAACTTACACCTTAATTAAAACGTAACAATTAATTTTTTTTACTCTTGGCTTTGTAATTGTTCTTTAAAAGACTCATTTCCGAGGTTGTTTTTGGTTTCTTCTTCCCCCAATGGTTCGGTTTTTGACCATTGGGATGTTGTTTCTCTCTCTTGGAATATTTTTTTCAAAAGATTGCTTAAAGTGAGGAGATTGTCGATTTCCATCTTTTGTTGGCTAGTGCTTCTTCCATTAAGATTGGGTTGTTAAGTGACTCAAAGAAGTGGTCTCTTGAATCTTCGGGCTTATTTTCAGTAAAAAATCGTTATCCAGGCACCTTGCCTCATCTTCTCCTATGGATAAAGACCTATTTTCTGTTTTATGGAAATCCAAATGTCCCAAGAGAGTCAATATTTTAATTTGGATTATGCTTAACGGATCCTTGAACAGTTCAGAGGTACTTCAGCGTAAACTTCCCTCGCATTGCATTTCTCCATCGGTTTGTTCGTTTTGTTGGGCAATAGAGGACTCTCTCCAACACATTTTCTTTGATTGTTCATATTCACAACTTCTCTCTCCTCTCTCGTCCCCATTCCCCAAGGAAAAAAGTACTAGTAAGAAAATCTCATCTCCAAGAAGGGTAAGAAAATCTCATGGTTCATGGGATATTTTTATCCATGGATAATAATCACCTTGGTTTCAAAAAGTAACATTGGTTTTTTTTTTATAATATAATTACCAAAACTCATCTCAAAACCAATGAAACAAACATGGTCTAATAGAGTTAAAGAAGAGCAAAGTGAAAGAACCATTATGGGTTGGCCAAATGGTAAATAAGGGCAAAAGTAAAGGGAATGAGTTCAAGTCATGGTGGACATCTACCAAGGAATTAATACTCGAAGGTTTCTTTAGCAATCTTACCTCATAGTTGGCCACTGACAAGAATGGAGGAGTTCACCAATCTGATACAATTCCAAATCTAGGCTCTCCATTTATGCCTGAAACCTCTCTCTCAAAATTTTATCCACATGGTCAAAAGCTTTTTCAATTCAATCTTAAAAATCACTCCTTTCTTCCTTTCTTCCTTTTCTTATAATCTTCGATGACGTCATTTGCAATCAACATTTGATCAAGAATCTGTCTACCGACAACAAAAGCTCCTTGGGAATTGAAAATAGTACTTGAAAGAACTTTTCGAAGTCTATCAGCCAAAGTTTTAGCAATAATTTTATACAAATTGGTCACAAGACTAATAAGTCTAAAGTCTTTGACTTTGTTGGGTCCCATCGTTTTGCTTGATTAGAGCCCGTTATCGCTTTAGTTTGACTCCTTTTCATTTGGGGTTGTACTTCATATTCCCCTTATATTCTTCATTTTTTTTTTCTATAAAAGTTTGGCACCTTATCTAAGAATAACAAAAAAAAATGATAAATCATAATAAAAGTAATAAGGGAAACAGGGGCAATAATGAAGCTAAAAAGGGAAACCGACCAGACTCCCTATTCTTTACTAAGATTTCTGAAATATCTCACTTCTACTAACAAATAACAAAAAAAAACAAAAAAACAAAAAACAAAAAAAAAAAAAAAAAAAAAAAAAACCCGCACCTCATCAACTCCAGGAAAATTGAGTCCCATTTCTGCAGCTTGCTGCGGAGTGCTGGCCAAGTAAACGGAAGCCCAGTTCTTGCTGCCGAATAATGTGTCATTGTCCTTTGAGCCTTCTGAAAATACTTTATTAAGGGAGCACCAATCAACTTCCAAATTTTCTCCCTCAATCTCGTGAGTGGAGAATTTCTTCTGCAGATATCCACTTGCTCCCTCCTCCAAAAGTTTACCGTGTCGTCTAAGCCCAAAGCAAACATCATATACATATGTGAAATGAAAATTTAGTTCTAACAAGCTTCACAGTATCGTAAGGGCATGCTGTACCTCCTTACAGGCCTTTGGGTTTGGAGGGTCTTCTCTGCGTCAGATACCGATGCAAGAAGATCACCAGTTACCTGAGACCCAACCCAGTGTATCCTTTTTTTCCAAGCTTCAGTATAGCAACCATTAGAAGCCTGACTTTCAATTAACTTGTACAGACTTGGTAGCTCGATACCAGCACCATCAAGTTGCTCCTATTCAGAGAGGTAATTAAATAAAAGCATCCTGGATAAAAGAAGACCATAACTTACAGAAGTAAAATATCACAGAGCATAAGCAACACTACAGATCATACACACAACTCATAAAGAATATCATGAATATACAGACAATATATATTATAAGAAGATAACTAAAATATCAGAAAAACTTCAATACTGTCAGAAACTACTAGAAGAAATATCACCATGAGCTTTTGTTTTTTTCTTATAAAGAAAACATCTGGATCTGGTTCATGAGAAGATGGTGTATGGTTTCAAAGTTTTCAGTCTCCTGTTTTTGTCTCATTGCTCGGGAGTTGTACCTGTTTCAAGCTTCGGCCATGTCTTAGTTGGCCATTTTTGGTTGTATTGTTTACAGTGTTTTATTTGATTAGACATGTTGATCTTTTGATCTAGTCGTTGGGAAGTAGCTTCCTCTTTTCAGTTGCTTTCTTATTGAAGTGCTTCATATGCTAAGAAGCACGGACACGGACACGGATACGGGACACGGACACGACAGGACACGGCGATACGTAAATTTCTAAAAAACTAGGATACGGATACGTTGAGGATACGTTATTTTTTTTTTTAATTTTTTTTAGTATATATATATATATATATATATATATATATATAATTTTTAAAAAAAATTTTAGTATATATATTTTTAATTTTTAGTATATATATAAATTTTTAATTTTTTTTTAGTATATATATAATTTTTTTTTTTCATCATTCTTCATTTTTTTCTTTTTAATTTAAAAATACCTCTTTTATTGGGCTGGGCCTGTTTGTGTGAGGGTTTGTCTAGGGAAGCTTAATTGGGGGTTTAAAAACAAAAAGAAAAGAATTAAACGGAAGGAAAAGAAAAAAAGTGTGAGGGTTTGTGTGCGGCGGCTATTGAAATCGTAGAGAAGAAGAAAACGATCAACAAACCCTAAATGGAGTAGCTGATTTCGTGGAGAAGGGCTGATTTCGTGGAGAAGAAGTGAAACTAAAGGGCAAAATTGAAAGATTAAAACAAACCCTAGGCGTCTGCTCCAGAAAACGTGGGTTTTCTATTTCTTCTTCTTCTTTTTTTTTTAAAATGAAGCAGGCAGCCCACCTTGGACTTCAATTTCAGCGAAAATTTGAAGAAAGCGTGTCTGAGGCGTATCTGGCCGTGTCCAAGCGTGTCCGAAAATAAGTTAATTAAAAAAAAAAATAGGACACACAAAATTGCGTGTCCGACACGTGTCCGGAGCGTGTCCGGACGAATCCGTGTCCGACACGTGTCCGACACAGATCCTCCCTCCATTTTAGCGTGTCCGTGCTTCATAGTTCATATGTAAGTAGTTACTCATTTAATTTTTCATTTTAATCAATGAAAAACTCTTTACCCTTAATAAATTAAATTTTCAAAAAAAAATTTAAAAAGACGTGCTTATATTACATCTATTTAAAGAGATGGAAATGTGCATATTTTGTTAAACAATCGACTGTCACTGCATATTTTGTTAAACAACCCTAAACCCTGTAGGTTTAGGAAGCCCCTCTACAAAGTACATGGTAATTTTATCCCAAGGATACTCAGGGATCGTTAAGACTGCTACAGTCCTGCAGGAGGTATGACCAGGTTTTTACTGCATTGGCTGATGCAATAGTGAGGTTGTCAAGCTCAGTATTTGATTTCACCATCAGTGGCTAACTTATTCACCAAGAGCGTTATCAAGATCATGTTAGGGTCCCGATCCAAAGAAAATAATACTCAAAGAAAGATAACCATCCATCAGCGGCTAACTTATTTACTGAGAGGATTACCATAGCAAAGAAAGATAACACAAGTAATGGCCTTTAGGAAGGGCTCTCTCTCCCCCAAGTCCCACAATGAACCAATTTCAAAATTTCTGCCTACCCCCATCCCCTAACTCCCTTGGTATATAACCATCCACTCTAACCTACTTCCCAAGTAATTTTAATTATATTTCTAACATCCCAATATTTCCCTATTAATACTCAGCAGCTCCCTAACTTGCCAAAGTCCATCATCTTTTTTCTTCAATGGAAACTAAGCTTTTTGTTAATAGAAATGAAAGAATGTGAACGGGCAATACAAAAAAGAAGAAAAGCTCATTACAAAAGGAGCCTATAGAAAGAAACAATAGAAAGATTACAAAAAGGGCTTCATTTGTTGAGATAAAAGGGAAAACTATAGCCAAAAAAATCCTTGGAAATCGACACCCAAAGAGAGACATGAAACCTAGCTATAGAACACACCTCCCCCAAAAGTTTTTAAGTTCTCTAAAAAAATTTCTATTACCCTCCAGCCAAATATTCCATAAAATAGGGGAGAAGAAAAAGTGGCACACACACAAGATCTATCTCCCGTCCCAAAATGGTAGGTGACACAATACTTTCTCAATTATATTTTTTCTTTATGTAAAAGAAACTAGGAAATTTACTGATGAGGAACTAAGTACAAGTTGGAGGAGCTTATATAAGAGCTCACTACTGTTTTTTTTTTCTTAAATATGACAGCTCACTAGTTTGTTAGAAGCAAAGTAAGAGGATAATTACACAACTAGTTGTAAAGTAGTTAACAACTTCTATGAGTTGATCAAAGAAGCACTCTATGCCACAAAAAAAAAACGTGTCTCTTTCTTTCAAGCAGGATAACCCAACAGATACCAGCAATAGAAACGGAGCCACAAAAGTTTGTTTTTGGCCTAAATGAGAAAAGGGCAAGAGATGTTCTAAAGACCACAATAGAGTCGCCTTAATGTCTATGCTAGACCCAAGGAATACTGAAGTCTTTGTGGGAGGATAAAAAACAAGAGCAATTAGGCACATACAAACCCGTGGTTTGTATCCTCCCCGGTCCCCATTATGCTTGCACAAGGAAATTCATGTTTTTTTTATATAAGAAACCTACTTTCATTGAGAAAGAATGAAAGAATACAAGGGCATACAAAAAACAAGCCTACAAAAGGGAGTCCAGTTAAAGAAAAGGACCCCAATCAAGCAAGATTGGTTCTTCTTTTTCTTTTTTACTTCTTTCTTTTTCTTTTTCTTTTTTCTTTTTCTTTTTTTTTTTTTTTTTTTTTTTTGTGGTTATATCATGGTTGTAATTTGGATTGCTTTTGGATTCTTTTCTTCAGGGGTCGCTGTTTTAGCCTTTTTTTGGTTGGTTATTGGTTTTTTTCTTTTTCTCCTTTTAGGAGGTTGTTTCCTTACACATCCTGTATCTTTCCATCTGTCAGTAAAAAGTTTTCTTGTTCAAAAAAAATTGTAGAAATATTATTGAAGTTGACTAGAGCATAATCAGCATTTATAAACTCTTTCCAGAGGCTTGAGCTAGAATTGTGGAATCACCAAAGCCAGTTGGAGAGGAGTGCTCTGTTTTCATGGACAGTCTTGCCAATACCAAGCCCTCCTTTGCTTTTGGGAGAACTAGCAGTGTTCCAATTGACGAGGTGACTTCCTCCATTATTCGTGCCTTCCCATAGGAAGTTTCGACGAGATTGTCTACAGCAGTGCAGACCTTGGTAGGCACAAAAAGGAATTGGAAAGAAATATGTGGGGAGACTTTTATGAGTTTCTTCTCCATCGACCACTTCATGTGAAGGGGAAGGATTTTGTGGCAAGCTAGAGTGTGTGCTTTATTATGGAGCCTATGGGAGAGAGAAACAATAGTGTTTAGGGGTGTGAGAGGGGCCCTTGTGATGCGTGGTCTGTTACCCGGTTAAAATTGTTTCATATAAAAAAAAAAAAAAAAAAAAAAAAAAAAGAGAAGAGTCCAAACCACATGCATATTCTCTCACTGCTATGATTAAACTTAGTTGCATCTTAACAAATTCAGGTATTAAAATATTATTTCGGTGTTAAACATGATCGAATAAAAAGACAAAAGGCATACCAATAAATGAGCACTCTCAATCTCAAGCTCATCGAGCACACCTTCCCACTCTTCTATAAAAGTAGCCATTTCATTTGAAACGGTTGTTTCCAACTGCAAGACAAGAAAGCACATTAATGATGGTAAATATGACATAATTCAAAACGAGAGAGACAAGGCAACAACTAACATCATCACCATTAAGAGTCAAAGTAAGTTCTTCTCGAACTTCATTCTCCACTTTGGCAAGAGACTCCTTTTCAAGTGCTTCTTGAGCCTCTGCAGCCTAACATGAGCATAAGTGAACCTTCCTAGATATTTCTTGCTACAAAACTGAGAAATATACATTAAAGAGAAAGCCCATACCAAAGAGGGGATATCTATCACCACAAAACCAATGGGTTTCTATTTTCCTTTTTTTTTTTTAATGAAGAAACCAAATTTCATTGAGAATGAAGAAGGAATACACAAGTGCCAAAAAAAAAAAAAAAAAAAGCTTATAAAAATGAAAGAATACAAAAAAGATATGGTAAGATATGCACAAGATCATAATTACATAAATTTTTGGGAAGAATACTCCAAGCGGAAGCAATTTTTTTTTTTTTAATGAAGTATCAACTTTCATTGAGAAAAAATGAAAGAATACAAGGGCATACAAAAAACCAAGCCCACAAAAGGTAGCCCTATCAAAGGAAGGGTCTCCAATCAAGCATAATGAAACCTAACAGATAATTACAAAAAAGATTCGTGACCGAAGCCCACAGGGAGACGTGGTATCTAGTAATGGACCAAACATCCCCTGGGCTTCTAACTAACCCCCTAAAAATCCTATTTTTTCTTTCCCCATCGCCCTCACATCCTGGAAGACTAACGGTTGTCTCCCAAAAGAGGCAAAAAAAAAGCTCCCAAATTGAGCGGGCAAAAGCACTTTTCCACAAAATATGATCCAAGTCTTCCTTCGCCTTCCGACAAAGAATGCAACAAAAAGGGCCAAATAAAGGATAATTCCTTCTCAAGAGCCTATCAAAAGTATTAACTCTGTCGAGGAGAAGGAGAACTTGCCAAATAAAGAACCTTACCTTATTCGAAACTTTCACTTTCCATAAAAGAGAGATAATGGACTCACGGCAAGGAAGAGGATTTAGCAACGAACAAAAATAAGATTTACACGAAAATCCCTCGGAAGGGTTAAGACTCCATAAATGACAATCTTTACTCCCTAACCTGAACTCAAACTCCTCAATCAAAGAAAGAAGATATATGACATCCGTCGATTCCCTATCAGACAAAGCTCGACGAAACCGGAAAGAAGACGAGGGGGAGCTCCCCGAATGAAAAAGAACTTCCGCCACCGACCAATTTTTTGCTAAAGACAACTGGTAGAGACGAGGAACGGTATGATAGAGGGGTCTATCCCCCACCCATCTATCCTCCCAGAAGTACGTATCTTTCTCATCCCCCACCACATTATACACAAGGTCAGAAAAGGAAGGGAGCTCCATGACAATGTATTTCCAAGGGTTTTTGAACGTGCCTCTCACCCCACCCATCAACCACTCAAAAGGATGAGGTCCATATTTACTCACAGTTATCTTATACCACAAGGAAGAGGGTTCAATGGGGAAATGCCACAACCACTTTGCTAATAGAGCTTTGTTACGAATTTTAAGGTTCCCAATCTCCAGACCTCCAAGGTAAATTGGTTTTCCCACCACCTCCCAACTCACTAGGTGGCGCCCCTTTACTCTCCTTCCCTATATCCCACAAAAAATTCCTCATCAATTTCTCAAGACTCATACACACCTTCCCTGAAGCCCTAATCAAAGAGAAGTAAGAAATCGGAATCTCACTCAGCACCAAGCGAATGAGGGTCAATCGGCCTCCTTTGGAGAAGAAGTTTCTCTTCCAAAAGGCCAAACGACTTCTAACCTTATCTATCATCGAGCACCAAAAAGAAAAACTCCTAGGATTATGGCCCTGGGGGAGGCCTAAATAAGACATAGACAACACTCCTACTTCACAACCCACCAAAGAAGCCCACCTATCCACCTTAGATCGCTCACAGTTTATCCCCACCACTTGACTTTTGCTCCTATTAATCTTAAGCTCAAACATCATCTCCAAAAACAAGAGCATATGGTAAAGGATGAGAAAGGTCTCCTCTTTACCCGATCAAAAGAATATGGTATCATTAGGGAATTGAAGGTGGGATAAGGAGACACTTTCCTTACCAACCTTGAATCCTTCAATGATACCTCCCTCCACCCCTTTTGAAACTATCTCATTGAGAACATCTACCACCAAAAGAAAAAGGAGGGGCGATAACGGATCACCTTACCTAAGACCATGAGAAGCTAGGATACTACCCTTAGGGCACCCATTAATGAGAATCAAATACATAACTGATCGAATACACCCCCAAACCCACGATCTCCATTTATACTCAAAACCTTTCTTAGCTAATGAGTCTGAAATCTTTGGCCTCAACCACCCTATCCTTTTTCAGAATAAAACAAACGAATGTCTCACTCAGGGAGCTGTTCAAAATACCTCTCTCATAGGATTCCTTAAAAACCCAAACCAAATCCTCCTCCAAACTATCCCATTTTTCTTGGAAGAAGCCCAAGGAGAATCCATTTGGCCCTGGGATTTATTCCTGTCTCTCTCAAAAACCACTTTATTAATCTCTCCCATCAAGAAAGGAGATTCCAAAGCTAACTTATCAGTCCACAAATTGGGCTCCAATCTAGCAAAAAAAAAAAAAGTGAGAATCTCTTTCTCAATCTTCTTTTCTCCTTTCACCCTTATACCCCTTTCAACTTCCAAGGATTCGATGAAATTCTTAAATTTCCTCCCATTAGCCCAAATGTGAAAGAGGACCGAATTGCAATCACCATCCTTGCCCCACCTCACCTTAGCCTTCTATCTCCAACTAACATTCTCTTTCCTAACCACCTCCGTTAGATCCAACTTGGAAACTTTAACGCTAACCTCTCCCCCTAGCTTGCCTTCCTCTTCCCGAACATCCAGCTTGTTAATCTTCCCCATTAATTCCGGTTTTTTCAACCTAAAGTCACCAAACACCTCCTTATTCCAAGATTTCAAAACGTTTTTAAGCTTTCTCAACTTACCCATAAAACGATAGCCCTCCCACTTCCCCGACACTTCCACGTTCCACCAAGAAGCTATGAAGGATTTAAAAGACGAGTGATCCATCCACATATTTTCAAATCTAAAAGGGCATGGACCCCATTTCTGTTCTCCTGAACTAAGAATGAGGGGCCAATGGTCCGAAGTGATTCTAGGACCCACCACTTGTCTCACACAACCAAAAGCTTCCATCCAACCCCTGGAGATAAGAAAACGCACTATCCTACTCCGCACTCAACTATTGGCCCACGTAAACTTACCGTTCAAAAGGAGGGGATCGATTAAGCTGCTACCTTCGATGAAACCGTTAAACTTCCTCAATAGACTTGATCTCCCTACCACTTCAGGATTTCTCAGAAGCTGAACGGATCATATTAAAATCTCCTACCACACACCTACAAGCCCCACAAAGGCCAAAGAGGTCCCCCAACTCATCCCAAAAAGCCTTCCTACCTTTCGGCCTAGGTGGCCCGTAAACCCCTGAGACCCATCTAATATCCTCACCCTTGGATCGAAACGAGATAGACACCGAGAACCACCCCTTAATCACCTCCATAGGGGACAACACCCTACTATCCCACATGATCAAGACACCACCTGAGGCCCCACAGACTCCAACCACTCCCACTCCACATACATATTGCTCCAAAGACTACTAACTAGTCGTTGATGGAAGAAATCCTTTTTAGTTTCTACTAAAATAACAATGTCGGGATTTTCCTGATTAATAGTATCTTTAACCAAAGACCGTTTCACTCTCCCTCCCAACCCTCTAACTTTCCAGAACATAATCTTCATAAAGAAACCAAAGGATCCCCAGCTTCCTTGGAAGCCTTCTTTCTCTCCTAATTCACCGAACAATCCAATTTTTTTAATTCCTTAACCAGCTTTCTTTTACTAACACCCTCCAGTTTTTTGTCTTTCTCTTTCTTCGATCCAAAGGAAGAAACTGAATGGCTCTCCTTAGCTAGGATAGCTTAAATACCCATCGATTCAAGAGTTGCCTAACTCGATGACCACTGACCAATGGGAGCTCCATTTAAGGGAATTCCTGGAATACTTCCTTAAATGGGAGCTCCATTTAAGGGACTGAAGAAGGAACCTAAATTACTAACCGCCACCCCACTAGAAAACTGATGACTTCCCCCCTCAAATCCTCCCCCGTTAATATTAGATACTGGAATAAAATTTGGAACACTCCCTCCCAGTGAGTAGAAGATAGGATGAGGCACGACACTACCAGAACCAGGAAACGGGTTAAACATAAGCGAAGACATTGAACCAGGAAAGACCCCCAAATGCCCATCCCCTAAAGGCATCCCAAGACGGTAAGGAAAAGAACTATCAAAACCCCTGGAAAAAGACTAATTATGACCCACCCCCTGAAGACACCCCAAAAAGGAAGGTGAAAGAGCCGAAGAGGAAGGACATACCTGGTTCGTGATCACGAAAGAGCTTACCTACGATGACTCCCAAGGTGGATTATCTGATGATGGCTCTGTTTGTTGCATATATTTGGGGCAATCATTGAGTTGAATCTATAAATTCATGTTCCCTTGAGATAACCTAGCAAGGGGATGAAGCCATCAGCATTACCCTTTACCTTGAATTTAACTTCCTCCATCGATACCTCCTCATCCATAATTTCCTCTGTTTCAGACAACCCCTGCAAAGATTTGCAAGAGACAACATCAAGCTTCGCAATTTTAGAAATGGAGGAACATCTAGCACCAGTACCCACCCCCTGAAAAAGCCAATTTGCGATCCTCTGCTATTCTTTTCAGGTTCCATTCATGCACACCGAACTTCCTTGGATCTCTATTCTCACTTTTCAACACTGACTTAGCTTCCAACTGACTCCCACGGATACCCACTACTAAATTCATGCAAAAAGGCTTAAACGCCATTCCCACCTGAGCTGAACTTTGAATGGCCTCCTTTATAGAGTACCATGCTTCCTCTCCACTAAATCTTTCTATAATTACAGTCGAAGAACAATCAAAAGCAAAGTTCACCTCTTTCGAGTATTCCACCTTTTCTTCCTCAGATTTGCCCCCTCTTCTAAACCCAAACCTCCAGACAAACCCTCTTCCACTACTCTCACAAAAGACTTCCACTCGATCTTCCTACCTTCCTCCTCCAGCCTATGAACTAGCTTTCTATCTTTCTCGGCTTTCGAGGGTTCGAGGAAACCCGAAAATTCATTGGCCATGGTAGCCCATCCTTTTCCCTTTGAACTCTCAGGGAAAAAGATTGTGTTCCTTTTTCCTTTGAACAGTTCCAACGATAAAAGCTTGTATTTACCTCTTGCATTCAACAATACCTAGAAGAAGATCACCATTGTACCTAGGCTTCTTCTTCTCCAAAACCCACCAGTCTACCTAATCTAGGAATCGACAATAAGCAATCCCAAACCCACATCTAACTCCACGCTCTTCGCCCTAGGGCCTCTACGTTCCTCTACTGTCACCTTCTTCCCACACACACACTTGCGTAGAGCAAAAGTTTTCCAATCAATAACTACCCTCCTCATCTTTTCCCTTCCATGGCACGAAGCAAACTGTAGAGAGAGAGAGATTAGTTTAGATTTTGCCCGTCTTGCCTGAAAATCCCAACGAAAGCAAAATTTTTAACTTAGGCTCCGAAATTCCTCAAGGTTGGAACCCACCCCTCTAAAAGTCCTTTGGTTCCTCTTGAACCACAATCTCCATAGTAGTTTTCAAAGCATTAGACAACAATGCTTTTACTTCCCTTACAAGGAGAACCCTTCAAAGGCAAGGAGAAAGTGGCTTCACAACCCTTTTAGAAGCACAAATCTATACACGTCTCAAGGTTAGACCAAATGGCAACGGCATAAGGGCCCTATAAGGACAAATGATGATGACTCCCAAGATATTATCGAACCTTGATCTTCCACAAAAGTACATTCAAATTTAGAAATGATCTCCGGAAATTCAACTTGAAACAACTACATTCGAACAAATGCATATCCAAAAGGAGTAAATAAAAAAAAACTAAAAAATAATTTTTTAAAGAAGGCCCAAGGAACAAAGATTATAATTATAACATTTTTCTTGGAGAACTCGAAGAGGAAGGCACAAACTATAAGCTTCCAAACATCATCCAAAAATCTTTGTAGCAATACTAGAGTAGTATTCTTCTTAAAGGAATGGCCACAAAGGAGAAATCATTGGGTCTTCAATAATTCTAGAATCTAGCGCTAGCCATTTCTTGCCAAAAGAAAGAAAAACCATGATGGAAAGATACCAATTTCAAAGCCTTACTCCGATTTTCATGATTTTTCGATCCATGAAAAAAAAACAAAGACTAAATGAAACCTAAACATCAACAAGAACCACTACCCAACAATCCATATTAGAATCACCTTTGCACTCTGAAATTGCCCCATAAATGAAAAAATGATGAGAAAATCCGATTCATCGATAAATCAGAAAAATATGTTTCTAGTTCAGAAAGTAGGATACAACTATTACTAGCTGACTCAATTTTGATGTCATTTATGTCCATAAATCACGCAACATGCATGTGTCATCGAAAAATTTATCATAAGTGAGACTAAATCATATTTCCAAATGGCTACTTAATAAGTTAACATACTTCCAACATCTCTAGCATAAAAATCTATTTTGGTTTTTACGTACTCTCTCAATTGGTCTCTCTCTCTTGCTATCTCAATCTCAGTTCTCTCAACCGCTCTACTTTTATATTTTATATATTCCCTTCTCATTTGTTTCATGGAATCTTGTTTCCTAATTTCTTTCTTTTTCTATTGGATGATATGATCTTATATTCATGGATATAGGAGTTAAAAATAATATTATATGGCTTGATTTAAATTTTGTACATTTTCGTTCTTCTTCACAAAATACCCAATAAACATTAATATTTCTATCAACATCTCCAAAATTCAAAACCTCGACAATTCTTTTGTACATTGATGTCTAACTCCTTGAACTCCATTGCTGCAGAAAATCCCAACTCATTGAGAGAAATACAATGGTAGAGGACACAACCTAGACTACTTTCACAGTGGTTGTGATGGGATAAAATTCCCGGGAGGGTAAGTTTGTTGGTGAGGATTCTATCAGAATAGAAGCTATATATCAATACTACGATCACAAAACATTGGGAACATAAGTCCTTGAAGCTAAGAGAATAATATGACACCTTACTCTCGACTTCCAAAAACTCAGCTACCAAGTCCTCTATCTCTTGCTCAGTTAAAGGTTCCTGCTCAATGAACAAAACAAAACAAACAACAAACATACCATACTTGAGATTATAGAAGTTAGTAGAATTGAAACAGATATTAATACCTAAGCATCAACTGACTAGCAAGACATGAAGCAACAAGTGAAACCAAAACTTCCCAAACACAAATGGAGAAGCTAATGTCGCTTGCCTCGAGATGCAATTGCTCCCCGGATGTCGATGGCTCGTCATCGTCTGATTCATCGATAAAAGAATCGCCTGACGCACTCCCTACATCTTCGACATCTTCGTGCTTTTCCTCCATCTCAAAATCAAATCAAAACCAAAAAATTCATAAGTTGAGGATATAACCTAGAGACCAAGCTTGGCGGCAGTACTTGAATGGAAAATGATGCTTCCAGAGGTTCAAACTTCGAAGAAACGAATTGCAAAAACGAGCAGTCTACTTCCTCGATTCAATTTCAGTTCCTTTAGTTTGGGAATAGATTTCGAAGGAACATTGGTTGAAACCAAGCCCCTTCTGCGCTCAATATTTGAAAGATGTCGAAAGAGTTGAAATTCAGACCACCGTGGTTGGGAGTTGGGACTTCAAAGGTCGCAGAGTATCCAGAGGTTTTCGGGGCCGATGCTCATATTATTTGTTGTATTTAGTTTTTTATTTTTTAGAAAAAAAAAGGAGGAATTTAGTTTATATATTTATTTATTTATTTATATTTTGGAATTTAGTTTATAATCGAAAAAAGATACCATCTCCATTTGAGTTAGGTTTCATTTTGGTCCTTCAATTTTAAAAGTAACATTTTTACTTTGAGGTTTGGATTTCACTCTTGATCAAATTTTTTGTTAAATACTAACAGATGATTGACGTGACATTAGTTTTTATTAAAAAAAAATATATATGTTTTTAATTAATTTCTTAAAACAAAATAATATAGAATAATTGTAATGGGTGGCAACATGAAGGTAAATAATAGCAAATATAGCAATTTTTAAAAATATTTGCAAATATGGCAAAATTTTTTAATTAATTTTTTATATTCCCGAATTGCCCTTGGCGCACATCTTCTTCCTCCTCGTCAGTTTTTTTTTTTTTTATTGATAGAAAGTTTTTCTACTACTGATAGATTCTAGGGGAATTGCAAGGGGTAGCAAAAAATATTAGGATATTTGCAAATTTAGCTATGATTTTTCAGGTTTGCAAATATAGCAAAATTTTTAAAATCTGATTTCCGATTTTTTTATTATTCCAATTTTACCCTTGTTGGTATATCAATAGGTATATTAGTAGTATATCTGATATACTTTATATTTACTGATATATGAAATATAAAGTATACCAAATTTGATATACTCGAATGAATACAATGATATACCTAATATACTAATGATATATCTAATATATACTTGATTTGATAAACATAATACTTGATATACCAATGATGTACTTGATATGTTACTTTCTTTACTTATATTTGTTATATTTTCTTTTCTATTAATTGAATTATGTTGTATTATTTACATATTTTAAATGAAATGTTTGTCTCTACTAACATAAATGTTTGTCTTTATGAAAGTTGATACACCTTTGATATACTTTTTTTTTTACTACTCAAATAATTAATAAATATATAGTTAAATACATCAATGATATGCTTGTTATTAAAAAAAATCAGTGATATATACACATTCAACCAAGAGGTTAGATGTTTAAATCTTCTACCACACATTGTCCCAAAATAAAGCTAATATATCTAATTCTTTATTAATGTAGTATATCAAAGATATCTAAACTAATGAAAGCTCATGTGTAAAATATATTATATTCACGAAATATACATCTGATATACTATATATTTAGTATATCAGTTGATATATTCACGAAATATACATCTGATATATATACTATATATTTAGTATATCAGTTGATTGATATACCAAATATCTAGTATATTTTTAGGGTTTAATATACCAGATATTTGGTATATCAGTGGACGACGAGCTGAGGTTATTTTAGTCTTTTTACGTTATTGTCTAGGGCGGGCCAAATTTTTTTTGCTATATCTGCAAAACCAATAAATGGAAGACACGCTTGCAATTACCATTTTATTTTTTGCTATTGATGCAAATGCCCCTAGATTCTATCAGTGGTAGAAAAATTTTCTATCACTGATAGAATAAAGTTTCTATCACTGATAGATTCTATCAGTGGTAGAAACATTTTCTATCAGCGATAGAAAATTTCTATCACTAATAGAATAAAGTTTCTATAACTACTTTCTATCAGTGATAGAAAAACTGATTGGCGCGCGCATCTTATTCTTCCTTGTCAATTATATATATATATATATATATATATATATATATATTGATAGAAAATTTCTATCACCAATAGAATAAAGTTTCTATCACTGGTATTTCTATCACTGATAGATTATATCAGTGGTAGAAACATTTTCTATCAGTGATAGAAAGTTTCTATCAAGAATAAAGTTTCTATCAGTGATAGAAGATTTCTATCACTGATAGAAACTTTTTCTATCACTGATAGAATCTGATTGAAAAACTGATTGGCGCGTGCATCTTCTTCTTCCTCATCATTTTATATATATATATATATTGACAGAAATCTTCTATGATAGAAAGTATTTCTATCACTGATAGATTCTATCAGTGATAGAACATTCTATTAGTGATAGAAAGATTTTCTATCACTTTTCTTTCTATCACTTATAGAAAGTTTTTCTATCAGTGATAGAAACTTTCTATCACTTCTCTTTTTATTACTAATAGAAAGTTTTTCTATCAGTGATAGAAACTTTCTATAACTTCTAGAAACTGATAGAACATTCTATTATTGATAGAAACTTTTCTATCATTGATAGAAGATTTCTATCACTGATAGAAGTGATAGAAAATCTTTCTATCATTGATAGAAATCTTCTATCAGTGTAGAAAATTTTTCTATCATTGATAGAAAAATACATATCATTGATAGAAATCTTTTCTATCACTGATAGAATCTATCGGTGATAGAAAATTTGTATCACTGATAGAATCTATCAGTGATAGAAAAACTTTCTATCAGATAGAAAATCTGGAGGGGTATTTTAGTAAATGCAACATGCAGAACATCAGATTTTGCCATTTTTGTAATTTTTTTTATGGGTTGCTAGATTTGCAATTATTTTGGTCCATATTGCTATCCTTGCAACTGACCCAATAATATATTAAATACTTTTTTATTATTTTCCTTTATTTTTCTTTTTTATTCTCTCTTTCTTCTTCCATCTTATTTCTTAATCTTCTTCTCCATCATCCTCTAAAACCCTAGTCTTAACACACTATCACCCGTTACCGTTGTCGTTGACCATCGCTCGTCGTCATGCACCGGTCGAGCACTGCTTGTTATTTTTTTTTCTTCCTCTTCCTTTTCTTTTCTTCTTCTTCCTCTTCTTCTTCTCTTTTCCCTTCTATTCCTCCATTTTTCACTCTAAAAAAATATATTTATATTGAGGTTTCCATATCTAAAACGAAGAGATCTGACTGAAGCTCGTAGATTTCTCGACGATGCAGAACAAGTCCAGATCTGGTTGATTTCTCGACGAAATCGGGAGTCGAATGTTTCGTGACAACGAGCCAGAAAAGATCTCTGATTCACATCTTGTTTCATGGATTCATGACGTTGATTGTTTCGCGAATTCACGACGTCGACTGTTTCGCAACGACTATTCAGCAGATTCACACATTGTTTCTCGACTACAACACGAACAACAACTCCAAACAGTTTTTTAAAGAAGAAAAAAGATAAGGAGAATAAAAGAGTATAAGAAGAAAAGAATAGGAAGAAAATATGAAAGAGAATAAGAGGGAAAAAAAAGAGGAAGGACGAAAAAAAGCAACGGTCGTCGGCGGTGATGGTCGGTCGCTGGCGAGCGGCAGTCGACGGCGGCCGGTGGTGGCTAGGGGTGGTCATGGTTTGATTTGGTCCAGTTTTGTTCAAAACTGGAGATCGAACCAAATACCTCAGTTATAAAGTGTCACAAACCGAGAGAACCGATCTTTTCTTCAATTTTGGTTAAAAACCAAACCAATCGGTTTCGGTTCCAATCGTTTCAATTCGGTTTTACCAACATTACTTTTCCATTTTACCCCAACAACACAGATTTAGAGTTCCTTTTCAAACAAAAAAACATAGATATAGGGTTCAGTAAAAAACACACACACAGATCTAGAGTGAGGTTGACAACGAGGAGATGAAAGCAAGAGAGAAGAAGATGAACAAGAGAGAAGAAGATGCACAATGAAGTTTTCGATTCGGTCTTGTGAGATCCCATGAGAGATGGCGATGATAGGCGGTTACGAGGCAAGTGTTCGGGTCTATTATTACATAGCCTTGAGTCGCTCAACAGACCTTTTTAATCTTATAAAACCTTTGTTCCGATTTCGAATTAACGCAAAAACATTTTTTTTTTGTAGAACCTAATGTACTCACATATCTCCATTAGAAGTTACTCAATGGAATTACTTTATGTCTTACATAGAACATTTTTTTTATATATAAATATAATTTTCTTTTTATTTCTATAAAATTCACTAATGTAAAAAAAGTAAAAAAAAAAAAAAAAAGTTGAAACCATGAACTGAACCAAAAATTACCAAGCATCCTGATCCTGAGAAAAACTGCTTGGTCATCTTGAAGGATAGAGATCAACCTGTTGAAAATGACGTTATTCTTCCTGTAGGAGAGATAATATATGGTAATTTTAGGGGAACACAACCTTGTCTAGAGAATTCTACCTTTTTGTCTAGATGGTCAGAAGAAAGACTTTTGAGTCACGACTCTTCATTGAAGGCGTGGTTCTTAGAGTCTTCAGTGCATAACAAGGTGCCGAGTGAAAATCCAGAATCAACTTTAGGTCGTCGAATTATTGAAGATGAATAGGTTCGCTGGGGTAGTTCATTAAAAATTCATGGAGAATTCTTTTATATCTCTGATTATTGGGAATGGTTAGAGGTCGTAATTTCTCTAAATACGTCGATACTGAAGAAGGCTCGTTTGTTTGATGTTGTAATGGCTTCCCTGTACACTTATGTTCGCAATAATGATATAATTCGAGCTTTTTGTGAAGCATGGTGTCCTTCCACAAATACACTTCATATATCATCAGGAGAGTTGTCTATCTCTTTATGGGACATGTGGAGATTAGGAGGTCTTTCCGTCAAATGTAGGTTTTATGATGAAGTTGTTCCTTGTTGTAAGGAATTATTAGGTTCGCTTGATCGAGATGATGAAGGTTATCCAAAAAGTTGTGATTATCTTTTTGCTGCGTACTATCACATTACATCTCAACAACGTGATCGCCTTCAAATTCCTATCAAATCGTGGATTTCTTATGGTTTAAAGGGGATTCGAAATATGAAAAACCTCATCCCTGAAAGCCGAAGAAGGCTTCTCGTCCACGTCAGACCCATAATCCGGATGGAGCTCCTATCAAACGTCACGACTGGTCCGAAAAAAGAAATCGAACTATTTTGCATGTTGGGCGTAGAAAATGAATTGAAAGATAAAACATACTTGGTTGCCTTTCTTTCTTGTTGGCTGTGCGTATTTGTATTTCCCGACCAATGTGCTTCCTTTCGTCTAGGAGTTTTTAAAGTCGTCGGTCTTATGGCTGAAGGTTACGTTTTTAGTCTTGTTGTTCCTGTTTTGGCCAATATCTATCGTGAACTAGACCCGATTCACAATGCATCTACTTCTGCTGGATTTTCAAAGGCTTGTTTCCCTCTGCACTATGTCCATGCTTGGCTGGCTTATTATTTTAACACGCATTATAAAGTTTCAGCACCTTTCACTGGCCCGATGATGGTTGAGTTTTCTGGCGAGGGTGCGACTAAGTACTTTGACGATTTTGAAGCCTGTGTACATATTCACAAAGGTAAATATGTGTCATGGTATGCGAGTCTTCAAGCCAGAAACACAGGCGGGCTTATGAAAGATGACGGAAAATTGTCGTTTTGGCTTTCTTCATTCTTCATAAGCATTCGATCGTGTTTCTTATCTTCATGTTGTGGATCATTGATAGTTATCGAAGCTTATAGTCCTTGTCGATTTAGTCGACAATTTGGATTCTACCAAAACATACCGAATGACTTGGGTAAAAGAGATTCCTGAGGCAAATTTAGCCAATGTGTTACGTCTTTGGAGGATATGCAATCAAAGAGAAACATTATCCTAAGTGTACCTTCCTGCTCGTGCAACAAAACCACACACTCAAGTTACTCAATGTTACAGAAGTTGGTGGTTAGCCAAACATGGGAATTATCTTGAAGAAGGCATACAAAAGTTGGTGGCTAGTGTTTCTGAACAAATGAAGACAACAACGCATGCAGCTGCGTCATAGGTCTCTAATTATTGTGCTGACAATGTGATTTCCAACTATAGGAAACAAGCTGCCATTGCCATGTGGGAGAGCATACAACAGAAGATCGTGTGCACTTCCATCGACAAGATACCTCGTCTTGAACAAGAGACGTCCAAAATATTTCATGCGATTTTTTGAGACCTGTGCATCCAGCTTGGGCCCTCTTAAAGAAATTGTAAGTGCACATTTCAAGAAGGTAGAGAAGTATAACCACTTGCAGTCGTCGTTTTCTTCTCAATTAACTTCGGAGAGTAAGCATTGTCAAATTGGAAGAGACCAAATTTAGCTTGGAGAACTATACAGTGAAAGTGAACTACTTATAGCGAAGGGTACACTTCAATAACAACATTTGCAAGCATTGCGAGAAGAAAAAGAGTTGGAAACTAGGCTTGAAGCTATGAAAGTTAAGCGAGGTGAAATTTCTAAGTTGATTGTCGAGAAGGAGGACCTTTTAAAGCAACATCAACTCGAGGCTTCTAAACTGCTAGGAACTATAAGTAGTATTGAAGATGCCTCTGTTCTTACTGATGCTGATGCTAAAACCTTGACGGTGCTTCGTGAAATGTTGGAAGATGCACAAGAAGAGATGAAGAACTACAAGTGGATGTCGTGATCAAACTTCATTTTTTTTATATCATTGTAGCACCTTTTTTTTTTGTCATTTTTTATCAAATATATCTTTTTTTTTTTATAATAGGCGAGATTTTTCATTCAGCATCAGCCTTGTTTCGCATAATGAATTGATTATTATTATTATTATTATTCAAGAATGAATTTCCTTTTAGCAACATGTGATGATGATTTTTTTTTTTTTTTTTAATTTTATGGACTGAGCTTAAAGTTTCTTTTAAGTTGCCTACATACCCATTATAAATGGGATCAAGCCATAACGTCGTTCAGAGTACAAATTTGTTTTTTTTTTAGCCATTCACTTTTTTAACTCATGCGAGCCAGGAGTATCATGCAGTTTAGGCTCTTGCTATATGGAGCATTACATTTTAAGCATAATATTTCTTAAGAAACTTGTCATTGATTGAACCAATTGTGAGATTAACCAACCTCCCATTTACTTTCTTGCCATTTACTTTCTTACAATTTTTCCCCGCAATTAATCCCTCTCTCTTCAACCCCCCTTCTATTAACAAACACAAAAGAGATTAAAAGTAAACCAATTGTTCCCTGTGATCGACCTTGGCCACTACTGCAACAAGTTAGTTTTAGTAGTTGGTAATTATAAATTTATTTGATACGACCCTCACAAGTCGCTTTATCACTTGTCCATCAAATTGTTAGAGAATTGTCTTCCATTGTCTACCACGATGCCATGAGGAATGCCATATCGATAAATAAGATGATTACAAACAAAATCTGCTACATTTTCTTTCTTTACTTCTTTTAATGCAACAACTTCAGCCCATCTTGAGAAATAATCAGTCCCTACAAGGATATAAGAGTGTCCTATCGATGATTTGAGTGTTATAGGACCAACAAAGTCAAGTCCCCAAGTTTCAAACGGTCATGAAACTATAGTTAGGTGAAGTGACTCTAGCGATTGATGTATGAAGTTGACATGAAATCGACAAGCTTCACATTTCTTTGCATATTGCATCGAATCCTGAACCATCGTAGGCCAGTAGTAGCCCATTCTCTTTAATTGAAAATGAAGCTTTGGTCCAGATTGGTGAGCTCCACAAATGCCTGAATGTGTTTCCTCTAATGCTTGCATTGATTCCTATTTTCCCAAACATCGAAGATAAAGGCCTTCATATGAGCGATAATATAGGGTATCTTTGTAGTAGATAAATCGAGATGCTCTTCTTCGTATCTCAGTCTTTTGACGCTTCTCAACAGGAAGCTTTCCATGCAGTAGATAATCTATAATCAGTTGTTGCCAATCTTCTTCTTGAATCACATAGACAGATATTGCATTTGTTTCCTGACTTTCTTTTTCAGTTGGTGGCACAACCCATCTTTGGCAGAGTGGAATGTTTAGAACTTCATTTTTAAGATCGTCAGAGCGGTGGCTAAATTTGTCAATGCATCAGCTTTTGTATTTTCAGATCTTGGAACATGTTCTATTGTCACACTCTTGAAGTTTTCCAATAATTGTCAGGCGTAATTGAAGGTATCAAATCTTCATGTTTTGCCTCATATTTGAGCAACAATTGATTAACTATCAATTTTGAATCTCCAAAAATTTTAATATACGTCACTCTAATCTCTATGGCTATTTGAAGACCAATGATGAGTGCTTGATATTCAGCAACATTGTTCGAACACACTTCTCTGAATGTGAAACTATATGGCAACATGTGTTTTTCATGCGAGATGAATACTACTCTTGCCCCTACACCATTCCTTCGAGCTGCTCCATCAAAATACATAGTCCAAGGCTCAGCTAATTCAATGTAGAATATCTCTTCGTCTGGCAAGGCTTCAGATAATTTCTAGTCTGACGATACCGGGTGGTCAGCTAACAAGTCTGCCAAGGCTTGCCCCTTCACCGTCTTTTGCGGAACGTAGACAATGTCATATTGTTGAGGTAAGATTGTCCACTTAGCCAACCCCTCTGAGATAATTGGTCTAGACAAGACATACTTGATTGGATCAACACTTGCCACCAAGTGCACCGTGAAGGCTTGCATGTAATGTCTCAATTTGTCAATGGCAAAGAAAAGTGAAAGGCACATCTTCTCGATGGGTGAATAATTTAGCTCTGCCCCATACAAAGTTCTATTTAGATAATACAACACACATTCTTTGCCTTTCTCTCCCTCTTGAGCGAGTAATGCCCCAAGCGATCTTTCTTGTGCAACAATGTACAATATCAACAGTTTTCCTGCAATTGGAGCGCTTAAGACGGGAGGATTAAGCAAATACTTTTTAATGCTATCAAAAGCATTTTGTCAAGCTTGATCCCATTCAAATGTTGTGTCTTTTCTCATCAATCTTTGAAATGGCTGACATCGACCTGCTAAATTGGAGATGAACCCTCTAATATAAGCTAGACTAGGGGTGTACACGGGTTGGGTTGGGTTGGGTTGAGGGAATTTTTTGGACCAACCTAAAAATTCGGGTTGGTCGGGTTGTCGACCCGAATGAATCGATTGAATATGGCAACCCAACCCAACCCAACCCTTCTATTTTCGGGTTGGGTTGCGTTGGGTTGGGTTTTCAGGTTGTCTTTTTTTTTTTTTAATGATTTAAAATTCTTCTTTTTTAAAAAAATATTTATGCTTATCCACAATAGTAAATTTCAAGACATAAAAGTATAAATTATTTATATTAAATAAAAAAAGAAGTTTTAAAAACATAAAAAATAATATACATAAAAGTATAAATTATTTATATTCAATAAAAAAAGAAGGGGAAAAATACACTTTTAGTCCATGAGGTTTGGGTTAAGTTTCATTTTGGTCCCTGAGTTTTCAAACTCAACAATTTAGTCCCTGAGGTTTTGTTTTAGTTTCATTTTGGTCCCTCCATCCATTTTTCCGTTAAAAACTAACGGTGGGCTGACGTGGCGCTATTTTTTTATTAAAAAAAAATATTTTTTATTTTTTAAATTAAAAATAATATAAATATTATTTTTTTAACTTTTTATTTCTTCTCTCTACTCTCTTCTTATTCCATCTCCTTCTTCAACCATGGTCGTCGGTTGTTCTTCTTCATCAGCACATGGCCGTTGACGGCTGCCGGCCGACGACCGGCGACCACCGGCGACCGGCGGCATCTTCTTTTTTTTTTCCTTCCTTCATTCTCTTCCTTTCTTTCTCTCTTTTTTCTTCTTTTCTCTAAATTTTCTTTTTAAAAAAACCGTAAGCCTCTTCTTCTTCCTTTTTTTTGTTTGATTCAAGTCGCCGCCCACAGTCCCTCATCTCCAGAATTTTCGTTTGCAAATCGAGCAGATCTAGCGGTTTGGCAGCCACGTTTGTGCGTAGATCGACGGATCTTGAAGGTTCGAGCGAAGATCCGGCGTAGATTTGGAATGTTCGAGTGTAGATCGACGCATCAGCAGCCACGTTTGCATTTTAGATCCGACGTTTGCAGTCAGCTTGGGGCTCGTCAGAAACCACCACGGTTTGAGCGTAGATTACACACCCATATATGGCCGTCCACGAACACCCATATCTAACCTAGATCTGCTCTAGCCGTCCCCTTCGTTTCAGTCCTCCCTCCTTTTTTTTCTTTTTTTTTTTTAAATGAAGATTGCGACGATTTGCAGAGGAGAGGGAAAAGAACAGAGAAGGAGAGAGACGGTGAGAGAGAAGGTGAGGGAGAGAAAAATAAAGAAGAAAGAAGAGGAAGAAAAAGAAAAAAAAACAATCTCCGCCGCCGTCGGACGGCTGTGGACGGCAACGGACGACGGTGGCCGACGGGTAGCTTGCTGGCGAGCGGTGACTGGTGGAGACATCTGAAGAAGGCAACTTGAGGAAGAAGAAGACTTAAAGAAAAGGAGAAATGATAATAATAAAAATAATAATATTTTAATTAATTTATTATTATTTTATTTAAAAAAATTTAAAAACAATTTTTTTAATAAAAAATGATGCCATGTCAGCTTTCCGTTACTTTTTAACGAAAAAGTAGATGGAGGGACCAAAATGAAACTAAAACCAAACCTCAGGGACTAAATTTTTGAATTTGAAAACTCAGGGACCAAAATGAAACCTAACCCAAACCTCAGGGACCAAAAGTGTATTTTTCCCAAAAAGAAGTTGTAAAAACATAAAAAATAATATACAAAAAAAGAGCAGCAGTTTGGCATTAAACAAGCTTGAGCTTGAGACAAGCTACACCACAAGGGCAAACTACAACCACTATGGCAGACCAATTAATTATAAAACTTGGCGGCATATATAATATATATCTTTCAGTTCGGTTCGAGTTGAACCGAGCCAAATTTCTTGAAACCCGTGAACCAAACCGAATTTTCGGTTTTTTAAAAATTCAACCCAACCCAAACCGAAAAAAATTCCAACCCAACCCAACCCTTATGGTTTGGGTTGGGTAGTCCGGGTTGTTCGGGTTGTCGGGTTTTTTGTACACCCCTAAGCTAGATGCCTTTGGGGGCTTCTTAATTCCTGCAAGTTTCGTGGTTCTGACATTTTCTGAATGACGTCAATCTTTGATTGGTCGATTTCAATTCCCCGAGGCCTTACTATGAAACCAAGAAACTTTCCTGATGTCACAAAGGCACATTTAAGAGGATTCATTTTCAACTGGTACTTTCCCAAACGGTCAAAAACTATCTTCAGATCTTGCAAGTGGTCTTCTCGTTTTTGGATTTGACCACGAGATCGTCAACATAGCACTCGACACGTTTGTGGAGCATATCATCGAAGATCTTCTGCATGGTGATAGCGAGCATAACTAGCTATTTTTCCCTAATTAATTTAGCTAGTTTTTGATATTTAATTGGCCAAATTTATGCATTTTATTATTCTATTTGTAGGAATCAAGTATTGGAGCTAAATCATGAAAATAGGATTGATCGGGTGTTCGGGTCGCAAAAAGATGCCAAAGAAACGAAGTGAATCGAAGTTGGAAGTTTGGTGATTAGTGCAATCCGTGAGCCAACGTTGGGACCCTTGCTTTTGGGTGTCTCGACGCTGGAAACTGTCCTTATTTGATTTGGGTGGCAGAAGTAATAGAGTCGAGACGCTGTGACAATAGCGTCTCGACGCTATCAATATTTTCCTAAATAGAATGCTAGATTTAAATCTTGGGACAGCGTCGCGACGCTGCCTGTAGCGTCTCGATGCTGTCGACA